>OX244009.1:6250000-7500000 GCA_945859715.1 Apamea sordens | reverse complement strand
GCCTATGTGACTTCCAAAATCAAGTTACTGGGTAATACGATACCCCTTTGTTGGACTGCGGGGTAATTACATAACACATTAACAGTAGGAATGGATTTCATCTTGACAGTTATACAACAACATTCATTGCGTTATTTACGATGTTGAGGAGACAAATATTTCGAACATGTAAAGCAATGGATTAGCAATATCTTTCAAAATGATTCAGATTCTGATTGATATTGTGCTGAAAGATAAATTAAAACATTTACTACAGGCACTTATGAATTGTGAAGGAGTCGGTCAGTTAGTTAGAAGCTTGAAACTAATTCCAAAACGGCGAGTAATCCCATTCCAAAACGGAGATCTCTATGGAGTAAAACGGACAAGAAACTCCATATACTATACAAAGCCTAGTAGCCAACTTTCTCAGGTAAATTAATAGAATTTATTGCTTACTACATACTTGTATACCTTAAATAACATTTTTTTTTGTGTCCTGAACTGTGTCCACATAAACGTCATTCTTTCTTTCTTTATACATAATGATCAATATTTGTGCAGAATAAACAACTTATCTTTCCAATAAAATCATTTATTGGTTTGCAAACATGGGTAGGTATTTAGTACATAGATGTTTTATTATAAGAGTCCTAATTTTTAATCCATCCAAAGGTTGTCTTTAAAAGATCGCTCTTAGCGATAAGACCGGCCATTGTGTCACCCTTTATAAAATGTTATATTTATGTTCTGTAATTTGTATGGTGTACAATAAAGAGTATTCTATTCTATTCTATTCATGCTCTACCGTAACGTGGGCATGCAAATCATATTTCATTTTTATTTCTTAACCTTTAAGTATGGACGTGGAGTCTCACAGGCTACTCGATGTTTTCGTTTTCTTAGTTTCACCTAATTTCCCCCACTCCCCGCGATTGAGCGGCTCAGTAGCTTTTGTTTTAGTTGTAAAACTACCAACGAGGGAGGAGGTTGCGTCTTCCGATGAATATCACGTAAGTAATGACCATCAAAATATTGACCGGAGCCTGTCAGGCTACACGTCCATTGTTGCCCTATGATATATTTTATAAGGTTGATTAAGTTTATTTCAGATTTTGTAGTACAAAATGTCAAAAAACTATAAATCCAGTAGTTCTAAATCAAAACGACCATCTACGAGTTCTGTTCAGGGCCCTGCGAGAAAAACTTTTTGTGCAGGAGATCCATCTTTCGAACAAGAAGTGAGTGAGTTGTTGTTAGCTTCGGATCAGTCTGACAATGAAGAGAATATTGAAGATTTTTTCATATTGGAGTCCGAACTGATACAAAATCATGAAAGTGACAATGATGAAGATCGGGACCAAGATCAGGACCAGGACCAGGACCAGGACCAGGACCTAGGAGAAGAATCGGGTAGTGATAGTTCGGACAATATTCCACTATCGGAGTTAGTGAGAACTAACTATTACTACGGCAAAAATAGGTATGAATGGGCCAAGACGCCGCCTTCGGCTAGGGTACGTACCCCACAACATAATATTATAACAACTCGTGCATGTTTTTCAAAATTGACTCCTGAAGATGGTAAAGATCACTACAGCATTTGGAACAAACTTTTCGATGAAGAAATGCTTCAGTGCATTCTAACTTGGACCAATGTTAGAATTTGTAGAATCTGTACTGCGAAAAACAGGATGACTACCCATGTTTGTGTTGGGTGCAACAAACCTGTGTGTCTCCAATGTTCCAGACCTTTGTGCACTGACTGCCAATAAATTTACGTTATTAGACTGTTGTCAATTTTTTTTATATTTGTTACCTGAAGTTGGTGTTTTGTGTTTTTGGTTTCTTATATATTATATTTTGAGAAAAAGGACTCATTTTGTTATAGGAATAAGTTTGGCTGTTTTTAATACCTAAAAATGTAACCTAAGTAGATTTAGACTGAAAAGTGCCATCAATTTCGATTTTTAAAATTTCTATAATTTTTTAAATAAAAGTTCATTATATAAGAATGTTATTTTATTGCTAAATCCCATTACTTTAATATTCAATCAGTTTTAAAGCGATCTTATATCAAATTCCCCAAAAAAAATGTGTGTGCATATAGGAGCCTGTGAGACTCCACGTCCACAGTAGTGTTAAGAAAAAATGACGTCCATACTTAAAGGTTAAGAATGTTCTATCTGCACAAACAAAACGCACATTACAAATAAATAAAAAAAGACGAAATATACACATTTTTTTTATTTTTTATTTATTTATCAATTATAAAAAAGAATACAGGATTATTCACAAAAAATAGCAACCAAAAACCACTAAGGTTTAAACTTGTGCTATCACGAGTCTACCTCAATGTCAAACTATACAATGAAACATTTTATAACTAAGCGTCATTGTCCATACAATTAATAACATCATTAGGTCTGTAGATACTCGCAGTTACAATCATTCCTACATAATAATAATAATAATAATATCCTTGGACATTTCACACAGCGCCATCTAGTCCCAAGCTAAGCAACCAAATGCTTCTGTTATGGTAACAAGATGGCTGATAAACTACTTATATACATTTTTTTTTGTAAATACATACATATTATAGATAGAAAAACACCCAGACTCGGAACAAATACATGTAGGTCATACAAATATTTGTTCCGTGCGGGAATCGAACCCGCGACACGCAGCGCAGCAGTCAATCGCTTAACCACTGCGCCAACCGTGCCGTCAATAATACTTAAGTAATATTGCTTATGTTTGCATTTCATATTTTTATGTGTAATACATACAACGTAGTCAAAAGCTTCGTACTCAAGCATAGAAAAAGTTATCAATTTTGTCCATTGGTCGATGTCAAGACCAGGCAACAAAGACAACACACATTAATTTTACATTGACAATACAAATTAATCCGTGTTGCGCCCGTGACACTGGCAGATGACAACAAAACAACAAAAATCAAAACAAAATGGCGATTGCATTTTGTTTTTGTAATGGCATTATTCAATAGGCCTGAACACACGTAGCGGTTTTATGCCGGCAACACTAGCCATAGCTGATTTATCTGATACGTCACACAATGCATATTACAAGATCCTGACAAGGAGATAGATCAATGCTAGTCCCGCAACGCATAGCTTAGTCTATTGTGGCTGTCACAGACAATCCTATATTCGGTTAGCTAAATATTCTGACGTCTGTATGTACAGTAGGTACATTGCAGCATCGCAGCGTCTATTCAAATTTGTTTCAAATTGAAGTTATTTTAAGTTAAATAAATATTAACTTTATTTGAATAGCAATTAAGTTGATTTCAGAGTGACTAGTACTATTGAAAAGTTATAAATTTTTTTGAAGTTGTAGCGTAAACTGATCTCTATTGTATAAGAATTAAAGTTATTTTTCCATAACTTTTTCCATTTGTTTACATTTTCGGCAAATAAATCGCCAATGGCCGATAGGTATGCACACGATACGAATCGGCCTATATTTAACCATTCGTGTACACACATATGTAAATAAACAGACAAGAAAAAAAAACGAACAGAACAAAGTACAAAGGGGATGCATATTTAAAAAAAAATCTCTTCCAGCACACCTGCGACAGGGAACTAGATAAAAATATGTAAACAGCGTGTGTAAAAGAGATCATAAAATACATAAAATAAAAAACAATTCCCTTAGGGCTGATTTATCCAACGCCAAATAACGTAGGTACTTAATCGGAGGAATAATTTTGAATTTTTGACAGTTGCTTCTTACAAAAACTATCAGACGTTAGTTTTATTAGAAAGAAAGAAGAAAGAAACTACGTTTATTTGCGGTAAACATGACGCAAAAAAGAACATAAAAACATATAAAGAAAAAAACAATAAGAAATGGTTGACATGCGTCACATCCACGCAAAACGGCTATCGCTCAGCATTATGCTGCGACCCTATGCAGGGGTTTTTAGGCGTTTTTTCAGCGCTGGGGCTGTCCCCAGCGCTGGTTTGCAGCGACCGCCGGCGCCGACGTAATGACGTCGGTCGGTGCAGCAAACAATTATTCATCAACAACTATTAAAACAATTATTTTTATTTTTAATGTAAACATACAAAAACATAAAAATTATTTATTGACATAAAACAATTTGTACACCAGAGTATGGAATTCTCTGGCTCAGTTAACAACAGTTATTAGGACGCTGTACTGGTACAGCGTACTTAAAGCAAAATAATACAATTTAATTTAAGTGTGATAGAGACAAACAGGAATATAAAAAAAGAAACAAAAAGGAGGATTTACATGCTATGAGAATATCATCTTTAATAAACGTTTTACGCTTTATGTAGTGGCAACATTTCCGAAACGTCATATTTGACGTACGCGCACCCAACATGCACCAAAGAAATTATGATGTAAGGAATTACAAAATGGCCAATGATGTAATGTGTTATGCAGAAGTTATATGTGTCAGTGATCTAAGCGTTTGTGAGTGAATTTCAAAGAAGAAAGTTGCACGAAAAAAATTATCGGTCGATTGAAAAATTAGCCCTTGAAAATAAAACAAATAATATGAGAATATACGTACAGACGCCAGCACATCAAGCTACTAAAATCTGTCAAATTTCTTTAATAGATTTTCAACTTTATCACTATAGCATTAAGGTTCAAGGTGGATTGGGAAAATTTTACAGTTTCGGGTAGCTTGACCTGCTGGCGTCTGTACATACATACAAGTAAACATACTTGTACATACTTCTAAAATAAATAACACTAGAATCTATCTAATATATTATTCTATGTAACTAAACCTAATCTTTCAAAAACTGGAAATAACACGTTTGTGAAGAAATAACTATTAATCCTCGTGCGTATACCTATTAATCAAAATGAAATTATTAATAGCTAGCTGTCATATCTGCTTTGAATAGAATCATGTTGCTCAGACATTTTTTTCTACAACAAACTTTAATAGCCAAAATATTCTTCCTACAAGTTTTTTTTTACATTGTATTACTAGCTGCTATCGCGAGACATATTTAATGCCTTATGATTTTCTTTGTTTTCTTATAATAACAGCCATCTGCCAGTGAAAGTTCCGTCAAAATCGATTCAATCGTTTCGGAGATTTGCCGGAACAAACACAACAAAAAATTATATACTTTCAAATGCATTTAGTAAAATTTTTCGTTATTCGTTATTTTGACATTAATCATTATTTTTCGGGACATCGCCAAGCGGTTGGTTGACTCTTCACGTGACCAGAACTCTGGCCTATTTTTAGCCCAAAGAATCAGTATTGCCATCCAACGTGGTAATGCTGCCAGCCTTTTGGGCACTTATCCCATTGACAGTGATGCGGACGAATTTTTTGATGCCAATTTTCTATATTTTTTCGGATTTTATGTATACTTGTATATTATTTTATTGTATACAGTATATATTAGTGTTAGCTTGTAAAAATAGTAATTATTCATTATTTTGACATTATATTACATTTTTGAAGATATATAGATGTTAAAAACTTATCCTAAGCACACTTTTTCATTAACCTAGCAAAACCTCACTATAAAATTCCGTTCGAAACAATCGATTCTCGAAAGTAGTAAGGATTCCAATTTCGCAATTACTTATTTATAAATAATAGCAAATTGTTGTACTTGATTCTAACATGAACTGTTAACAACAAAAGCCAACGACATGCTATATTAATAGAACAGCCGAAGAATAATTAAAATTTTCCAATTTGCATACTTATCAAAGTAGGCCATTTTACATTTCACCCTATCTAGGCTACCACCCTTCATTCACCTAGGCTGTTTCTATGGGACACTTAATCAAAGTGACATTTAATCCATCACCTTTAGGGAACCCGAACTTCCCCTTTCAATTCATTATGTCGGGCCCAATGATAAAATGGTTGCAATTTTTCAAAGATATGACTATAAAAGATTTAAATATCTATTCAAATTATTTTTTCTTCGAGAGTTGCGTGTTGAACACTGCGCGATGAGGCGGAAGCATTCCACTGTGTTCGGAATCAGTGATTTTAGGGAATGGGGTCGTGTTTTTGTCTGTCCACATCAATTAAAATTCGATTTGGCTTGTGAATGGAATCGCGTTCCGAGTGTACTGCTCGAGGATTTTAGAAGGAGTTTCAATTTGTTCTATTTGCATTGGTTGTTCTATGATTTTGTGGATATTACAAACTTGTGCACATTTTGTTTAATTCTGGAAGTAGATGCAAAAGTAGTATAGTTTTAGTGCAGTATTCATAATCCTAGATAATTTACGTTACATCGCCACTTAATCAGTGATCAACTTTAGAGAAATTTATTCTAAGTTGATTTTTGAGTGACCATTTGTAACAAAAAGGTCTTAGTAGGTTCTTGGTTTCAATGGAATTTGGACTTTGTTAAGTATGACATTCAGTTTTTTTCTCAAATTCTTAATTCAAATACCTACAGTCAGTAGACATACAGAAGGGAGCGGTGAATGCTTATGCGAATCCTGCACCCCCATCCATAGGCAGAGGTGGAATGCCGCGGTGGTTTTAGCTAGTAAGAGTCCGCCATAACCCTCCGTCATCCCCACGATGGAGGAAGTCCATGAGAATTTCCACCGCGAAACAAAAAAAAAACTTGAGAGGTGTCAAAGGGACACTCGGATGGAACGAAGTATAACTGGCTTGCTTTCTATAAGAGAGAGAGAGAGAGAGACAGACAGAGAAACACGCGCACGCCGCACGGCTTACAACTATAGCAAAAAATGCCGTTCCAACTTTTGGTCTTAATTTTTTCCGTCTAGCCCCCTTTCGCAACGTGCGACAAGGAACTTCGTTCCAAAAATTCTGACGCCTCGAAAAAAAGAAGACGTTGGCTGTTATTAGTGGATCTTTGACAGCCGAGTATGAGAATATTACAATGTTTATTTTTTGTATCATAGGTACTTCCCAACTAGCAAAAACTAGGCTTACAACAATCCCAAGACTACTGTTTTTTTGCTCTTACATCACTCCTATATAATCGTATAAGCCTGGGTTTGGGCACCAATTATAAGCATGTTTAGTTTAATATCGTTTTAATATCAGTCTAATTGAATGCTGTTTGCACTTACAGTAATCTAGCCAAAATTAATTTAAGCCGACTTAGGCTAATATTGCTTTTACGTAAGTATCTTGTAAGCTTGCATAGGCTTATATTAGTCTAGGGTTAGAATCTTTTGAGGCAAAACAAGCTCATTATGATTTTACGTGAGATCAAACTTAAAAGTTCGTGTGTTTCAAAGTTACAACGAAAGAAAAAACAATTAATAAATGAAAACAATAAAATTTGCTGTAAAGTTAATGTTTAAACTAAAGTGCCGTTATTATCAAGTGTGTGTATTTAAGTTTTACGGTAAGTATTCGTATTGGAAAATATTATTTACTGTTAAGTAGACCTCGTTTTACGCTTCAAAATTCATGCGCCTTAATAATTATGGTATTTCCTGTTCTCGTTTAATTATTTTATTTGTTATTTTGTATTGATAGTGTCTCCATTAGCATAGCTGCATTTTACAAGCGCACTATTAGACTATTGTAAGATTGTTGAGCACTTGTTAAGTATGATATTAGAGTGATTTTATATCACTCTAATATCATACTTATCAAGTGTTATTGATCTTATAATAGTTTCAAATAAGATCAGAAATGCACGTCCTTACAGTGCTCTTATGCAATGCTGATATTAGTCTGATATTGTTACAATAGCATTTGGCAAGTCTATTATAGAATCAAACGAGCTTAGAAAATATGCATATAAGAGCAAGTTTTCTCAAGTGCAATTAGTCTTAGTAAATGCAATTATAGGAGTATGTGGCTTACAATAGCATAGTTAAATACTCTTAAATACATATATGAGACTTGGTTATGAGACTGAGCGTTCTTGAGGTCATACCGGCTTGTCTAAAAGTAATATAGGATCGATGGCATGTTCTAAAACAATTATAAGAGCGCTTAAAGCCTACCACTCTTAATAAGTGCGGGTTCTGAGACTGTTTTGCTGGTTGGGTTATTATTATTATTGTGAGAGGGTGGCTATGGAGTAATGGGTAGCTCTCCGTCCGATCAGGACTAGTCCCGTGCAGGACGGCGTGTATGTGTTCCACGCGCGCCTCAAAGAGATGTCAGCATAAGCGACGGGGCCCAATAGGGCCGAAGCCTGCCAGGGTAGCGGGATCGTCCGAAAGGGTTACCGCTGCCCTGGAACATAAAGGGCTAAGGAAGGAACACGGGTGGATTGATGATTTCCCATCCTCAAAAAAAAAAAAAACAGGGGCTATGGCTACATATGTAACAACAGCCGCACGGGTCGTTCAAACAGGCTAAGCTAAGCTTGCGGCAGCTGGTCGTGACTCGGAATGCACGTCAAGTCGTTTTGGTCCCGCCTGTTATTAGTGGATCTTTGACAGTCGTTACGGGTCGTCAGAAATCCGAAAGTTTGACAACCAGTCTTACTAAGGAGTATCGTATTACCCAGTAACTAGGTTTTGGAGGCAGTCGCTCCATGTAAAATACAGGTATTCAGCTGCATCCGGTTAGACTGGAAGCCGACCCTAACATAGTTGGGAAAAGGCTAGGCAGATGATGATGGAATGCGAAAATAATGAGTAGATAATAGTCATTTTGAGCTCTGGCGTAAGTAGTAATAAAACAATAGTGTCTGTGTGTGTTGTGTTGTTGTGTGTAAGAATGCTAAGTCGAATCTGCCAAGAAGATAACCTAACTAAAAATTCAGTGTTAAAAAATCTCCCCGCTAAAAACCCGCACAGCATTTTAAGAGCAAACCCTTCTATCTTCTGTGGATTTGTCGACCTCACCGATCAATCGGAGGGGCTCACAAATCCGACCCCGTCGATCTATTGTCGAGAACCTGTCGTGGTTGGGAGACTTGCAAAGTGCAATTTTCCGAAGCTTTTTATCAAAAGGATTTTTCCGATATTTTTTACTGAGTTCAAAGCTGTGAGGTGTTGAATACATACGATGTATTTTGAATAAGTACTATTTCACTGCCTTGTTAGTCTAGTAATCGCAAGCGCTGCTATTGAGCTTAAAGTACTGGTTTCGATTCCCAGGTCGAGCAAAGTGTTATTAGGTTTTTAACCGACTTCTAAAACAGGAGGAGGTGTGCTATGTTTGTTCGCGCATAACTCCGTCGCTTGCCAACCGATTTGAAAAATTCTTTTTTGTTGGAAAGGGTATACTTCCCATTTTTGAAACCCGTTTTTGAAGAAACTTTACAGTAATATAGCTTATACATCAGAATAACACATAGGATAAAAAGATTTATTCATTCATTACGATTTCTCAGTTTTGTTGGCAAAGTGAAACTATTAAGTCTTGTCAAGCTAACGACATTTTTCCTTTGTCAAACATCTATATTGTTATCTTTTGACAAACAACATTGGCATACTCTGTTCCAAAACAATTTGATGAAAATGTAAACAAAAGGATCCGAAAACGTGACTGTGGCTGACAGATTGTGGTGTCACTTAGAAATTGAGTGATTTTATTTGATTATTTGAATACTCAAACCGTAACTACTAATAATTTTAAATCATCTGTAATTGAGGTTTCTTTTATAACCTCAATTTTCCTCAACTAACAATTTAATAAAGTTATTCCAACAATAATTGTTAGATTAAGTGGTGAGAAATAATGTGTTCCTTTTAGTGAGCGATTGCGTATATTAAATATAGCCGGAAACGCGGCGTAATTGCGTAACACACTCACAGTAGGAATAGCTTTCATTTTGACAGTTCAACAACATTCATTGCATTATTTACGATGCTGAATGGACAATGTTTACAAACATATGAAGCAATGGATTAGCACTATCCTTCAAAACTATTCGCAATGTGATTGAAAGTGTTACACAATTAAGGTGCAGGTTTGTTTACACTTTCATCAAAAAGTTTTGGAACAGAGCATAGTCCTAGACACCGCTTTTCTTTTCCGGGTCATGATAAAAATATATAAAAATTCACATACGTACACGGTAGTGCATAAAAATCGGCCACTTTACTTCAAAAGGTTTATAGCAACATTTCCTGGATATAACTGCATAAGTTTACTACACAGAACGGTTTCCACGTGACTCGTGAGTATGTTGGTAATATCCGCTCAAGTAAGTCACTTCCTGTATGGACTGGAAATAGAAGGCTGGGGAAGGAAGTTGTGTGTGCACATCTTATTTTAAATTTGTATTGGTGTACAAGAGGAGCAAAAGATTAAGATATTTTCAAGCATATTTCTTAAACATTTCACCTTTTGGAACTGCCGTTTTCAGACAAAATATTGGCAGTAGTATATCTCGTTCACGCTAAATTGGCCGCTGACGACGTGACGTCACTTCAATTATCAAGAAAACTGAAGATATTAAGGTGTCGAATAATGTTGGGGCTACCACGATTCAGCAGTGCATCGACGATGTTCGCCGAGGCGCACACTGATGGCTTTCATGCCCTAATAAGGAAGCAGTGTGCTTCGCTGCTGATTCGTGTTAGGTCCAGCAGCAACCGCTTACTAAGCGTGTTCGCGGACAGGTGGGACTCTCCACTGCTGCGCCACTGGATGCGTTTGCACACTGCCTTGTGAGCTGCAGTGGACATTTCCTCCTCGTCAAATTTAATATGTTGCTTCCTTTGTATTGTCACCGCTATCTTGTTATTTGTATCTTTTTTTGTGTTGTTTATTTTTGAGTTTTTGTTTGTTTTGTTAGTATGTGTATTTTATTGTATGTTTCGTTCTATATGTTCTGTAAGTTTACCTATGGACAGAAAGTCTGAAATAAACGTTTATTATTATTATTATAATTAATAATCACACGCGTTTGCTATGGCGTTGCTTACGGACGAGAGGGTAACTCAGCGGTGTGGTAGACCGGTTGGGTAGTTAGGGGTCGCGCATTCCATGGACCAGAAAACTTAGTGCGAACGGGTAGTAGGTAAATATTATGCTATGTCACATATTTTTCTCAGGGCTGATTTTTCCAACGCTAGATAATCTTATCCGAGGAATAATTTTTGAATTTTTGACAGTTCTTCAATACAAACCCTGTCACAGCTGGTTTTTTTTAAAGTTAGATAACTTTTATCTGAAGAAAAACTTGAGAGGTGTCAAAGGACACCCGGATGGAACGAAGTATAACTGTCTTGCTTTCTATAAGAGAGAGAAAGAGACAGACAGAGAAACACGCGCACACCGCACGGCTTACAACTATAGCAAAAAGTGTCGTTCCAACTTTTGGTCTTAATTTTTTCCGTCTAGCCCCCTTTCGCAACGCGCGATAAGGAACTTCGTTCCAATAAATATGACAGTTTAACATACGTTCAATACAAAAGCTGTCAAAACCACACTTATTCTTAACTTCATTCTACAATTAGAGACATAGGAGAAGCCCCATTAAAACGATTCTACAGTTTTGGGACTCTAGACGAAAATAGTTGAAAATAAAATTGTAAGAGCTTTTTTTTTGAGGATAGGAATTCATCGAATGACCCCTCCCGCTCTGGGTGGAGCGGAGGGGAGTGTCAGACTCTTACTGACTAAAACCCACCCATGTTCCTTCCTTAGCCCTTAACCCTTTCTGCTCCAGGGCAGCGGTAACCCTTTCGCACGAACCCGCTACCCTATTGTAAGGGCTTTAGGCCAAGTTTTGTATTTCTCTGCGCTGTCCCACTCCTAAGCAAAGGCCAGCCTGTACTTCTTCCATCTTTCTCGAGCATGCGCGTCCTCCATCCGGTATTGACGGAACTACAGTTTGGCCCGCCATCTCCTGGTGGTGGGCCAAGCTGTTTAACAAATATCACATCACTCAACGTACAGTCACGAGCACCAATATGTCAACACTTGGCAACTTTTAATTGTGATTTTTTCGTGAAATAAAGAATGCAACGTTGAAATATGACACATTACATAAACCTATGGGTTCGAAAATGCTATGTTCGTAACAACATAAAATTTAATTCAAAAATAAAGGAGTAAATCGTTTTTTAATAAAGCCGAGTGTATACATACTTTTGTTCGTGACTGTACGTAACCGTTTTGCGTGGATATGACGCATCTCATATCTCATAATCACTGCTGGGACACAGGCCTCCTCTCTGTGGGAAGGAGTGGGCCATAATCTACCACGCGGGCCCAGTGCAGGTTGGTAGATGTCACATGTCTTCGATTTTTTTGTTCTAGATCATGCCGGCTTTCTCACGATGTTTTCCTTCACCGTTTTAAGAATATGTAACGCATGTTTTCCCGCAACTTGTTATTTGTTTTGTGTTTCTGTTCTTTTTTGCTTTTTTTAGAATAAATTTATAATCATTTGACATAATAATATTTCCAATCATTTTTATAATAACTATTTGCAATCTATTGACACAATATTTATCATTTATGTTATTGATTATTTTAGTGAAAACTGTTTGAAGTTCATAATTTAGTTTTAGTGTATCTAAAATATTGTAAGTGTAAGGTCACGTTGTTTATGACAAAAAAATCCCAGTAAAAGATACAAAAATATACCTTAATCGACTCTTGTGTAACCCGTTACCCATTGAAAGTCTCCAACAGAAACTTGCGCTTCTTTAAAAGGATATTAGGAACAATCTCACGTGTAAGGCATTCTGTATCGCTTGCAGTTAGCCCTCGCAACAGATGGCGCTCGCTAGAATACATAAAAGATGATCGAAAAGTCTTGTGCATTTCTCTACTTACAGTTTTCTCTACGAACAAGGTTTCTTTTAATGAAACCACATGAAATAATGATCAACTATTTTCATAAAGAGATTAGAAATTCAAGTCTATAACTATATAATATACAGGGCTATTTGTAAAACACCAGCAACCTCTTAGGAGGTCATTGTACTCATCATTATGAACAAATTTTACTATGGGACCAAAACTGAAATCGCGAAAAAAATCAGCTGCTCCCTACATCTTGACGAGTTATGCGAACACAAATTTAATGTAGGGAACAGCTGATTTTTTTTTCGCGATTTTAGGTTTTGTTCTATAGTAAAAGTTGTTCATAATGATGAGTACAATGACCTCTTAAGAGGTTGATGGTGTTTTACAAATAATCCTGTATACAGGCGGACTTTTTTTACTGTTGTAGCGGTATCTACAACGCCACATGCGAACAACGCGTCATACTGACGTCACGCAAATCCTGCATCTCGCAAGCAGAGTTTACCGCGGAATTAGCATCTATGCTAATTCCGCGGTAAACTCTGCTTGCGAGAATACAATCTATACAATTGTATCTATACAATTTCCCAACATCAATCGTTGGGCAGTTGCCCGCCAGACACAACAACCGTCTGGTCGGAGGATCCTCCCTTTTCTATAGAGGATGAGTGAACTTTACACCCTGTTCCTCATACCTCTAAACTGTCTATACAAAAACAGTGTATAAAAGGTGAACGAAGTAGAACCTATGGCAAAAAAAGGTCTTTGTTTTTCCAATAAAACGATTCCTTCTCTACGCGCCGAAAATATTAATGAATTTGTAATGACATTCAATTGTTGGTTTGAAGCCATCGTCGGGCTTCAATCGAAGGATTAAATGTAAAAAAAGATTTTTTTTTTTGTGAAAAAAAAAATTTTTTTCTGTGCCATAGGCTTCAACTCCGTTCTCCTTTTATACTCAGTTTTTGTCCAGACTGTAAAAGAAGTCAGTCGGTATGAATAAATATATCTATTTAAATAAGGGCTGCGATTTTTCAACCGACAGATATTTTTTATTCGTGGAATAAAATTGACGTCTAACAGTTTTTGTATGAAAGAACTGTCAAAATTTCAAAATTATTCCTCCGATAAAAATATCTGTTGTTGGAAAAATTAGCCCTAAATAAACAAAGATACAATACAAGCCTCGGAGCCATCCTGGACAGAATAGATCGACTGGCTTGAGAAGTGGAGATTTACTGCAAGCACATCGATATAGATATCGATACGCATCGATATACATGTCGATACCCATCGATATACATATCGATCATCTGCCTAGCCTTTTCCCAAATATATTGGAGTCGGCTTCCAGTCTAACCAGATGCAGCTGAATACCAGTATTTTACATGGAGCGACTGCCTATCTGACCTCCACAACCCAGTTACTGGGTAATACGATACCCCTTGGTAAGACTGGTTGTCAGACTTTCGGGCTTCTGACTACCCATAACGACTGTCAAAGATCCACGAATGACAGCCGGGACCAACGGCTTAACGTGCTTTCCGAGGCACGGAGGGGTCTCGGTATGTAAAGATGGTCACCCATCCACAGACCAACCGCGGCAAGCGTAGCTTAACCTGACAGATCGACCTGTGCGGCTGTTATTATTTAGCCACGGGCCCCTCATCGATATACATATCGATACCCATCGATATAGATATCGAAACTCTTACGTGACGGGTATCTGACTACCCGTGGTGGCTACCCGTCACGGAAGAGTTTCGTTATCTAATTTAATTTGACCTTGTTTATTTCAAGCACAAGTATTTTTAGTTTAAGTAGTTGGAACTACCCAAATGACTAGTACCTACTCTTAAAAATAATTAATAGGTCCCAACATTCTAAAAATAACCTCGTTATTCAAAACCCGCTTCCCAGGTTAAAACCAAAATAAACTTAAACCATTAACCCCATCTTCATCAACCTCTCTCATTAAAATTCCCAAAAAGTACAATTTCTTTGACAAAAAGGGAACTTTTTAAAAGTGAGAAGTATAACGATTCCCGTGACGCGAACTTAACCCTTCCACCACCACTTGGGGGGAGTGGTCGCGCATGTCCAAGGACAGATGTCTCGCGTCGGCAGGGTTAACTCGTATAATGGATGTTAAAAAGGTTTGATGGTACTTTTGTCATTCATTTACGCTTTGCAACTTTTTGAAAGTCTGAAAAGAACAAGTGATATTTCACTGTCTTGCTATTTCTTCTGAAACATTTTCGTACAGCTCAGCAAT
The DNA here is from genome assembly GCA_945859715.1 of Apamea sordens. Taxonomy (NCBI): domain Eukaryota; kingdom Metazoa; phylum Arthropoda; class Insecta; order Lepidoptera; family Noctuidae; genus Apamea; species Apamea sordens. The sequence continues at coordinate 7,485,034 of OX244009.1, read as the reverse complement.
TACACAAAAAAGAAATTCTATCTTTGTGGTATATCCATTAATTTCGTGTTTTAGTTACTAACAATAATTTATGGATCTTTTAGTTGTCCAAAATAAAAGAATTTTATCTATTTATTTTTAAAGATGCTTGGAATTTACGCCCTCTAAAAGGTGGAATGTATTCTTGATACTTTTAAAACCCAAAAACGAAAATTGTATTTCGTGCGTGTAGCAACGTAGGCGTAGCTGTCTACGATGCTACACGCACGAACTACGCTACGCGCACCCGCTACGCGGTGCTGCTACGAAATCAGGGGAGTGCTACGCTTCTTAAAACAAAATCCGGTATCATATAACTACAAAAAGGTTTGAATGGTAACAACAACAACATAAAATCAACATCACGCCTGTTTCTCCGAAGAGTCTGGCAGAGGTACAGACGCCAGCAGGTCAAGCTACCCGAAACTGTGATTTTTTCCCAATCAACCTAGAACCTTAATGCTATAACGATAAAGTTGAAAATCTATTAAAAAAATTTGACAGATTGTAGTAGCTTGACGTGCTGTCTCATGAAATAGGGGCAAACCTATTGCCATCGACCGGGCAGATCTAGACTCCGTCCTGGTACTGAAAAAAATCCCGCTGGAAAAACTCAATAAAACTTTGCCCGGCCTGATAATCGAACCCTTCCTGGGTTCGAGTATCAGTAGCACTTGCGACAACTTGGCCAACGAGGCAGTCTGACAAAATAAATCTTTGAGTCAAATTATGGATACATCCCAAACGATTTTTTTTAAATTCCACCCCTGTGGGGCTGAAAAGCGGGGATACAGTTTATATGAAAAATCTTCTTCATTAGGTTAATAAACTTGAAACTTTTCAAGAATACTCGCCTAAGTAAGTAATAAAGTTTATCATTATAAGTTTTTAAAAACTACCCCTCAAAGGGGTGTAGGGGTGTTGAAGTTTATGTGGAAGAATTTAAATGCGCGGTCCGATTAACTCGAAACTCAGTAATAACAGAAAATAATTAATAATATTATAAGTATGTAAAGTTGGTCAACAATTGATCCCTGATGGGGCAAAAAGGGGTAATTCGATTTATAAGAGGAGGATTTCAACTTGAAACTGTATGTTACATTTTCACACCTAAACCACTGAACTTCTGATTTGGCAAAGAGATAAATGACATCCTGGAGAAGGACATACTTTTTATCCTGGTAGCATGTTCCCGTGGGATAATTTCCGACATCCACGCGGGCGAAACCGCGGGCAGAAGCTAGGTACCTCATAAAAAACAACAGTGACGGCACTGTTGGCGCAATGTTTAAGCAATTGACTGCTGCGCTGCGTTCGCGGGTTCGATTCCCGCACGGAACAAATATTTGTATGATCTACAAGTAGTTGTTCCGGGTCTGGCTGTTTGTTTGTGTATGTGAGTTTAAATGTTTGTAAACGCACCCACGATACAGAAGAAATTCCTAGTATGGGGCAAAGTTTAAAAGTAAGTAAAGTAAGGAATCGAACCCGCCACACGCAGTGCAGCAGTCGAACGCTCAGCCACTGCACCAACCGTGTCGTCAATTCACATTCATCTTCCTGCCCTTATCCCATGTCACTTGGCACGCAACACGTTTTCTTCTTCCATTCTCCTCTGTCAACCGTCACGCTATCATTCACTCCCTTCTCTTTCATATCATTCCTCACACAATCCATCCATCTTTTCTTCGGCCTTCCTCTCCCTCTCCATCCATCAACATGTATATTTATCACTATATTATTCTAATATCACCTCATTCACACACAGACAGACAGACAGACAGTCTTCATAAATCTATGTTCCTAGACAGATCGTATAAAGGACGAATATATTAACTATATTATTAACTTTACCTCACAATATTCACTACAAAAAACTCACTCCCAACAGGAAAAATGTTATTTAATAACTGCGAATCACGTTCCAAGTGACTGTCAAAAGGAAGAATTCATTTTCCATGGGTTCCTGATGGGGTAAGGAGTCCCTTGTATTTGATTTGAATCACTGCGTTATTGGTATTTTTGGACAAAGAGTTTATTAGCTAGAGAACTCGTGTCTATGGGCTGCCAAAAATTTGACTATGGAATTGTGTCACAGTTATTTTACCTCCGACAGTAGCAACCTAACAGCTACCTTATTGTGACGAGAATAAAGATCACAATGATTTTGACAGACTTGTCAATGACAGCAACCCACCAACTACCTTATTAGAATGAGAATAAAGATCACTGTTATTTGGACAGTGATGCTAAATAACTATGAACGAACTTTAAGATACAAGTAAGCTTATGGTCGGTTCCTATAAACAAAAACGAATCGTTTTTCTTACTAATGCTAGCATTTTGTATTGACAAACTGGGCATATTAATAAATTCGTAAGCTAATTTACCTGTTATACTAGTAGTTACTTCCATATGGGAGGGTCTGCTGTGCAAAGCTATAAGGTCTTTTTGTTTCATTATTGGTAAAGATACTTTCCAGTCTTAATTTGCCCGACGGCACGGTTGGCGCAGTGGTTAAGCGATTGACCGCTGCGCTGCGTGTCGCGGGTTCGATTCCCGCACATAACAAATATTTGTATGACTTACATGTATTTGTTCCGAGTCTGGGTGTTTTTCTATCTATAATTTGTATGTATTTACAACAAAAAAAAATGTATATAAGTAGTTTATCAGCCATCTTGTTACCATAACACAAACATTAGGTTGCTTAGCTTGGGACTAGATGGCGCTGTGTGAAATGTCCAGGGATATTATTATAATTTTAACCAATAACAGTCCGTATATAATAGGAATCGGTTATAAGCAATAGACAAAAACGAAACCTTTTACTAACACTTTATATGAGTCAGTAGTAAGAAAGTTCAAGCCATTCTTTTCCAAAGCGTAGATTCCTTTGGCAAAGAAACAAAATTGTTTATACTATGAATTGAATATCAGAATGACATTTACACGTCATATTAAAAAAAAATAAGCTACAGTGCGGCGACGAGAGAATGCGTCCTTGATACCTGTCAGTTTCATAAAAAAATACGTGTTTTGCGAATTTGATCCTTATTAGCTACTAGAATTGTCGCAGGAACGTATTCTCTCGACGACGTCCGGACTGTAGATGGAGTTGACATAGGAAATGTGAAATCTTCTACGTTTATTATGCGCACAGCCAAAATGTAGAAGTCTCTACCGATGTCTGTGTTCCCTTATACATTTAACCAACCCGTCTGCCTTCAAAGCAAAAGTGAACGTGCACCTTCTAGATATGCTTGTTCCATCATAGACCTCATCCGTCGCTATTCATCAGGCGTGATCTAGGTAAAGAGCATTCAGCAATAAAAAAAAATGTTTTGAAATCTTGTAAGTAAAATCTGAGAAGAAAAAAACGGCCAAGTGCCCCCCCAATTATACGTATTTGTATAACGCCATCTATGGGTAAATGGATAAAACGTCTGCACAAAGCATGACATGTGTAGTTGTATTCGTGAATGTTTTAGCGGCACTTTGCGTTTTCGTAATTTTCTATTATCTCCGAAACTATATGACCAATAAAATTGACATACTGTAAAGGGCAAATCTTATCTCTACAATATCCTTTTGATCGTAAAATAATTTATTTTGATAAAGATTCATAATTAAAAATTATATTTTCATCCAAACGTAAGCATGTGAAAAAATTACTTTTTTAAAACATAAAAGTGATACTTAAAGATAAATAGATAGAAAAAAAAATATAAATAGAAATATGGTGTCGCGGACTTTTTTGGAGAACTATTTAAGGAGGACCGGCACCCTAATTGCGTAACACACAATCAATCGGAATCGGTTTCATTTTGACAGTTCAACAACATTCATTGCGTTATTTACGTGTTGAGCAGACAAATGTTTCGAACTTATGAAGCAATGGATTAGCGATTTGCTTCAAAATGATTCTGATTCCGATTGATTGTGTGTTACGCAATTAGGGTGCAGATTGCCATACATTGTTTTTAGTTATATGCAACTGTTGAGGCAGCGCATGCAAATAATGCATGCAGATTTTATTTCGTCTCCAAATTAGCACTAAAATGGAATCCAAGTTACCAATTACTTGTTTCTCCGCACCAAAGAAAATTTGTGAATTTTCTGCCAATAATATTATGGAGTGGCATTTTATACGTCCATAAAAATCGACACCCTTACATAACCTCTCAGAAAATAACAATTCAAGTAACGGTGTAATACAATTATGGTATCAATTCCTCTCGTCCGGGAAAATTCCGACTTGGAATTACCCTGGCTTCCGAAAAATTCCGCGTCGGTATTACCCTGGCTCCTAAGAATCGTAGATTCGTTCATACTAATAAGGCGCTTTTTTGGCAAAGTGTGGCCTGATGACGTCATGTATGAGTTAAAAATAATGGCTCGGAAGCTTCGTAATAGGCTTTGCTTGCATGGATAGGATCACGTTACGGAAAATTTGGGTGGATTTTTTCTTTGTATGTTGGTACTTGAGTTTATTTGTATGTCGGCTGGTATCTGACGATCGAGCGTCGTTCTCGAAGGCTTATTTAAAGCATGTTTGGTTCGAGTGTGTCGGTATCCTGTCAGTTCAACGAAAATTAATTTACAAAGCAAACTTGTCAAGCAAAGATTGGCAAAAACATGATTTATCATTTCATCATTATACAATAACAAGTTTGCCAAATAATTCACTTAAGATAATATTATTATCCGATAAACTTTTTTTACCAACGTATTATTTGACAAACAAATCATTTTTTGTTCAGTTTATCTCCTAAAACAACGTTTGGAATAAAAAAGTTTTACATATTGACTTATTACTACACCACCACCTACTTCTTATTACTTTTTATTTTTCGTCGGTTATTAAAAAAAAATATTGCTGTTCCTTTTGACCGCGTAGGTATTGCACTTTTCTATGAAACAGAAGATTTTTTTTTGATAACCGACGAAAAATTTCTACGCTATGGGGTCTAAACTCATGTGCTGAATTCATGGTTACAGTTTGCGCGTCAATGTCCCTGCCATCCTGTATAATGTCAAATAATAAAAAGATTATGTCAAAGAAGTATGAAAAAAATAAATAAAAAATTAACATCGTAATTTGGGAGCAACCGCGTATCGAACGACTTTCAGACGGGCCCATGTTTTCGTTGACATTACAGAGTAGGCCCTAATGGCGTAACACACAATCAATCGGAATCGGTTTCATTTTGACAGTTCAACAACATTCATTGCGTTATTTACGTGTTGAGCAGACAAATTTTTTGAACTTATGAAGCAATGAATTAGCAATTTGCTTCAAAATGATTCAGATTACGATTGATTGTGTGTTACGCAATTAGGGTGCAGTTCTTATAAAGTAACAAATTGTTCTCAATGAAAACCGCTTTAGGCCAATCGCTTAACTGAGTCGTTGTCTGCGTGTTGTGTTGTCAGAGCGGTGCAGGAGGGGCGCGGTGCAGGAGGGGCGTGGTGACGTGAAGCGAGAGCTCAGTCATTCGTCAACTTGTGACAACTACCACCCCTCCCGCACCGCGCAGCTACCTCAGGCAATGTCTCAGTTAAGCGGTTGGTCTATATAAAAAATATTCCTACGCAAAAGTAGTTTGAAGTAACCATCACTAAAAAACTGAAGTTGCATACAAAAGCAAAAAGAACGCTAGGGACGTCCCAGTGACAAAATAACAGGTCACGATGGCGACGAAACTGTTATAAATCACGGTATAACGTGTAGTGTTGTGCCTAGTATGGAACCGATACGTGAAATATCGAGGCAAAGTTGATGGTGGCACGGAAAAAACTTTTTAAAAGCTAGGAGTTGTGTATCAATGTAATGATGGATTGAAAGTTTGTTGCTGCTGTTTTAAAATGTAATGGGAAATAATAAAGCTTCCGAAAAACAAATTAACTTCCAGCGATCTGTGGTTGACTGTAATACTAACTAAGCTGTGTTAAAATGAATTACTGCGAAAAATATAGGGAAAATTTTTCGCCGGGAACCAGATTGCGACTAGATTTTGACCGTTTTTAATTACGGGAATTGGCCTTCTGATTTGTGAGGGGCCCATGGCTAAATAATAACAGCCGCACAGGTCGATCGGTCAGGTTAAGCTACGCTTGCCACGGTTGGTCTGTGGATGGCTGGCCATCTTTACATACCGAGACCCCTCCGTGCCTCGGAAAGCACGTTAAGCCTTGGTCCCGGCTGTCATTCGAGGATCTTTGACAGTCGTTACGGGTAGTCAGAAGCCCGAAAGTCTGACAACCAGTCTTACCAAGGGGTATCGTATTACCCAGTAACTGGGTTATGGAGGTCAGATAGGCAGTTGCTCCATGTAAAATACTGGTATTCAGCTGCATCCGATTAGACTGGAAGCCGACCCCAACATAGTTGGGAAAAGGCTAGGCAGATGATGATGGCTTTCTGATTTGTGCCCGGTTGATGGCAATATACTCACCACCTTTTATATGGGACTGTAACATAACTGTCGAAAGGTATTATAAGTACACCTCTGACCAACCCTTCGCGAAAACAAGGCGTGCTGTTATCTTACTTTGACAACATTCCACAGATTTTATTTTCATACCTTCCCGCACAAAAATATTCAACACAATAAAAACTAAACACGAAAATTCCTTACAAACCCCTCACACGCGTTACACTCCCATAAAATCAGAGCAGCACCATAAAGGCATACATCATTCATGAGCATAATGTTAATATCAGGGAACTAGCGATAAAAACAGTATTACGGAGCAAAAACTGCCAACGTTACCTGTGGACTACACAAAATGGTCCCTTATTATACCATAGAACAATGACCACTTTGGAAGGCTCGAGGACCCTTGGAAAAAGGGGCAGGGGGCCGGGAGAATCTGTTAACCAAGGGACAATTCTTTTTATTTTTTTGGAAGCATGTGAAGCCACGGGTTTTGGGGGGATGAAGATGGTGTAACAAGTGTGCTTCAGGCTTTTGATTATCGTTGTATGAAAGTGAGTACTGTAATAGAGCATGGAAATTTTTCCTTCGTCCTTTAATTTTGAAGGCATTTTTTTTAAGGGTTGAATAGGAAAAGGGGAATAGGATGATGTTAGAAACTAGCTGTGCCTAATTATTTAGAAGTAGCCTCAGTTACTCCTTATAACATCCCGTCAAAATTGGTCCAGCCGTTTCAGAGATTAGCCGGAACAAAAAGAAAGGCAGACAAAAAAAAATGTTTTTTGTTATAGGTACAGTCATCATCCATCCATCTATACATCCATACAAACTTTCACATTTATAACATTAGTAGCATGAATAAGCATCGTACATTGTGTCGTCTCACAAAATTATTCACTTTTAACTGAAGGTCTAAGGGTAGTTTTATGTTTCAGTGACCTTTAATGAAATGCTCGTAAAGCTAAAGTGTATAGCGACCTTTATACAGGTGCATTAATAAAGCAACACTACCTCATAGGTCACTAGGTACTTACCTACCAATTGCTACACAGGTGCAGTAGTAAAAACCGGCCAAGTGCGAGTCGGACTCGCGCACGAAGGGTTCCGTACCATTATCTATAGAAATCACGTCTGTTGTATGGGAGCCCCCCTTAAATATTTATTTTATTTTGTTTTTAGTATTTGTTGTTATAGCGGCAACAGAAATACATAATTTGTGAAATTTTCAACTGTCTAGCTATCGCGGTTCTTGAGATACAGCCTGGTGACAGACAGACGGACGGACAGACAGCGAAGTCTTAGTAATAGGGTCCCATTTTTAAAAAGCGGCCAAGTGTTAGTCGGAGTCGTACACGAAGGGTTCTGTACCACCACATAATATTTTCTGAAAACGCCCAAAAAAACACGCCGCGTCTTGTTGAACCCCACTGACCTCTGATAAACAAGTACGCTAGACTAAAATATATATTATACGAAATGACAGTTGTTTTTTGTGCCGATTCAAAGCGCGCTCGAGCGTCTCAGGAACTAAAATTGAACGTGTTCCAAATGCTCGTCGTGTTGCTTTGGGACGTCTTTGATGATAATTTACAAACGACAAAACGGTTAGCGCAGTGGCTGAGCGATCGGACTGCTGCGCTGCGTGTCGCGGGTTCGATTCTCGCACAGAACAAATATTTGTGAGTCTGGGTGTTTTTCTATCTATAATATGTATGTAGTTACAAAAAAAAAATATATATATAAGTAGTTTATCAGCCATCTTGTTACCATAACACAAGCATTAGGTTGCTTAGCTTGGGACTAGATGGCGCTGTGTGAAATGTCCAGGGATATTATATATTTAGGTCTAAATCGTGGAATAAGCCTTTTTTGTATATTTTTTGTTTAATACGGGATTATTATGCGCATTTTGTTAAACTCACTATCGACGGACGCTCACGTTGTTATCAGCGCCAAAATGGCGAAAATCAAATGTCTTCGTCTTGGCATCGATAATATGATGCCCAGCGTACTTGTATTATATATTATAGGTCAGTGTTGTAACCCCTTTAGCTTTTAACTTCATTTTATTTTTTATTGTTACACTCGCCATATGCCAACACTATGTGAAAATTTTAAGTGTCAACCAACTACGGTTCAAAAGATACAGCCCCATGGCAGATGGACAAATGGCAGAGCCAGGGTCCCGATTTTTTGTGTAGACGTATTTCAGACAAATTACTGAACTCCTTAATTAGATTTGCAAAACGAACTTTCACGAATTCCAAACCTAATATTAAATTTCAAACAAAATAAATCAACCTTTACCCATTGCACCCCAGTCGAACTCAAAACAGAATTAGAAAAAAGAAAAAAAACTCTTCACTCTTTTGAATTTTCAACAATGCCCCACGTCCCATATTTCAAACGGACTGTGCGAGCACAAAGTAGACAAGTACAGAAAACCAGCTTCAAACAACAAGCGAAAAAGGCAAACGCATAATCAGCCCAAAATGTTCTCTGCGGGGACACAGGCCTCCTCTCTATGAACCGGCACACGGTTAGCGCAGTGGCTGAGCGATCGGACTGCTCGCGGGTTCGATTCCCGCACAGAACAAATATTTGTGAGTCCTACATGTATTTGTTCTGAGTCTGGGTGTTTTTCTATCTATAATATGTATGTATTTACAAAAAAAAAAAATGTATGTAAGTAGTTTATCAGCCATCTTGTTACCATAACACAAGCATTAGGTTGCTTAGCTTGGGACTAGATGGCGCTGTGTGAAATGTCCAGGGATATTATATTATTATTATATGAGAGGGAGTGGGTCGTAATCTACCACGCGGGCCAAGTGCGGGTTGAAAAATGTCACATGTCTTCAACTTTGTTTCGTTCGACAATCGTTATTTCACGAGAAAATAGCTTTTGAATTTGGCGTAAGTCAAAATCTGCCTAGTTTTTCCCAACTGAGTATGTTGGGATCAGTTTCCAGTCTAAGCTAAATACCAGTATCTTACATGGACTTGGTAAGACTCGTTGTCAGACTTTCGGGCTTCTGGCGACCCGTAACGACTGTCAAAGATCCAAGAATGACAGCCGGGACCAATGGCTTTCCAAAGCACGGAGGGGTCTTGGTATGTAAAGATGGTCACCCATCCACAGATCGACCGCGGCAAGCGTAGCTTAACCTGATCAATCGACCCGTGCGGCTGTTATTACTTAGCAAGCCCCTCTGTTTGTTTGATGAACTTTTATTATTATCTTGGTATGTAAAGGTGGTGATCTAGGGACCGACCGCGACAAGCGCAGCTTAACCTGCTCGATCGACCTGCCGATCGATTCTGTAAAAATCTCACCTTGAAAAGTTAGGTGAAGTGATCTTAGAGTGAGCTGTCAATTAAATAGTGTCAATCCCTAGCATTCGTTGGAATGACAGCTCACGCCACGCTCACTTCACATACGTTTTCACGGTGAGATGGTTACAGAATCGCACTGCTGTGCTGCTGTTATTATTTCGCATTTTGCATAAGTGCAATATTATTTTTATCGTGATTTTACGTGAACCGTGTCTATGCGTGCGTTTTCGCTAATTGTATGGAGACAAACTTCTGTACCTACATAGACTGTGGTGTAAGGGGGTGCCGATCAACAAACAATTTTTCGTCTTATTAAGGAGGGGAATTTATCAATTTAGTACCCCACTTCCCGCTACTCCTGGAGTTTAAGGTAAGATTATGTAAATTGAGAGTAAAACGATAAATGGTGTATATTTTCCGTTTTTCGTCGATGGGGGATTGTTTTCTATACGAATGGTTTGGGGGCCAAATTGATCAGTGGCGATTATCTGCTTCGATTTTGGGCGTTTTGATTGGTACATATTGTATTAGCCTAATGTTTTTGTTAGGCGTTCAAGATTTGTGGTTCTGGTGTAGGAATTTGATATTCTTGGTAATTTATTTTGATGAAGAGTTTTTCTAAATTTTGTGTTAGAATTGTAAAGACTGCATCGTTAGTCTAGTGGTCGCAAGTGTTACTGCTGAGCATGAGGGCCTGGGTTCGATTCCCAAGTCGGATTTTTTTTTATTGGGGTATCCCATCTAGAACTTCTCAGTATCAGCCCGGAGTCTAGATTTGTGCCTGGCGATGGCAGTAGACTCGCTTCCTATTACCTGGGTCTTACACAAACTGGTAAAAACTGGTTATACTATGGATGCACCCCGACCTACCCCATCGCATTACATCTCCTGCCCGCGCTATTACTTCTGTAGCGGTATCTACAACGCCACATGCGAACAACGCGTCATACTGACGTCACGCAAATCCTGCATCTCGCAAGCAAAGTTTACCGCGCAATTAGCATATATACAAACATCCCAATACCGATCGTTGGGCAATTGCCCGCCAGATACAACACCCGTCTGGTCGGAGGATCCTTCCTTGTCTATAGAAGATGAGTGGACTTTACACCCTGTTCCTCATACCTCTATACTTCCTTTTCGCGAAGCGTTCTTTCTGACTCTTTTTCTTTTTGCTTGGCTCCTAAGAGTCTTAGCGTGATTTTAAATCATCATCTGCCTAGCCTTTTCCCAACTATGTTGGGGTCGGCTTCCAGTCTAACCGGATGCGGCTGAATACCAGTATTTTACATGGAGCGACTGCATATCTGACCTCCACAACCCAGTTACTGGGCAATACGATACCCCTTGGTAAGACTGGTTGTCAGACTTTCGAGCTTCTGACTGTCAAAGATCCACGAATGACAGCCGGGACCAACGGCTTACGTGCTTTCCGAGGCACGGAGGGGTCTCAGTATGTAAAGATGGTCACCCATCCACCGACCAACCGCGGCAAGCGTAGCTTAACCTGACCGATCGACCTGTGCGGCTGTTATTATTAAATAGCCTATAGCAATCCTCAAGAATTGATGCAAAAAGATTTTTTTAAATCCGACTGAATAATTTTGTGTGGGCACACTAATCTCTGGAACTGAGATAAAGGCAATCAAACAAACTCTTCAGCTTGTTATTGGGACACTTAATATCATGTCCTGCGTGTCCTGTCAGCTGCACGTTACAAGAACTGATGGACGCTGGTGATGGCACCAAACAAGTAGCCGAATTCTGGGCCGAGTCTATTTAGATTGCCATCGACTCGCTAAGAAGAAGGAGATTGGTAAGTAGTACAGCCGATCGATTCTGTAAAAATCTCACCGTGAAAAGTTAGGTGAAGTAAGCTTAGAGTGAGCTACCGGTCGATTCTGTAAAAATCTCACCGTGAAAACTCAAGTGAAGTGAGCTTGATGTGAGTTATCAATAGTGTCAATCCCTAGCATTAGTAGGAATGACAGCTCACTCGACGCTCACTTCACCTAATTTTCGCGGTGAGATGGTTACAGAATCGCACTGCTGTCAATAGTGTCAATCCCTAGCATAAGGTGGAATGACAGCTCACTCCACGCTCACTTCATCTAAGTTTTCACGGTGAGATGGTTACACTGCAGATTGCTACTACATCGCACTGCAGATTGCTAATTCAAGCAAGCAATACAAAAGCTTACATAACATACATAATCAGCCTATAATGTTCCCACTGCTGGGACACAGGCCTCCTCTCGGTGAGAGGGAATGGGCCGTAATCCACCACGCGGGCCCAGTGCGGGTTGGTAGATGTCACATGTCTTCGAATTTTTGGTTCTAGGACATGCCGGTTTCCTCACGATGTTTTCCTTCACCGAGAGCAGTGGTGACGAAATAATTTACACAAAGTAAAGCGCCTGTCTTGGATTGAACAGCTACGACCTACAAGTCGCGGCCGTTACCACTTGGCAAGTGGCAACCACTGCTCCAAACAACACACGAAAGCTTAAACTCTATGAAACTAAGCTAATCCACAATTAATACACATAATTTAACATAACCGTTGTAACATATTTGGTCAGTAAATTTTATCGCGCAAACTCTAGGAAACTCATGAATTATGCACTATTGATAAATATTAATGAGCGTAATCATATTCCTGTCAGAGCGTATTGTAATGAACGAGGGCAATAAACTAGTGTGTTAGTATTACTAAGTTAGTGTAATACTTAGAATACTAAATCGAATACACAATTTGAATTCTGAATTCCCTGGTATCAGCGAAATTGGAGAACGGGATATTTAGCAACGTACTTCAATTGTTTGTTTGATGAACTCATCGTCATCTGCCTTGCCTTTTTCCAACTATATTGTGGTCAGCTTCCAGTCTAACTGGATTCAGAATACTAGTATTTTACATGGAGCGACTGCCTTTCTGATCTTCACAACCCAGTTACTGGGTAATACGATACCCCTTGGTAAGACTGGTTGTCAGACTTTCGGGCTTCTGACGACCCGTAACGAATGTCAAAGAAGCACGTATGACAGCCGGGGCCAAAACGTGCTTTCCGAGGCATGGAGGGGTCTTGGTATATAAAGATGGTCACCGGTAAAGGTGGTCTTGTCACGGATCAACCGTGGCAAGAGTAGCTTAACGTGATCAATCGACCCGTGCGGCTGTTATTATTAATTATATATGTGTGTTAAGCTTAATTTTCCATGATTGAAACTGATGAATTCTCTAGTAGGTATTTATTTTTTCGTCTTTTATCTAACGTCTTTTCCTTTTCTCAACCGGGTTCCCCCTTCTACATTTAAAACATTTATCCACTATCTCTTTCACTCCTTGACTATTCCGTACATTCATCTCTGTCACTCGTTTATGCTTCACATCTGTCATTCATCTTTACGTCACAATTCACTATCCTGTCATAATGTTCCGTTCCTACATATATTACTAGCTGACCCGGCAAACGTTGTTTTGCCATATAAATTATTTCTAGCTGCCCGGCGCTACTTCGTTCGGGTGGTGTCCTACCACTCTACTCCTACACTACTCCTACCCTACTCCTACCCTACTTCTACCCTACTCCTACCCTACTCCTACCCTACTCCTAACCTACTCCTAAACTACTCCTACCCTACTTCTATAAGTAAAACGCTGATTGATTGATAGAACCTAGCGGACCCAGCAGACATTATCCCACCCGAAAAATCAGCGCCACCTACCGGGTCCAATTATGTATATAAACCTTGTCCTGACAATAACGAACACAAAAAAAAGAATTATCCAATTTGGTGCAGTCGTTCTTGAGTTATAAAATTACAACGAAAAGTGGCATTGATTTTTATATAATAATTATATATATAAACATAACATCAAGCTTGTATTGGCCGAAGCGTTACGCCGAGCTGCGCCTTCAGTACACCCACATTTCGCCAGTTATGTTCAAGTCCCACACAACACACACATTGACATAACACACACATTGTTAGGAAGTATCCTACTAATATTATATATGCGAAAGTTTATATGGATGGATGGATGTTTGTTACTCTTTCACGCAAAAACTACTGAACGGATTTGAATAAAATTTGGCACACAAATAGTTTATAATCAGAATTAACACATAGGATAGTCGGTCCATCTAGCTGGGGGACGTCCCACACTACACTTGCTGATACGCGGTCTCCACTGCAAGGTTTGTCTGCTCCACCGGCCATCGCTCCTTCGACAAACATGGTCAGCCGACTGCCACTTCAGCTTGCTTACTCTGCAAGCTATGTCGGTAACTCCGGTTCTTTTCCGGATGATTTCATTTGTGATTTTATTCTTCAAAGAAACTCCGAGCATGGATCGCTCCATAGTGCGCTGAGCGACCTTGAATTTCTGAACCAGCCCGATTGTCAGCGCCTACATTAAATTCGGCACCATAATCAAGTTTAGCGGTATCTAGAAAGCCACATGCGAGCTACGCGTCATACGGACGTCACACAAAATCCTGCATCGCGCAAACATAGTTTACCGCGCAATTAACATATATACAACAGCCCGACATGATTCATTGGGCAGTTGCCCGCCAGACACAACACCCGTCTGGTCGGTGGATCCTCACTTTTCTATGGAGTGAACTTTATACCCTGTTCCTCATGCCTCTATACAAGTCTTATGAAGAAGCACATTTAATTAAAATATCAAATTCCCAATCAACCCAGTTACCTTTCAACCTTACATTATCCTCCGTTTGCTTCAAAATAATCTCATTTTCCACCATTACTCAAAGGTAAATGGGCGAAAAACACATTTTCGAGGCAACAGAACCGTTTTTAATGCCGTCCGTGTTATAAATCGTTATGATAATTGCCTTATCGGTACAAGCGGATAAACTGTATTGAATACTGTATTCTTTGGGGAGCCTAATTGGTGTTCGCTCTTTGCTGGTTTTCAATGAGTTTTTGTTATGTTATTTGTGTTATATAAAGATATAACACAAATAACATAACAATAACTCATAACATTTCCATTGGAAAAAATAACAACAATACCCAAAGGGGTATTGTTGTTATTTTTTCCAATGGAAATGTGTATCGCATACACAATTTTTTGTTGCCCTTTGATTATCGCCCCCCCCCCCCCCTGTTTATATACTTGAACATTTATTATTATTTTAAGAATAGAATTGAATACTCTTTATTATACACCATATAAAAATTCATACTCAGGGCGCATTAGACCAGACTTTTACTTATACAGAGAATAGTTTTTCCATACTAGAACTGTCAGACGTAAATTAATTTATTCCACGGATAAAAGATATCTGACTTTGGTAAAATTAGCCCTAAGAAGAAAAAATAAGACTGAAGAAGAATGAATACAGTTATCTTTTTCAATTACTCGTATGTACATCTCATCATCTGCCCAGCATTTTCCCAACTATGTTGGGGTCGGCTTCCAGTCTAACCGGATGCAGCTGAATACTAGTATTTAACATGGAGCGACTGCCTATCTGACCTCCACAACCCAATTACTGGGTAATACGATACCCCTTGGTAAGACTGGTTGTCAGACTTTCGAGCTTCTGACTAACCGTAACGACTGTCAAATATCCACGAATGACAGCCGGGACCAACGGGTTAACGTGCTTTCCGAGGCACGGAGGGGTCTCGGTATGTAAAGATGGTCACCCATCAAACTCAAACTCAAATCATTTAATTCAACTAAACCAATTACAGGTACTTTTGAATTGTCAAAGGGTCGGTAAGTCAGAAAGATGAAGCTAGTTGCCCATTCCAAAGCGTAGGTACCTATGGAGAAGAACGGGCAAGAAACTCCATGGACACTCTTTTAAATCATAAAATTGTTACAAAATATTTGATTACATCATCCACAGACCAACCGCGGCAAGCGTAGCTTAACCTGACCGATAGACCTGTGCGGCTGTTAATATTTAGCCACGGGCCCCTCATACATCATGTCTCCTCTTTGAGATGAAGTAGGCCATAATCCACCACGCGATCCCAGCACCTATGGGTTTGACCCGTCACTTGTCTTCGTATTTATGCTTTAGGATATTCCGACTTCCTTACGTTTTCCTTCACAGTTTTGAGAGCACGGTGATGAAATAAATTACACAGAATAATAAATACTAGAAACGCGATTTTTTCGGCGTTGTAATTATAAATATTTGAAGAATACTAAATGTAGTGTTAAATAATTGTACGGTGGTACAGAACCTTCCTGCACTTTACCGTTCCGTTTTTTCAATTCCAGCTTTTAAATAAGTATATCGCATTTTCAGCCTATAATGTTCCCACTGCTGGGACACAGGCCTCCTCTCTGTGAGAGGGAGCAGGCCATATTCTACCACGCGTGCCAAGTGCTGGTTGGTAGATGTCACATGTCTTCGAATTTAAGACGGTTTCCTCACGATGTTTTTCGTTTTGAAAGAAGTAGTGATCAAATAATTTACATAAAGTAAAACGTCTGACTGGGTTCGAACCTACGACCATATAACTCGTAAGTCGCGGCAGTTACCACTGGGCCACATACTTATCCCGTAACAGAAAATAAACAACATGAATATTTAAATGCAAAAATAATCATATTGCTTAGAGATAATTTATTAAAAGCACATGTTTTAATGGCTGAAACATTTTTATGCGAGTTCCAATTTTTTGTAAAAAGGAAAACTTCGTTTGTTTCTTTTTATAACCTTTTTGATGTTGAAACTTGGTATGAGAGACTCGATAAATTCGATTTGGACACATTGTCATCTCTTTTTCTTAAAAAGTAGGAAGTCTCGGCTTTTTTTGAGCATCATCATCTGCGTAGCCTTTTACCAACTATATTGGGGTCAGCTTCCAGTCTAACCGGATGCAGCTGAATATCAGTATTTTACACGGAGCGACTGCCTATCTGACCTCCACAACTCAGTTACTGGATAATACGATACCCCTTGGTAAGACTGGTTATCTTCTGACTAGTAACGACTGTCAAAGGTCGACGAATGACAGCCGGGACCAACGGCTTAACGTGCTTTCCGAGGCACGGAGAGGTCTTGGTATGTAAAGATGGTCACGTTTTCTGGGCAGTGGCTTATATTGAAGCAGGAGTCTTCTAGCAAAAAATTTTCAAATAAGCTAATTAAAAAAAAAAACCAAAAGAAAACTAAAATTAGAAACTCGTTTCATTCGCAAATAAATCACAAAAATGTTACGAGTATTGCCATTTATCTCCAAGCAAATATATTTTTATCTCTCAACATATGAAATGAAGACACACCACAATCATTTCAGTTTGATCTCCGATCCAAATTACTAGAATCGTAATAAATCGAGCCAGCAAAGTAATTTCCAGATAATAACGAAAATATATATTTCTTAGATTTGAAAGACATATCCTACTACTCGTAATATTATAAACATGAAAGTTTGTATGGATGGATGTTTGTTACTCTTTCACGCAAAAACTACTGAACGGGTTTGGATGAAATTTGGCACACAGATTGTTTATAACCGGGATTAACATATAGGATACTTTTCATCCCAATATTCTTACGGGATTGAAACTTATGCGGGTGAAACCGCGGGGCGCAGCTAGTCCATAATATACCCAATACTGAAGATAAACAAAAGCAACTAGCATTTAATATCTTGAGACAAATAATTCTTGGGCTTTTACGATAGGATATTATTTTTTCGCACTAGCAGCACCCCGCGGTTTCACCCGCATAAGTGTGGATCCCGGGATAAAACGTATCTTGTGTTATTTTGATGTATAACTGTATATATTACTGTAAAGTTTCATCAGAATCCGTTAGTAGTTTTTGCGTGAAAGAATAACAAAAATTCATCTCTCCATCCTCACAAACTTTTGCGTTTATAATATTACTAGCTGCGCCCCGCGGTTTCACCCGCATAAGAGGCGATCCCATAGGAATATCGGGATAAAAAGTATCCTGTTATTCTGAGGTGCAATTCTCGTAATTTTATGAACGTTCACAGTCCGATCTCAGTCTCATTCTGTCAAAAACACTTCTAATTTCCCTACATTTTGACAAGTTTTTGACATTTGTTTGTCGCCGAGATGAGACTGCGACTAGATTTTGAACGTTTTAAATTATGAGAATTGGCCTTCTTATGTATAAGCTATATTACGGCAAAAATTCATCATAATCCGTGCAGCTCTATTGCCATCCCTGAGAGAAAGCTACTCTCAAGCAATCCGAAAGGTTTTAAAAGAAACTGCTAATCCATTGCTTTATATGTTCGAAAAATTCACCTGCTCGACGACGTAAATAACGCAATGAATGTTGTTAAATTGTCAAAATTAAAGGCGTTGTAATTTTTAGCATGTTACGAAATTACTCCGCAGGTTATCCTGTCTGCTAAATATCGGAAAGAAGTTCCTTATCGCGCGTTGCGAAAGGAGGCTAGACGGAAAAAATTAAGACCAAAAGTTGGAACGACACTTTTTGCTATAGTTGTAAGCCGTGCGGCGTGCGCGTGTTTCTCTGTCTCTCTCTCTCTCTCTCTATCTCTCTTATAGAAAGCAAGCCAGTTATACTTCGTTCCATCTGGGTGTCCCTTGACACCTCTCAAGTTTTTTTCACAAGGACACACTACAATTTTTAATTTCATAAAACAAATATTAATTTTCTTGGAAAAACGGTTAGCACTGTGGGCGTCCCGGTTCAGTAAGAAATAAAAAAGGTTGCCAACACTAAGTTTGCTTTACATTTCCGTGGACGAAGTCGCTTATTAAAAATAAATTGGAGATGTGATTTGCTGTTCTTGAAGAGTTTAAGTTTATTTTGCAGTTGCTGGGTTATGTTTAAGATTATTTAATGGTTGTTTAAGTTGCATGTACATGAGTGAGATTTTGTTTATGTATTTTTAGCATTTATCAATAGCGTCTGTTTATTCACGACATTGTTCAACTGATAGAACTTCCCCAATACTGATCTCAACTTGTTACATATATGTCAGTTACATGCGTTTTCCAATTAAAATTTGAATCAATATTTAAATGTGCTAACATAATCCAATTTCACACATACGCAGTTAACCTTATCGCTATGTAGGCATTCGTATGTATGTCCTATTACATCAAGATCCTCTCTTTGTACAATTTTAGTTCGTAGATTGTGTGGCGAGTCTATATGCATGCATTTTGTCTTAGACAGATTTAAAATGATTCCATCATCTTGTGCCTATTTGGTGATATTTATTTATTTAAATAACATGGGAGACTTACAGCTAAAACAAACAGAACAAGGACAGTACATTAGTCTGAAAGCCAATTACAAGTCTCCACTTATAAAATACAGAAAATAAAAAGTAAATTCTAAGGACATTCACACCAACTACTATATACTACAGCATATTATGTTGCTCGAACTGCTATGCTGGTATGCTCGAAGTCTTCTTGTACGCACTGTCGTGCCTTAATCATATCCTTCGAAGCATAAGCTACACACATGTCATCTCCATACATAAACACTCGACACCCCTCCACAACATTCGACACACTTCACGTGCATTATAAATAACCTACGTTTGAGTGCCTAGGTATTGCTCTTTTTGCAATCAAACACAACTGTTGCCTCTTTATAATATGAGTATAGATTTGTAAATGTGCATTAGGACTGATTTTTCCAATGCCAGATAATTTTATCCGAGGAATAATTTTGAATTTTTGACAGTTCTTCCATACAAAAACTGTCAGACGTCAATTTTATTCCGCGAATAAAAATTATCCGTCGATTGAAAAATCAACCAAGAGAGGTAAAATACTTGAGAGGTGTCAAGGGACACCCGGGTGGAACGAACTTTAAAGAGAGAGAGAGAGAGACAGACAGAGAAACACGCGCACGCCGCACGGCTTACAACTATAGCAAAAAGTGTCGTTCCAGCTTTTGGTCTTATTTTTTTCCGTCTAGCCCCCTTTCGCAACGCGCGATAAGGAACTTCGTTCCAAAAAATCACTGAACGGCCCTATTACATTTGTTTTACCTCTAACAGCAGTAACCGAATATGGTGGTCTAGAAATATTTGCTAGAATTCATGGTTACAGTTTGAGCGACAGGGGCTCGTGGCTTAATAATAACAGCCGCACAGTTCGATCGATCAGGTTAAACTACGCTTGCCGCAGTTGGTCTGTGGATGGCTGTGACCATCTTTACATACCGAGACTCTGTGTCTCGGAAAGCACGTTAAGTCGTTGGTCCCGGCTGTCATTCGTGGATCTTTGACAGTCGTTACGGGTAGTCAGAAGCCCGAAACTCTGACAACCAGTCTTACCAAGGGGTATCGTATTACCGAGTAACTGGGTTGTACTTTTGCTCCATGTAAAATACTGGTATTCAGCTGCATCCGGTTTTACTGGAAGTCGACCCCAACATAGTTGGGGAAAAGGCTAGGCAGACGAATTGGCACGTCAATGTCCCTGCCACCTTGTATGAATAAAATAATGTACATGGAATACGTGAGAATGGGCTGGCCACGTCTGCCGTATGCCCAATAAGCTGTGGGCCAAAATAACCACCACGTGGAGCCCTGACACAGCTAGAAGGCGTCGCGGCAGACCACGTAGAAGATGGCGGGTAGAGCTGGACCAAACAAATGACCAGTGGTCTACTTTAGCCCTGGATCAAAAGAGCTGGAAGTCATGGGGAGAGGCCTTTGCCCAGCAGTGGGATGATGCAGGCTAACAGTAACAGTAACATGAAATACTACCATAGCAGCATTAGCTAATCAACTTACCCAATAACAAAGCACTATTAAACAAAGATAAACCACTCTTAAAACTGTGCCAGAACGTTCAGCGATAAAATTAGTTGAGTGTCTCTTAATATCTCAAAATGAAGCGCCAGCGGAATCGAGATTGCCGGAACATTTCCCACTTTCAAATAAATTGGAAAGAATTCTAGACAACGCTGGAAAAAAAATCCTAAAGGAGACATTACGGACACTTATCTAAGATCTAAAGTTGTTGCTTCCATTAAAAACGTAGCTACACGAAGTTTTTATTCAATTCAATTGTTAAATGACTGCTTGGATGGTCTAGTGGTTACAAGCGTCCAAGAGGTCTTGGGTTCGATTCAGAGGTCAGGCAGTGTTATTGGGATTGTCAATCAGGAGTTTCTTAGTAGCAGCCAAGAATCTGGATTCTGGTCTTTGACAGTCGTTACGGGTAGTCAGAAACCCGAAAGTCTGATAACCAGTCTTACCAAGGGGTATCGTATTACCCAGTGACTGGGTTGTGGAGGTCAGATAGGCAGCCGCTCCATGTAAAATACTGGTATTCAGCTGCATCCGGTTAGACTGGAAGCCGACCCCAACATAGTTGGGAAAAGGCTAGGCAGATGATGAATTGTTAAATTACTGCTTTGTTGGTCTTGTAGTCGCGTGCGCTACTGCTCAACACGAGATCTTGGCTGTGATTACAAAGGTCGGGAAAAAGTTATCAGGTTTTTCAACCCAATCAATAACAGCCCGGAGTCTGAGACAAGACAGTGCTTCCTTACCCAAACCATTCGTTCCATCTGCTGAAGACCTCCCACCTGGACATGAGTTATATTCGATAACCTGGAAGTCTTTAACCTTTTGAACCCCAGAGCATAAACGCACGCGCGTGCCCTCCACGCCAAGCCACAATTTCACCGCAAATACCTACAAAAAGAATAGGGATTCCAAAATGATTTAATTGTTTATTTCGTGATAAAAGTGCACCGCATTTTTTGTCACATATTTGTGTCGTTGGCGTACAGGGCACGCGCTTGATTGTCACGTATATGTGACAATGGCGTTCAAAAGGTTAAACAGAATCCGGACCCAGGTTGGCAAGGAAAACCTGTTCAGGTGGAGATTCATAGACGATTCTCTTGACTCTTCGACGCCTTGGAGTGTAATGTAAATGTGATGCTGATGACACTTTACTGCGCTGTGTCCCAGCAGTGGGAACATTATAGGCTGGTAAATTACAGCCTACTCCCTCTCAAAAAGAGTTGCCCGTGTAATGAAAAGTGATTCTAAAAATAATAGACATGAAAGTTGAAATTTAAAGAGCACGACTGTGGACATACCTTAACAGTACCAAATTCACAAATAAATTTGTTTCAATTATCAGAATGAATTTAATTGATTTCTATTCAATTCATTTGACGCCAGCGAATGAATGTTTCAAAATAAACCAATTTAAAGCCAGTTAGTAAATTAATTCTATTGAGATTAGGTTTGGAATTACATAGTGCGATGTTGCCCTGAAATAGATGTAGTCGCATTGAATTCGGTGGTAGCAATTAGTTTGCTAAATGACACAATTGAGCTTTTGGCACTTAGTTGAATAAGTAGGGTTTCATTGATTGTAACTGTATGAGTACAGTCAGGGCACTGTCCTATATTATACAATTACGCTGGACTAAATAATAAATAAATAAATATCCCTGGACATTTCACATAGCGCCATCTAGTCCCAAGCTAAGCAACCTAATGCTTGTGTTATGGTAACAAGATGGCTGATAAATTACTTATATATATTTTTTTTTTGTAAATACATACATATTATAGATAGAAAAACACCCAGACTCGGAACAAATACATGTAAGGTCATACAAATATTTGTTCCATGCGGGAATCGAACCCGCGACACGCAGCGCAGCTGTCAATCGCTTAACCACTGCGCCAACCGTGCCGTCAAATATATATACTATACGAAATAACAGTTATCTTTTGTGCCGATTCAAAGCGCCGTAGGAATTAAAATTGACACATTGCCGCAAATGGCCGTAGTTTCGTTTTGGTACGTCTCTGATGACTTAGGTCTAAATCGTGGAATAAGACTTTTTTGTGTATTTTGTGTTTACTACGAGATATTTAGAACATTTTTATCATGAGAGTAAGCGCATCTTGTAAAACTCGCTATCAAAAATATTAGTTCTACGGACGCTCACGTTGCTGTCAGCGCCAAAATGGCGAAAATCAAATGCCTTTTTTTTATCATCGATTGTATGATGTCTAGCGTACTTGTATAATAAAGGTCAGTGAGTCAGGGTAATTCGCTGTTATACTGTTTATACTGCTGTGTTATACTGCTATTCCACACAAGTGTCAAAGAATGTCAGTTACTGTTCTGATTTGAACATACGGACAATTCAAAGGTCATCATTCTCATTATAATAGCACCATCCCGACACAGCAAACAACTTGTCATTCAAGTTAGCATTTTAAATCAACTGCATAAAAGTAAATTTTACAATAGGTACCTACTTATTAATGTGTGATACCTACTACGTAATAATTGGCATAATAAATAGCTATTTTATGATATGAATAGCTATTTTTTGAAGTATCAGTCAATATGGTTATATAAACTTAGGGGGTTGTATTGTTATAATGATTATATTTCTGTAAATACATACTTGTTACGCTTGCGATTCATATTTTGTTCAAAATACATCCTGACACTGACCTGAAAAACGTAAGAAAATTTGAATTGTGCGGGCTACCCGAGCATTTTCCCCTTAACAAGCGAATAATTACTAAATAATTACGCGCGAATAATTATTAATGAATTATTAGTACATGCTAAATAATAAGATATCTGTGTATCTCAAAATAATACCTCAAAATAGTCTACCTTGTTGCCTAGACAAAATCCCTTTTCTGTAAGCGTTAACGCCAACGGAAAAATCAAATTGTACGGAGTTGACATTTGCTTACCAGATTTCACGTGACTGCTGCTAAATTGGTGGACAAAATCATTATTCCTCATGCGGAAAGGAACGTCGAAGCGGGCGTGACAGATAAACGACAAAAATATTCATCAAAATGGTAGAAAAGTGCCACTTTTGACAAACGCTAAGGATATTTTGACGTTTCCGCAACACGCTCTATTAGCGGCAGATCGAATCCTCACGCTAAAGTTGTCAAAAAATAAAAGGCACCTTTTGACATTTGAGAATGCGTTCTTGACACCTGTCAGTTACGAACAAAACACGTTTTCGTTAGTATGAACAAACGAATACGTGTTTTGCGAATTTGATCTTTATTAACTTCTTACTAGGAAACTTAAATCTTTATTACTAGGACTGTCAATGTCAAAACGGGCCTTTTATTTTTTGACAACTTTAACGCTTAAAAAAACTAAACTATTATACTTTTTGTGTAATTAATTCAAATTAATTACTGAAAATGCATACATTGAGATTATAATATGCATGCATATATAATATATTTACACCATTGTGAAGTTCTTTACATTATGCATTCCATAATCTCAAGTAGGTCCCATAGAATTAGATATACATACACACAGATGACAGTGACAGATACTTACACTTTTAAACGCAATAGTGTCACTGTTTCACTTGCTACACACTATTCCATAGACTAAACAAAGAGTGTTTCGGTTAACGCTGCGGAATGGGCGTTCTGCGTTACATGTGTCACTTGTCTATCATTTTCAGCACGCTAACGTCAAGTCCTTAGCGTGCGCGGAAAACGCTTGCACGGAAACGCTTGGATTTTGTCTGGGCCCCCTTGTCACCCAGTCTCTTGGGTTCAAATGACCTGTCTTCCCTTTAAGGATTAACTCCGCCCCACTAATCAACTACTATGCAAAGATCTCGGGCAAAGGAGGCAGGGAGTGACCGACAGTGGAATTAGGGCAGGGGGTCCCAATTCCACTATAAAAATGTGTCAACTAAACAAGACGCGAGCAGTGTCCATGTTTGCCCATAATGTGCCATTAAAACAGGCTAATTGAGGGGAATGTCGGCTAGAGGAAATTTGGCGGAGTGACTTTCCTTGTAAGTAAGGTAATTGTGGAGTGACGGGGCCTATTGCGTGTTTTGCGCCTTCTATATTACTCGGGTATGGGTCGAGGTGTAAGATTTAAGGGATAATAAGAAAACTATGGCCTTTTTCTTCTTCGTGTTACTGGCATGACTGAATTGTCCTATATCTTGTTGGCCCAAGACTTCCACGGCGACTTCAGTGGCAGTGCAGAGGTCACTTTAACTGCATGTTTTGGGGCACAGAGGGCAGGATAGGAGGTGAAGCATGGATATCGATATAGCTCCACAATCACACCCTACTGCGGTTCCGTCAAGGTAGCCCCACTTTACCAGGTTGGACTTACATCTTTCCGCTTGTGTCCGGAGACGGTTCAGGATCTTCGAAATGGACCACGGAAGGTTACACCCTGCATGAAAATGAGATGCTCCTTTGGTGGTCTATGGTCTCTTCGAGTCGAATTTCACATTTCGAATAAGGCTTCTGTTCATGACGCCGGAGCGAAAGCAGAGAAATCTGGTCTGAAATTGTTAAGCTATGTTTACCGCGGTTGGTCTGTGGATGGGTGACCATCTTTACATACCGAGACCCCTGCGTGCCTCGGAAAGCACGTTAAGCCGTTGGTCCCGGCTGTCATTCGTGGATCTTTGACAGTCGTTACGGGTAGTCAGAAGCCCGAAAGTCTGACAACCAGTCTTACCAAGGGGTATCGTATTACCCAGTAACTGGGTTGTAGAGGTGAGATAGGCAGTCGTTTCATGTAAAATCTGGTATTCAGCTGCATCCGGTTAGACTGGAAGCCGACCCCAACATAGTTGGGAAAAGGCTAGGCAGATGATTTAAAAACTAGTCGTATTTGATGAGCAGGAGGCGAGGCGATTTTGATTTTGTATTCCATCTTTGTGTGTTGTCTATGTCAGGCAGATCCTGATGACTAATACATATCCCCTGATTTTGACCGAGTTTCTGGCAAATAAGGCCTACTTTAATTTTAACCAGTTCTGATCTTTATTTTTGGGGTTTTGTATTTACTTCAAATAATGTTAACAACTCGCTCGATGTGCAGCAAACGTATCCGGCCCAATCCCACTAAGGCTTGGCTGCTTGTTGGGTGACAATGGCCATCTGTATTTTGCATTGGGATCTTTGTTTTGTCTACTACCATGCCCCAGACCCAGGAGAAGATGGTGGGACGAGCTTGACACCTACAGACAGGATTGGTCCATGCTACCTCAAGACAGAGTGGAAGAAACCTACAGACAGCCAAGCTGAAGTGGGAGTAGGCTGGACACGTCTCACGAATGCACCTGGAGAGATGGGCAAAGATCGTCACTCACTGGACACTAGAGGGTCACACCACCATCGCCGTCGAGGTAGACCACGGTGATGGTGGTGTGACGATCTGAAAACGTTTGAAGGGCCAATATGGC
The DNA here is from genome assembly GCA_945859715.1 of Apamea sordens. Lineage (NCBI taxonomy): Eukaryota > Metazoa > Arthropoda > Insecta > Lepidoptera > Noctuidae > Apamea > Apamea sordens. The sequence continues at coordinate 7,459,014 of OX244009.1, read as the reverse complement.
CAGAGATCGCACAAGACAGGGAGGTTTGGAAAACAAAATGGGAGGCCTTTGGCCTTGCAGTGCGACAACATAGGCTAAAAAATCTTCACCCGGATGGAACGAAGTATAACTGGCTTGTATTCTATAAGAGAGAGAGAGAGACAGACAGAGAAACACGCGCACGCCTATATAACTATAGCAAAAAGTGTCGTTCCAACTTTTGGTCTTCATTTTTTCCGTCTAGCCCCCTTTTGCAACGCGCGATAAGGAACTTCGTTCCAATAAAAATAAATGTTATGAACAGTGAATTCAAAGTTTCATTTGTTTTTTTTTTTCAAGTTCTTATCATGTACCGTGGGCAGGCGACAGTAAAAGTGGCTGGCAACAGTAGATGAACACAGCGAATGGAAATCTCTAGAGGAGGCCTTCAGTTTCAATTAAATAAGGGGTTCTTACTTGCGCAGAAGTTTAAAATATGCTTAACTATATAGAATTTGAGAAATTGTAGTTAACTTAGGTAGTTTGGTTTATTTTTACTTTTCTTTAATATTATAGTAGTTTTGTAACGTTTTAGTAAGAAATATAAGGCTTCTTTGTTCATTTATATTATTTATCTTTACCGCTATCTGTCATAACTTGTACCTCCCCCAATAATATAATATCAAGCCTGTAAGTTCGTCTTTAAATACGTCTGAACTTGGAGTTCAACGATAAAAACTTGATTCTACTGTTATTATCAGGAACTTACCAACTTGTGGAATCCTAGTTCCTTTTGCTACATTTAGCTTCTGACATTCTTAGTCTTACAAATCTCTGATTCCTATTACTTTGAAAAGTCTTTAAGTAGATTTTTTTCTGTTTCTTTTAATTACCTTTCTTTGTGATTGTTTTTACTTGGATCTTTATAGTACTGTAGCGGTGTCTACAACGCCACATGCGAACTACGCGTCATACTGACGTCACGTAAAATTCTGCATCTCGCAAGCAGAGTTTACCGCGCAACTAGCATATATACAACGGCCCGACATGAATCATCGGGCAGTAGCCCGCCAGACACGACATCCGTATTGGATCATCTTCCCTTTTCTATGGGGGATGAGTGAACTTTAAAGCCTGTTCCTCATACCCCTATAGTACCTACAAAATGTTTTGTGTTTATCGTCATTTTATGATATTCTATTATTATGTTCACTTTCTATGGTGCTAGGTAACGCTTATTGCAATTTTTCTATTCTCTAAAAAAGAACTAATTTTTAGTAAACGCATAATAACGGAAAAACACTTTTATTTATTTCTTATCAGGTTTAAATATAATTTAAACCTGATAAGAAATAAATAAAAGTGTGTTACATTTTGATGGAACATTAAAGAACATTTAGAATAATAGAATAGAATAAATTACACCTTCATTATTTTTCTTTTGCAATCACAATGTAACACGCTTTTATTTATTTCATAGCAGGTTTAAATTATTATTATCTGTTTAGTTCTTTTTATTAGCAAGTAATAAAAGATTGTTTTTAAAAAGTTTTTTATTATTTTAATTTTATTTTTAACTTTTTAGTATTTGTGATGCGAAATTGACTACGGCGTAGTTCGTAGCGCGTAGCAGTGTTTTTCCGTTGTATGCGTTTACTGCACTTTAGTTACCTGTACATCATAAGAGCCTGGTTACCATCTAGCACCAAAGTACTCGTCAAGATGAATCATACGAGTCCAAACTCGATGGGGTTGTGTCGTTTAATTACAGAGTTCCTATGGCCACCTTCCAGCTCCATCATCAGACCCTGGTTACCATCTAGCACTAAAGTTCTCGTCAAGACGGATCAAATGAGTCCACACTCGATGGGGTTGTGTCGTTTAACTACCGAGTTCCTATGGCCACCTTCCGGTTCCATCATCTGATCAGCTCCATGTCATAATAGTTTTGCATTGTCATCCGATTTACAAATGCATGCAAAATTTCAGCTCAATCGGTTGAAGATATCTGCTTCAAAATTGAGTTGCAAGAGTCCACCCGAACAAACATAGTTACATACAATACATCGCAAAATAAATAAAAACTTGTAAAAAGTCCTCTTTCCAAATTTTTCATCAATTATTTTACTTTTACGAGATTTCGCTCGTCAAAGTGAATGATCATACCTATCACCTTAAAATAGGCTTGTAAACTTTGTGTTATCTGTTAAATTTGTTACGTCATTTATCCGTTTAATTAACAGAATGAAACAACAAAGCTGTACCAACCTACATAATTTTTTATTAGACTTTACTGTCCCACTGATGAGCAAAGGCCTCCCTCAAATCATTCCAGGCATCCCTCTCTAGAGCCACCTCGATCCAACTCTGGCGGTACGTATCTAAAGTTCATTTATAATCCCAAATACTAATCTGTCTCTTGTGTTTGCGTTTTTTTAATATACTAATTTGACAGGTTTCAACCTGTCAAATTAGTATCTGGGTTTAAAAAAACGAACTTTGGGTCGTCTCGCCACCTCGTCCTACATTATTTTTTTATAAATTATCTTTTAAAACATGTGCACCAATATTTTTTTTGACAACACGGTTAGCGCAGTGGCTGAGCGATCGGACTGCTGCGCTGCGTGTCGCAGGTTCGATTCCCGCACAGAACAAATATTTGTAAGTCCTACATGTATTTGTTCTGAGTCTGGGTGTTTCTCTATCTAAAATATGTATGTATTTACAAAAAAAAAATGTATATAAGTAGTTTATCGGCCATCTTGTTACCATAACACAAGCATTAGGTTGCTTAGCTTGGGACTAGATGGCGCTGTGTGAAATATCCAGGGATATTATTATTATAATATCTATCCCAGAAACCATAACGTTATGTAACGTAAAATCTAATCTGAAATGTATCATCCTCAAGAACATTTTCATTTCATTTCCAGATAACCTTGGCACTCCAAAACACCATACTTATGCAAAAACCCTACTTATCCTATCGCAAAAATGAATCAGTTCCCACTGAATCTAATTGAAACAGTAGACCCAATCCTTGGATCTAACTATAACCTTTGTAGGAGGTAACAGGCATTACGGGCCATTTCCTGTGCCATTCAATTATTTTTTACGATCAGGTGGGACAAAATGGTCGACAGATAAAACTGGGATACCCCACGTCCACGTATAACAACCTTCAAGGTATTTTCACGGATCATATTTGAAAAAGTTCAGTTATTTTTGCACGTTTGGCAGGTCCTAATTGAACCACAGTGTAAATTGGACCGGAGGTGAAATTGGACTGTTTTAATGTCTGTTATGTAATTTTGTTTGAGAGTTTATCGGTTTGGGTGTTTATTTTTTTATTTAAATGTACAAAGTTGAGGCACAATTCGACATTAATACACTATGACAAGTCAAAGCTTGGCGGAACCCATAGTTGGCTCATCACTACTATTTACTTAGTTAGTTTGAAAAAAAACATTTTCCACGTGGTAAAGCTGCCTGCCTTTTGGACACTTTTCCTACTGTGAGCGATGCGTACGAATTTTTTGATGACCAACATGCTCTTTCCTTTTTTCCCTTCATATTACAAGTATATGAAAGCAGACGCTAGGACATTAAGCTACCCGAAACTGTAAATTTTTCCCAATCAACCTTGAACCTAATGCTTTAGCGGTAAAGTTGAAAATCTATTATAGACATTTGACAGATTCTAGTAGCTTGATATGCTGGCGTCTGTACACAATATCATGATCTGCCTAGCATTTTCCCAACTATATTGGGGTCGGCTACCAGTCTAACCGGATACGGGATACAGCTGAGTAGCAGTATTTTATATGAAGCGACTGCTTATCTCACCTCTACAACCCAGTTACTGGATAATACTATACACCTGAGCAAGACTGGTTATGAGACTTTCAGGCTTTTGACGATCCGTAACGACTGTCAAAGATCCACGAATCTATCGTTTGAAAGCTCCGAATGAAATCGTCCCACAGTAATAATTAAAAAAAGAAAAGCATCGTGATCTGTAACATAATTCTTATTTTGACTGATACCGGTTTCTTCACGTTGATATAACTTTTTTCGGATGCACATTTCTGTTTCGCTGTCATACAATAAAATGATAAGATGACTATGGCCCTTCGATTAACATAGGTTTTAAAGTGCTACAAGGGTGGGGACGGTGTCCATACATTTTGAACATTGTTCTTTACATATATTCTAAACACGAAAAAGTTTACATATAAGATTTTCATTCAAAACAAAACACCTAACCTTTTTTCGTCATTCTATTTAAGGCTGATTTTTCAATAAACAGATTATTTTTATTCGTGGCTTATAATTGCCGACTGTTAGTACCTAACCGCAAGCCCCTCGGCCCCCAGCAACCATACTTGTACACAGTATACATGTATGATTATTTATGTATCTATTGTTTTATGTGATAAAACAATGGATAAACAAACATTTCATCCATACCTATTTACTTGTATGAAGATCCTTTTTTAAAAGGACACTGTCCATTTTTGTCATTCTATAAAAAAAATATCTCGCGTAGTGACAGAGAATTGAAAAAAGCTTTTTGACTTTTACATTTATAAACCTACCACAAAACCGATGCAAAGAGATCCATTGACCGAGTGCAGCTGATAAAACATTTTATTTATATGTAAATCAGTTCCCTTTTATTTTCGGCTCTGTGTGAAACCTCTTTACATTAAAACAAGGCTCTCTAGTATTCACGGTTTATCTACCCACTTTTTTAGTGGTAAGTAGATATCGCTGAAAATATGTAGGTAGTAATAATAATAAGAGGTAATCTTGAAAGCCCAGAAAGATAAACAAATCAAGTATCTTGAATTGGGCCGCGAGGTTGTCAACATGTGGGATGTGGACTCAGCGATCATTGTGCCGATAGTCGTGACAGCCAATGATTTAATAGCCAAGAGCCTCGACCAACATCTGAGGAGGCTCACGTTGGGCAGCTGGATCAAGGGCTTGATTCACGCTAGTGGTATGTCTGGACACGGCTCGCATTGTCAGGAGGTTCCTCTCTCTGGAGCCCTGACCGCCGGTAGCTTAGACCCTGTTTCCGATTCCGGTGGGCTACTATTTTTTATAGTTTTATACTCTAATATTTAAAAATATAATTTAAAATTATGTATGCAATGTAGTTGGGGCTGATACCACTGGCCCTCCACCGCTCGTCTTTGTGCAAAAATCAAAATCAAAAGTCATTTATTCAAATTAGGCTGAGAGTCAGCACTTTTCGAACGTCAAAATTACAAAAGACAGTCCCCCAAAAACGCCCGCCCTTCACCACTTCCTAGTGCTATCGCTGGGAAGAAGAAGTGGCGCAATAAACTTCCCAGCAGCACAGCTGTCTGTTCAGTTAGAATAATTATAGTGCATGTATACAATACTAGGAACCTATGTTCAGTAATTAACATTACAAGAAACTTAAATTATTTGCCATAAAATATGTCAGCTAGCCACGCCAATATACCAACAAATATAATAAAAACTATACGTACTCAAGCTGAAAAATAATTAATTCAAATGGAAATAAAAACTTACTACCTAAATAAAAGCCTCCAGGCATAAAGGGCGCTCATCAGTTACGCTGAAATTCCTCTATTAATCCTAAATAGAACCTCCAAGTTTCAACGAAATCAGTAAACTAAACTAGGTAGTAAAATTCATTCCCAGTCGATTCGATTGGAACGCCAAATAATGCTTTCCACTGCGAATATTTGCGTTTGGTTTAAATACAATTAATATTTGTAGGGCGATGCCTCCCTGTTTGTGTGGGTGGAAGGCGTCATGAGAGAGTGAGCTATTTCTAGATATATCACACAATTTTTGGGATTGATATTGTTATATTAATAGACTGAACTTTTAGGGGATGTGGGTTTCATTGTTTGGATAATTTTTTTTCGCATCATTTATTTGGTTTCATATGTATTATGTTTTATTATGTGCCAATCGTCAGTTTAGTAACTATAAATAGGTCATTGCATTGATATATTTTTACAAAATATTCACCTGAGTTAATTCCAAAGAATCAAAAAATGAATAAGAAAAGAACATGTTTTATTTTATTTATTCGGAAGAATAAACTATTAGTTTAATACAAGTAAATATAACATACGAGTTATACAAATATGCAACCAACAACGTTCTCCACAGATACACAAAAAGACAAAGACAATGTTGATAAAGTTAAAGTCGGACGAATAATTTTTTGATTGTGTCAAGCAATATGTTTCTAAATTTTCCAACGGATAAGGCAAATAGATTCAAGCTAGAGAAAAAAATATTGTAATTGCCTGTAAGGTTAATAAATTAAAATCATTCGCAGTATGTTTTCTTGCACACGTCTTCATCTGAGTAGTCACTCTCTCTAGCTAGACCATATTTCATACAGTCCATCTATCATTTCTTTGTAACACAATCCTAATCGATAAAGTATTCTCTCAAAATCGTACCGACACTCAGAAGAACAAATATTGAAGTTGTTTTTTTTTTCATTCGGACCGAAGCAGCCTGAACACAGTGAGACAGTGAGGTCTAGTAATCAATCCACAAAATTCTTATTTTTTTCATTCTTAGAAAGAAAGATTGCGAGTCGTGCAGGACGATCATAAACTAAACTAAACACAGAAAAAAAAATAATGATATAAAAAAAAAAAAGTAAAATGAAACAGAAAGTCCAATACGAGGCCAAAAGGCTCTTATCTCAACATGATACTTCGACATTTAAAAAATAAATGTCGCAGTGATGGTATTCTGATAGTGCCTGCTGTGATGTCACGGGCAATTACAGTTATGAATAAATAATAAAATAGATATAATTATATAAAATATTAGCAGATAAAATAAATATTATTCATTCTTGGATACTTCTCTCATGAACCAGACCCATCGCAGTGTGAACGTTGTAATCAATGTCGTTTGTATTTACTATAGTACTAGCTGCTACGCTGCAGTTCCGAGCCGCGCCGGCATTCACAGGTATTCCGAAATCAATGACATTCCCGTGATTTACGGTCAATTGCTGGGTTTTTTTTTTGTGATACCTTTCGTTCAAGGCTTTGTTGAATGATTTTAATTGGCTTCACTTTTTGAATTCGATCAAGAATTGTCATTGTCATTTGTTCACTTACTTTGAAAAAAGAGGTATCTGCTTTATCGATGTGTTATCTCTAAGTTGACTGTGTGTCTATATTTCTATAATGAAGTTTGGTGGAAGACAGGGTGTTGTGGCGCAGCATGGGAGAGGCATGTCCAGCAGTGGACTGCGAGAGGCTGAGTTGATTGGTTAGTTTTTTGTGTGATTTTCATATTTTTACTCATGGTACAAACGTATTTTCTTTGTGTTTTGTTCTAAATCAGTAACAAATGTGCGCTTTTATAATTTCTAATATCAGCAGTACAATATTAGCTATAATAACTTGCTTTATCTAACCTAATAAGAAATTGCTCTGTGTCGCATAAACCGATCCGTCGTAGTGTGAACGCAGTAATCAATGTTGTTTGTGTTTATTACAGCTGCACCCGGCTGCAGCTTTAGACGAGCAAGAATCCCGGGATGTTCCCGTGTTCCGGATTTACTGACATTTCCGGGATTCAAGAGTCTTTGCAGAGATTTCTGAGATGTTACTGTCTCGACAACAGATGCTGTCTGATAAAATTACTGACAACTATGATAAATCCCAGGCATTCCTAGGATTTACTGGCTGATTTAGTTTACTGGGACTTCGTTGTGATTTCTGTAGAGTTGAATTATTATGGCATTATTTCGGTACATTTCAATTGGGTGTTTTAGAAGTTATTTTAGGAATGCTAAGAAATTTTTTAAACGCTCTAATCTCTGCATTTGGGTCAGGACCAAATTTTTGACTACGCTTTATAAAATATACATGTCCTACTAAATTACCTAAGAATATTATGGTCGCTGTTTTTTTTTTTAACGTAACCTATCATTTATAATTGGAACGAAGTTCCTTATCGCGCGTTGTGAAAGGGGGCTAGACGGAAAAAATTCTTACGAAAAGTTGTCACGACATAATGGCTACGAGTGCTACGCCGTAGCCGATGCGTAGATTATCCGCTACGCAGCTACGTCGTCACAGAGCTACATAATAAATTATCTGCTCAACAACGTAAATTGATTTATAGAAGATTTTTATTGGAACGAAGTTTTGGAACGAAGTTCCTTATCGCGCGTTGTGAAAGGGGGCTAGACGGAAAAAATTCTTACGAAAAGTTGTCACGACACTTTTTGCTATAGTAAGCTATTGTAAGCTTTGCGGCGTCGCATGTTTCTCTGTCTGTCTGTGAACTTCGTTCCATCCGGGTGTCCCTTGACACCTCTCAAGTTTTTTAATATTAATAAAGCCTCATAAACACTAGTAATCGTTTAAAAAGATAATAGCACAATGAACATCGTTATTATAATTTATACAAGGTAATATTACATACATCCCAAAATTCTTTCCGTTGTAATTACTCCTGTAATGTGCGACACCATTATTTTGAAACCTACAAACCTATAATAGAATGTTCTTGACTATTTAGTATGGCAAGACTGGCTTCAAGTATTGGCCATGTATTCCGGATAAGCCGCCATGTTGTTTTACTGTCATTTTAGCATTTTGTTTGTATCGTCAGAGTCATTCCGTTGTGATTTCCGTTGTGCAATTACGTCAAAAATTTGATCCTGACCCACCAGTTGGATTTGAAAAACTATTTTTGCATTTGATTACTTAATTGTTGAGGAAGGTTTATAAGGCTATAAGACATTACGCTATGACCCTTAGGAGTCCCTTAGGAGGACCCTTAGAAGTCAGAAAGAACGCTACGCGAAAAGAGTGTTTTTTTTTTCTTGTTTATTAATCAAAAACAAAACAGTTACAAATCATTGTTGAACAATTAAACATACCACACAAACCATCGCGGGTTTAACAGCGGTATGGCCAGACACGGCAACTCGGTGCAAATTAGGTACATAGGTTGCAAAGATATTTTTTATTAAAGCGTGTTAGATTCTGATTGCAAAAGAAAAATAATGAAGATGTAGGTAATATGCTAAATGTTCTTTAATGTTCCATCAAAATGTACCACGCTTTTATTTAGTAGGTACCTATATAATTCTATTTTTCTTATCAGGTTTAAATTATTTTTAACTTTTTAGTTCTTTTTATTAATAATAATAATAATATCCCTGGACATTTCACACAGCGCCATCTAGTCCCAAGCTAAGCAACCTAATGCTTGTGTTATGGTAACAAGATGGCTGATAAACTACTTATATACATTTTTTTTTGTAAATACATACATATTATAGATAGAAAAAAAAAAGTAATAAAAGCTTTTTTACAAAAAGTCTTTGTTTCTTTTAATTTTTTTCTATCTATTTAATTCTACATAGACATCAATTAATGCACACCTAAGCTCTGTTTTATCTGTCCATTAGTTCATACCGATTCTGGTACGATTTCCAGTTCCATTCTAGTAGGATTGTAGGATTATTTAAATAGGTTTTCTTAGTTTATTAGTTGTCGCCTCGATAGTTTAGTGTTCGCTACCAGTCTTAGATTCAATTACCGAGTCGGGCGGAGAAGGGAAGTGCTATTTGGGAATGCAATTGAATGGCGATTGTTGAATACTGGGATCGTAATTGTTTGTACTAGTTTCGTGAAACGTGTATAGATACTTAGTATGTTCCCACTATGCACTGCTGGGACACAGGCCTCCTCTTTCTGTGAGAGGGAGTGGGCGGTAATCCACCACGCGGGCCCAGTGTGGGTTGGTGGATGTCACATGTCTTCGAATTTTTGGTTCTAGGATATGCTGGTTTCCTCATGATGTTTTCATTCACCATTTTGAGTACAGTAGTGATGACATAATTTACACAAAGTAAACCGCATATCTTTTTTTTTTTTTGTGGATGGGAAATCATCAAATGACCCCTCCCGTCTGGGTGGAGCGGAAGGGAGTGTCAGACTCTTACTGACTAAAACCCACCCGTGTTCCTTCTTTAGCCCTTTATGTTCCAGGGCAGCGGTAACCCTTTCGGACGATCCCGCTACCCTGGCAGGCTTCGGCCCTATCGGGCCCCGTCACTCGTGCTGACATCTCTTTGAGGCGCGCGTGGAACACATACGCGCCGTCCGACACGGGCCTGGTCCTGATCGGACGGTGAGTTACCCATTACTCTCCGCCCGCAGGCCCGCGAAACCTCCTATCTGTATTCGAGTTAAATACCTGATGCGTTTATTACGGCTTCCGTCATGTTTGAACAGGATTACCAGATTACATAGTTTCGGATTCGAACACAACCCCTCTTCATAGGCTCATCTCGTTTGATGCGACTCACCGAGTCTAACCAACCTTGGTTATCTAAACTAATATTACGAGTATATTCAAATAAAGAGAAAAAAATATTTGTTTTTTTCTGTATTTCTTTATACGCATTCACGCTAAAACGGCTGAACGGATTTGGATGAAATTTGGCACATGGATAGATCATGTCCTAGATTAGGACATTGGATACATTTTATCCCGATATTCCTACGGGATCGAGACCTATGCGGGTGAAACTGCGGGCCGCAGCTAGTTGTCACTAAAGTAATTCTTAATTCCGTTTATTAACGCTCTGTTGGTTTGGATAATTATGATAAAAGTTGGTTTTGGGTTTAAGTCCAATTATAATACTAAAACTAGGTTAATTTTCTAGACTCAGGGACTTTTTAATTTTTAAAGGACGTACCTTCTTACTAAAATAATATTAAAATAAAATTCAAAGTCTTGACTGACTGATATACCAACGCAACGCACAGGTATAAGTGTATAGTCTATGGCCTAAACCGCTGGTCCTAGAGACATGAAATTTGGAGGGTGTGTTCTTAGTGAAAAGTAGGTATCCACTAAGAAAGGGATTTTCGAAATTTCATCCCTAAGAGGGAGAAATGGGGAATTTTCGTTTGTATGAAAAATCATAAGTTTATTAACTCAAGGATTCATATTATGAATCCTTGAGTTAATAAACTTAAAACTTGTCACGAATCTAAGTAAATTATGAAGATTGCCAGTTTTTGTTTTTCTAAAATACACTCTAAAAAGGGATTGGGGGGTTTCAAAGTTTTTATGGAAGAATTTTAGCGCGCGGTCCGATTTACTCGAAACTCAGTATTAATACTATTGACAGAAAATAATTAATAATAAGTATGTAAAGTTGTCGAAAATTAACTCCTGACGGGGCAAAAAGGGGTAATTCGATTTTTAAGGGGAGGATTTGAATTTGAATCTGTATGTTACATTTTCACACCTAAATCACTGAGCTTCTGATTTGGCAAAGAGATAGATGGCATCCTAGGGAAGGACATACTTTTTATCGTGGTAACATGTTCCCGTGGGATAATTTTTGACATCCACGCGGGCGAAGACGCGGGCAGTAGCTAGTAATATTATAATATTTAGACTGGCTAGGCCACCCATTGTAGTTCGAATTTTTAAGCGACAAATAATAAATAAAAAGTATAATTTCTTGCAGCTCATCATCATCTCTGTACCTACCCTTTTTTTTATATAGTTGAGAAAACTATGTCAGGTCAGCTTCCAGTCTAACCAGATGCAGCTGAATACCAGCATTTCACGTGGATTGACTGCCTATCTGACCTCTACAATCAAGTTAATGGGTAACACGATACCCCTTTGTAGGACTGCGGGGTAATTGCGTAACACACTGACAGTAGGAATGGCTTTAATTTTGACAGTTCAACAACATTCATTGCGTCATTTACGTTGTTGAGCAGACTAATTTTTCGAACGTATGTAGCAATGATTAGCAATATCCTACAAAATTTAAAAAACCCTCGACACTTTTTAGGCTTTTTACATTCATACTATTTTTATTATTATTTATAATAAAAATAGTATGAATGTAAAAAGCCTAAAACAATTTTAAAAAAACTCTTGAAAAAATAGCCACAAATAGAACAAAAAAGGTACAAACGTGAAACCCTATAAAAAGAAAAAAATAACCTTGAAATTATGACCTTACGTAAGTAGGTAGAAATTTTTTGATTAAATGTTGTCCCGTCGGGGGACCGCTCTAATTATTAGCCTAACGTTCTGCTAAAGTTTAAAATAGTACCGGTCCCCCCGTCGTTTTTGCGTTGGGGGTTAACAATCTTACAGATTGATCACAATCTGTATGATTGCGTCGTTTGTCTGTGAGATTGCGTAACACACGCAATCGTCGTTACTAGTAGTTAGAAGCCAGAAAGTCCGCTTTCTGGCTTCTAACTACCAGTAACGACGGCCAAAGATCGACAAATGACTATTTCTTTCAATTTGTAAGTAGAAAATCCTATATAACCTTACTGTTTAAGTACTTCGTACTTTCTCAATTGAATTTCTATAAAGCTACCATTTACTACATATTTGCTAGAGGGGCTCGTGGCTAAATAATAACAGTCGCACAGGTCGATCGGTCAGGTTAAGCTACGCTTGTCGCGGTTGATCTGTGGATGGGTGACGATCTTTACATACCGAGACCCCTCCGTGCCTCGGAAAGCACGTTAAGCCGTTGGTCCCGGCTGACATTCCTGGATCTTTGACTGTCGTTACGGGTAGTCAGAAGCCTGAAAGTCTGACAACCAATGTTACCAAGGGGTATCGTATTACCCAGTAACTGGGTTGTGGAGGTCAGATAGGCAGTCGCTCCATGTAAAATACTGGTATTCAGCTGCATCCGGTTAGACTGGAAGTCGACCCCAACATAGTTGGGAAAAGGCTAGGCAGATGATGAGTAGAAAATCCTATATAACCTTATTGTTTACTTCGTAATTTCTCAATTTAATTTCTATAAAGCTACCATTTACTAGCTACTTATTTCATTGACTTGAATGTGCCTTGACGGCTGAGAGTATGTCATGCTCACTCTAATGTCCAAGTCTCGCAAGTGGTGGATCATTAAATTCCCTTCAAAATGGTTGAGTTTGAGTTTATTAATCAAAAGAGTGTCCGTGGAGTTTCTTGCCCGTTCTTCTCCATAGGTACCTACTACGCTTTGGAATCGGCAACTAGCTTCATCTTTCTGACTGATCGACCCCTTGACAATTCAAAAGTGCCTGTAATTGGTTTAAAAGAAATAAATACTTTGAGTTTGACTTTGATTTCTTATTGCTGTAACTCTGTATCAACGCCAAGGACAAAACATTGTGAGCCAGCTTGCTTATAACTAACCCAGCCCTTTACCCAAATCGAATTGACAATAACCCGGAACGTCGCGAATGTAAGAGGCCCGCAATAACTTCTTCATCAAAACGAAATGAAATTTCAAAAGCGTCAATTATAACTTCAGTGTTGCCCTTTGTTTCTTCAAATGTCCACCGCTCGAGTAATTTGTACCTTGTTTACAAAAGTTTTCTCATTTCATGTTTATCCAACCCCCTGAGAGGCTTAATCAAATACTTTGAAAGCTTTATGAGGGAAACTTTAGGGACTTGGACGAATTAAAAGAATCGTTGACTTGAAAAATATTGTTTTTTTTTTTTGAGCACATGGCCTTAGTAATCTTTTAAGAGTTGCCAGTGGAAAAATTTGCGGAAAGTTCTCTTTGAAGTTCCAACTGTACAGGGTTTGATATTTTGTTCGTGCTATCGCCGACTAACGTGGCCACTGGGCGTATCACTGGACGTAACACTGACGGTAACGCGGACACTATCCTTTTTGCTGTGCCCTACAGGGTCCATAATGATCTTAAATTATAATTATGTATACCACCTAAGTACACATTATGGTAAAGTAAATAAAGATATTGAGTATTGACACTGACAGTCGGGCACCCCCACAAATTAAAAGTCGCTCAGCGCGCTATGAAGCGAACTATGCTCGGAGTCTTTTTGAAGGATAAAATCAGGAATGAAACTATCCGGAAAAAAACTGGACTTACCGCCATAGCTTGCAGAGTAAGCAAACTGAAGTGGCAGTGGGCTGACCATGTCTGTCGAAGGACCGATGGCCGCTGGAGCAGACAAGCCTTGCAGTGGAGACCGCGTATCGGCAAGCGTAGTGTTGGACACCCCCTAGCTAGATGGACGGACGACCTAAAGAAGGTGGCTGGACTGGATGCAGAAGGCGGAGGACAGGGTGTTGTGGCGCAGCCTGGGAGTGGCCTATGTCCAGCAGTGGACTGCAATAGGGTGAGTTGATCCCAGCCAAATGTTGCCATTTATAGAGAAAAATAAAGTGATGATGCGTGTAAAGATTTTAATTTAGCAGCGAGTAATGTTTATTTTTTTAATTAACATTTGGTAATGTAAAGTTTGCAATCAGAAATAACTGCCATTTTCTGTTTGAAAGTCAATAATCGTCTGTATTTATTAATTATGAGGTACTGTAGGTAAAACTTGCTGGAAATTATATCTTTAGCTATGTTTGGTTTACTAATGAAAACAGAGAATGTACAGTCAAATATTTAATTAATAATTTGTATTAACAACTCATCACCATCTGCCTAGCCTTTTTTTTTTTGAGGATGGGAAATCATCAAATGACTCCTCCCGCTCTGGGTGGAGCAGGAGGGAGTGTCAGACTCTTACTAACTAAAACCCACCCGTGTTCCTTCCTTAGCCCTTTATATTCCAGGGCAGCGGTAGACATTTCGGATGTTCCCGCTACCCTGGCAGGCTTCGGCCCTATGGGGCCCCGTCGCTTATGCTGACATCTCTTTGAGGCGCGCGTGGAACACGTACACGCCGTCCGGCAATCTGCCTAGCCTTATCCCAACTGTGTTGGTTGGATTCCAGTCTCACCAAATGCAGCTGAATACCAGTATTTTACATGGAGCGACTGCTTATAACAGACCTCCACAACCCAGTAACTGGGTAATACGATACCCATTGGTCAGAATTTCGGGATTCTGACGACCCGTAACGATTGTCAAAGATTCAATAATGATAGCCGGGACTTAACTCTCGTCTCATCTCGGTAAGTAAAGATGGTCATCCATCCACGGACCGACCGCGGCAAGCGTAACTTAACCTAATCGATCGAACCGTACGGCTGTTATTACTGAGCCATGAGCCCCTCCGAAACGAGCTGTTAATATATAATTTATATTAACAACTATATAACGTATAACCATCTTGTTACCATAACACAAGCATTAGGTTGCTTAGCTTGGGACTAGATGGCGCTGTGTGAAATGTCCAGGGATATTATATTATTATTATAAAACAACGCCGAAAATAATTGGATTCATTTGTTATCCTGCAATTTTACCTCCCGAAAATTGACGGCCAAGCAAAATAATTATACTAAATTCAAACTGTAAATCGAACATTACATTCTATTACGTTCGAAATTCGGGATTTTCAAAACACAGAAGCGTTACGAATTCCAACAATCACAGTTTAGAACATCAAATCCCGATTCGATTTGTTTTTACGATTGAATTTACGAGTGTGCAGTACCTTAATTTACGATTAAAGTTTAGTTTATATCGATTTTAAATCGATTAATGGAGCCTATTCGAGCTTCTACTGGATGTTTTATGGCTTTGCGAGTGTGACTGTGGATGTTGCGTTTTATTTAAATGAGGTTTGAAATCAATTGGATTTTATTGCATGTTAAGTTAAAGGAACAAGGTTACCGTTAAACTTGAATAGGTAGGTTTAAAAAAAATCCTTTACTCAAGACCATTTTGTACTGCTTTACTTTACATAGGGTTCTTTTTTGCTATACATTTTATCACTTGCTGTAGCTTGTAGCTAAGTTATAACAGCCGCACGGGTCGATTTATCAGGTTAAGCTACGCTTGCCGCGGTTGGTCCGTGGATGGGTGACCATCTTTAAATTCTAAGACCCCTCCGTGCTTCGGAAATCACGTTCAGCTGTTGGTCCCAGCTGTCATTCGTAGATCTTTAACAGTCGTTACGGGTCGTCAGAAGCCTGAAAGTCTGACAACCAGGTCTTACCAAGAGGTTTTGTCTTACCCAGTAACTGGGTTGTGGAGGTCAGATAGGCAGTCGCTCCATGTAAAATACCGGTACTCAGCTGCACCCGGTTAGACTGGAAGCCGACCCCAACATAGTTGGGAAAAGGCTCGGCAGATGTTTATAGATATGTATAGATTTGCAACCTCAACTAGCAACTCACTCCACAGAACTGAAACCCTATTTTATTTAAATAACTAGCTGACCCGGCAAACGTTGTTTTGCCATATAAATTATTTGTAGCTGCCCGGCGCTACTTCGTTCGCGTGGTGTTCTACCCCCTACCCTACTCCTAACCTACTCCTACCCTACTCCTACCCTACTCCTAACCTAATCCTACACTACTCCTACCCTACTCACCCTACTCCTATAAGTAAAACGCTGATTGATTGATAGAACCTAGCGGACCCAGCAGACGTCATTCCACCCAAAACCCAAAGCAGCGCCACCTACCGGGTCCAATTGTGTATACAAACCTTGTCCTGACAATAACAAACACAAAAAAAAAAGAATTATCCAATTTGGTGCAGTCGATCGGAAGTTATGCGCGTACATACATTTCGGTGGTTCATTTTTATCTATATATATATATATAAATCAATTGCTGTTCGTTTGTCTCGCTAAAACTCGGGAACGGCTGGGCCGATTTAGCTGATTTTGGTTTTGAAATGTTTGTCGTAGTCCAGGGAAGGTTTAAACGGTGAGAAAATATGGAAGAATTGCGAGGAAGATAGTGAAAACAACAATTTCATTTTCCCATATAAACTGTTCTACCTACTTTCCTGTCAAACATTTGACGATCGTCCCTTCGGTACGGTAGACTCGGGTCCACTCGAATTGAAGCACGTATTAAATTAAGGGTTTTGAATAGTGTAGGAGTAGGGTAGGAGTAGGGTAGGAGTAGTGTAGGAGTAGGTTAGGAGTAGGGTAGGAGTAGGGTAGGAGTAGGGTAGGAGTAGGGTAGGAGTAGGGTAGGAGTAGGGTAGGAGTAAGTTAGAAGTAGGGTAGGAGTAGGGTAGGAGTAGTGTAGGAGTAGGTTAGGAGTAGGGTAGGAGTAGGGTAGGAGTAGGGTAGGAGTAGGGTAGGGGGTAGGACACCACGCGAACGAAGCAGCGCCGGGCAGCTAGAAATAATTTATATGGCAAAACAACGTTAGCCGGGTCAGCTAGTTTAAGATAAAAACCACCTTCTTTAACACAAACAAATCCTCCTGAAATCAGATCTGTGTACTATTTTTACTTCGACCTCCCAAACTTAATTTACATTTTCTAAACAGAGTTTGCCGTCTAAATTTATCTCTCAAAATCGAGTCTAATTTTATCACCTTCATAAATATAATTATCTTACAGCCGTATATTTAGGTAATTCGCTTACGTTCCTAAATCCTGGGTATAAAGCTAGATTAGCTCTGCGCAAGGTCGTCGGTTCAAGCAAGAATGTAGTACGTATTTTCACGGCTTAGATATGAGAGAAAATATTGTTGGAATTGTTGTGAATTTTTGGAAAAGAACCGGTGTTACCGACATAGCTTGCAGAGTAAGCAAACTGAAGTGGCAGTGGGCTGGCCATTTCTGTCGAAGGACCGATGGCCGGTGGAGCAGACGATTCCTGGAGTGGAGACCGCGTATCGGCAAGCGTAGTGTGCGCCCCCCAGCTAGATGGACGGACGACTTAAAGAAGGTGGCTGGGACAGACTGGATGTGGAATGCGGAGGACAGGGTGGGAGAGGCCTATGATCAACAGTGGACTGCTGTAGGCTGAGTTGATTGTAATGAATTCTTAGGATTTTAAAGGCTTCATTATAACCCTTCAAATTGCGCATTCAATGATGATAATCATTAAATGCGCTAATTACCACTAAGTTACTGTTCTTATTGACGGAGATGGCTGGTTGAGCTGGACTCCTTTGATAAAGATTGGGTCCTTGGCAGCTCTGGATAGAGAGAGGTGGGAATAGAGAGTAGGGAGGCTTTTGCCCAGCAGTGGGACATTAACGGCTAAAAATAATAATAAAATACTCAAGCCAAGCTCAAGTTCCAAGCTCAAAATCAACCCTAATTTTTAAGCCCCCGCTTTTCGTTCGTCCATCTGTCTGTCAGCGGGCTGTATCTCGTAAACCGTAATAGGTAGACAGTTGGAATTCACAGTGTGTATTTCTGTTTCGGTTATAACAACAAAAAAATAAAATGAAGTTATAAATTAACAGGGGTCTAAATGACGACACGGTTGGCGCAGTGGTTAAGCGATTGACTGCTGCGCTGCGTCGCGGGATTGATTCCCGCACGGAACAAATATTTTTGTGACCTACAAGTAGTTGTTCCGGATCTGGCTGTTTCCGAATGTGAGTTTAAAAAAAAAATACTCGAAAAGTGTTTTATTCGGCGTATTTTGACTTGTAGTCTGGACTCTCACAGAGAGGAGGTGTAAACATTATATGCTTATTAAGAAACACAAACAATAGTATGTTTATCTCATTTGAACAAACCTAACAGTGTATGCGACTTTTTGTCCTATTTTAGTTAGATAAGTTATTTCCTCCCACGCCGAGAATGTCGAGGTACTGGTAGAAATAAAAAGAGGGTTAGATTCACGATACGTAAGTATTGTTTTCTAGTTCTTGTTAGTTCGATAGATTGGTGGAGGGGTGTTGGACGCACGGCTGGTGTAGGTGCGATGATTGATATTAGCGGGATATTAAATTAAATAGATTTAAAAAAGCTTCAGAGCAAGACCAACATACCGACTTGAATTATGCCTAAGAAGATCAAAAACCGCCCTTATGTACAAGAGCATAGGTACTTTGCATGGCTCCAAAAATTTTTAATGAGCTACCAAATGACTAAAAGATTTAAACGTGACTCAATTTAAACGCACCCAAAATATTTTTTTAATAGATGTTGTGTTCATACTTACACATTGGCTCGTTACGTCACCAGCAGCCAGGGTCAACACGTCCGCTCTCGCCTACGGCTCGCACAAGACTGTTTTCCCCACTGCCCGTGCACCAGAGACAAGTATACAAACACTACAATAAACAAATGCTATTATACCATTGACGAATTTCTTGCTGACAAAATTTCTTGTGACTGATCCTGTATTTACGATTTATGATGTAATATTCCTATTTGAAGACTTTTAATTTATTTGAATTGTATCGTATATGTATAATGTTTTATTTAATGTCTAATATTGTTAAATTAATGGTGTATTAAAGGGTAGATTTTTGAGTTTCCATAAAATATCTGTAAGACCTGTTATATCACCAAAAATCGCACTAATAAATACTTTGACTTAAATAATCATTACTCGACTTTTTCTAGCCGTCTTCAGAAAAGGCGCCAAAAGCCATAATTAATTAATTTAGACCAAAAAGTAGTTAAGACAGTATTAAGAGTATTAACAAAACCTAAACAAACATGAAATATTTACATTATCAACACCCTAATTTACTTAAAAAATACCTAGGATAGTATAGTGAAGTTGGGATTTGGCGCAAACTTCTTAAAATTAAGACAAGGTGTTTTTTTGTTTAATTTATTCATGGGTATAATGATTGCGCTTCTTTAGTGAGAAACTCGTTCTATTTTGGTGTCCAAAAAATACTAAATAGCCAAGTACCGATCGACTTGGATGTGGCTTGCCGGCCCCTGCCGCGGCACCGCTCGCTTTGCACGCTCAGCTCGCGCGCGGTTGGTCATAGCTCTGAACTTCTGACCTAACCCATTTGGTCGGGGTGACCTATCTTAGTTACTACCAACTGTGAGAGAAGGCCAGAGATTAAAAAAGTCATGCGTTTTCAAATTAATTTGCTCTGTGTTTAACTCTTCGTCAAGATTTAAAAAATAACTTTAGCGTGTGTATCTGTATATTTGTGTGTCTGGCTGCGCCATCGTAGCTCTCAAACGGCTGAACCGATTTTGATTTTTTTTTTTTGTTTAAATGGTGACTTGTTATCTCTTGTTGTAATATGCCCTGTTCATCCATAACAGTGCAAAATTCTATAAGTTTATTCAGCAGTAGGTACGTAAACTAAAGCTTAAATGAAAGTAAATCTCTCCAGTCTTACAAGCCTTCAGACATTCTACCCGTTGTCAGACAAGTATGAAGCAGAATGAAGTCGTTTAAAAATCCTCGTATTCAGTTGTTTATCCATAACAGTCACCATTATTGTTTCAGCCGAAAGACGTCCACTGCTGGATATACACCTACCCCAAGCACCTTCACTTCGACCGGTTCTGTGTTTCTCGCATCCAACGGGTTCCTGCGGCCTTCACAAGGTCGTCGGTCCACCTTGTGGGAGGCCTTCCAACGCTACGTCTTCCGGTACGCGGTCACCACTCCAGAACCTTTCGGCCCCATCGGCCATCTGTTCTGCGATCAATGTTCCCTGTCCACTGCTACTTATCCATAACTATTAGATAAGTTTATCCAGTAGTAATGAAACGAAAGCTTGAATGAAAGTACCGGGCGGTACTTTCAATCAAGCTTTCCAGTTTTACAAGCTTTCAGAAATTCGACAACCGTTGTCAGACGAGTATTAAGTTGAATGAAATCGTTTAAAAATCCTTGTATTCGGTGACAAACTAACACTCAACTACTGAGCGTCAAAATAAATGGAAATAACTTCTCACTAATAAAAAACAAACGCCTTTACCTTTGTAACCCAATGCAGGACGATTTCAAACTGCAGTGTCCTAGTATTGTCATAGAATAAGAATGTATAGAAGTGTTACTCTTGCTCGCTTTTTTTTTTGTCTGGGAAATCATCAAATGACCTCTCCCGCTCTGGGCTGAGCGGAAGGGCATAATGCTTTAGCGATAATGTTGAAAATCTAATAAAGAAATTTGACAGATTGTAGTAGCTTGATGTGCTGGCGTCTGTACTACAGGTGCATCTCTGCCTAACCCTTTGGGGATAACAGGCGTAATGTGATTTTTTAAATAAAAATTAAATTAAGAAACAATTAGAAGGCAAATTCTCGTAATTTAGAACGTTCAAAATCTAGTCGCAGTCTCATCTCAGCGACAAACAAACGTCAAAAACTTGTCAAAATGTAGGGAAATTCGAAGTATTTTTTGACAGATTTAGGCTGAGATCAGACTGTGAACGGTCTTAAAATTACGAGAATCGCCCCTCAGAAAATTAAGAAAGTTCAACTACATAGTTCCCATCGTCCACGATGCTACTTAAAAGTAACGTGTTTACAAACTCCAATCACCAATGAGTAGCCAGAACTCAAAGCAAGGAGGTTTACCTACAAACTCTTCGATCAATAATAGTACTAGATTAAGGATCAGGAACAAAAATCAGTCGCTCAAGTCGCCACGTTTGCACATACGTAAAATCTACATTCTTAGAAAAAAGTTTAATAATATTAACAACTTCAGTTCATTATAAACCTTAATGCTTAAACATAAAGTTTAATTACCATTGCAAAATATATTTAAAATGTCGCTTGAAAATAAAATCATTCTATTTTTAAATTTTCAGTCATTTATTCTAAAATGATAAATGATAAATTGACTTAGGGCAGATTTTTCCATCGCCAGATAACTTTTGTTCGAGGAATAAAATTGACGTTTGACAGTTTTTGTATGAAATAACTGTCAAAATTTCAAAATTATTCCTCGTACAAAGTTGTCAGATGATTGAAAAATCAGCCCTTAGGTAATCATTAAAATAATTAAATTGAATTCGAAAAGCGTGGAGCGCACTTATAATTAATTCAATCAATTTAATTATTTTACATTTTCGAGTTTTTTAGCTTTTTTTTTAACTACTTACATACATATTTTTATTTTTTACTTTTGGGGCAAGTATATTTTCCATTAAGTTAACAAGTATTTATAAAGTCAACGAAGTTATGACGATTAGGATCTACTAGTAAACGCGAGGGGCTTACAAGTAGCTTCTGAAGAGTTCCACTATCAACCTCCTGGCTTCCTCATCAGACCAGTTCCAAGATAATAAATTATAGTTTTGTCATCTGAACTACATATACATACAAAGTTTTATTTCGATACGACTATTAGAAGTACGTTAAAATTGACTTCTACGATTTTATTAGACGCGCGTAGTTGCGTCCCACGTCTCACGCTTGATTGACCTCACCACTTGTGACCAGAACTTGATTCTTTCTTCGGTATCAGCACAAAGCTCATATAATATCCACATAAATTGTAATTAGTTTGATAAGTAATGTTATAAAATTAACAATTAATGCTTCCTCTCTCCTAACTCACTTATTTTGCTGTGCCCGACAGGGTCCATATGATCTAATTGTAAGTTTACCACCTAAGAATACCTACATGTGGAATGCAATAAAGTATTGAGTATTGTAAAGCTGTACAGCTATGGCACAAACACAGAGAAAGGTAAAATTGTAACGTGTCTGTACAGTTTTCATATCCTTTGGTATTGCTAATAAAGCGCCAACCATTTGACGTCACAAGTGCGCGTCGTTTTGTTTTTTTATTGGTGAGCCAGTTTGAGATGGAACTTGAGTTGGTTTTTATTGCTGTCAGTAAATAAATGTTCTTGAAGTAGGTCCTTAAGGCTACTAAGAGATTCTACCATTTTTGCCGTTTGAAGATTTCAGTTATATGTACCTTTTGTGTTACAAAATTACAATACTTTTTTTTATTTTTTTTCAGGATGGGAAATCATCAAATGACCCCACCCGCTCTGGGTGGAGCAGAAAGGAGTGTCAGACTCTTACTGACTGAAACCCACCCGTGTTCCTTCTTTAGCCCTTTATGTTCCAGGGCAGCGGTAACCCTTTCGGACGATCCCGCTACCCTGGCAGGAAAATCACAATACTTATGTAGGTACCAGAATTTCTGGTTTATAAGTTCTAGTTTGATTGAACTATTGCATGACACAACATTAAAACTAGTAACTTAATTTCTTACCATAAGCCTATAGGAGTGTCTGTGCGACGACGGCAAAACGGCCAATCCTTATATTTTGACCAAGATGTTAAAGGTTTGTAGAGATAGGGGCTTGGATCTACATTCGATCTGAAGGCGTATTCTCGTAATTTAAAACGATCAAAATCTAGTCGCAGTCTCATCTCGGCGACAAACAAATGTCAAAAACTTGTCAAAATGTAGGGAAATTAGAAATATTTTTTGACAGATTGAGACTGAGATCAGAAGGCCAATTCTCGTAATTTAAAACGTTCAAAATCTAGTCGCAGTCTCATCTCAGCGACAAACAAAATGTCAAAAACTTGACAAAATGTAGGGAAATTTGAGGTTTTTTTGACAGATTGAGACTGAGATCAGACTGTGAACGTTCTTAAAATTACGAGAATTGCCCCTCTCACTGTGAACGTTCTTAAAATTACGAGAATTGCCCCTCTGATAACTTTTCAACAGTAAAAGCATAAAAGTAAGTCTTGGAAACACTTTACATGAAAAGTTTTTCATTATTATGTCATTTATTTTTCTTATTTTATTACATTTTTAAATATTAGTATTAAAAAAAATATAAAAAAATAGTGATCCACCGGTGTCGGGAGCAGGGTCCAAGCTACCGGTGGTTAGGGCTCCAGAGACAGAAACCTCCTCACAATGCGAGCCGTATCGAGGAGTACTGCTAATTATTATTATTATTATTAAAAATCGATGTTAAAAATTACAGTTCAGATGTTATATGTCTTGGATTTTTTGTGTCTAGGACATGCTGGTTTCCTTCACCGTTTTGAGAGTAGTGGCGATGAAAATAATTCACACAAAATAAAGCGCCTGCCTGGGTTCGAACCACACCACCACCACCACCACCACCACCTTACAACTCGTAAGTCACAGCCATTCTTCCACTTCTTCTTCCCAGCGATAGCACTAGGAAGTGGTGAAGAGCGGGCGTTTTCGGGGGACTGTCTTTTGTAATTTTGACGTTCGAAAAGTGCTGATTCTCAGCCTAATTTGAATAAATGACTTTTGATTTTGATTTTTGATTACCACTTGGCCATCACTGCTCCCAGCCACACTGAATTAATACATTCAAAATTAATACTAGAAACTACAACTAACTCAATAGTTGCACCTCAATCCGTCGCACTCACAATATCAAACGAACTCTGACAACAATAGAATTCACTTCCTACACCTAATCGGAAATTATGATTTAATCATCAGGCAGGTGTTGAGCTGTTTTTGTTGGACTTAGGAAGCTTATGATACCTTGCAAGGTTGTGAACTGAGGATCCGAGAATAATCTAGTGATTATACAAGGTGAACATAACGGAAAGTTAAGTGAAGACATAGTGCATGGGTGAAGTACGGGTGAAACTCTAATTCATGAGCATAACATGACATATGTAGCGACTTTGGATTTGTAAATTTTTTATCCTAAAGTTCATCATTAGGTTGGTGGTGATGGGCAAAGACCTCGCGGCCGGTCACATAACCGCTGGTCAGACCAAGTAACCGCCCTCACTGGACTCTCTGTTACGATCGCTCTGAGAGGAGCTGAGAACCGAACGAACTGGAAAAACATTGTACATAAAGCCATGAAGGCTTTTCAGGGACACGACCTTCAGTAATGAAATACGCGACCAAGAAGAAGATTATCATATAACGTCACGGCTGTATTCAGGGGGCCTACTCTGAAGTGCAAAGTGCGAATGTTCGGATCGGACCGATACATGGCCGAACCGAATTTTATTAAAAAATGCGAAAAAAGTTCGGATCGGCTCAGTTGGGTCGGGGCCATAGTCAATATTCGAAAGAGTGTAGGAGTGTAGGATGGGAACCGACCGAACCAAAAAGTAACTTCGTAGCAGGAAACGGCCGAACATTCGGCCGATACTACTTCGGAGTAGAGCCCCAGGATAAAGAGGAATCTAGGTGGAGGTAAATACCTCTATTACAGTTCCACCCACATTAAGCCTGCCCTTGTTGTTATTGTTACCCGACAGCGCGACAACAAAGGCAGGGTTATGTTTTGCATGCGTATCTGTATCTTTGTATGTTGGATACTTTATACCCTTGATGGCGACGACGTCAACACATCCAGTTGACGTCGTTGATGTGTTAATACATGTGGTCTCCATCGGCTGGTCTGGGTCACCCAATAGCGTGGTTTATTTTAATAAAATGAAAGTGATGGATTTAAAATTAGTACAATGGCCATGTGTAATATATATCAAACTAAAGAGTTTGAGGAGATGATTCCAAAAATATAACACACTAAAAGGTATAAAATATAATGTAGCTTAAAAAAACTAAAAAAATACGTCTATCCAATCTATTGAACTCTTCAAAATTCGAGCGGTTTACTAGTAGGTAGCTACTGAAGAGTTTCACTATCTACCTCCTGGCACCATCATCAGATCAGCTCCAAGATACCAAATTACAGTTTTGTCATCCAAACTTCCTATACATACAAGGTTTTATTCCGATACGACAATTACAAGTATGTAGATTAAAATTTACTTCTAAGATTTTATTACATTTTTTGTTAGTTAAAGTGAAGCTAATATATGAAAGCGTGTAAAAACAACAAAAAAATCCGAATGCAACTAAAAAGTTCTACACAAGATCACTTTTCAAGCAGCCTGATGCAGTCCGTGGCATCAAATCTGATATTGCTTGAAAAGTGATCTAGTTTACAACTTTAGTTGTAATCGGTTTTTATAAAATTATGCTTGTACGTTTTCCCTGAAGGATACCTAGGTAGAGGTACCTCTGTTATAGTAACAATCCTATTTAGCCTGTTCTTGTCATTGTTATTTAAACAGTATTAGCAAAGTCTACGACAATATTTAACTGTGCGAACTTTACAAAGTCAACATGTCTATCTTTAAAATAACATAATTACCCAACCCATCCCAAATTTCCTTAATTTAATACGCACCACAAATTAAACAAAGTAAATAAACATGTACACTTATCTATACGTCACTTTAGTGCTGGGACATCAATTCCCAGACCGATGCCACAGAGTACTACAGAAAGCTATCGCAATACAACGAGCGAAAACGCACGCACACATTATGCAGTCCGTTTACAGTTACCTCTGACAGCAGCAACCTTAACAGCAACCTTATTGTAACCAGAATAAAGATCACAATGATTTTGACAAACTTGTCAGAGGCAGCAAACCAACAGCAACCTTATTAGAATGAGAATAAAGATCACTGTGATATGGACAGTGATGCAAAATAAAAGTTATTCACAGTTATTTTATAACTGTGACAGGACTGTAAACACATACCTACAGCGAGTGTCAGCGCACTCGCGACTGACCTTGAGGTAGACTGGAACTTGGAACGCGTACCGAAAGGCGTAGACCAAGGCAAGCTAGACCAATGACTTTGTGAAGGCTGCGAGAAGCATAGAACGGGTCAATGTGGCGACGCTTGGGGGAGCACTATGTCCAGCATTACGTCTCTTTCGGCTGAAATGATGATGATGAGACTAAGACCGCCGAACCTACACATCACAGAGCATGGAGACGCCTCGGCGGCGCCATCAGCGCGCCTCGTCTGAAGGCTTCCGTAAGTGTCGGACCATCACTGCGCCTCACCTGAAGGCTTCCGTACCTGTCGGACCATCACTACGCCCCACATGAACACTTCCGTACCTGTCGGGCTATCAGCGTGCCTCATTCGAAGGCCGCTACACCTGCCGGGCCATCAGCGCGCCTCATCCAAACGCCGCCACACCTGTCGGCTAACAGCGTCCCGTCAGAAGTCCCGTCAGAAGCCATTCCTGTCGACCGGCCAGACTATCCTTTCTGCCACCGTTGTCCTGGTCCTGCTGCGTAGGCCCCTCCACGTGCCCGTCGATTCTACCTGCCTCTCTTCGCCTCCACCTTCAACTCCACCTCCCGTTACCCCATCTCCATTTATCACGCATTTTCGTCCTTACTCCACCTACACATTTTGTATGCCACTGCCAGTCCAGCTCCACCTTTTTATGTAAATATATCTTTAGGTTAGGTTAGAGTTAGGATTTTCTTGTCGCTACACGACAAGCTATATATGACCGACAGCACCATCCATTTTTTACACTGGAATCATGATGGCATTAATACTTCGTAAAACGGGCCCAGGCCGAACCTACATAGATGTTGCCGGCGCGTGGTGATTTCGTGCTCTATGGTGTGTGCGTGCGTTTGTTTTCGCATGTTGTATCAAGCCGACCTTCTGTATGACTAAGTATTCTGTGTCGATGTTACCAATTTAATTACGGCTCATGACCCGAATGGACGCCGAAAGTATAACTTAATGCACATCATATGCAGCAGTTATTAAGTAAGGTTATTGCGTAACAAGCGTAAATTGAGCTTGAAATTAACGTGAAATATCGCAGCGTATCATACTCGTTCATTTTACCTGCAACAATTTTTTTAAAGGCGAGAGAAATGCATGCTAAGGGAGGTTAAGCAAGGCTTGGCAAAGCAACTGACTACAAAAGAAATAGCCCCTTTTGTTTTGGGTGGCGTGAAAGGCGATTGGAGGAAAGGAAAAGCAAATGGCGATCGCCAATTCGTGAGTCAGCTTTGGTTATAAGTGACTATGTATTTTTTTAACATATTGTTTATCTAGGAAACCCAGATATTAGAATGTGGAATAGTTGACTAAAATAAACAATAAACTAAAAAAACAATATGACAGCTGAGATCGACCTTTTTTTTGTCAACATGACAAAAAAAATAGATTGCAGCTGTCATTTTGGTCTAGCAAATTAAACACCAGTATTTAGAGAATTTTTCAAATGTCAGCAAGTTTATATCTGAAGAATAAATATGGGGGTTTGTCATACATATTTTCTTTGCAGAAGCTGTCAATACCAACTTTTTATTTTTTTAATTGAAAATATGTCTCATAATAACTAACTTAATAGTTCGCTAAAGAACTATCCTTTCAACAAGATAATCTATATTAAGAATTCTATTAACTAGGTTCTAGAAATAGTAACACACACAAAAAAGAAACAATCTGCGTAGCCTTTTCCCAACTATGTTGGCGTCGGGTTCCAGTCTAACCGGATGCAGCTGAATACCAGTATTTTACATGGAGCGACTGCCTATCTGACCTTCACAACCCAGTTTACTAGGTACCACGAAACCCCTAGGTAAGACTGGTTGTCAGACTTTCGGGCTTCTGACGACCTGTAACGACTGTCAAAGATCCACGAATGACAGCCGGGACCAACGGCTTAACGTGCTTTCCGAGGCACGGAGGGGTTTCGGTATGTAAAGATGGTCACGCATCCACGAACCAACCGTGGCAAGTGAAGCTTAACCTGATCGATCGACCAGTGCGGCTGTAATTACTGAGCCACGAGCTTACACACTTACACAAAGTAATTTATAAACTTTTTCAAAAACAAAATGTACAGCGTACTCGAATTCGAATCGTAAAAGCATCTAAAGCTTGCCACATACGTAATGAACGCATTGACCTACTTAGTCAAGTGGTACACTGTGGTACTGCCGGGTAGGTACTCAGTTTTTTAATTAAACATTGTCTCGTCGCAATCAAGACGGTATATCAAATAGTAATACAAGCAGGGCGGGGTAGTGCTGGGGTTGCGTTGAAAGCGGGGTTGATTTTTTGTCTATTTTTTGTAACTAATAGTCTCTCCAGACCGAATTTCTACCGATCATTTTTTCTCCTGACAGTTCATTTTGGTTATATGTATGTATGTATGTATCTATCAATGTCAACAACATATGAGTGAGCGCAAGTGCACTCTCTTCTCTTTCTTCACTATAATTGTCCGTTGTAAATACCAGAGGGGCAATTCTCGCAACTTTAAGAACGTTCACAGTCTGATCTCGGTCTCGATCTGTCAAAAAATCCTTTATTTTCCCTACATTTTTGACAAGTTTTTGACATCGATGGTCGTCGAGATGTGATTGCGAATATTATGTAGATTTTGAACGTTTTTAATTACGGGAATTGGCCTTCAGCCGGTTGATTCTGTAAAAATCTCACCGTGAAAACTCAAGTGAAGTGAGCTTGATGCGACTTGTCAGTAGTGTCAATCCCTAGCATTATTTGGAATGACAGCTCACTTCACCTAACTTTTCACGGTGAGATGGTTTCAGAATTGGTCAATGGTTTATTTCGAGGACTGATGAATCAGTAATGTGTAAAAAAAAATCTCATCTCAATCTCACGTTGCTTAATAAATTGCTTAATTTTCTGTCATTTTTTTAACGTCACAAAAATGTATCGCCACAATTTAAAAAAAACTCCAAAAAGTACATTGAACACAAATAGTAATCTTTACACAATGTATTTATTCTGAGATTCTGATTTCTTTTTCAAATCTTTTTTATCAAAGTAACGCAACTTCTATTGCACAAAATTTTGTTAAAGTTACAACAACAAAAGCAAGTTACATCGCTCCGCTCGCTACCTAAATCGCTCAGCTCGCTGCACTACCCTGTGTCAACTCCACAGTCCATTGTCACGGGTACAATAGTCTGATTAATGCCAAACAGGCACTGAGATTGGCTCTGTACAATGTCTCTGTTTACGCCGATGATGGCTTTGGTGATTTACGTGTGTTCCCGACCTAAAATTTAAGCGCTTTTGTCTCATGGAAATCGTCTGGAATTACTGTCTTTGTGTGTGCGCAGCTTAAGTTATGAGTATGGGAAGATTTTTGGATTTTTTGTGTTAAAGGGATTACATAACATGCATAATCAGCCTATAATATCCCCACTGCTGGAACACAGAAGCATCTTCTCTTCGAGGAAGTGGGCTGTAACCTACCACGTAGGATGTCGCATGTCTTCGAATTTTTGGTTCTAGGTTTCCTCACGATGTTTTCTTTCACCATTTTGAAAGGAGTGGTCATGAAATTATTTACACAGAGCAAAGCGCCTACCTGGGTTCGAACCCACGACTTACTCATAATTCGGGGCCGTTATCACTGGGCCACAACTGCTCAGGTGTTAATGGCGCCGATTCCCTTGTTCACCAACTAAACTAAATTTAAGACAGTGTATCTTTTTCTTTCTATTGCATTAAGAAAAGGGCAGAAGATAAATATTAGTTTAGCCCTGTCAAATTAAGATACTCCATAGACAGTTTAGACGTGATTAAAAACATGGCTACTAAAAATACGTCAATTTACGTCAGGCGCTGACTAATTTGACAGGACTAAGCTAATATTTATCTGCTGTCCTTTTCTCAATGAATAGAAAAGATGCACTGAACTTAAATTTAGTTTAGTTTGTGAACAAGGGAATCGGCGCCACTGTGTGGGTTACTAAATGCAGAGATACTAAATAATTACAGATATCAATAAAAATAACATAAGATATAACATTACACCTAAACTATAGTACAGACGCCAGCACATAAAGCTATCCGAAACTGTCAAATTTTCCCAATCAACTTAAAACCTAATGCTGAAGCGATAAAGTTGAAAATCTATTAAGAAAGAACAATGTTCAAAATGTATGGACACCGTCCCCACCCTTGTAGCACTTTAAAACCTATGTTAATCGAAGGGCTATAGTCATCTTATCATTTTATTGTATGACAGCGAAACGGAAATGTGTATCCGAAAAAAGTTATATCGACATGAAGAAACCGGTATCAGTCAAAATAATAATTATGTTACAGATCACGATGCTTTTCTTTTTTTAATTATTACACTCACGGAGCAGAAAAAAAGTTCAATGAAGAATTCTGCTGAATATCATTTTTGTGAAGTAACTATTAACGTATATTTTAGGAGTTTTTAAATAAAAATACCAACTTATCAATTACAAATAAAACCTTTATTCGGTGTTTTCAGTATCTATTACAATACTGTCCCAGGTACTGGCTGGCCCACGAAATTCTCTAAACGCCTTCCAATCCCATAGTACCACCCGACACTGACGACATGCGCGCAGCCACCAACTGTCCTCATACCCGTCCAACATGAGCAGTAATATGCCTGAATAGCGTTTATGCCCTGTGCGTTATTCAGTATTAAATACGTGTAATGGGTCGCATTTGACCTATGTCTTGATAAAATTCGACCCCTTAGAAGAGTGCAATCTTCCGTGTCTATACCGTATTGATTCATAATTGGGCTTGGAGTTGCACAAACCAAACATTTATGTGGCGGCGTCTATAACATAGAGTTATAGACGCCGCCACGTAAATGTTCGCTGACATAGGAAGCTGCCAGTTTTAAATAATATAATTATGTCCTCAAGCTAAACAAAATAATATCTTGGTTTGACAATACAGGGAACGGCATATTTATGCAGTCGACAGTCAATGTCCTGAAGGCAGCCCGCTGCCTGTTAACATTTTCTGCAACAACGTAGTTGCCCAAGTAATTGTTGGTATGAGTTCTGTGACTTATTTGTTCCACGAAGTCTGTGGCGTAGACACTATCATGAAAAGGCTCCCACGAAGGTGTTGAGAAGCGCTTTTCGCGCGTTCATCGGCTTGCTCATCAGGTTGATCCTCGTTTTGTCGACCTTCATTTCTCATTTGGTGTCTCCGTTGGTAGGCGTTTAGAGAATTTCGTTGGGCCAGCCAGTGCCTGGGACAATATTGTAATAGATACTGAAAACACCTCAAAGAGGTTTTATTTGTAATTGATAAGATGGTATTTTTATTTGAAAACTCACAAAAATACGTCAATAGTTACTTCTCATAAACGATATTCAGCAGAATTCTTCATTGAACTTTTTTCTGCTCCGTGAGTTATTCCCGTGCGGGAGTCGCCATATTTTTTATTTTTTTTATTCGTTTTATTCCAAAGGGTTGTTTGAAAACTCCGAATGAAATCATCCCACAGTAATAATTATAAAAATAAAAGCATCGTGATCTGTAACATAATTATTATTTTGACTGATACCGGTTTCTTCATGTCGATATAACTTTTTTCGGATACACATTTCAATTTCGCCGTCGTACAATAAAATGATCAGATGGTTATAGCCCTTCGATTAACATAGGTTTTAAAGTGCTACAAGGGTGGGGACGTTTTGAACATTGTTCTTTGACGTATTCCCATTGCAGAGCAAAGGGCCCTGCAATAGGACAACAGAGGCTTATAATAATAATAAAAAACATCCATACGAAAAGAAGGAGAAGAAGTGTTTGATATTGCTTATTCACATGTAATTATGACAAAGTTGTTATTATTTCTTAATCAAATTCGCAACGGAAATCTAAGAATATCCATTCATTTTACGATACTAAACAGGACTGCTTGATGTGCCGACGTTAAGTGTACGTCTTTCAGTTGATATGATGACGATAATAAGCTACAAGGCTTTCATTATACAAATACCTTTGCTGTTCATTTAAGAACCCACCTACTGATAATTATCTCACATAAAGATCAAAGCGTTGTGTGCTGTTTGTATAATGTGTAGCTAGGTTAATGAATTAATTAACCATAAACCATTAATTAACATATGAATGCTATAGGCTATTTAGTGAGGAAAGATATCGTGAGGCGCAGTGATATCAGCAGTGCGATTCTGTAACCATCTCACCGTGAAAACTTAGGTGAAGTGAGCGTGGAGTGAGCTATCATTCCAACTAATGCTAGGGATTGACACTATTGACAGCTCACTTCACCTGACTAGTCACGGTGAGATTTTTACAGAATCGATCGGCAGGTGGAGTAAGGCAGTGACCGAGTGGCACCCATGGACTGGAAGACAAAATTTCAGTCGTCCGGTGCCGAGATAGGCGATGATATTGTTACCATCACGGGTAGAACCTTGATGAGGCTTGCACAGTAGCATCGAACCTTGAATTTGCAATTAGTTGTAGCGGTATCTACAACGCCACATGCGAACAACGCGTCATACTGACGTCACGCAAATCCTGCATCTCGCAAGCAGAGTTTACCGCGCAATTAGCATAGATACAATTTCCCAACATCAATCATTGGGGCAATTGCCCGCAAGACACAACACCCGTCTGGTTGGAGGATCCTCCCTTTTCTATGGATGATGAGTGAACTTTACACCCTGTTCCACATCCCTCTAAACTGGTGACCCCGAACATGAACGTCAGCGCAGCCTTCGTCCAAACACTTCAGCGTGACGTCATCATCATCACTCCCGCAAGCTTCAGCGGCGAGTCACCCAGCCAGCCAGCATCCACGGCTTCAACGGGTATCCTGACCACCAGCATACAGCGTCCGCGCATACCTGGCCCTTTCCATTCCTTGAAATTCAGGATTATAATTGAAAACACAAACCACAATACAATTCAATATAATATAAACGTAAAATAATAGACTCCTACCTAGTAGGTATATATTAGAGTACTAGCTTCTGCCCGCGGCTTCGCCCGCGTGGATGTCGGAAATTTACCCACGGGAACGTGCTAACAGGATAAAATGTATGTGCTTCCCCAGAATGCCATCTATGTCGCGGGCCCTTTGTGGCTAATTACAATAGAAAACCAATTGTGTCTCATTAGTGGTGATTAAGAGGGTACCTATATGATATCTTTACCTAAGTACCTAACTAATTTAAAAAACGAACTCAATAACAGAAAATTAAATACCTACCTACCTAAATAAACCTATTTCTGATGATAACTAATCTAAACTCAATAAATAAGCAAAATCCCTAAAAACTAATATCTATACGAATGACTAAACCTACCTAACAGTATTATAAAATAACCTACGGTCACTACGTACACTATCAAATATACTACCTATACTTTAAAATTAAAATCTATACCTACGACTTATATAAAAATAAACCTAAATAACTCTAAAAACTAAAAGGAATAAAAATGAACTCCACTGCGGGTTACCCAACCTACGACAAACTTAGTATTTGCGGTTGGTACAGTACAGACAGTGGTAATCGGGTATAGGGATCGAACCGCAAAATTAAGTCTGTTTTTTATTGTATATACTTTTCCGGGATAAAAAGTACCCAGTGTGGTGCCCAGGATATTAAAGAATAATTATACCAAGTTTCATCGTAATCGAACCGGTAGTTTTTGCGTGATGCCTGAACAAACAGACAGACAAAAATTTTTTTAATCACATTTTTGGGTTCGGTGTCGGTCAAGTAACACCCCCTGCCATTTATTTTTTGGATATTTTCAATGTACAGAATTTTCACTTCTACAGATTTATTATAAGTATAGATTGGTCTAGTCTAGAGTAAATAATCTCAGTCAAATATAGTCACAATTAGTTAGACGCTCTGTTGACTAGATGGCCTAGAATCCTAGACAGATTGTAGTTGGGCTGTGGTCTTGGAGATAACTCAAACCAACAAATATTGACAGTAAAAGTGTCTCAAAAGATTTACTACCATAAATACAAACTATGCCGAGAATCATCACTTTTTGTCATTATTACATAAGACAGAACGCCCGCCAAAGTCTGACAACCAGTCTTACCAAGTAAGGGTTGTGGAAGTCAGGTAGGCAGTCGCTCCATGTAAAATACTGGTATTCATCTGCATCCGGTTAGACTGGAAGCCGACCCCAATATAGTTAAAAAAAACCGGCCAAGTGCAAGTCGGACTCGCGCACGAAGGGTTCCGTACCATTATCTATAAAAATCACATATGTTGTATGGGAGCCCCGCATAAATATTTATTTTATTATTAAATTAAAAATACAACCGAGTATTTTGTGAATATTTCAAGTGCCTACCTGTTGCCAAAAAGGGCAAAAAAATCGTGTTTGTTGTATGGTATTAAATATTTATTTTATTTTGGTTTTAGTTTTTGTTGTTATAGCGGCAACAGAAATACATAATTTGTGAAAATTTCAACGGTCTGGCTATCGCGGTTCTTGAGATACAGCATGGTGACGGACAGACGGGCGGACAGGCAGTGAAGTCTTAGTAATAGGGTCCCGTTTTTACCCTTTGGGTACGGAACCCTAAAAAGAATGATGCCCTACCTGATAGTAAATGGTTAGTATCGTAAACATAGTGACCAAACCAGGGGTCTACTCCGAAGTAGTATCGGCCGAATGTTCGGCTGTTTCCTGCTACGAAGTTACTATTTGGTGCGGTCGGTTCCGATCCTACACTCCTACACTCTTTCGAATATCTATCTGACTATGGTCCCGACCCAACTGAGCAGATCCGAACTTTTTTCGCATTTTTCAATAATATTCGGTTCGGCCATGTGTTGGTCCGATCCGAACATTCGCACTTTGCACTTCGGAGTAGGCCCCCTGAATACAATCAACGTTAAATTTTCATAAGCTGTGCCAAAAACAATACAATACAATACCAAATGCACTTCCTACAATCCAGCTGAATTACAGCTGAAAATTTACATTAAAATAATATAAACGCGATACAAAACTGACTAAAACATAGATTTAGGTTATGAATTCCGTTTTGCTACTGTTCGCAACACTATCAACCGGAAACGGATGCTAACAACACAATTCCGAATGCGGAAATGCTGTGTTTGCTACCACTTCCTGTCATTCGGATGTGCTTTGTAGTGGCAGCAAAAAAAATGTTCGGAAGTTTGATATATGGGCTGGAATCCTTGTTAATATTTATAGGCCAAGATTGGAAACGTTTGTTTTTCAGTTGTGGGGTAACAGTGACGTCAGTTTGATTGATATGCTACTGAATAATAATATTGAAGTCTTTGCTGTGTAGTTTGTCACGCTACTTTTTATTTTTCCAGCTAGGATGCCAAGCGGTGAAGAAAGGCCGTTTTGGGGGCATTTTATTTTTTTATTTTTTGATTGACAGTGGGCTCACTCTTGACCTCAATCCAGCCCAGAGGCAGGGATGAGATCTACGGTGGAACGAGCTTGCCCAGAAGAAGCCTATTCACTCTCGCCTTGAAGAGATTCGGGTTGTATGAACTCGGGAATGCAGACGCAGGCAGACGGTTCCACTCCTTAGCTGTGCGCATCAGAAAATATGACGAGAAGCGCTTAGTGCGTATATATGGTATATTAACCAAATAGGGGTGGTATCCCGCAGTGCGTCTGGACTCTCGATGGTAGAAAGGTGAAGGCGGGATGAGTTCATGTAGCTCTTGAGCACACTCCCCGAAGTACAGTCTGTAGAAGACGGAACTTCGCCGGTGAGCCAAACTGTGAAGTTTTGCCTCCAACCAGCTTTTTATCTTGTTACTTTAGTTAATGCACGAGATGCGCTAGGGTATCCCGCAAAATCACATTTCAATTCAAAACTTACGTTTTTTGCAATTTGAAGGCCAGTGTCAGGTTGATTAAAATATGATTCGCGACCGTAACATACAAGTATATGGCTTTGCAGAATTATAATCATTCGGCAATATAACTCAGAATTGACCTCAAAGGTTATGATTTCATAAAATAGTAATTCAATGGGGTAATATGAACTTAAATAGATGTATTGATGATTTTTAGGGTTTCGTACCTCAAAAGGAAAACCGAAAACCTTATAAGATCACTTCGTTGTCCGTATGTTAAGACCATTTTTCTCAATGACGCGTGAATATATCAAGTTGAAATTAATATCAAATACTCAAGGCTACAATCCCTTGAAGCAGCGACAAAAATCAAACTTCTAAGTCAACGCAATCAAAAGATACGGCCGTTTATGTTCCGGAATCAAAACCTATTGGGTACTTCCCGTTGGCCTAGATTCATGAAATTTGGCAAGAAGCAATGTCATTTACCATAATTAGAGGAAAAAATCCGAAACCGTAAATTTGTAGGTAGTTACATTATGTTTAATTATATTTGATTATTATTATTATTTGACTTAATAATTCTTTTATACATGTTTTGACATTCACGATTCATTTTTATAATTTTTGTATTTTTTTATTTATCGGGAAGTACCCAATAGGTTTTGATCTTTATGTTTTTATATATTTTTCAAATATTTTTTTTTTTTTGTAATATTATGCGTTTTTATTATCTGCAATAAATAAATTGAATTGAATTACAAAAAAAAAAAATTAAGCTATTTACATACCCACAAACATCTCGCACTTAACCAGCAGTGCGATTCGGTAACCATCTCACCGTGAAAACTTAGGTGAAGTGAGCGTGAACTGAGCTGTCATTCCAAATAATGCTAGGGATTGACACTACTGACAACTCACATCGAGCTCACTTCACCTGAGTTTTCACGGTGAGATTTTTACAGAATCGACCGGCAGTTGTTTTTGGCCTAGTCCCACTGCAGGGTAAAGGCATCCCTTTCTCCTTTCCACTCCCCTCTGTCTGTGTGAGCTAGTAAACGCTATTCTGTGAACCAGTTTATAAAGAGATACATAGGTAATATGCTGTAGTTCGCAAGCTCACAATGTTAAACAATGCAGATTCTTTAAACCATACTCTTCAGACACTCCAGTACTAGCAATTTAATCTTATTGTTTGCATCTTTCCCAGTAACGTATTCGTTTAAATGTTTATATATGGCGCATAAAGATAACAATGTAGGTCCGATTACCAGGTCCATTGTGTGCGAAGTTTAATGTGACTTTTGAATAGTGTTTTGTGATTTATTAGATGATCTCAGGGAATAAAATAAAGACAACTTAAAACCACGTAATTTACACGTAATACACCCACATTTCATCCCTCGGTTTGGGGGCGAGCCTATTAATCAGGCAGAAATCTAGTTTTTAGGAAAATCTGCTCCTAAGCAATGAAAACACCCAGCAGGTAATATTTTTACCATTCCGAGAATTGAATCTAAATAATAAAATAATAATAATAATATCCCTGGACATTTCACACAGCGCCATCTAGTCCCAAGCTAAGCAACCTAATGCTTGTGTTATGGTAACAAGATGGCTGATAAACTACTTATATACATTTTTTTTTTTGTAAATACATACATACTATAGATAGAAAAACACCCAGACTCGGAACAAATACATGTAGGTCATACAAATATTTGTTCCGTGCGGGAATCGAACCCGCGACACGCGGCGCAGCAGTCAATCGCTTAACCACTGCGCCAACCGTGCGCCAATCTGCAGTAATAGCCTAGTGGTGGCCCAGTGATATTGACCCTGACTTACAAGTTGTAGGTCGTGAGTTCAAACCCAGGCAGGCAATTAACTTTTTGTATTTAATTTCATCATCACTGCTCTCAAAACGGTGAAGGAATCATCATCGTCATTTGAAACCGTTCCGTCCCTCAGAAAGTACCTACGTTTACCCTTTGGTCTTAGTTGATAAACAAATATACCTAAGTCATTACGTTTAGCTAGTACCCCAAACTTAGCAAACTGTTATTGCCTTGGAATATTGGTTTTGCCCAGTAATTGGTTTGTGAAGGTCAACAGTGCGATTCTGTAACAATCTCTTCGTGAAAATTTAGGTGAAGTGAGCGTGGAGTGAGCTGTCATTCCAACTAATACTAGGGATTGACACTATTGCCAGCTCACTCTAAGCTCACTTCACCTAACTTTTCACGGTGAGATTTTTACAGAATCGATCGGCTGATGTAGTACAAGAGTTTTTTTGAGACTAACTGAAACTTTTCCAGCCAAAATCTTTCAGAAAAAAAGTCTCGCAGAAATAGGTATTATGGGTAGTGTGGTAGTACTTACTACCCCACTACCCACCATATTTCTGCTGCTATGCAGCAGTACTCTGTTTAAAGGGTATGGGTGCTGGTATAAATGGTATAATTACAGACAAAACTGCAATGTCCATCCACCAATCCGCACTGGGCTCGTGGTGGATTATGGCCCACTTCCTCTCATAGAGCGGAGGCCTGAGTCCTAGCAGTGGCAACATTATCGGCTGATTATGTGTTATGTGTCTATCGGAAACAAACAGACAGACAGACAGACAAAACGAA
This sequence comes from Apamea sordens, assembly GCA_945859715.1. Classification (NCBI taxonomy): domain Eukaryota; kingdom Metazoa; phylum Arthropoda; class Insecta; order Lepidoptera; family Noctuidae; genus Apamea; species Apamea sordens. The sequence goes on along the minus strand of OX244009.1, from coordinate 7,420,300 downwards.
ACCAAATGGTTTCCTTATTAGACTAAAGTCTTCAGATGGTAGTTTTAGATTTTTAAATCTAAAACTCCCAACTGAAACAAAGTCTTAAAATTGCCAAATTCTCAAACGTAACGTCTACCCGAAAATAGGCCAGCTTCAAGAAACAAAGACCACATATAGACGTTAATCCTATTTTCATATCCATTGCCTGGAGCACGTAGGTCTAGATTGAACGTAAACATCGCCTAGATTGCTCCAGGCTAAGCCCGCGTCTGCTCCAGTGCTTATATCTAAATTAGGCCAGATTTAGGTCTTATGGAATGGGAGTAGATTATTAAAACTTTTTTGTGAGTTATTCCTCTATTGCAATTTTGAAATCACGTAAAATTTGTCGTTCGTGTATCTTTGACAGTAGTAGTCTGAAGCCGGAAAAACTGACAACCAATCTTACTGGGTATTGCGGTACCCACTATCTGGGTTGTGGATACTCTTCATAGTCACTGCACCAGCGTTTCCTAGACCAACGATGCTTTCTATCACCTTGACCTAAATAAAACGATGCATTTCAAGAAATTTTACATATAATATAATAATAATAATATAATAATATCCCTGGACATTTCACACAGCGCCATCTAGTCCCAAGCTAAGCAACCTAATGCTTGTGTTATGGTAACAAGATGGCTGATAAACTACTAATATACATTTTTTTTTTGTAAATACATACATATTTTAGATAGAAAAACACCCAGACTCGGAACATCAAATACATGTAGGTCATACAAATATTTGTTCCGTGCGGGAATCGAACCCGCGACACGCAGCTTTTAGCTTTCAGCTATAAGATTTTTATACGATACAAAACACCTAACCTTTTTTTTTGGATGTTTATCCTCCGTCTGGGAAGACCGTAGGGTTACGTCGGACTCTTACCGACTAAAACCTCACGGTTACCACCAGTAGCATGAGTCGGGTGCCCGGGAGATACTATTACATTCGCCGCACCCCCGACTAACCGCACCAACGTTTCCTAGACCAACGATGTTTTCTGTCACCCTGACATACCCTGATGCATTTCGAAAAAGTTTACATACCTATAAGATTTCTCGACGGTACAAAACACCTAACCTACATAACCGATTTTTCACTAAACACCGTTAAAGCTTTATTCTTCGACACAAAAGAAGTGAGAGCACTTTGGGCCAGAAAGTGCACAAGTGCCCATCCGTAGTCGCTTTCTCGTCGGCCATTGTTTTCCACTCTCAGCTGGTCCCCTTTATAGATAAGGGTGTGCCACGGACTTGAGATCTTCTTTGATAATGTTTTATCAGGTATTATAAAGGGTTTTATTTTTAAAATGGCGGTCGGTTTGCGTTTATGCTTTTGGTGGTTGAGTAACTCATTTAGGGCTAATTTTTCCGACGCCAGATTTGTTTAATCGGAGGAATAATTTTGAATTTTTGACAGTTCTTACATACAATAAAAACTTTTTCGCAAAAAAAAAACAACCAACTTCCAAAAACGACACTACAAAGTGAAAAATAACTTTAATTTCGGAAGTCGGTGGCAAACAACGAAAATGTGAACCCAACGACACCGACTTCCGAAATTAAAGTTATTTTTCACTTTGTAAAGAAGTCGGTTGTTCTTTTTTTGCAAAAAAGTTTTTATTTTTCACTTTTGTTGTAATTTTTACCAGTAATTTTGGTTTAAAAACCAAATTACTGAACCGTTTTTGATGAAATTTCTATGGGACAATTTAGGAAGTACACCCTTTCCAACAAAAAAAAGAATTTTTCAAATCGGTTGGCAAGCGACGGAGTAATGCGCGCACAAACATAAAAAAAAAACAAACACCCGAATTGAGAACCTCCTCCTTTTTTAGAAGTCGGTTAAAACCTGTCAAACGTCAATTTTATTTCTCGAATAAAAGTTTTCTTGCAATGGAAAAATCAGCCCTTATGGGTATAATTATAAGTTTTTTTACGCATCAATAGTAAGTAGGTACACTGTACGCAGTTGCAAAGCGACTGAATGAAGCGTACAGTTGCCGTTCGAACATAAGACCAATTTCTTAATATCGAGGCGGCACGTGCCACGCCCCCAAGGCATATCCCTCGATATCCGTGGGTATAATGAACTTAATTTGAGGATAATAAAAACACAATTATCAAAGGTGGACCGGCGAGCTTGTGAAGGCCGCAGGAACCCGTTGGATGCGAGAAAACAGAACCGTTCGAAGTGTAGGTAAGGGAGGCCTATGGAATAATAGCATAGAATTTTTCTTTATTCAAGCTACAGACTCAATTGTTAGTAACACTTACTACTATGTTAGTAAGCACAGACACTATAATTAATAAATAAATATCCCTGGACATTTCACACAGCGCCATCTAGTCCCAAGCTAAGCAACCTAATGCTTGTGTTATGGTAACAAGATGGCTGATAAACTACTTATATACATTTTTTTTTTTGTAAATACATACATATTATGGATAGAAAAACACTCAGACTCGGAACAAATACATGTAGGTCATACAAATATTTGTTCCGTGCGGGAATCGAACCCGCGACACGCAGCGCAGCAGTCAATCGCTTAACCACTGCGCCAACCGTGCCGTCGCTATAATTAACGGTCACCGTTGCGACATCCCATGAGAGACGGCACAACAGTGACCCACGTACACACAGTCTAGGCGACTCGAAATCATGCTTAGGACACTGTTGGAGCCGCCCCACACCCTGCGCACCAGGGAAGCGCACCTTTTACGCATTGTTGCCAAAAAGCAATCTACATGCGCATCTACAAACACCCCTGACGCACTACAGAAACGGGGCAGCCTCACCAGTATCCTAAACACATTGTTATATTGAACGCGGAGAGCGCTGTACGATCTTTGCGTATACTTAGCCCACAGGCTGCATGAGTAAAAAGCAGTAGGCTCGAAAGAGCGTGATTTTAACAGGAAGTGAGCCTATGTCCAGCAGTAGACGTCTTTCGAAGAAAATGATGATGATGGTGACACATAACAAAACAACTGAAACCTAACTGGTGAAAAATGGATGTTCTACATATAAATATACCTCTGCTTAACGCTTCGGGAAATACAGGTGACATAATTTGTAATTTTTTATTTATGTTTTTTTTAATAATTTACCTATAATTTTCAATATTAATTATTTCTAGGAAATCTCGGTTTTCTAATTATAATAGGGATGTGTTTACTTTATGGAAAACCCAAAACGAAAAAAATATATAATATACAAAAACGAGGACTTCGACGCCTTAATTTATTATGTCCTTTTGTTTTTGTTATACAAGCTGTTGTTTTGCATCCTCGTCAAATTTCAGGAGGCTGTTATGAAAGATATAAATAATCAAATAAAATTACGATCCCTGGTAAATAATGAATACATACTCGTACGTTATTTTTTTGTTATTTTCGTTTGACAGTAGGTATTTCAGAATATATACAAATTTCAAAGAACAGAATCTCGTTATGGTATCGTATAAGCGGCCGCGTTTTTATGTGCGTGTAAGGGCAGTTACAGTGCGGTCTCACACAGGCCGCGTTTTAAAATGCGTGTTCTACACATGCCGATATCCTAAAATTAAAAAAAAAAATGTACCTACTTATTTTATTATTGATTCGTGTCAAGAATCAGTAGCATAGTTATCTCCTTGAATTTCTAAATTTTTCTGTAACCTGTTTTTATATACAGGGTGTAATTGAATTCACGGGCATCCTTTTAAGGGGTCATTGTAATCATCATTATGAACAACTTTTACTATGGGACCAAACCTGAAATCGCGAAAAAAAAACAGCTTTTCCCTACATTTTGACGAGATAAGCGAACGTAAATGTAGGGAACAGCAGATTTTTTTTTTCGCGATTTCAGTTTTGGTCCCATAGTAAAAGTTGTTCATAATGATGAGTACAACGACCCCTTAAAAGGATGCCCATGAATTTAATTTCACCCTGTATATTTAGTTCTTAGTGTAAGCAGTTAGTTGTGTAAATGGCTAAAAAACTTTCAACATGCACCTTTATAAAAAACAGCTGCCAATTTTTTACTTAAACAATGTTCTCGTTAACTCCTTCAGCTAAGCTAGAAGTTGCTTTTGGAGTGGATGTAAGTACAGACGCCAGCACATTATGCTACCCGAAACTTTCAAATTTTCCCAATCAACCTTGAACCTAATGCTTTAGCGAAAAAGTTGAAAATCTATTAAAGAAATCGGACAGATTTAGTAGCTTGATACGCTGGCGTCTGTACCCAACTGAGCCTATCCGAACTTTTTTCGCATTTTTCAATAATATTCGGTTCGGCCATTTGTGTCGGTCCGATCCGAACATTCGCACTTTGCACTTCGGAGTAGGCCCCCTGGTTAGCCTTGTCCTGCCATCCGTGGTAACTGACAGTTGTCATTAGTGACAGCAACCTCATTACTTGTGAGAATGATTGACAGTGTTTACATATCTATTAAATATTATCTATTAATTTGATTAATATTACACTGTGGATCCCGTAATTCAGCCTAAACTTATGTTTATCTTCTGTCCTTATCTTAATGAAATAGAAAGAACGCACTAAACTTAAATTTAGTTTAGTTTGTGAACAAGGGAATCGGCGACATCGCCATTCTTCAACACATTCATTTGACAACACGGTTAGCGCAGTGGCTGAGCGATCGGACTGCTGCGCTGCGTGTCGCGGGTTCGATTCCCGCACAGAACAAATATTTGTAAGTCCTACATGTATTTGTTCTGAGTCTGTGTGTTTTTCTATCTATAATATGTAGGTATTTTCAAAAAAAAATAAAAAATGTATATAAGTAGTTTATCAGCCATCTTGTTACCATAACACAAGCATTAGGTTGCTTAGCTTGGGACTAGATGGCGCTGTGTGAAATGTCCAGGGATATTATTATTCTATTTAGGGCTGATTTTTCAATCTACAGATAATTTTTATTCGTGGAATAAAATTGACGTCTGACAAATTGTATGGAAGAACTGTCAAAAATTCAAAATTATTCCTCGAATAAAATTATCTGGCATTGGAAAAAGCAGCCCTAGAATTAAATAGTATACAGCCATTAATTTCATAGATAGAGTTGTTTAGCGGCCAGATGCAAGACGAAAGTTTCATTATGATGTGATGCAATGAATGTACGCAATATGGAAGGAGTGATGGGGCTATGGACGAATGCTGCACTTGCACGCTGCGTGAGTGTGCCTGATCCATCGCCACTCGTTCGATGTCCACCGCGCACAGGATGGATAGAAAGCAGCACATGAAGTGATTTTTTGCTCCGTTGGTGTAATTGCCGTATGGCGTTCCAGTGTGAGGATAAATAAATAAATAAATTAAATTATATTAACCAAATATTGTTCAGTGTTTATAAACTATTGGTTAGTGAAAATATCTAAAATCTTGGCGTAAATTTGCCCAGTTTTTTTTCTCTGACGTAGGTACCTACTCACCATGTTTCGTACCAATCTTAGGATGTTTTGATAGGATGGAGCAATTTATTTTACCTCCGTGTAAAACAAGAATATTGGGGTATTTTTTTGTCATTTCTATGATACCTACCTACCTACTTACTATCGATCCTCACATTAAAAAATAATAACAAGTAATTGAAGGTACAGACGCCAGCACATCAAGCCACTACAATCTGTCAAATTTCTTTAATAGATTTTCAACCTTTGTCTAAAGAATTAAGGTTCAAAATTGATTGGGAAAATTTGACAGTTTCGGGTAGCTTGACCTGCTGGCGTCTGTACATATTAGTTGATGATTTTGACAAGTATTCGGAGGTGAGAAGCGTTGACGACGATTAGCAATTGGAACGTTAGGCCTAACGGTTGAAGACATTATTTTAAGAAAAAATTTAGCCTATTGAATAAAGCATTTCAGGAAATAGAAGACTGTATTATTTGACTTGACACCACTCACATACCTACCCCTCTGCCCCGTAGGTCTCGTGGTTGTAAGCGCGACTGCTGAGCGTGGTCCTTGGTTCGATTCTCAGGTCAGGCAGTGTCAGCAGTTACTAAAAAATTAGTAATTTATTAGTAACAGCTCGGAATTTGGAAGTTGGCGGTGTGAACCGCCGTGCCTCGGAAACCACGTTAAGCCGTTGGTCCTGATCTCTCTCTGGTCGTGTCGGAATGCCGTCCCATCAGACAATGAGAGTGAGGGTAGAGAGAGTCAACCTGTGTCTGCGCGCACACTTGTGCACTATAATATCTCCCGCGCCGAAGGCTGGTCTCCACTGGAATTGGTCGCCATGGAAATTAGGTCAGGAGGACGTTACCTTACTATACTACCTACACGTTTCAAAGAACTTTATGTTTATAACTTCTTTAGCGGCCGTGTGCACATTTTTTGGGATGGGTAAAAAATGTTAAACTCGCGTCAGGACACGTGACCTGCAGTGCGATTCTGTAACAATCTCACCGTGAAAACTTAGGTGAAGTGAGCATGGAGTGAGCTGTCATTCCAACTAATGCTAGGGATTGACACTATTGACAGCTCACTCTAAGCTCACTTCACCTAACTTTTCACGGTGGGATTTTTACAGAATCGATCGGCTGATCGAAAATTCGTAAGACGGAGGGAGTTTTTTGTGATGGGTAAAAAACGTTGAACTCGCGTCAGGACACGTGATCTGATCAAAAATTCGTAAGACGGAGGGAGAGTAGACCGCATTCCAAAATATCACTTCTGCCGGCACTCCCGGAGTGCAACCCGTTTTTTTGGAACGAAGTTCCTTATCGCGCGTTGCGAAAGGGGGCTAGATGGAAAAAATTAAGACCAAAAGTTGGAACGACACTTTTTGCTATAGTTGTAAGCCGTGCGGCGTGCGCGTGTTTCTCTGTCTGTCTCTCTCTCTCTTATAGAAAGGGTGTCCCTTGACACCTCTCAAGTTTTTTTTATTAGCTTATACTGTCCTACTGCTGGTCAAAGGCCTCCCCCAAATCCTTCCAGGAACTCTTTTCCCGCGCCACATCGAACCAGCCCTTGCAGTACGCGTCCGGGTCATCTCGCCATCTCTTTCTAGGCCGGCCTCGGCGGCGCCGTCCATCTTCAGGCAACCATTGTGTGGAGGTTTTGGCCTAGTGGTCATTGTGCATGCGGCTGATGTGACCCGCCCAATCCCATTTGAGCCTGGCAGCCTTCTTTCCTACATCTAGTATGCCCGTTTTGGAACGCAGCATTGTGTTCCGAATTCTGTCCTGTCATTTTATACCCAGAATGCTGCGTTCCTTCACTCTTTGGCAAACTCCCAGGCGAATGTGGAAGTAAATAAAAAGCATGTAATTATTATTCAAAACTTTTATTAATCTTGTTTTTCATTGCGGAACCGACTCCAAAAACATTTGATTATCTAGCAGTACAAATAGTTCTAATTAATTAATATTATACTTCAATTAAAACCATTTTCAGTAAATTAATCTACTACAAACCTTTGGACTATATAATTATTTTATTAAAATTATAAAGAGAAGTAAAAAAAAAAGATAACTTATCTTTTATTTTAAAATACGTAGTAAGATAAGTACAGTGACTGAATAAAGTCTTAAAAACATATAAATTAACAGAAAAAAAAATTACACGTATGTAATGCAAAAGATAAATAATTACGTTTTTTAGAAATAAGAAATGGATTACAAGTAGTACCTATTTACATAGTAATTAACCCAAATACTAATCTAAAATTAATGTTCAGTCTCAGTCAGAAAGTTTTTCTGAAGTTATTTACATAAACTAGGTACTTAATTTTAACAAAATTATTTAGCAATAGACATACAGGATAAAATATTTATTTTATACCCTTCAAAGGATTTTCAATAAAATCGATAATTCGAGGTTAAAATACTATTCAAATTAACATTGACCACTTAATTGACAATATTCTTATAAAGAAAGAAAAATTAAAACATTTCTACTTAATAAAATGAGATATTCATAAGTACATACTTAAACTTTATTTATTTAAATAAACAAAAATCTATTTTTTTTAAAACACTTCTAAGATTAAATAATTATCAATATTTTGATTATCTACAGTTTAAAAAGAGACAGCTATGTCAAAACTTAAGAAATTACAACTTAATTTCAACTTAAAAGTTACTAGAACTTAGGTTAATTTTTCTTTGACATGAACACTTAAAGCTTTTTAATTTTAGGCTCGTTTGTCAAACTTTTGACGTAAGTAATTAAAGTCGTGAGAAGTATACTAAGGAGACATCTTTTTTCATTAAACTTTTTTATTATTTTTGCACCAACGTTAACTAAAGCAGTTTTCTTTTTAATTACTACGTGCTCTCATTAGTTTTCAGTTTATTTTTCTGAAAATGTAAATATTAATTTTAAAAAAAATCTTTATAATAATGGGTCATAGAACTGAACTAATAAAACATTATAGAAATATATTTATAAATAAGTACAGAAAACCTTTAAATTATCTCAAAATTAACTATTGTAAGTATAATAAATTAATCTCTGAGTAAAAAGATCAAAAATATAAATCCGCTGAATGAAAAATACGTTCAAAATATGTGTACACACGGCTACACGTCAAGCTATACAAAACCAGTTTGTCTTGTGGCCTCACTTTGTATGATAATATTATCTCACAATGAACGGTCAGCCAATACTGGTTTTGCATAGCTTGATGTGTAGCCGTACGTAAAAATTAAAAAAAACCGAAAGACGTCCACTGCTGGAGCAGTGGCCGTCTTTCGGTTAAGATTTTTGTTTTTCCATTTTTTTAATATAATAATATAATTTGAAATTTTGTCCACATTAAGCCTCCCCAAGCAGCGCCACTACAACCGGTTCTGTATCTAGCGGATTCTTGCAGCCTTCACCAAGTCATCGGTCCACCTTGTGGGAGGCCTTCCAACGCTACGCTGATTATAATATACTCTGACAAAACATGGGAAAAACTTACAAAATGACCCGATCAGTATCATAAATATGAGTAAAAATGTAATTAATTACTCAAGGAAGTAAACTATGATGACTAATGCAATTTTCCGGTCCTAATTGTCGGGTAAAACGACCAAACAATAAAATTACAAAAAAAAAAAAAAAAAATTCCTCAACATAATAATAATACCAATTTTCGAAATTCTTTTTGTTAGTTAACATCAGTGCAATAACATCGATAAACAATTTATACAGTGTCTTCGACACGATACGCGATTCATCTTTAAGCTTACGTATATTATTTATATTTAAACTGATTATATTTTAAAACATTTCATGTATTTCACCCAATGATATTCTAGTAAACAGATATGTTATACACTTACAAAACAACAGAAAAATGTGTTCCGCGCCGAGAGGCAACACACATACACACTTTTCATTCATTTTACATTTCACTACAAGTAAAAAGGATAGCTCGATAAAAACCAATAAGAAAAAAAGTGACAGCTAGATGTTGTCAATTGCGCGTGAATGTAAACAAACATTATTCGGGCCACCAATCACAGCACGTTGGCATCATAGACTAACAAATTAACTAGGCAGAAAGTACAAACCGCGTGTACAGAATTTGTAGTCGGGATTTGTGCCTATGCAACGAATAAACACAATTAAAAGGTAGGTAGGTGAAAAATAAAACACGTTTTAAGAAGAAAGAAATATATATTGTAAAAATAATCATACACCTTCGAAAAGATTTAATTTATTTGGTTTCTGTCTCTTAGAGAGCTTTTTTATTTCGTGAGCGGAATGGAGGCGAACTGTTGTGTACTTATCAATTATAGTTTTTTTGTTTAATTTATAATTAAATATATCAAACAAAATTATAAAGAAAAGTTATTAAAAGGGAAACTAGAACGCTGCTGTAAAGATGACTTTACTGCCTAATATTCGCATCTGTACTTTTATTCTATGTCCGGAGTGCACGCATCCTTGTCGTTCTTACGACAAAAAATGTATTTTCCATCTCTTTCTTTTTTCTAACCTCCAAATATCAGAATATTAGGAAAATAATTGAAATATATTAATAAATCGAAGTATATTGTGTACTTCTGTGTGGTATGAGATCCCTTGTGTTTTATTAACTTTGGTAACATAATTGGTACACTTTTTATATACACAAGATGGCATTTTGGATGATAATTACGTAGTAGCGCGCACCGTCTATCTCGTAGACGTGCGCGACACAGACTAAAGGCAATACGTCCCAATTAGGACGTTTTCTAGTCTTCACGATTTGCGCGCTCATAACATATCTGTTTACTAGAATATCATTGATTTCACCTAACTACACATTATTTAATTAAACGTGAGTCCCGGCTGTCAGCTGGGCGCCATTACCTGAAATTGGAGCCAATATTAATAAATGCATCGGCAATCATAATTTATTGGATTTTTCATATTTGAGAGGCAGGGTGAAATATTGGATGTGATGACCAGAGTTTTGTGAAAGCCAAATATAATCTGAAGGCCAATTCTCGTAATTTAAAACATTCAAAATCTAGTCTCAGTCTCATCTCGGCGACAAACAAATGTCAAAAACTTGTCAAAATGTAGGGAAATTAGAAGTATTTTTTGACAGATTGAGACTGAGATCAGACTGTGAACGTTCTTAAAATTACGAGAATTGCCCCTCTGATATTATTGAACGAACATGTTGAGTGAATAATATTAATATTATGGTAAATATTATTCTGCTAATCAACAAACTTATAATTACAGAGCCAGATCATAGTCAAATCTATGAGATCTCGGATTTGGCACAGCTGTGAGGCACACAATACTGTTTTAAGTTTTTCTGTTTTTTTGCTTTCGTGTCAATATTGTGTGCCTCAATCAAATAAACTTTTTACTGTTCTTTCCTTTTGTCAATTTCTTTAGTGAAGTTTCCAATAGGTTAAATTATTCTTAGCATTAAGTAGCGTTTTAGTTTCGTGAAAAAAAAGACATTGAATGCTTCTAAAAATTATGTGGATATTGTTTTTGACGGCACGGTTGGCGCAGTGGTTAAGCGATTGACTGCTGCGCTGCGTGTCGCGGGTTCGATTCCCGCACGGAACAAATATTTGTAAGTCCTACATGTATTTGTTCTGAGTCTGGGTGTTTTTCTATCTATAGGTAATATGTAGGCATTTACAAAAAAAAAAAAATGTATATAAGTAGTTTATCAGCCATCTTGTTACCATAACATAAGCATTAGGTTGCTTAGCTTGGGACTAGATGGCGCTGTGTGAAATGTCCAGGGATATTATTATATTATTATTATCCAGGGATATTATGTTTTATAACAGGGCCACTTGATTTAGTTTCAAAGGACCAAACATGCGGGGTAATTGCGTACCACACTAACAGAAGCAATGACTTTCATTTTGACAGTTCTATGACATTCATTGCGTTATTCACGTTGTTGAGCAGACAAATTTTTCGAACATATGAAGCAATAGATTACATTCAGGTGGAGATTGTTAGTGTGTACACAATTTGGGTGCAGAATCTTAATAACCACCAACAAAATGATTCAAAGCCGAGATAGTGACATACCTTTGGTAGTAATCTGATTGGACTGCAAGTTTCCTTGACTGGACGGCGGAAGAATATACAAAGCTCCTGAAGACTGTGAAGATGATTTAGGCACCTGTTTAGAGAGAAATATGGTTTAGAATCAAATAAACAACAGAGTAAGCGAAATACAAAATGGAGGAAGGAGCATAGATAAAGCTTTAAAGCTTAATGCCATCCTGGCAGGTACCGACGCCAGCAGGTCAAGCTACCCGAAACCGTCAAATTTTCCCAATCAACCTTGAACCTTAATGCGATAAAGTTGAAAATTGATTAAAGAAATTTGACAGATTGTAGTAGCTTGATGTGCTGGCGTTTGTACTAAAAGGAAAATCCAGAAATAACCAGGTTTTGACGGGACTTTCACTGGTAGATAGCTGATGTTATTGGGAATAACATAGACTACATTTATTTTAGAAAAATAATTATTAAAGAGACACATTATTGTTTTCCAACATCCGCGCGAACAGCTAGTATGTATAATATGAAATGGTGCTAATTCGCCTACACCCCGCATGTGCAAACTCATAAACGTACACAGCGTTGACGTCCACGCAGACTCAATATCGACGTTTGTCGGACGTCATTAGTATTAGTATTTAATATAATTTGATATAATCTAGAATTTAAGTACAATGAGTCTTAATTTATAATTTACAAAGAGCATTTTGAATGTGGTGTTTGCCTGTAATTGGTTGTGCAGTTAGATTTCAGACACAATTACTTGTATGTTCCTATCTGTATAATATCCGTAACAACTGTTGGTGAACCTTAGTAAAATAGGTCTGCTGGAAGAAATTTCTCAAGAAATAAGCAGTACCTTTGTACTCATATTATGATTATGTCATATCATCAATATGTATTTTACTGTGTGAACATAAATAATAAAATAAATAAATAAAATAATGTCATACACTTGTGTGAAAATATTCTTCATTTCCTCCAGCCAGTTATCTTTAAACTAAGCCTCGAAGGTCATTAACCAACTATGAAGGATACATTATTCAGTTAGAGGACCAGTTATCGTTCAGTGTTTAGTAACTTTTCCTATTATACCCTCAGGACCAATATGTGAGCTGGAAGCTCACCTAAATTAGGAGCATAACCATTACGTCACTGAAATTAGTCAGGAATATGGCCTGTACTTACGTAGGTACAGGCGATATTCCTGACTAATTTCAGATTCGAGAGTTACGTGTGATATTAGTACAGTAATGACTCGATTTTATGCCAAGTATAAATGAATTAAATTTCAAACATTATGTTTGAAATTGAATTAGTGAGAAATGATTTCGGCATTTATACTTGGCATGAAATTGAGTCATTACTGTACTAATATCACACGTAACTCTCGAATCTAAAGACCAGCTATTTTCAAAGTTTCAAGTTTAACGGATTTTTGGCTAATAATAGTAATAATACATTTGTAGGTTTCATTTCAATTAAGTAAATTAGTTCTTAAAGGCTCATATTGTGCGCGCATATACGCAATTATATAATAATTATATTGTTATAAAAAGTTAAAATTATTTGTAATGTTTGTAAGAGGAAATCTCAAGAAGTAAGACACTATTACAAAAAAAAAACTGATAGCAAAAAGCTACACTATTGCCAAGTGTCATAGGATACATTTAATGTTAAATCAAGAAATTTCAGGAATTAGAAGCTAGTATTAGATATTCATCAGTATCTGTTGGAAACTCGATCTATCGCAGACCAACCTCGCGCAACGTTGTGATGTCACAGTACCTGTTATGACGCAGTAGTGTGATCTTCCTCATACAAAGTTTATTTTATAGACCGGAAAAGGCTTCTTTATGAAAATAATGATGTTGAACTTACTTGAGGCTGAGCACCACTGTTAGTTGACGATGATGACGCCAATGGACTGGTGACGGGCCTCGAAGATGATGACGATGACGGTGAAGTTACTGATGGCACTGATGAAGATATTATAGTCATATTACACGTTTATCACTTAAATACCGAGAATATTACAGAAACCATACAAGAAGAATGTTAAAAAAAACCTAATTTCATTTTCATAAATATTTTACAGTTTTAAAATGGTTTAATTGAAAGATATCTAAATGAGGAAACACTATATTTTGATTATTATTATACAGGCTGGTAGGTACATCGACGTGCAAACTATAACCTTCACAACATGACTCTAGACGCCTAGATTAGAAAAATTTCAACGATTTTCATTTCAATCCATAGTTACAGTTTGCGCATCGATGTCCTTGGCACCCTGTATAGATTGATGTAGTTAAAGAAAATAGTAAAAATATAACAAATTTAAAATAAGAAATAGAAAATGGAAAAAGACAAGTAAAAGCTTAATAAAAAAAACATCATTACCATAGAGATTACCTGGAAGATGATTGGCATTTCGAACAGAGTAGTACGGTGGAGGTGCTGGCTTCCCAACTGGATTCGTATTCATCTGTGCCACGTATGCTGTTGACGATGTTTTTATTTAAAGAATAGGTATATCAAAAAACACAATAGGTACAGACTGAGCACATCAAGTTACTACAATCTGTCAAATTTCTTTAACAGATTTTCAACTTTATCGCTAAATCATTAGGTTCAAGGTTGATTGGGAAAATTTGACAGTGTCGGGTAGCTTGACCTGCTGGCATCTGTACCCTGACCCTGGTCCCTGGTCTGGTGTGACCCTGGTCAAAGACTGTACGATTGTACTGTACCAGCACAGGTGCTGGCCTAACGTAGTAAGTACTTTCATTAAAAGAGGCTATATTATATTAATTTTGTTTCCGCTGATATGGGGCCTACTATGCCAAAAAATGTTTTTATTGGTTTTTCTTCTTTCGTATCACGACTTGCTATATTACTAAGACCTACCATCCGGCCGTCGAGGGAATGCGTTCCTGACAGTTGCCAGTGCAACCATTCAAAGCTAATAAAGATCAAATTTGCAACTCACGTGTCAAGAACAAACTGACAGGTATCAAGAACGCATTCTCGCGACGGCCGCACGTTTATCGTTGATTTTGATAATACACACTTAATTTATTCTAAAACATGCTAAAGTTGGCTCCAATTCTAACTACATACTAAGAGAACAGAGACTCTTTGACCTTCGAACTTTGCCTCGTCTCAAGTTTACTAAGAACAAGTTATATATAGTATAAACACACAAACTTACCGACAGGAGCACTGCCTCTCAAATAAGGGTTGCCGTAGGTAGCAGCGTACCTTACATCTTCTCCTGTAAGGACCACTCCAGGACCAGACATAGGGATCACTGTGGAAGAATCACTTCGTTAATCTTCTTCTTATATTATTCTTTAATCATTATTGTTGGACTTACTTAATGTCATCATCTGCCTAGCCTTTTCCCAACTATGTTGGGGTCGGCTTCCAGTCTAACCGGATGCAGCTGAATACCAGTATTTTACATGGAGCGACTGCCTATCTGACCTCCACAACCCAGTTACTGGGTAATACGATACCCCTTGGTAAAACTGGTTGTCAGACTTTCGGGCTTCTGACTACCCGTAACGACTGTCAAGGATCCCCGAATGACAGCCGGGACCAACGGCTTAACGTGCTTTCCGAGCACGGAGGGGTCTCGGTATGTAAAGATGGTCACCCATCCACAGACCAACCGCGGCAAGCGTAGCTTAACCTGACCGATCGACCTGTGCGGCTGTTATTATTTAGCCACGGGCCCCTCGGACACGGACTTACTTAATGTGCGTTTTATAATTTCTAACGTAGCTATACAGTGTAGCAGGGACATCGACGCGGATACTGTTTCTGTGTGAGTAAGTATGAGCTAAAACAAATTTGGTCCTCCACGCTAAAAACCCAGTCAAAAAATTAAAACAATGGAACATAATTTTAATTACCTATGTAAATTCTAAATTTTATTACAAGGCAAATAATTAGAGTTCCCTGGGAAGTGTTATATCGGTGATTTTTGATAATGTTTGGTCATTTTTGTTGGAGGGGCTCGTGGCTAAATGATAACAGCCGCACGGATCGATCAAACGTTAAGCTACGCTTGCCGCGGTCGGTTTGTGGATGGGTGACCATACATTACATATCGAAACCCCTCCGTGCCTCGGAAAGCACGTTATGCCGTTGGCCCCGGCTGTCATTCGAAGATCTTTGACAGTCGATACCGGTAGTCAGAAGCCTAAAAGTTTGCCAACCAGTCTTACCAAGAAGTATCTAGATAGTGTTACGCAGTAACTGCGTTGTGGAGGTCAGATAGGCAGTCGCTCCATGTCAAACAATGGTACAGGCCGATTCAAAGAACATGAGGCAAGTCGCTGCGCAGTAACAAATTCATGGGTCAGCGGGGGTGAGGGGTGGGGTACTGCACAGCGAGAAGTGCCCTTCAGTACCGCCATAAACTTTGACACAAAGTATATTCAGCTCCTTATGTTTAACTGGAAGCCAACTTCTCAACATAGTTGGGAAAAGGCTAGTTTAGTTAGTCTAGAATTAATATCGTAAATTATTCAATTTCTATTTTTATTTTATCGTTAATGTCCAACTTCTGGACAAAGGCACTCTTTCCACATCTCTATGTTTAGAGCTGCTGAGGACCAATCTTTATCACATGAGTCCAGCGAATAGAAAACAATACCAATAAAAATAGAAATACCGGTCTTAAAAATAGCAACGTTGAGTCTATTCTTAAAACAGTTAATTTATTTTCCGCATTAGATTGCGAGAAATCCAATTAATTGGGTTGGAAAACAGAAACGTCTACGGACGCGACAATTCCGGTGGCAATAATAGGAAATCTTGTGTATAGTCACGAACACCAATATGTCAACACTTGGCAACTTTCAACTGCAATTTTTTCGTGAAATAACAAATGCAACGTTCAAATACAACACATTACATAAACCTATGGGTTCGAAAATGCTATGTTCCTAACAACATAAAATTTCAATTAAAAATAAAGGAGTAAATCGCTTTTGAATAAAGCCGAGTGTATACATACTTTTGCTCGTGACTGTACCTAGGCTCTAAGTGCAGACTTTCATACTAAGCTAAGTGATGGTGGCTGATAAGCGGATTCGTACGTTCGTACCAATGTAATTCTCATTGAATAATGCGTTTTTAGTAGGCTTAAAAAGTTCATATCAATTCTTAATGTAGCCGCGTAGTTAAGCGAGCGATTTAATGGCAGTAACTCTTGGGACACAGAGGACAGGATAGGAGGTGGAGCATGGTTAGTGACATAGCTCCACAATCACACACTACTGCCGCTTTGTCAAGGTAGCCACTTTACCATCTTCCCACTTGTGTCCGGAGACGGTTCAGGGACTTCCAAGTAGACTACGGAAGGTTACACCCTGCAGGAAGGTGCTCCTTTGGGACGACACGGTTGGCGCAGTGGTTAAGCGATTGACTGCTGCGCTGCGTGTCGCGGGTTCGATCCCCGCACGGAACAAATATTTGTATGACCTACATTTATTTGTTCCGAGTCTGGGTATTTTCTATCTATAATATGTATGTATTTACAAAAAAAAAAAAATGTATATAAGTAGTTTATCAGCCATCTTGTTACCATAACACAAGCATTAGGTTGCTTAGCTTGGGACTAGATGGCGCTGTGTGAAATGTCCAGGGATATTATTTGGTGGTAGATAGTAAGAAGGAGGGGGAGGAGTATCCTGCCACAGTTTGCAACGGGCGTCGGCCGGGTTTCCTGACAGAGACGCTGTCGATTTGGAAACAAATATGCAGTCAAAGTGACCGCGCTGCCACTAACGACGCCGTGGAAGAGGCAAAGTTTTGGACCAAGTTATAAAATTCAGTCGTGCCACGAAGAAGAAGTAAATCTTGACTACAAGGACCATTTAGATTTTAGGCAATCATTCATCATATTAATTACTACCCGCGACTTAGTTTGCGTGAAATTTCCTGTTTCCTCGACCCACCACGTCGCATCGCATTACTTGCCCGCTAGCGCGGGCAAGTAATCACTTCGTTTTAACAGTGTTAACTTAGTGCTCTTTCTGACTTTTTTTCTTTTTACTCAACTCCTAAGGCTCATAAGCGTGATGTTAAATAGCCTATATCCTACCTCATGAATTGGGCTATCAAATGAAGATAGAATTTTCCAAATCCGACCGGTAGTTCTAGAGATTACCCCCTATATACAAACTTACTAATAAACTAATTTTACCTCTTTATGATATTATAGATTTACGAACTAACGTACAAGAGCCTCCATTACTTCATATGGTTAATTTGCATAATGTTTGACGTAATATAAAAACTATTTATATAATATTCTCATCATAAAAATATTCCTTTATTTGGTTTTTCATCTTCAACTACAATGTTCATTGTGTCGTGGTATCTCGCAATATTTTGGATGAGTTCTGTTCTGAGTAAGTAATATTTCGTGATTAGTTTTTTTAATACGAGTACATTTTTATTTATTTTAGGAGAATCATTTTCAAACATCGTGAAGAAACCGGCATGTCCTAAAGCCAAAAATTCGAACACATGTGACAACCTGCACTGGGTCCGCGTGGTAGATATAGCCCACTCCCTCTCGAAGAGAAGAGACCTATGTCCCAGCAGTGGGAACAATATAGGCTGATTATGAATCATTTTCAATGCTCATAGTCCTTTTAAATTAAGTCTAAAAAATAAAAATAAAACAAGCAAAAGAATCATAGGGCATCAAAAAATTCGTCCGCATCGCTGTCAACAGGAACAGTGCCCAAAAGGCTGGCAGCATTGCCACGTTGTATGGCGATGCTAATTCTATGGCCAAGAAACAGGCCTTAGTCCTTTTATTTTATGCTGGTTTATAAATTGTAGTACCCACTTAGTATGAACTGAACGATTACCCATTTATGAGTATGAATGTGGATGGCTATAAGAGTAGGGGAAGACCAAAGAAACGACGGATGAACTGTGTGAAAGGTGGTATGGCGAAAAAGGGTGACTACTGAGAAGACGCTGATAGAGAAGTATGGAATACACCATATTGCGCCGACCGCAAAATAATTGGGATAAGAGAGAATTATGATGATGATGATGATATGAAATGACTCAGTTTCATTGTAACGATACAAATTTGGGCAGGCCAAAACACCAGTGTATTCCTCGAGATAGTCATACAAATATAGTCATACTAGCTGCGCCCCGCGGTTTCACCCGCATAAGTTTCGATCGCGTAGAAATATTGGTATAAAAAGTGTCCTATGTGTTAATCCTGGTTATAAACTATCTATGTGCCAAATTTCATCCGAATCTGTTCAGTAGTTTTTGCGTGAAAGAGTAACAAACATCCATCCATCCATCTATCCATACAAACTTATTAGTAGGAATATAATTCCTGTTCCTTGCAAGAATTCAACTCAAAATCTGAGCACAAAGTAATTCAAGAGCCTTTTTTTTCGTCAGCCTATATTGTGACCCACTGCTGGCTTCCCCTTTTTCCTTCTAAACCTGCCTGTCTTTAGCGATCTATGGCCATATTGGCCCTGCAAACCTCGCTAGATCGTCACACCACGAGGTCCGCTAGGGCCGATGCCGGCCAGGGCCGCGGGTTGTTCAAAAGGGATACCGTGGCCCCTGGCACAGGCAACTGAAGGAACAAAGGTTGGGTTTAGCCAGTAAAAGTCTGACACGTCACCCCGCTTCGGCCAGAGTAGAAGTCAGTTGATGATTTAACCAAAAAAAACCTCAACAGTAATGTCCTTCAGGCGTCCAGTGAGTGACAATCTTTGCCCATCTCATCCAAGAGCCTAATTGAAATATTATCGGTTTCAGGTGAAGAATGTGACATTACCGACCATAACTGCATCACTAAGGGAGCAAACAATAGTTTTGGTCCTTTCGTTAATGGCATTGATAACATAGTCGAAGCTTCGGATCCGTTAAAGGTAGATCTGATTGAAGACAAGCAGCCTACTCTCACATATAAATTGACTAATGCTTCCTTGATAGGAATGAAAGACTGTGTTTTGACGAGCCTGAAGTAAGTATCCCTGATGCCAGTTTTAAATAAGACTCATCATGCAAATGGGAAATTTAATACATACAACGTGTTTTTTTATATCCCATAACTCTAGGGTGTCATTGTACTCATCATTATGAACAACTTTTACTATGGGACCAAACCCGAAATCGCGAAACAAAAATCTAGTGTTCTCTATATTTTGACGATTTATACGAACATCAATGCTAGGGGTTGACACTATTGACAGCTCACTCTAAGCTCACTTCACCTAACTTTTCACGGTGAGATTTTTAAAGAATCGATCGGGTGGTCCTTAGCCGCTTTGAACAGAGAGATGTGGAAAAAGAGGAGGCTTTTGCCCAGCAGTGGGACATCACAGGCTGATAATCATAATAAATAACTACATGGGTTTGAGACTAAAACGTTTAAAGAATTATTTTTATAACTGTATATTTTGCTAGACTTAGTTGCCATTTGATTTTAAATTATTTATTTTCATTTTTATTTTTTTATTTATTTTTAATTACCTATTTATTTAAATATAATTTTAATTTATTTTCAAACATTTGTGTCGAGTTTCATGTAATAACATAGTTTTAAGATAATGTAATTCTAACAAAATATGGACATTTAAATAGTCTGAATTAAACGAATTTTATTTTATTTTTTATATGGCCCTAAAGTCTTTAAATATTTATAATGTATGTCTCAGCAAAAACTATGCCAGAGCACAAAAAACATATTCAGCACAGCATTGTAAAAAATGATTTATTTGCAGGATCGACAAAGAAGCGTTATGTTTCTTGTTTAAATTGGAATGTCCTCACATTGTTGTAAAAACCGAGTATGAAGTGAAAGGGAACATTGTAGATTTATATGCCGAAGGGAAGGGAATATTAACAATCACTGCAGGTGAGTATTTAACCTACCTATACAGGGTTATGTCAAATTGGCTAACTCAACTTCGCAGATGCGATAGGTTTAAAGGGTGATTGATATACACCGTTAAATTTTGATCGTTTTAATCCTTTAAAGAGGTCATTATACTCATCATTATGAACAACTTTTACTACGGGACCAACCCTGAAATCGTGAAAAAAAATCCATACATTATGTCGAGTTGACGACACGGTTGGCGCAGTGGCTGAGCTGACTATAGCCGCTGGAGCTGTTATGATGATATTAATCCACAATTTTATTACAGATGATTACGTATTCATGTTCAACTGTGACTACGAGAAAACAATAGGTGAAGACAACAAAACTCATGTCCAAATCAAACGTCATAATTTTGATGTTGACTCTAGAGGAAAGGTGACGTTCGATATAACGAACCTTTTTAACGGAGATAAAAAAAAATGTAAGTTTTACCAGCTCAATCCTAACTATCCTAGCTAATATTATACATCTAAAAGTATGTTTATTTGTTTGTTACGCTTTCACACTTAAACGGCTGAACCGATTTGGATGAGATTTGACACATGAATACACCGTTAAATTTTGATCGTTTTAATCCTTCATTGTACTCATCATTATGAACAACTTTTACTACGGGACCAACCCTGAAATCGTGAAAAAAAAATCAGTTGATCCATACATTATGTCGAGTTATGCGAACATAAATCTATGGATCAACTGATTTTTTTTTTCACAATTTCAAAATTTATTTGTGCAACATGTCCTTTTCTTCCATACTTCTCTATTAGTCCCCATCTCGGTAGTCACCCCCTTTTTAACCATATCATCATTCACACATTCCATCCATCGTTTCTTTGGTCTTCCCCTACTCTTATAGCCATCGACATGCATACTCAAAACTCTCCTCACGACATTTTCCTCATTTTTCCGTAACACATGCCCATACCATGACAACCGATTTCCACACAACTTTTCAGTTACCGGTGCCACTTTCAGACTTCCTCTTATGTACTCATTTCTTATTCTATTCATTCGTGTAACACCACGCATCCCTCTTAGCATTCTCATCTCAGCTGCATGCAATTGCCTTTCATTTATCCCTTTTGTAGTCCAACACTCTGATCCATACAAGACAGCAGGTCTAATCATGGTTTTATATATCTTCCTCTTAAGTTTAAGGGGAATGCGGGAGTCGCTGATTGTTCCCGTGACCTGCCGCTATTTCATCCATCCAATGTTAATTCTGTAATATCGTATTACCCAGTTACTGGGTAATACGATATCCCTGGGTAAGACTGGTTGTTAGACTTTTGGGCTTCTGACTACCCGTAACGACTGTCAAAGATCCACGAATAACAGCCGGGACCAACGGCTTAACGTGCTTTCCGAGGCACGGAGGGGTCTCCCATGTAAAGATGGTCACCCATCCACAGACCAACCGCGGCAAGCGTAGCTTAACCTGGCCGATCGACCTGTGCGGCTGTTATTATTTAGCCACGGGCCCCTCAATTATTTTTAATTGTAATTATGCTAATTTTTCCTGTCTTTTTCAGCCGACATCGTACACAATTTTATAAATGAGAACTGGAGGACTGTTGATAATCTATTTCTTACAACTTCGATCGACAGGTTTATGGAACTATTCATAGGTAACCTTAACACCTTCATGAAAGCTGTGCCTGTTCAGAATGTACTGTCAAGTAAAACTGAATTGTGACACGTTACAACACAGGTTACATTTTAACGCAATGGGGTCCAGAATCCTGTACTGAATAGGGGTAACAGGTTGCGCGTCGATGTATGCCACCTTGTATTCTTGAGGGACATTCACTTTCCAAACGTGTTGATAATAATGACTTTAGACATCATGTTATAAGCAATGATGATATTGTGATAATGTTAATATAATGTTATTAATAGTGCTTATCAATTGATATTATAAAGAGAAAAGATTCGATTTTTTATATGTTTGTTATGCTTTAACGCTAAAATGGCAGAACGGATTTGGATGAAATTTGGCACATGGGTAGACCATGAATTGGAGAAGGACATAGGCTTTTATTCCTGGATCACAGAAGAAGTCGCGGGCAACAGCGACTTACAAAATACAATTAGAGCAGACCATTACATAGCTGTTTTATTTGAAAAGTGTCTAAAGCAAGAAAAAAATGTCCTTGTCACAAACACGCATAATGTATTCAAAGAAAATCTGCCAGCAAAGCACAAAAACTATGCTTCAGGTGTTTTTATAGTATTATATTCAATTCAATTAATTTAATTCACATAAAAATCCACATGAAACACAACAATAAATTGAAATAATTATAAACAACACAATACAGTATTATTTCCGCACCTAAAGACATTTCAGAAAAAAGAACCAATTTCAAACTGGTAGTTGAACAAAGAAACCGTAGCAAAAAAGTATACAGTTATTCGCTTTTTTTTAAATCAGTATCAACATTAAGAACTTACCATCAGGCCCAACAATGCCACCAAGTCTTCCAGAGCTCTGCTGCCGATTTAAGGACCCACAGTGACTAGGGTAGGTAGATCCATCAGTGCTTCTAGATAGTGATCCGGACAAGGAATCGGATGGCACCGGTGGGGCGTAGTCCCGGGAATAGTCCACGTAAGGAACATAGCCGTTGCTCTGGCCGTGGTGCTGGGGAATGAAAATGATATTAAAATACTTCTTTAAATGATAAATGATTTTATTTTGTAAGTAGGTTTGTACAAACACTTTTACACGTCAATCATATTTTAAAACTAGATGAGGTCGGCGTTTCCTATCTGACTAGTCTGAGAAGAAAGGCCGAAACAAACTCAGACGTCACAGTCTCTTTT
Source organism: Apamea sordens (assembly GCA_945859715.1). Taxonomy (NCBI): domain Eukaryota; kingdom Metazoa; phylum Arthropoda; class Insecta; order Lepidoptera; family Noctuidae; genus Apamea; species Apamea sordens. The sequence continues at coordinate 7,397,019 of OX244009.1, read as the reverse complement.
AAAGTCCAGACATAATCTTGGTCAGATCATATGAAGACCATGTAGGTCGATGTCTGAGATGGTCTTTTGAGGAAAGAACCACACAGATTGAGAGGACCTGTCCAGTCAGTGCACGCATTTGTCAGAAATCGTGCAGCTCAACTCAAAACTTAAGGAGCTCACCGATCCGACGAACAATACCAAAGAAAGGACATTTGGGTAGGCCACATTAATTACTCAAACTGCTTTACCCCTTGACCATGAGCTACACGCTCAACAGACACGCGTTTTGCTTCAGCGACTGCGGAGAAACAAATGAATGAAGTTTTTTTGAGCATGCCATGAGTCACGACGGGTCTTGTGGAGCAACGGATGAAAATAAATGACGCGCGCGTGTCGCTTTACGCAAGTCGCAATGCCCATAGTTGTGAACAGATTCTGTAACCATTTCACCGTGAAAACTTAGGTGAAGTGAGCGTGGAGGGAGCTGCCATTTCAACTAATGCTAGGGATTGACACTATTGACAGCTCACTCTAAAGCTCACTTCACCTAACTTTTCACGGTGAGATTTTTACAGAATCGATCGGCTGAGCCTTAGGCGAGCTTTCCAAGGTAACTCTAGCCGCCATTAAGGGGGTTTTACACTAGGTCGATAGTAGATTTTCGCCGCATGGAAAAAATCGAGCGATCACCCACCGCATACAGGTTGACATTTTGACGCAAAATGAACTAGTCACCTGCTATTTTTATCGACCTGTGTAAATGGGGTGGCGATATGGTTTGTTAGGCGATTTGATAAGTGACAAGTCGCACAGCGAAAATCGACCCAGTGTAAAACCCCCAAAGTGTCAGTTTTTAGCCACACAGACTGACAACAAAAATGTCAAGTAAAAACTGGATACAATTAGCACAGCATAGAAAAAAATGTCACAAAAGATGGCTTTTATTTAACATTATGGTGCAATAAAGTCGTCAATTTTGACGATGGCGTTGATGAAATCTCTCTCATGTTAATATCAGATAGTACGGTCACCAAATAAGATAAGTAACCAGGTTCGTCGGATATAGTTCAACTTTAGTAAGAAATCGATGGATTTTTTCGAATAAAATTTAATTTAGTTAATAGAAAACAAACAGTTCATTTATCAAATTAAATTTCATTCGAAAGAAGCCATCGGTTTCTTACTAAACTTCAACTATAACTGACGACCCTGGTTACTTACTCGTATCTCTTTTGGCGACTGTACAATATTTTTATGATTGGAAGCTAACACTGCCAAGACCCTTTAATCATAGTCACAATATTATCCAGCAAAAGGCTTACTACCTTTTAGAGTAATGCCTCAGTTGCCTTAGCTGTAAAATAAGGCATTACGTATCTCTGTTGGTAGATTTTACTTGTTCCAATAATAACTCTGACAAATGCCAGTTAATCGTCTTGTTTGAAAAGTGTTTTCTTGGTACTAAGACTTAAGCCATTATGTATTAAAAGGCACCTTCGCATCTTAAGGCGAAAAAAAATACACGTCTTCCTTCAAAACATTTCCTCATTTAACTCTTAATTTATTTCCTAAATTACAAAAACGAAAGTTCTTATTAGATTTGAGTTATCTAAAATAAGGTCCCTTTGAACCTTTTTTCTTTGAGTAAAGTTGGGGAGCAAGTTCATTATGAAATCTAAAGTATATATAAGATTTACATTATATAAGCTAACATTTAAAATAATAACATGTACATGTGAAAAAATTAGCAAAAGAATCATAGGGCATCAAAAAATTCGTCCGTATCGCTGTCAACAGGAACAGTTCCCAAAAGGCTGGCAGCATTGCCACGTTGTATGGCGATGCTAATTCTTAGGCAAAGAACAGGCCAGCCTTCTGGTCACGTGAAGAGTCGACTAACCGCTTGGCGATATCTCAAAAAACCAAGTGGGCACTCGGACCCCATGGCCCTAGTGTTTCAACCCCAAACGGCTCGATTATATAACTCCCAATCAGGTTGGAATATTTTCACCGTTTGAGGTTTTCTGCACCAGCACCAGCCGCTCCAGCATATCCCACCGTGCTAGGAAGATGGGATGGCGCGTGGGTGTCGACACATGTTGCATCCCACACCAAAGGTCTGCCTAACTTCCAGGGCATTATAGTCATACCGTCTGGTCTCTTCTCTGGTCCCATCGTCGCGTGCCAAGCCGTATGGGTTCTAAAACAGGTGGCACCCCGGCGGTGACAAGAGCACGACGGATGACGTCATTAAGTAGATATTGAATAAACAGTGAAAAATGAGAACGCCTTTACATTTCTAGGCATGATGTTAGTATGTAACAAGGCTCTCGTATTATTATTTTCTCATAATTCAGCATTGTTATGCTTTGCCAACTGAAATTCTACCCACGTATAAAATTATATCTCGCCAAGAAATATTTTATATGGTTTTAGTTGCGAAGTAGGTCTGGTCGAATGAATTTCCGAGAGCCGTTTGTTCGTGAGTAGGAATTAAAAATTTAAAAAGTAGACTCATGTTACGGAAAAGTTTGTATTCTGTTTTTCGTAAAAATGGAATTCTAGTTGAATGTGAGCCTTTTAAGTAATATTATATAACTTGATTACTTCTCATGATAAAATTAAGTAAGATTAGGTTAGAGTGCGTTTCTTGGCTCCATTTTTAATTGATCCGTTAAATATGAAAGACATTAAAGTAAATAATATTAATTTAGGCCACAGGAATCCGCTGATTGCGAGAAACTCAGAACTGGTCGAAGTGGCGGTGCTTGGGGGAGACCTATGTCCAGCAGTGGACACCGGACGTATTTCGGCTGAAATAATGATAATGATGAGGGTGCTAAAAGAGTCGGGAAAAGTCACCGAAAAACTTGATTGTGCCAATCATTTCAGATCAAAAATTATTGTTGGCTGTGGCAATTTAGTCCTTATCAGCACAGAACTATATATTGATGACAAAAACACTCCACAATCCACAGTTTCAAGTACCAACTCAACCTCAAACAGACTAAAGGACATCTTTGACAGACGTTACGGGAAGTCAGAAGCCCGAAAGTCTGACGACAACTTGTCGTCAGACATTCGGGCTTTTACCAAGGGGTTTCGTATTACCCAGTAACTGAGTTGTGGAGGTCAGATAGGCAGTCACTCCATGTAAAATATTGGTATTCAGCTGTATCCGGTTACACACACAACATAGTTGGGAAAAGTCTAGGCAGATAATGAGTATATAACTGTAGACAGATGACGAAAACACTCCACAATCCACAGTTTCAAATACCAACTCAACGTTAAAGAGACTGAAGAATTTCCCACCATCAACGTACTAAAGCTCCAAGCCTAAATATTTAATTTCTAATTCCACACACAACGACTCGGTACTTTTCTTAAAATAAATCCGACGTACCTTGAAATTCAGGTTACTGATGGGCTGGTTAAAGTCCCCACTGTATCTCTGATACTGTTTCATCAGCTCGTTGTCGTACCCTGAGTCTGGGAGAGGAACTGGACCAGCGAGAGGTAGACCAAGGTTTGATGTTAGGTGAAGAGTTGGGTGGAGGTCTGTTTCTGAACCCGCGTTGGAGTTGTCCTGTTTTAGGCGAAATGAAAAAGCAATTAACAAAGTAAGTTACAATAATATTATACGAGGGAGAAAAAGGAGGTGGCTTTAAAAGGACGTCAGATCAAGCTATAATAAAATTGCCAGTATAAGCTGACTTCTTAATGTACGAAGGATCTAAACAATGCGAGGTCAGCTTATACTAGAAATTTACATTGTTTGACTCAATAATGTCGTCGTGTGTACTACATATAACACAAATAATGTTAAGAGGTAATCTTTCGAGATGATCAAGAATATAATCTGATGGAAGAAGATAATCGGAAGCAAATCTTACAGGCTCATAAATGAGTTACAGTGGCCTCCAAATGTCAGTTGACATGTTTCTACTTCATCTGTGATGCCATTATATGATTTTAAAAAAAAACAGGCACTCCTAAGGGATTATTTGATTATTGAACTAGATGAACTGAACTTAAATTTAGTTTAGTTTGTGAACTAGGGAATCGGCGCCAATGTGATTTGTCACAGCTGAAGTGGAAGAAATTCAACTAACTTTTGAAGGCTACTATAGATTGTAAAAGCAAATGTTTTGGATTTGTTTCTTGTAAAAGATTATCATAGAGAGGACCGGCGACACTGCTGTGACACAGTCACACACTGTCAATAACATTTCATAATTATTATGCATGCATTATAAAGTTAATTCACTCACCATATCACAGCTGCCTTCAACCTGCCTCAGTTCCAACTTCAGGTCACTGATATTCGAACTTCTGTCACAATCTTTGAACTGGTCCACACAAGTCTTCCCCAAATCTGTGATGTCAGGTTTCTTTACATCCGACTTCTTCGTCTTTCTATGACACAGCATTATAATCAGCATGATTATCAGAACGAAGATTACTGCTGATGACCCTCCGGCTATCATAAACATGATCGGGAAGGTCTCTGCAAGAAAATTTTTATGTTAGAATCTAAAGAGTAAAAATTCCAACAATTTACAGGAGAAAAAATCTCCTCAGGAAATATAAAATGTCTTATAAACAGCAAGACTGCATCGTGTTTAATAATCTCTTTCGGAAATAATTCAAAGTTATTTTTCAGGAAGCAAAAGCAGGTAGGGCTAGAAATTTACTTTGGGTTCAATGCTTAATTAGCACGTGATTTCAAAATTCCCGTCTCTATCTTACCCTTACACTTTCACAGTTGCAGGACAGTGACAGGAATACTGCTTAACCAAAGAACAAACTAAGTAGCATCTATGAATCTCAGCATTATACCCGTTTTTGCTTACACTAAGCGACATATAAATGCCTAAATAAAAACGTGCTGTTGGATTTTAAACGCTCGGCTCGGTGTGGATAGTTGAAAATCCAACAGCACATTTTTATTTAGCCATTAATTTTGGTGTCACCAGTGGTGACTGGAAATCAATGTGCACACGACCCGCTATAGTCAGCTTCTGCCATATCGTCGGGGACACCTGCATGATGACGAGGCACATGTGGGGGTTCTTCATCCTTCAACGGTACTTCACCGCAAAACCTCAAATCGTCCACAGGTATCTCCCCAAACAGGTGTTTTGCTCTTCGCTTCTTCCACCACATGATTACTGGCTCTCCGTATCTGTTCGGCTACCCTCGCCAGCTCTTCCCTGGTCTTAAACCCGACCACCACTTTTTGGTCCCTTGCCTTGTAGTAACAACATGCATTAATGAATAATGGTGATGTCATACTCACTTGCTGCGACTAGGTTAATTTCAATGCTGTCCATTCCATAAACATTGACGACAGAGCAATTGTATAGCCCAAAATGCTTTGATTCACTTCTACGTATAATCAAAGTCGATTTCGTCATCCTGTCTGTTAGACTTTCTTCCAAAAATGCATATTCCTGAAAGAACACTTCGAATGTAACGATAAAAACTATACGGAGGACAGCAGAACTTCGCGAACCCAAAGTTTTGTACAAAAGTTGTTCCAAGATAAGAGTAGAGAAACATATTCATTCTGTATCTCTAAGTAAAACAGAATTTTTAAATTTCTGTTTGCTGAATACATTTTAGCGGTAAAACAAAAGAATGGTTTTATCTCGAGTTTTGTGCTGTGCATACATTTTTTTCTGCTTTTATGTTTCCCGTTTGAGAAATCTTGGCCTAACTTTTCTTTGGGAGCCCCTGTTTTAAATAAGCGATGGAGGCAAATTTGCCAGTTTTCTTTCCGTTCTGCGAAATGTGCACTTAACTGTGCAAGTTTATGGCAGCGTTTTATTGTTTGTTGAGAGCTGTAATATAGACTGCAGACATTTAGTTTGAGTTGAATTCTTCAAGCTTGATATACATTTGAGCGGCAATTCTCGTATTTTTAGGAACGTTCGCATTGAATCCGTCAAAAATATATCTAATTTCCCTACATGTTCCCCAAGTTTTTGACATTGATTGTCGCTGAGATGAAATTGGGACTAGATTTTGAGTGTTTTTAATTATGAGAATTGGCCTTCTAGGTGAATATAAAACAGGCATTTGCAAGCGTAACACACTATGGCTAATCCATTGCCTCATATGTTTGCTAAATTTGTCTGCTCAACAGCGTAAATAACGCAATGAATGTTGTTGAACTGTCAAAAGAAAGCCCATTCCTACTGATAATGTGTTACGTAATTACTCCGCTGGTCTGACGTATGCATAGAATTATCATCTCCTGTAATTATTCATGTGCGTTTATTTGTTTAAAAAAGTATAGATCTACGAAAATTCTAAACGCACAATAAAATTGCAATATCAAACTCAAACTATTTATTTCAAATAAACCACTTTTGAATTGTCAAGGTCGGTCAGTCAAAAATATGAAGCTAGTTGCCCATTCCAAAGCGTAGTAGGTACCTATGGAGAAGAACGGGCAAGAAACTCCATGGACACTCTTTTAATTCATAATAATATTGTTACAAAGTATTAGTTACATCATTAATGTTCAAAATTATGGATGTGAGAACGATGCAGAACGATAAAAGCGTCCGTAATGAAAATATTAAAAAAAAGACTGAAATACCTGTATTTTAATGAACGTTCGCATTCTAATCTCACGTCTGTCAAAAATACCTCTAACTAACAGTCTGTTCATAGTTATTTTACCTCTGATTTTGCATCACTGTCCAAATCACAATGATATGTGTTCTCATCCCAATAAGGTTGCTATTGGGTTGCTGCGGCTGCAATGACAAGTCTGTCAAAATCAATGTGATCTATAATCTCCTTAAGTTGCTGTTGTCAGAGGCAGAATAACTGTAAACGGATTGTTTTGCAAGTTTTTGACATTGATTGTAACTGAGATAAGATTGCGAATAGATTTTGAATGTGTTTAATTATAGAAATTGGCCTTCTGGACTATTTTTGTGTCATGTTCGTGAACGGGCGCCGTCAGTAGGGACTGGTCAACTCTTTGCTGCCATGGCTTATCTTGATTTAATTTAATATTTGAATTGTTTTTTTTTTATATTTTCATTACGGACGCTTTTAACGTTCTGCATCGTTCTCACGTGCATATTTTGAACATGAATGATGTACTTAACCAATACTTTGTAACAATATTATTATGATTTAAAAGAGTGTCCATGGAGTTGCTTGCCCGTTCTTCTCCATAGGTACCTACGCTTTGGAATGGGCAACTAGCTTCATCTTTTTGTCTGACCGACCTTGACAATTCAAAAGTGCCTGTAATTGGTTTATTTGAAATAAATAGTTTGAGTTTGATTCATTTTGGGCTTTGAAGGTTCGTAGCACACATCTCTATCCAACATTTTGTTTTTTTTTTTCAAAATGGCGACCACGCATGGACCCTATATAAATCGATAGCTGATATCAATGGAAACATAAAACATAATTAGACCAAACCCCGTAATGTGTCAGGTTTCGTAGATAAAAGGAATCATGCGCGGCCGCCATTAAAAAAATAAACAAAATGTCGGACAGGTAGGTATGCCAAGCATTATTTAAAAAATTTCTATCCCCTCATGTTAGATAAAAAAATAATTACCTGATTATGAAAAGAATTGATCTCGCTCCCTCCAAAGGTCCACACAATGTAGTCAGGTTTAGGGACGGAAAATGAAACACATTCTATCCTCACGCTGTCCCCCTCGACGCCATACTGTGTTTGATTTGACATTATCTTGGGCGGTCCTATAAAAACATGAAAAATAAAGGACCCCATAAAATTTTCGTAATTTTTTCCTCAACACTTTAAGGGGATTTCGTCGACATATTTTTGCAGGGATATGACGAAAGTGGGTTAATATTAAGTGCTTTTTATTTATTTTTAATATTATATTACGTAAGAGAAAGAATTGCCATTATAAAGGTAACATGCCTAAGCATGCAGAAGTTAAGCTGCACTGCTTTTTTGTTCTAAACAAAAAAGCAGTGCAGTTCACCTTCTGCCCTGCTATAAGATCTGGGGCTGAAGTCTCGACATTCATAGCGATCGCTTTACGACCGAATTCGGTCGCAAAGTCCCGGATTGACAGGTGTAATGTATGGAGTGACAGGACTTTGCGACCGAATTCGGTCGTAAAGCGATCGCTATGAATGTCGAGGCTGCAGACCCTGGTGGTAAGCCCCCAGGCGAAATGTGGCTGTAGGTACTATAAGTACACCTCTGCCGTATCCTTATGAGACAACAAGCGTAATGTTATGTTTGAGCAAAGATAATACTGGTCCACTATACCATCTAAAAACGTCACTTTAATAACACAACTAACTTCTAATTTCAAGCGCCAATTAGTGAAACATCTAAGTTCACAAGTCCACGTAATATTTAGACACCTTCGAAAACTTGATAACATCTAAAGGTGCACACCTATTATCAAAAGCTACACAGTTTCTTAAAACTATCCAAGTCTTAATAAGGAGCAAGAACTTCCAGAATCATTGGCGCCGATTCCCTTGTTCACAAACTAAACTAAATTTAAGTTCAGTGCATCTTTTTCTTTCTATTTCATTAGGAAAAGGACAGAAGATAAATATTAGTTCAGTCCTGTCAAATTAAGATACTCCATGGACAAGTTTAGACGTGATTAAAAAATTTGCTACTAAAAATACGTCAATTTAGCACGTCAGGCGCTGACTAATTTGACACGACTAAATTAATATTTATGTACTGTGCTTTTCTTTATGAAAGAAAAAGAGGCACTGAACTTAAATTTAGTTTAATTTGTGAACAAGGGAATCGACGCCAATGTGTGTTAAAGACACTTAATAGACGCAAAGTCAACAACAATTTAAATAAGACCTTTCAACGCACTATTCAATTTGCATAAAACTGAGTTGCCTATATGGGCATAAAGTTTGAACCACAAAGTTACGAACTGCTAACTTGGCTAGTTCGCAAGATGTTCAAATTGAAATGACCTCGGGTACGACGCAGCACTTGCAGAGTTCGTATGGGTCGAGTTGGCTTGCCAGAGTTTTAGATCTACGTCTTAAGGCTTTTGTATATTTTAGAAGTTGTGAAGGCGCTTTTGGGGGAGTTGGTAAATTTGAAGTGCATAGGGGTTAAAGTTACATAAATTAAAAGGCATATATATTATAGGGTGACAGGGACATCGACACGCAAAATGTAACCATGAATTCAGCAAAAGATTCTAGAGCCCGTAGCGTAGACATTTTTTTCGTCGGTTATAAAAAAAACTACTGTTGCATGCAATACCAACGCGGTCAAAATGTACAGACGCCAGCACATCAAACTACTACAATATGTCAAATTTCTTTAGTAGATTTCCAACTTTATCGCTAAAGCATAAGGTTCAAAGTTGATTGGGAAAATTTGACAGTTTCGGGTAGCTTGATCTGCTGGTGTTTGTACTGAACAGCTAATCTTCAGAATCATTTACCGTATCCATGGTAACAGGTTGTGAAAATACGAACAGTCCACCCCATGGAAAGTGATTACCTACCCTTTTCAATACCCACACTACCCGTGGGATTTCGGAAACATGCCGTTGAATTAGAGAGAGAAAAATCGGCTGATTTAACCCTATTTAATCAGCCGCTTTCTTACAAAAAACTTTTTTACAAAACTAAGTGGAAAGAAGTCGTATTATTGAAGCTAACTCAAAAACTACCCAAGCAAAGTGCATAATATTTATATAGGACCACTCCTAAGGCATACCTTATCTATTAAAAAAAGAATTTTGTAAATCGGCATATAAATAACGGAGTTCTGAAGTAACAAAAAAAAAAACAATCGAATTGAGAATCTCCTCCTTTTTTAAATTGATTAAAGAAACAGTGGCACTGCCACACAGAAACCTCTCTTTATGGCATATTTTTAATCCATTTGAATCCCTATACAGCGTGTAACGGAAGGGGGGTATCAACCCTGAAGGAGGTGAATGTGCTCATGAAACTCAACAACTTTCCCCAAAGAACATAGTTCGAAATATGAAAAAAAAATTTGGCCCTCCATTACAAAACTGACTACCAGCTGATTGATTTACTATGGGAGGGCCAAATTTTTTTTTCATATTTCGACCTATGTTCTTTGGGGAAAGTTGTTGAGTTTCATGAGCACATTCACCTCCTTCGGGGTTGATACCCCCCTTCCGTTACACGCTGTATATGACAAATAAAAATTAACGTGAAATTCACGCATACAAAATAAAGATTTCTTTGAATGTTTTTGAATATGGTTAGTTTACCTTTAATATATACCATGGCAGGAGCTTGAACATCTTGCCTGTTCTCAGTGCTCGCTTTACACCAATACTGTCCCGCAGAATGAGGAGTCACTGTCAGGGACAGGTTCGCCGATTTGCCGACTCTCTGTTATGACAAAAAATATCTGAGTATCATTCACATTTAACGTTTTTTTGTAACTTATTTTGGGAACACTTAGGGAGCACTTGTTGCTGCACTTAGGACTGATTTCACCAAAGTTAGATGTATTTGACGACACGGTTAGCGCAGTGGCTGAGCGATCGGACTGCTGCGCTGCGTGTCGCGGGTTCGATTCCCGCACAGAATAAATATTTGTAAGTCCTACATGTATTTGTTCTGAGTCTGGGTGTTTTTCTATCTATAATATGTATGTATTTACAAAAAAAAAAATGTATATAAGTAGTTTATCAGCCATCTTGTTACCATAACACAAGCATTAGGTTGCTTAGCTTGGGACTAGATGGCGCTGTGTGAAATGTCCAGGGATATTATTATTATTTTATCCGTGGAATAGAATTGACGTCAGCCAGTTCTAGTATGGAAAAACTGTAAAAGATCTAAATTTCACTCTAAGGATTAGACTTATTCTAGGTATAAAAGTTTGGTGAAATTCGCCCTTAGGGCCTGTGCACACCACGTTTTTTAAACGCGCCTTTTATCCTACAGAGCAGTTTGTTGTCGTCTGACTTGCGTGCGAATCGCGTCTGTATCCCTACAAACGCGCGTCAACGGCGCGTTTAAAAAACGTGGTGTGCACAGGCCCTTAGACCTACTAATTTAAGTTCTGACCTTTTCTCAATAATACCACTACTGAGAAAAGGTTAAAAGAAAGATCGAGATTTCATGTTTATTAGTGAAAATACGTAGATTGCTAATAGAAATCAGAGGGCCTCCGAAGTGCAAAGTGCGAATGTTTGGATCGGACCAACACATGGACGAACCGAATATTATTGAAAAATGCGAAAAAAGTTCGGATCGGCTCAGTTGGGTCGGGACCATAGTCAATATTCGAAAGAGTGTAGGAGTGTAGGATCGGAACCGACCGAACCAAATAGTAACTTCGTAGCAGGAAACGGCCGAACATTCGGCCGATACTACTTCGGAGTAGACCCCCTGAGTCTAGTAACAACAAAAACACCTCAACTTTCATACCGCGAAATATTCGCGTTTATTTATTTATTTTACCATTTATGTACACACTTAAGGGTTTAGTTTCAGGTGCGTGGTTTCTTCAAGAAAAGAAAACGATATCGTAGCAACAGTACACAATTAGCAAAAGAAAACTTACAATAAATCTCTCATGTTCGTATCTTAGCCACTGTATCTTCGGCGGCGGATGGCCATCTACGATGCAAGACAGTGTAGCCAGTGAGCCTGTCTCACCTTCAACGTTCTGCGGTCTTACTTTGATAGATGGTCCGTCTGCAAAATAAGGGTAATTATTATTTTGAATACCAACGAAGAGTTCTGTTATCAATCTATCTATATCTATCATCTTCCTAACCCTTTCCCAACTATGTATCCTACGTGTCCTATTCTATGTGTCCTAGTTTTATTTCTGCTAAAAACGTACCAAAAAGCACGAAACCCCGCAGAAACTTTTCTAACAACTTGGATGAAATATAAATACCCTCTTTTATTAGAAAATAATATACCTGGCAGCTAATTAAAATGAATCCAGGGGTAAAAATAAACAGCGTATGTTTAACTCGATTTTCATGAAAATACATTTCGCTGCGTATTTCGACCGTTAATTTTAAAACTTTTGGACGGTCGTTTCGGAACGGAATTCATGAGTTTATTTATTATTTTCTTTAGGTACAGTCTCCAGCTAGCTTGCGGTGTCTATCAATACTTGTCTTTTTACCCGACTACGGCAAAGTCAAAAGGAAGAGTTATGATTTTAGCAGTCTATGTATGTTTGTAATTACGTTTGTTCCACCATAGCGTCTAAACTACTGAACCAATTTAGATGAATGAGGCATCAATAGATTCGTAATTATGGTCCGGATGGCAGAGGTTATATAAAGTACCCCTAAATTTAATATAGTAATAATAAAAATAATATTGGTAAAATATTATATTTTTTAATTATTATTTATTATTGTTCTTTTTATTATTATTGGTTAATATGGTGAATTTTACACGTAAATTTCTGATTAGATCACTTTTATTTTTCCGTAGTCGGGTAACCGTTTTTTTAAAGTTAACAGTAAAACATTTTTACTTGTTCTATATTATAGTAAAACATTATTTTCACTTTTTTATTTTGTTCAAATAACATATTAAAAAAAAAGAATTTGTTTCACGAACTGCGTGCAAATAAACGTTATCCTTTCTCTCTTTTTCCTACTCTTTTATTCCTTTCTCCAATACTTTTAGGGTTTCATATACTTGTATGGTGTTTAAGCTTGATTCCTTTCATTTTAATTATTATACGTTTCTCAATAAATGCATCCTCTCAAGTACTTAAGTCATTTTGCAGAACAGCGCTGTTAGAAATGACTAAACAAAGACAATAAACAATGCATTACGACGAACGTAAAATGTTCCGGAATCCGCGTTGATAGCACACTTACACACCATATCATATAACGCTAGCTTTCTGCTTTATTACCATGCAATAACAAGTATGAGTGCTAGGTCATACTCTCCTTCATTTAATTATTGTTTGGAAATGCAAAAATAACAATACATCAGCTGTGACATCGACGCACAACCTGAAGGCCAATTCTCGTAATTTAAAACGTTCAAAATCTAGTCGCAGTCCCATCTCAGCGACAAACAAATGTCAAAAACTTGTCAAAATGTAGGGAAATTAGAAGTATTTTTTGACAGATTGAGACTGAGATCAGACTGTGAACGGTCTTAAAAAAATTTCTTAGGGATTCATTACACATGGTTCTAGACGACGGCGTCGCTACGTTAAAAAAGGACATGGCTAAATGACTGCCCCAAGCATGAATAGTAACCTCACATTAACTCGTAATATTTAAATATTAATTCATGAATTATTAAGCGTTTAATAATTTCCTAGAACTTTCGTGAACTGTTAAACATAAAAAAAAGTATCTTAGTTGCTTTTTTTGATTGACATGACATGTTCAAGGGGAATAAAAATACAGTACTGCAAACTAGGGACGGGTCATGTCGCTTTTCTAGAATGTGAAATCAAACTATACTTGTATCGATTTTTGATAACAGGTATCAAAACGATTTATTTTCTGAAACTAAGAAGTGGCAATCAGAGTTTTTGACGGGAATCGATGGCGTTCAATTCGGTGTCCTGTTTAGTTGCTCCTTATTGTGTTTTCACAAGGAAATGGGGTGGTTTTTAAAGTGACAATCGACTCTATTCAATTCCATTCTTTTCGTATCAAAATCAAATAAAAATAACTGAAAGCTGAATGTGCTTCTACGTTTAATGTTACTACCTATTTTGTGTCGAAAAATATTAACTGAACATAGGGCGACAAAAACTAATTATATTTTTATCTTTCAACCCTATCGATTATTTTATTGATTTGACGTTCATTCCCATCTCTATGAAAAAAACAAACGTCAGATGTTAGACATTGTTGGAACGCTCTGCCGTTTGCTTGTTTGTTGTGATTTTTTATTTTGAATTTTCATTGACCCTCGCTTGCTTATTGGACTTATTGTGTGTGCTCGCCTACCTACTGACGTCTTGATACTCGACACGGACTTGGCTAACAATCAATTCATCATGCGATGCATAAACTGCGGAGTAACCACGCAAAGACTGCGGCGGCATCGGCATATCGCCTCTTCATTGCCTGCTTTTCTACTCACTATCTTAGCACGATGGTTAACAATTGAGGTAAGTCATCTACAGCTAGAATAATTCTAGAACTAATAAATATAAGAAACATCCAAAAAATGTGACTTCAAGCTGTTTACCGTGTTTTCAAAATATATAATGAACTCAATGGCAATGAATCAGAAAGACTCATCTCGTCTCATCACGACCACACCAGACTGGTTGCTTTAGATGTCATAATAATCAAATGTTTAGTTATTATAAATAATTCATGTAGGTACTAAGATAATTAAGTTTGTTCTAGGTTCCAAGGGATGCCAACATTCGTCATCCTTGTTATGAACTGCTGAATTCAGAAGCAAGTAGTTATGTACATTTATTTGGCCATACAATGGTGCGCATAACTTGTGGCCGTTCTGTGAGAAGTATACAACGCCATGCAGTGGAAAGAAACGATTCAATATTGCAGAATTTACCAACTTCACATCCAGCTTTCCATCAAATAAATAAAATGTTTTTTAAACACAGTGTGTTTTTTTATATTTAAGTACATGCCCATCCGGTAGCATGGATCATCTTCCTCTTCAGATATTCAGTTTCTCGGCCTATAAATCGTCAGGACTACTGTTCCTGACCTCTCTCTCTCTGGTTGTGTTAATGGGCTAACATCCAATCAGAATGATTTGATCAGACAGACAGATAACCTAACTTTTTTAGAGAATATTCATAAAAGATTCACAGAATAAATAAATAAATCGCATTTTTGTTGTTTTATTTTAATATGGCGCGTTTGTTTGTCAGTCTGTCTGTACGGATGTATCAACAAACAGATTTTGATGGGGTTGTCACCAGTAGGTAGATTGGTTCTTCTGGAAGGTTTAGGTATACATTCGTGTAGGTTGTATTGACCAATGTATTCAAGTCAAAAAAATCCTGCTCCCTGAGTATTATTCTTGCTCGCGTTGCCCCCATGCAGCGCCCAGAACCCGCCTCTCCGAGTCCATTTATTTTCAGTTAATATTAATCCTTATTTGCAAATACTTTCATCATTTCAACCACTACTTATATTGTCTGTAAAAACTGTCTTTATTTCAACTCATTTGACTAAGTAGTTTAGGATTTACAAGAGTTTAATACTTAAATACACGCGGGTGGGGAGTGATTTTTGCGCGGATTGTAGAATGCTCATCGTATCACGGTGTTTGGTGCAATTAACCCTTTGTAGATATTTACTCAAGTACCACCGTGCGAAATCGGGGTGGGTGGCTAGGCAAAAATACAATTATTATCAATATTATCGCAGATACATCTAAACGCCTAGGTAAAAGTTCATAGCAAAGTCATTTATTTGCAGTTTTTGTATGCCTATTGATGTAGGTGTTACACGATTTCATTTTCAGGATTTTAAAGATATTAAAAGTTCCTGAATCTTTTTTTATATGAAATACTAATATCCAGCTATTCAGCGTTACATATTGCTAGGTACCATGTTTATACATTGCTGAAAAGTCGTCCATACTTCTATTTAGCCATCTCCTTTCGTCAATTATTAAAATATACAGCTGTTACATACAAAAGTGCAATACCTACGCGGTCAAAATGTATGACACAGTTATTTTTTTTCTACGCTAAAATGACAGTTGACCGTCTAGATGCATGTGCTGAATTCAGGGTTACAGCTTGCGCGTCGATATGCCTGCACCCTGTATGTTTATTGAAATGGCAAGTATTATATTTGCAAAGCGACAAAGAAGTAATGAGACCCAAAGAGTAGAAATTTTATAGGCAAATCAAATAATAAAAATACTTAGGCAAAGTGGTGACTAACAGCAATACAACGCGGCTCTACCAAATTGATTAATTTTATGTTAACACGATTTAATTTCGTGCTTCATTCATGTCAGTTGAAAATAATAAATAAACCGTGTCCTATTTACATAACAACATTAGTTCGTAAGTGAGCACTCCATTTCTTCCTACTCCGTGTCAACACTGCAATGCTGCAGCGTATGAAAAGTTAAAATTTTATATCTCGCAGAACATTACTCTTAGCACATAAGGGGATTCCGTATTGAACGAAGACTCACAACATTCATTTGCCGAGCCTTTTTCCAACTATGTTAGGTTCGGCTTCCAGTCTATCCGTATGCAGCTGAGTACCAGTATTTTACATGGAGCGACTGCCTACGTGACATCCACAACCCAGTTACGATACCACTTGGTAAGACTAGATGTCAGATTTTTGAGCTTCAGATCACCCGTAAAACGACTGTCAAAGATCCGTGAATAACAGCCGGGAGATATAGACATGGAGAGGTTTTAGTATGTAATGATGGTCACCCATCCACCCATTAACCTGATCGATCGACCCGTGCGAATGGCTTTATACAAATCTCTGGTGAAATCACATCTGGAGTATTTAATTGAAATGTCCCCCACATTTCAATTAAATACTCCAGTGCTGTGAAGTCGAAACTTAAGGATTTACAAATTTCACAAAACAAAGCGATAAAAGCATTATTAAAGTACAGCCGCCAGCAGGTCAAGCTACCCGAAACTGTCATATTGTTCCAATCAACCTTGAACCTTAATGCTATAGGGATAAAGTTTAAAATCTATTAAAGAAATTCGACAGATTGTAGTAGCTTGATGTGCTGGCGTCTGTACAATCGGTTGACAAAGTCACGTACATTATACCTTAACACAAAGATATTTAATAAACCACAAACATACACTTACACAATGTGCATACTAGTACGAAAAATAATGACTGGAGAATTAAAATCTGATATAAAACTTATTAAAAAATTATATACCATAACTTATACCATAACTTAAGAAAAACTAACCAAATTAAATTGCGAAGAAATATGACTAACTATGGTAAAAAGACTATCAGATATGAAGCAGCACAATTATATAACAATCTGCCAAAAAATATCAAGGATAGCAATTTAAAAAAAAAATAGAATTGCTCGATCGCTGTATATTACCTACATTACTTCATTTTTACTTGAGCTCATTATTATGTAAACTGTACCTATTGTTCTTTATGAGTAAATAAATTCGTTAACCTAAAGCCATAATAATTCTATTATTAATTGGTCACAAATATACAGGGTCATTAAAATATAAACATCTCCAACTCGTAATAGCTCAAATTTCAAAATCACGACGACGTCAAAATGACCAAGGCATTTATTTCATTCGTCCTTTCGTATCACGAACGACTTTAGCCAGCGAACAATACGTCTCTATAGAATGCAAATTAAATAATAGTCCAATCATTTCACAATAGAGGGCACTTCATTCGACGTCAAGAATTGCCCTGAAACCAAGTAATTGTGGGCAAATGACTATAATTCGGTGTTGTGTTAAGGACTCTTGAAACTTCGAATACCTACCCGTTTTAGTCTACCCATTTCAAATTGACGGACGGTACAGCATTTTGCCGTATTAGGTATTCGTTTGGACCTGTAATTTTGCTTCGAAAATTTCGGTAATTTTAATTTCATAGGCCTTCATTTCTTTTCATTGTGTTGTGCGAAATTGTTTTCGAAGTCATGAAGAGGGTAATTATCAATATCATTATAAAAGTCTTCAGTCTTAGAATTCTGGACTTTTAAATTCGAAGTGACTTCGCTTTTGTTAATTTTTATTAACGCGAGCAGGGACAAAAGTTACAAAATTTAAATTCGAAAGAAAATATGTTTTCAAAGTCACAAAGAGAGAGTAATTTATCAATATCATTATAACAGTCTTCAGTCTTAGAATTCTGGACTTTTAAATTCGAAGTGACTTCGCTTTTGATCATTTTTATTTACGCTGCAGGGATAAAACTTTCAACATTCAAATACAACTGAAAATACGTGCATTTGTGCTATACATGACGCAGAGAAAGAACACAAACACAAAACGAACAAGTTGGGGGAAATATGCATTTGATGCTTTTTTTAGGGTTCAACGACCGCTGGTTGTGTTGTTACTTGAAGAGAGAAAATTTGTTTGCTTTAGTTTTCTCACGTTGGGATATCGATACCCAGCACGTCTGTGAAGTATACATAGTAAAAAGCTGATTTTTAAACTGATATTTCAAGTTACTACTTCGGTCGGTGCCCCACAAAAAATCGTCAAATTAATTTATTTTTACACCACGTCTGCGAAGTTTCGCTAGCTAATTTAATTTAACGCTGTATACAGGATAATTTTTTGACCACTGGGCAAACTATAACCATGAATTCAGCACATGAAAATTTTTCGTCTGTTATAAAAAAAAAAAAAAACTTCTGTTGCATAGAAAAGCCAACGCGCAAGCTACGCGGTCAAAATGTATGGATCAATAAAAAAATTTTTTGATAACTGACGAAAAATTTCAACGAAGCGGGTTTCAAAATCATGTGCTAAATTCATGGTTACAGTTTGCGCACTGGTTTAAAATGTATCCAGTACCTACCCTACACACTACATATCAATCTCAATCTGAATCATTATGAAGGATATTGCTAATCCATTGCTCCATTTGTTCGAAAAATGTGTCTGCTCAGCAACGTAAATAACGCAATGAATGTTGTTGAAGTGTCAAAATGAAAGCCATTGCTACTCAGTGTGTTACGCAATTACCCCGCTGTATACAACCAATGTTATGTTATCAAACGATTCATGAAACAACCTTGTACAACACGGTTAGCGCAGTGGCTGAGCGATCGGACTGCTGCGGTGCGTGTCGCGGGTTCGATTCCCGCACAGAACAAATATTTGTAAGTCCTACATGTATTTGATCTGAGTCTGGGTGTTTTTCTATCTATAATATGTATGTATTTACAAAAAAAAATGTATATAAGTAGTTTATCAGCCATCTTGTTACCATAACACAAGCATTAGGTTGCTTAGCTTGGGACTAGATGGCGCTGTGTGAAATGTCCAGGGATATTATTATTATTATTGTAGTGCGTATGTAACTTTTAAATACAATACATACGTAGCAAAATACCGACTCTAAAAATGCAATTCACGAAATAACAAAAACATCAAACCCGAGTTTAGACGCAAACAATCGAATGGTTAATACGTGATTGGGTAACAAAGAGGAATCATATTATTTCATTCCATATATCCCTTAGGTATAAAAGTGAAAAGTAAACATAGCCTTTTGAGCTAGCTTCCTGTGTGCCAAATTTCATTGTCATCCGGTTTTTTGAGGGAAAAAAAGGCCCAACAAATCTGTGGGCCGTTTTTAAAAATATTGGTATTGGGTTAGAGCGGCGATAGAATCTGACATAGATAACGGATCAATTTTTGGGCAAACTCTTCCCACACTGTTCTTTCTTTCTCTTTTTTGCCAACATTTGGTTCGAATTTAGCTCCTTGTCCACGATTTAATCCGCGGATATTTCGAATTTTTCTTCAGTTTATTAACGAAGTAAAACTTCTTAGGCGGATTCGATACCTAATTCGACAAGAATATACAACCATACATCTGCACCCTAATTACGTAACACACGATCAATCGGAATCTGAATCATTTTGAAGCAAATTGCTAATACATTGCTTCATAAGTTCGAAAAATTTGTCTGCTCAACACGTAAATAACGCAATGAATGTTGTTGAACTGTCAAAATGAAACCGATTCCGATTGATCGTGTGTTACGCAATTAGGGTGCTGGTCATACACACACGCCGATTGCGAGCACCTGAATTTTCTTAATAACATCACCAATATGTTCTCCACGGGCGTCCTCTCCCGGCGTTTCCACGCACATCTGCCTTATGTGAGTCGCCTTTCATTCATCCTCTCAGCAACAAAAAAACAACGGAAACATATTACTTGCACTACCGCAAAACCTGAATATAAATCACGAACAAACCATACCCAGAATCGAACAATTAGTATTAAAACCTTCGTTTTGAACCTCTTTACCAGAATTACGAGTACCCTATCATTTTTCTAGTTACCTATAAAAAGTTAAATCGTCCAATCAATTTGGTTTCTTCGAATGAAGTCTTCTTTATGCATATCGAATGGGTTACTAGCAAATGTAAATTAACTAAGTCTTAGAATTAATTGATAGGTGATAGGTAGTGATAAGTGGGTATACTCTTACCGTATACAGGGGAAAACCACTGGGGGGGGGGGTGGGGGTGTCACCACTGTCAGGATCGCCCAGAGGACACGGTGGAGCATACAGTGGAGGTCTGCCCTGCTTGGGCAGAGCACCGCCGTGTCCTCGTAGAGGCGATTGGCAGCGGCGGCGACCTCTCGCGTCCGGCCCTGGTTCAAGCCATGGTCCGGGGCGAGAGGGAGTGGGAGGCAGTCACCTCCTTCTGCGAAGCAGTCATGCTAGCGAAGGAGGTGGCGGGGTGGGCGAGGGAACGCACTTTGCGCACCTCACGCCTCAGCCGCCGCGGGAGACGCTCCGGGCGTCGGGAGCCGCGTGACGACTCCCGGCCACCGTAGGCGCGGGCCTGCGGGCGGAGAGTAATGGGTAGCTCTCCGTCCGATCAGGACTAGGCCCGTGCCGGACGGCGTGTACGTGTTCCACGCGCGCCTCAAAGAGATGTCAGCAAAAGAGACGGGGCCCCATAGGGCCGAAGCCTGCCAGGGTAGCGGGACCATCCGAAAGGGTTTACCGCTGCCCTGGAACATAAAGGGCTAAGGAAAAAAAAAAAAAAAAAAAAAAAAAAAAAAAAAAAAAAAAAAAAAAAAAAAAAGTGGGTATACTCTTACCGTATACAGGGGAAAAAAAGCGCTCAAGGCGAAAAACGCCGAAAAAACACGTTTCTTGTATGGAGATACCCTTTAATTAAAATTTTTATTTTTTTCTTTGTTGAAAACGGCAAAAGAAACACACTTTGTGAAAATTTCAACTGTCTACCTATTACGGTTAATGAGATACAGCCCGCCATCTTAATCTGTCAAAAATCCTCTAATTTACCCACGTATTTGACAAGTTTTTGACATTGACTGTCGCAAATATGAGATTGCGACCAGATTTTAAACGTTATTATATACGAGAATTGCCTTTTGATGTAGGCCTAATATTCAGCCAGATGTGACGCCAAACCAACTAACAAATAGATCTATTTCATTTAGTTCACGACTCAATAATAAGCATTTACCAAAATAGTGGAAACACTCGACCGATATTACCCATAAAACCTATTCAATGGACCATTGGAAGCGCATCGATGGATAAAACAATAAAATATGTTTTCGGCTTTTCTGTGAATACGGCGTTTGCATGTTTGGAAAGACCTCATGTATGATACCTCGTGAAAACTCATGAATAATATTTCGTATGCACCAGGAGCTAGTCTCAAATTCACAGAAATAATTTTGGACGTGTATATTTCTACGATGTACTGGAGTCGGTTTTCAAATATGGATTTGGCAGGCTACGAGTATGTCGACGACACCGGGGGTGTTGAGCGTGATAAAGTGGAGGATGTTAGAATTTTTGTTATAGCATGTAGATGAGATTAATTATAGTTTTGGTTTCGGCTAAACTACTTGATTAAGTAATACCTATAGTTTTCCAAAAACACCAGAAGGACAATTCTCGTATTGAAAAAACCATCAAATTTAAGTCACAATCTCATCTCAGCGACAATCAAAGTCAAAAACTTGTCAAAAATGTAGGGAAATTGGAGGTATTATTCGCAGATTGATACTGAGATTAGAATGCAAACGTTCTTAAAAATACGGGAATTACCTCTCTGATCATAGAACCCAATTTTCAAGCACAAAAACTTTGAACATACTAGCCTATAAATAGAAGAGATCGCGAATTCTTAAAGTGACTTGTCTCAACTCAATCTTCATTTGACTATAGCCTCGTTTACAAGATGCGAGGTACTATTTGTTTGTGGCACACAATAAAATTATTGAAGCAACAAAAGACTTGCATCGTTTAAACACTTTTTAAGCATTATGCTGGTGCGATGGCCGTTTTGCGTGGATGTGACGCAAGTTTTCTCTTAACTTTTTTTTGTGTTTGTGTTTTTTTTATGAGTCATGTTTGCCGCAAATAAACTTATTTTATTTCTTTTTAGACGATGCAATTTTTATTGTTGCTTCAACTAATGCTATGTCATAAGTAATTAAATCGCATCGTGTTAATTAGGCTTAACCTATTAATTGGTGATCTACTAGCGTTGAAGTACGAAGCTGTCCTTCATAAATATTACAACTAGCAAGACAACGGCAAGACGAAAGACAGTACGCTCGAACGCTCGAGATTTTCACACCAAGCCTCCGTGAATCTATCGAACCGCAGAACTGACGAGGTATTATAATTCTTGAGTCGGCACTTACAGGCCACTTCCAGAGTTTTGGTGTCAGCACTTTTGCCGACTTGGTTGTGAACCTCGCACTTGATGGTCGCTTCGTTGAATCTCCTGGATATGTTTGATAGTATCTGTAACAAAGGCACTTGTGTTAAATTGGGGGTGAAATTTTTTAATTGGTGGGTTGGAAGTAAGTTTTCAGTATGTTGAAAAAGGAGACGAGTTGAAAAATAAATTAATGATCAAGTTTTTGTGTTTATTTTCTGATTTTAAGTCACTATTAGGACTTTACAGTAGTCGATTTTTTGTTTTGTATTTTTTTTTTGTTTAGACTATAACCCCACTGCTAGGCAAAAACCTCCTCCAAGTCGTTCCAGGAACTATTTTCTCGCGCCACCTCGAACATTTTAATTAACCATTTTTACTTTTATTTTATTTCTCCTCCAAAAGTTAAATATAATATTTACATACATAATTAGAATATTACGTTAAAAGTAACAAGGAACATTCCCGTAACACGCCACTGTTTCCAGAAACAAGAAATTTTTCTCATCTAGTGCAATTACACTGACAAGCGCAAAAGCTAAGGTAGACTAAAAGAAATTATCCAGTGTACTAGTTAAAACAAGACTCCTAGCAAGAGTTTAAGAAGACGATCTCAATTACTATACAGCACTAAACATTCCAGAAGAAGGAAGAACAAAAACACTTAAAGGAGAAAACAAAACATTTAATAAGGCAAAAATTTCCGAACATACTCCTTAATATGAAGCATCTAATGTAAAATGCATATTGCAGGTATTGTATTGTGCCAAGAAGAAATTTGAAAATCCTCTCTTTTATTTTCGGAGAACGCCGCCTTCAGGAGATGCAAATAAGGATGGTAAAATTTAATATAGTGTGCGGAATTAATGGCAAGGCGACACTTGAGATGATATAAGATACAAGGCCGTTACTTTGTTTTGGATTTTTAATGGAGCTTCCCAAAAATGGAATATGTTAGTCTCTACTTACGGGTTTCGTGTACGCATTTCAAAATTTTCATTTTCGCGGATACAAGAAGATTTTTTGGGTGATGTTGTGTTTTGAATTGAATTTGTGTTGGAACAGGGATTTGGTAAATAAATCAAGCTAAACTCAGAACCTCTCACATGTTCACATTTATCAAATACAGTAAATAAGTTTGATGAAATCGGACCTATACCTACTGCTTCCACAAAACACACGGAATAGATTTTCGGAAAGCCTAATGAGCTTTATGGCTGAAAACACAGACAAATATATATAGGGTGAAACATTAAGGTTCAAGGTGGATTGGGAAAATTTGACAGTTTCGGGTAGCTTGACCTGCACGCTGGCATCTGTACTTTTCACAACAAAAAACTTTCCCAAAGAAACGTTTTTTTTTTTAATTTACCAAGCACATGACCCGAATCATCCAATAGAATATTGATTACAAAACAGGAATAATTTAATTTAGTTACTAATCCCTTTTTTGAAAACTATTCCACTTTTACCATGCATTATTCTTTTTCATAAATTTTACAACCGTACGGACCGCGCGCGCGGTTCTATTGTGGTCATGCGTTTGGTAGATTAAAACAAAAACGTTTCTTTTTAAAGTTGTTTGTTATGATGAAAGAGCAGTGACGGCTCAAGTCAGTGGTAACGACTATGAGGAAACCGGCATGTCCTAGAACCAAAACTTCCAAGACATGTGACATCTACAAAAAACTTTCCCAAAGAAACTTTTTTTTTTAAATTTACTAAGCACATGACCCGAATCTTCCAATAGAATATTGAGTACAAAACAGAAATAATTTAATTTAGTTACTAATCCCTTTTTTGAAAAACGAACTATTCCACTTTTACCATGCATTATTCTTTTTCATCAATTTTACAACCGTACGGACCGCGCGCGTGGTTCTATTGGGGTCATGCGTTTTGGTAAATTAAAAAAAAAAACGTTTCTTTTTAAAGTTGTTTGTTATGATGAAAGAGCAGTGATGGCTCAAGTCAGTGGTAACGACTATGACGAAACCGGCATGTCCTAGAACCAAAACTTCCAATACATGTGACCTCTACCAACCCGCACTGGGACCGCGTGGTAGATTACAGCCCACTCCCTCTCGAAGAGAGGAGGCCTGTGTGCCCAGCAGTGGGAACATTATAGGCTAATTATGATAATGATGAGTACAACACTAATTACCAGTCACCCTATTATACAACGTGTTTTTTCATATCCCATAACTCTAGTATTATATCCTATAAGTAAAAATAATACAAAAAGTCCTAGAATATGTGGTCCAAAATGCATAGTTTCGAAGATAATTATGTGTGTAGGTATCTAAGTTTCATTGATAAATATGAGTAGGTAATTCATTTTCATTCAAACCAATAATTCATATTTAAAGCTAAGAAAACGTGACGTGGTCCCCCTTGTGTGTATGTTACATTAATAATCGTGACTTTGTCGAATTATTTTGTATGAAAAAATGAAAACTAGAAAAATAATTCAAATGCCAGTTGATTTTTTGATTATAGTCTCATTCACACTCTAGAATTATAGAATTATGGGACATAAAAAAAACACCTTGTATATCTTGTTGAACAGTTTTCACAAAATAAATTGACCTAATTGTTTATTCAATGGCATTATCGACAAAAACGATTGACATGTAGCTGCAGCGGACGTATTGACATGTAGCAGCATGGTTGGGAGCCTCACCTTTGAACACCCCATTTGCCTGATTAAAAACACCATTTAAAATCGATAATGGCTAAATGACTCGCGCGAATTCTCGAATGGTTGGTCTTCGAAGGAATTCGAGCTCGACCCAGTTGAACTAAAGCGATGACCTAGATAAATTAAATTCTGAAAACATTCAAGCAGAGTTTGGTAACTGGAATGTTCACAACATATCCCTTTACAAACCTTTTTGTATAATTTAGAGTTTTAACAGTGAACCCTAATTAAACTTTGACCAACCTAGGCTGAACTTTAGTGGCGTTGGTACCGGGTTAAGGTGTATATAGGGCTCGCTGACCTTGTGCATGTGGGCGGAGCTAAACGCTCTACTCCCGAAAACGTAAAAAGCGCGCGGTGGCGCGCTGAACTAAAACGACGATCAAAGAGTATGCAGAGGCACAGACATGCCGCCCGCAGGTCGCTATTTTTGCCAACGATTCCAGAAGGGAATTGCGGTTGCAAGTCTGATATATTTTGTATAGATTGATACGTATGTTACGTATATTTTAAGCATTTTTCATTTAGAAATTTCGATTTTATTTAAAATCAGAACTTAGTTCCTGCGGGGGTAAAACTTTTCTTAGGAATCGAATAACATTTTTTTTGCATACTGTAGGTAGGAGGATTTATTAAGTACATAAAAATGAGATTTTATAAAAAATGTGATCCTGTTTCACCAATTTGAATTATTATAAATCAGTAATAAACCTACCTAACTAGCACTGTACCTAAATAGCATTTTAGGGTTCCGTAGCCAATCGAACGATGTTATAGTTTCGGCAGTGACTTTGAAATAATTACCTACGGCCGTTTAGTAGATAAACCTCGTCATGGGTGTCATTTTCGTGGTTTTCGAGGGTGCTGGAGCCGATTATAAAGTCAAAATGAAAATCCAGGATGGCGGCTACAAAACTTTTCAAAATTTTCGTCATGGGTGTCATTTTCGTGGTTTTCGAGGCTGCTGAAGCCAATAGTGAGGTCAAAATGAAAATCTAAGATGGCAGGTGCGAAAATTTTCAAAATTTTCGTCATCGGTGTCATTTTCGTGGTTTTCGAGGGTGCTGGAGCCGATTATAATAAAGTCCAAATGAAAATCCAAGATGGCGGCTGCAAAACTTTTCAAAATATTCGTCATGGGTGTCGTTTTCGTGGTTTTCGAGGGTGCTGGAGCCGATTATAAAGTCAAAATGAAAATCCAAGATGGCGACTGCAAAACTTTTCAAAATATTCGTCATGGGTGTCGTTTTCGTGGTTTTCGAGGGTGCTGGAGCCAATAGTGAGGTCAAAATGAAAATCTAAAATGGCGGCTGCAAAAATTTTCAAATTTTTCATCATGGGTGTCGTTTTCATGGTTTTCGAGGGTGCTGGAGCCAATAGTGAGGTCAAAATGAAAATCTAAAATAGCGGCTGCAAAAATTTTCAAATTTTTCATCATGGGTGTCGTTTTCATGGTTTTTGAGGCTGCTGAAGCCAATAGTGAGGTCAAAATGAAAATCTAAGATGGCGGGTGCGAACATTTTCAAAATTTTCGTCATGGGTGTCATTTTCGTGGTTTTCGAGGCTGCTGAAGCCAATAGTGAGGTCAAAATGAAAATCTAAGATGGCGGGTGCGAAAATTTTCAAAATATTCGTCATGGGTGTCGTTTTCGTGGTTTTCGAGGGTGCTGGAGCCGATTATAAAGTCAAAATGAAAATCCAAGATGGCGACTGCAAAACTTTTCAAAATATTCGTCATGGGTGTCGTTTTCGTGGTTTTCGAGGGTGCTGGAGCCAATAGTGAGGTCAAAATGAAAATCTAAAATGGCGGCTGCAAAAATTTTCAAATTTTTCATCATGGGTGTCGTTTTCATGGTTTTCGAGGGTGCTGGAGCCAATAGTGAGGTCAAAATGAAAATCTAAAATAGCGGCTGCAAAAATTTTCAAATTTTTCATCATGGGTGTCGTTTTCATGGTTTTTGAGGCTGCTGAAGCCAATAGTGAGGTCAAAATGAAAATCTAAGATGGCGGGTGCGAACATTTTCAAAATTTTCGTCATGGGTGTCATTTTCGTGGTTTTCGAGGCTGCTGAAGCCAATAGTGAGGTCAAAATGAAAATCTAAGATGGCGGGTGCGAAAATTTTCAAAATTTTCGTCATGGGTGTCATTTTCGTGGTTTTCGAGGCTGCTGAAGCCAATAGTGAGGTCAAAATGAAAATCTAAGATGGCGGGTGCGAAAATTTTCAAAATTTTCGTCACGGGTGTCATTTTCGTGGTTTTCGAGGGTGCTGGAGCCGATTATAAAGTCAAAATGAAAATCCAGGATGGCGGCTGCAAAACTTTTCAAAATATTCGTCATGGGTGTCGTTTTCGTGGTTTTCGAGGGTGCTGGAGCCAATAGTGAGGTCAAAATGAAAATCTAAAATAGCGGCTGCAAAAATTTTCAAATTTTTCATCATGGGTGTCGTTTTCATGGTTTTTGAGGCTGCTGAAGCCAATAGTGAGGTCAAAATGAAAATCTAAGATGGCGGGTGCGAACATTTTCAAAATTTTCGTCATGGGTGTCATTTTCGTGGTTTTCGAGGCTGCTGAAGCCAATAGTGAGGTCAAAATGAAAATCTAAGATGGCGGGTGCGAAAATTTTCAAAATTTTCGTCATGGGTGTCATTTTCGTGGTTTTCGAGGCTGCTGAAGCCAATAGTGAGGTCAAAATGAAAATCTAAGATGGCGGGTGCGAAAATTTTCAAAATTTTCGTCACGGGTGTCATTTTCGTGGTTTTCGAGGGTGCTGGAGCCGATTATAAAGTCAAAATGAAAATCCAGGATGGCGGCTGCAAAACTTTTCAAAATATTCGTCATGGGTGTCGTTTTCGTGGTTTTCGAGGGTGCTGGAGCCAATAGTGAGGTCAAAATGAAAATCTAAAATGGCGACCGCAAAAATTTTCAAATTTTTCATCATGGGTGTGGTTTTTGAGTTTGCTAAAGCCAATAGTGAGGTCAAAATGAAAATCCAAAATGGCGGCTGCAATAAATTTGGAATTTTGCTTCATAAGTGTCGTTTTCGTGGTTTTCCAGAGTGATAAAGCCAATAGTGAGGTCAAAATAAAAATCCAAAATGGCGGCTTCAAAAATCTAGTTTTAGTTGTAACTAATTATTCAGTCATCATTTGAGGTGTTGGTTACATATAAAACTAATTTTCCTTCTTAAATATCTAAATAAAGAACTGGATAAATAGATAATCTTTCAATAATAAGTTATCTGTATTATATCAATTGAATTTTAATACACAATGATACAGTATTCACGGAAACGCATTTCTTGTGTCTTAACCGTATAGGATATTGTTTTTGCAATCTATCTGTCACTCACTCACTCACTCACTCATGCGGTCTCGTGATAAATAACATTGTTTATTTGGCAACTCATCACACTAAATATATTATTGTCAAATAAGTATCGTGTACCTAAAATCAAGTAATAATTAGTAAATTTTAGTTTGATCGGAATAACTTAGGTTATTCGAAGTTCCTTATGTATGATTAAAAAAAAAAAAACAATTTTTTGTAGCCGCCATCTTGGATTTACATTGTGAGCTCACTATCGGCTGTAGTACCCTCGAAAACTATGAAAATGACACCCATGATGAAATATCTGAAAATTGTTGTAGCCGCCATCTTGGATTTTTATTTTGACCTCACTATCGGCTTTATCGCCCTCGAAAAGTGGGAAAACGACACCCATGATGAAATATTTGAAAATTTTTGCAGCCATTTTGAATTTTTATTTTGACCTCACTATCGGCTTTATCAACCCCGAAAAGCATGAAAACGACACCCATGATGAAAAATTTGAAAATTTTCGCAACCACCATTTTCGATTTTTATTTTGACCTCACTATCGGCTTTATCACCCCCGAAAAGCATGAAAACGACATCACTGACGAAAAGTTTGAAAATTTTCGCAGCCGCCATTTTGGATTTTTATTTTGACCTCACAATCGGCTTGATCACCCTCGAAAAGTATGAAAACGACACCCATGACGAAAATTCTGAAAATTTTCGCACCTGCCATCTTAGATTTTCATTTTGACCTCACGATTGGCTTCAGCAGCCTCAAAAACCATGAAAACGACACCCATGATGAAAAATTTGAAAATTTTCGCAGCCGCCATTTTGGATTTTTATTTTGACCTCACTAGCGGCTTTAACACCCCCGAAAAGCATAAAAACGACACCCATGACGAAAATTCTGAAAATTTTCGCACCTGCCATCTTAGATTTTCATTTTGACCTCACGATTGGCTTCAGCAGCCTCAAAAACCATGAAAACGACACCCATGATGAAAAATTTGAAAATTTTCGCAGCCGCCATTTTGGATTTTTATTTTGACCTCACTAGCGGCTTTATCACCCCCGAAAAGCATGAAAACGACACCCATGACGAAAATTCTGAAAATTTTCGCACCTGCCATCTTAGATTTTCATTTTGACCTCACTAGCGGCTTTATCACCCCCGAAAAGCATAGAAACGACACCCATGATGAAAAATTTGAAAATTTTCGCAGCCGCCATTTTGGATTTTTATTTTGACCTCACTAGCGGCTTTATCACCCCCGAAAAGCATGAAAACGACACCCATGATGAAATATTTGAAAATTTTTGCAGCCGGCATATTGGATTTTTATTTTGACCTCACTATCGGCTTTATCACCCTCGAAAAGTATGAAAACGACACCCATGACGAAAATTCTGAAAATTTTCGCACCCGCCATCTTAGATTTTCATTTTGACCTCACTATTGGCTTCAGCAGCCTCAAAAACCATGAAAACGACACCCATGATGAAAAATTTGAAAATTTTCGCAACCGTCATTTTGGATTTTTATTTTGACCTCACTAGCGGCTTTAACACCCCCGAAAAGCATAAAAACGACACCCATGACGAAAATTCTGAAAATTTTCGCACCTGCCATCTTAGATTTTCATTTTGACCTCACGATTGGCTTCAGCAGCCTCAAAAACCATGAAAACGACACCCATGATGAAAAATTTGAAAATTTTCGCAGCCGCCATTTTGGATTTTTATTTTGACCTCACTAGCGGCTTTATCACCCCCGAAAAGCATGAAAACGACACCCATGACGAAAATTCTGAAAATTTTCGCACCTGCCATCTTAGATTTTCATTTTGACCTCACTAGCGGCTTTATCACCCCCGAAAAGCATAGAAACGACACCCATGATGAAAAATTTGAAAATTTTCGCAGCCGCCATTTTGGATTTTTATTTTGACCTCACTAGCGGCTTTATCACCCCCGAAAAGCATGAAAACGACACCCATGATGAAAAATTTGAAAATTTTCGCAACCGTCATTTTGGATTTTTATTTTGACCTCACTAGCGGCTTTAACACCCCCGAAAAGCATAAAAACGACACCCATGACGAAAATTCTGAAAATTTTCGCACCTGCCATCTTAGATTTTCATTTTGACCTCACTATTGGCTTCAGCAGCCTCAAAAACCATGAAAACGACACCCATGATGAAAAATTTGAAAATTTTCGCAGCCGCCATTTTGGATTTTTATTTTGACCTCACTAGCGGCTTTATCACCCCCGAAAAGCATGAAAACGACACCCATGATAAAATATTTGAAAATTTTCGCAGCCGCCATTTTAGATTTTTATTTTGACCTCACTAGCGGCTTTATCACTCCCGAAAAGCATGAAAACGACACCCATGATGAAATATTTGAAAATTTTTGCAGCCGCCATTTTGGATTTTTATTTTGACCTCACTATCGGCTTTATCACCCTCGAAAAGTATGAAAACGATACCCATGATGAAATATTTGAAAATTTTTGCAGCCGCCATATTGGATTTTTATTTTGACCTCACTATCGGCTTTATCACCCTCGAAAAGTATGAAAACGACACCCATGATGAAATATTTGAAAATTTTTGCAGCCGCCATTTTGGATTTTTATTTTGACCTCACTATCGGTTTTGTCACCCTCGAAAAATATGAAAACGATACCCATGATGAAAAACTTGAAAATTTTCGCAGCCGCCATCTTGGACTTTTATTTTGATCAAATCCAATCTTTTCTCATTTTAATATTAGTTTAGATTATGACTACTTGTATTTTACTATCGTAAGTATTCGTAAGCGTCCACGCGCACAATAGAAATGGGCCATCTGCAGCGAGCTAGTCAATAAACGCACACTGATACAATTCGTTCGTAAATATTTGCACTAACACAGGCAGACGCGCATAGTCGGTCGATAGCCGGAGCGTAGCAGCGAGCGACACAGCCATCCCGTCTCAATGCTAACGCACGACTGCCGCCCGCGCCCGCGCAGAGCCCCTCTGAAGCTCGATCTCAAAGTGGGGACATTTCCTTTGCAAATGTTAATTGATTTACATAAGCTAAGACAAATCTGTAGTGCCTCTAACCATCGATTTTTCAGTGTAAAAATATTTCCAAACATCAAAGCCGTTTAGAAGTAATATCGAATTTCAGAAAAAAATAGCGTGTTGGTAAATATTTTTTTAAGGCAAAAGTATTAGCCATACGAAAAAATCCTTCTACACAAATGTTGTTCATGAATCTATAGCAAACATATATTTTTTACAGATCTTTTAATCAAGCCGTTAATGAGAAATATTCTTCATAAAGTGACCGTATTACGGTACTAAACGAGAGTAAGGCCCTTAATTAGGTGATATTTATTTTATTATCATCTCCTAAACACAATTAGGTATACAAGGTGTTGTTTTGCATCCTCGTCGAATTCAAGGAGGTAACTATGATACTGATTCTCGACACGAATCAATAATAAAATATGTAGGTTTTTTTTTTCAAATTTTCGGAAATTGGTATGTGTGGGACACGCATTTTAAGACGCGGCCTGTATGAGACCGCACTGTAACTACTCTTTTACACACACATAAAACGCGGCCGCTTATACGATACCATAACGCGATTCTGTTCTTTGAAAGTGGTGTATTCTGAAATACTGTCAAACTTTAATAACTTAAAAAAATAGTATGTATTCATTATTTACCAGGGATCGTAATTTTATTTGATTATTTATGTCTTTCACAACAGCCTCCAGAAATTTAACGAGGATCCAAAACAACAGCTTGTATAAGGTAATTAGGAACAGTGTATTTTTTCTTTCATGTCTTATTTGCTAAGCAAAGTCGGTAAGAAAACAAAATCAGTAGCCTATATTGGCTTACAAATTATGTCCAGCAAAAAAAAACACTATAATAAGTAACCACATCATCTGCCTAGCCTTTTCCCGTAAGAGTCGGCTTCTAGTCTAACCTGAATAACGATGCAGCTGAGTACCAGTATTTTACATGGAGCGACTGCCTATCTGACCTCCACAACCCAGTTACTGGGTAATACGATAGCTCTTGCCTTAGACTGGTTGTCTCGACTTTCGGCCTTCTGACGACCCGTAACGACTGTTAAAGATCCACGAATAACAGGCGGGACCAACGGCTTAACGTGCATTTCGAGACACGACCAGCCGCGGCAAGCTTAGCTTAGCCTGTTTGAACGACCCGTGCGGCTGTTATTCACACACACACCCCACCTCACCACACCACATACCACCTTACACACACACACCACACACACAGCACCTCACACTATAATAAAAACTTGAGAGGTGTCAAGGGACACCCGGATGGAACGAAGTATAACTGGCTTGCTTTCTATAAGAGAGAGAGACAGAGAAACACGCGCACGCCGCACGGCTTCAACTAGGTCTAACAAAAGGTGTCGTTCCAACTTTTGGTTTTAATTTTTTAGCCCTCTTTCGCAACGTGCGATAAGGAACTTCGTTCCAATAATAAATACCTATGATACAAAAAATAAACATTGTAATATTTTCATACTCACCAATTCATTACTGATGTCACCGGATATGTGCTCATTATTGACATACCATTTGTACGTTAGGTTGTTTGGATTCGCACTCGCTTGGCAACCTGGGAAATAATAAGAATATAAGCAAATATCATATATGCTTATCTTTCAATAAAAGAATCAGGATCGCCATACAACGTGGCAATGCTGCCATGCGTTGCAACGTGGCACTTTTCCTGTTGACAGCGATGAGGATGAATTTTTTCATGCCCTATGATTCTGTCCTCTCCTTTTTGATATACTTGTACATATTATTATTTTAAGACTGCTAGTTAATATCATAATCAGCCTATATTGTTCCCACTGCTGGGACACAGGCCTCCTCTCTTCGAGGGGGAGTGGGCTATAATCCACCACGCGGGCCCAGTGCGGGTTGGTAGATGTCACATGTCTTCGAATTTTTTGTTCTAGGACATGCCGGTTTCCTTACGATGTTTTCCTTCGCCGTTTTGAGAGCAGTGGTGATGAATAATTTACACAAAGTAAAGCGCCTGTCTGGGTTCGAACCTACGACCTACAACACGTAAGTCGCGGCCGTTGCCACTGGGCCACCACTGCTCTAGTTTAATATATTACTTAAATATTATCATAAAAGAATCTCACCAAATGTTACTTGACAAACCAATCTGCAAAAATTATGAAGGTTCTTTTCCTCAGATGGCAAGGTAAGTCGTTCAAAGGATCGAATTCAAAAGGATGCTTATATAAAAAGGAATTAACTAATTAATTAATTTACTACCCTTGAAAGTATCTCAAAATTGTGTATACTTACGCAGCTTTTATGCGTAAGTATTCAATTAAATTAATAGGAGCACTAGAATCGACCCTTGGGGTACGCCTTCGAATAGCAATGAACTTTGATGGGTTGATTAAAAAAGTTAATGGACACTTCAAAATCAATTGGGATTTGTATTATAATGGAAAAACGTCACAAAACTTACCAATAACGACAGTGTCTCCTTCTTGTATATTTTCTTTCAATATGCCAGATTTCACAAACATGCGAACTTTCGGCGCGTATTGTACCTGTAACAAAAAGAATATTAGTTTTTACTTTGCTAGACTTTTATCAGCCGAAGTATACTCAAAGTTTGAGGACAATGAATGCATCAATATTAAGATTCTTTGTCGATTTGTACATATAGTTACCGGTGTTAGTAGGCAAAATACACAACACAAAAGATATTCTGTAAGTAATCAAACTAATACTAGAGGGTTTTTCAATAGGGACCGGGTATATTTGAATTGAAATGAAAAGATTGTTTACAATTCGATTATATTTTCATTTTTTGAAGGCTTACTTTGTGGCATTATCTATGTATGGAACACCATATCATTTGAAAAAAAAAATGCATTTCTTTCTTTCTTTGAATGACCACCTCGGCTTCGCATCACGAGAGGTCCAATTTACCATCACTTTTCGACATAGTGACACTTCTATCTCATTGATGACGTATGTGATGTTACTCTTTAGGTCTTCGACAGTTCTTGGCTATTTCACATATACCAGTGATTTCACATAGTCCCACAAAAAAGAATCGAGGGGCGTGAAATCACATGCTATTAGAGGCTATGACTTGTCCCCGAACCTTAAGATCAGGAACCCGTTGACCAACCCTCTTTCCATAAATCTTGTTTGAGGAATTGAACTGCCGTTTTGATAATATACTTTAGCCATTTCAACGCGCTTTTTATGTGTATAGCGACTCATCTTGATAAATGCCGAACATTTGATGACTCATCTGTCAAAAATTCGAGCTAATAGACAATCATATATGGTCGACAACGGCTGTCAAAGATACCTTGTCCCTATTGAAAAATTATAAATGAGAACGTTGAGATTATAAAACTCAATAAAATTAAATTAACTTATCAAGCAGGCAGTGCCACAACGACATTGAAGTCGAAGCTTTAGCTCTTATAGTTCTTAGAAACCAGCAGCATTTTCCACAAGTCAGAATTGCGAAAAACCAAGCAGAAAATGAGAGAAATGTCGCAGAAAACATCGTCAATTCTCCAAGAACGAAACAATACTGCCGGGAACCAGCCATTACGAATCGACTTGACCTAAAAATACCCAACAATTTTTCACTCAGAACTTTAAAAAAGACGGTTTTAAAAATAAACGTAAAACCGACCATTTCTCGTTCTGTCCAAATCAGGACTGTTTTCCAGTAGTTGTACGATGTAGCAAAACATACGGCGTAACAAAGGAGTAAGAAAAATAAATACAAGTGAAGCATCTAGTGGGGGAAACTTCGATAGCTGCGTTGTTGCACAGTTTTTTACAAGGAGCACG
Organism: Apamea sordens; assembly: GCA_945859715.1. NCBI lineage: Eukaryota > Metazoa > Arthropoda > Insecta > Lepidoptera > Noctuidae > Apamea > Apamea sordens. The sequence continues at coordinate 7,361,732 of OX244009.1, read as the reverse complement.
TAAGGAAGGAAGAAGACATTTTATTATCACAATTCAATTGACTTTCTAAAGCTTTTGTAAGATAAAAAGCTTTACAAAACCGTTTGTCACCTCTTGTGGCAAGGGATGAAATATGTTAGTGATAAGTGTGTGGTGAACATTATGCTGAGTGATGGCCTGGAATGCATGAGACGCATATTTTCCCCCAACTTGTTCTTTTTTGTGTTTGTGTTTTCTCTGCGTCATGCTTGCCGCAAATACACGTTTTTTCTTACTTTCTTTCTTCTTTCTGATAACAATAATCATCTTTATAGTTTTTTTGTCCTTATCCCAATTTATTTGGGGTCGGCACTACATGTTTTTCCTTCAATATTTCTCTTTTAATCTCGGCAGTCACTTATACGTAAAGTATAATTAGCCTACAATGATTAGACTATCATTTACAATTTGCGTTACGTAGTAATATCTTTGAGACCACATTCTATTTGAAACAGCTTTTCGTCATTGGCACCTATTTTCTAGTGTCATATTTCCATGGAAGATCTCCTTTGTTTCTTCAATCCAAGGTTTCTCTGTATTCTGCCGAGGGTAAGCTGTTGTCACTAATCTTTTGCGGCCGATTGTTTTTATCTTGTCTGTTCTTTTGTCCGGATTAAGCAGAAGTCTTAGTAGTACAGCTGTATTGGGTGAATCATTATCGCTTGATAATGGATAAGATTAATTTGATTTGGTATACTATTGAATTGTCATTTATTGTTAATTTATGTACTGGTAAGTTAGTTTAGCGTACATGTAAGTTAAATTAGATTACAAATTATTAAATTTTCCATTATAATAATAATATCCCTGGACATTTCACACAGCGCCATCTAGTCCCAAGCTAAGCAACCTAATGCTTGTGTTATGGTAACAAGATGGCTGATAAACTACTTATATACATTTTTTTTTTTGTAAATACATACATATTATAGATAGAAAAACACCCAGACTCGGAACAAATACATGTAGGTCATACAAATATTTGTATGACCTACATTGAAACTGCAGTTTTTTTCTGTGACTAGACTTTTGTTTTTATACAATATATAATATAACTAACTACTTATGTGGTGCTAAATCAACCCTTCGTATGCCGAACGAGGATCCACGCGAGACAGAATGGATTTTTAATTGTTTCTGTAATTACGACATTCAACCGGTTAAATGATCAATCAAATGCAGGATTACCCGGTCAAGATATTACGTTAAGAGGACACAATTAATTATGATTAGTATGGCCTTTTTTATTGGTACTAGAATTTCAGACGCCACTGATCAGTCAAAAAGAAAATACAAATAACAATTTGATGATAAACTCAATCCTTGTGTCAAAGCTAAATTCCTATAATCATTATTATCATTTGCCTAGCCTTTTCCTAATTATCTTGGGGTCGCCTTTCAGTCTAACCAGATGCAGCTGAGTATTTTACAAGAAGCAACTGTCTATCTGACCTTCACAACCCAGTTACTAGTTAGACTGGTTATCAGACTTTCGGGCTTTTGAAGACCTATAACGACTGTCAAATGTCGAATGGTGGCCAAGGTTAGGCCAAAGAAACCAGGGCCGTCCAAAAGCGCGTTGGGTTGACGATATCATCAAAGTCGCAGGAAATACTTGGATGAGAGACGCACAGAACAGGGAAGTATGGCAGAAGACAGGGGAGGTCTCTACCCAGCATTGGGTGATTCTGTGCTGAAATGATGATGATGAACGACTGTAAAGGATCCTCGAATGACAGCCGGGACCAACGGCTAAATTCTCATCACCCTGTTGCAAAATAAAACTCTTTAGGATCTCAGAGCGTATCTTAAGCATCAATTCCCATTTACTATAAAGTATAGCACATTCTAGGCAAGCAACCAATTTCCACAGTATATACTAGAGCACATCCTAGAGCCATTAAGCTAGCGGCTTCAGATAACCTCACTAATATTTTACAGTTGATTGTTTAAGACTGGGTATTACGGGTATTTTAAAGGCGTATAGTATTGGAAGCCAGCCAAACTGATATGGCAGTCCCCATATATAATTTGGAGAGGATGGAGGGAAGTAAATTGAAAAGATGGTTCTAATTTGAAATGGAATTGAGTCATTGGAATTGGAGTAGAAGGTACTAGTATTTTGACGCCTTTGAGGCCTTTTTGGCACAGCCGTGAGGCACACTTTCCTGCGATTTTCTTACATCGGACTTCACACTTTTTATCTAATCACTTATTTTTTTTTTTTTGTTTGTTTTGTCTGATGTATGTATCTGGTGTATTGTGTGTCTTTTAGTTTGTGCCAAATAAATGTATTTTCTTTCTTTCTTTCTTTCTACTTTATAAGGCTGAGGTTATATTAATTTCCTGTTATCCGTTGTTGGTGTGGTCGTCATTTGGTTTGAGACTAAAATTAATTCCAACGAAATATTTTACCTAAAAAACTTTTATCTAAAAAGCCGCTTACTATGATTAGAAAACTGAAATAAGAATAAAAGAGAGAGTAGATTGAAAAACAAATAAAAAATATGTCTGCCCTCTGTGTCCCACCCAAAACATGCAAAGTGACCTCTGTACTGCCACCGGCGACGCCGTGGAAGTAATAAATAATAATAATAATAATATCCCTGGACATTTCACACAGCGCCATCTAGTGCCAAGCTAAGCAACCTAATGCTTGTGTTATGGTAACAAGATGGCTGATAAACTACTTATATACATTTTTTTTTTGTAAATACATACATATAATTATAGATAGAAAAACACCCAGACTCGGAACAAATACATGTAGGTCATACAAATATTTGTTCCGTGCGGGAATCGAACCCGCGACACGCAGCGCAGCAGTCAATCGCTTAACCACTGCGCCAACCGTGCCGTCAAGTGACGCAGTTTTGGGCCAACAAGATCTAAAATACAGTTATGTAGTCAAATATGTAATTATTATATTAAATTATTGTCTCAATACAAATACAGTCGTACCAGCGACACAAAGAAGATTAAGAGCGACGTATCGAAGCATAACGAATTGGATATTACATGCAAACTATCAAAGTTTAAAAATGACCTAAAAGTCCTAGTATTTAACTAACAATTTTTTTCTAATTTTCCTTTTTCTCTGTTGATCTATGGTTATTTCTTTAATTAATAGTTCATTTTATTTGAATTTGTTTGTCTGAAATTAGTTTGTATTGTTATTTTTATTACTTTGTACCTACTCGTACGTTTTGCAGGTTTCGCTTTAGCTTTTAAATTTGTTTTCCCTTCTTATAATTTTCGTGTATTGTATTGTGATTTATTTTAATGTGTTCGTTCTTGTCAAACTTGCTGTACCTAGTGAATGATGTGGTCGCCTTTAATTGGAGGCGCACACTTGTATTTGTCCTTGTTAATTACATGTTTACATGCATGTAACTGTGTAGCCTCTGTTGGCGATCCAATAAATAAAATAAATAAGAATATTATTTCTGGTCTATAATATCTGGTGAATATTTTTCCATTTCAGTGTGATTCTAATCTAGTAACTTACTTTAGACATTATACAGGGTGGCAGGGACATCGACGCGCAAACTGTAACCATGAATTCAGCATGAGTTTAGACCCCATAGCGTCGAAATTTTTCATCAGTTATCAAAAAAAAAATCTTCTGTTTCATATAAAAGTGCAATACCCACGCGGTCAAAATTTGTGGAACAGCAATTTTTTTTTTAATAACCGACGAAAAGTGTCGACGCTATGGGGTCTAAACTCATGTGCTGAATCCATGGTTACTGTTTGCGCGGCGATGTCCCAGCCATATTTATTTTTGCAGTATCAAAATATTGTTTCAACAAACATTAGCGTGGATCGTAAACAAAGCACTTGAAACAATAGTGTTTGTTAAGTTAATTTTAAAATAATTGAATTCGTTTGATACGTACTAGAATGAGGTGCATGTAATTAATTACGTGGATACTATTAAAACATAACAACATCATTTAATTAACTTTGTATCTAAAACAACTATTAAGTACTTTTTTCGTTAATTACGATACTAAGGCAAATATGATTTGTATAAAAACCATAAAGAACAATACCTACTCAACCAAAATCTATTGAAAATATTATATTGTAAATGATCACAATAATTATTAGACTACAATATGTAAAAAATATACATAATACAGTCCAGGGACATCGAAGCACGAACTGTAGCCATAAATTCAGCACATGATTCTAGAGCTATTTTTTTCTTAATAACCGACGAAAAATTTCGACGCTAGGGGTCTCGAATCATGTCCCATTCAGAAGCCATACTGAATGCATGGTAACAGCCGGTCGATTCTGTAAAAATCTCACCGTGAAAACTCAAGTGAAGTGAGCTTGATGTGAGTTGTCAGTAGTGTCAATCCCTAGCATTATTTGGAATGACAGCTCACTCCACGCTCACTTCACATAAGTTTTCACGGTGAGACGGTTACAGAATCGCACTGCTGGTTACGCGTTGATGTCCCAGCCATCCTGTATACGTATATTATCATGTTTATTATAAATTATGAAACAGGTTTAAGCACTGTTGGAACGAAGTTCCTTATCGCGCGTTGCGAAAGGGGGCTAGACGGAAAAAATTAAGACCAAAAGTTGGAACGACACTTTTTGCTATAGTTGTAAGCCATGCCGCGTGCGCGTGTTTCTCTGTCTGTCTCTCTCTCTCTATCTCTTATAGAAAGCAAGCCAGTTATACTTCGTTCCATCCGGGTGTCCCTTGACACCTCTCAAGTTCTTTTTTACTGACATGTGAAAAATTCACTTTAATCCAATAAAATTCCAACTTTTATAGTCAACGACATCCCTACTTAATACAAAAGGGTTTAATCGTAAAGATACCCCTTAATCCGCTACAGCACATACTTTATTTTGTAACCAATGAACCCTTAAGTCTAGACGAAGCCTTACATTGCAGGGAATTAAACGAACAAAGCCTTTCTGAAGTGACAATAAACCATATGAAAGGCTCTCACCGTTCTGGAGGCAAGGAAGAATAACATGTCCTTCCTACTAATATTATAAACGTGAAAGTTTGTATGGATGGATGGAAGTTTGTTACTCTTTCACGCAAAAACTACTGAACGGATTTAGATGAAATTTGGCACACAGATGGTTTATAACCAGGATTAACATATAGGATACTTTTTATCCTGATATTCCAATGACAACGAAACTTATGTGGGTGAAACCGCGGGGCGCAGCTAGTAATTATTATAAACCTGAAAGTTTGTATGGATGGATGTTTGTTACTCTTTCACGCAAAAACTACTAAACGGATTTGAATGAAATTTGGCACACAGATGGTTTATAACCAGGATTAACATATAGGATACTTTTTATCCCGATATTCTTACGGGATCGAAACTTATGCGGGTAAAACCTCGGGGCGCAGCTAGTAATTATTATAAACGTGAAAGTTTGTATGGATGGATGTTTGTTACACTTTCACGCAAAAACTACTGAACGGAATTGGATGAAATTTTGTACACAGATGGTTTATAAGCAGGATTAACATATAGGATACTTTTTATCCCGATATTCCTACGGGATCGAGGGTTATGCGGATGAAACCGCGGGGCGCAGCTAGTAATTATTATAAACGTGAAAGTTTGTATGGATGGATGTTTGTTACTCTTTCACGCAAAAACTACTAAACGGATTTGAATGAAATTTGGCACACAGATGGTTTATAAGCAGGATTAACATATAGGATACTTTTTATCCCGATATTCGTACGGGATCGAGGCTTATTCGGATGAAACCGCGGGGCGCAGCTAGTTATTTTCATATGAAAGCAGATAAGGCAGATTGCGAAATTCGCCTGTGAAAGAAGATCTTCTGTTGTTTCGATCTGTTTGTTACTTTAGGATTAGGTGCTGTGAATGAGTTCGTCGAAACAGCTTTATTTATTAGGGGTAAATTGCTAAAATTGCTTTTAAAACGTAAACCTGCTCCTGTAGCCTATTTAAATTTGGCTTATCAATGTTTTATTATGTCCTGTGTTAAATGTTTGTTTTATTATGTAATATTTTAACGCAAGTTTGAATAAGGTATAATCAGCTTATAATATGACGACACGGTTGGCGCAGTGGCTGAGCGATCGACTGCTGCGCTGCGTGTCGCGGGTTCGATTCCCGCACGGAACAAATATTTGTATTGCCTACAGGTAGTTGTTCCGGGTCTGGCTGTTTGTGTATGTGAGTTTAAAGGTTTGTAAACGCACCCACGATACAGGAGTAATTCCTAGTATGGGGCAAAGTTCTTATAAAAAAAAAAAAAATATTCCCACTGCTGGGACACAGGCCTTCTCTCGGTGAGAGGGAGTGAACCATAATCCACCACGCGGGTCCAGTGCGGGTTGGCAGATGTCATGTTCGAATCTTTGATCACAATCACACAATCAACGTTTCATACATCAACTCTTTCAAATAATTATATGATTTTTAATTTCAGGTGATTACTCTTTGGACATCCGAGAAGTGGCTTTGGATGATGACGCGTTATACCAGTGCCAAGTCAGCTCGGGAGCAAGAGGTAAGCAATTATGCATAATTTTCTTTCTCACTGCTTATAGCATAATCAGCCTATAATGTTCCCACCGCTGGGACACAGGCCTACTCTCGGTGAGAGGGACTGGGCCGTAATCCACCACGCGGGCCCAGTGCGGGTTGGTAGATGTCACATTTCTTCGAATTTTTAGTTCTAGGACATGCCTGTTCCCTCATTTTCTTCACCGTTTTGGGAGCAGTGGTGATGAAATAATTTACACAAAGTAAAGCGCCTGTCTGGGTTCGAACCTACGACCTACAACTCGTAAGTGGCGGCCGTTACCAGTCGGCCACCTCTGATCTCTCTGAATTAGGTATGAGAAACTAAAAGGTATTATATTTGTTAACTACACTAGCTGCGCCCCGCGGTTTCACACGAATTTGTTTCGATCCCGTGGGAATATCGGGATAAAAAGTATCCTATGTGTTAATCCTGGTTATAAACTACCTGTGTGCCAAATTTCATCGAAATCTGTTAAGTAGTTTTTGTGTGAAAGTGTAACAAACATCCATACATCCTCACAAAATTTCGCGTTTATAATAGTGGTACCTATCATGACATGTATCATCACATTCAGACAAAACTTTTTCCCTAAACCTGTAGAATATGAAATTAATTAATTAAATTTATTTATTTAAGTCAAACACAGTGATCCTTTATGTTAGTAACCAAAGAATAAAATACATACCACAATAATACTATTATAACTAAAAAGTTGAAAAAATCGCAAAACATCATTAAATTCAAGAAATTATACCTAGCCATATTACGATATAAAAATACTGCCAAGGTTACTGTCAGCTCGATGCCACTAATCTACTCTTAACAAACCAAAGAAAAAGAAAATCAACGAAAAATTATATTTCCCCGAAAAGCGGCAACAAATTCAAAGGATTTGTCCCATTAAAACCTGGCGAAACGGCTGGAAAACCGCAAAGAAAAAATCATTCGCCTCATGATATACACGATCTGCTGACACTGTTACAGAGCGTCGTCACGAAATTAGAGCCTTACACAGCCCTCCTTATTTTCACTTTTCCAGTATAAAACCACGTCCAAAAATATTAGATCTACCCCACCTAACACAACATCGAAGAAAAATACAGTTTTGATAGGCCAAAGGAGACTGGCCAAGTTCGTAAGCCGAATCGGCGAATTTTGTAAAAGGAAGATGTACAAAAATTGCGGCACGGATTTTTTTTTACCAACTGTCTGTTTCCTTATTCCGTTTCGCCTTTCTTTATATCCGTTTATTGGAAGCTTGGCTTAAGAAGTAATTTATGTGTGTACAAACTAAAATTAAGGTTTGTTTTACTTCTTTCTTACATATTTTTCTTTGGTTACAAGGATTTTAGTGAAAAACAATGGCTTTATACAAACTATAACTATTTCAAACTATGAAATTAGACTTGTGGCTAAGTAATAAGAGCCGCACGGGTCAATCGATCAGGCTAAGCTACGCTTGCCACGGTTGGTCCGTGGATGGGTGACCATCTTCACATACCAAGACCCCTCCTTGTCTCGGAAGGCTCGTTAAGCCGTTGTTCCCGGCTGTTACACAACAAAATTCTTACAACAGCAACTTCTGATCACAAATCCTCTACTATCAAAATTACAATTAAGTGTCATTATTCCAGCCTGATTGGGAGTTATATCTTCGAGCCGCTTGGGGTTGAAACACTAGGGCCATGGGGTCCGAGTGCCCACTTGGTTTTTCGAGATATCGCCAAGCGGTTAGTCGACTCTTCACGTGACCAGAGGGCTGGCCTGTTTCTTGGCCAAAGAATTAGCATCGCCATACAACGTGGCAATGCTGCCAGCCTTTTGGGCCCTGTTCCTGTTGACAGCGATGCGGACGAATTTTTTGATGTCCTATGATTATTTTGCTTGTTTTTTCACTATGTACATATGTATTATTATTTTAGACTTAATTTGAATAAACTCAGTGTCATTAAAGAATCCAAAAGCCCTAAGAAACCATAAAATAAAAACACGAATTTTCTTAACCAATTTATTATCGTATGTTAATTCGAGAAAACATCTTGAAGGCACAGCGTACGTCGCAAAAAGATGGGAGCAAACGTGCCCCTTTTTCCTACTACATACATTTTAATACAAAATTATACGAAGGAGATGGGAGCCCAGGGGAAGTTAAACCATAAAGTCTTAAACAAAATGTGGGTTTAATCGTCGTATCAAATTATCTCATTTTTGTGGAAGCTGAAACGTCCATTTGTGGATATAAAGTGATCATTAGCATAAACTCTGGCTTTGATAATGTGGCTGTAAGTTATTTTCATTTTCAGAGCTAAGTGTATTTTAAATCTATTCATTGGATTAGGTTTGATAGTTTTAAACAGTTTTACATTTGCAAAAATACTGCTTAATTATTTTATTCACATTTCTGAATTGTCTTTTTATCGACGTATTTACAGTCAAAGTTCCTGCAGACTGGCGCGAAGCGACTAGGCGACGCCATTATGGTACAACAATTTCCATGAAGTTTTCATAGAAATTGTTCTACTAGAGCCGAGCCGCGCCTGTCAGTACTTACACTTACAGTACACTAAAGGCTCCCTTTATGTGTATATCTCTTAATTGGATTTAGTTTGATAGTTCCAAACAGCTTTACGTTTTATGAAAATATTTTAGTCACATTTTTAAATTGACTAAAATATTTTCACCTAACATTTTAACCTAACCTAACCTAATGATAATAAAGCTGAAAAGTTTGTTTGTTTGAACGTGCTAATATCTGGAACTACCTATCTACCTACTAGTCGATCTACTACCGAACTAATTACTAGTCATATTCGAAAAAATCTTTTTGTATTTGATAGCCCAATTTTTGAGTACGGTTATGTGCTATTTTTAACCGACTTCTAAAAAAGGAGGAGGTTCTAAATTCGGATGTTTGTATTTTTTTTTTTTCATGTTTTTTCGCGCATAACTCCGTCGCTAGCTAACCGATTTGAAAAATTCTTTTTTTGTTGGAAAGGGTATACTTCCCAAATGGTCCCATAGAAATTTCATCAAAAACGGTTCAGTAGTTTGGTTTTTAAACCAAAATTACTGGTAAAAATTACAACTTAAAAGTGAAAAATAAAAACTTTTTTGTCGACACTACAAAGTGAAAAATAACTTTAATTTCGGAAGTCGGTGTCGTTGGGTTCACATTTTCGTTGTTTGCCACCGACTTCCGAAATTAAAGTTATTTTTCACTTTGTAGTGTCGTTTTTGGAAGTCGGTTGATTTTTTTTGCAAAAAAGTTTTTATAACAACACGCTACGATATTTAGGAGTCGAGCAAATAGCAAAAGCGTCACCGCGATGCGATGCCACGCGGTGGGTCGAGACTAGTCACTCTTTCAATTTTCTTGAAGGCCACAATGCAAAACCTAAACAAACAGTTCAAACATTTAGGTTTCATAATAATAAATGAGCTGTTATATTGGATGGCCGTAAATCATGTCTAAGTGGGTTCGGTACAAGCTGGGAAAGTAAAAGAATAATTTATCAGAAACGGAATGAGAATGTTTGTTTTATTAGTTATGCGGATTTGGGGGAACTTATAGCTTTGAGATTTATTTGTGGCACGGGGAACAGGGTTCAGGCTAAGTAAGGCTATCTCAAATATAAATACAGGATGAATTGAATAGGTGCGCCAAAATAAGGGCTGCGATTTCCAACACCAGATAACTTTATCGGAGGAATAGTATTGAATTTTTGACATTTCTTCCATACAAAAACTGTCAGACGTAATTTTATTCCACGAATAAATTTATCGGTCGATTAAAAAATCAGCCCAATATACGTGCACGTAGAAAAGCGATTTGGCCACATCGTTTCGCACTCTTTTATAACCGACTTCAAAAAAGGACGAGGTTCTCAATTCGGATGTTTATATTTATACTCGTATTTATGTTTACGTATAACTCAGTTATATAAAGACGGATTGGAAAAATCTTTTTTAATGGATAAGGTATGCCTTAGGAGTAGGTAGTCCCATATAAATTTGATTACGATTATTTTGCGATTTTTTTTTTTACTTAATTTATGTTGATGATGTTTTAAATTATCTTCTTGTCACTGATATTAAGTTCAACGCGTTGCCTGCTTTATGTTATGAACTCTGACATGGATTGCATATCATACGCGCGCTATTACACGCTTTTCACGCTTTTTTTTTAGGTTATGTTTTTTTTTTATTTGTACACCGTACAAGAGGTAACGTATTACCCAGTAACTGGGTGGTGGAGGTCAGATAGGCAGTAGCTCCATGTAAAATACTGGTATTCATCTGCATCCGGTTAGCCTGGAAGCCGACCCCAACATAGTTGGAAAATGGCTATGCAGATGATGATGACTCGTACGCCGCCGATATTTCGTTTCTACTTGAAGGCAATAACTTAGTTTTTTTTTTCTGGAACTTAGATTTGTGAAATGACAATTTATACCTAATGATTATGTAACAGTTATTGCACCTCCTATTTCGAAAATCTATCTCGTAAAATATTAAGTTGAAGTTAAATTGCGATTGGTTGTGATTGTTAATTGCGTAAGAAAATTTGAATTTCGCGGGCTACCTAGGAGCATCCACCTTAACCTTTTGTATACGTAGGTACAGTAACTTCTTTATAGACATCCTAATTGTATCTCATATTTGGTTATTTATTTTAAAATAAAAAAATCAACCGACTTCCAAAAACGACACTACAAAGTGAAAAATAACTTTAATTTCGGAAGTCGGTGTCATTGGGTTCACATCTTCTTTGTTTGCCACCGACTTCCATAATTAAAGTTATTTTTCACTTTGTAGTGTCGTTTTTGGAAGTACGAGTAGGTTGATATTTTTTTATGCAAAAAGGTTTTTATTTTTCACTTTTAAGTTGTAATTTTTACCAGTAATTTTTGTTTAAAAACCAAACTCTTGAACCGTTTTTGATGAAATTTCTATGGGACCATTTGGGATTTACCTATACCCGTTCCAACAAAAAAAAAAAAAAATTCAAATCGGTTGGCAAGCGAGGTAGTTATGCGCGAACAAACGTAAAAAAAAATACAAACATCCGTCCATCCAAAAATACAAAAGATAAATATTTCAAGGTTCAGCAAGACACTGTTTTTCTTGACATCGCAGATCTTAGCTCACAAACAACAGTGTCTCGTTTCATGGGTAAAACTGATTCTAACTCACAAGAACTAGACATTAAAAACTTCTCTCTACATAGTCTAGACAGAACCGTTATCATAATTCGTGCCCTGTTCCCAAATACACTATTATCATTGTCTAGTCTATCGGATTAAACAGAATATTAGAGAATCATTTATCCAGTCGGGCGCACTTATTCAGGGCAGGAAATTGTCAAACCAGTCAGACGAGACGTTAGTGGCTATGCTCCACAGCCTGGCTCATCGGCGTTGGTCTTCTACATTTCTACTTTAATAATAATAATAACATTTTATTTCAGGTAATAATAATAGTAACCCATAGCAATTACAATTAATACACACAATAAAATCAACACAAAAATCTACAAAAAAACAAAAACAAAATTTAAATCAGAATTTAAATCAAAATTAAAATCAAAATGGACATCAAAATTAAAATTAAATCATAATATAAAAACACAATTAAAAACAAAAATTGAAATTATAAAAAAAACAATGTAAAAAATAAATAAAAGTAAAACAATCAGAAGAGACCGCAGGAGCTCCACGACCTGATCCCACCATCGCCCTTTTACTACCGGACAACCAGACGTACTTCAGCGTACCATCCACACTTGGATGATATCCCGACCAGTCATACTTAGTGCTTCTCCACCACATTTATTAAGCGCACAGCAGGCTAAAGTGTGGAACTCTATGCCAGCGTCTGTGTTCCGAGAGATATCAGCACGAATGACGGGACCCGATAGGGCCGAAGCCTGCCAGGGTAGCGGGATCGTCCGAAAGGGTTACCGCTGTCCTGGTACATAAAGGGCTAAGGAAGGAACACGGGTGGGTTTTAGTCAGTAAGAGTCTGACACTCCCTTCCGCTCCATCCAGAGCGGGAGGGGTCATTTGATGATTTCCCATCCTCAAAAAAAACTTGAGAGGTGAAAAGGGACACCCGGATGGAACGAAGTATAACTGGCTTGCTTTCTATAAGTGAGAGAGAGAGAGACAGACAGAGAAACACGCGCACGCCGCACGGCTTACAACTACATATAGCAAAAAGTGTCGTTCCAACTTTTGGTTTTAATTTTTTCCGTCTAGCCCACTTTCGCAACGCGCGATAAGGAACTTCGTTCCAAAAAAAAAAGGGTCTGTGTTCCCTTGCATTTCACATTGCACATTTCCCCCTTCAACAGGTATCTTTTGGGCACGCTCGTTCCTTCATACACTTCATCCATCAGGCGTGATCGAGGTTAAGAGCAGGCCAAACAGCATTTAAAAAAAAAATTTGCTAGTTCTTAAAGCAGGGTAATAATACATACACTACACGAGAGGTGTCTTGTTATATTTTTGCGAAAATGATTTGTTATTACACAATAACAAATCATTTTCGCAAAAATATAACAAGACACCCACAAACCTACACAAAATGGTGGACTTTGATTTCGGTGCGCTTAAGAACACTCTTAAGCGCACCGAAATCAAAGTCCACCATTTTCCGAAAGGCCTTAAAATTAGAAGATTGTGGCTTAAAAGTTGTAATAAAATAGAGTTTGAGGTGATGTCAAAAACATTTTGAAGGAAGTGATCACGAGGAAATAAGCAATACCTAAGGTTTACTTTCTGACACTTTCGATGATATTAGGTACCTACCCATTAGAATAGCAATGAAGGCAATTTGAGAGTATAGGAACGTGATATTTAAAAAAACCTATAGGTACCCTGTCCATCAGGTTAACCGTTTCTTGACAGCTGTCTTAGAACGTACATATTCCAGATATGATATGATGATATACTTAAAAGTTTGAGTGTCAAGAGTGAGCCCATTGTCAATAAAAAAATAAAGTTAACATTAAAATGCAAAATAAAATAAATAATTATGTCGGAGTCATTCGTTTGACTATTCGTAACGTCAGCGCCATCTCGTGGCGCTGGACAGAGTCTAGCCTGAGTTCGTGGAGGTGGACGGAGACCGACCGCTACAAAAACGGTATGAGCAGAGCTCTCGAGATCATCGAAACATTAGACATCGTATGAACAGACAGACATACCTTCTCCGACATATAAACTGCCTTATCGTATTGAATTATCTTATTTATGGCTTCTTACACACATTACAATACCGTACTTGTATTATATTATTTTATCAATGTATTGTGTGTTGCTGCAATCACTAGTTCCATCCGTCAAAAAACGGTTTATCTATTAGATACGACATAAGGTTTTCTTTCTAACACTTTCCAAGGTTTGGTAAGGCATTAAGTACCAATTAGAATTGCATTGAAGGCAATTTGAGAGTTTAGAGAAAAGTGATAATATTTTAAAAAAACCTAGGTGTTTAAACTACTCACTAATGCTATGGCTACATTGTCACGATAGAGCAAACTACACTTTGCGCGTACACCGCTCGACGTTTCGTTGTAAACAGCAAGCCGCAGAGTAAGAATAGAACATCGAATCTCGTAAAACATGCATAAGGACGAAGTCACGAAAGGTTTCTATTAATAATATAATAGTACTAGCGAGTTCAATTTAAATAGTTAATGACTTTTATGTGGTTACGACATTTAAATTGACCTCATGAACTGCTCACAAGATCGAAGAAAATCCTCCAAAATAAAAGTTGATCCAGGGAGTGGGTCGGACACGTCTCGCGAATATACCCTGAGAGATGGGCAAAGATCTGACGATCTTTGTTCATCTCCTAACGACGGACTGGACGCCCGAGGGAGGACATCGCCTTCGAGGTAGATCACGGCGAAGGTGGAGTGACGATTCAGATCGTTCGCAGGGCCAATATGACCAGAGATCGCAAAAGACAGGGAGGTTTGGAAGAAAAAATGGGAGGCCTTTGCCTTGCAGAAGAACACAATGTAGGCCAACAAAAAAAAAAAAATAGGTGATTCAGATCGTTTGCAGGGCCAATATGGCCAGAGATCACACAAAACAGGGAGGTTTGGAAGAAAAAATCGGATGCCTTTGCCCAGCAGTAGAACACAAAGCAGGCGAACAAAAAAAAAATGGTGATCATCGAAATACAATGTATTGTTAATAGTCGCAGTAATACCTCCTACCACCAAAGGAGCATCTCACTGCAGGTTATAAGCTTCCGTGGTCCACTTGGAAGTCTCTGAACCGTCCTCGGACACAAATGGGAAGATGTAAGTCCAATCTCGTAAAGTGGGGCTACCTTGACGGAACGGCAGTAGGGTGTGATTGTGGAGCTATGTCACAAACCATGCTCCACCTCCTATCCTGCCCTCTGTGTCCCGAAACATGCAGTCAAAGTGACTTCTGCGCTGCCACCGACAACGCCGTAGAAGTGGCAGTTTTAGGAATACAAGATTTAAAATACAGTCGTGCCAGCGACATGAAGAAAAGTCGCAGTAATATTATTTCTGTTTTAGTCGTATGATAGTCATGGGGGCTAGTAGCTAAATAATAACAGCCGCACTGGTCGATAGAAAGTTAAACTACGCTTGCCACGGTCAGTTCGTGGAGTGATGAGCATCCAATACATATCGAGATGTTCTCTTAGTTACTAGAATTGTCGTACTGCCAGGTGAAAGGAACGCTTTCTCAACATGGGACTGTAGTCCTTCTAAATCAATCACCAACAAATGCTACACTTTCAAGACTATCTCCCTTTAATTCACGGCATGGTTGGCGCAGTGGTTAAGCGATTGACTGCTTTGATTCCCGCACGGAACAAATATTTGTATGGCCTACAAGTAGTTGTTCCGGGTCTGGCTGTTTGTGTATGTGAGTTTAAATGTTTGTAAACGCACTCACGATACAGGAGAAATTCCTAGTGTGGGGTAACGTTTAAAATATATATATATATACTTTATTGTACACCACAAAAAGACATAACAAAAAAAAATAGAAAACTATAAAAAAAAATACAATGGGCAGCCTTATCGCTTTCTACGATTTCTTCCAGGCAAACTTGGAATGGACAGTGATAAGCCTAGCCATAAAATACACTACACTAATATCATTATCATCATTTGAGCAGAAATACGTCCACGGCTGGGCATAGGCGTCCCGCAAGCATCTCCACTTGGACCGGTTCTGTGCTTCTAAAACTAATATATAATTCCAACAAGATATTTCTACAACTTTAATCTAGCACTATTCATATCCACATACGCGTAATAATAACTCATTTCACTTCGTTAGCTCACACATGAGCAGAATGACAAGAATCTAATAAAGCCTACGTGCCTCATATTTTTTATTAAGTCAAGCAAAATCTAGAAAATCTAGTTCACTGCACGAGAATTGAAGGAGGAATGTGAGTTTTGCTTATAAAGAATATGTTCATGTCATCTTTTTTTATTGTAGAAATATACGTGGACTAGTTTTCGATACAAAAAACTGGCTTTTATACTTGTTTCTACGTGGGTTGGAATACTAGCTACGCCCCGCGGTTACGTCCGCATAAGGTTCGATCCCGTAGGAATATCGGGATAAAAAGTACCCTATATGTTAATCCTGGTTATAAACCATCTGTGTGCCAAATTTCATCCGAATCCGTTTAGTAGTATTTGCGTGAAAGACTAAAAAACATCCATCCATCCATACAAACTTTCACGTTTATAATATTAGTAGGAAGAAGTGGAATGGTATTTTAAGTACCCACAAGACGTATATATCTTTTTTTTTTTTTTTTGAGGATGGGAAATCATCAAATGACTCCTCCCGCTCTGGGTGGAGCAGAAGGGAGTGTCAGACTTTTACTGACTAAAACCCACCCGTGTTCCTTCCTTAGCCCTTTATGTTCCAGGGCAGCGGTAAACCCTTTCGGATGGTCCCGCTACCCTGGCAGGAGACGTATATATCTTACATTAGCTTCTGACCGCGAGTTCGTCCGCGTAAAATTTCGGCACTTGACCTACCGCGTCGTATCCCATCGCTTAACGCTTAATGCTTGGAAGATAAGAATGCTTGGAAACATGCTGGTCCTGCTCCATAGGACAATCTCTAGAGTCTAGACAAAATCAAACTGGTTGCTAATGTAATTGTATAATTTATTCCTTTTTTTTATTCTCTTTGACATTGATTTACATTCTGTAATTACTTAAAGTCACACCACACACAGACTTATTACTCCCTATTTATTTATGAAAATAGTCTACTTTTGGAATGTTTGTAAATATGTGAGCACCATGTATCTATCACATAGTCATAGCCTACATTATATGTCATGGTTTCATTAATTCATTTTAATTCTTTAATTTCAATTCTTAATCAATGTTTAATTGATTAATATTTAAATTCTATATTATTATTCTATTTTATTTTAATTCTTTTACCTATTGTGGTATAGTAATTTTATTTTTAGGTGCATCGTCTTCACATATAATTATATAATTAATGTATGCAAAATATTGTAAATCATTTTAAAAAAGTAACGGTGGAGTTTCTTGCCCATTCTTCTCCATACGAAAACTACCTTTTGGAAGGGGCGACTAGAATCAATTTTATTTTAATTTTGACGTTCAAAAGAGCCTTTAATGTGCCTATTTGAAATAAATGATTTGACTTTGACTTTAACCGAGTTATTACTTTTTCGCTTAGCGTTTATTCTGACTTTTTGCTCGGCTCCTTAGGGCCGTAGCGTGATGATAGAGCCTTTCTCAAGAATTGGGCCATTAAAAGGAAAAAAAAATTGGATGTAACTGTCGCCCGTTTATTGGTTGCAATGCAAGTGCGCGCACGCAAAAAAGTTGCCGGTAAGCCAGTTGCCGCTCAACCGAAAATGTAACAAAAAGATAGCGTTGTTTGTTTGTTTTATTTTTATTTTTAACTGTGTTTAGTTTAGTTTATGATGCTGTACGAGTCGCAATAAATACTTTTTCTTTCTTTCTTTCTTGCTGTCGCTCCCGTGTGCGCATCGTCCGAATCTCGGCGAGGAGACAGAGACAAAAAAGTTGCTGGGCAATTAAGTTGCTCGTGGGCTCGTTCCTAAGAAGAAGCAAAGAATTTGAGCACTGGTTAGGCTAATCTAGCCTTTCGTAGGTAGCAATATTTCCAAAACTGTCTATTACTCTATCTATCCTGCGACGTTACAAAATGCAAGTTTCTTGCCTGTGGCATACAATAAAATTGAACCAACAAATCACTGTCATCGTTCTAACCATATTTATAAATATCTAAAGCATCGAGATCTTCATTATCATCTTGGCTCAAAATCATCCGAGCCACATTTAGTACATTTCAACCAAAATTCGTGCTCACAAATTTGGTATTCATTCCTCCCGCTCAAACCGTAGCGAAACCACAAATATTTGCCAAACTCAAGTGTAGCAGATCAGATAGACAAGTTAAACCAAATGTAACCAAATTCCTGTGAAATATAACTCCTCATTCACATTATAATTGTTCGTAATTGGTAATTTAATAAGAACTGCCACGTTGTAACGAGGATTGGATTTGAAACCTTACGTGTCTTGGTATCAATTAGCTAATTACCTAATTTGTACTTACGTAGGCATTTGGTATTCGTATAAAGGAAATTTTGAAACAGTTTGTCAAAGTAAGATTACAATTGGGGTAATCATGTAAGTTGTGTGTTCGAGATCCACACTTTATGAACTTGAAATATAATTAGGACTGATTTGTCATAATCATAAGTTCATAAATAATTATTTTGCAAGTTCTGGCGTTCCCAAATAATTATCTTTATAAAAAAAAAACCAAATCAAAAAATCAAAAGTCATTTATTCAAATTAGGCTGAGAATCAAGACTTTTCGAACGTTAAAATTACATAATACAGTCCCCAAAACGCCCGCCCTTCATCACTTCCTAGTGTTTGAGCTGGGAAGAAGAAGTGGCGCAACAAATTGGCCAGCTTTAGCCTTGTCAGACACGAAAAAAACCCGTTTTTGCGCAATCATAGAGAGACACCACCTCTAGAGACATAGAGAGTCATCATCGTTTGGGCTGCCTTAGAAAACGCCGCTGTCAGAGAGTGAAAAACCTCAGGGCAAACCTCAAAAACCTCATTGCAAAGGAATCAAATAGACTGAATAAGATCATCATCATCTGCCTAGCCTTTTCCCAACTATGTTGGGGTCGGCTTCCAGTCTAACCGGATGCAGCTAAATACCAATATTTTACATGGAGCGACTGCCTATCTGACCTCCACAACCCAGTGACTGGGTAACACGATACCCCTTTTTTTTTAGGATGGGAGATCATCAAATGACTCCTCCCGCTCTGGGTGGAGCAGAAGGAAGTGTCAGACTTTTACTGACTAAAACCCACCCGTGTTCCTTCCTTAGCCCTTTATGTTCCAGGGCAGCGGTAAACCCTTTCGGATGTTCCCGCTACCCAATACGATACCCCTTGGTTGGTACCCCATATAATTAGGACTGGTTGTCGCACTTTCGGGCTACTGACGACCCGTAACGACTGTCAAAGATCCACAAATGACAGCCTGACAAATGAATGGCAATGGCAGACTGAATAAGATATGGATGTAAAATAAATGTTAATCTAAAAGGAAAAGAAACATTGCATAAATTGCTTTCCATCTGCATGAGAATTTTTTTTCTCATGCAGATGGAAATTACAAAACGGTACGTGCTAAGTGTATAAGTACATGAGCTGCACCTAGCTACTGGTAATGCGTCGACTGCAATGTGTCGCTCGTGTATTTGAGCATGAACTCATATACACGAGCGGAACATCGCAGTCGACGCATCGGCTGCCATCGACGGGTCGACGAGTGCCCCCGACAATTGGCGACGGCTGCAGTTTCGTCTGCCGTTGGCAACGTATAACTCGTATATTTGAGCATGTACACGAGCGGTACGTTGCAGTAGACACGTGGCGGATGCAGTTGCCAGTTGACAACACGGTTAGCGCAGTGGCTGAGCGATCGGACTGCTGCGCTGCGTGTCGCGGGTTCGATTCCCGCACAGAACAAATATTTGTAAGTCCTACATGTATTTCTATATATAATATGTATGTATTTTCAACAAAAAAAAACTGTATATAAGTAGTTTATCAGCCATCTTGTTACCATAACACAAGCATTAGGTTGCTTAGCTTGGGACTAGATGGCGCTGTGTGAAATGTCCAGGGATATTATTACTATTATTATTTTGCCGTTAGCAACGTGCTGCTCGTGTATTTGAGCGTATAGCGTTGCAGTCGACGCGTCGTCAACTGTTGCTATTAACGGGTTGCAGTCGCCACTGCCAGAAGAATGAAAGGAAAACTATGAAAAGATGCACTGACCTGAAGCTTGATAGTAACAGATCTGTAAGCTCGGTCAGCTGTATTTTGTGCTTGGCATGTGAGTGTCTGGTTGTGGTGGTGTCTTCTTGGTCGCAGTCGAAGTACAGACCTGCGGATAGACAAAATATTTATAGATATAGCAAAATATGAATAAACGGATCTCTAAAACGATAACGAGAAACTCACTCTAATGACGCCATTAAAATTCCTATATCCATATCAACATAATTATTTTATTTAAGTAGGTTGTTTTTCTGTAGCCTTCTGACTTCAGCAGTTCTAAATGGGTGGGATGGAGTGGACTGGATCTACCAGGCGCCTGGGCGTGCACGCGCCCAGTGTTGTTTGGTAAATGTCACATATCTTCGAATTTTTGGTTCTAGTACATGCCAGTTTTTGGAACGAAGTTCCTTATCGCGCGTTGCGAAAGGGGGCTAGACTGAAAAAATTAAGACCAAAAGTTGGAACGACACTTTTTGCTATAGTTGTAAACCGTGCGGCGAGCGCGTGTTTCTCTGTCTCTCTCTCTTTCTCTCTCTCTTTGAACTTCGTTCCATCCGGGTGTCCCTTGACACCTCTCAAGTTTTTTCCTCACAATGTTTTCCTTCGCCGTTTTGAGAGCAGCGGTGTTGAATTAACACAAAGGTGAATTATGTTGTGAGGTTTAATTTACAATAATAATTATTTTCTGAGTGTTACAAATAAAAATCATACTAACTTAGTTTTACAAAACTTACCTAGCAGTGAATCTCCGACCATCGGGCATGGGCACTACTGTGTAATTGACACCGTGCGTCAGTACACCGCCATCATTATCCACCCAGGTGATCTGAAAAAATATTGCAATTAATATGTCGTCTGGTTGTTGGATATCAACTGTGAATAAAGACTATCTCTCACGATTGTCATTATTCATGTACTCGTGTGAATTATGCGTCACCGGAGACTTACTACTGTGTTTGATTTTGGAGTCTGGAAACATATTTGATTTTCGTAACGGCTGCTTTATACTATACTACTATTTCCTGTAATTTACCAAGAAGCTACTAAAATACAAAATAGTAGAATAGAGTAGTTTCTTTGTACGGACGCCAGCATGTCAACCTACCCGAAACTGTCAGATTTTCCCAATCAACATTGAACCTAATGCTTTAGCAATAAAGTCGAAAATCTATTAAAGAAATCTGACAGATTGTAGTAGCTTGATGTGCTGGCGTCTGTACTATTTCTACCTGCTTCTGCGAGGAATACGATCGTGTCATGCTTGTATGATAACTATGTAAGGTAAGACCGTATACATACTTCAGCCGCTGGTTTTCCACCAACAGAAATGCACTCCAAGTTCACTTCTCTGTCTTCGACTGCTTGAAGAACTGGACCTTTTAGTATCTTTGGAGGTTCTGGAGGCACCAGGACCAGAAGACGGGCGTATCTGGAGCGGATAGCTGGTTCTCCTGCGGACAAGAAAAAGTGCTGTAGTAGATTCTTGTTGGTGTAGATTAGGATATTTCATCGCAACTACACAATATTAAAACAGGACTATGACCTTCTCACAAAACGGTGAAAGTCAACATTATAAGAAAAGTGTCGTGTCCTAGATCCTAAAAATTCCAAAACATGTGACATCTACCAACCGTAGGGCCTTTTTATTGTCATGCGTGTTTGCGCCCGCGTGCAGGCCAGGCACGCATGCGTGCTGCGGGCCGCACGCAGAGCATTATTTTCGTCATACCGCCACAGTATTGTGCGTGTCGCCAGAAAGAGAACATATTGATCATACAACCTGCGTGCGACCCACTTGACAGTAAAACAATACTGACTGTCAAAGTCCGCCACACGCACACGGGCGGCACGCAGCCGTGCGAGCCACCCGCGATCCGCGTGCGTGTGGCGCGCATGACAATAAGAACATGTATGATACGATAGGTTGCGGGCAGCACGCATGCGTGCCTGGCCTGCACGCGGGCGCAAACACGCATGCAGCTAGTAAATAATAAAATAAACATGAAAAAATATTATAAAATAGTACATTTTTATTTTATAGTGTCTAAATATCGATACCTATCATGTCTGTAGAGTTTCGCTAGTTAATTTAATTTAACCCTGTATTATCAACTAGCAAGCAGGGGTTCGATCTTTCTTGAATAATATTAGAACGAGAAAATAATACCGACACAAAATTTCAAGACACTTTTTCGAACATTGAAGAAGAAAAAGGCAAAAAAGATTTATTCTTATACAAAAACCACAGAATAAGAGTTAATATTCCTTTTCTATCTACTCCAACACATACATTCAGCCTTAACATTGTTTATTATACAACCCGAACCATCCAAATTAATCTAAAACACGTAACCTCTACCACAAACTGTAAATACCCTACCAAATAACATATACGACTGCCAGCGCATAAACTGAACCCAATTACCATAGTTTGTACTGTTTTATTATAATCTAATATACCGTTTTATACCTGCGGCTGAACCTGTGTGGAATTAATTGTGTGGGAGGTTCATTCCCAAATTCTTTGAGGAAAATTAAGTGTTTGTACAGACGCCAGCACATCAAGCTACCCGAAACTGTCAAATTTTCCAAATCAACTTTGAACCTTATGCTTTAGCGATAAAGTTGAAAATCTACTAAAGAAATTTGACAGATTGTAGTAGCTTGATGTGCTGGCATCCGTACATAATCAGCCTATTGAACATTAAAGGCTTACAAGTTGTAGATCGTAGGTCAACCCAGTCAAGCGCTTTAATTTGTGTAAAATATCATCACCACTGCTCTCAAAACGGTGAAGGAAAACATTGTGAGGAAACCCGCTTGTCCTAGAACCAAAAATTCGAAGACATGTGACATCTACCAACCCGCACTGGGCCCGCGTGGTGTATTACGCCTTGGTCCCAGCAGTGGCTGAGTGTATAGCCTGGGAATGAAGTGGAAACTTCTGGGACATAGGCCTTTTGTCTGCGAAAGAGAACTTGCATGATGTGAGCGTTTCCTAATTAAGCTCAGCAGACAGGTGAGATGCGGCTCTAGTAGAACGTTTTTGAGGTGTTGAAACAAAATTGCACAACGCGAAGAGTGCGCAATTTGGTTCGAACTCAAAGCAGTGCAATTTGGAGAGATGATTAACAGAAATGGTTTAAATCGTGCAGTTTTAGAATATGTTTGCAAAATAATCTAAATTTTAATCCTGATAATTTTATTTTCTAATTATATTTTTTGTGCCTAAGTAATTAAATGTTTAATAATAACTATTGAACTTAATGTTAGATACATATTTTGTCACCTTTTGATGCATAAAACTTGCTAAATTGTAACCTAAACGGAAGAAGTCACTGGCTCCTGAAATACAGGTACTCTAACCTAGCTCTGGAGCCAGGGTCTCACATTTTTCTGTAACGTGTTTTTATGCCAATAAAGATTTTATTTATTTTATTATTTAATTCATAAGATGAAAAAGAATTATGACTAAGCAGCAGCGGCGTATATTACTTTTTAGAAATAAAGATAGAATATACTTAATACATTTTTTGGAACTCGCGAAGGAATATCAAAACCCTAACGAAGCACACTCATAAAAAAAATGTAAAATGAATTAAAACAGAAAGTCCTGCGAGGCCAAAAGGCATCTCAGGTACAAGTATCTCAGCATGATTCTGGGACATTAAAATAAAATAAAAACCAATTAACCAATTTTCGCCAACTTTTCAGGAATCATCTTACTTTTTTATGGTTATCTGAAGGCCAATTCCCGTAATAAAAAACGTTCAAAATCTACAGCGACAATCAATGTCAAAAACTGGACAAAAATGTAAGGAAATTAGAGGTATTTTTTACAGATTGAGACTGAGATCAGACTGTGAGCGTTCTTTAAATTACGAGAATTGCTCCTCTGATCTCAGTCTTAATCTGTCAAAAATACTCTAATTTCCCTACATTTTTGTCATGTTTTTGACATTGATTGTCGCTGAGATGAGATTGCGACTACATTTTGAACGTTTCCTTCTGACTATGAACGTTCTTAAAATTACGAATTGCCCTTCTGGCATCGCCTTATAAGATACTTATAAGGCGATGCCAGAAGGGCAATTCGTCGACATTATGGTTTCGCGTGGATGGTAAAATATTTTAAAACAATCGAATCTCCACTTCCTCATTTTATGGAACAACAGATTGCCATCAACTAACTAATTTAACATCCAAGCGAAATGCTAAAAGATCGTCCGCGGCGATAAAGCTAAAATAATTGTTATTTAAACACGTTAGAGAAAGTTGGGGAGTTAGACGACAGGACCAGACAACTCTGTTTATACTCCACTACACTCTGTTTCCACTGATGACCGATGGGGTAGACGTGTTCTTGAGTGGAGACCGCGAATCGGTAAACGTAAGATGGTACGCCCTCAGGCTAGGTGGAGCGACGATCTTCGCAGGATGGCTGGTAGCAGCTGGATGAGAGTTGCCGAAAATCGAGTTAAATGGCGTGCAATAGGAGAGGCCTATGTCCAACAGTGGACTGATATAGGCTGATGATAATGGTGATTATGTTTATATATTCTGGATGTCCCCACCAGACCAGTCTTACCAAGAGGTATCGTGATCTTATCAAGAAGTTTCCAGTAACTGAGTAGTGGAGATCAGGTAAGATTTTCCATGTAAAGTGCCGCATCCTAATTGCGTAACACACGATCAATCGGAATCGGTTTCATTTTGACAGTTCAACAACATTCATTGCGTTACTTACGTGTTGAGCAGACAAATTTTTCGAACTTAGGAAGCAATGGATTAGCAATTTGCTTCAAAATGATTGTGATTCCGATTGATCGTGTGTTACGCAATTAGGGTGCTGGTCCGGTTAGACTGGAAGCCGATCCTGCACGATTACTGACAAACTCGTGCACTGACTGGACAGGTCTACTCAATCTGTATGGTTCTTTCCTCAAAAGACTATTTCAGTCATCAATCTACATATTATTCACATGATCTGACCAAGATTATGTCTAGACTTTAAAAAAGACTGTTACCTCTGAGTTTCTTTCGGCCTTTCTTCTCAGAGAACGCCGACCTTGTCTAGTCTTATAAATATGATTGACGTATAAAAGTGTTTGTACAAACCTACTTCTATATTAACAAGGTTCACGAGAGGGTTGATGTATTGCGGTGCAACTTGAGTGAATTCGCAAAAGCTGCATTTTATATAATATGTTATTTCGATTTAGGTAATTTTATAGGATTTAGCATGTACGGTCACTCTATCGCATTGGATCGCAGATCTGTAATGGTAGATGTAGGTAAAATTTGCGTAAATAAATAAACATTTCTAAAACTTCTACATACGTCTTATGTTATTTAAGGCGAGACTGAGATGATATTTTACATACTACGACTACGGTCGAATCATAATGCTAGAACGACTATGGACATGTCATGTCCATAGTCGTTCTTGGGGGAATGAAAAGCCTCCTTGACTGAATACTTAAGTATGTCTGGCGCATTGTGGGTAGTTAGTCTCACTACTAACCTTAGTGACTAGCTCATCTTTGCACTAATAAGCCATTCTATAATAGTTGCGACAGACATGAGAAAAAAATATTATCTCCAGAATTTTGTAATTTTTGAAGTGAAAACTTCTTTAGCGGCGTTGTGCACTTTTGTTGTGATGGGTAAAAAATGTCACGCGTCAGGACACGTGACCTGATCGAAAATTTGTAAGACGGAGGGAGAGTAGACCGCATTCCAAAATATCAAAAATGCACAACAAGTGCAAATGCATATTCAAGTTTTCACTTCTGCCAGCACTCCCGGAGTGCAACCCGTTGATTTTTTTTCACATAATATATCTTACTGTCGGCTTCCAGTCTAACCGGATGCAGCTAAATACCAGTATTTTACATGGAGCGACTGCCTGTCTGACCTCCACAACCCAGTTACTGGGTAATTCGGAACCCCTTGGTAAGACTGGTTGTCAGACTTTCGGGCTTCTAACGACCCGTAACGACTGTCAAAGATCACGAATGACAACCGGGGCCAACGGTTTAACATGCTTTCCGAGCCACGGAGGGGTCTTGGTATATAAAGTTAGTCATCCATCCATGGAACAACCGTGGCAAGCGAAGCTTAACCTGATCGGTCGACCCGTGCGGCAGTTATTATTTAGCCCCGTTCATTAGCATCCTCTCGCCACCCGAAAACAGCACACTATCAATAATTCAAACGCTCCTAAAACCAGCTCAGTAAACCCTCCGTTTCATAAGTTCCGAAATAGACATGCAGAACTCAAGAGTTATGAATAGAGTCGTTAAAGATTTTATGTACACTAGCTGAACATTTGAATAAGTTGTTTTGATTTATTCTGATAGTTTCACATTCGCGGTTAACAGTTTTACGTTTGAAATACCGAAGTTCTCGCGTACTTTTTACTTTGGCATGTGTAGTCGGGAAGTTTTTGAATAGTTGCAACATTATTTTAATCTCGCGTATATAAATAAGATTGGCTTTAAAGTAAATAATGTTGGATAACATAACTTTGAAACTTCGTGTTAGTTTTAAATTATGGTTCCGCGTAGATGGTTAAATGCTTTAAAATTTTAACATCTAGCGAAATCTTTTATTTATACAGGATGTAAAAAGACACATCACGCAGCATTTGTACCAACGACAGCCCCATTTTATGTCCAGTAAAAGCACTGTCCATTCCAAGGTTGCCTGGAAGAGATCGCCGAAAATGATAAGGCCGCCCGTTGTACATATATTTTGTAGTGTTTGATTTATTTTTATGTTATGTACATATTTTTGGGATGTACAATAAAGTATATTTAAATAAACTAGCTGACCCGGCAAACGTTGTTTTGCCATATAAATTATTTCTAGCTGCCCGGCGCTACTTCGTTCGCGTGGTGTTCTACCCCCTACCCTACTCCTACACTACTCCTTCCCTATTCCTACCCTACTCCTACACTACTTCTACCCTACTCCTACCCTAATTCTAACCTACTCCTAACCTACTCCTACCCTACTCCTACACTACTCCTATCCTACTCCTACCCTAATTCTAACCTACTCCTAACCTACTCCTACCCTACTCCTAACCTACTCCTACCCTACTCCTACCCTACTCCTAACCTACTCCTACACTACTCCTACCCTACTCCTACCCTGCTCCTACCCTACTCCTAACCTACTCCTACCCTACTCCTTACCTACTCCTACCCTACTCCTATCCTACTCCTAACCTACTCCTACACTACTCCTACCCTACTCCTACCCTACTCCTACCTGCTATAAACCTCACGGAGCCCGAGACCTTTCCAACGAATGCAAAACCGTGGAAATCGGTTCGTGCGTTCTGGAGTTATAGCGTCAGGAAGGAAAACCCGACTTATTTTTATATAGTAGAAGAATAAATAGCCGTCAACTACGCATTCTGTACTTCAAACTAAGTAACATTGTACAAAAATAATTGCTGGGAAACGACTTTTATTTTTGGTATGAAAGTTTGCTATTTGCGGTAGTGCGCAAGGTACTCGGAACACACGCAAAACATTGTGGGTTTATGAGTGCATGCAACAGTACGGCATTCGTGGGGGTATTTAAAGTTGTAATATAAAATTCAAATCATATTTTCGTAAAACGACGTCAGTAAAAGTTGAAATTTGGTCCTTCAATATCTCCGTAAGCAGAAGGTTCCCAGGTATGGTCCAGTACAAATAAATAATATCACAATGACGGTGAGTACAAGTGATTCGGCTTCGTTAAGTGTCTTTACACATATAAAAATGGATTTTGGTAAACTCCAACACTGTTTGACCGATCACCATGAGCCAGTATATTATAAAGTAAAGCTATTTATTACAATGTGAGAGTTTTTGCATTGATATAGAGATTAGAAGCCCAGTTATAGCATTAGAAGGCCAATTCCCGTAATTAAACGCGCAAAATTTAGTCGCAGTGACTTCTCAGGGTTGCCGAGGTCATATAGGCAGTCGCTCCATGTAAAATACTGGTATTCAGCTGCATCCGGTTAGACTGGAAGCCGACAACATCTAGCGTCTAGCAGATAATGATGATGAGCTGTAAGTGAGAAAATCGTTTGTTCTCATTTTCTTCATAAACTACTTACACATCATAAGAAAGATAGAACTTAGGAAAAATATAAGACAAAGAATATTTATTTTGGTTCTTGCACACATTTTAATATGAAATACAATCACTTAAGGATATGCATGAAATATGGAAGCTGTACTTCTTCAGACAACTAAGATACAGTGAAAATGTTGTACCTACCTAGCTCATTCCTAGCTACATCAGCATTTGTTTGAAGATTAAATATAATTCTTTTGTTCTTATCCCAATTTATTTGGGGTCGGCGCAACATGTCTTTTTCTACCATACTCCTCTATTAGCCGCCATCTGACAGTCAACCCCTTTCTAACAATATCATAATTCACACAGTCCATCCATCGTTTCTTTGGTCTTCCCCTACTCTTATAGCCATCGACATTCATACTCAAAACTTTCCTCACAATATTTTCCTCATTCTTCCGTAACACATGGTATGGGCATGACAACCGATTTCCACGCAACTTTTCAGTTACCGGTGCCACTTTCAGACTTCCTCTGATACTCGTATACTCATTTCTTATTCTATCCATTCGTGTAACACCACACACCCCTTTAAGCATTCTCATCTCAGCTGCATGCAATTGCCTTTCATTCATCCCTTTTGCGGCCCAACATTCTGATGCATACAAGACAGCAGGGCCCCAAGTCTGCTATTTTTATAAATTCGTCATTCCAACACGATCCCATTCCCATCCCATTGTCATTTTGCTTAAAGTTCGTAATCTGCTAAATTCTTAACGGCGATCATTGGTCGGTCAATGGTCTCGTAATAGAATTGTGTCATAATGATAAAATTATTATAAAACTCGTTAGTAGAAATGATTTTCGAAAAACTACCACTACTTTATTTATGCCAGATTTCATTTATATATATTTTTACATATTATTTATTAGTGTTTTATACAAGTCAAGTGTTTTATGTAAGTCAGTCATTCATTTATCATTTTGTACGAGATTACCATTCTATGCCATTTCTTTCAATGGAGTGTCAGTGGTTGACCACTGGAAAGTCATAATGACGCCATTATGTTAGTAGATTACCAAACTTGTCAAAATCAACAATTATGAAATCAATGATAGACCATTCTGACACTATTGTAATAGCAGACTTGGGGCCCTGGTCTAACCATGGTTTTGTATATATTCCCCTTAAGTTTAAGGGGAATGCGGGAGTCGCAGATTGTTCCCGCGACCTGCCGCCATTTCATCTGTCCGATCTACTTCGCCATCGCTTTGCACGAGAGAATCGAGATACCGAAAGTCGGAGCAGACTGGAAGAAGTGCGCCATCAAACGCTATGGTTCCAGAACTGGAGAGACCGCCGAAATTGCAGAACATACATATATTCCGTGTTGGTTCTGCTGATTTTCAAGCCAATATTCTCCAGCTTCTGTTGCCGTTTCTCCAATCTGGATCTCAGGTCCATCTTCACCGACGAGAACAATGTAATCGGCTCGGCAAGAACATGCACCATGCCTCCTCCTGTATGTCCGCCGTCAGAGCGCCCATAATCAACAGGAAGAGCTAAGGACTTAAAGCCGATCCCTGGTGCAAGCCAACAGCCACACTGAACTCGTCGGTATTGCCAGCAGGACCGGACGTAGGTACGAGATCGACTGTACATATCACGAATTAACTCAACATACTTCCCGGGCAAACCTTTCTCTTCCAACGTCCACCACATCAAATCCCGAGGTAGCCTATCATACGCTTTCTCCAGATGCATGCAAGTTCTTGTGTGCACGTTTGTACTTTTCGCACAATTAGCGGAGTGCAAAAGTGACGTCGATTGTTCCTCGACCTGGCCTAGCCCTGGCCTACCCCTTTATCCCAAACTGGTTTGGGGTAATCTCACTCTCCTCTCGCAGTCTTTTCTCTATTACTTTCTCCCATACCTTCATACCATGTGACATGAGCTTCATCCCTTGATAGTTGTTGCAGTCCTGTACATCACCCTATTGTTGAAGATGGGCACTAGCGAACTATTGCACCATTCTTGCGGGATCCCTCCTTCATGCAACCACATATTGAAGAATAAAGTGAGCCACATACATCCATATTCTTTTAAACACTTCCATATTTCGACTGGTATATCATCTGGGCCCGTAGCCTTCCCATTTTTCATACCTTGAACTGCCTTTCTTACTTCATCTATGCTAATTTCCTTCACCAAACCCATATTTATTTGTACCTCTTTAAGCACACCATTCCATTTATTCTCTTCCATCATTAGCTTTTCAAAATAAACCGATTTTATTTTAGCACTTTGTTGACGTGGTAAATACACATATCCATGCAAAGTTTCATTTTTTAGCACAAACCGTTTGGAAGTTAAGCCGAGGACAGACGGACGGACGGACGGCCATGACGAAACTATAAGGGTTCCAAGACGCGAACTACGGAACCCTAAAAACGTTTAACCTAATGGACAGGGTAGAAGAAAGGTTTTGAAGGAATTTAGCCGAACTCTGAGGGGCAATTCTCGTAATTTTTAAGAACGTTCACAGTCTGATCTCAGTCATAATCTGACAAAAGAAACTAATTTGTCTACATTTTTGACAAGTTTTTGATATTGATTGTCGCTGAGATGAGTGCAACTTGAATTTGGTGTTTTTTTAATACAATAATTGGCCTTCTGTTGCATTTTCAAGTAAAAATAAACCTATACATTCCAACAATAGAGAAAATAAATACCTCATATCACATAAAGCAAAGTATTTGGTTAGAAAATAACCGCAGCGTGTGCCTTGACAGGTAGCCAAGCTGCAGCCGAGTCCGCATCGTGGACGGCATGATAAGTAGTATACGATTCTCTTTTATTTTTATAGCAAAATGGAATTTTGTGACCGCTTTCATGGCTGGAAAGTATGGGTACTGTGGTGAAAATTAGCGGTGTTGTAAATAAATAAGGAAGTAATGTATGTAGACTTATTTCAGCGAGTTTTTTATTACGTCTGCTAATTAAAAATAGGGGATGTTCTTTTGCTAAACGTTCCATTATTATCAGCCTAGCCTTTTCCCAACTATGTTGGGGTCAGCTTCCAGTCTAACCGGATGCAGCTGAATACCAGTATTTTACATGGAGCGCTGTCTGACCGGTAATACGATACCCCTTGGCAAGACTGGTTATCAGGTTTTCGGGTTTCTGACAACTCGTAACGACTGTCAAAGATCCACGAATGGAGGGGTCTTAAATGAGGAGACTGCAAGGGTCATATGTAAATAACCTAAGAATCTTCTGCCAAACCTTATAATAGTCTAAAGGCCCATTCTACGAGAAAAGGCTTTTTTTTTTTGTTTATTCATTTCTGCCGATGACCTGTTCAAGAAGAAAGCACAAGACCGGCCTACGTGCCGATGTTTGAGAGAGGCATATGTCCAGCCGTGGACTTCTTTCGTCTGTATAGCAGCCTATAATGTTCCCACTGCTGGGACACCGGCCTCCTCTATTCGAGAGGAAGTAGGCTGTAATCTAACACGCGGGTCCAGTGCGGGTTAGTAGATGTTACATGTCTTCGAATTTTTGGTTCTAGGACATACCGGTTTCCTCACGATCTTTCATCTTTAAAAATAAATACAATGACGATACTTCATTAGACAGAATCACTTAAAAACACAACGTAAGTCATGCTTGTTTCTACTAAACAGTAAATATGTATTTGCGAAAATCCAAGACGAAAATAACCTCCCACCGAGTCACGATACGAATCCTTAGACCACGTTTAACTCGTAAATCAACCTCGACCCCAAACAAACATTTACCAACTTATTTAGGTAGATTACCAGACAAAGAAAACCCGTATGTCTGAGAACTTATCTATCTCGAATCTAGCGAAGTACACTACAAAATGGAGGTACCTTTTTAACGACAAAGGAAACTAACCGTTAATATGTTACATTGGGTTTCTGAAAAAAGAGGGTGTGTGCTTATGACAACACCATAGAAGTGAAAACTTCTGACTGGTCCCGACTATACGCGATTCAGTGTCATCGACCGACTAGTAAAACAAATATTTTTCCACTAATCAAAGTACCATATTAACGCTTCGATACTTCAACCGTTTTCACGACAAAAGAGTTTAAGAACAGTTAAAATGGCATATCGAGTTTTGTTCGGCTTTTTAGAGCGTTGTCTCTGTTAATCGTATTTGTGTGACAGTCTCCTTCTAAAACTTGGCGTCTCATATTGCTAATACTTAATGCTATATTAATGACTTACCCGGCCATTAAACTATACAGAGCGGACATCGATGCACAAACTGTAGCCATGAATTCAGCACATGAAGACCCTAGTGCAGAAAAATTTTCGTCGCGAAAAATTTTACTGACTTTTAGATAAAGTTCAACTTTGTAGAGCAGCGTCTCTGTCACTCATACTAGTGTGACAGTCTCTCAGTAACACTCGATGTGCCATATTATCAGCTTCGTACTATACCTTTTTAGCGACAAAAGGACTGGACATACACAATAGTTGTCTCAGTGCTGCGAAATTGTCCAACTTTACATCGTTTAACTCACCAACGCCTGTTTAAATTCGGCTGTAGTGGGAGTCGGTACAAGTTGTTGAGAGATAGCGTTTAAAAACAATTCGAAGTTCTTTATCGCGGGTATAATCTGCAGTGCGATTCTGTAACCATCTCACCGTGAAAACTTAGGTGAAGTGAGCGTGGAGTGAGCTGTCATTCCAACTAATACTAGGGATTGACATATATTGTCAGCTCACTTCACCTAACTTTTCACGGTGAGATTTTTACAGAATCGATCGGCTGCACACTTCGTGAATGAGAGCTAGACCGAAAAATATGTATGTATGTACTTTTGATTGACGTGACAAAATGTTGTGGCGGTCAAAATAATATATTTTTTTCGATTTGGCTCTTCGCCAAGTGTGCAAAAGCGAAAGGAACTTCGTTCGTCATCGAACATCATAAGGTATTATCCCTTATGATGTTTTGAAACAAAGAATTGGTACCCTGAGGCACGGTTACGGCAGACCACGTAGGCGATGGTGGTACAACCTGGATAGGTTCCGTCAAAACTGGAAGGAAGACGCGCGGGGTCGCGAAAGATGGAAGTAGGGGGTGGAAGCCTTTGCCCAGGAGTGGTACAGAGTAGGCTAGTAAACAAAAGCGGCCAAGTGCGAGTCGGACTCGCCCATGAAGGGTTCCGTTTTATGATTTATGACGTATTAAAAAAAACTACTTACTAGATCTCGTTTAAACCAATTTTCGATAGAAGTTTACATGGTAATGTACATCATATATTTTTTTTAGTTTTATCATTTTCTTATTTTAGAAGTTACAGGGGGGGCGACACAAATTTTACCACTTTGGAAGTGTCTCTCGCGCAAACTATTCAGTTTAGAAAAAAATGATATTAGAAACTTCAATATCATTTTTGAAGACCTATCCATAGATACCCCACACGTATGGGTTTGATGAAAAAAAAATTTTGAGTTTCAGTTCTAAGTGTGGGAAACCCCCAAAATTTATTGTTTTTTTTTATTTTTGTGTAAAAATCTTAATGCGGTTTACAGAATACATCTAGTTACCAAGTTTCAACAGTATAGTTCTTATAGTTTCGGAAAAAAGTGGCTGTGACGGACAGACAGACATGACGAATCCATAAGGGTTCCATGCCATTTGGCTACGGAACCCTAAAAAACCACGATCTACAACTTGTAAGTCGCAGCCGTTACCACTGGGCTACCATTGCTCCAATTTGCATTTTCTTCCTCATTAATTATTAAATGTTACTCCCCTATCTCCTACAACTTAAACCACAGCCTAACCTCGAACAAAGCCGTTGTGGTTGAACAATTTGCGGGTGTGTTTGCCTTTGACCGTGCAAAAGTGGTTTTTTCTTTGCCGACCCGTGTTTGACGAACGTCTAGTTGGACACAATTAACTTGTACCACTGTAAAGTTACTGTGCTGTGGTATTGTCCTACTGTTTTGCGGAACTGCTATGGTTTTTGTGACGTATGAATACATTGTTACATGTGACCAAGGCTGATATATTATGGAGGTTCATTTTGAGAGAAATGAAATGAAAGTGAGTGAGAAGTGAAATGGAAAATTTAGAATAGTAAAATTTTAATAGTGCCGTTTTGAAGTTAAAACGGCACCGTTGTAACCTTTGCTGCGTTTCCTGCTAATATCTTACATCGGACTTTACACTTTTTATTTGATTTTTTATATGTTTTTATCTGATGTATGTATCTGGTGTATTGTGTCTTTAGGTCTGTGCTAAATATATGTATTCTTTCTTGCATTCTTTATTTAATCATTGTATTCTGTTCGATGCTTTGAGCAAAAGAAACAATGGATAGATAGGCTTTGTGAAAGATGATATGGCTCGAAAGGGCTGAAAAAAAAAAAACAGCAGTCGTCTCATACAAAACTTCAATGCCTACTTGACCAAAAGTATTGGGACGACTGCTGTTTTTTGACGATTACGATGTTAGTCCCCGGGAAAAAGTTGTTCAGTTTGATGGCCTGTACCACACCCCCAAGTTTAGTCACACCCCCCTGAAACACATTGTATATGATAAGTAATGATAAGTTAAGGAATTGATGTGGTTTCGACGGTCGGTTCGGTATCAAGTGGTCATAGTGAATTAGGGCCCAAACTGACCGAGTCAACCACTGCTTTACCTGACAGAACAATAAAACGGTGGTTATTCAACGTCACTTATAATCTCCAACTTCAAATTAATAAGTCCAATTGTCACGAAGTTGACAAAAATCGATTCAGCATTTAATAAGTTACCTAATGTAAGAAAAGCGACACCACTCAAGATTAGAGTTTCAAATAAAGTTAGCGTCTTGAAGCAACTTCTTATCGAAGCAATTTGCGAAAGTGAGATGAAGAACATCCGGCGGGAATAAGGACGTGGTATTTTCGGAGCAAGATGCTTGCGATGGATGGGGTTGGTTCATTTAAGGTCGAATTTCGCCAATGAAAAGAACGCGATCAGTACATCTTAACCGCGTTCAAAAGTTGTCATTGTCAATATTGCACAACAATGATGACACTGACAGCTGTAGAACGTATTTAGTTTCATTTATTTATTTAAACTTTTCGCACAAAAAGGTACAAAGGCGGACTTAATGCGTTAGGCATTCTCTACCAGTCAACCAAGGGTGGTGTAGAAATTTCATTGGTGAAATTTGCCCTGAATTATATTGATAACTAGCTTTAGCCTGTGGCATTGCCCGCTTGGAGGTCGGAAATTATCCCACGGCGATGTACTACTAGGATAAAAAGTATCCTATGTTCTAATCTAGGTAGTTTAGTCTACCATGTGTGCCAAATTTCATCAGAACCTGTTCAGCCGTTAAGACGTGAAAAGGTAACAGACAGATAGACGGATAGAAATACTTTTGCATTATTAGTATGGATAGGTACAGACGCCAGCACATCAAGCTACTACAATCTGTCAAATTTCTTTAATCGATTTTCAACTTTATCGCTAGGTACAGCATTAAGGTTCAAGCTGGCGTCTGTACCTAATTGAAGTAGAAGAGGGGCAAAGTAGGCTTAGATAGTTATGTATGAAAACAAATGAGTGAATACTAGCTGCACCCCGCGGTTTCACCCGCATAAGTTTCGATCCCGTTATAATATCAGGATAAAAAGTATCCTATATGTTAATCCAGGTTATAAACTATCTATTTTCTAAATTTCATCCAAATCCGTTCAGGAGTTTTGGCGTGAAAGAGTAACAAACATACATCCATCTATCCATACAAACTTTCAAGTTTATCTATACTTATAATAAATCTGTAGAAGTGAAAATTCTGTACATTGAAAATATCCAAAAAATAAATGGCAGGGGGTGTTACTTGACCGACACCAAACCCAAAAATGTGATTAAAAAAATTTTTGTCTGTCTGTCTGTCTGTCTGTTTGTTCAGGCATCACGCAAAAACTACCGGTTCGATTACGATGAAACTTGGTATAATTATTCTTTAATATCCTGGGCACCACACTGGGTACTTTTTATCCCGGAAAAGTATATACAATAAAAAACAAACTTAATTTTGCGGTTCGATCCCTATACCCGATTACCACTGTCTGTACTGTACCAACCGCAAATACTAAGTTTGTCGTAGGTTGGGTCACCCGCAGTGGAGTTCATTTTTATTCCTTTTAGTTTTTAGAGTTATTTAGGTTTATTTTTACATGAGTCGTAGGTATAGATGTTAATTTTAAAGTATAGACTAGTATATTTGATAGTGTACGTAGTGACCGTAGGTTATTTTATAATACTGTTAGGTAGGTTTAGTCATTCGTATAGATATTATAGTTTTTAGGGAGTTTGCTTATTTATTGAGTTTAGATTAGTTATCATCAGAAATAGGTTTATTTAGGTAGGTAGGTATTTAATTTTCTGTTATTGAGTTTTTTTTTTAATTAGTTAGGTACTTAGGTAAAGATATCATATAGGTACCCTTTTAATCACCACTAATGAGACACAATTGGTTTTCTATTGTAATTAGCCACAAAGGGCCCGCGACATAATTATTATGTGGCATTCTGGGGAAGCACATACATTTTATCCTGTTAGCACGTTCCCGTGGGTAAATTTCCGACATCCACGCGGGCGAAGCCGCGGGCAGAAGCTAGTATAATAATATATTAGTAGGATTTTGCCGAATTTAAAATAAATCAATTCGAGTGTTAGCGTGAAACTCAAACATTTTTAGAATCTTTTTCCGGTTGTTTTTTAAAACAGACGTGAATTCTAAAAAATGTTATTTTCAGTATCAGTATCGTTCCTAGAATACGTAGGTATAAATAACATTTTTTCTGAAAAAATATGAAATATTTAATAATAGTAGTTTTTGCTTTTACATTTATATCGAACCTACTAGATTTAGAGACAAACTAGCTTCAGCCCGCGGCTTCGCCCGCGTGGATGTCGGAAATTATCCCACGGAATCCTGCTACCAAGACAAAAAGTTGCCTATGTCCTTCCCCAGGATGCCATCTATCAATCAATCAACTCAGCCTATCGCAGTCCACAGCTGGACATAGGCCTCTCCCAGGCTGCGCCACAACACCCTGTCCTCCGCCTTCCGCATCCAGTCAACCCCAGCCACCTTCCTAAAGTCGTCCGTCCATCTAGCTGGGGAGCGTCCGATACGCTTGCCGATTCGCGGTCTCCACTCCAGGGGGCCTACAAAGTGCAAAGTGCGAATGTTCGGATCGGACCGTCACATGGCCGAACCGAATATTATCGAAAAAAGTTCGGATCGGCTCCGTTGGGTCGGGACCATAGTCAATATTCGAAAGACTGTAGGAGTGTAGGATCGGAACTGACCGAACCAAATATGTAGTAACTTCGTAGCAGGAAACGGCCGAACATTCGGCCGATACTACTTCGGTCGGAGTAGACCCCCAGGACTCGTCTGCTCCAGCGGATGCCATCTTTATTGCCAAATTTTATCGAAATCCGTTCAGTGGTTTAGGTGTCAAAAGGTTACAGACAGAGTTACTTTTGAATCTATAATATTAGCCTGTACCCTAATTACGTAGCACACTAACAATCTCAATCTGAATCATTTTAAAGGATATTCCTAATCCATTGCTTCATATGTTCGAAAAATGTGTCTGCTCAACAACGTAAATAACGCAATGAATGTTGTTGAACTGTCAAAATGTCAAAACCCACTGGATTAGTATGGATTCAGTCTATTTTCGTTCGCATATTGTAGTTTAAAATTGCCTCCAGGCTGAATTTAAGTCGATAACATATGTAGATTCCAGCTTAACAAAGTAACTGTAACATTAATTTATTGATCCCGGGGACTATTGTTTTGTTAACATTCGGAAATACAGAGGGAAAGGAGAAGGATTGAGGGGCCCGTGGCTAAACAACTATAGCCGCACAGGTCGATCGATCAGGTTAAGCTACGATTTCCGCGGTTGGTCTGTGGATGGGTGACCATCTTTATATAACAAGACCCCTCCGTGTCTTGAAAAGCACGTTAAGCCGTAATTGGTCCCGGCTGTCATTCGCAGATGTTTGACAGTCGTTACGGGTAGTCAGGAGCCCGAAAGTCTGACAACCAGTCTTACTAAGGGGTATCGTATTACTAAACTACTACTAAACAAAAAATAAAAAAAAGGTTAGCTTTGTAATTTCTGCTAATAAGTTGACTGTGATCGTATTACCCAGTAACTGGGTTGTGGAGGTCAGATAGGCAGTCACTCCATGTAAAATACTGGTATTTAGCTGCATCCGGTTAGACTGAAATCTAACCCCAAAAGGCTAGGCAGATGATGATATTCGGAAATACAGATTGTGAATCGCTCTGAGAAAGAAAGACAGAAAACTATTTTTTGGGACCCTCTCAGGAAGACCACAAACTAAACTATAAACAATCACAAGACTAGCTGTGCTCCTACCTACATTCCGGAATGCCGCGCTGGTCCCGTGGTCCCAAATGCGAGAGCTGAGCGTAGGGTGTTTGATTCGAAAATTTCTAACCGGAAAAAACTCAATTACACTTTTCCCAACCTGGGAATCTGCTCAGGAGTCGCTAAAGTCAGAAAAGCATGACTTGTATTTATTTATTAATTTATTTCAGGCGACACAGGCCCATAGATATATACCTTAACCTAAACATACATATTTTTACTATAAAATAGTACTTCACTAGCTAAGTAGTTCTTGTGCTGTTCTGTGGTACTTGTCCGCGGAAGCGACGGAACACCACGTCCTGCGGCCAGAAATCTTCTTCCACGACGACGGGCAGATAACAATTCGGTACACGCACCACAAACGCCTTGAAGTTGACGTTGCGGTGCGACTCCAGTAACTGCACCCTCGGCGAGTACCTCGTTTTCTGGCGCACGTACTCCACGATGTCCTCCGCTTTAGTGGTGTGATGTAGGCGGGAGATGTACACCGGTGTGTTTGTTTTAAGTACCATCCGAGGACGTGCGTATGAATACACAAGGCACGACCGAGGACCTTTTCAAAGCGAGGACCTTTTCGAGGGTCCTCGGTTTGACTTGACCAAAGATTCGTATTCTGCAAGCGATTTTGAGTCTTTCTATATACTTATCACGAAAAAGTTGTCTGAACCTCGGTTTGATCAAAAATATTCATATGCATACACAGACATTGTGTATCCACCAGATGGTGCCACTCTCGACTCATACACAGGCTCTTTACACTCATTTCACGTTTGTTGTATTATCCGAGGACCTATGTGTTAACTTTAACACAAAAGACCTCGGTTAGGTAGCTTTTCCAGACAATGTGTATTTAAGACCTCGGTTGGCTAGATTTTCCGAACAGTGTGTATTCTAGTCCTCGTTTCGACAGTTTTCCTCGTGTGTAGAAGACGAGTTATGTGCTATCATTTAAATAAAATTATGAAGGAGAAAACCGAAGGTAGACTGAATCCTTAAACAAATCGTTAGTAGCTACTAGGTGCACGAGGAATAATCAGGGCTTCTTCTGCAGTATGTGCTAAGTACCTAGGCCTGCTTAGATTATACAACCTTATGATTTGCACCATAAAATATTATATTGGCAGGAGCTGAATACGTGTGCTCTTCATAAAGAACCTAAAGTAAATGTCTTCCGAGGCGAAATGTCAGCAGCAAGATTTGAAGCAAACAAAACTGTATTAAAGAAAACAACATAAGCTTTACTGAAATAGAAGTAAATTCATTTTAAAATGAATAGAATAGATCTTTATTTGCACAGAAAGTAGGTAGGTACAAGTTACAGATGTTAAGTTTAAAATGATCCAAACTACCTTAACTAAGGCACGCAAACAGTTTTAGCTAAAAATTATCGGACACACATTAAATGCTTTTCTTTAATAGGGCGGTATCGGAACCACTAACAATTAGCAAATTTTTATATTGTCTCCTGATTGGCCGGTTTCCATTTGCGGACACTTTATTAAACAAAAACAGCCACCTCAAAAGTATAAAGTGATGGGAATGTTAATAATTTTAGGGACTTAAATACGTACGCAGCTATCTGTTACTATTAAATTGCACACATACAGCGTTAGGTTAAAAAGTACATACGCATCTACACTAAGTTTTTTGCATACTTCTTCTGCTTGTGGTTTCTAAGTTAATTGGCTATCTATCATAATGCCAAGGAATTTGGCAACTAGTACTTGGTCAACTTTTTGTCCATTATAGTGTAAATGTAAGACTTCTGGTGGAATCCATTGATAAAAATGCATTATATTAGGCTTTGGTATATTAATCATTAAATTATTTTGGTCAAGCCAGCGTATAATGTTTATTAACGTTTCATTTATGTCATGTTCGTATGTTTTTTTGTAAATACATTTAATTAAGGCACTACTATCGTCAGCGAATAAGACCATAGGATGTTCAATGTGGCGAGGTAAATCATTAATATTTAGCAAAAATAATAAAGGGCCCAGGACACTGCCCTGTGGTGCGCCATACCTAATAATGCTTACTTTTTAGACATATTCTAGATATTTCTGTGTGCTGCTTACGATTGTTAAGGTATGATTTTAAGAGATTAAGTACATTTCCTCTGATGCCTATGATGTCTAGCTTTTTTGTAATAATTTTATGATCAACACAATCAAATGCCCTCGTCATGACCGTGAAAATTGCGCAAACTGGTACTTTTTTATCCACATTTTGCAATATGACATTTATTAAATCGTAAACCGCTGTATTTATACCCTTATTTTTTCTGAAACCCTTTTGTTCTGCACTTAAAACATTATATTTAGATAGGAAATTATTAACAGAGTTATAAATATTTTTTTCTATAACCTTAGAAAAATGTGCAAACTGATAAACGAAAGCAGCGACCTGGTTGACGTCCACGCAGACTCAATATCAACGTTTGTCAGACGCCATTAGTATTATTATTTAATATAATTTAATATAACCTAGAATTTTAGTAAATACATTGGGTTCTTTAAAATTGAAATTTATAATTACATAGACCATTTTGCATGTGGTATTTGCCTGTAATCGGTTGTGCAGTTAGAGTTAAGACACAATTACTTGTATGTAACTATATATATATAAGGTCTGTAACAACTGTTGGTGAACCTTAATTAAATAAATAAATAAAAAATGAGTATTAAAGTAATTGGTCTATAATTTGCTAGATCTTCTTTAAAAAAAGTCTAAATTGGCTTCATTATAATTGGTTTTAAACTATCCGGAAATACTCCAGTACTGATACATAAGTTAAGACACAGATGCAAGGCGATGTCGCCTGGATCATGGAAACTGATAATAAAAAGGATTAATTGTTGTATCATCAGTTTTGATCAACGTATTTATTAGTTGTAAGTAGCGAAAAACGCAAGAAAATAAAAAAAGGCAGGTGAGCTGACATGTGACATGTACCTTGAAGAAATAATTATCTTTGGTATAATCAACACTATTAGTTACATCACGTTTAATAAAACAAAATAGCAAACATTCTTTGGAATAATCAATACCAGCATCTTTGAGATCTAGAGTTGTCTCTTCTTTAACCCGGCTTATCTGAAAGAAACGAAATACCTAATAACTTGATATTGTATTGAATACCTATCATTTTCGTAAGCTAAATTTGAAGACGATGCTATCAACTATTGAGGAGTTCCCCCATAAAGCAACGACCCTGGCTGCAGCATCAGCACAATCTGGTAATTATTTTAGTTTTACAACTTAAACCTAACGCGTATGCTAAATTTGAAGACGCTGCTATCAACTGTTGAGGAGTTCTCTCATGAAGAAATGACCCTGGCTGCAGCATCAGCACAAACAGGTAATTATTTTGGTGTTTCTAGATAAACTTGAGGAGTTCCCTTATGAAGAAATAACCTTGGCTGCAGCATCAGCACAAACTGGTAATTATTTTAGTTTTACCACATAAACCTGACGCGTATTCCAGATTTGAATACAATGCTATTAACTGTTAAGGACCTCATGAAGAAACGACTCGAGCTGCAGCATCAGCACAAACTGGTAATTATTTTAGTGTTACTAGATAAACCTAATGCGTATGCCAATTTTGAAGACGATGCTATCAAGTGCTGAGGAGTACCATCATGTAGAGACGACACTGGCTGCAGCATCTGATACTATAATAATATACTCATTTTAAAGTTGTATATATAAAGTTAAAAACTTACGTTTCCTCCACACTTCCACAGTGATTATACCCATCTTATTCGCGGTCCGCATCAATGACAAATGTAAAGACATCGACTCGTCCTCGCTTGGTACTTCGTTTTAGAAAAAGTGTGTAAGAAGTAAATCGGAACATTCTACTAACATTGATACAATTATTATCTTACACGTAAAATGTTTTAGGTAGGTAGATTTTCCAGGTCCTCGGTTTGTACAAGTTCTACGCGAAAAACTGTCCTCGGTTTAGTGATATAAAGTCTTACACAACGTCCGCACTTTGTACAAGCTATAAGAAATATTGTGTAAAAA
The DNA here is from genome assembly GCA_945859715.1 of Apamea sordens. Taxonomy (NCBI): domain Eukaryota; kingdom Metazoa; phylum Arthropoda; class Insecta; order Lepidoptera; family Noctuidae; genus Apamea; species Apamea sordens. Next base: position 7,319,157 of record OX244009.1, on the reverse strand, counting down.
TACGTCCTCGGAAGGGCGTCGCAGGGCATACGTCAGAGGTCCTCGGTTGGCTTACACAAAGTCCTCGTATGTGCATCGCTGGTCACATTTAGCAGTGTATTTCAGGTCCTCGGTATGATAGCCGAAATTCATACAGAAAAATGTTGAGATAGCATTATCCCAATGAGCTCATCACTATAGATTTACTCACCTGTCTCTTTCTATCTTACTCTAAAAGGCCTACGAGGTATTTAAACCAGTATTTTGGAGGGTCCTCGGTTCGTTCTAGGACTAACAAGGTCCTCGTAAGGGTGTCTGTACAAACAGGGGTGTGTTTGGTGTGTATTTGAGCTACGTTGTCTATATCTAATTATCTAAATAGTAAGTACCACTAAAGTCTGGCCTTCGAGAGAATGTAGTCCTGACACACCTGTCATTGCAACAATAGGGTAGTTTCCTGGGTAAAAAAATATTTTTTTATATTTAGACCGTCAGTTAGATTATCGAAAAGTAATGGACACGTATTTTTTTATTTGTCATCCAAACAAAAAATGACAAAGATAAAGCGCTTCAAAATTTTTGAGTAGGGGGGTCGTGACGTCAGGGCATGCTAAAATGCTAAAAAGTGTAGCAAAGCGCTTAGGCAAGTGACGTCACGCGGAACGGGCGATATCTTCATCATTTTTTATATAATTGACAAAAGAAAAAATACGCGGGTCCAATATTTTTTGATAACCTAACTGACGGACTATAGTTTGATCAAAACCGCTGTACCGCGCCTTAGGTATGTGCGCGGCGAGACGGGGGGGCAGTGCAGGCCGCTCATTCGTCATCGCTCACGGCGTTCTGCCCCCCGCCTCGCCGCGTATTCCTCCCGCCTCGCCGCGCATTCCTAAGGCAGTTTCGGTCAAACTTTAATTAGATTTTTTTAGGAAACTAGCCTATTCTAGTAACGAATAAAGATCAAATTCGTAAAACAAGTATTCGTTTGTATGAAACTGACAGGTACCAAGAACGCATTCTCTCAGCGGCCGCACTAAATGAATGTTATCGATCGTTCCACCCTGAACGTCTTATCAAGACTAAGTCTTATAATTTCCTCATAATCGTTTAGACAGAACTGAGCTTTAAGTCTAACTGGTTCGTAACAATGCAGACTTTAGATAGCCTTGAACTGATAACAGTTTATCTAGATCCCTTCTAAATTGCAAATTGCCGACAATATTGTGTCAGATATTATTAAATTTAATTTGCATACTAACCCAATTACATAGGTCTTAAACATAATTGGCGAAATGTGGAAATGTTATAGGTAGAACTCTACCTTATTATAAAGAGAGGAAGTACGTTATCTTCATACCAACGCACCGCGCGCGGCTTGTATGTGTGCGCCAAAGTATCTATGCGTCGCCGCACGCACACTTAAGCAAATCTCGGCCCGTCTCGCAGCGCGCCAGTCGGGGCTAACATCGCACGAAGTTCGTGCGTCACGGCTTTTCGGCACCGCTAAATGAATGAAAAATGTGTGATAATCGCAGGAGAACCTGTGTTTGGGTGTTTATTTTATTGGTTTATTTTATCCTTTTTTTTTTTAATAATACTGCTATGAATCTTGAATAAATGTCTGTGTTTGTTAGGAAAACCATTGTTGAATTTTATTTACTAATGATCACTGAATTAGTTATACAGAGATATGTGTTATCTTTGGCAAGGGCCGGGCTTTAAACTAATGAATTGGTGACAGTACTATCAGTAACCTACCGATTACTCGTGCTCATCACCGCCCCGCGCCGCCCGTTTGCTGGCCCGTCGCTCTTTCTTTCATCGTGAAAGGTTTCATCATCGTTTAGGTACTCAGACAATACAAGTAAAAAATACAACTTCCCGACCCTTGCCAATTTATTGGCACTGGATTAAAATTTAACTAAAAGGGACAACCCTGAGACAGTAGGCAATTATATCGCGGATTGTGCCGGAGATAGCCTACTTCCTCTCTTTATACTCTACTCTACCTACTCTTTCGGGGGAATTAGGCGCGACATTATGCCGCATAGCGATTCAACTAAGCTCTATCCTTCGATCAATAATAGTACTAGATTAAGGATCAGGAACAAAAATCAGCCGCTCAAGTGGCCACGTTTGCACACACGTAAACATCTACATTTCTTATAAAAAAGTTTAATAATATTAACAACTTCAGTTTATTATAAACCTTAGTGCTTAAACATAAAGTTTAATTACCATTGCAGAATATATTTAAACTGTCGCTTGAAAATAAAATCATTCTATTATTTAATTTTCAGTCATTTATTCTAAAATGAAACTTAAAGTCTAAGTAATAAGGTTAAAAACATACTAATTTGAAATAAGACCACAAAAGTATTTGTGGTCTTATTTTTCGGGCCGTTTTTGAAGCGCTTATCGGGAATCTAGTACTATTGTTGATCGGAGGCTCTATCAATTGGAGTTAGGAATTATTAAAACAACACAGGCCCCACTAAGTCAAGGTTTCATACATTTTGACCGCGTGGGAATTACACTCTTCTATAAAACAGCAGTTTTTATTTTTGATAACCAACTAATATTTTCTACGCTAGAATTATGTGCTGACTGATTACAGTTTGCGCGTTGATGTCTCTGCTATCCTGTACCCATATTCTATCAATTATATTTATTATAATTAGCATACCAAAATGGCATAAACCAATGGTAATATCAGCACTGTAGTGGGCCACCGTTACGTTATTGATTTTCACAAAATTAATTAGTGTGAGAATCCTACCCACTCGGTTACATGAGCAAGTGCATAAGATTTTATGTTTCTGAAAATGGACTCTCGACATGGACGAATACGTCTTAGTGGAGCCTGTATTTTTTTTTTAATTTAGTAAATGAAACTTGACGTCAGATGACATTAAATGCATGTTTAGGGCATGTATATATCTCTGCTTATCTCTTCAAGGAATACAGTTTTTGAGAGCAAGCAGCGATCATGGCTGCCTGTCTAAAATCTCATGTTACTGGCTGCATGTTTTAAAAAATTACACATTCTATAAATCAAATGTAAGATTTGACCACAAATACTTTGAAAAACCTATGGCAAAATCTAAAGGCACTTCACACGATGCTAAGACCTATTCTCCCGAATCATATCCAGCAAAAGGAATCTTCAGTGTCTCCTGAATAATTCAAAATGATAACGAACAACCCTTTTGGTGTTCGAACCATGGGACACTGTGATTCCCGTCTCCTCCCCGCATAAACAACCTCCCCCGCCATGTCATTTCGGCAACATTTGTACGACTTCATAGGAATATTGCATGGCATTTTTTATGGATTCTTTGCCCCTCTCAGTAGGGAAATGACTAATAGAATGGGGAGTTCCGAATGGGTCTCTTAAATGAGTTTGTAATCTTATGGGGCTACATTTTTACGCGAATGTGGCAAGGATAATATGTTTGATATATGCTGAATGCTGTATAAATTTAAGGGCCTACGATGAGGAAAATCTGGTTGATTTATTGTGTCGTGTGCTTTTTTTGTTGATCTTATTTGAAGGAACTGATACGATATTCAAATGATGTATTAAGGTTGAAAAGGACGGAATAGGATCCTGCAAATCCGTTGGGAATCTTGCGATAATCTCCACGCTTAGCAGAGGGCTTTGTGATCACAGTCAACTTCCATCATCATCTGCCTAGCCTTTTCCCAAATATGTTGGGGTAGGCTTCCAGTCTAATCGGATGCAGCTAAATACTAGTATTTTACATGGAGCGACTGCCTATGTGACCTCCACAACCCAGTTACTGGGTAATACGATCACAGTCAACTTATTAGCAGAAATAGCAGAAATTACAAAGCTAACCTATTTTTTATTTTTTTCTTTCTTTATTTAAGGGGAATCGGGCAACAATGACGATGTCGCCCCGTAATTCTAATTATAATATAACTCTTATGGCTACATACATCTTATCTCTCTAAAATCTTATCAATATTACAACAATGGAGTGGAATGCTAACCTTGACATCAACAAAAAAAAATACTTAATGTCTCATTGTGTCATGTTACAAAGAGACACATGAAGATTAGGAGTGGCATAGGTCTTATATCTTTTAACAGTAGCGTGGCCAAAACTATAGTCCTTTCGCGGTTATTCAGATTTGCATCACTGTCAAAATCACTGTGATCTTTATTCTCATTTTAATAAGGTTGCTGTTGGATTGCCGCCACTGAGAGGTCTGTCAAAATCAGTTTGATCTTTATTCTCATTTTAATAAGGTTGCTGTTGGATTGCCGCCACTGAGAGGTCTGTCAAAATCACTGTGATCTTTATTCTCATTTTAATAAGGTTGCTGTTGGATTGCCGCCACTGAGAGGTCTGTCAAAATCACTTTGATCTTTATTCTCATTTTAATAAGGTTGCTGTTGGATTGCCGCCACTGAGAGGTCTGTCAAAATCACTGTGATCTTTATTCTCATTTTAATCAGGTTGCTGTTGGATTGCTGCCACTGAGAGGTCTGTCAAAATCACTGTGAACTTTATTCTCATTTTAATAAGGTTGCTGTTGGATTGCCGCCACTGAGAGGTCTGTCAAAATCACTTTGATCTTTATTCTCATTTTAATAAGGTTGCGGTTGGATTGCCGCCACTGAGAGGTCTGTCAAAATCACTTTGATCTTTATTCTCATTTTAATAAGGTTGCGGTTGGATTGCCGCCACTGAGAGGTCTGTCAAAATCACTTTGATCTTTATTCTCATTTTAATAAGGTTGCGGTTGGATTGCCGCCACTGAGAGGTCTGTCAAAATCACTTTGATCTTTATTCTCATTTTAATAAGGTTGCGGTTGGATTGCCGCCACTGAGAGGTCTGTCAAAATCACTTTGATCTTTATTCTCATTTTAATAAGGTTGCGGTTGGATTGCCGCCACTGAGAGGTCTGTCAAAATCACTTTGATCTTTATTCTCATTTTAATAAGGTTGCTGTTGGATTGCCGCCACTGAGAGGTCTGTCAAAATCACTTTGATCTTTATTCTCATTTTAATAAGGTTGCTGTCGGATTGCCGCCACTGAGAGGTCTGTCAAAATCACTGTGATCTTTATTCTCATTTTAACAAGATTGCTGTTGGATTGCCGCCACTGAGAGGTCTGTCAAAAACACTTTGATCTTTATTCTCATGACAATAAGGTTGCTACTGTCAGAGGTGAACGGACTGTATCTAAAGTAGTATCTACGTAACAATAGTAAATTATTTCTTCTTCCCCTATTCCTAAAAATATCTCTTTAGGTACCTTATTTAGTTCAATTATGCTAAAACGAGCCATTATCTAGTTTCAATTAAATTGGAGTTTCTTAAATGAACAAATTAGACCAAAATAATACAACAGTTTGGATTATCGATCTCACTCTAATGAAAATCGAGAGCTCGAGAGCCAAAACTTTCCCATTCAATTAGATTATTTTAAACAATATCTTCAATATTCAAATCTTACAAGATGGCCGATAGGTACCTACTGTTTTTTCCAGTTAAATATTATTGGTCCAACCAGATCCTAAAAAAAATAATGAAAAAAGTCTTTAAAAATAAAAAAGGCCGGTCGAGTGCGAGTCGGACTCGCACACGAAGGGTTCCGTACCACAAGGAAAATTACACCGAAAAATGGAGTTTCTTGTATGGAGCGTTTAATTTCTAACTTTATTTTATTTATATTACTTGTTGTTATTAGAGGGCGTGCAATTGAGAGGAGGCCTGTGTTTAGCAGTGGACTGCTGCAGGGTGATTATGATTTGTTGTTGAACCTATTAAAAAATCTGTGAAAATTTCAACTGTCTATCTGTTACGGTTCATAAGATAGAGCCCGCTGACAGATAGACGGACGGATGGACGGACGAACGGACAACGGAGGCTTATTAATAATAGTCCCGCTGGCACCCTTTGGGTACGGAACCATAAAAAAGAAAGGAGAATTGTATGAAAGAAAATTGTAAATTGTTGTCGTTTGCATTGTGTTTGTATTGTGTGTTATTGTGTGGTGTGTTTGTATATCTATTGCGTTTTACTTGGATACAAGAACGATTTTAGCGTTGGACAGGGTAGCCAGAAAGCTATTCTTAGTTTGACCTCAATAAGAACTAAGTTACGAGTGTATACAGGTACTATTTTAGTGTTGCGATAGTTTACAACCCGAACTTGCCTTGATAAAGTGCCGTCAACCAGATTGTCTAGATTTAGAAATTCCATATTTGGGGCCAAATTAAACTGTTGTTGTCACATTTCCCATCGCAAAATTAGCAGTAGCTTAATCTTTGCAAGTTCTTAAAAATAACCATTGTACTCCACGTATTATAACATTAGAAAAATAACGGTTATCACTCCTCGTTATTTCGATGGACGTGGTTCGTTATTTTGGTGGCGTGGGATGTCACTTGGTGACATCAGTTATTTTTGTTATGGAACGGATGGTCGTATTCCTAACCCGGTCTGTAAGTTTGATACCCAGAATACTCCGTTCCATAGCCCTCTGGCAAACCTCGAGCGTGGACGTCTACTGATTTGTCAAAGACCATGTTTGTCCACCATATGTGAGGATGGGAAGTATGCACATGCTGTACACCCACCAACTCGCATTTGACAAGCGTGGAGGGATAATTTATCTAAACTCCTACTCTCTCATGACACACACGAATAAAAATGCGGATATATTTAAGGATATATTTTTCTAAATTATCCGTGACAGTCCGCCCGTTTTAGTTACCCGCCCCTAATTAAGAGAGAGCGAATGCAGGGTTGCCACTATTGGGAATTAAGAAATCGTCGAATTTTTTTTTTGTTCTTTATATTTTTATTTATTTCTGTCAATGTCTTTTTAAATGAAAGTAATTATTTTAGCTATGTAAGCTAGAAATCTATCAAAGAGTAGAAAATAAATGTTGGTTAATAAATGTTGGTTAATAAATAAATGGTGTCAAATAACTCGTTATGGTGTTTAGGTATTAATTAAGTTTAAACTAATATTGTAACGAGAAAACATTAGATTTTGGTAATTTTGTTTCTTACGCTTTCAGACTAAAACGGCTCAACGAATTTGGATGTACATGGGTAGACCTTGACCAGAATTGGGACATGGGATACCTTTTATCCCAATAACACTTATGCGGGTGAATCCCCGGGGCGCAGTAAGCGTAAGTATACAAGGGATATATAAAAAAAATTGTAGAACATAATAAAAAGTATTATTAAGACTGCTTCTCATGGAATATGAAAAACTACAACTCCTGCGGGTCCATTAATATTTAAACTAAAAAAAACAATTTTCATTTATAAAAAACGTGCTCTGTCGAATAGGTTAAAAATAGAGTACGTAGCTTTAAAATGTATAAGACTAAAGTTCTTTATCATGTCCAAGTGTCGCCTAACAACAAAAATCATTTATTATGCATGCTAAAAGACTTTCAATACAAAATAAAATATTCAAACAAATGTCTGACACTTTATGTCAAAGAAACATAAAAACTGAAAGTATCTAATAGTACTAGCTACAGTCGACATCAAAAGTAAATTATACACGTTTTAAAGTTACAAAACTATAAGCCGCCCGGGCGCGTTTATCCCGCGGCGGTTTTTATCGCGCACTGAATTTTTGACGCTCTGCTTAGCGGTAAACAGTTAAAAATCCAGCAATGTGTTTTTGACGCGCTGGAATGCGCTCTGTTGGATTATCATTGCTCGGCCCCAACACCGAGAGTTGCAAATCCAGTGCACGGTAAAATCCCGCCGCGATATTTTACCGTCCGTGCGAAAGTGTCCTTAAAATACTAGTTTAAATTATTATTTTTTAAATTAACTATAGGCCAACTGCTTAACTGATACGTTGGCTGAGGTACCAGCGCAGTGCGGGAGGGGTGTGGTGACGTGATGCGAGAGCTCAGTGATTCGTCAACTTGTGACCACTATCACCCCTCCCGCACCGCGCAGCTACCTCAGGTAACGTCTCAGTTAAACGGTCGGCCTATAGTGACCCGCCCCTGCTTCGCACGGTTTCTTTAACTTGACAAAATATCGAGATTTCTTCTTTATATGTAACTATAATATTACGGTGCGGCTTAATTGGTTTTGTTATTGTTGTTTGTAAAAATAATTACTTTTATAACAACAAAAGTAGTTGTTTTTCCTGTTTTTAGGGGTCCGTAGCCAAATGGCAAAAAACGGAACCCTTATTCGTCATGTCTGTCTGTCTGTCTGTCCGTCCGTATGTCACAGCCACTTTTTTCCGAAACTATAAGAGCTATACTTTTGAAACTTGGAGTAGATGTATTCTGTGAACCGCATTAAGATTTTCACACAAAAATAGAAAAAAAAACAATAAATTTTGGGGTTTCCCCATACTTAGTATGTATATACAACTGAAACTCAAAATTTTTCTTTTCATTAAGCCCATTTGTGTGGGGTATCTAAGGATAGGTCTTCCAAAATGATATTGAGGTTACTAATATTTTTTTTTTCTAAACTGAATAGTTTGCGCGAGAGACACTTCCAAAGTGGTAAAATGTGTGCCCCCCCCCCCCCTTGTTACTTCTAAAATAAGAGGATGATAAAACTAAAAAAAATATATGATGTACATTACCATGTAAACTTCCACCGAAAATTGGTTTGAACGAGATCTAGTAGGTAGTTTTTTTTAATACGTCATAAATCGTAAACCGCAATTTACCTTTCATTCAATCAAGTCATCATTGATTTTTATAGATAATGGTACGGAACCCTTCGTGCGCGAGTCTGACTCGCACTTTGCCGGTTTTTTTTTATTGTTTGTTTGTTGCCATTCCGTCAGTGTCGTAACATTTACGCTATGTATATTGTATTTGGTCCCTTATCCTGACATCAAGAATGGACAAAATTGACAAACTTTAATTGTTTGAATATGAGGCTTTTGGCAACTTTGTATGTGTGTATTTTATGTCGTTTCTTTTGTAATGTGCGTTTAATTTGTGCAGAATGAACAATTTTTCTTTTATGTCAATGTACAAAATGCGTTACATGGTTTAGAACAACGCGGTCACACCGACAGACACGAAAAGTGACTTTAATTTATAATATTATATGTAATACCTAACTATGATGGAGTCCTGTGAGACTTTTTTTTTTTTTTTTACTTGAAATATATTTCAGACTTTTGCTTTTGACGGTACACTTAAAACTTTTCGACGTAAATAAAATTACAGATGTACCTAATTCTATAATACAAACTTTGGCTGAAGGGCAGACAGCTCATTTTGTATACCTAGTTATTTAAACGCTTAAATCTAATCTAAACTGTATTTTGGATAGACATAAAGATCAAATAATAATAAAATATTATACTCATATATTCTTGTCATCTGATATGAGTTCATGATTTTCTAAAACAAAGCAAATGATAATTAAATTGGCTTAGCATCTTGTTTTAATATTGTATTTCTATGAACAACGATGTTAATTAGAAACTATTATTTACTAACTATTATTTACAAACATAATAATATTACTTTTTTATTTAGGTTTGTAATTTATTATTTACAATAATTTCATCACCACTGCTCTCAAAACGGTGAAGGAAAACATCGTGAGGAAACCGGTATGTCCTAGAACCAAAAATTCGCAGACATGTGACATTATCCGCCAACCCGCACTGGGCCCGCGTGGTGGATTACATACCACTCCCTCGAATAGAGGAGGCCTGTGTCCCAGCAGTGGGAACATTATAGCCTGATTCATTATCATCTGCCTCGCGTTTTCTCATCTATATTGAGGTCGGCTTCCAGTCTAACCAGCCGGTCGATTCTGTAAAAATCTCAGCGTGAAAACTCAAGTGAAGTGAGCTTGATGTGAGTTGTCAGTAGTGTCAATCCCTAGCATTATTTGGAATGACAGCTCACGCCACGCTCACTTCACCTAAGTTTTTACAGTGAGATGGTTACAGAATCACACTGCAGATGCAGCTGAATACCAGTATTTTACATGGAGCGACTGCCTATCTGACCTCCACAACCCAGTTATTGGGTAATACGATACCCCTTGGTAAGACTTGATTGTCAGACTTTCGGACTTGTGACGACCTGTATCGTCTGTCAAAGATCCATGAATGACAGCCGGGGCCAGCAGCTTAACGTGATTTCCAATCTGATTTAAAAAATTCTTACCATCCGACCAGCCGGAAATACCAACCAGTCGGATCTAAGGCTATTTAACATCAAGCTAGTCCTAGCTTGCTGTTAAATAGCCTTAGATAATAGCTCTAAGAAGCCGAGCAAAAACAAAAAAGTAAGAAAAAACGCAAAAACGAAGTAAAAGCGCAGGCAGGCGATGCGATGCGACGGGATGGGTCGGGGGAACAAGAAATTTCACGCGGACGAAGTCGCAGGCTTTAGCTAAATCCTACTATCCTACCAATATTATAAATGCGAAAGTTTGTATGGATGGATGGATGTTTGTTACTCTTTCACGCAAAAATTACTGAACGGATTTGGATGAAATGTGGCACACAGATAGCTTATAACTAAGATTAACATATAGGATACTTTCTATCCCGATATTACGAGAGGATCGAAACTTATATGGGTGAAACCGCGGGGCGCAGCTAGTCAATAAATAATAATATAATGTTTATTGAAGAAACTAAGACTTAAATTACAAAATATAAAAAAAAAGTAAAGTGTAGTGTGTGTAGTAAAGTTTAGTAATAAATAATAAATCCCGATAAAAAGATGAGAGAGAGACAGGAGACAGAGGGAGATTCAGTTTTCCGAACAAAATCCCAAAAGTATATTTTTTGACATAAGTGACAACCCTGCAGTCTACTTAACATACGTCACGCGAACTGTCCTAAACAAACCATACAAAAACAATCTTGTTATGAAACAAACTTATATCATGTTGTACACATCTCATTTATCACTGAGTTTACCTAATGAACCCCATGGGCCATGACCCGGAAACATTATCCCTTTTTAAATCCTACTATCCTATCCTAATCCTACTATAAATATTATAAACGTGAAAGTTTGTATGTATGGATGGATGGATGAATGGATGGATGTTTGTTACTCTTTCACGCAAAAACTGCTGAACGGATTTGGATGAAATTTGGCACACAGATGGTTTATAACCAGTTTAACTTATAGGATACTTTTTATCCCGATATTCCCACGTTATCGTAAGTTATGCAGGTGAAACCGTGGGGCTCAGCTAGTAATTATTATAATTTTGTGCATTATTCTAACTACATATGAGCAGTGGTGGCCAAGTGATAACGGCCGCGACTTACGAGTTGTAGGTCGTAGGTTCGAACCCAGATAGGCGCTTTACTTTGTGTAAATAATTTCATCACCACTGCTCTCAAAACGGTGAAGGAAAACATCGTGAGGAAACCGGCATGTCCTAGAACCAAAAATTCGAAGACATATATTGACAACTATCAAGCCGCACTGGGCCCGTATTGTGGATTACGGCCACTCCCTCTCACCGAGAGGAGACCTGTGTCCCAGCAGTGGGAACATTATAGGTTAAGTATGAATTCCAACTATTGAATTTTGTACCAGAGTTCCGCAGGTTAGTGTTGCATGTTTAAGCATATTCAATTTTTCGATATTTAATTAGACACCTCGTCCGAAACCTTGGACATAGGCCCCAAGCATTGCTACTTCGACCGCTTCGATCGATAATAGTAGGTACTAGATTCACGATAAGCGCTTCAAAAACGGCCCGAAAAATAAGACCACGAATACTTTTGTGGTCCTATTTCAAATTAGTATGTTTTTTAGAATACATGACTGAAAATTTAAAAATAGAATGATTTTATTTTCAAGCGACATTTTAAATATATTTTGCAATGGTAATTAAACTTTATGTTTAAGCATTAAGGTTTATAATAAACCGAAGTTGTTAATATTATTAAACTTTTTTCTAAGCAATGTAGATGTTTACGTGTGTGCAAACGTGGCCACTTGAGCGACTGATTTTTGTTCCTGATCCTTAATCTAGTACTATTATTGATCGAAGTTCGACCGGTTCTGTGCTTCTCGCATCCGTCAGATTCCTGCGGCTTTCAAAAGTTGAGCGGTCCACCTCTGGGAGGTCTTCCAACGCTACGTCTTCCGGTACGCAAATGCCACCCAATAACACTTCGCACGACCTGGGAATCGAAACCCAGGACTTCACGCTCAGCAGTCGCGCTTGCAACCACGAGACTAACGGGGCAATTAACGGCGAAGTGGCTACTAAGCCATCGACTTTCAAAGATTGCGTGTTTGATTCCCTTACGTAAAAAATATTATAATAGCCTACAGAAGAAGCAGTATCTAAATCGGGTTACCTCACAAGAGTCAATGGCAGTGGTCCATTAAATCAACAACTTTTTAGTAGGATACCTTCCTTGAGTCCCTGCTTACATACATAACATTAGTGCTTTATATGGACAAGCCACACCATGGGCGGTCCAAAATGTGGTGGGATTATTAGCATTTTAAATGTAATATGAAACAGATCGTTTGTATTACGTTTAAATTAAGCTTTTCTGAATCAGATTTTTATGAAGACATTTTTGTTGGTATTTTCATTTTATATAGTTTAACAACATGCTTGGACCCTTGAAGGGTAGACAGAAGAGTGTCATTATTATCATCCAAATTGTTGATGACAATAGCATAGCATAATGGGTGTTTTTCTATCTATAATATGAACGTATTTACAAAAAAAAAATGTATATAAGTAGTTTATCAGCCATCTTGTTACCATAACACAAGCATTAGGTTGCTTAGCTTGGGACTAGATGGCGCTGTGTGAAATGTCCAGGGATATTATTATTATTATAATCAGAGTACATATAATCGTTGATCGTCGAAATTTTTCGGCGCCACAGTCGTCTCGGTCACTCAGCAGTGTCAAGACTGCTAAACCTAATAAACCTTCATGGAAAACACACAAAATCTACATGGAAAACACAAATAAATAACTACTACTACTATTACAAATGGATACTTATGAAACGTCAGAAGCTAGGTGCACGTTTCCAATTATTCGTTTCCTATGGAGAAGAGCCGTTCTAATTAAACACCAGAAGGCGTATTCTCGTAATTTAAAACGTTTAAAATCTAGTCGCAGTCTCATCTCAGCGACAAACAAACGTCAAAAACTTGTCAAAATGTAGGGAAATTAGACGTATTTTTTGACAGCTTGAGACTGAGATCAGACTGTGAACGGTCTTAAAATTACGAGAATTGCCCCTCTGAGCTATTTACCTAACAGGGTAGTTTCCTAGGTAAAAAAAAATTATTATTATTTAGTCCGTCAGATAGATTATCGAAAAATAATGGACACGTATTTTTTCTTTTGTCAATCAAACAAAAAATCACAAAGATAAAGCGCGTCAAAATTTGGGAGTGGGGGGTCGTGACGTCACGCCATGCTAAAAAGTGTAGCAAGGCGTGACGTCACGTGGAACTTTAACGGGTGATATATTCATCATTTTTTAAATAATTGACAAAAGAAAAATACGGGTCAAGGAATTTTTGATAATCTAACTGACGGACTAATTAGATTTTTTTAGGAAACTAGCCTATTAACCTAAAACTCATCAACCAATATTATTCGGCACCCCTTTTATTATTCGCTTGTTAATCTAAAGAACAATATCGCACATGAGTTCGTATCATGCTATCTTTCGTTCATAAACATTGGCTCACATTCTTCAATCAACAGTCTATCCCAGCCCAATACGGCAACCAGCTAAATAAAGAGAATTGCCATTTATGGCAGGAGAGAAGTGTGAATGAAGTGGATGCGGTAGTTTTGTATAGAGTGCTTGCGTCATGGTCTATTGCATAGGTTCTCAACGTGGGCGATAACGCCCCCTCGTGGGCGATTGTGACTTTCAGTGGGGTAGTAGAAGACTCAGAGAAAATTCATGTATATCCTACTAGGTGCGCCCCGCGGTTTCACCCGCATAAGTTTCGATCCCGTGGGAATATCGGGATAAAAAGTATTCTATGTGTTAATCCTGGTTATCAACTATCTGTGTGCCAAATTTCATCTTAATCCGTTCAGTGGTTTTGGCGTGAAAGTCTAACAAACATCCATCCATCTATACAAACTTTCGCGTTTATAATATTACTAGCAGCGCCCCGTGGTTTTACCCGTATATGTTTCGATCCCGTAGGAATATTGGGATAAAAAGTACCTATCTTATATGTTAATCCTGATTGTAAACCATCTGTGTGCCAAATTTCATCCAAATCCGTTCAGTAGTTTTTGCGTGAAAGAGTAACAAACATCCATCCATACAAACTTTCGCGTTTATAATATTAGTAGAATAGGATCTTACGACCATACATTATTACCTACACGTTTAAATATAATCGTGGCAATATATGTTTTAGATTCGCGACACATGGTAAATAAAAAAACTTGAGAGGTGTCAAGGGACACCCGGATGGAACGAAGTTCAAAGAGAGAGAGAGACAGAGAAACACGCGCACGCCGCACGGCTTACCACCTATAGCAAAAAGTGTCGTTCCAACTTTTGGTCTTAATTTTTTCCGTCTAGCCCCCTTTCGCAACGCGTGATAAGGAACTTCGTTCCAAAAAAATTAGGGGCCCTAGAAAAAATATAGATAGAGAACCTATGGTCTAATGTAAGGCTGCTCAACCCCAGACCGTTTTCTTCAATTTTTATAGCTAGGTATCGATACCTAGCTATAAAAATTGAAGAAAACTATAAGTTAGTCATAATATGAAAAAAAAAATTTCACTGGCACTTTTGAAGAGGTTTTTATCCTAACAATATTTGGCGACAAATCTGTGGTCGATTATAAAATTAAGTCTGAAAATATGTATTCTTCTTCACTTGGCGATCTGGGGTTGAGCAGCCTTGCATTAGACCATAGGTTCTCCATCTATACTTTTCCCTTTTTTTTTGGCCTTTTCTTGATATATGGCCCGCCGGCTGATACGAAACTTCACAAGAAAATCAACTAAGCCTATTGCAGTCCACTGCTGGACATAGGCCTCTCCCAGGCTGCGCCACAACACCCTGTCCTCCGTCTTCCACATCCAGTCTGTCCCAGCCACCTTCTTTAGGAAACGCGAGAAAATGTGGGTGTATATTACAACAAACGCACAGCTCTGCCAATTCTTCAGGGGTTACAGCCGTGATGGCATCTAATTTACATTCTAATATTTGCCCACATGATCTACCTACGTTTCTTACATACACTTTTATGTGGAGGCGTAGGTAATATATTCCTTTATGAATGCTTTCACAAAGCCGACAGTTACGTGGATGGAATTTAGTATGTTTATGAAACAATGTAAGTTGACTGATATGAAATAAAGAAAGAATGAAAGAAAATGCATTTATTTACGGCAAACATGACGCATAAAAAAAGGACATAAACACACAAAAAAAAAACAAGTTGGGGGTAAACATGCGTCACATTCACGCAAAACGGCCATCGCTCAGCATAATGCTAAGACCCTATACGAGCCAGAGTTCACAGAATACATCTACTTACCAAGTTTTAACAGTTTAGCTCTTATAGTTTCCGAAAAAAGTGGCTGTGATATACGCACGGACAGACAGACAGACATGACGAATCCATAAGGGTTCCGTTTTTTGCCATTTGGCTACGGAATCCTAAAAAAGATGGTGGAACATGAAATATAATGATGTGGTAACATGATTCATTCATTGGATATGTTTTATAAACAGTGACTTTTAGATCTTCTTAATACTTAGCATAATCAGCTTAGCATAATGTTGCCACTGCTGGAACTCAGGCATACTCTCTGTGATAGGGTGTGGGCCATAATCACCGCGCGGGCCCATTGCGGGTTGGTTAATGTCACATGTCTTCGAATTTCTTGTTCAAGGACAAGCCGGTTTCCTCGCGATGTTTTCCTTCGCCGTTTTGCGAGCAGTGGTGATGAAATAAATTACACAAAGTCAAATCCCTGCTTGGGTTTGAACCCACTACCCTTTACCACTTGGCCACCACTGCTCTTAATAATTACTGAAATTTATTTGGGTGTAATAATCAGTTTTCTCTAGAGTCATCCTATAAACTCCATGTGCTTACCTACTTAGTTAGGGTATGATATTTTTAACCGACTTCTAAAAAAGGAGGAGGTTCTCAATTCGGATGTTTGTATTTTTTTTTATGGCACTGTGTGACCTAAGCCCGCACGTAAGTCACGCTTTTCTGTGACTTAAGTAGTCCATTTTTACACAGAAACGCGTGACTTAAGTGCGGGTTTAAGTCATACGGGTCATAAAATAATATACGATACGCGTGACTTAAGTAGTCTATTAATGCACGGCGTTTAGCACCCTCGCTACGCTTACTACTACGTACTATTTATACATCATCATTAAAAAAAACTGCGCTGATTTTATCATGCTGCCCCAAACCGACTTGTCACAGATCATAAAACAAACAAATAAAATGTGCATTCTGTGCATCTTTTTCTTTCTGTATCATTCGTTTAGTATATTCTGAAAATACGCGATGTGACGTGGAGTTGCGGACACCAATCCATATTACCAATATATCGGAAACGAAATCACTAAGGCACAACCCCAAATACTCCTAAAATTACCCAACTAGAAGGTGCACAACCACCTAAAACCACGCTGAAAAAGGACCGAAAGGAAAGCAGATGTGGTATTTTCATGTAGTAATTTTACTAAAAATCACTACATGAAAATACCACATCTGCTTTGACGAACATCGCTACCTCCCTCGGAGCGGTATCCATCCGTTGTCTTGCTACAAAGCCGCCTGGCGGTTGACTCAAAGGAATAACCCCTACTATCCGGGTATAAGCTCGGTATATTCTATTTTGTGGTGCAAAATTGTTCGTTGTGTTACGTTTTTATTGCAGCTAATAATCGTTATAAGGTTTTTTTGGTGAATGAATTGACTTAAGGATGGAATTAGAGGGGTAATAATGTGTTGGGTTGGAAGAAAAGAAACTCTCTTTTCGTGGTTTTTGAGATTAGGTATGTTAAGAGGTTCTGCGAGCAATGTGCCCGCCCTGTCCACTGCCACTTAAGTTAGGCAATTCTTCGGGCTATGTCGGTTACCTTGGTTCTCCTGCAGATCTTTTCATTTCTGATTCGATTACGCAGAGAACTCCAAGCCTAGCCCTCTCGATTACCCTTTGGGTGACTAACCTAACCTTCTAATAAGGCCCATTGTGAGCGACACGTTTTAGTGGAAGGTCTCCCGCAAGGTGGACCGACAACCTTGTGAAGTCCACAGGAACCCGTTGGATGCGAGAAGCACAGAACCGGTCGAAATGGAGGTGCTTAAGCGAGGGCGTCTTTCAGCTGAAATGATGAATGATGATATTGTCAAAAGCATTGGCAGGTTTTTGTGGTGACCTGGTATCTAGTACTCAGTCTGCCAGGCCTTTTCCCAAGTATGTTAGGGTCGGCTTCCAGTCTAACTAGATGCAGCTGAACACCAGTATTTTACATGGAACGACCTCGAAAACCCAGTAACAGGCCTCTTCGTAAAACTAGTTGTCAAACTTTCGGGCTTCTGACGACCCGTATGGACTATCAAAGATCCACGAATGACAGCCGAGACCAACGACGTAACGTGGTTTCCAACGCATGGAGAGGTATATAAAGATGGTCACCTTTCCACAGACCAACCGCGGCAAGCGTAGCTTAACCTGATCGATCGACCCATGCGGCTGTTATTATTTAGCCACAACCCCCTTTACATGGAATAATAATAAATAAATAAAATAAATAATAATAATATCCCTGGACATTTCACACAGCGCCATCTAGTCCCAAGCTAAGCAACCTAATGCTTGTGTTATGGTAACAAGATGGCTGATAAACTACTTATATACATTTTTTTTTTTTTGTAAATACATACATATTATAAATAGAAAAACACCCAGACTCGGAACAAATACATGTAGGTCATACAAATATTTGTTCCGTGCGGGAATCGAACCCGCGACACGCAGCGCAGCAGTCAATCGCTTAACCACTGCGCCAACCGTGCCGTCTTGGAATATGTCGATTGTAAGCCACGCAAATCATTGCTTGTTTACTATCCCAAGAAGTTAAAGACAAGCCCTATCCTTAACATTTTAATAACTGTAAAATATCCGTAAGAAGTTACCAATTTAATTTCTTATTAATAATATTACTAAACTGTCCTTCCATTTCACGAGTCACGCTCAAACAAATTTAAGCAATTTACCGAAACAAAATCTACAAACCAGCCAACAGTTGAACGTTGAAGCCAACATTCAAATCATAATTAAAACTTTTACCAAACTCCTGATTCTACTTTCTGATGGCTAGTTCGTTTTACAGCCCAATTACACAGGAATAGACAAAACACGGACTTTCATGGCTGCCGTAAAGTCTAAAGGAGCCCCCTTTATTTAGACTTTGACTCATAAACTAAGAGTTAGAGCATTAAACTCTTTAACAACTTTGCTAATGCTTTATCCCTTACGAGATACAAAATCCTAAGTGATCTCTGTGGGGCTCTTGAAGTCGTATTAAACTTAGGAAATAAACCACCAAAGTCCGCCGGATGCGATGAAATGGTGCTTTGAGGAGGCCTATGTCCACTGAAATGATGATAAGATATCGATGATAGATTTTGCTGACACATGGCCGATGGGGCCGAAAGGTTCTGGAGTGGCGCGTACCGGAAAACATAGTGATGGAAGGCCGCCACAAGGTGGACCGACGACCTTGTGAAGGCTGCAGGAACCCGTCGGATGCGAGAAGCACAGAACCGGTCGAAGTGGAGGTGCTTGGGGAGCCCTATGTCCAGCAGTGGACGTCTTTTGACTGAAATGATGATAATATATCAATGATAGATTTTGCTGACAGATGGCCGAGGGGCCCGTGGCTAAATAATAACAGCCGCACAGGCCGATCGGTCAGGTTAAGCTACGCTTGCCGCGGTTGGTCTGTGGATGAGTGACCATCTTTACATACTGAGACCCCTCCGTGCCTCTGAAAGCACGTTAAGCCGTTGGTCCCGGCTGTCGATCGTGGATCTTTGACAGTCGTTACGGGTAGTCAGAAGCCCGAAAGTCTGACAACCAGTCTTACCAAGGGGTATTGTATTACCCAGTAACTCGGTTGTGGAGGTCAGACAGGCAGTCGCTCCATGTAAAATACTGGTATTCAGCTGCATCCGGTTAGGCTGGAAGCCGACCCCAACATAGTTGGGAAAAGGCTAGGCAGATGATGATAACCGATGGGGCCGAGAGGTTCTGGAGTGGCGACCGCGTACCGTAAGACATAGTGTTGGAAGGCCGCCACAAGGTGGACCGACGACCTTGTGAAGGCCGCAGGAACCCGATGGATGCGAGAAACACAGAACCGGTTGAAGTGGAGGTGCTTGGGGAGCCCTATGTCCAGCATTGGACGTCTTTCGGCTGAAATGATGCTGATGAGATTTTGCTGCATTGTGCTGTGATTTTCAATTGTCTTTTGATGCACCATCAATCTCTGTGACAGACGACAGCCCAAACGCTTAGTTACAAGTGCTTGTTTTTTTACGATAACAATTTAGCCGTTTTAGGTCGTTATTATGAGTCAGATCCCTTTTCTTTGGGTCTCACAATGTTGAATGAATACTATTATGACACTGTTATGCTGACAGTTATTGCTTTGCTTAATCTTGACTTTTTGAGCGCAGGCATAGACAGGAGCAATGATGGCTCAGTGGACGAGTTGTAGGTCGTAGGTTCAAACCCAGACAAACGTTTTACTACGTGTAAATTATTGATCACTACTGTTCTCAAAACGGTGAAGCAAATGAGGAAACCGTCATGTCCTAGAACAAAAAATTCAAAGACATGTAACGTCTACCAACCCGCACTGGGCCCGCGTGGTGGGTTACGGCCCAGTCTCACCGAGAGTAGTCCTGTGTCCCAGCAGTGGGAACATTATAGGCTGATTATGCTATAGGCAGTGAGAAAGAAAATTATGCATAATTGCTTACCTCTTGCTCCCGAGCTGACTTGGCACTGGTATAACGCGTCATCATCCAAAGCCACTTCTCGGATGTCCAAAGAGTAATCACCTGAAATTAAAAATCATATTATTATTTGAAAGAGTTGATGTATGAGACGTTGATTGTGTACTTTAGACAAAAGCATATTGATCTGCCTGACCTCTTCCCGTTTATGTTGGAGTCAGCTTCCAGCCTAACCGGATGTAGATGAGTAACAGTATTTTATATGGAGTGACTGCCTATCTGACCTCCACAAACCAGTTACTGCGTAACACGATACTCCTTGGTAAGACTGGTTATCAGACTTTTTGGGCTTATCTCTTTCTGTAACGACTGTCAAAGATCTACGAATGACAGCCGGGACCAAAGGCTTAACGTGCTTTCTGCGGCATGGAGGCAGTAGCGCTTGTGATTACTAGACAATCGAGGCAGTGAGCGTCGAATATCTTCACTAAAGCGCAGAAAGTGCAGCACATTCCAAAAAAGGCATGTTAAGAATTTGAAGTACATGAGAATGCTCGTCTCGCACTGAACTTAGTTCTTTGAGCCTGGTTTAAAGGTTTATTTCAAAGTTTTACGCCGAATAATCACTTTTAAGGTGCCTTCGCTTTTGGGGATGGTAGACGTTGCATTGGTAGAGTAGTGATGGCTCAGTGGTAAGGGCCGCGACTTACGAGTGGTAGGTCATAGGTTGTCAAGTAAATAATTTAATGTCTTTAGCCATAGGTTTCGAACCCAAGCAGGCTTTGTGTAAATTATTTCGTCACCACTGTTCTCAAAAGCGTTAAGGAAAACATAGTGAGGACTCCGGCATGTCCTACAACCAAAAATTCGAAGACATATGACGTCCATCAATTGGACCCGTGTGTATTACGAACCACTCCCTCTCAAAAGAGACGAGGCCTATGTCCCAGCAGTGGGAACATAATAGACTAACTATATCATCATCTGCCTAGCCTTTTCCCAACCCAGTTACTGGGTAATACGATACCCCTTGGTAAGACTGGTTGTCAGACTTTCGGGCTTCTGACTACCCGTAACGACTGTCAAAGATCACGAATGACAGCCGGGACCAACGGCTTAACGTGCTTTCCGAGGCATGGAGGGGTCTCGGTATGTAAAGATGGTCACCCATCCACACACCAACCGCGGCAAGCTCAGCTTAACCTGACCGATCGACCTGTGTAGCTGTTTGACGGCACGGTTGGCGCAGTGGTTAAGCGATTGACTGCTGCGCTGCGTGTCGCGGGTTCGATTCCCGCACGGAACAAATATTTGTATGACCTACAGGTATTTGTTCCGAGTCTGGGTGTTTTTCTATCTATAATATATGTATGTATTTACAAAAAAAAAAAAAATGTATATAAGTAGTTTATCAGCCATCTTGTTACCATAACACAAGCATTAGGTTGCTTAGCTTGGGACTAGATGGCGCTGTGTGAAATGTCCAGGGATATTTATTTATTTATTTTATTATTTAGCCACGGGCCCCTCTCATAGGCTAACTATATACACGTCGCATTAACGCCGCGCTAGCGTGTCGTGGACGCAATTATGTTTAAACTACCGTGGCGTTAGTTTAGACACAATTGCGTCCACAAGACGCTAGCGAGGCTAACAGCATAAACAATTATAAGGACAAAGGATGCCTTAGCTGACCTGCTGTCGATAACGTGCCGCTCGTGTATTTGAGCGCCGTACTCAAATACACGAGCGGCAAGTTATCGACGGCTGAATTTACCCCTGCTATTGACGCGTGCCGCTCCTGTGAATGCACACTTATTATCTATAAAAAATACATGAAATATAAAGAAAAGTTTACCTTCTTCATCGCTCCCAATCATTTTGTATCGCTCGTAACCAGTAAGATGGCGGTGTGTTCCTAAGCCGAAGTCGTCTTTAGTCCACTGCAGTTGCCCAGCCTTGTTCTCCACACGGCATGGCAATGTCACCCTGGATCCCACCACAGCACTCTGTTTAAAGAAACGAGATATAAATACCTACATGAAGTTAAAAAAATTCGTCGGATACTAAACAAAAGTATTGCTATTCCATATATGTATTTTCATTGAATAATCATGTATTGAATCTATGGTAACAGGTTGCATAACGATGTCTGCAACCCTGAATATATTGAGTAAATACTGGGATTAAAACAAACCTTAAGCGCTTATGTTGAAGTGATAAAGATTTGTCTAGACCGAATGTCTTAAGAACTTATCGAACCCTACCCCTAAACCCCTTGAAGTAGAAGTTACTTTGTTATTAGATTGGTCCTTTGGTGCAAATAATTTTATTTAGTTTTGTCAACATTATCATACTTTTTGGAACGAAGTTCCCTAACGCGCGTTGCGAAAGGGGGCTAGACGGAAAAAATTAAGACCAAAAGTTGGAACGACACTTTTTGCTATAGTTGTAAGCCGTGCGGGGCGTGCGCGTGTTTCTCTCTCTCTCTCTCTCTCTTATAGAAAGCAAGCCAATTTTTTTGTCTGTGTTTTTTTATTTGTTAATAATAAAAAAAAAATTATTAGGTATAAGTAACTTAAAAAAAAAAATTACAATTCCTTCACTAATTAATCGAAAGGAACTTCGTTCCATCCGGGTGTCCCTTGACACCTCTCAAGTTTTTTTTTTCTTATATTGTAAACATCATGATAGGATCTACCAGGGCACAGACACATAATATTATTTTACAAAAAAAAAATCTAATAGTTCCAATCGACCTGGCACAGAAAAGCCACAATTATTCATTCCTGTAATTTACAGGAATGAATAATTGTGGCTTTTCCTTCCATAAGACAACGACATTTTATCCAAAAATTTCCCTTTCCATCTTTAAAAGGTTCCATAATTCACAAATTATTTGTCAGAAAAAAATTACACGTTTCCCTATTAACATTTTCAAATACGTTCTCACCTATTTATTTCACAGGCCACACAACGAATTCCATTTCCCGACATATTCATGCCAATTCTCCGGTATAGGAAGCAGACAAAGAAAAATTCGTTATTCCAAAAATTGCTTCACGTTTCGCAACATTAATTTAGGTCCTATTCCGTAAATCAAATATTCCCCGGTGGAATCCTCGGAGCAACAGCGTCCCTCAATATTATTCTTTTCGTAAGCAAGTACTCAGTTGACATAGAAAAGGCTTGTATTGAATATCTGGTGATATTAAAAATTCCTACCCTCCATACCCTTGGGTCGAAACGGATGTTTTCATAAATGACAAACCTTTTCGAATTAATTCTGTTCCTATTTTCTGGTCCAGTTAGTTTGTTGATCCTAATTTTTGTGAGAGGATTCCATTGTAAATGTTGTTCTATTTCAAATGTTATGTTGATTTATTTTCTCACATGATAGGCATTTCATTATTCAATGCTGCTATAAAAGTAATTAGTAGCAAGCAATACAGACTAGAGGCAGGATAAATTTGTGAACACGCACCACTGCGTTCCAAAATGGCAAATATTTAAATAAATTCTACATTTACGAACAACAATGTTTCCACCTATTCACCACATTTAACTAAAATAGACAGCAACGCAAATTCAGAAAACAAAGCCGATTTAAACGAAACTGTACTAAAACGCGATGGGATTTCCAATGAAGCCACTATTAATACATTTGTCGCTAATGAAATAACTTAGTTCCCTGAAGCATTTTATTTGCCTGATAATATTCATTTGTTGAACGGAAATGCTCATAATGAGGATTGAATTAATTTGTATATTCAGTGCCGAATATTCGTCTGTTATTGCCCAAAAATAAATTGTTATTGAATCAACAATCGTTAAAATAACAATAAGTGTGTGTTTTGAATATTGGTTGAACGAATTTTGTATGATTTTAATTGATGCCTGACTATATTGTAGAGATTTAAGTGTAAATATTTATGTGACGGTACAATAACAGCGCAGTAAATTGAAGATACAATTTATATGAAATACGAGGATTTATCTCCCGTATTTTATGGTAATCGTGTTTTTGTATACCGTCTGAATCATGGTAATAACAGAATACAGTTTTTACATGGAAACAGAACTGAAATTAGATATTGTATCAACAACGATATTGCTATTTACTTTATGTTCGAATTCTTTATGATTGCGTTGTTCTAAAACAAAAGGAATCACTACGAAGTCAAATAAATGCGAAACAATGTAGAAATATGACTCACCTGATCTTGTGGCTCAATCGCGAACCTCTGTTCCCTATACGCACTCACAGAACTAACCAATATCAAAAATAACATACATTGCTGCACTAAAACGTTGAACTTCATCGATATCCTTAACAAAAGGAACAATGCATTGGCACTTCTACTCGTTACACGCGATCTATGTTTCACATCATCAGATGTTTCTCTAAAATCACTTTTAGGTTTATTAGTATCATTCATACTGATGTTTTGATTATATTTCACATGAGTATGTTTATCGTTATCTACCGTTATACGAATATTAATTAAACTTTGTTCAGAATTAATTTCATCATTCGATTTGCTCGAATCATTAGTTCCCATTATGGATCAGTGCATAATTTGTTTGCAGTCACATGTTAATATTCTTGCTGGTTAAAATTTTCTGTCGTTCTACTTGAAATTGGTTCATTGTTCTGCATCTGAAACAAAGAAAATGTTTTAATAAGCTTTTTAATTTAATGTTAAGTAATTTCCTTTAATATGGCGAAATAATATGGTGGGGAATACAATCTTGTTTCGGTTGGTAACTTTATCCGCTTTGTGCTCTTCTTGCAACTTTATTTCTGTTATTACCTCAAATACCATATTTGCTTAAAACAACATAAAACCAAAACCGGTTTACCGGTTCTTTTACCGTACGCAGCATTTATATATTATTAACTCGGGTGCTATTAGACAAAATTCGGTCGCATTCCGGCCATCATCAAAAGAGATGCAATCAAACTGGACCCAAACATTTCCATTTAAAATCCCCACTTCATACGAAAAATTTCAACGAATAAAAATAAACGAAAAACCAATGCTTGTTTTAATAACCTCGTCATCATTTCAACAAAAACCGACGTTTTTAAAAGGAAACAAGGATCATAAATTCTAGATACTAAACATGATATGAAATATGTTCGTGATGGAAAGAAAATTAGTTTCCGCATAACTAAAACTTTACTCCATAAACATAAATAGGAGTTAGTGGTACGCTTTCAAAATTCTATTCGGTACACGACAGCATAAACATGTCTTAACCATAGTGTATTATAGAAGGGGATGTTATGAATAAATCATTCTGGAGCATTGCAAAAGACGGCAATTTCTACTGCACCGGTTTATAGTCCTCGGAAGGAAGGGGAATAGATATATCTAAAGGCTTTACTACTGGCTGCAGTACTTTAGAAAAACTCGATAGTAACTCGAAGCAAAATAAAATTTCACCTGGCGAACAAAAGCATAATCAGCCTGTTATGTTTTCACTGCTGGTGCTAGGACACAGGCCTCCTCTCAGAGAGAGGGAGTGGGCCGTAATCCACCACGCGGGCCCAGTGCGGATTGGTAGATGTTGCATGTCTTCGAATTTTGGTTCTAGGCCATGACGGTTTCCTCACGATGTCTGATGATTATCGTCTAGTGCATATGAATATTTAATTTACTCGTACAAACCAGCAAGATAGGGGGTAGTGTGTAATGTTCTAGTAACTATACATTCAATTGATACAACATTAACAGAACAAATTGGTATATTTTCTATTTCCAATATTGGAATGAAAGTATAATGTACAATTGGAAAAATTTAAGGTCTTCACTTAGAGCCATATTAATACACTTTGAATCTATTGATTGGATTTCCACAATCCTCACAAAAAGTAATGGATCCGAGTGTCTGCTCAAAATTGCATTATGTTTAATATTTTTTGCAGATCGTAAAGTACTTCTTGAATCTCACCTTTTGTTGTTATATTGAGTCTTAAAGTATTTGGGTACTGCAGCTACACTTATTATTTTAGCCTTGTGATTGTGGAATAATAATATCTATGCATATTATGGTTTTTGTCATTGACCTCTCCCCTCCATGCCTCGGAAAGCACGTTACGCCGTTGGTCCCGGCTGTCATTCGTAGATCTTTGACAGTCGTTACGGGTCGTCAGAAGCCCGTAAGTCGGACAACCAGTCTTACCAAGAGGAATCGTATTACCCAGTAAGTGGGTTGTGGAGGTCAGATAGGCAGTCGCTCCATGTAAAATACTGATACTCAGCTGCAAAGACCCCATCATAGTTGAGAAAAGGCTAGGCAGATGATGATGATGATTATGGTTTTTGTAAAGGTTTATGATCAGCTTAAAACGATATCTAAATAAACAAATATTATAAAGAGAAAAGATTTGATTTTTTATATGATTGTATGTTTGTTTGTTACGCTTTCACGCTAAAACGGCTGAACAGATTTGGATAAAATTTAGCAAATGTGTAAACCATGACCATTAGGACAAAAAACCCTTTTTACCCCGTTATTCCCACGGAGTTAAAGACTTGTGTGGGTGAAACCGCGGGGCATAGCTACTGGACTTTATAAATTAATTAATTATGATGAAAATTAAAGAAGAAAAGAGGGGCTTGTGGCTAAGTAATAGCAGCCGCACGGGATGGTCAATCAGGTTAAGCTACGCTTGCCGCGGTTGGTCCATGGATGGGTGATCTTTACATATCAAGGCCCCTCTGTGCCTCGGAAAGCACGTTAAGCCATTGTCCTGGCTGTCATTCGTGGATCTTTGGCAGTCGTTACGGGTCGTCGCTTCATGTAAAATACTGATATTCAGCCGACCCTAATATACATAGTTGGGAAAAGGCTAGCCAGATGATGATGATGAAAATAGATCATCCCGGTCAATAGTTCACCAAGTACTTCATCAGTTAATCACGTTAATTCAACGAAAATTTCTATCGTTGTTCGCACTAAAATTATTTTCGATATCTACACGCTCTCTCGTGAACACACAGTAAAGGCGTCTGTAAGACTAACGCTTGTTTGATAGAATCGCATTTCCCATCTCTTTCTGTCTTAAACCAATTTAAACTGTAAGAAAGAGATAAGACCCATAATATAACACGGCTCTTTTGTAGAACTTCCCTCAAAGGAATCTCAAAATAGGTCTTATTTTTAACTATCGAGTGCTTCCTATTACAAAGTATTATTACTTTGTTCGAAGAAACTCAATCTCTTTGTTGTAGAGTGTTCACTTTTCAATTCTTTAGATAATATATTGAAAACATTTTATGAACGAAATTTCTTTTTGGTTTAATTAAAACTCATGCGTTAATCTGCATGTATTTAATCAATTATTTCAGTTAATTGAAGCATAGTTAATTAAATACTTTACAATCAAACAGTAACAAAGTAATGTCTATGTAATGATACAAGCATGTTATTACTGAAAATATAATTTATGAAAACAAGCTTACTATGAAAGTTTACACAAAAGTATGCATGGTTCTTTCTTGTTGTTTCAAACTTAACAATGCAGCGCTTACCTAAAACATGAAATAATATTGTACAAAAAGATAAAAGGTCCCAACACGCTGCCTTGCGGTACACCAACAAGAAAATAAATTCCTAGAGAATATTTAAAAATCCAGGCTATAATGTACACTCGACAAAGTGAGCGATTGACCACTTTTCACCCTTATATTCGTAGTAATAAAGTTGAAAGTGGTGAACTGCAAACATTGCCGACTGTACAAAAAGATAGTTGAGAAACCAGGTGAACCAAGTACGGGCTTAATATTTTAAATGTATTGAGGATTCTAACATAAAACTATATTGCTAAGGTTATAGTTGGGAATGTCGAGATAAAGTTACTGATATGGGCCATGAAGCTGCAGATGACAGTGATAAAGATCTGAATGGGAGGAGTGTTACTAAGGAATCCTGGACAAACGGTTCAGCAAATGTTGAAACTGCTGGATTTAAGTGAGGCGTGCAAACTTAAATAAGAGAATATGGCTTTGAAGGAATTGTGTTAACTTTTTATTCACTGGTAATTTTCTAGGCGTTGGATTTTATAGTGACTGTAATTGGGTGTAGCTAGTCTGTTTTAATATTGTAGTTTTTGATATGAATTGTTAACGAATAATGGTTCTTGAATAGACATTCTGCGAAAAGTTTCTTTACTAACAAAAAAAAAAGAAGCAAACTTTTGATAAACAACAAAAACAGATAAGTCAATTGGCATAGTAACGAAGATTTCAAGAACACAAAGTAACATCACCTACCAACAGAAATCATACAAGTAAGCGATTATCATATAACAATTGATTCAACTAAAGAGAAATACGAAGTCTACCCGACTGTCAAAAGACAGAGGCTCAAACATTTCGATGAGACTGCACATCTCTGAAACTAGGAGATCCATTCAAAAAGATAATTCGCGTAAAATACAAAGCAGCACTGTCTTAAGTTTTGCATAGTGTGAGATACGGGAACGAAGTTAGGTTCGCAAAGTTGGATTTCAATGTTCTTAATTCTTCCTTAGATGTTCAGTATTAACCTCCTGAGTACTGACGTTCTAAATTTAGAACAACCACAAAATAAAAATATTTTGCCAAAACGAACCAGCTTAGCATCAAGTTTTTTACGAGAAACGAAACGTTGTAATTTTTAGTTCCTTTAAAAAAAGTATCTCCCCACTCAGTCCCTTCTGTCAAACCGATCATGGCGTCGCAACAACGAGAGCCGCGTGCGCCGGGTCGACGGGGTAAGTTAATCCATTTGAAACATATTTTTTTTTGCAATCTGTTAGTTTTTTGGAGTTTGTGCAAGCTAACCAATGTTTGTACAGCATCCACTCACAATTATTTCACCGATTTACTGAATTAATCTTGCTCCATGATTCGATTTCTATCAATGTCCTTATTTTAGTACATGAGGTTCCTAAACAGTAAGTTGGATGTACTTATTTTAGAACATCCGTTCATAAATATGGTTTGCTTTTTTGTTTCAGTTTTATAAGAAGATCAAATTCTTGACGAACTAGACAGAAGTGAGGGTGATTTTAGTGCTTCTGATGATGACGACATTTATGAGCCACCTGAAGTACAGCCCAAATCTAATTCTGATGGCTATAATAGCTCCGATTCAGAAGAATCTATACATCTACTTGATATTGATCGAGTATTATCAACACCACCACTTTCATCACCAGCGCTTTTGTCATCTTCATTGATTCGAGGGCACCGTTGCCCTCGAATCAATGAAGATGACTCCAGAGTAAGAAGAGGGCAATCTTCACGCAGAGGCGCAAGAGAGACTGATTAAAATTAGCTAAAACAATAAAGAAAGTTTGATAAGTTTTTGATATTTGTTTGTTTTTTTTTTTTGCTTTTCTTTCAAATATTTTGTAAAGATAAGCCTTTGTTGTGATTAAAAACCAAAACAAATAATAGTTTACGTTTCAAGTATGTCTCAATTACGGAACAAAGAGTGATTATTTCAAATAAATTTATTTTTAAATATAACTTGTTTCATTTGATTTAGGAAACGAATATCCTAAATTAAGTACATCAAAAATTAAATTATAATACATATAAAAAACTGATGTCCTAAATATAGGACATCGCGAAAAACCAGTTTTCCATGTCTTATAATTTTTATTTTATTTTTCCTTGCATATTTAACATGAAAATATATAATGTTGCAAAAATCAAGGCAATACACCACAATTTCATACCGTCGGACTCAGGAGGTTAAGTTAGTGGAAGTTGAGATTTTGCTTGAATTACATTGAAAATTTTGGTAGCGGTTATAATATGTAAGGAGTTTGCGAAATGGTATTTCAATGTCTCCCTGTTCAATATATAATTTTGATAAAGAGATTATTCTACCAAGGAATTTAGTTAGAAACATATTTTTATTGTACTGCTAGATGTGAGCTTAATGCATAAGCATAATCAGCCTATAATGTTTGGGATGGGAATGGGATACCTGCTGAGGCCTCCTTTCGTTGAGAGGATGCCTGAGTCCTGTGTTACCAAACGGACACAAATCCAGACTCCGAGTTGCTACTGAGAAATTCTTGAGGAAAAAATCTTGAGAGGTGTCAAGGGACACCCGGATGGAACGAAATTCAAAGAGAGAGAGAGAGAGACAGACAGAGAAACACGCGCACGCCACACGGCTTACAACTACATATAGCAAAAAGCAAGTTTTGTTCTTAATTTTTTCCGTCTAGCCCCCTTTCGCAACGCGCGATAAAGAACTTCGTTCCAAAAATCTATTAAAACTGCCCGACCTGGGAAATTAAACCAGGCCGTGACGTTCCGACTACTACTACTAGAGACAAACGAGGGGTACCTATCCACAAAACGCCTAAGTCTGTCAGTCCATCGCCCCGTGTGTCAGTACCCAGTAGACTTAGCAAGCTCTTGCAGCCATAATCTCGACAAATCATCTACTCTCCGCAGACTCCGACTCCGGGCTGAGAAATTCCTAAACGAAAAACACATTAACACTTTGCTCGACCTTTTTTTTTTTTTGTTTTCGGGGGGAAACCTTCGAAAGGCACCCGACCTCCGGGGAGTGTGGGATTTTTACCTCACTAAAACCACCCCGGTGATCACAATCCGCACATAGGGGTGGTCCTGGTTCCTCTTAAAAGACCAACTCCGGAACCACCCCTGCGCAACGCCTATAAGGCACATCCCTGGGGACTTTGCTCGACCTGGGAAATGAATCCAGGCCCAGACGCTCAGACTATCTTTAGAGACAAACGAAGAGATTTTTTAAGTACCTATCCACAAAACGCTTAAGGGCTGAATTTTCCAACGCCAGATAATTTAATGGGAGGAATTTTAAATTTTTTACAGTTCTTCCATACAAAATCTATCAGACGTCCATTTTATTCTACGATTAAAAATTATCTGTCGATTGAAAAACAAGCCCTGTCTGTCAATCCATCGCCCCGTATGTCAGAAACCTATCGACTCAGCAAGCTCTCGCAGCTATAATCCCGACAAATGATCTACTCAGATTCTTTGAATAGTTTTAGCTAATTTAAGCTCCAGTGTAGGAAGAGCTCAATTAAATTATACGGGTGCCGCCATTTGCATGGGTTATATTCATGAATAAAATTCACAATGAATATTCATATTGTAGTTGGTAGGTGAAATAAGTTTTTGTACTATATAGCTTAGCTTGTTTATGAATAATCCTGTTCTGTGTGTTAATTTATTACTGTATCTTGTATGTTTATTGCATGAATAGGTTTAGGGTTATCGTTATCTTCATTTTCTTCAGTCGGGTTTGGTCATTCAATTTGTGGGTGTTCAGTATAATCGTTAGATTAATGATTTCTGAGGTGAGGTTATTGGATTTTTCCATCTGGAAATTCTCAGTTACAGCCTGGAGAGCAGAACAGTTTGTGCCCGGTTGATGACAACAGGCTCAGCCCCTATTAAATGAGACTTTTTTTTTATTGACAATGGGCTCACTCTTGACCTCAATCCAGCCCAGAGGCAGGGATGAGATCTACGGTGGAACGAGCTTGCCCAGAAGAAGCCTAGTCACTCTCGCCTTGAAGAGATTCGGGTTGTATGAACTCGGGAATGCAGACGCAGGCAGACGGTTCCACTCCTTAGCTGTGCGCATCAGAAAAGATGACGAGAAGCGCTTAGTGCGTATATATGGCATATTAACCAAATAGGGGTGGTATCCCGCAGTGCGTCTGGACTCTCGATGGTAGAAAGGTGAAGGCAGGATGAGCTTATACATAACTGGAGAAATGTGAGTGTACTGCCGGTACATCTCTGTTTAACTCTTCGAGGAATACAGGAACTGATGTTATGGTTTATGATTTATTTAATGATTTTTATAACGACCTCATTAGCTGTACTAACATCGACTTTGACTTTGCTGAATTTTGGGGCTAATATATATTTTTTTTAAGGGGCCCGTGGCTATGTTATAACAGCCGCACAGGTCGATCGGTCAGGTTAAGCTACGCTTGCCGCGGTTGGTCTGTGGATGGGTGACCATATTTACATACCGAGACCCCTCCGTGCCTCGGAAAGCACGTTAAGCCGTTGGTCCCGGCTGTCATTCATGGATCTTTGACAGTCGTTACGGGTAGTCAGAAGCCTGAAAGTCTGACAACCAGTCTTACCAAGGGGTATCGTATTACCCAGTAACTGGGTTGTGGAGGTCAGATAGGCAGTCGCTCTATGTAAAATACTGTATTCAGCTGCCGGTTAGACTGGAAGCCGACCCCAACATAGTTGGGAAAAGGCTAGGCAGATAGATGATGATGATATATTTTCTTTAAATCGAGTTATTTTTGCCATCGACACGCGAACGACGACTATTATAAACGACTATTATAAAAAAAAAACATTCATGTAAAAATTTACCCATGTTTGCAAACTAATAAATGATTTGATTTTATTTAACTGTAGTCATTTGTTTCTATCAATTCTATCAAAAAACAATCTTCATTACAATCATATATCAAAAAAGAATAAATTGTATTTCATTACCCATGCTCCTTTTCTATCTTTGTAACACAAAAATATATATTTACTGTGTCGTGAAAAGGTCAAGATTCCTTTTGACAAAAGTAAAATAAGTAATCTAGATACTTACAGGAATGTCTTTTAGAGGTATTTGTAAATATTTTATTTACTTCTTCTTACTCAAGATTCTTTAGCTGTGTGATCATTGCATACAGTCCGTTCAAAGTTATTTTACCTCTGTTAACAGCAAGCCAACAGTAAACTTATTATGACGAAAATAAAGATCACAATGATTTTGACAGACCTGCACCTTAATTGCGTAACACACGATCAATCGGAATCGGTTTCATTTTGACAGTTCAACAACATTCATTGCGTTATTTACGTGTTGGGCAGACAAATTTTTCGAACTTATGAAGCAATGGATTAGCAATTTGCTTCAAAATGATTCTGATTCCTTCTGATTGATCGTGTGTTACGCAATTAGGGTGCTGTCTGTGGCAGAAACCCAATAGCAACCTTATTAGAATGAGAATAAAGATCACTGTGATATTGACAATGATGCAAAATTAGAAGTAAAAGAACTGTGAACGGACTATAGAGACGTGCTTGTCTCGTCTTCTTTCACTTTGAACTGTCTCATTTTACCGTTCAAATCTATGTTTTTCTTTTTTATGATGTGTCAATTATATTTTCAAAAACATCGGTAGTAGGTAAGTAGTCAATAGCTTTTCATTGCTTATTTTGAAAAAAAAATAGATGTTCGAAATAAAGACAGTTTCTGCCTACGCCAATGGGAAAACGCGTGAGTTTGTATGCATGTATGTATGTGTAAAATTTATGAACTTAAAATCCATCAACTTGTTTTAAGTCACTTGGTTAGAGCCAAGAAAAAGCAATATCATTATGCCTAAACATTAGTAAGGATCGTAGCAGGTCCTATAGTTTTTTTTTTATTGCTGAATGGCCCTGCTCTTGATTAGAGTAATTCTCTATGACGAACGAAACCGCGCGAAATAAACCCGAAATTGGCGGGATTAGCCTTAGCCAGTAAGGAATCGTTAAGTGGTCATAGTGAATGAGGGCCCTGATGGTAAGCCTGGCCCTGGTGGATCATAATTTTTATTAAGTGAATTGTTTTCGATTTCATGTATTATTTTTTGTCTCCTTTACTCTTTCACACGCAGTCTACATCTCTGTATCTATTCTCCTGTCGCAGGTATGCTGGAAGAGATTCTTATGAAATAAGCATCACCTCTGTACCTTTTTTCCTGTTCTGTTTTTCTGTTTTCTATTTATATAATAATATATGTATGTACATAAATGGTAAATAAAGCGATAGATGGAAAACGCGTGAGCTTAAATATATGTATGTATTATAATGTAAAATTTAAATTTCATCTACTTGTTCTAAGTCAGTTGGTTCTATTCTTGAAAGGAAGTAGATTATTTCTAGAGTTCACTTAGAGTAATCTATCTTTATTCAGGTTCGGTGTCATGTCTCTTGAGGATAGGCAAATAAAACAAGAACCAAACGTGAGATTTTCTACTATTATGGGTGTAGTTTACATAACAGATACTAGGCATGTTATTACAACTCTTTAAATCCATATTTTATTAAATTTTGATATTTTATTGCTGTTTTTTATAATAAGATATTATTGCATTTATTATGGCAGCACAATTCTTGTCAACACTGCATTTAAATGTCATCCCGTGTGTGCGTGTGTTCCGTGGCATCCGTTGTGTAATGTGTCTGGTCAGTCCGGTGGCATCCGATTAGACTGGAAGCTGACCCCACAGTTGGGAAAAAGGCTAGACAGATGATGATGAATGCATTAAAATCAGTAAGTACTTGCTGTGAAGTTAGTTTTCTTTATAAAAAAAATAAAAATATCATTTTTTTTATTGTTGTTGTAATTTTTTAATTTTCTGGCAAAAAACCGGGAATATATTCAAGATTTGGATGAGGTTAATAATGCAATTTTCAACTTGCGATCATCATCTTTCTTAAGGACATGGTAGTTATGTACCTTCTAGATATATCTTATTTATTTATTTAATGTTTTCGCGCACAACAAAGGTGCAAAGGCGGACTTACCTACTTAATGCCTTAGGCATTCTCTACCAGTCAACTAAGGGTGGTGAAGAGATTAGATGGCAGGTGCTTTGGTTGAGCCGAACAATAATAAAAAAAAAACTATACAAGTTATTGCATAAATATTACATAAATAGGTTAAAAACCCATAATACACATACATACTATATACACTTATAATATACAATTATACAAAATCAAGGGAGAGAGATGTTGAGATAAATCTGTTTTTTATTTTTTTTTATTTATTTATTTATCACAAACACAACTATCATTACAGGCAATAATCCTAATGCGGTAGCGTGGTATTTAGTTACATTCTAAATTACAATTAAAGCTACTAGTTATAAATATTAGCATAAAATAATACAAACAATGTTACCTTTGTGAATTCATTCAGAGAGCAATTAAATAAATCTATCCTATCAGCAGTATCATTCAGTGCAAGGCTCGCGTCAGGGGCGCTTTACTGAGCAGGTTGGTTCGCGCGCGTGGCACTGCTAACAACCGTGGCCGTCGGCGTCGCAATGCGTACTTATCAGGCACATTCAGACATATATCCTTCATTAAAACACCAGCATTAAACATTTTACCGCGCAACAGCTTAAAAATGTACGTGGTAAAAGCCAGGTCCCTTCTTGTCTCCATTTTGTTGTACCCAACCGTGCCGATTACGAACAAGGTTGGGTACAGCAACGTACCTACACTATTTGTTCAGAAAATAACTCTGCAATTTCCGCTTAAATGCACACCGTCTGGTGGTCGTCCTGATATCAAGAGTCCTTATATCTTACATTGGTTATTAAAATAATATACTTTTTATTTTCATTAATCTTTGCTATGTATGTCTCTGGTTTATTCCTAGATTTTATCTTTATTCTGAACAGAAATATCCCAAGAATTCTATAAAAACCTACATCTATTGCTCAATCAGTATCATCAGACTTCATAGAATCTAAATCTCCAACAAAAACGAATTCTAAAACAGCATCCACCCATACAAGTATTCATTCTACGAGTATTCCTAAACTGGAAACTCTATCGCCTTTCTAACGTTCCCATTTATGTATTAATTTCCTCTTAGACTAGATATACCAGTTGTTGGCTGACTAGACTTGGTTTCACAACATAGACAGGGTGCAGAAGGTTGACTCTGTACAACGGGCGGAAACAAGCGCACGCACACATTTGCGTGTACAACATATCTTACAATTTATACAGGTTTATTGTTAAAACATTAACAACCTCTCAGGACAAATTAATAACATAAAAAAAATAACTCACGCAAAAAAAAAACTTGAGAGGTGTCAAGGGACACCCGGATGGAACGAAGTTCAAAGAGAGAGAGAGAGAGAGAGAGAGAGACAGAGAAACACGCGCACGCCGCACGGCTTACAACTATAGCAAAAAGTGTCGATCCAACTTTTGGTCTTAATTTTTTCCGTCTAGCCTCCTTTCGCAACGCGCGATAAGGAACTTCGTTCCAAAAATACTCCCTAGTCTCTTTACCCAACTATTTTAAGGTTGGCTTGCAGTCTAACAGGCTGCAGCTGAATACCAATACTTTTGTTTAGATGGAGCGACTGCCTATTTGACCTACATTATCCAGTTACTGGGTAATACGATACCCCTTGGTAAGACAGGGGCTGCAGTCTCGACATTCACAGCGATCACTTTACGGCCGAATTCGGTCGCAAAGTCCCGGATTGTCAGGTGAAATGTATGGAGTGATCGCTATGAATGTCGAAACTGCAGCCCCTGGTTGTTAAACTATCTCAAACAAATGTGGATCGCTGTACTTTTGTCAATCGAGTCTATGTGTGCGTGTACTCGTAGTAGTAGCTCGCTGTATAGAAAACCTTCTGCACTTAATATATTTATGTTGCTACTCCTTAAGAAATAGATAGGCTGGTTTCAACGGATATTGCTAAGATATAAAATATAGGGACTATTTCCTGATATAGGTAGCTAAGTAATTGAATTTATATTAGATTTTTTATGGGCGCATAAAATTGATTAGTTTTTTGCACATTATTCTGAGATAAGACCTTGTTTACATCCTGCCAGGGTAGCGGGAACATCCGAAAGGGTTTACCGCTGCCCTGGAACATAAAGGGCTAAGGAAGGAACACGGGTGGGTTTTAGTCAGTAAGAGTCTGACACTCCCTTCTGCTCCACCCAGAGCGGGAGGAGTCATTTGATGATTTCCCATCGTCAAAAAAAAAGACCTTGTTTACATTACCAATACC
This sequence comes from Apamea sordens, assembly GCA_945859715.1. NCBI lineage: Eukaryota > Metazoa > Arthropoda > Insecta > Lepidoptera > Noctuidae > Apamea > Apamea sordens. The sequence continues at coordinate 7,282,313 of OX244009.1, read as the reverse complement.
TATTGCTATTTTTATCATGTCGTGATGTTCCTGTGGTTAAGAGCTCGCTTCTCATGCACGAGGTTGTGGGTTCAATTCCGGGCGAGTACCGATGTGACTTTTTAATTCATATGTACTTTCTGATCTTACTGATTTATCTTGGACACACTGAGTCTGACATGACTGATATTACTAATCCATTGCTTCATATCGATACCTTTGGGTAGAAAGGTCGTATAAACCAAAACCCGACTTTTCAGGAGAGCAGAAAAACTATTTTTTTTTTACATAAAAATTCATAACTTTTTTGTTTTTGAAGTTATAAAAAAATGATCTATGAGAAAGGTTCTTACAATTTGCAAATGAAAAAGGTTAAATCATCAAAATCTATCTATCTTCTTTAGTTTTAAAGATAGCTTGGATTTACGTCTAAGAAAAAATCAATTCTTGGTTAATACACCCCATGAAAATGTACTTAAAAAAAACTGTATAGGTCGTATATTCATTTTTCGTAAGCTTATGGTCACATTTACTGTCGTAAAAACCCATATGTGTAGTTTTTTTTGTATTAAAAACCATTTATAATCATAGATCAATTGAATTCTGACTAATAAACAATCCTGTTACTCTCAGAATTAGTAGGAACTCAATTATTATTATTGTAATACCCAATAATGGTCCATTTAAATAAAATAAAACTACCTGAAATACGAAATCAACATTTATAAGTATTATAATGCCTTCTAATCATCATTTACTATTATTTCAATAATCGTACAACATACCTAACAGGTTTAACATTTTTAAATCCAAACTAATATTATAAATGCGAAAGTAACTCTGTCTGTCTGTCTGTCTGTCTGTCTGTCTTTGCTTCACGCCTAAACTACTGAACCGATTTGTGTGAAATTTGGTACAGACATAGTTTGGAACTTGAGAATGGACATAGGATAGTTTTTATTACAAAAAATAAAAAATAAAATAAAAAATAAAATTTATTCCGGACATACAGCGCCATCTATTGGTCAAGAGTCGGTGTCATCTATTGGTGAAGTCACTATTCCACGCGAACGAAGTCGCGGGCAAAAGCTAGTTGTAAAAATAATTATAACAACTTAACTGAAAAGTGAAATAAAAAAAATCTACTTAGTCATAAAAAAACAAAAATTATTCAAACTTCTTCTAAATTAAAGTAATCAGGCATTTTAATCACTTATAAAATTATGACTTGATCGTTTTTTTTTTAATTTTTGTACATATTTAAATGTACTTAATTCAATAAATTGTACTAAGGCTTACTTACTAAGTTTTTACTTACTAAGTGTAATTTATTGAATAGGAACGAAATAAAAAAAAAAACGATCAAGCACTAAACGTAACTAACTTATGTACAGACGCCAGCAGGTCAAGCTACCCGAAACTGTCAAATTTTCCCAATCAACCATGGACCTTAATGCTTCTGTTAAGTTGAAAATCTATTAAAGAAATTTGACAGATTATAGTAGCTTGATGTGCTGGCGTCTGTACTAAAAAGTAACTTATTTATGATATACATTTGTATTCATAATTAGTTTAAAATTATTTATGAATTGTTACTATAAATTATTTTAATTATTATTACAAGTTAGGGCGTATAAACCATTTACAATTAACGACTATTTTTACGCCCTGAGTTAATATAAATTATGGTCATTACATCATAACAAAAGTACAAAAAAAAAACATTTGGCCTATAAATTGAAAATTTACCTTTTTTAAGAGGCTATGACCGAAGATTTCTGGGTCGTATTAACCATTTTTGTGCGAATTTCTGCATTTCGTATATACAGATCGATAGAGAAAAAAATTCTGAGAAAAATGGTATATTTATCTCAATTTGGCCAAAATGGTTTATACGACCTTTCTACCCAAAGGTATCGATATGTTCGAAAAATTTGTCTGCTCAACAACGTAAATAACGCAATGAATGTTGTTGAACTGTCAAAATGAAAGACATTGCTTTTGTTAGTTTGGTACGCAATTACCCCGCAATCACCCGCCAACCCAAACATAGTCAGAAATAGAAAAAGCAAATATGATGACTAACGCACAAAAATTGCTAACACAAATGCATTGCAGATACCCACACCAATTTTACACAACATTAAGTATTTCCACAAGCCATAAAATATTTTACGACAGGAAATCATTCAGCATTATTACATCTTCCTAAATAGAATCACTTACAAGGAAAAAAAAACATAAAAATCCCATAAATTTTCCCATACATTGAGTTCACCTCGCGTCTGTCAACGAGTAGTCTTATTTTTTTTTTATTTATAAGCGTAAAGTAGTCTTCACACGAACGGTGTTAATCGCTGCGATGATGGACTTGAATTTTTAATGCTTTGTTTTTTATTATAAAGCAAATTATTGTTTTGATGGATTATACTTTTATGGATTTTCATTTATTTATTTTATATTAGATACATTACGGGCTGATTTTTCAATCGACAGAAACAATTTATTCGTGAAATAAATTGACGTCTGACAGTTTTTGTATGGAAAAACTGTCAAAAATTAAAAATAATTCCTCCAATAAAATTATCTGGCGACGGAAAAGTCAGCCCTTAAACTGTACTAAAAACTTTACTTAAGATTTTATTTGGGTAGCATGATATGAATAATCAGTCTATAATGGGTCAGGTTATGGTTGGCGCAGTGGTTAAGCGATTGACTGCTGCGCTGCGTGTCGCGGGTTCGATTCCCGCACGGAACAAATATTTGTATGACCTACAAGTAGTTGTTCCGGCTCTGGCTCTTTGTGTATGTGAGTTTAAATGTTTGTAAACGCAATCACGATACATGAGAAATTCCTAGTGTGGGGCAATGTTTAAAAAAAAAGAAAAAGAATGTTCCCACTTCTGGGACACAGGTCTCCTCTTAGTCAAAGAACAGCAGTCGTGCAGCAGTGCTGATGAAATAATTTGCACAAACTAAAGCGCCTGGCTGGGTTGGAACCTGCGACCACCAACTCGTAAGTCGCGGCTGTTACCATTGGGTCATGCTGCTTTTATTAACTAATAGGAGTTAGTTGTAGTAGTTTTTAGTTTACCATAATGATGACAGCGTGTATGTATTTTTTTTTTTTTTTGACGATGGGAAATCATCAAATGACCCCTCCCACTCTGGGTGGAGCAGAAGGGAGTGTCAGACTCTTACTGACTAAAACCTTGTGTTCCTTCCTTAGCCCTTTATGTTCCAGGGCAGCGGTAACCCTTTTGGACGATCCCGCTACCCTGGCAGGCTTCGGCCCTATCGGGCCCCGTCGCTTATGCTGACATCTCTTTGAGGCGCGCATGGAACACGTACACGCCGTCCGGCACGGGCCTAGTCCTGATCGGACGGAGAGCTACCCATTACTCTCCGCCCGCAGGCCAGTGTGTATGTCTTCGGGCTGGGTTTGCCAACGCCAGACAACTTTATCGGAAGAATAATTTTGACAGTAAAGTTCTTCATACAAAAACTGTCAGACGTCAATTTTATTCCACGAATAAAAATTATCGGTCGATTAAAAAATCGGCCCTCATTGAGTAAGTCGTTGAAGTGCCATATCAATAAAAAATATTTTAGTTGTAGTTTATTTTTAGGCACTATAATTGTATGGGAAATTTACCACTCTTAGCTAAATGTACACCTATTTGTAAACGTTTTTATTAAATAGATTATTGTTATTAACATTAATTAAGTTATTTACTTTGTTGAGCAGACAGATTTTCGAAAATATGAAGCAATGGATTAGCAACATGCTTCAAAATGATTTATAATGAGGTTGATAGTGTGTTACGCAATTATTAGTTTAGGTTAAAAACAACATAAATAACACAATTTACCGCGAACTTTATACAAACAACTTATTAGTGTAACACCTTAAATATTATGAAAATTAATTGTAAATCCCCTATTTATACCCACGCCATTTATAAATGGAATGAATTATAATTTGCCGCGGAATTATAACGGGTACCGCAGACCGCAGCGGCTGGTTCGTGTGGAAAGGTATTTATTAAAAGATTATTATTAAATACTTACTCTATATTTGGCCCACAACCCTCCCGCATTGAATAGCACTCGAGTTTTTATTATTAGCTTTTAAGTATGCCTAATTGCTTATTTTGAATTCTCGAAATCTTAAAAGAGAGCATTATGTGCTTAGAAAAAACGCCCTATTTATTTATTTTTATGTGCTACGGACTCACTCGCGAATTATGTGAAGTGATACTTATACTTATTTTCAAATGTTGTGTCTCTGTGTGTGTGTTGTGTGTGTGTGTCGTTCCTCGGAATGTTAAAATTTTATAGATACTTGCATATATTATTTTTATATTAACATTTAGAACTAGATATTGAAATTGATTGTCGCTGCTGATTGAGCTTGTTGCTGCGTTGATTGTTGTTCATCATCTGCCTAGTCTTTTTCCCAACTATGTTGGGGTCGGCTTCCAGTATAACCGGATGCAGCTGAATACCAGTATTTTACATGGAGCGACTGCCTATCTGTCGTTGATTGTTTTTGATTTTTTTTTTATTGTAATTGCTATGGGTTAAATACCTGAAAAAAAAAAAAAATATTATTATTGACTGCACCGGTTGACGTCATCACGTCAACGGCGGCTGTTGCTGAAAAGCCTGGGGCTCTCTCTCCCATAGGATCGTAGCATTATGCTGTTTTGCGTGGATGTGTCGCATATATTCCCCCAACTTGTTCTTTTTGTGCTTGTCTTCTTGTTTACCGCAAATTAACGCATTTTATTTCTTTCTTTTTCAGTACCTACAGTCTAGAGAGGGTTCCCTAGGCTTTTATTGAAATCGGTTTTCAAAGAAAGAAAAAATATTTATTGCGACTAGTACAGGAAGATCATAAACTAAACTAAACTTAGTCAAAATTAAAAAAAAAACTAATAAAGTATATAAAAAAGTAACACAAAGAAAAATGAAACAGAAAGTCCCATACGAGGCCAAAAGGCTCCTATCTCAGCATGATGCTGCGACATTAAAAAAATGAATGTCGCAGCTGTATTCTATCATTAACTTTTGCCATTCAAGCTTTTGTTTTATGAGTCCAACTTCAAATCTTGCGAAAATCTGTGTCTATCAAAGTTAAGCCCAAGAAAATTGCATTAAGTTCGTTGCAAAATTACTTTTTTTATTTTTAGAAGCCCATACTTCCTGTCCGTTTGTTTTTTTTTATTCGTAATTGCATCGAAAGGTTGAATTAAGGAAAACTGATCTTATAACTCGGCAGATTGAGTCGAAATTGTGTTGTACGAAAAATTGGGTAACAGCACAATGAAATTTGAACTTTATGTGTTTTGTATTGAAAATTAATTTCCTTTGAAGGGTGTAAGGGTCGTTCGTTTTGTTGGCTATGCTCCAAGCTATCCATTCGCGTGCAATAATTCTATCAGTGGCTGAATTAGAGATTATCTCTTGAAATTATTTCACGCGGCCCAATGCAAGTGCAGTGGGTACGTAAAGGCTTTCATAAACATGTAGTTTGTGTGATAAAATGGCTGCGTTTAGCTTATCTTGGTAAGTTGGTATACTGTGAACGTGGTGTGGATAACATTATAAAATGGAATGTATTAGCATACTTAGTAAGGTTTATTTTTCATTGCTATTACGCTTGTGTGATGTTTCATGTTACTTAGTTTTGTTAAGGTTTGAAGATTGTTGATGAGTAAGTAGTACTGAACTTGATGCTTTATTATGAGAAGAGTATTGAAATCTTAGCTAGAAACTTTGTTATGATTATGGTAATAATTTAGCATTAAGATACTGTTGGAGTAGACGTTTTCTTGAGTGGAGATCGCGAATCGGTAAACGCGAGGTGGGACGCCCTCAGGCTAGGTGGAGCGACGGTCTTCGCAGGATGGCTGGTAGCAGCTGGATGAGAGTTGCCGAAAATCGAGTTGAATGGCGTGCAATAGGAGAGGCGTATGTCCAACAATGGACTGCTATAAGCTGATGATGATGATGAAGACACTATTAAATGAAACCGACATGAAAACTACACAGAAGGCCAGACAAGTGATAATTGTTGTCAAATCGTTTCGTATTTTTCATAATTACGTAAAATGTAGTGCTAGCAATGGTTTTTGCTTTGGCAGTTCAACAATATTAATTGCGTTGTTCACGTTGTTGAGTAGATTTTTTTTCGAACATATGAAGTAATGGATTAGCAATATCCTTCAAAATTATATGACGACACGGTTGGCGTAGTGGTTAAGCGATTGACTGCTGCGCTGCGTGACGCGGGTTCGATTCCCGCACGGAACAAATATTTGTATGACCTACAAGTAGTTGTTCCGGGTCTGGCTGTTTGTGTATGTGAGTTTAAATGTTTGTAAACGCACCCACGATACAGGAGAAAATCCCAGTGTGGGGCAATGTTAAAAAAAAAAACTTGAGAGGTGTCAAGGGACACCCGGATGGAACGAAGTTCAAAGAGAGAAAGAGAGACAGACAGAGAAACACGCGCACGCCGCACGGCTTACAACTACCTATAGCAAAAAGTGTCGTTCCAACTTTTGGTCTTAATTTTTTCCGTCTAGCCCCCTTTCGCAACGCGCAATAAGGAACTTCGTTCCAAAGAAATCACGTTGAGACTGATATAGGTATTGTTACGCAATTATGGTGTAGATTGACATAAGCTTTTCGGTAGCTTATGTTAGTCCTAATCATTTTTTACTTCTCCATCATCTTTGTCGCTGATAGAATGTCACTTTGTCTAGGTTCTCTTGTACAGACGCCAGCACATTAAGCTACTACTATCTGTCAAATTTCTTTAGTAGACTTTCAACTTTATCGCTAAAGCATAAGGTTCAAAGTTGATTGGGAAAATTTGACAGTTTTGTGTAGCTTGATGTGCTGACGTCTGTACCTTTCTAAAAGAAAATAATCCTTCCATGGAAAGTGGCACGAACTTTGGTCAGAGCCACCGACATCTCAGGGGTACGTGTGCTGAACCTTTGTGATCAGGAACAGATTATAGAAAAAGGCACACTAGTTGGTACTTGCGAGGAAGTAGATTGGTTGCGTCGATGCCAATATCTATCGACTGGGACCCTCAGCAAGGTATATAATATATTTTTTTTTTATCTTTGAACTGTTCTTCTACCAATATTGATCAATTACCTACACTGTAATACTAGAGTAAAGATTTCATGTAGAGCATTGGAAGCCCGGTGGTAACGGCCGTGACTTTCGAGTTGTAGGTCGTAGGTTCGTAACCAGACAGGTGCTTTACTTTGTGTAAATTATTTCACCACCACTGCTCTCAAAACATCGTGAGGAAACCGGCATGTCCTAGAACTAAAAAAAACTTGAGAGGTGTCAAGGGACACCCGGATGGAACGAAGTATAACTGGCTTGCTTTCTATAAGATAGAGAGAGAGAGAGACAGACAGAGAAACACGCGCACGCCGCACGGCTTACAAAGCTATAGCAAAATGTCGTTCCAACTTTTGGTCTTAATTTTTTCCGTCTAGCCCCCTTTCGCAACGCGCGATAAGGAACTTCGTTCCAAAAATCGAAGGCATGTGACATATACCAACCCGTACTGGGCCCGTGTGGTGGATTACAGCCCACTCCCTCTCGAAGAGGAGGCCTGTGTCCCAGCAGTGGGAACAATAAAGGCTGATTATGTAATAGATTTCATAATTGACTTATTAACCAACAAAAAAAAACATCATCATTCTCCTGCCCTTATCCCAATTTATTTGTGGTCGGCGCAACATGTCTTTTTCTTCCATACTTCTCTATTTAGTCGTCATCTCGACAGTCACCCCCTTTCTAACCATATCATCATTCACACATTCCATCCATCGTTTCTTTGGTATTCCCCTACTCTTATAGCCATCGACATACGAAAAAAAAATACAACATATCCGAAAAAAATATTAAAACAAAAACCACCCACGACGCTCACGGTACACGTCACACCCCTTTTAGACAAATGCCACAGATGATGACAAATTTCATTTTCCTCTTCCTATTCGGAGACAGTTGCTATCAAGACACTGTATTGAGTTACGAGGCTTTCCCTTAAGGGTTCATGTTATGTTTTTGTGTGTTCGAAAATGTGTGGAACTTAATACGAGGATTTTTATTTTGCTGAATTTTTGGTAAATTGGCTGTGAGCATCTGGATTAGTGCCAGAGCGTGGCAATAGGAGCAGTGGCTTACGAGTTGCATGTCGTTGGTTCAAACCCAGACAGACACTTTACTTTGTGTAAATTAAATCATCACCACTGTTTACTTTGCCTGTTTGGTTTCTATGTCCCATAAGGATCAGGGGGCCTACTCCGAAGTGCAAAGTGCGAATGTTCGGATCGGATCGACACATGGCCGAACCGAATATTATTGAAAAATGCGAAAAAAGTTCGGATCGTCTCAGTTGGGTCGGTACCATAGTCAATATTCGAAAGAGTGTAGGAGTGTAGGATCGGAACCGACCGAACCAAATAGTAAATTCGTAGCAGGAAACGGCCGAACATTCGGCCGATACTACTTCGGAGTAGACCCCCAGATATAGATCGATGATGATGATATTTTGGCGTCATCTACATTGCCACATGCAAACTACGCATCACCCTGACGTCACGCAAAATCCTGTATCGCGGAAGCAGAATTTACCGCGCGACTAGTTAAATTATGCTAGTTGTCAACATCACCAAATACAACACCAATCTATAGGCCAAACCTCATCTCGGCGACAAACAAATTTCTAAAACTTATCAATAAATGTAGGGAAATTAGAGGTATTTTTGACAGATTGAGACTGATATCAGACTGTGAACGTTCGTAAAATTACGAGAATTGCCCCTCTGGTCGGAGGTCTTCCTTTTTCTATACCTAGAGGTTGAGTGAATGTTACGCCCTGTTCCTTATACCTCTATAACATGGAACTTATTAATAACATACCTCTTGAAATATAAAGGTACCAACACCGTTGCTTACCTCGGGTATTGTAGACGTGATTTTGTTTGTAAAAATTGCTCCAACATACGGTACAATAATTTTAAATGTCAAGAAACATTCCTATTTTCCACCCAACAACCAATTACCGTGTCACTGTCAGAATATATTAACTTTAATCGCTAAAATCTACACGATAAACGCGAAGTAGTTCAAACAGTATGCTAAATGTTAAACCTATCGTTACAATAACTAGAGTCGAGCTGTAAACTGCGCGGTAACAATCGTGAGAGTTATTAGTCTGGCACAAGTTAAAGAATACTGGCGATTCAGACTCGTGCAATATTTTGGCAAAAAAAAAATAAGGCAAGGATAATTATGTCCTCAAATAATTCTCATTTTGTTTTGCTACAAATATTATTGAAGTAGTAAAATGAATGCACCTCTTTTTTTAACCTCCATTAATTTTTTATTTCGTTATCATCATCGTATCAGCCGAAAGACGTCCACTGCTGGACATAGGTCACCCATCCACAGACCAACCGCGGCAAGCATAGCTTAACCTGACCGATCGACCTGTGCGGCTGTTATTATTTAGCCACGGGCCCACATTGCTACTGTTAGTGTGTTACGTAATTACCTGTACTGTAACTAAATAAATAATTTCACCGTTTTTATATTCATTAGGTCGTACAAATCAAAACCAAAAGTCTTTTATTCAAATTAGGCAGAGAATCAGCACTTTTCGAACGTCAAAATTACAAAAGACAGTCCCCCATGGCTCCCGCCCTTCACCACTTCCTAGTGCTATCGCTGGAAAGAAGAAGTGGCGCAACAAAATCCCCAGCAGCACAGCTGTCTGTTCAGATAAAAAAAAAGTTGATTGTATACAATACAGTACCTTTCGTCAGTAATTCTTGTAATGTTAATTACATTACAAGACCAGAACATAAAATTAAATAATTTGCAATATGTCAGCTAGCCACGCCAATATACCAACAAATATAATAAAAACTATACGTACTCAAGCTAAGAAAAAATTAATTAAAATGGAAATGTAAATAAAAACTTACTACCCAAATAAAAGCCTCCAGGCATAAAGGGCGTGACAACTTACATATTTATGCATTGCTGGGTTCTATTCACATAGCTGTCACTTGAAGTCACAAATGATAAACTAAGACTATCGAAGTAAAATAAATAAATAAGTTAATAACAATAACCTGTCAGTAAGCTAATCCTGGGGAAAGAACAATGTTAAGTTAGGTATCTAATGTGTAAATTTTATCTAATTTAGATCGAAAGAAAGTCAATAACCTCGATAAAAATAATGCTATCATGACAACGCTCAGTAAATCGGACCATGATCTCAATATTTCGTTATTAGTAGCAGGTGGAAGCTGCATAATCCTCTCGGAGCTGAGACCACGCTTTGAAGAACTGTACTGCACACGGGAACAATCATGACACGGTACAATTTATAGGCGGAAGCGGTTGCACTCATACGGTGTAGCTGCTTTTTTTCACCGTTTTTTTTCCTCAGAGATAACGATTGGATTCTTCACTGAATCAATATTGTGGGCGTTGATTTAAAGCCTAGCCAGGATTAAGGATAAACCCGTAGGGCAGGAGAAAACCTATTTCAAAACTACGTCCTAAAATTTATAAAAATATTTCAATAGCAGTTATTAATGTCTAATTAAATAACAGTTACTATCAAGATAATAAGTATTGAAAAAAACTACAAGCCTATTTATCTGATCAAGATTATGTCTGGACTTTAGAAGAGACTATGACCTCTGAGTTTGTTTCTGCCCGACCTCATATATATTTTAAAATATGATTGACATGTAAAAGTGTTTTTACAAACCTACTTACTTTACAAAAATCATTAATCTAAATGATAATTATCCGATTGGAATACGCAGACCAATAGAATAATGCTCATTAGACTTTTTGCGAACTTCGAAGCTCATGATCGTCGCGTGATTAGCAAATATCTCATTTATATATTCGCTTTAAGCGACGTCATCCGGCGGAGATGAAGCACATTTATAGCATTATTTTAATTTATATCTGAGTTCCAAGATAATCTTTTAGATTTTGTCTTGATAATTATCATGTTGTCAAGCTACGTTTTAACTGTGTTACTGGCTTATGATTTTAAACACCAAAAATAGCCACTACCACTATAAGTAATAATTACACAAGATGAGAGCCGTGCCAATAATAAAGCCATTGCAAAACGCAGGTCTTAAAGACCAATTATTTTACTACCCATAAAATAAATCTGCCATGCCTTTTCCAAGTTATGTTAGGGTCGGCTTCCAGTCTAACCGAATGCAACTAAATACCAGTATTACATGGAGCGACTGTCTATCTGACCTCCACAACCTAGTTACTGGGTAACATGATACTCCTTGGTAAGACTGGTTGCAAACTTTTGGACTTCTACCCGTACCCGTAATTTCACTGCGCAGCTGAATAAAAATAATCAGCCTATAATGTTCCCACTGCTGGGACACAGGCCTCCTATCTTCAAGAATGGGCTGAAATCTACTACACGGGCCCAGTGCAGGTTGGTAGATGTCACATGTCTTTGATTTTTTGTTTATAGGACACCGTTTTCCACACAATGTTTTCTTCGCCGTTTTGAGAGCACTGGTGATGAAATTATTTACACACAAAGTGCCTGCCTGGACAGAGAGAGGTGCAAGGTGAGTGGGAGGCCTTTGCTGAGCAGTGGAACATTAATGGCTAATATAAAAAAAAGAGCCTGCCTGGGTTGTAACACGACTTACAACTCGTAACTCGGCCGTTGCTACTAGGCCGCTAGAGTTCTTACATACAAAGATATAAATAAAGCCTTACCAAGTACCTATCTTATGATTTTAATTCTGTTTCATCCAATATGTTGACAAAACGGTTAGCGCAGTGGATCGTGCGATCGGACTGCTGCGCTGCGTGTCGCGGGTTCGATTCCCGCACAGAACAAATATTTGTAAGTCCTACATGTATTTGTTCTGAGTCTGGGTGTTTTTCTATCTATAATATGTATGTATTTACAAAAAAAAAATGTATATAAGTAGTTTATCAGCCATCTTGTTACCATAACACAAGCATTAGGTTGCTTAGCTTGGGACTAGATGGCGCTGTGTGAAATGTCCAGGGATATTATATTATTATATTAATATCAACTCCCGTGTAGGCAGAGATGAATTAATTAATTTAACCGTTAATTTGGCAGTTACCACAGTGCCCACCGCTGCACATAAAAGAACCAATATTTCAAACCGCCTATCACTTAGACCACACCTCGCGTCGGAGGTCGCATTCCACTATGCCAGGTGCAAGACGCATTCACATACGATTTATGCTTCTCTATTCAGACCAAAATGGAAGCCTCGGTGGGAACAGCGATTTTATTAATAGCTAAAGGATGCAAGTATTTGATTACAACGATAACTGCTAGTAGCCTTTTGGGTAATCGAGTTTGTTATAAGGGATGCTGATCGGTCGGTTATAAGGACCGATTCGGAGATAAGGTAAATGTTTTAATTTCTTGGAAGAGGCCTCGAATTTAACAGGTAATGTAATGTTGTGTAGGTATGCTTGAATTGTCGTGGTTTTAATCGAAATTATGGGAATTTAAAGTGTGAAGGTGCTCTGAACGGCGGTATTTTGATCGCGGGTTTATCTTGGAAATATGAGGAGAATGTTAATATCTAAGATATTTAAGCAGACAGGTTAATTTAAATAATAGCGTATGTTATAGCTGTTTTGATGAACTCAACCTTTTTGGGTTGTGTTTTTTTGCGACAAATCGGTATAAAAATAAGTAGGTAATGACCAAAATTAACGTTATATTTATGTGTTGTATTTTTATGTTTTATGGTAAAGGTATACATAATATAAATTAAAATCGCTTTTCGTGTCTGTCTGTGTGAGTGCGTGGTTCTTCTTAACTGCGCAACAGATTTTGATGCCGTTTTCAACATAATTTAAAGAATTTACTCCGAAAGGTTTATGTGTACAATACATTAATATTAAACTTACGTAATATGATAACGAAATCTGTTTTGAAATGATGTTTTAAAAACCGTGCAAAACAGGGGCGGCTCACTAGTATAGGATATTAGAAAAAAAATTATGCGCATTTTAGTAGCGAGAACGTTCCTGTTCGGGGGCTTGTGGCTTAATAATAACAGCCGCACGGGTCGTACGATCCGGTTAAGCTACACTAGCCGCGGTTGGTCCATGGATGGGTGACCAAGGCCATCTTTACATACCAAGAACCCTCCGCGCCTAGCAAAGTCAGTTAAGCTGTTCGCCCCGGCTGTCATCCGTGGATCTTTGACAGTCGTTACGGGTCGTCAGAAGCCCGAAAGTCTGACAACCAGTCTTACCAAGGAATTTCGTATTACCTAGTAACTGGGTTGTGGAGAATGTAAAATACTGGTATTCAGCTGCATTCGCTCAGACTGGAAGCCTACCCCAACATAGTTGGGAAAAGGTTAGGCAGATGGAGATGTGTTATATGTTTTGTACTTTATTTTACTTGTACCTACCTCCTTTTTTGTTGAATCGTTAAAGACCTGGATCCCACCACCAGTATACCTCCATAGAACGATACCGGTACTACATCATGAAATGAATAATAAACCTTGGAACATAAAACTAGGAGTTACACCCTATTAGCTAACAAGAACAAAAGCACATAAATCATTGTATTAAATTAATAACTTGTGCCACTTTCTTGTTTGTTTACACTAGTAAATGATTAAGGATACATTTCTTATGGCCAATAACTATAATTTAGGTACGGACCGTTATTGATTAAAACGACATAATACACATAGCCGGCCGGGACTGGACAAGAGTAGCAAGCAATAGAGACACATGGCAATCTCTGGAGGAGGCCTTCACCTAGGAGGGGTTCTTGCACAAAATGGTACTTAAACTTATCACATAGGTAGAAATTTATTGATTAATTTATAATTGTAATAATACTAATTCATAATTAATTAGAAAATTTATTTGATTTGATTTGTTTTGAATTAACTTTAATGGATGCAAAAAGATGTTTATAATTTTTTAATTTAGTTATAATTGTTTAATTTAGTTCAAATTTAATTTTAAAATTTTATTTACTTTACAATGTTTATTTTTCTACTTATTATTTTAAATTCACTGGCAAAAAATAAAAGGCTTTTTTATTTTTTATTTATTTTATTGATTAAAATTAAGACTCTTGTATCTTTACCAATAATGAAGCAAAGACCTCGTCTGTGTTGCCTTCCACAACTAACCCGTCTGCCTTCAAAGCAAGAGTGAACAGGCATCTTATGGGCAGGTTCGTTCCATCATAGACCTCATCCTTCGCTTTCCTTCAGACATGATCGAGGTCAAGAGAGGACCATTCAGAAAAAACTTTTTTGCAAAAAAAAAATCAACCCACTTCCAAAAACGACACTACAAAGTGAAAAATAACTTTAATTTCGGAAGTCGGTGGCAAACAACGAAAATGCGAACCCAACGACACCGACTTCCGAAGTTTTTATTTTTCACTTTTAAGTTGTAATTTTTACCAGTAATTTTGGTTTAAAAACCAAACTACTGAACCGTTTTTGATGAAACTTCTATGGGACCATTTGGAAAGTATACCCTTTCTAACAAAAAAAGAATTTTTCAAATCGGTTGGCAAGCGACGGAGTTATGCGCGACCAAACATAAAAAAAAAAATACAAAAATCCAAATTGAGAACCTCCTCCTTTTTTAGAAGTCAGTTAAAAAACATTGTAACATGATAGAAATGACTGAGTCTCTCAGTAATTTCTACCATGTTACAATTGCTGCAATTGCTATGTTAGATAAAAGAAAATAGTTAAAATAAGCTTAAGAAAAGTATGTACAGTCAGCGTCAATAATATCGGGACGAACAGACTGTTCAAAATGATCATTTTCATAGTTGCATAACTATGAAAATGAAACATTAACTCAATGACACAAGGAATGTTTCAGAATGAAGACAGTACACGACAACTGACATTCTGACAAGAACTTTATCCAATTGAGACAAAGTTTAATTTTCTTAGTTGTTGAGATCATTTTGAACAGTCTGTTCGTCCCGATATTTTTGACGCTGACTGTACAAGTAAGAGAGGGAACTAAATAAACAGGCGATTGGCGCAGCGTGGCAGGTGCTACGCGCGGATGTATACCGCTTCACATGTACCTGATGCAAGTGTTGCAGAGGGAATGAGGTTAGCGGGGAGTTTGAGAAGTTTCTAGATATTTTTGTCACGAATCTACTGCTTTTTTTTAAAGCTATAATTTAGGTACTAATTATAACATAAAAATAATCAAAAATTGGTCGATTATCCATGATTTTTGTGGTTTTTACTTGTATAACACTGTGCATGACATAACCGAGAAAACTAGACTTAACAGACTTAACAGAAATCGATGTAGAAGGAATAATTTGCTTCAGAATGTACCAGTCAAAGACAAGAAAAAACTGTTTTCTTAAGCCCTAATAAATTCTTAAAACCTCATTAATCTTATCTAATACTAGCTACTACACCGCTTAGTCGCGATCCTGTGAGAATATCGGGATAAACAGTACCCCATGTCCTAATCTGTGCTGCTGGGGAGTTTGTTGCGCCACTTCTTCTTCCCAGCGATAGCACTAGGAAGTGGTGAAGGGCGGGCGTTTTTGGGGGACTGTCTTTTGTAATTTTGATGTTCGAAAAGTGCTGATTCTCAACCTAATTTGAATAAATGACTTTTGATTTTGATTTTGAATCCAGGTCTACCCATGTGCCAAATGAAAATTTCATCCAAATCCGTTCAGCCGTTTTAGCGCGAAAGCGTAACAAATAAACATACAAAAAAAATCAAATCTTTTCTCTTTATAATATTAGTTTAGATGTTGAACATTCTCTGAATCAAAGTAAAACTCAATGCATGCGTGTTGATAATGACTTTGCAATATATCACTTAGCAGTAATAGCGCTACATGAACACACAACAAGATCTAGATTCTTGATACTTTTAACCGCTACTGTACTGCGTGAGACCTCAATCGGTGTTGCCATTATGTAATTAGTTTATTGATACTATACACTTTATTTTATGACAGTTTTATTAAATACGCTGGTTAATTATACTCCATCATTATAAAAACTGAGGCGATAATCTTTAATCTATGCTAATACATATTATAAAATTTGTTTGTGAGTTTCTATGTAGGGGGTAATCTCCGGAACTATCGGTTGGATTTTAAAAATTCTTTTGTATTTGATAGCCCTATTCTTGAGAAAGGCTACAGGCTATTTAACATCCCTCAAGAGCTGAGCAAAAACAAAAAAAAAGTCTGAAAGAAAACGCTGACGTAAACGAATTGCTCGACGTAGCAAGGGCGAGCGATGGGATGCGACAAGATTCGTCGCGGGCCGAAATTTCACGCAGACGAAGTCGCTATCAGAAGCTAGTGTTTTATAAACAAACATTATTTTTTGATTTTTACTTTTTATTTGAATTTTTTTAGTAGCTGTAGAACTTCTTGTGAAAGATTTATACGCGGGTTTAAAGTGCCTTTTATGTACCTATTTAAAATAAATAATTTGACTTTGACTTTGTTAGTACCACGCCTATTTCTTCATATATACTCGAGTCGCTTTAGCATGGCAATAGCATTAGTTAAATTGCCCTTTCCCTAATATCTCTCCGTAGGAACCAACACAATAAACTATGTATGGTATTTCGCCATTGGAACATTTTGAAGATCACGATAGATATTGATTCAGGACGTTTAACGGAGTTCATTTCAGTTTTTGAAATAATAAATGCTAGAAAATGTAGGTGGATCAATGATCGCTATTACCACCCAAAGTGACTCGGTTATAGAAACATAATTAATTGTTCTCTTCTCTAAAACACCTACCCTAATAATAATTCTAAAGTAATATTACTGTGATATATCAATCCCAAAAAAAAAAATCCATGTAGTAAGTTTACCAAACCACGAATTTCACAACTTATAACTCTCTATCCCCCAAAAAAAAAAAACAAATTCCATCTAGTAACGTCATCAAACCACGAATTTAACAACTCCTAACCACACACCCATCTTGTCCCCTTATACATGGTGTAGAAAATCAATTCAATACATCGTAAAAGTAGTGTTCGCACGAACAACACCGTATTCGCCCCGTAAAGCTCGCACCTGTTGTGATTTTTTATAGAAAAACGTTGGGAATGTGAGGGCACTTTATTTCGGATTTTGGACTATCTCTCGACTTCGTTTCGATGATAAAAAAAAATATTTTACTGGTGCTAAGTTTTACATAACATGACATTTTTCTTCAGTTAGTAAATATCTAGGTTGTAATCTGTGGAAAAAATAGTGGGTAGTATATTTGTTTTCCAACGCTAGATAATTTTATCCGAAGAATGATTTTAAATTTTTGACAGTTCTTCCATACATAATCTGTCAGACGTAAATTTTATTCTACGAATAAAAATTATCTGTCTATTGAAATATCAGCCCTATATTATTAAGTTATTTACATTTTTTTTTATATACTAGATACTGTTTGTTTTCCCTTACAAATAAATAAATAACATTTGCCGGACACGTTTGCCACAGTGTCGAACGAGTCATGGGCCAAATCCTAGTACCATGTGGGTCCCAGAAAACGTCTGACGATACACCCAGGAGAAGATGGCGGGACAAGCTTGACGCCTATATACAGCCGATCGATTCTGTAAAAATCACACCGTGAAAAGTTAGGTGAAGTGAGCTTAGAGTGAGTTGTCAATAGTGTCAATCCCTAGCATTATTTGGAATGACAGCTCACTCCACGCTCACTTCACCTAAGTTTTCACGGTGAGATGGTTACAGAATCGCACTGCAGTTGGGTTTGAAAAATTATTTTCATAAAATAAAAATCGTTATGAACAACTTTTACTACGGGACCAACCCTGAAATCGTGAAAAAAAATCAGTTGATCCATACATTATTTCGAGTTATGCGAACATAATCTATGGATCAACTGATTATTTTTTTATCTCCGTAATTTCTCTGATTTCACCAAACAAACAAACGGCGGGGGCCCAACCACGATGACGTCTCGGCGGGCACTGGCCAGCCGTTGTGAGCTCTTGAATGCTAGATTTTGCGTATAATTGTTTCTTAGAAAAAAATAATAAGGAAATTATAAAATGTTTGAATCTCGCCAAGCTCAAACTCAAACTCAAATCATTTATTTCAATTAAACCATTTCAGGCACTTTTGAATTGTCAACATTTTAAATAGTCGGTCAGATAATCAGAAAGTGAAGCTAGTTGCCCATTCCAAAACGTAGATCTCTTTGGAGAAGAACGGGCAAGAAACTCCAAGGACACTCTTTTAAATCAAGATATTATTACAAAATCCTGGGTACATTATTCTTATTGCTTCTACATGTGAGAACAATGAAAAAAAGAACAATTTAAAATATAAAATTAAAAATAAGCCCTGGCAGTTAAGAGATGACCAGTCTCAACTGGCGGCGCCCGTTCACGAACATGACGCGTGGATCAGCACCACCCAGCTCAACCATTTTGTAGGGAACCGAATGATCCAACACACGCGCCACCACCAGTGAGACATTTAAGTGAGCATGACATATTCTCAACTGCCATGCTCTTTCAAGTCAACATCAAAATATCATAAGCTCTAAAAAACCATAAGGCTTATCTTTTGGTATAACTTTTACATGTTTTAAAGATGTAATCTCTTCAAGGTACACGTTTTAAATAGCAATTTAGTGTCATCTTGAGATTTTTTTTATCGAGCCAATTATTTCAATTCACGTTGCTATCTTCACACACACTTCATAATATGTTTAACTTTCTTAAAATATTTTCTTTTTGCGCAATTTAATATTTTGCTAGATTTATAGACGTTTAAAAATGTTAAAAAGTACTACAACCTCGCCTTAAGAAATTCCCAGAATCGAACCTAGAACCTCACGCTTAGCAGTAGTGCTCGCAACCACTAGGACTAGACAAACAAGGCAGTCGTTCAGAGGCAGAATTATCATTCTAAAGTGCAGACAAAATTAAACTTTAACAAACAACAAACAACATTTATTCTCAGTGGATGGTCGAACCACTTTTTAGTTGGTTGCATCTCGTGGTATAATGTTTGTCTATAAAGCGGTTAGAAATAGCTTAGAAAATGTCTTTTCGCTACGTGACCATTTAAGGAATGGTGCTGTATAAGAATGCTATTCCACTGTTTTATTTCCTTGTGTTCGTTGCTTGGCTTTCTGCGGAAATTTTTCAGATTATAGATATTAAAGTAGATTACATAATAGATAATTAGAAGTGGTTTAACTTAAGTGGCTTAGTCTTTATTAACTTATATTTCGAAACGGCTGGAGGGGCCCATGGCTAAATAATAACAGCCGCACAGGTCGATCGGTCAGGTTAAGCTATGCTTGCCGCGGTTGGTCTGTGGATGGGTGACCATCTTTACATACTGAGACCCGTCCGTGCCTCAGAAAGCACGTTAAGCCGTTGGTCCCGGCTGTCATTCGTGGATCTTTGACAGTCGTTACGGGTAGTCAGAAGCCCGAAAGTCTGACAACCAGTCTTATCAAGGGGTATCGTATTACCCAGTAACTGGGTTGTGGAGGTCAGATAGGCAGTCGCTCCATGTAAAATACTGGTATTCAGCTGCATCCGATTAGACTGGAAGCCGACCCCAACATAGTTGGGAAAAGGCTAGGCAGATGATGATGATTTCGAAACGGCTGGTTGACACTTCTCGTGACCCAAGGGCTGGCTTTTACCTTGGCCAGAGGCTAAGCATTGCCATACAACGTGGTAATGCCGCCAGTGTCTTGGGAACATTACCAGTCGACGGCGATGCGTATGAATTTTTCGACGCTATATTTTAGATTGTGTATAGTTTTAGTTGAGTTAGGATATAATTTTGTTATTGGAACGAAGTTCCTTATCGCGCATTGCGAAAGGGGGCTAGACGGAAAAAATTAAGACCAAAAGTTGGAACGACACTTTTTGCTATAGTTGTAAGCCGTGCGGCGTGCGCGTGTTTCTCTGTCTGTCTCTCTCTCTCTCTCTTTGAACTTCGTTCCATCCAGGTGTCCTTTGACACCTCTCAAGTTTTTTTTTATTTATTAATTAGGTATTAGTTGTTATTTACTTACTTATTATTTTAATTTACAGAAATAAATATTGCTTTTCTTTAGTGGTTTTAAATGTCATTACTATGCAATAGATGTCTAGTTGTTACTACGGAAAGTCCATTTTAAGCGAGACGAAACTTTGAACAAACAAAGGTTGATATTGAGAAACTCTTTAAACACTTACTTTACACCTTTTCTTTTTTCAGGATGAGAAATCATCAAATGACCCCTCCCGCTCTGGGTGGAGCGGAGGGAGTGTCAGACTCTTACTGACTAAAACCCACCCGTGTTCCTTCCTTAGCCCTTTATGTTCCAGGGCAGCGGTAACCCTTTCGGACGATCCCGCTACCTTACTTTACCCCTTTGTATGCGATTGTGATTATTGAGCTATGTGGCACTCCATGCTCCACCTCCTATCCTGCCCTCTGTGTCCCAAAACATGCAGTTAACGTGACCTCTGCGCTGCCACTGATGACGTCATGAAAGTGGCAAAGTTTTGGGCCAACAAAATATAAAATTCAGTCGTGCCAGCGACACGAAGATGACAAAGAAGACCTTTATTCATAAACGTTGCTTAAAGTTAAGTAATGATTAGCGACTGTTTAAACATACATTTTTGACGTCTAACGTCTCTCCATTACTGTTTCTGTAACTGTACAAGTGTACATACAGTTACTGTTTAAAAAAATCACACCCAGAATATGGGGTGTTTCATCTGGGGGTGATATTTGAAGTTCACGTCCGTATTAACACCTGCAGTGCGATTCTGTAACCATCTCACCGTGAAAACGTAGGTGAAGTGAGCGTGGAGTGAGCTGTCATTCCAAATACCTAATGCTAGGGATTGACACTACTGACAGCTCACATCAAGCTCACTTCACTTGATTCATGGTGAGATTTTTACAGAATCGACCGGCTGGTACATACCTCTAATATTGTTATTTTTTCTAAATTCCTTTTCGCAGGTCCCATTATCTAAACTTCTTAAGAGGTCATTGTACTCGATCGTTACAAACATTTTTTTCTATGGGATCAACCCTGGAATCGCAAAGAGAAAATAGATAAAAGGCTCTTTAGATGAGCAACGACCGCCCAGTTTAAAATAATCATAAAAAAGGGTACAGATTAATACTAAGGGGCAGTAGGTATTCTCGCTTGATCGATCATAGTTTTTTTAAATAACATTCGTGTTTTATGCTACGATGAATGTGAAGGGCGAGCGTTTTGGGGGACTGCCATTTGCAATTTTGACGTTAGTAAAGTGCTGATTCTCAGCCTAGTTTAAATAAATGACTTTTAATTTTGATTTTTGATGGGCAGCAGGAGTTACTCTCAGAGACCACGTGCGCAATGAACATATAAGAAGGAGCTTCAAGGTTGCAGTAAAAGCAGTTAAAGTAAAAGAGTCCAGACTGAGATGGTACGGTTATGTACCTACTTCGACGAACAGATGACCATGTCGTGAAAAGGTGCCTTTCCATGGCTACAGAAAAATGAAGGGAAGGGAAGAAGAAGACCTCATACCACATGGATGACGAAAGGCCAACAAGACATGAGGGAGATGGGACTTACATTTTTGCATTCATTGCATCACTACATGATTGGAAAAGCCGTCTCACGATAGGAATCTTCATCTTCTTCCTTGGCCTCGCCTTTGGCGAAGAAGTTTTTTCGTGTTTTATCAGCATTTCAATAGTCATTGAGTTCCTTAAGTTCTTAGATGAGCTACATGATTAGAAAAAGAAAAAGAAGAAAGAAAAAAAAAAGAAAAGAAAAAGTAAAGAAGAAGAAGAAAAAGTAGAAGAAAAAGTATTTATTGTGACTCGTACAGGAAGATCACCAACTAAACTAAACACAGTCAAAAATAAAAATAAAACAAATAGTTTAAAAAAAAAGTAACAAAAATAAAAATGAAACAAAGTCCCAACAAATGTGTGCACTGACTGGACAGGTCTACTCAAATCTGTATAGTTTTTTTCCTCAAAAGACCATCTCAGACACTGGGACACATTATGAGCGAGTAATATAGGCTATATTTGTCAAAAAAAATTAGAAGTTAGTCATTAATACTCGAAGGACATACTTACAAATTGCATAACTAGAGAGATTAGAGCCATTTATGTCTAACGGACGTCGTACCGGCAGTGAACGGTAAACTGGGTGTACCTTGGGAGAGGATAACACCATCATTTGCGACATGTTATTTATATCTGCTTTTTATGGGACACTGTAAAGATAGCGGTGCTTTAGCTACATTCACTTCATGCTTTTTAGTTAGACGTATAGAATAATTGTACACCGTTGACGGATCTTGGTAAATAGTGCATAACAGACTTACTCAATATATTTATAGTTTCCACATGTGAACTTAGGCGGTAGGTTATACAGAATATGATCATTGTGGACCCTGTCGGGCACAGCTAAATTAGAGCAAGAAGCGCGATAGCTAGACAGTTGAAATTTTCAGAAATTATACATTTCTGTTGCCGCTATAACAACAAATACTAAAAACAAAAAAAGGGGGGCCCGATACAACAGACGTGATTTTTATAGATAATGTTACGGAATCCTTCGTGCGCGAGTCCGACTCGCACTTGTCTTTAAACGATGCAATTCAGCGAAAAAAATGTAGACACTACAAGAATAATCACATAGATGTGATCATGTAAGAATACACTCGACTTTCTCTTTACTCACCTTACATAATACTTAATAATAAGTATTATGATAGACACGTACATATGTGTAGGATATGAAAGACAACAAAAAACTGTATGTCTTCCGCAAAGATTAGCAGCGCAATCGCAATTTCTTTAGTGTTGCGGTTGTTAAATGTCGTTTACAATGCTTACCATCAGACGATACGCACAATGGCTACTTCTCAAAAAATATATTTTGAAAACTTATAATATTAGTTAACATAATATTACAAAACGCCCGTATTTTAAGTATAAGGCAAAGGTGTACATTTTTTTTTGTTTTCGGGGGAAAACCTTCAAAAGGCACCCGACCTCCGGGGAGTTTGGGATTTTTACCTCACTAAAACCACCCCGGTGATCACCATCCGCACATAGGGGTGGTCCCGGTTCCTCTTAAAAGACCAATTCCGGAACCACCCCTGCGCAACGCCTGTAAGGCACATCCCTGGGGAGACTGTAAAGGGGCCTCCCCTAAGCCTCGCTATGCACGGCACCGTCTTCC
The DNA here is from genome assembly GCA_945859715.1 of Apamea sordens. NCBI lineage: Eukaryota > Metazoa > Arthropoda > Insecta > Lepidoptera > Noctuidae > Apamea > Apamea sordens. Next base: position 7,258,977 of record OX244009.1, on the reverse strand, counting down.
CTGGGGTCACTTGGTAGACGGACAGAGTCCCCATTCTATGCGCCCGCGACCCCAAAGGTCCACCTACGTTAATTGGTAAGCGGGTTTCGGCGTTTTAGGCGCCAAGGTGGTTGCCTCCCCGTCGCCTCCTTCTGCGAGCAGGATCAGCTCTCTCCCGATCCTGCTCGGCGGCCTCCGTCTTTACCGTCATGGTCAACCTACATATACAACACCCACGTTTCGCCAATAATGTTAAAGTCCCATGCAACAGGCCTGCCTGTCTTCAACCAGGCAAAGTCAGACTCCAGGCTGTTAATGAGAAATTTGAGATGGAAAAGCCCAACAACATCACCGACAACGATTGCGAGAATTAAACCAACGAGGCAGTCAGTTAGTTTTAATTAACTACACAACCAGCAGCCGTTGACCCATTAATCAGCTTATCAGAAAATCTTTTTTCTATTTCTTGAGGACGACTTCTTCTTCTGTCGATGGCACGAATAAATTTTAAATATTTTTGGCCCAAAACTTCCACGGCGTCGTCAGTGGCAGCGCAGAGGCGATGCGATGCGATGCGACGAGGTGGGTCGAGGGAACAAGAAATTTTACGCGGCCGAAGACGCGGGCTGAAGCTAGTTACATTCTACTTCCTACTAATATTATAAGCGCGAAAGTTTGTAAGGATGGATGGATGGATTTTTGTTACACTTTCACGCAAAAACTACTGAACGGTTGTGGATGAAATTTGGCACACAGATAGTTTATAACCAGGATTAACACATGGGATACTTTTCATCCCGATATTCTAACGGGATCGAAACTTATGCGGGTGAAACCTCAGGGTGCTGCTAGTAATAAAATATAAACCAAAACACTCCTGGAACTAAACGCGAACCGGCATCATTAATTTGCTCATACTTAACTTTACTTTACCTGAACCCCTGCTTACCCATTAGCCATAAAACAGTAATAAACAGTCGGTGAGTATATCAGGTGCTTATCGCCGCACACGTAGTAAACTGAACTGATGGAAATGGGTGCATTAACTGTAAAGTATGCACTGCAATGCGCTTTGTTATATGTATTGTTTTTAATATTGAGTAGTTATTTGTGTAGTAGATGGTCAGACGTTTGCCGGTTCAAAATCTTTGGTTGGAATTTAAGACAGTAGTTACGCAGCGGAGAGCACATTACTTCGATCAAAAATAGTACTAGATTAAGAACCGAACAAAAATCAGTCGCTCAAGTGGCCACGTTTGCACACACGTAAACATCTACATTTCTTAGAAAAAAATTTAATAATATTAACAATTTCAGTTTATTATAAACCTTAATGTTTAAACATAAAGTTTAATTACCATTGCAAAATATATTTAAAATGTCGCTTGAAAATAAAATCATTCTATTTTTAAATTTTCAGTCATTTATTCTAAAATTAAACTTAAAGTCTAAGTAATAAGGTTAAAAACATACTAATTTGAAATAAGACCACAAAAGTATCTGTGGTCTTATTTTTCGGGCTGTTTTCGAAGTGCTTATCGGGAATCTAGTACTATTATTGATCGAAGGCACATTATAAGAAATTACACGCATTTTTCCCTCTGCCAGCGATGCGGACGAATTTTTTTGTGCTCTTCCCTTTTTCCCTTATATCATCATCAACATCAGCCTATTAGCAGTCCACTGCTGAACATAGGCCTCTCCTATTGCACGCCATATTCCTTTATATACTTTTACGTAATATAAATATATGTATATAACAGTGTTAGAATGCATATTGTATTTAAGATTTCTTAATAAGAAATCTAGAAAGCGCGATTTCAAAGAATATTTTATTCGGATTAAAACATAATTAAGTCTCCCTTATTAATTACAATAATTACACACGTAGTAAAGTTATGCCAAACTCGATAAACACCTCGATAAATGTCTTTACTCCGCATTTCATTAAAAATGCAGAGTAAAGTTACAACCAGTACACAGACAAAAAAAAACACAAAAAAAAAATCTCCATTATTAATATAAGGGGGATTTTTTTTTAACAATCCATAAATAGGTAATGTTAATTCAAAGCCATTCCAAAATATGTACAAAAAATTTGGGAATTGATGGATTCATACAAAATCGTCAACATGCACTTTACTGCGTAAAAATTCACAATTCTTTATTGCATTCCAGTTCCAGTAATGTTGATAAAAACAGTTGGTAAGCTAAAAATTGTTTGTTTTTTTTTTGTCCCACACTAGGAATTTCTCCTGTATCGTGGGTGCGTTTACAAACAATTAAACTCACAAACACCCAGACCCGGAACAACTACTTGTAGGTCATACAAATATTTGTTCCGTGCGGCCCGAACCCGCGACACGCAGCGCAGCAGTCAATCGCTTAACCACTGCGCCAACCGTGCTGTCCAATTAGGTAATAGGGCCGAAAATTAGGTAGATAGAACGGACCAGAATTTATTTATTTATTATGGCACTCCAACGATTATTTCACATAAACATTAACAGAGAGCTTAGTCTTATTATATAAAGTAGGTACTACAGTGAACTTATCAATTAAAGGTGTGCACAGCACTTACATAGTTTGCCTAATTGATTTATTAGGTAATTAAAGTGATAAAAATAACAATATGATCAAGTAAGTTATTAATTATAAAATCAAATAAGTAAGTTGCAATAATAAAATCAATTAATTTATAGTAGGAGAGAGGAGAAAAAGCGCTTACCTGCTTGTATTTATGCTTTTTTATGTATTTATTTATATAAACCAATGCTCGTTCCTTCTCTATTTAAGAAGAGGCTTTTGCCCTGCAGTAATATATAAGAGGCTACCGTTAGTTAGAACTTGGCTAAAGTGTACATCGTAGCAGGTGTTGTTTTGTTGTTTCTGCCTGGGACCCCCTTGGGAATAAGCGTGTGTTTTATTTATGTTCCTGTCTAGTCTAGCCTTTTCCCAAACTACGTAACGTTGGGGTCGACTCGCAGTCTAACCAGTTAGAATGGAAGTGAAAAATACTGGTGTATGCATGAACCGACTGCCTATCTGACCCCCACAATCCAGTGACTGGGTAACACGATACCCCTTGGTAAAACTGATTGTCAGACTTTTCCCGCCGTCGTTCAGGCGGCGGGAGATGTGGTGTTCGGGAGGTTCCGCTTTCTCGTCGCGCTCACTCCTGTCCAAGTTCATCTTGAACGGGGCCGTTTTCCCGTAGAGGGTGCCAGGCCCGTAGCGACGGAGGATCGCGGCGAGAGGGACTCTCCTTAGAGTCGGGTTGCTTGAGAGTGCAGCCCTAAGTGGGTGGTAAACTCCATCTAAGGCTAAATATTACCGCGAGACCGATAGCGAACAAGTACCGTTAGGGAAAGTTGAAAAGAACTAGAGAGAGTTCAAGAGTACGTGAAACCGTTCAGGGGTAAACCTGCGAAACTCGAATGAACGAACGGAGAGATTCAACCGTCGAAGCTTCTGACTACAAAATGATAAATGATTTTATTTTGTAAGTTGGTTTGTACAAACACTTTTACACGTCAATCATATTTTAAAACTAGATGAGGTCGGCGTTGCCTATCTGACTAGTCTGAGAAGAAAGGCCGAAACAAACTCAGAGGTCACAGTCTCTTTTATAGTCCAGACATAATCTTGGTCAGATCATATGAAGCCCATGTAGATCGATGTCTAAGATGGTCTTTTGAGGAAAGAACCACACAGATTGAAAGGACCTGTCCAGTCAGTGCACGCATTTGTCAGAAATCGTGCAGCTCAACTAAAAACTTAAGGAGCCCGACGATTCGACGAACAATACCAAAGAAAGGACATTTGGGTAGGCCACATTAATTAGGTACTCAAACTGCCAGACCGTGACAAAAACTAACAGAAGATCTTTGACAGATCTTCGAATGACAGCTGAGACACTCGGGTTAACGTGCTTTCCGAGCCACGGAAGTGTCTCGATATGTAAAATGGATGGTTACCCATCCACGAACTGACCGCGGCAAGCGTAGCTAAAACCTTCGGTCAACCGGTGGGACTGTTATTATTTAACTACGAGCCCCTTACAAACAGGTAAACTATACGGTACTTCAACATCTTATTCCCATCACACCACAATATTATGGGAAACGCATTGCTACACAAAACCCGCGCCGTTTGTTATACAAAGCCCGTATCGAAAGCATAATGTTTGTATGACGAATCGCAACGACTTTTAGCAATTACGCGAAGAAATTGAATAATAGTATGTACATAAATAAAACTGACGATAGATTGCTTGAACTTAAATATTAGAATGATGTTAATACGGATCATAAATAATAATTTTATACTAATGATATAGCTGAAGAGTTTGTTTGTTTGAACGCACTAATTTCTGGAACTAACAGAAACTAACAAAAAAAAACTTGAAAGGTGTCAAGGGACACCCGAATGGAACGAAGTTCAAAGAGAGAGAGAGAGACAGACAGAGAAACACGCGCACGCCGCACGGCTTACAACTACCTATAGCAAAAAGTGTCGTTCCAACTTTTGGTTTTAATTTTTTCCGTCTAGTCCCCTTTCGCAACGCGCCATAAGGAACTTCGTTCCAAAATTTTAATTGTTTTGCAGCCGCCATTGTGGATTTTCATTTTGACCTAACTATCGGCTTCAGGACCCTCGAAAACCATGAAAACTATCTCTCCCGCTCTGACTCTCTCTATTATATGTAAAAACGTTACCTGACGATTTCGATACTAGAAACGTGTTTTTTTCGGCGCTTTTTACAGCGGGCGAGCATCTCATGAACAGTAATAGGTAGACAGTTGAAATTTTCACACAAGGTATTAATTCTATAATTGCCGGTATAACAACAAATAATAAAAAATAAAACCTTGTGGAACGGAACTTCGCGTGCGATGTCGACTTGCACTTGTTTTTAATTCTTCGTCTCTCTTCTTAGCGTGTCGATAACAATCTAAACGGACTCGGCCCAGAATTCGGCTACTTTTTTGGTGCCATCACCAGCGTCCATCAGTTCCTGTAAAGCCGGCCATACACGCTACGGTCTACCGGACATCTACCGGAGAGGTTACCTGTACAGGTTTGCCACCCGCGTGTATGGGGACGTTCCGGTCTACCTGAGCGGTCTTCAGTTCCTTTTGCGATGGCCGTAGGTGACACTAGAAAGAATTGATTTTCGATTTTGCACAGCAGTGCGATTCTGTAACCATCTCACCGTGAAAACTTAGGTGAAGTGAGCGTGAAGTGAGCTGTCATTCCAAATAATGCTAGGGATTGACACTACTGACAACTCACATCAAGCTCACTTCACTTGAGTTTTCACGGTGAGATTTTTACAGAATCGACCGGCAGGTCGCCTGCGCAGGTTCAAACAACTGCACAGGTCCACTCCCATAAACGCTCCGGTCTACCTGTGCAGGAGTACCTGCACAGGTACACCTCTTCGGTAGACCGTAGAGTGAATGGCCGGCTTTACGTGCAGCTGACAGGACGCGCAGGACACGATATTAAGTGTCCCATCGTTTGTGGAACAGCACCACATTTACACTCAAAGGCGGAGTCGTCTATGAATCTCCACCTGAACAGGTGTACCCTGTAACCAGGGGTAACCTGTTTTTTATTTATTTAATAAGTACAAAAAATTAAGTGCCAAAAAGGCCACAGAATGAATAACACCAATAAATGGCGTTACTGTGACCGATTGGCTGCGGTTATTATTATTATTATTATTGGTTTGCACCCAAATTGGCGAGGATAAAGCAAAGCTTTGGGATTCATAAATAGTACGGACTGTGAAGGCGTGAAGTTTATTAATTCTTGTTTTGTTCTGCAAAATCTGTAATCTGATTTGAACTGCAAACCGTTTTTCTAGTGTGTAATAACCAATACTACCCATAGTACGCCCACAGTAATTAAAATATGCCTGATGCTAACGAGAGACAGACATACCTTCTCCGACATATATATATTGTTAGAAAAATCTTTAAAAATCCATAATACACAAGGCTGGACCAAAAAGGTTTGTACCAACGGTGAAAGTCGTTTAAAACCATTAATTTGTAAAAAAAAAATATATAGGTACTTTTGCCTACTTTAAAAAAGCCGCGAACTAAGTAATTTAAATAAGTGCACATGCACTGGCGATACGTCAACCAGTAACATGGCAGTAATAAAGCATTTATTTTAAACATCTCCTTAAATACCTAAATTACCACTTTTAAAGAGAAAAAATACCAATAATTATTGTATTCGAAACTCTTCAATATTTTTTCTGACATTTGAGTCCCATTGGTCGTCCAATGCAAGCGAAGTAACCAATGGTAAAGAGGCTTGCAGATTTGATGTTTTGTGGCAATCGATCAAAATGTTAACGAACTCAATTTTTTCTGTATTCGACATGATACGATTAGGATCTTAGGTCAACATCTGCTTAGCCTATTCCCAACTATGTTGAGGTCGGCTTCCAGTCTAACCGGTTACAGCTGAATATCAGTATTTTACATGGAGTGACTGCCTATCTGACCTCCACAACCCATTTACTGGGTAATACGATACCCATTGGTAAGACTGGTTGTTAGACTTTCGGGGTTCTGACTACCCGTAACAACAGAACTGTCAAAGATCCACGAATACGAACCAGGACCTATCTACGGACCAACCGCGGCAAGCGTAGCTTAAGCTGATCAATCGACCTGTTTGGCTGTTATAATTAAGCCTCGGGCCCCTCGATAAGGATCTTAGGTACTCTTTCTAAATCCAGGTAAAAATATTTGTAAGGCATAGGAAAACAACAATTTTGTCTGTACTGGGCGTGACAAACCTACAACAGGTTGAGCCGACATTACTTTTAAGTATTACCCATCCTTATCATTTTGAACCTAATAAAGTAAGATAGCAAATAGATAAAAATATCTACTACACGATTATATCATCATCATTCTCCTGCCTTTATCCCAATTTATTTGGGGTCGGCTCAACGTGTTTTTTTTTATTCCATATTATTAGTCGTCATCTCGGTAGTCACCCCCTTTCTAACCATATCATCATTCACACATTCCATCCATCGTTTCTTTGGTCTTTTGGTCTTCCCCTACTCTTATAGCCATCGACATTGTTACTCAAAACTTTCCTCACGACATTTTCCTCATTCCTCCATATCACATGCCCATATAATGACAACCGATTTCCACACAAAACACGATTGTACTAAATATTTAATTTGTTGACATTTGTGAGCCTTTAGCAGTTTGAAAACAGATCGACAAAATCGATCAAATCTGCACTCTCCTTTACAGACATATAATTAGTCAGCGTTGGTGCACCAACACCAACTTATTATCATGCAGGTTTGAACTCATTACGGATAATGTTCGTTCTCGCCAGCATTTAGCGATATAGCATGTCATGGAAGGTTTCAATAATGATGATTATGGGCCTGGACAACATATGAGACATGTTTGACTGGTTGGAACCTGAGATCCGATATGGTACCGAAGAAAATATGGAGCTGAGTTACGAATTAGTGAAGAGAAATTCTAAACTTTTTCACTTCGGATTTAGAACTATGTTATAATTGCCGTTGTCCGTGACTTCATTTACGTTTAAATCCTACTATCCTGTTTGTATGGATATATGGATGCATGTTTGTTACTCTTTCACGCCAAAATTACTGCACGGATTTACATGAAATTTGGCACACAGGTAGTTTATAACCAGGATTAACACACAGGCTACATTTTTATCCCGATGTTCCCACGGGATCAAAACTTATGCGGGTGAAACCACGGGGCACAGCTAGTTTTTTAATACAAATATCTAGGAAAAAAGTAGTTTATGCAAACATAGAAACTTTAATATTAATATTCGATGGCCTAAAATATTATTAAAAATTATTATAATTATAATATTATACATATATATAGCAGAATAATAATGTACAATAACAAGAGGGGATTGTAATTAAGTAATAACAGCCGCACAGGTCGATCGATCAGGTTTTATGCTACGCTTGCCGCGGTTGGTCCGTGGATGGGTACGTCCTTCTCCAGATCCCAAGTTATCTGTATCGGCTCAGTGGCTAGCGTTAAAACACCAGACAGATTTGCTTTCGCATTTATTATAAAATTAGAGCATGGAAGGACCGATGCACGTTGGCTGGTAGACTAGGCGAGTCCTGGAGTGGAGACCGCTTATCGGCAAGCGTAGTATGGGACGCCCCCCACCTAGATGGACCGACAACTTTTGGAAGGTGGCTGAGACAGGACAGACTGGATGCGGAAGGCGGAGGATAGGGTATTATGACGCAGCCTGGGAGAGATGTCCAGCAGTGGACTGTGCCAGGGTGAGTTGATATATGGAAGTTACAAAGGAGGCCGGTAGTAAGAAAATTTACGCGTTTTCAATCCAAATAAAAATTAAAATTCATTTATTCAAATTAGGCTCAGAATCAGCACTTTTCGAACATCAAAATTAAATTATAAAAGACAGTCCCCCAAAGCGCCCGCCCTTCACCACTTCCTAGTGCTTTCGCTGGGAAGAAGAAGTGGCGCAACAAACTCCCCAGCAGCACAGCTGTCTGTTTAGTTAGAAAATACTTGATTGTATGCAAAGTAATTAACATTAAAGACACAGAACATTAATTTAAATTATTTGCCATATGTCAGCTAGCCCAATCTTTGAGACCCCACTAAAGTACTAGAATATACAACGTAAGTACGAAATCGAATCAAAATCAAAAGTCATTTATTCAAATTAGGCTGAGAGTCAGCACTTTTCGAACGTCAAAATTACAAAAGACAGTCCCCCAAAAACGCCCGCCCTTCACCACTTCCTAGTGCTATCGCTGGGAAGAAGAAGTGGCGGAACAAACTTCCCAGCAGCACAGCTGTCTGTTCAGTTAGAATATAGTGCATGTATACAATACTAGGAACCTATGTTCAGTCATTAACATTACAAGAAACTTAAATTATTTGCCATAAAATATGTCAGCTAGCCACGCCAATATACCAACAAATATAATAAAAACTATACGTACTCAAGCTGAAAAATAATTAATTCAAATGGAAATAAAAACTTACTACCTAAATAAAAGCCTCCAGGCATAAAGGGCGTGACAGCTTACATATTTATGCATAGCTGGGTTCTGGTCACATAGCTGTCACTTGAGTCACAGATGAAAAACTAGGACCATTGAAGTAAAATAAATAAATAAGTTAATACTAATAACAATAACCTGTCAGTAAGCTGAATGGCAAAAATAAGCCTTTATCGTTTTGACATGTCTATCTACCAGTCTATCTGCCTACAATCTGTAATTCCAATTACAGAAAACCGGAAAAAGATAAAGATTACCATGAAACCTTACACGTAAGCTTAGTAAGCGGTCAGAGAAAATCATTAACACCGTTCCACGTCCAAGGAAGTCTTGGATATTATCGCCTTTACATCTAGACTTTGATTTGCACAAGTAATCATAGATAGTAGATAAAATTACATCGATGGCTACAAGTACTAAGGATAATATTTCTATGTACAGACGCCAGCACATCAAGCGGCTACAAAATGTCTTTAATAGATTTTCAACTTTATCGCTAAAGCATTACGGTCAAAGTTGATTGGGAAAATTTGACAGTTGCGGGAAGCTTGATGCGCTGAAGCCTGTACTAAGGACAATATTTTATGTACTTGCACCTAATGCGTAGCGGGATATTTTTATGATTTCCTGCATAGAAAGCGGAAAAATAACTCTTGGTTCGAGTTATTTAATGTCATTAACTTCCTCTTGTTAAGATAGATCACCAATTCGTTCAGCAAATGAGGTTGTTATTTATATTGCTATTTAATATTTCTTATGGCTAAATAATAACAGCTGCACAGGTCGATCGATCAGGTTAAGCTACGCTTGTCGCGGTCGGTCTGTAGATGGGTGACACATCTTTAAATGCCGAGACCTCTCCGTGCCTCGGAAACCACGTTAAACCGTTGTCCCGGCTGTCATTCGTGGATCTTTGACAGTCGTTACGGGTAGTCAGAAGCCCGAAAGTCTGACAATCAATTTTAACAAGGGGTGTCGTATTATCCAGTAACTGTGGGTTGTGGAGGTCCGATAGGCAGTCACTCCATGTAAAATACTCGTATTCAGCTGAATCCGGTTAGACTGGAAGCCGATCCCAACATGGTTGGGAAAAGGCTAGGCAGATGATGAAGCAGAAGAACAGGGGGCCTAAAAAGGCCACTTTAAGCAATACCTCTAAAAGCTATTCATTTCCTGAATTCTCAGCAGATCATTAACAATTCCTCTGATTTTCGTAAAATTTCATTTCATATTTGGTATACACATTGCCGTATGAAAAAATAAAAGTTTTCATTACTTACAGTTTTTATTAATCAATTTTTTTTATTTCTACAGTTTAAATGTTATTTCACTGTGATATGAATTACATACAGACCATATATTATGAATTGTCAGTTTGTGACCATTTTACGATTTTTAATATGATTCATATTGTTATCCTATTATGTTTCTGCCAAACAGGCCTTTTTAGGCCCCCAATACGATATAGATAACTGTTCATAAAAAAGAAAGCTAAATAACTAAAACTCGACTACGACAAAAACGTTAACAAAAAAGGGACATCACAGACAGACTAATTAAAAATAATGGTCGGTTATCGGTTTTAATCGGAGTCACACGTAATCTGTACAATTCATGCTTTAATTACATGATATATTAAGTACACCGCCATGTCCGAAGTACGGCCTGGAGGACTGTATACACAGACCAGCAGGGTAATTCTCGTAATTTTAAGAACGTTCACAGTCTGATCTCAGTTTCAATCTGTCAAAAAATACGTCTAATTTCCCTACATTTTGACAAGTTTTTGACATTTGTTTGTCGCCGAGATGAGACTGCGACTAGATTTTGAACGTTTTAAATTACGGGAATACGGGCCCAGATAAAGGAGCCTTTACTATATACATACATAGCCTTTTAAAATCATGATCAAAAAATTATGTCATGATGTGAATGATGGAGTAAAACATGGAGGGGCTTATGGCTTAGTAAAACAGCCACACGGGTCGATCGATCAGGTTAAGCAACGCTTGCCGCGGTTGGTCCGTGGATGGGTGACCATCTTCCACCCCGACACACAAACACATACACAACATATACACACATACTATCTATTTTTCTACAAAATCCTGCCAAATCAAAAACCAACAAGGTAACTAAATTCACAAGAAAACACACTTCGAAATCATAACCATGGTTTAAAGTAATCCATCTTCTAGCAAGCTGGTTATAGTTAACTACAGTTAGCTATTAACCGCACGAGGACTGCGGTTGAAGTAAACACGGAAAGGGTTAGCCGTCAACTTGGATTATAGAAATATGAGGATATGTTGACACTTCGAAAAACGGGTTTTAAATAGTGCATTTAAGTGTCTCATCATAAACATAACATCATGCCTGATTTCCTGAAAGGTGTAGGTATCTATAGTCCATCTATATTTTGCCAGTTATGTTTAAGTTCCTTGGGGATAGCCTATTTTGTTATTGCCACTAGCCTCTCATAATTATTGAAAAAAAAATTCAAAAATTTTATTGACAAATGTTATTACACGATTGACGAGTTCTTGAATGATTAAGTTTGTACCATCAACATTTTCTAATTTCGGCCAATATTTAAAAAAAAAAAAATCTCTTTCTTTTATATATACGTACTGAATTTTTTGACATTTTTAGAAGTTTGATTTTTTCACAGCTCTAAGGGTCAATAGACTTGAGTATTTGAAATAAATTCCAGCCTGATACCTCCACGCGTTCCTGAGAAAAAGGGTCTTGACAGACAGACGGACGGACGGACAACAAAGTGATCCTATAAGGGTTCCGTTTTTTCCTTAAATTTCGCAGTAGGGAACCCTAAAAATCGATGCAGCTCTAACCTTCTATAATTCTTGCCATCGTAATGTACCAAGCAATATTTATTGTCCTTCAAGTCTTATTCATGGTGTTCTAGATTCTAGCATTAAAACCCTATTAATATGGACTAAGATTAAAGTCAGGAAACATTTATCACAATCAATGTAGCGAGTACACTACAGGCGGTAAAATACTCGATCGGTTTACCTAGGTAGGCAGGAATAGAAAACTGGTCTGAAAACGAGTCCACTTGACAGCTAGTGTGAAAGAAAATGTATCGTCCCTTTTGCGTGTAAAATGTTTGAAATTATCCTACTAATCTTACCTTACTATCTTACCTTACTATCTTACTATCTTCTAACGCGAAATTTCGTGACGATGGATGGATGTTTGTTACTCTTTCGCGCGAAAACTTCTAAACTGATTTTGATTAAATTACGCACACAGATGGTTTATAATCAGGATTAACACATAGGATACTTTTAATCCCGATATTCCCACGGGATTGAAACTTACTCGGGTGAAACCGCGGAGCGCAGCTAGAAATATTATAAACGCGAAAGTTTGAGAGGACGGATGGATGTTTGTTATTCTTTCACGCAAAAACTACTGAACGGATTTTGATACTACTACAAAAACTACTGAACTTTACAGTACACAGTTAGCTGCGTGGCGCAGCTAGTACAGTAGTAGCTAGCACAGATAGTTTATAACCTTTTTATACCGATATTCCCACGGTATCGAAACTTATGCGGGTAAAATTGTCAACGGGTGCAATGACAGCTCACTTCACCTAAGTTTTTATCGTGAGATTTGTACAGAATAGATGCGCAAATGTATGAACGTAATCGAAGCAAGGAGTATGTAAGAATCGGTGGCTTTCTGTAGTGTTTGCATACCTCCCATTGAAAAAAGGTGTGAGTTCATGTATGCATATACAGGGTGACAGGGACATCGACGCGCAAACTGTAACCATGGATTCAGCACATGATACTAGACCCCATAGCGTCGAAATTTTTCGTCGGTTATAAAAAAAAATCTTCTGTTTCATAGAAAAGTGCAATACCCACGCGGTCAATATGTATGGAACAGCAATTTTTTTTTTTTTAATACCTGACGAAAAATTTCGTCGCTATGGGGTCTAAAGTCATGTGCTGAATCCATGGTTACAGTTTGCGCGTCGATGCCTGCCACCCTGTATGCTGAAAAAATTAACAAAGATTTTACGCAAAAAAATGTGTTGGGCTATTAGGCATGACAATATCTAGGATGAAAGAAACAATATTTATAGAACCTATGTACCGAAAGTTCCAATGTTACGTAAAGATACTGCTTGCTGCTAGTGCTCACAAACAGCCAATGGAAGACAAAGTAATTTCAACAACTCAAACTTTTTGAACATTGCATGCGGGGTGAGATCGTAGATAATAGCAAAAGTATTTCTGAAACATCATTCATGAAAATTACAATAATAATCCAGTTTCTGTCAACGCGGGAGTCGAAAACAATGTCTAAAGTTCGTGTTTGCTAATAACAGCGAATCGTAATAAGGTCAAAGGTTAGGTAAATCATTAAAAATCCATCCATACTAATATTATAATTTACTGTGAAAGCAACTCCGACGGTTACTTTTTCACGCCTAAATCACTGAACTGATCGTAATGAAAGTTGACAGATTGGGCGCCTGGCATCTGGAGATGGACAAAGAAAACTTTTCATCCTGGATATTTGTATTAAAAAAATAATTAAATGTAAAATACACGGAGACGAAATTGCGAGTAATGGCTAGTATTAATATAAATATATACTTAATCAGCCTACATATAATTTTCCGACTCCTGGATCACAGGCCTCCTCTCTTTGAGAGGGAGCGGGCTATAATCTACCACGCGGTTCCAGTGCGGGTTGGTAAATGTCTTCGATTTTTGGAACGAAGTTCCTTATCGCGCGTTGCAAAAGGAGGCTAGACGGAAAAAATTAAGACCAAAAGTTGGAACGACACTTTTTGCTATAGTTGTAAACCGTGCGGCGTGCGCGTGTTTCTCTGTCTGTCTCTCTCTCTCTCTCTTTGAACTTCGTTCCATCCGGGTGTCCCTTGACACCTCTAAAGTTTTTTTTATTCTATGACACGCCGGTTTTCTCGCGGTATTTTCCTTCAATGTTTTGAAAGCAGTGGTGATGAAATTATTTACATTTAGTAGAGCGCCTGCCTGCCTAGGCTGTAAACCACGATCTACAACTCGTAACTCTTATAAAGATATAAATGAAGGCTAAGCAAGTCCTTTCTTATTAGAACACTGTTTCATCTAATTTCAACTCCCACGTAGGCGGTGAAGCCGGACACGTTTCCTTATAGTTATCCTAAGGTAAATTAATATTAATGGACCAAAATACTAATGAATTATTCCCAGAAATGATTACAGTAAGTGATAGGAACGTTTAATACCATTTACGCTTTATGATTACGCTCGTTGAATCCAAGATGGCGAATTTTCTAGGACACATTAAATGAAGGCAGTGGTAAATTAGTCAGCGCTTGACGTAAATTGACGTATTTTTTGTCGAGATGTTTATAATAAACTGTCTATGGAGTATCATAATTTGACAGGACTAAACTAATATTTATCTTCTGTCATTTTCTTAATGAAATAGAAAGAACAAGATGCACTGAACTTAAATTTAGTTTAGTTTGTGAACAAGGGAATCCGCGCCATTATATTAGTAGTTACCTAGTTTGTCCGCAGAATTAGTTATTAGTAAAGTTGCCTACTGCCTACGTATTTAGGACCTGGAATATTTATAAACCTATATAATATTGTGAGGTGGGTGGAAGACATTGTAGCCATTGCCAGTAATCTACATGGGCACTTATGAAATGTCAGAAGCTAGGTGCACGGTTCCAATTAGTTGTTTCCTGTGGGAAAGAGCGGGCAAGACACTCCATGTATTCTATACTATACTATAAAAATAATTGGCTTTTACAATGTTTGTATTCATAATTATGTAGGTATGGGAGAGCAGCGTGTACCAAGAACATAATAAAATTTAAAAAATGGTCAAGATCAATCATAATGGTAAAGAAATTGATAAAGATAAAGTTAAATGACTTGTTCTAGTAAAAATGTATGGAAATAATCCTAAAAAATTATTAAATAAAATAAAAGAAAATATAGAAATAAAAATAAAAGTAGAACCTTGAAAATAATTATTTTTTAATAAAGTTTTAAATTCATTATGAAGTTTTAATAAAATAAAATTTCAAAAATAATATAAAATATACCGTGTACAAGGCCTACAACGTTCTCTCAATATGAATGAATTAAGAGAAATTAGATTCATAATAATTGGAAAAAGTGAGCAGTGGTGGCCCAATGGTAACGGCCGCGACTTACGAGATTGTAGGTCGTAGGTTCAAACCCAGAAAGTCGCTTTACTTTGTGCAAATTATTTCATCACCACTGCTCTCAAAACGGTGAAGGAAAACATCGTGACGAAACCGGCATGTCCTAGAACCAAAAATTCGAAGACATGTGACATCTAGCAACCCGCACTGGGCCCGCGTGGTGGATCGCCGTGTGGTGTGGCCTCAGAGGAGGCCGGTATCCCATTAATAAGAACATTATAAGCTGATTATGATGAGATTCCTAATAATCGTAAAAATTACTGTACTAATAATAATCACATCTAGTTGATTGGTGGCAATATGATTGCCGTCGGAATGGCGAACTATAAATTAACTACAAAAGGAATACGCCCATTACTTGTTAAAGTAAACAACTAATTATGTGCCATCAAACTGACGTAACCTGGGTCTATCAATAAATTCCGTAATTAGCAGAGTATCCATCTAAGACTGATCAATCTAGGTATGCTGGGCTCTTAGCACCATCCGCCGGCTTCTATATACCTAGCCCACCTGCTATTGTAGACAAAAATGTTCCCACAGAAGGTTAACAACGATAGTTAAATGGTAAACCCTCCATATAGGTGCTCAAGGTACAGGCTTGCCTAGTTTGGGGCCAATGCAAAATCTTTGTAATCTTTTGAGCAATATTTTTTTTTTTATTATTAACTAGAGGTAAGAAACTGTCATAAAGATTTTGTTTTCTATGACAGCAATGGCCGCCATATAACGACCGCTGTCATGAAAATGATGGCAGCGGGGTTTGAGTTTACGGTGTCAAAAAACGCTCTCTGGAGAAACACACCAACTTATGTATTTTCATAAATAACGTTTCAATGACGTCATCTGACGGTAAATTGCTGACGCTATGTGGCGGTGAAACCCTAGCTTACGCAGTAAGTACGTAAGTAGGTACTTTTTGCCGGAAAAGTATGATCAAAATGAGAGAGAAAATTGATTTTATTAAATCCGAAATTCAGGATAAAATCGTGAAGAGTACTAGTTTCTGCTTGTGTGGTGATGATGTTGATGTTCTCTTTGACGTATGATTGCTGCTCCTTGATTTATATGTAGGCGCGGGCTTGCGGGCGGCGCTGGCGAGCAATGGGCAGCTCGCCGCCCGGTAAGGACCAGGCGTGGGTCGACGGAGCGTTGTGTTCCACGCGCGCCTCAAAGAGATGTTAGCACGAACTGACGGGGTCCGCTAGGGCCGATGCCTGCCAGTGCCGCGGGTTGTTCGAAAGAGATACCGTGGCTCCTGGTACTGACCACTTAAAGAACACGGGTGGGTTTTAGTCAGTAAAAGTCTGTTTCGCTCAGCCCAGAGCGGGAGAGGTCATTTAATAATTACCCACCAAAAAAAAAATAGGGGACCTCCGAAGATTATGTCAATACCTAATTACTTTGCGCATGCAAAAGAGTCTTCAAAACAAAGTTTGGTTTTGCCAGCTACCTATTGTTCTTTAGTGGGACTGAATAACTAACTGGTCCAACTGAACTGACAAAAATAAATTAACAAAAGCGTTATTGCCACCAAAACCAACCCAACCTTACAACAAACAGAAAAATTAAAACCAATGAAATAGTCGCAACTTGGACACATTTACGCGAGATCCCGGTGTCTTGTTCAGACTAGTACTACTGCACTTATCGGCACCACATCCACAATATAGCTTACCCCTAATGGATACGAATGGACAGTGTGGGAAAACGTAATGGTGTTTGATGGTGTAATGGCGACTCTTCAAATTGCCAGCTATTTATTTCGTTCCGTATCTAGGGACGTTGGTAATTGTCTTCAGTTGTGACCTGGGATTGAGTTGTGTCTTTGTGCAGTCAACCCTATTTTTATAAAGGTCTTAGCTTGTACACACGGGTACACGTCAAGCTATACAAAACCAGTTTGTCTTGGCCTCACTTTGTATGATATTTTCTCACAATGAACGGTCAGCTAATACTGGTTTTGCATAGCTTTATGTGTAGCCGTGTGTACAGTCACCAAAGGAGATAAGTAACCAGGGTCGTCGGATATAGTTGAAGTTTAGTAAGAAGTACCGATGTATGTTTTCGAATGAAATTTAGTTCGATAAATGAACTGTTTGTTTTATATTAATTAAATAAAATTTTATCCGAAAACATTAATCCGTTTCTTCCTAAACTTCCACTATATCCGACGACCCTGGGTGCCTACTCCGAAGTGCAAAGTGCGAATGTTCGGATCGGACGGAAACATGGCCGACCGAATATTATTGAAAAATGCGAAAAAAGTTCGGATCGGCTCAGTTGGGTCGGGACCATAGTCAATATTCGAAAGAGTGTAGGATCGGAACCGACCGAACCAAATAGTAACTTCGTAGCAGGAAACGGCCGAACATTCGGCCGATACTACTTCGGAGTAGACCCCCTGGTTACTTATCTTCTTCGGTGACCGTACCTTATGGTAACAACTTGGAGCACAACGTTTTCATTTTCAATTCATCATTCAATTACCAGCATTATTCGAGACCTGACATGTTTTTCTACTGGGACTAACAAACGTGACTTCTAAAGCAATCGGTTTCAGATATTGACGAATAGGCTCGCGACTATTTGCATAATTATTTATATTATTCATAATTTGAGACATATTTTTAGAACCTCAAGGTTAAATTTTACTGACAAACATGCAGAAGTCCAAACTCGGAGTTTGCCAACGTGCAATGGAGTGCAGTATTTTAGGCGTCAAATTGACAGACCATATTCGCAACACCACACTGCGCTCCTAAACACAGATTACTGACGTTGCTCAAAAACCCGCTAAGCTGAAGTAGGACTGGGCTGACCACGTCTGCCTTATGCCCAATGAGCTGTGGGCCAAAATACCCACCACGTGGAGCCCTGACACAGCTAAAGGCGTCGGGGCAGACCACGGGATCTGCCCCGACGCCTTTCCTGCTCCAGCTCCAGCTCTGCTCCAGCAACTGGAGAAAACAAACGACCAGTGGTCCACTTTAGCCCTGGATCGAAAGACCTAGAAGTCATGGGGAGAGGCCTTTGCCCAGTACTGGAATGATGCAGGCTGACAGTAACCAGTAAGTATGTTTTGCCAAAATTAATGAAAATGACAGCCAAAACTGTCTACACTTTTGTGAAATATAAGCTTTATGTATTTCTAAACCAAGATATTATACTTTAGTAACTTTACTAGGTATAAAAATATTGAAACTTCTATAACTGTCGCTTAAGTAGAAGAAACTAAATTCTTCGGAATGAACGAGACCCCAATTATGGAGTTCCAAATAAATTTCGCTCAAAGGCAACGCAAACTCACTAAAAGTTTAGCAGCATTAGCTAAGTTTAAACTAGTATTTTAAATGAAAGGAGCTTTATAAACACTTATACAAGTAGTTTATCTTTCCAAGCGAGAAAGTTAGGTTTTTTAGGCAAATTAATTCTGAGTGAAAAAGAAAAGAACAATTTTTTAAGATAAACTAAGAGAAACAATTTCAATTAAATCGGTGTCTAATTTTAAGTCATTATTATTTTTAAATTGTCTAGTTGAATGTAGCTAACATCGTCCATATTTAATTTTTGTGGAAAATATTTAAAACATCGATTTCTACCTTTAAAATAATGGAAAACATTGAAATTTCTGTCACAGATGCTCGGCTCGGCACGATTCGGCACAGCCGGGCGGCAAAATCAAATTTAAGTATACCTAATTACCTAGATATGTTCGGGTAATTACCGTTCGGCTTAGCTCAAATTGTGTCGGGGTGGTCCGAACATGACAAAACCAAGTTTGCCGATCGGCACGAGCCGAATGAAAGCCAAATATGTGTAGTAATCGCTTCGGGTCGGCTTTGTTCTTCAACAAATACTACCGAATCGAATGAACCGACCCGAACATGACTGTGTAAGCACCCCTTAGCTTTGGTAGTCATTCAATAAACACTATGTCCACATCAATCAACTCAGCCTATTGCAGTCCACCTCTCCCAGGATGCGCCACAGCACCCTGTCCTCCGCCTTCCGCATCCAGTCTGTCCCAGCCACCTTCTTTAGGTCGTCCGTGCATCTAGCTGGGGGGCATCCCACACTACGCTTGTCGATACGCAGTCTCCACTCCAGGACTCGCCTGCTGCACGTCCTTCGACAAACGTGGCCCTCTGCCACTTCAGTTTGCTTACTCTACAAGCTAGCTATGTCCACATAAATATGATATTTTGATGACATCCTAAGTTCTTCGTGTACCTGTAAGGTCGAAGTAAGCAGTAGAAAAACATATATATTCTCTTTCAAATAATAAAAGCCCTCTCTTTGACAACACGGTTAGCGCAGTGGCTGAGCGATCAGAATGCTGCGCTGCGTGTCGCGGGTTCGATTCCCGCACAGAACAAATATTTGTAAGTCCTACATGTATTTGTTCTGAGTCTGGGTGTTTTTCTATCTATAATATGTATGTATTTACAAAAAAAAAAAAATATATATATAAGTAGTTTATCAGCCATCTTGTTACCATAACACAAGCATTAGGTTGCTTAGCTTGGGACTAGATGGCGCTGTGTGAAATGTCCTGGGATATTATTATTATTATCTTCCTCTATGCTATCTTGCTGTGCCCGACAGGGTCCACAATGATCTAAAATTATGTATATTTTATAAAGTACCTACCACCTAAGTTCAAATTGACGAATGCAAATAAATGTATTGAGTATGAAGGTAATAAAGCCATGCATGAGATAAGACACGGATTTATTAGTAACAAAACAATATCAAATTCAGAGCGGCAAGCACTATGCCAGGTGTTTAACTGAAGACTTTAACTTGGTTCAAATTACCAACTGGTTACGATGACTTAATGTAAGATAACATAATTTATGCCTGTATTCCCCGGAGGGTGAGGCAAAAGCGTACCTATGGTACATATACCGTTAAATTTTGATCGTTTTAATCCTTAAAAGGGGTCATTGTATTCATCATTATGAACAACTTTTACTACGGGACCAACCCTGAAATCGTGAAAAAAAAACCGGCCAAGTGCGAGTCGGACTCGCGCAAGAAGGGTTCCGTACCATTATCTATAAAAATCATCATCACAGTGATCTTTATATTCGTTGCAATAAGGTTGCTTATTGAGTTGCTTCCATTGAAAAGTCTGTCAGAAACCCAGTGAACTTTATCGTCATAACAATAAGGTTGTTATTAGGCTGCTGCTGGGTAAAATAACTATGAAAGGACTTTACGGGTTGTTGGTAAACATCTTTTTGTAATATTGTCATTGAAATTGTATTAGAAAAACAAGATGGCAGCGTTAATTAGATTTTGACCACGCGCCTAAAGATCCTTGTACCGTTGTGTTCCTAATAATATCATAAATGCAAAATTAAGTTTGTTTGTTACGCTTTCCCGCTAAAACGGCTGAACGGATTTGGATGAAATTTGGCAAATGAGGAAACTATGACCTGGAAAAGGATTTAGGCTACTTTGGATCGCAGACGAATCCTCGGGCAACAGTTATTTTCTGGTGAATCCGCGTTTGTGTAGGTACACACGGCTACACATCAAGCTATGCAAAACCAGTATTGGCTGACCGTTCATTGTGAGAAAATATCATACAAAGTGAGGCCAAGACAAACTGGTTTTGTATAGCTTGATGTGTAGCCGTGTATACTCTAAAAACAAATAAATTCGCATTTGAATTGTGTGTGCTCACTTGAGTGCGGTTCAAAATGAACTTTACAAAGTATCATACAGGGTTTCACACGAAAAAGATTTATATATTATTATTTATTATTCATCATTCTCCTGCCCTTATTTACAGGGTCAAATCGAACCAAAATAATTTATTTCACATAAACCTAAATAGGTGCTTATCACTTTCAGGAGCTAAGTGCACGCTTCAAATTGACAGTTTTCTATGAAGAAGAGCCGGCAACAAACTCCACTGTTACTCTTTTAAAAATAAATGGCTTTTACCTACAATGTTTTCAAATTACAGTAATAATAGGTATTGGAGGACACTACACTGTCCTCTAATACCTATTATCACTGTAATTTGCCTGTCAACAAGTACCAGGTAATTAATCAAAAAGAAAATGGTCTACAAATCACAGGTGCTGGTACAGACGGCAGCACATCAAGCTGATATAATCTGTCAAATTTCTTTAATAGATTTTCAAGTTTATCGCTAAAGCATTAAGGTTCAAACTTGATTGGGAAAATTTGACAGTTTCGAGTAGCTTGACCTGTGGGCGTCTGTACAGTCTTCAAGGCCTACAACGTTCTCACATTCACAAAATATAAAAGAATCCATTTAAAAAATAATGAACGGAATAAAAATAAAATCCTATTTAAACGAAATGACGTGATCGCCATTACAACCACTAATAAAGGTCGGTACAACATGTCTTTATCTTCCTTACTTCTGTATAACTCGTCATCTTAGTTGTCACCCCCTGTTTTGATCTTCCCGTACTCTATAGCCATCCACAATCATACTCAAAACTATAATATACTAGATTTTCCGACTTCGTCCGCGTGAAGCAACTTTCTTAATTTTTTTTCCGTAAGAACCTTCTACAAAGTATTAGAACACTTAAAAAAAAAGATGGATGAAATCGGTAAAGTCGTTCTCAAGTTATGACGTGACCAAGGGAAATAGGGATCACAGCGAACACCACAACACATGTCAAATGTCTGGAGATGTCTGGACATCTCTTGTCATCGGTGCCACTTTCAGACTTTCTCTTATGTACGGATTTCGAAGATTAACATTATTGGACATTATTTTCTGCAAATTCCTATGGCTAATTACATGCCCAAGATGCTTCTCTGCAATACCTCGCGATCGCGGTTTAGCTCCCTAAATGATAAATCATTCTATTTCTGTAAATAGGTTTACACAAACACTTTTACACGTCAATCATATTTTAAAAACTAGATGAGGTCGGTGTTTCCTATCTGACTACTCTGATAAGCAAGGCCGAAACAAACTCAGAGGTCACAGTCTCTTTTAATGTCCAGACATAATCTTGGTCAGATCATGTGAAGACCATGTAGATTGATGTCTGAAATGGTCTTTTGAGGAAAGAAAAAAAACAGATTGAGTGGACCTGTCCAGTCAATGCACGTATTTGTCAGTAATCGTGCAGCTCAACTCAAAACTTAAGCAGCTCAACGATTTGACGAACAATACCAAAGAAAGGATATTTGAGTAGGCCACATAAATTACTTAAACTTGATGTAATGCTACTTTGGTGTCACCTTCATGTCATGTAAAACAAATAAATGCTAATAATAAACACGCACGCACATTCCAAGGGCACACTGCAATACATCGCGCGTTACTTGGGGTTTTACATCGATGCCTACGTGAAAGCAACAGGACAGGCTGGATCGGAATTATTTAGTGACGGATTTAAGAGCCTGTACAACGGTCCACTAGCGCCACTCCTTTAAAAAAATATTATCTCGTGACTGAGAAGGAATTATGAAAATCTGTTCAATCAGCGACCTCGGTAAATGTGTCTAGAATTTTCTAATACCTTTTATAAAATTTCATATTGAGACACGAAGCAACAAAATTCGATCTAAAGAAAAGCGGCCACATTCCTATTATGTCGTATTTAGTTGCTTCGTGTCTCAATATGAAACTTAATAAAAGGTATTAGAAAATTCTAGACACACTTACCGAGGTCGCTGATTGAGCAGATTTTCATAATTCTTTCTCAGTCACGAGATAATATTTTTTTAAAGGAGTGGCGCTAGTGGACCTGTGTTCACCCTCTTAAAACTACAGCCTCAGCGGCGAAGGCTGGCTCAAGCATGGGTCGGGGAGCTGAGCTTTCAGGTGCGACCATGGATTTTACATTTCTATGGGTGCCGACGTGTTCGCTCCACCAACCTTGTAGAAATAGCGACTATCGAGATAGCGACCGTGATCGCGAAAATCTTCGGTCTGTAATTTAATTACCCTTATAGCGTTATTAGCTTCTTAAGCTTATTTATAGATAGCGTTATAAACTGGTAACCGTTAAGCGTATATATATAGCGGTAACGTTGAGTTAAGGGTTAACTATAGTTAAACGTTCGTTATTGTCTTTAGACAAGGGTTTGTGATCAAATTTAATGTCTTGGACGCTTTTGTGTTATGTTTGTGATGTTTGTGTTAAGCTTAGTTTACTTATACTATAGGTCACTAACCAGCACCCTAATTGCGTAACACACGATCAATCAGAATTGGTTTCATTTTGACAGTTCAATAACATTCATTGCGTTATTTACGTGTAAAGCAGACAAATTTTTCGAACTTATGAAGCAAGGGATTAGCAATTTGCTTCAAAATGATACAGATTCCGATTGATCGTGTGTTACGCAATTAGGGTGCTGACCTAGGTATTGTTAACTGTAGGTTATATTAATTTTAAGTTTGGTGATTTCCGTCGATGTGATGGATATCAGTTAGAAATTTTTTAAACAAATGTACCTAGGTATTCTTTAAATCCACTAATGTGTGGAACTTATAGAACACAAAATCATTAATCTTCTTTCCTATTTAATTTGGATTTAATTTCTTTTTTCTTGTGTTTCACTAACACAAGGTAAAACGTAAACTAATGCCCTATTATATACGCGCTGTTGATTTTTCTACTGTCCGCGTTGAGCCGACCGTTGAAAATTCGACAGCGCGCATACTCCTTCCATACATTCTGGTAGCCACCATTTCAGTATCCACCACCTTTGCCAACTAACTAGGTAATATAACCAACTGGATGATGATGATAAAATTAAGCGGCGTTAGAATATTGTGGCATTTCTTTTTAATTCATTTAAAAGGTGTCACAGACGCGATTAAGGTAAGGAGGAAAACAGTTTTCCTGATATTAAAATCTTCTTAATAATAAGGCTGTAACACTTGCTTCTAGTTCTATTTCTAGTAAATTCACTTAAGATCAACGATATAGTGCACTATAAATCTCCTCCAATTTCCATAGTAAGTAATTTATTCTGCCATGTAAATTTTATCAGAGATAAATTCCTAATTCTAGTACACTTCATGTTTTTCAACAGCAATTTATTATTTATCATGCTAGCTTTTTTCCTACGTCAGTTTATTTTCCAGACAAGCTGGACTTTTCTGAATAAGTAATATTATAAGGCAGTCTTGGCTATCCTATCCGAAAGGTCTTAGAAAAATTACAAATATTTTTTTAAATGTTGTTAATACAACTAAAAACTATAGTTTTTAATTTTGAAGCTCTCTTCCTTCAAAGGATTCGTATAAGGATCAGCCGGTTGATTCTGTAAAAATCTCACCGTGAAAACTCAAGTGAAGTGAGCTTGATGTGAGTTGTCAGTAGTGTCAATCCCTAGCATTATTTGGAATGACAGCTCACTCCACGCTCACTTTACCTAAGTTTTCACGGTGAGATGGTTACAGAATCGCACTGCTGGAGCCAAGTGTGATGGTTACAGCATAAGTAATCCATACTTAGGTAGGTACCTAAGTATATCATAAAAAAATGGATAAGGGTTTCAAGAGGTTTTTAAGGCTTGTAAGGGCCAAATCTGTTACCAGAATGATACGGCTAACGCATTCAAGGAGTTATCGTTATAATTGGGTTGCCGTCTCACTAGGTTTAAAGGGTTAACCCTTACAAGATGTTAGTCCAAGGGTCACCGAATGAACGGGTTACCGATTGAACGAGTAAACTCTGAAGCGGGGTTGTACGCTCCCTGGGCGCAAGTATAGTGGGTGACTGTGCGAGTAAAAAGGCGCCACGCGTCGAACGAACTTAAAAGATTGGTAATTTACGACCGCTTCGCCGGGGGCCAGCAGACATGAAAACTTGCATACGTGCCCCCCGACGATAATAGCCTGAACACTGAACTTTCATGAGTTTCGGGAACTTTGTTTTTGTGGAACTACCCGCGTGTTTATTTGAATTTATGGGTACACAGTGTGTAAGTAGCAAAAAAGTTGGTTAAAGCTTTGCTTTATTTTTTTATATAAAAAGTCGAGTAAAGTCTGGTGTTTGAAACATGGCGAATGACTGAAACGTACTCCTCAAAATGCCCTATGCTGCGAGCCCTGAAATTTTATGTCTTTCGTATATACATAAATACCATTTTTTCGCATTAAAAACTGTTTAATTAGTAGTGACACGTAGTAGGAGGGACTTGTGGCTAAGTAAAAACAGCCGCACGCTTCGATCGATCAGGTTAAGCTACGCTTGCCGCGGTTAGTCTGTGGATGGGTGACCATCTTTACATACCGAGATCCCTCCGTTCCTCTGAAAGCTCGTTAAGCCCATGGTCCCGGCTGTCATTCGTAGATCTTTGACAGTCGTTACGGGTAGTCAGAAACCCGAAAGTCTAACAACCATAGTCTTACCAAAGGGTATCGTATTACCTAGTAACTGGGTTGTGAAGGTCCGATAGGCAGTCGCTCCATGTAAAATACTGGTATTCAGCTGCATCCGGTTGGACAGGAAGCTGACCCCTGATATGGTAAGGAAAAGGTGATGCAGGGATGGAGGAGGCAGGTGATGGTAATGAAGCATATCATAAGGTACTGTAGAGGTCTACGAGTTGAAGAGCCCTCTGAGGTCTGAGGAGGAGGAATCAAACAACGGTACGACTCCTTTAAGATTATATTGTAAGAACGTCTTTACATATTTCTGTCTAAATTACCACTGACTGTTCTAAACAAAAATCCTAATATAAAATATTTGACACTAGCTTGCACGTTCGAATGTAACCCGCGCTAAAATATAGCCGGCCTGCATCATATGAGGTCGTCTTCGGCAGACAAGCCTCTACAGTACATAATAATGTACATAATGTATTACACTGTCAACATAATTAAGAATACATAAGCATAATCAGCAGTACCTTAGTACCTTTGTACTCATATTATAGCTATGTCATATCCCTATGTAAATAATAAAATAAATAAATAAATCAGCCTATAATGTTGTGTATGTGTCCACTGCTGGGACACAGCTCTTCTCTCTTCTGGAGTTGGTTGTAATCTACCACGCGGACCCAGTGCGGGTTGTTAGATGTCACAAGTCTTAGAATTTTTGCTTCTAGGACATGCCGGTTTCCTCACGATGTTTTCTTTCACCATTTTGAGAGCAGTGGTGATGAAATTAATTACACAAAGTAAAGTG
Organism: Apamea sordens; assembly: GCA_945859715.1. NCBI lineage: Eukaryota > Metazoa > Arthropoda > Insecta > Lepidoptera > Noctuidae > Apamea > Apamea sordens. Next base: position 7,232,516 of record OX244009.1, on the reverse strand, counting down.
ACTGTCTCGGTTGGAACCTACAACTCGTAATTATGTATGGGTTACCCTTAAACACTTGACCTGAAGACTTGGCATAACATTGTTATTCCATGAAGCACGAAAAAAGGTTCAATGACTACCAAATTAAAGTTCAAAATTAATTATAACACAACCAATAAACAGAAGAAGTCGGCATTATTACCTACAAAGAAATAAATATTTTGTAACAGCCTATAAAATCACCATTCTGGACATGTCCAATCTAATTTGTATTCAAAACAAAGCGTAAAACGTTTAATAAACAGGGAAACACCTTTAAATTGAATAAAATTAGAATTAGGTGAGAAGGTATCGAATGTTAATTCTATCTAGTCAGGCCATCTGTCGGTTCTTTATGACTTTAAATAAAAATAAAAAAACAATAAAGAAACATAAAAACAAAAACGGTACTCCATTAGTTATTGTGCTTGCTCTTATCAAACACTTTTCGAGGCTTTTCGAGGCTCCTTCTATCCCACAGCGAGATGGCGTGATAGTGGTTCAAGGCTCATGATCCGTCTGAAGAACCTCCTCACAACGCGTGCCGCATCTAGACAGCTGTCTTCTGTTCAACACTCCTGACCTCACTATTCATAGTTCCTGATACTGAAGCCTTGGTCGATACTCTTCGCTATCAAACTACCTATTTACTGACACGACTATTGGCACAATATTAATACATAATCAGCCTATAATGTTCCCACTGCTGGGACACAGGCCTCCTCTCGGTGACAGAGACTGGGCCAAAATCCACCACGCGGGCCTAGTGCGTGCTGGTAATGTGACATGTCTTCGAATGTTTAGTTCTAGGACATGCCTGTCCTCACGATCTTTTCCTTCACCGTTTTGGGAGCAGTGGTGTTGAAATAATTTACACGAAGTAAAGCGCCTGTCCGGGTTCGAACCTACGACCTACAACTCGTAAGTCGCAGCTGTTACCGCTGAGCCACCACTGCTTCTCTTTATACGAGACTTTAACAAAATGTCCTATTAACATATCGTCCTACGAGAAGTATGTGCTATTAACAAAACATCCCATTTGTAAAGTACAGTTAATATTGAAAAATAACTATCGGTTTTACCCTCATGGATCATAAATCATAAAATAAATGCTACACATTTATTTGAAAGGAACCTTCTTGTTGCTTAAATTTTTGAAATAATCATTCTGAAAGTTTAAAGTAATCAAACATCTATGTTTTCACATGCATATGACGTCAGAGTTATTTCAGTATAGCTGTTGTATTTCACCATCATTGTGATTTAAACCTTTTGCAAATGGTAATTAAGTTGTAGGTTGCACGTTCGTGTGTTGTAATGGTTATCTATCTAGCTTCAGCCTGGTTGTGACACGCTGTGACGTAGGACTTCAGTTATTTATACATTTGCTGATTGAGCTGATTGAGGAGGGGCCCGTGGCTAAATAATAACAGCCGCACAGGTCGATCGATCAGGTTAAGTTACGCTTGCTGCGACTTTAAGAGTAATAACTGAACTTGAAACTTCAAAAAATAAAATATTCAAAACCAAAACAAAACATTGCCAACTGAGTCATTTTATAAGTATTCTGTATAATACACAAAGTCAACTCAGTCTATCGCAGTCCACTGCTGGACATAGGCCTCTCCCAGGCTGCGCCACAACAGCCTGTCCTCCGACTTCCGTATCCAGTCTATCCCAGCCACCTTCTTTAGGTATTCAAGTTAAAAAAAAATGCAGAAGCTGCGTGATCAATTTGGAACGTGACACTTTACGAGATTTGGTCTAATTATGTTTTCTGTTTGAATTGATGTCAGCTATCGATTTGTATAGGTACTGTGCATGGCCGCCATTAAAAAAAAAAACTTGAGAGGTGTCAAGGGACACCCGGATGGAACGAAGTTCAAAGAGAGAGAGAGAGACAGACAACATACAAAACGGCAACTATAGCAAAAAGCCAACTTTTGGTCTTAATTTTTTCCGTCTAAGCCCCCTTTCGCAACGCGCGATAAGGAACTTGTTCCAAAAATTATGCTTATAATGCATCATGTTATGAACTTATGAGGAACTTTAAAAAACAACGGGTCTTCCTTAGCCAATACACAAAAATCACACACAACAGATTACACAAAACATATTCAAAGAGTTTACACAAAAATCGTAAATAATAACGCCACAAAAAGTGATAAAACAAGGATGTTTTGTTCCCAAAGATATATTTATCCTGAACCCATTGGTTTCGGAGAAATCAGGGCGGCCTTCAAACTGACGGCATAATGACTTGTGCTATATAAAAACAACCGCAGGTAATCATCTGACGGCTTCGATTCCCGGGTTTGAATATTTTAAACCGTTTTTTTTTTTCTAATTTCCGCTTGATTGAACTACTGGTTTTTGTTTACCGTTTCGAAAAAAATGTGGGTATAAAATAATGTGGCAGGAAGTTATAGATTTGGAGTTTATTAGAAAGGAATTAGATTAGCATTGATTTTACAATATTTTTTGGGACAAGGAGTTCATGCATAAACATTATTAATTGTAAATAGACTATAGAGACAATAGACAATGATAATTATGAAATAGTGTTTAGGAAAATAATTTAGGCTTATCAGTCGATTCGCACGAATTTACTAGCCCGAAACGGGCGCATTGCCACAAGGGCCGGTGCGATTCTGTAACCATCTCACCGTGAACACGTAAGTGAAGTGAGAGGATTGACACTATTGACAGCTCACTCTGAGCTCACTTCACCTAACTTTTCACGGTGAGATTTTTACAGAATTGATCGGCAGTTATAGGCGCTTATAGAAAAAATAATATTATTTAAAAGTGACGATTCACCCATTTCGGTTGAATAAATTCGTGTGAATCGAATAATAAGCCTAAATTAATTTCCTAAACCCAATTTCATCATTATCATTGGCAGCCTTACTCCAACCACTGCTGAGTGTTAAGCCTCCTCCCTTTTGTGCCATGCTGCCCTGGTCTGTGCGAGTCTCATCCAGCCGATCGATTCGGTAAAAATCTCACCGTGTAAAGTTAGGTGAATTGAGCTTAGAGTGAGCTGTCAATAGTGTCAATACCTAGCATTAGTTGGAATGACAGCTCACTCCACGCTCACTTCATCTGAGTTTTCACGATTTGGTTACAGAATCGCACTGCTGGTCTTCCTACCCTAAACCCTACTTAGTTTGTTTTATCAGAAAACTCTTATTGACTAATGTACCTATTGGTATTAAATGTTGATATTTTGATCGAAAATTTACAACAGGTCAAAAGCTAACATGATTTGAAAGCAGATTATATACCTAAGAACTTTGAAGCTTGTTCAGCAAACTGAACTGTCAAATCTCATTTAAGATTATGTGATTGGTTGACAAAATGACAGCAACAAAATATCATATATATAGGGTGTAAAAAGACACATCACAAAGCTGTCACGGATTCTGTACATCAAACTAAATAACATTGTATAAAAATAATTTCAGCTTTCATTAAGTTGGAGATATATGTCTGACCATACATTCGGTTTCAGTAATCATGGTGTAATCAAGCTTCTACTTAATAATAAAATTACCAAAGAAATCAATACACAATCGATCCCATACAAAGTCGGAAGCCCACAAAATTACGTCTGGCATCCCAAACTCCCTACGTATTCAAACACTGTAGCATCACCCTTCCCTTCGGCAGATAGTATTATTAGACTAGTTATTTTTACTCCACCAGTAAACCATGTGTCGACAAATACGAGGAACTTATGGCAGTTGCTTCTTGTATTGTTCGATCGTTAAAAGTATTGATTGACTTGTACAAAGAATTACTGGTAATTCTGGTCCTAAGGTACGGGTGGATTGTTTCGGAGTTTATGTACTGATTGGGAGTTTGAAATGTATCAGATGTTTTGTTTTAAAAAGTTTGTAACAGGTTATCTGCGTTAGCGAGAGCAGTGGTGGCCCAGTGGTAATGGACGTGACTTACGAGCTCATAGGTTCGAACCCAGACAGGCGCTTTACTTTGTGTAAATTATTTCATCAGCACTGCTCTCAAAACGGTGAAGGAAAACATCGTGAGGAAACCGGCTTGTCCTAGAACTAAATATTCGAAGATATGTGACATCTACCAACCCGCACTGAGCCCGCATGGTGGATTACGGCCCACTCGCTCTCAGCGAGAGGCCTGTGTCCCAGCAGTGGGAACATTATATGCTGATTATGCTAACTGCGTTAGTAGGAGTAGCAAAAATAACGAATCAGTTTCAGGACCAGTTTTGGATTTTCAGATCGAGCAAAAAATTGTTAAGATGGGCTGGTAACAATTGGATTTAAACTGCATTCACTATTTATTTACCAAACAAGTAAACAAATATGTGACAAAAAAGTAAAAAAAAAACATGTAAATCAAAATCGGGTTTCGTCCTAAAATGCGATTAGATCAAGACAACAATCATTAACAGGGAACATAATGGTTGCTTGCATAAAATATTAAACATGAAATATAAAAAAACACAGGACTTAATTTATTAATGAATGCAAAGTAGTAATTTTGAAATGTAAAGTTTAATCGTTATTTTACACTAATGTTTCCTTCCGTTGACCTCAATGTTACTGGTGGTGATAGACATCATTGTTTACCTATACATATATTATGACAGTACAGTCAACAGCAAAAGTAGATGATCAAAATCAGAAATTCAATACTAATGAACGGAGTTCGCGTCAGAACTGTGTGGTGTCGAAGTGATTCAAAAGTATGTGATTGTAAATTATACCAAACATTTAGTACGAGTACAGCTGCCATATAGCTGCGAACTCCGTTCATTAGTATTGAATTTCTGATTTTGATCATCTACTTTTGCTGTTGACTGTACCTTTTCTATGTCATTTGCTAAGCAGGCGTTTTTACAAGGCGTACTGTTTAAAGATAGTACATCACCATAGATATCCGTATACATTACGATAGTACATAGGTAACTTTTTTGCAATGAAAAATATTAATTCGATTTTGTGTTTCAGACTAATACTGTATCAATGTAGATGTCACGTACCCCGGCAGTAGGGTGTGATTGTGGAGCTATGTCACAAACTATGCTCCACCTTCTATCCTGTCCTCTGTGTCCCAAAACATGCAGGCAAAGTGAAGTCACTTTGACTGAACGCAGAGGTCTGCGCTGCCGCCGACAACGCCGTGAAAGTGGCAACGTTTTGGGAAAACACGATTTAAAAAACAGTCGTGCCAGCGACACGAAGAAGAAAAATGTAGAATGTAAATAAATGTTGCTTCATTCAAAACCATATGTTTTACGAAAATAACTATCCCTTAGTCATCTAACGTTACTCTCGTGACTAAAATTCGTGGTCCTTTTGGTAGCTAAGGACCACTTTGCCCGTTTTGTAAAATAATCCCTTTACAAATAAGTATAGTATGTTTGTACACATATATGCAACTCTAGCTTCTGCCTGCGACTTCGTCCGCGTGTAATTACTTGTTCCCCAATCCACCCCGTTGAATCACATTGCCTATCCGCGCTATTACTTCGTTTCAGCTTAATGGCCTTTCTGGATTTTATTCTGGCTTATTATTGGATAGACCCGAAACGGGCGAATTGACACTTTTAAATACCTAAGTTCTTTTTTTCCATAGGCGACTCGCACGAAGTTAATTTATTTGGTGGCGAATCGACAAATCTAGTGATATGTATTTTTTTAAGAAAATAATGTAAACGATTCAATATATTTAACTCTTACCTATCACTTCAATGCGATAGTTTTTTTTTTCTATACTTTTTCGTGCGAACCGACTCATTCGATTATTCTTTTAGCTAGGATCCGAAGGATCGTAGCGTGATGTTAAGTAGCTTTGAATAGAATTTGTTTACCTAATACAAAAATATTTTTTCAAAGCCTAGACTAATTCTAGACATTAGCACGTATAATCAAACTCTTCAGCTATATTATTAGTATAGATAATGTGTACACTCACTATCATTTCGTTGGTGTCTCATTTATCACTCTCGCTGTGAAATGTGATGACATACTCGTAATTAAGGACCACACAAGTCAACTGACGCATTTTATTACAGATACCTACTAGACAGTTAAGAGCATAATTATACTTTGAAGAGATAACCTTTTACACAAACAAAATCGCACGTGTAACTTTATATCTAAAGTTTATTCAAATCCTTGTTCCCAATTGATATTATTCCACTAAGGGCTAATTTTTTCCAACGCCAGATAACTTTATCGGAGGAATAATTTTGAATTTTTAACAGTTTTTCCATACAAAAACTGTCAGACGTAATTTTTTTTTTTATTTCGACGAATAAAAATTATCTACCGATTGAAAAATCAACCCTTAGCGAATGGTCTTATTAGTCGATTCGCATGAATTTACTTGCCCGAAATGTTCGAATCGTCACTTTTAAATAATATTATTTTTCTATAGGTGACTCGCACGAAGTTACTTTATTTGTGGGCGAGAAGACAACAACCTTTTTCATAACTTCATGCGAGTTGCTTATAGTAAAAACTATTTTTTTTAAGTGACGATTCGTATGTTTCGGGCGAGTAAATTCGTGTGAATCGACTAAAAAGCCAGCGAATATTAACTTTATGCCTGTGTAAATTAAGTTGATTTCAAAATGACTACTATTGAAAAATCTATAAAAATATTTGAAGTTGTAGCGCAATAACTTTATGTGTGGGTTTAAAAGTTGTTCCCCAAACCCATATTTGTTTACATGATTGGAAATTAAATTGCGAACGCAGTTTACGTTGATATTCCATTAACATCACGCTTGTATTCTCCGAAGAGTTAGGCAGGTGTCATGACTGCTGTTAGTAGGTCACACATACTTTGCTGATAAGATAACACATGCCTACAGTGTATGTAACTCCGATGAGTGCAATTGTTAGGTTAGCTCTTTATATGGTAGGTATAGTTGACCTCGTAATTTCTTTAGCGGGTGGTAAGAGTAAATGTACTTGTACGTCAAGGTCTATTGTCTTGTGTGCTATTATGAGCAGTGGTGACCCAATGGTAACGGCCGCGACTCACCTGTTGTAGGTCGTAGGTTCGAACCCAGACAGGCGCTTTACTTTGTGTAAATTATTTCATCACCACTGCTCTCAAAACAGTGAAGGAAAACATCGTGGGTAAACCGGCATGTCCTAGAACCAAGAATTCGAAGACATGTGACATCTACCAACCCGCACTGGGCCCGCGTGGTAGATTACAGCCCGCTCCCTCTCGAAGAGAAGAGGCCTGTGTCCCAGCAGTGGGAACATTATAGGCTGATCATGCTATGTTCTATGCCACAGTTACAAATAGTTTCAACCTTAGAAAAACCTTAGTTTTATTTTAGTGGACTTAGTTCTTCTAAACTACACAATGGATTTTGATACGATTATGGTTTTTTTAATGCCATCAACTATTTATTGGCGACATTTTTACCCCAATATCTCATGTAATACAACACAGACTGGACCCCACGACAGAGGGAATCCTAGTGTAGGGTCCAGTGCATTTGTAAAAACCTAGCACCTAAGGCTAATTGTAATCTGCTACCAGTTTTTGTTTTTTATATTGTACCGTGTTTTTTCTGAGCTGAATTAAGTTTTATTTATATTTATCTCGTTTATTTTTCTATTTGCTTATCTAATTATATTTTTAAATATTTCTTATAATATAAAAAAATAAGTAGGTACTTATAATTTTTTTTTTTTTTTTTTTATATTTCGCAGGGTCCAAGCTACCAGTGGTAAGGGCTCCAGAGACAGGAACCTCCTCACAATGCGAGCCGTATCGAGGAGTACTGCCTTCTAAATCAGGCCCTTAATCCAACCGCCTAACGAGAGCTTCGATAAATGTTGATCGAGGGTTTCAGCCATCAGGCCTTATTTATAATTATTATTATAAAAACTATAGCCGATAGGTGGGACAGCCCTATACTGGGACATTAGATACGCCTACATGCTACTATGGCGTTGTTATAAATAGTTTGTGTTGTTTTTCTGCTAGATGTAAGAAAAGTGTGTTTCACGAAAGAATTCCCTTCAAAAAGCTACTGACGAGTGACGACCCGTAACGACTGTCAAAGATCCACGAATAACAGCCGGGACCAACGGCTTAACATGCTTGCCGAGGCACGGAGGGGTCTCGGTATGTAAAGATGGTCACCCATCCACAGACCAACTGCAGCAAGCGTGGTTTAACCTGATCGATCGACCCGTGCGGCTGTTATTATTTACAACATTATGAAGATATCCTTCAGTATTATCTACCGTTAAAGACGAAGAAGAGTTAACGACCAGTAATTTTCAGGAATCCAGACAAACAGTTCCGTATCACCGTACAATATTTAACACTACATATAAAAAAACATGTTTCTCCCTTTAATGTTTTACTTTATTTGTTGTTTTTTCATAGCACCCATAGTAGTACACACGGCTATACATCAAGCTATGCAAAACCAGTATTGGCTGACCGTTCATTGTGAGAAAATATCATACAAAGTGAGGCCAAGACAAACTGGTTTGGTATAGCTTGACGTGTAGCCGTGTGTGCACAATATGAAAATTTCAAGTGTCTACCTATAACGGTTTAGAAGATACAGTCCTATGGCAGACGGACGGACAGTGGAGCCAGTAATAATAATAATAAATAATAAATTCATTTATTTCAGGTAAGTACACCCATTAATAGAACACATATTAAAATCAACAAAATCACATAGAATTCAAATAAAATAAAATTAACACAAATCAATAATAAAAGATTAGAATAGAAAGAATAGAGAATAGAATCCCGCTGACACCCTTCGGATACAAAAGGCTTAAAATTAAAAATCCGTTAGTTACAAAGTAGGTACTGAGTGATACCTGTAATATCAACTTGAAGACCAGACGAACTAACGACAGGTTGCGTTCAACGAATGACTTAATAATAGGTACATCGGTCAGTTAAAACTAGTGGATGTCCTGAGTCCTTTCATTTCCAGATCACCGACAAAGAACAATTAAATAAATGAGGGTAGTTTAGCATAGCTTCTTCATAGATGCCATTAAAAGGTTTAAAAAGGGTTTAAGTTGGATTTAACTGTGTTATTACTAGGTACCGTTGCTTCAAACACACTACATTATTACTAAACTTGTCTCTGTCAGCGGTTTCGCCTGCGTGAAGGTCGGACTTTAACCCACGGGAATGTACAGACGCCAGCACATCAAGCTACTACAACCTGTCAAATTTCTTTAATAGATTTTCAACTTTATCGCCTAAGCATTAAGGTTCAAGGTTGATTGGGAAAATTTGACAGTATTGTGTAGCTTGACCGGCTACACAATACTGTCACTCTGGCGTCTGTACTTTCGGGATACAAAGTATATTATTGTAAGTGCACAATTTTATCAAAATCTATTTTAGTCGCTAAGGCGTGTTAATAACAGACAGACAAAGTAACTTTCGCATTTATGTATTAGTATTACTACCTACATTACACTTGTGTCCATATGTATCTTCAAATTTTATTTATGTTTCAAATTTACGTTATTTCAAGTTAAACAAATATCAACTTTATTTTTATGTTAATTAAGTTGATTTCAGAGTGACTAGCACTATTGAAAAAGTTATAAAAATGTTTGAAGTTGTAGCGTAAACTGAACTTTATTGTGTAGGAATTTAAGTTATTTTTACATAAACTCATATTTGTTTATTTTGGCTAATATTATGTCGCGATTCAAATTTAGATGTCTGCCACAGACGTTTTTCTTAAAGTTAACTATTATTTTGCAGTAAGTTCGACCCCTTTTTAATTACAAATTTGAAATAATTGTTTGGTGTACCCACTATCCATATTTAGGTTTTAATTTGAAGAACTGAAAATATACCTACTGTAGAATAACTCTCGTGTAAGTTCAGAAATAAATATAAAACTATATATTTACTATATCCTACTAATATTATAAACGTTTATATGGATGGATGGTTGGATGGATGTTTGTTAGTCTTTCACGCAAAAACTATTGAACGGATTTGGATGAAATTTGGCACACAGATGGTTTATAACCAAGATTAACATATAGTATACTTTTTATCGCGATGTTCCCACGGGATCGAAACTTATGCAGGCGAAACTGCGGGGCACAGCTAGTATTTACATATTTTTAAAAACCTAACAGTCTTAAAATAATAATTATTATGTACAAGTATATAAAAAGGAAGGGGAAATAATAGTCTCTACTTAAGAGATTTGACCGTGAAATGGCCAATTTTTGCGACCATGACATAATAAAGAATACGTTCAATAACGTAGAAAGTTACGTTTTTCCAGACGCTCTCAGGCTTGTTATCAAAACCTCGGTAATATCTGTAACAAAATATGTTACAAGAAAAATAAACATTCTTGCGTACATTCGATGGTTACGTGAGCAAAATTTCATACAACGCTAATACAGATTACACGTAGGTACAGTACAGACAGCACATCAAGCTACTACAATCTGTCAAATTTCTTAAGTAGATTTTCAACTTTATCGCTTAAGCATAAGGTTCAAAGTTGACTGGGAAAATTTGACAGTTTCGGGTAGCTTTATATGCTGCTGCGTCTGTACAGTCAGGAGCAAAAGTATGTATACACTCGGCTTCATTTAAAAGCGATTTACTCCTTTATTTTGGAATGAAATTTTATGTTGTTACGAACATAGGTTTATGTAATATGTTGTATTTCAACGTTGCATTCGTTATTTCACGAAAAAATCGAAATTGAAAATAGCCAAGTGTTGACATATTGGTGCTCGTGACTGTACCTACCTACAACAAAAAAGTAAGGACGTAAAAACGAAATCTAAGTAGGGACTTTATTTTATTAAAAAAAAGAAAACAGATATTTAATATGATTTGTGTTGCCAAGATAAAAAAAAATTATAATTGTTTTTAATCTTTCTCTACCTACTTTAGAAGGCCATGGATGGGATGGATGGGAATGAGACTTTACCATTGTATATTTTGTAGTGTGTCATGTATTTTATAAGCTATGTATTTTTGGTGTACAATAAAGTATTTATATAAATCATCATCTGCCTACCCTTTTCCCAACTATGTTGGGGTCAAAGTATTTATATAAATAAATAATAAATAAATAAGGGTTATTATAGCTAAAAAGTGGTTAGCGGCTTCCCAACTATGTTGGGGTCGCCTGCAGCTGAATCTACCGTCACCCTAATCTCAACACGCTATTAAGCACAATCTGAATCATTTTGAAGCATATCGCTAATCCATTGCTTCACTGCGTTCGAAAAATTTGACTGCTTACCTACGCAAATAAAGCAATGAATGATAAATGATTTTATTTTGTAAGTAGGTTTGTACAAACACTTTTACACGTCAATCATATTTTAAAAAACTAGATGAGGTCGGCGTTTCCTATCTGACTAGTCTGAGAAGAAAGGCCGAAACAAACTCAGCGGTCACAGAATGTTGTTGAACTGTCAAAATTAAATCCATCCCTACTGTTAGCGTGTTACGCAATTACCCCGCAATATTTTACATCGAGCCTATCTGACCTTCACATCCCAGTTACTGGCTAACACGATACCCCTTGGTAAGAGGGTTTGGGCTTCAGATCCACGAAAGACACCGGGACCTTCGGCTTAGTGCGCTTCATGAGGCGCGGAGGGGTCTCAATATACATATTACATAGATAGATGTCACCCATTCACGAAACAAACCGCGGCAGCGCAGCGTAACTATCGATCGACCCGTGCGACGGTTATTATTTAGCCACGAGCCCCTCCGAGGGTTTATCTAACTAGATGTGGCTGAATAACCATGGAACGGAATCTCTTTTAACCTACATCACCTAATAAACACCTCTTTATGTGTAATTCACCTATTTTTCCCACACGCGCTTATCACTCACATCTCTAACACACTACAAACATACACTCACTTCGATCACTAAACACAACACTATCATAAAACACCCCATCCACTTCCTCACACAATCACAATCATCAAACATTTACTCTTATACAATAAAATTCACTCTTCACTTTCTCACTCTCGCATTTTTTAAGTTTACCACAAGATCAAAAATGCACCCACTTGACACAGTCCACTGGCACGTCTGCCACAATAGAATCATATAAGCATACTTTATAGCCGGATACTGCCCCCTAAGATACAGGCCTAGCCTAGTTTAGGGGACAGGGTTGGACCTATTGCACTTATCTACCTAATGCTAAATTAAGATCTTTAATCTGTATACAGTGCAATGTACTTGAAATATGTGGTAATATACAATTTATTTATTTAATAACATTCACAGTTTCACACACAATGTTAGTTAACAAATCCCTAATCAAATTAGGTAATAGGTAACATGCTACTGGTTGCTGGGACTCTCAGGCTTCTTACTCATAATAAGCCTATAATGTCCCACTGGCGGGACACAGGCCTCCTCTCGGTGAGAGGGAGTGGGCCGTAATCCACCACGCGGGTCCAGTGCGGGTTGGTAGATGTCACATGTCTTCGAATTTTTAGTTCTAGGACATACCGGTTTCCTCACGCCGTTTTGAGAGCAGTGGTCATGAAATTATTTACACAATGTAAAGTGCCTGCCTGGGTTCGAACCCACGATCTAAAACTCGTAAGTCGGGGCCGTTACCACTGGGCCACCACGGCTTCTTACTGCTAGTAACTATTGAGAAAGATATTTGTCTGAAAAACCGGGACCCATCGTTCATTCCAGTAAAAAAAACGGCTATAAAAGTTAGCCTAATGATACGACCTTGACAGAACAGGGATAAGGAGTCCGAACCGGGACCACACGGAATATTAATTCCAGACAAGTTTATTTTTAAATCTTTAACATACTATAAACCCAATATGGAATAGCATAACCAAACACAAATTACTATGTAGCTTTAATTACACAACCTACTCCCATTCTTTTACCATAAAAATCGCCATGACACTCAAAAAACTATCAAGCACCTGCATTCAATAAAATAAGAAACAAAATAATCAGTCGCTGGATCCCTTAAGATGCCGCCATCTTTTTTTTTCGTATATATTTTTTATCTGTGGAACCGGTTTCGTCTGGGAACGAAGCACAGACAACAGGTGTTACGCTACTGAACGATTTTGTTCTTTTTTTCGAATTTATTTGTTAAGGAAAGTTGATTTAAGGAGTCGTGTGACGAAATCGTTGCCATGTGTGACAAATTATGTAGATCTGTGGTTTTTGAAGTTTTTTTTTTAGGCAAAGGGTTGATGACTGTGCAGTATTGTTCGGGATCGATGTCTGTTTGTGCTTATGCTGTGAAATTGAGATTTTAACGTGGCTTTGTAAGCAATGATGACTATAAAATTAATGTATTCTGTTATACTTAAAGCTATGAAACTATTTTAAAGTAGATGTTAATAAAATATCAAGATATTGTACCCATAATAATTGATTCGAAAAGCTTCGAAAATATCTACCAATGGCGCCCATCCCTTTTTCACAAACTAAACTAAATTTAAGTTTAGTGCATCTTTATCTTTATATTTCATTAAAAAAAAGACAGAACGCACTGTTAGTGTGTTATGTAATTCTATGCTGAAAATCTGCCAACGAAATTATATTTCAATGTGATCTTGTCATGAATATAATTGCTTATACCTATAGTACAATTTTATTATACTTTTGTGTGTAAAATGTGTCCATAGGTAGTAGACCGTGACCTGTGAGCAGGTCATATAGCTACCTAAAGTATCGCTGACCTAAGGCGACGTCATTAAATGCCCTTGTGACCAATTAGGGTACGATATTGGGCAAAGTTTTAAGTGTATTCAATAACTAGGGGTGATTTGGTATTGTAGGTAAATTAATTGGCACTTAATAATTTGAAGTTAATAGCGTTGTTGAAATTACTGCATGAACGCTGCGATATTACAGCCCCACTGACCAATGCGTTCCTTACACCTGTCAGTGAGACAATTTAAGTAGATAATAAAGATCAAATTCGCAAATCACGTATTCGTTTTTAGCAAACAGACAGGTGACAAGAACGCATTCTCATTCTCTCGTTGGCCGCACTGTAAGCTCCCGCTCCATCTTAAGGATAAGAAAATTAAAAAGCTAAGAAACGACGCAATTTAAAATATACAATCAACACGGTTAGCGCAGTGGCTGAGCGATCGGACTGCTGCGCTGCGTGTCGCGGGTTCGATTCCCGCACAGAACAAATATTTGTAAGTCCTACATGTATTTGTTCTGACTCTGGGTGTTTTTATATCTATAATATGTATGTATTTACAAAAAAATAAAAAATTGTATATAAGTAGTTTATCAGCCATCTTGTTACCATAACACAAGCATTAGGTTGCTTAGCTTGGGACTAGATGGCGCTGCGTGAAATGTCCAGGGATATTATTATTATTATTATGCCTGTATTCTCCGAGAAGGAAGGCAGAGGTAGGTACAGTTCAACTGTATTTAGTTAGAAGTTCCACGTTAAAAACATAAGCCCTTAATTTTAATTTGATAAACATATTATTATCGTGCCTGTAATCCCTAAAGGGTTAGCCAGAGGCGAAACTATAGTACTCCCACATTTCATCATAGTCATCATGAAATTCATTCGTTGATTTAAATTCATTTTCTACTGTCAATGATTTGTCACAAATCCAGACTTCGTACAGTCACGAGCAAAAGTATATCCATTACACACATTCATACATTCGGCTTTATTCAAAAGCAATTTACTCCTTTATTTTTTAATGAAATTTTATGATGTTACGGACATAGCATTTTCGAACCCATAGGTTTATGTAATGTGTCGTATTTCAAAGTTGCATTCGTTATTTCACGAAAAAAATCGCAATTGAAAGTTGCCAAGTGTTGACATATTGGTGCTCGTGACTGTACCTACTACTTCTTACTGAGAATTTTCTAAAGGACAAACCAATTTATAAAAAGCTAACGTAGGTACCTAAATATACGTAAATGACATACATAAACTAGGTAGGCTTCATATGCTTCATTTACCTTCATACATCAGAAGGCCAATTCTCGTAATTTAAAACGTTCTAAATCTAGTCGCAGTCTCATCTCAGCGACAAACAAATGTCAAAACCTTGTCAAAAATGTAGGGAAATTAGAGATATTTTGGACAGATTGAGACTGCGATCAAACTGTGAACGTTCTTATAATTACGAGAATTGCCCCTCTGGTCATACACGCACGCCGGTTGCGAGTACTACGCTCCTGACCTTTCTGTAGACAACACCATACATAAAAAATTCATAAATGGTTTTCACTAATAGACATGTCATTCAAGACGATATAGCTCTCAATGCGACTATTAGCGCCCTCTCTTATCTTCTTAGCGAACGAAACGTGACTAAGTTACAATAAAAATATAAAATCAACAGACACTAAAATATACAATTCACATTATGATGATACATCCAAAAATACAGCTGTCGTAACGGATAATCCTAATACGCATTGTAATTGAAATACATAACTAATTGCTCTGCATTGCATCCAAAATATAATAATAATAACAATTTATAATTTATTCTCTCTTCACAAAGCTGACTTAAATGTAAATATGTACCTACAAGAATGTTTTATCTATATTACACCTTTGTGAGAGACTGGGTGCCTGAAGTATGTAGGTGTTTGGGAAAAACCTGTGTTACAGGTCCAGGGCTAGAATTAGCTTTAACAGAGATACCGTGAAAGAGTCGAAGTTAAAAAATATGCATATTAATGAAGAAGAGACTTATTAATTAAGTAATCTCATACTTTTTTTTTTTTAGTAAGCACTAATTTCTTCAGATAAGCATCATCCTCTTGCCATTATCCCAATTTATTTAGGATCGGCACAACATACATGTCCTTTTCTTCCTTACTTCTCTATTAGTCGTCATCTCAATAGTCACCCCCTTTCAAACCATATTACGAGCAACCATTCACATAGTCCATCCATCGTTTCTTTGCTTTCCCTCCTCTTATAGCCATCACTCCACGCTCACTTCACCTAAGTTATCACGGTGAGATGGTTACAGAATCGCACTGCTGGTCTCTTACAAACACACACACACAACACGCTGTCTACATCTCTCTATCTATTGTCCTATCGCAGGTATGCTGGAAGAGATTTTTTATGAAATATGCATCACCTTTGTACCTATTTTTCTGTTCTGTTTCTTGTCTGTTTATGTGTGTACATAAATGGTAAAATAATAAAAAAGGAGAGATTATATAGACTATCATCTCGTACGCTTAATTTAAGGAAATATTTCTTAGTTCCAATTCGAACTATAAGTAAAAGTTAAGTAGATATGGTAAAGATAAAATTATAACATTATTTTAGCAATCTTTAGGCAGTACTGTCAACTGTTTTTTTTTCCACCACGTAATGAAAAAGTACTTTGGTGAAATAGTAGACTTTTTTATAATCAACCTTATTTATAAATAATTCACGCAACATTTAATAAAATTCGTCCGATTGAACGAATTCTATGAAAAATGTAACAGAAAAATCATCCAAAATTACAGAATTAAACGTTACAAATTATCACACCCTAAACATTAGAGCCTAGTTTATACAAACTATTGTAATACGACCATAATAACACACGCACTTACCATTAATATTATGCCATAAAATCCAATCTCGCTAATGTCCGCACATATTTAATAATAAAACACAAACAGTCAACAAAACATCAGTATCTAAAACTTATTCACAGATTGTTTCAACAAACCAAAATGGCTGCAATATTTTTTAAATTTTATTTTAATTTTGAATCACGAAATGTCAAACGCGACGTTCGATTTTCGAAAGAATAAGAATACGTTCCGACGTCCGCAAAGCGCGAAGCCTGGCAGGGCACTGGATGAAAATGTTTTCCCGCCCTTAGACCACAGAGTATACATCAGCACAACAGATGCGACATTTTTTTTTGTTTTTTTTTTCAAATCGCTTAATGGCGCGTAGTAATTAAATGTTTTGGAAGAAGCTATGGCGGCTAATGGTGCTTAAAGGTGACATTAATTTGGTGTTTAGAGTCAGAATGTAATGACGGGTGTAATGTAGAATTATGATGACATTAGAAAATTAATATGTGGCTATTTATTTAGGTTTAGAGTGATATACAAGAAGATTAATATACCACAACATGAATCTGTTACATGGTTCCTTTTTTGAGATTGTGTTTTGTGTGATAAAATTGAGTTCCTTGCGTTATATTGTTTGGCTGTAATATAGTGTTCAATTATTTTGTAACTAGCCAATAGTATTTCGTGCTTTGGCTTTAATGGTTAAAATAACTATTAAGCCTGTGTTGAAAAAGAAATAAATTTTAAGTAAACTAAATATACCATTCAGTTATAGTTTTAAATAAGATAAATAATTCGTCATAATGAAATCATAATAATATTATTTTTTATAATAAACAAATTGTCTTTACCGAACTATCCGAACAAACGATCACAATTAAAATATATGCCTTCACTATTTATAAGATTACTCTGTGACATGTGCATACATGCTGCCTCTTTCACTCATGGCACTAAGTATACTCTTCTCTCTGTCTCTCGCCTCTGCAGGACTCTAGCGTTAGTAAGCGTAGTAAATTATAATTAAACCTGTTTATGAAATGGCGTGTCTGCAACTATTTAGCCATGATATTATGATTTTAAAAGCCGAACTCCTTGCTAATGAGCTTAGGGCGAAAATATTTCTTTAGCGTTTGGAATTAAATTACCTATAATATGAAAATGGGAATTGAGAAATAAATTATTAGTTTACGGTAATCTAAGTTGGTTGTTAATTTTCCTTGGTGGTAGTAAATTTATTAAATGTTCAGGTGTTTTAATAAGCAATTTCAGTTAGATATTTAAGTAGGTAGGTTCATAGGGTGGTAATTTTATTGAAGTCTCTTTGTGTGTTGGATCATTAAATTCCCTTCAACATTGTTAAGCTGAATGGTGCTGATCTATACGTCATGTTGGTGATCTGTAGGGACTGGTCATCTTTTAGCTGCCACAGCTTATTTTAATTTCTGAATTGTTTTTTTTTTTCTTTTTTTATTACGGACGCTTTAATGTGCATGACTTTCTACATCGTTCTACAGTGTCCGTGGAGATTCTTGCCCGTTCTTCTCCATAGGTGCTTACTACGCTTTGGAATGGGCTACCAGCTTCATCTTTCTGACTGACCGACCCCTAGACAATTCAAAAGTGCCTGTAATTGGTTTAAAAGAAATAAATGTTTCGAGGTTGAGTTTTTGAGTTTGAAGTATCAATGCTTAATTTTAGAATTATTTATCTTATTTAAAACTGTAACTGAACGGTGTGTTTAGTTTACTTGGTCATGTACAGAAAGGCTTAGTAAAATAAGTATAAACCTTTTTCGAGAAATACCACTAAACTTTTAATTTTTCCCACAATCCCTGCGCGGATGCAAACGGCACAAACATAATGACGTCACAACGGTCTTAATTTGAAAATATTCCACAATGTTGCCAGTCGACAAACACTTATAATTTTTAATTTGAAACTCTACGAGTAGAAATGAATACAAATGAAATCCCAACTCCTAAACAAACAATGTTTTGAACTTCCTTAATTTGGTCAAAAACTGTACAAAATAACACTTTAGAATTTCATTAGGGGTGATTAATAATGTTCCCTTGAAAAACACAGGAAAATACACCCTTTCTTTGAGTTAGTCGGGATTTTTTTGGGAGAAATTCTTCAAACATTCGTGATTAGAAACTAGGTTAATTCTTTCTTATGATGTAATTAACATTTCTGAAATAATATGTTACTTTACATGAACATATGTGGAAGTAAATATAGTTATTATGTTTAGCTTTTGTTAGTTGGCCATTGGGAACGTAGGACCTTTATAAAGTATGAAAACGCCAAAAGGACGAGAATTGCAAAGCACCCTATAAGGACATACACCGTTAAATTTTGATCGTTTTAATCCTTAAAAGGGGTCATGGTACTCATCATTATGATCAACTTTTACTACGGGACCAACCCTGAAATCGTGAAAAAAACATCAGTTGATCCATAGATTTATGTTCGCATAACTCGACATAATAATATATGTATGGATGAACTGTTTTTTTTTTTGCTTAACTGATTAATTTCCAGTCTAACCGGATGCAGCTGAATACCAGTATTTTAAATAGAGCGAATTTAACCTAAAAACTTAAACAACAAATTCGTATTTGCTACCGAAAGTTAATAAAAACTTTTTGGACATCAAATTATAATTATAAAAATATAAAATGGTTTATGACAGGTTGCACGTTACAGGTCGCAGTATTAGAATGAGAACTTCTGGAAACAAATGCCAAGTTTTATTAAATCAAAGCCGGAAATAATATTGTTTATTAATGTTTCGAACAATTTGAACGTTGTAAATCTTTGCCTTTATTAAAATACTTTTCTTGATACTGTTGCTCCTGTCTTGTTTGTTTTTAATGTTTTGTGAATTATAGCTAAAATGAAGTAGCACTGGGTTAGCGACGTACTAATTGCGTAACATACTATCAGTGGCAATGCTTTAATGTTGACAGTTCAACAGCATGCATTGCGTTATTTACGCTGTTGAGCAGACAAATTTTTCGAACATATGAAGCAATGGATTAACAATACGCTTCAAATTGATTCTGATTGAAATTGATAGTGTGTTACGAGTGCTGCACCCTAATTGCGTAACACACGATCAATCGTAATTGGTTTCATTTTAACAGTTCAACAACATTCATTGCGTAATGTATGTGTTGAGCAGACAAATTTTTCGAACTTATGAAGCAGTGGATTAGCAATTTGTTTCAAAATGATTCTGATTCCGATTGATTATGTGTTACGCAATTAGGGTGCGGGTTAGACTGGAAAAGGCTACGCCATGATGATGATGTTTTTTAGGTAAAATAAATACCTACAGATATTTTTTACTGATAATTCAGCAACCAAAGGAAATGGTCTTCATGTGTCAAAGCTCTTTCATGCCTACAGAGAATGATTAAAATTAATTAGTGATACGTTAATATTCACCTGTTTCTGACCTTTGAACTTTGACCTTTACCTGGCCTAGCGTAGTACGGAATTTGAATAGAATAAGAGGCCAGCTTAGCCTGGTTTTGTTACAAATTCAGACTGTACATCTGCTTAGTTATAATATTTCTGAACTATAGGTTCTCAGCCTTATTTTGCCTACCGCCCACTGAGAATATTTTTGTTCTAGAGCCCCCCAATTTTTTTTTTACTGGCGCGAATCTGATACAGCTATTGTATTTAAACACGATTATATTTAAACGTATTATATTATCTAGTTGTAAGATAGGATATATAATTTTCTCTGGGCCTTCTACTGATGGTCCGAAAGTCTCAAACGCCCTGGGGGCTGGGGGCGGTTATAACCGTTGAGAACCTATGATCTAACTAAACGCTTCTATGATTTGTTTCTTCAATATCTTTTCCAAATTAACATCAATTGATTTACAGATCGTCGATTTTGCAAAGCTAATCTGATACTACGGTAGCCCAGCAATTTCATAACTCCAACAAAAAACAAAATCAGTAAAAGCCTCATTGCAATTTTCAGCAAACGACTTCACGGTATTGCTGCAATATATCGTACACATATGGCGAAGAACTGAAAAAGTTGAACATCCTGTAACTACAAATATTCCAATCGCAAAACACTGCTTTAATTTAACACCTCACGTCATAGTATAAGTAAAGTGAGTTAGGAACAGAAGACATAAGTCTTACTAATTTATCTCCTACATAAAGCTGTCGCCTGGAATAGTCAAAGGAATGCAACTAGCTAAGTCCCAACAAATAAAACTACGCTACGGAACCCGTCGGGCATGACGCGGGCATATTGCTGACGAGCTGTGGTTGGTGATAAAAACTTGATCCTTCACAGTTACGCAAGGTCAACCGCAGAGCGTAGTATATGCAAGGGGTTCAGATAAAAAAAAAGTTTTTATTTTGACTGTTCTGTAATAGGTTTCCAGCTGCATTGGGGACAATATATAACGACATATAGTTGGTCACTTTTATAAAACAAAATCAGACAATGTTCGTTCAGAAGACAGGTTCTTTTATTAATATTTGCATTGTTTTCAGAGGCATTTTTCATAAGTTCTTGGGAGTTTATTGGTTATTTATTAGCACTTAAACAACGTGGTTAATGTGTGGTATATTGTACATTATTCTATATGAACTGGAAATAAATACAATGAATCATCTCGAATGTTGGTGACAGCCTGCTTGTATTTGGTCCATTCAAAGATAAATAAACACACACACACACACACACCTATAGTATAATTTACTTATACCACAATTAAACTTAAATACATTTATCTATGGTTCCTTTTGGCGCAGTGGTTAAGCGATTGACTGCTGCGCTGCGTGTCGCGGGTTCGATTCCCGCACGGAACAAATATTTGTATGACCTACATGTATATGTTCCGAGTCTGGGTGTTTTTCTATCTATATGTATGTATTTACAAAAAAAAAAAAAAATGTATATAAGTAGTTTATCAGCCATCTTGTTACCATAACACAAGCATTAGGTTGCTTAGCTTGGGACTAGATGGCGCTGTGTGAAATGTCCAGGGATATTATATTATTATTATTATTTTACCCAAGTTTCATCTAGCAGTATAATCATTGGCACTAGTTAAAAAATATATAATTATATACGACTTTACATCCGAAAATCCTACATATACTACAGATGCACCTGTATCGAATCGAGAAAAGCTTGATCAGCGTCGGGTGAGGGAGCGAGACAGTCGCACCCACTGATGAAGTTAGACAGAGACAAACATAGTGTCATTGTTGCTACGGAGATGAGCTTTTATTAGACAAGTCTGCAAGTTATAAATGATAAGTTGCGGTTCGAACAAGTCAATATTTATAGAGACGTGAATAACCCTGTCTGGTTCCAAAGGGGGGTGATTATTGAATTAACTTTTACTGTGCGATCGTTGTAGCGATGTTGTAGAAACGTGTCATGTATTTTGCAAAAATGAAGGCTTCTTGGATAAAAGGAAAAAGCCACATGACTTTTTCATTTTTAAAGCATGGTTTTATTTGTAACTAACAGCAAATCATTTTGCATGCAAAATCCTCAGTGTGTAAATGTTTCTTTAAAATTGTGATTGCAATGTTATCTGTTTACGCTTGTAAAAATGAATGATTAGCTGTTTTCATAAAATGCTTACTATAAAAAAAAAATTATGAATTCGGCATATCCTTAAGCAGCAATATTATACACTAGCTATTCGCGCGACTTCTTTCGCGTGAATGTCGTAAAACAAATTGGTTTTCAAGGGGTTTTATTTTTATTTTTGCGCGGAACCCTACTTGTTTTTCTACAATAAACACCTTACCTATCTGTCAGTGAAAGTCCTGTCAATCAAATCAGTTTAGCCGTTTCGAAGATTAGCCGGAATAAACAGACAGACACAAAAATTTTAAATATTGTTTTTATTTTTATAGATATCGTATCGAATATACTTTCATAATATTATGTATTTAGTAAAAAGCTGTTAATTTGACATTACAAACAGACACTTATAATAATTTGTATTGTTTTGTCTGTTTGTATACACCGTGTTCCGGACGATATACATAAACTTCGACCAGATGTTCAGACCATGGAAATAAGCATTTTTCATTATGGACACATTAATGAATTCTTATTTTTTGTTCATTTTCATACAAACTAAATACCTTGACCTTACCTCTATAACCGAAGCATTTGATAGATTTATCATTTTAATTGCACTTAGCGGCAACATAGGCCTAATTATACCCTTTCTTACTGCATAGCTCAATTATATTTCATTAAATAAAATTACAAATATCTTTGTAACGAAGCCTTTTTAAGTACTACTTACTTCCATTGTTATTTTTGATTTGTAAAAGCTATAGAAGCGTTTGAAAAAGTTTATGGATAACGTGAAGAACACCGGTATCAAAGTGACTTATAAAGTTTTATTACAAGTAGAGCTACAAATTCATACATCGCCCTGACGCCTTGTCATATTCGAACATCACCCAAACATGCACGCAACCTTAGGGACGTTCATCGATTTTCGTGTTCAGCAGTGCCTACAGAACCTTACATGAATATTGAGGTAGGCTCTGTCTGATGACAATCGATTGGCTATTTTAGTATTAGAATGCTGGATTTTTTAGGGGTTTACCCTAAAAATTCAATACGTATACAATAATGCACAGCGTAAAATATTCCCACTGCTGGGACACAGGCCTTCTCTTTTCGACAGGGAGTGGGCTAATAAACTACCACGCGGGCCCAGTGCAGGTGGCGGATATCACATCTCTTCGAATTTAATAATCAATATGTATAATTATTAGTGATTAAACTGAACAAGTTTCTGAGAATAATAAAACTACACTAATTTAATTTTTATCAAAGTATGTAAGAATCTTCCACAAGGTGGACCGATTTATTTATTTATTTATAGTTAATTAAAACGGTACAACACCAATTACATTAATTAACATACAGGACAACAGTTAAGTTGACAATAATATAACTTAAAACTAACATGGAACAGTGGACTCCCTTGCATACATTCTCTCACAGAACACCATTCATCCGCAAACACATCACATTCAGGGTTGGCAGCCAGAAGGGCATTCAGCACCTTTAGAGGCGGGTTCAGTACAAATTTTTAGGTATATAACTACAAATTGACGGTTTTCTGATTTTTTCCTGTACTTGTGCTACATGAAATTGCTTCTTTGCTAAATTTCATGATTCTAAGTCAACGGGAAGTACTCTATAGGTTTTGATTCCCTTGCGAGTGTCAAAATATCCGGCATAAACGGAAAATAATCACCCGTATCTTTTGATTGCGTTAACTTAGAAGTTTGTTTTTTTCACTGCTTCAAGTGATTGCAACCCTGATTATTTGATATTAATTTCAACTTGATAACTTTACGCGTTCCTGAAAAAAAAGGTCTTGACAGACTGGCACAACGAAATGATCTTATAAAGATTCCGTTTTTCCTTTTGAGGTACGGAAAAACACAACCCAATTTGTCAATCAAACCAGACAATACCCCATGACAACGCCCTTTCAGTTTAGATGAATAAATAACTATCTACACGTGAAGCTACAATATCAACTGAAAACGGTACAATATATAATTATCTTGCCTCAAAGGATTCTACTAAAGTTCTAAATATAGCTAAGCTTCCCCTCGTTTTGTAGGCGAGCCACCATGAATTAAAAAGGGGTTGGTGCAAGGGTCGTGTGTTGGAGTTTAGAGTTAAATTCTACATTATTGGAAATGTCTGTAATCTGGGAGTTATGGATTAAGCTGATTGAGAGATGATGGGAAGTTAAGGTTGATCTTACAAACTGACAAAGCGGCGTTTGCTCAAGGGTTAAAATTTGCTGCGAGGGTTGGAACTTCAATCCCGATCCGTTGCAGACTATACTTACTGTAAAGGTTATCTGCAAAAGGTTAGGTTAATGCATTTTTCTTTCTTTCTTTCAAAAGGCGACCTTATGTAGTGCAGGGTGGCAATAAAACAGTCAAGCATGTTTTACTCGTAGAATAAGCTTCAAAATGTTTGTATTAGGTTTTGGAACGAAGTTCCTTATCGCGCGTTGCGAAAGGGGGCTAGACGGAAAAAATTAAGACCAAAAGTTGGAACGACACTTTTTGCTATAGTTGTAAACCGTGCGGCGTGCGCGTGTTTCTCTGTCTGTCTCTCTCTTATAGAAAGCAAGCCAGTTATACTTCGTTCCATCCGGGTGTCCCTTGACACCTCTCAATTTTTTTTTATTCGACCTATGAATTATATTTACCTTATCTAAATTAAATTACATATACAAGGTTTATTTCAAATAGCGAACTTACTATTAAGCGTACGTACTTTTATATGATCCATTTATAATAATAATAATAATCGTTTATTTGCCTGAAATATGGTGCTTACAGCCGATCGATTCTGTAAAAATCTCACCGTGAAAAGTTAGGTGAAGTGAGCTTAGAGTGAGCTGTCAATAGTGTCAATCCCTAGCATTAGTTGGAATGACAGCTCACTCCACGCTCACTTCACCTAACTTTTCACGGTGAGACGTTTTACAGAATCACACTGCAGATGTCATAATACAATTCATAGTACTTCATATTCCGCCTACTAAATTCAGCATGCAAATTTTGGATGTGCCATGATTCATAGCTATTGAGGTAGGTTTAGGTATATTATATAAATTATTAATTCCAATAAAGAGAGTTAATAAAATAATTCGCAATCCAATTAAATCTTCTAAAAGAACCAATCCAGCTCTCCTTCATAAGGATTCAGGTAATTACTTTAAGCCCTACACCCACACACTGCCTGCGACATTCAGGAATGCGTCACCCCAGTAAATGTCACTTGACACCAGACTTTCGACCTTTACGTATAACCACAGTTAGCCGGCTAACCCTTCTTTAACATTTTTTGCTAAAGAGTTAAACAGTTACACGTTTAAAGCGATAATGAGGAGGTCAAATTCAAAATGGCGACCCTGGTTGTATAAGTTTTAAGTTGCTTTAACTTCTAAAGCAGGTTTGTTGGTATTTTCTAGGAGCAAGCCGGTTGTGAAAGGAAATACGTGTAGTAGATATTAAAATTGCTTGAGGATTTCCTTATGACGGTAGGCAGCATGTAGGTACCTACTTACTACGATGCGGTCATTATAAATGCGAAAGTAACTGTGTATGTCTATCCGTCCTTGGTCGGTCTGTCAACCTACGGGGCAATTGCGTAAAACACTATCAGTAGCAATGATAGATAGATAGATAAAACGTTTATTCAGTGCAACAAAAGACACAATGCAAGCTGGGAGTGCAGCACCTCACCACCATTCAAGTTGTAGTTTTAGTACACTAATTTGTCAACCCTGTAAATTACCATGTACAGACGCCAGCACATCAAGCTACTACAATCTGTCAGATTTCTTTAATAGATGTTCGACTTTATTACTATAGCATTAGGTTCAATGTTGATTGGGAAAATCTGACAGTTTCGGGTAGGTTGACCTGCTGGCGTCCGTACTACAATGCTGTTATGGTAAATAAACAATTTGATTTGATTTTTGATTTTGACAATACAAGTAGGTAATAAAAAAAACATCAAAAAAAGATGAAACAAAAAAAAAACAAAGATTAAAAAAATAAATTGACCCATAGACACCTCGTATAGGTAAATCTAACGGTCGATCACTACTGGGCGGTGTGTGTCTCATGGTTGCACCAAATGGGAGTCCAGCTCAGCATATGCCAGGTATTGCCTGACGCTGGTATTCTGCTGCATCCCGTTAGTGACACACGGATGTCGAGAAGACGCATCTGAGTTTCAACATAATGGGTCAATGGGTTTCGTTTTGATAGTTCAACAAAATTCATTGCGTTATTTACGTTATTGAGCAGATACATTTTCCGAACGTTATGAAGCAATGAATTAGCAATATTCTTCAAAATGATTCAGAATTCAGATTGCAAGTGTGTTACGCAATTAGGGTGCAGGTCATACCTTAACTGCTGAACAGATTTCGATAATGTTTATTTTAGACATAGATTGCCGGATACTTTTTAGTTTTTATCCTGGTATTACGGTCTCTAGTCTGACAACCAGTCCTACTAAGGGGAAATTAAATTAAATTGTTTATGCTGTAAATAGAATATTGGAATCATTTTTACACGTCATATTAATAAAAAAATAAAAATAAGCTAGACGAGGTCGGCGTTTCCTATCTGACTACTCTGAGAAGAAAGGCCGAAACAAACTCAGACGTCACAGTCTCTTTTAAAATCCAGACATAACGGAGTAACTGGGTTGTGGAAGTCAGATAGGCAGTCGCTCCATGTAAAATACTGGTATTCAGCTGCAACTGGTTAGCCTGGAAGCCGACCCCAACATAGTTGGAAAAGGTTAGGCAGATGCTGATGAGTACGGTCTCGTAGGATAATCTCCGACCTCCACGTGCATGAAACCAGGGGCAAAAGCTCACCAATAAATTGGCTTACATAAATTATAACAATCCTACTAATATTGTAAACGTGAAAGTTTGTATGGATGGATGGATGGATGTTTGTTACTCTTTTAAGCAAATACTACTAATAATAGCGCATAGACTGCGATCTGGACACGTTCCACTCAACAAGTTTCGGCATCTAATGGGATTAAGTGACAGTCCAAATTGCGCAGAATGCGGCACGGTGGAGGATGTCCATCACTTGATGGTGGAATGCGTCAGGACCCGAGCTGCTAGAGAGACACTGATGAATACTTTTAAATGTAATTTGATAGATGTTGGTTTTATTCAAAGTACTTTATCCGAGCCTCTTTCTAACGTAGCTATCTTTGTTTATAAAATAGTGAGTAAGGTTTTAGAGGCCTAATCGTTTATAAGGTGTGTAGCTTCACTTGTATTAGGTTACGGTGGTGCTGGCATGGTCCTTTTGTGACCAAAAGCCCCTAAATCTAAAAAAGACAAAAAAAAAATTCAAAAGTACAACTTAACGGATTCGGATGAAATTAGGCACACAGATGGTTTATAACCAGGATTAACATATAGGATACTTTTTATCCCAATATTCCCACGGGATTGAAACTTGTGCGGATGAAACCGTGGGGCGCAGCTAGTAAGCATATATTCGCCGAAAGGATCAACAGAGATGAATTAACCAACACCCACATTTCCCCTCTTGTAAAAAAGTAATGTATTTTGCATCGGACACACGTGAGTCACCTAATCACACTACAAAAATAACCTTTAACTATTGCACCTAGGAAACGTGGGTTGTTCTTGTAAAGTGAAAATTAAAGTATTTATGAGTAAAATTTGCCACTTTGAACTATACATTCTTGGAAATGTTTAACATAAGCCTACGTTCTCATCGTTAACAAGTAAACAATATTCGTGTTTATTTATTTATTTATACATACTGTATTGTACACCACAAAAATACATAGCATAAAAATAATAATGTTATGATAAAAAAAAAAAAATAGGACTCAGCGATCATTGTGCCGATAGTCGTGACAGCCAATGGCTCGACCAACACCTGAGGAGGCTCTCGTTGGGCAGCTGGATCAAGGGCTTGATTCAGAAAGCGGTACTTCTGGACACGGCTTGCATTGTCAGGAAGTTCCTCTCGCTGGACTTCTGGAGCCCTGGCCGCCGGTAGCTTGGACCCTGTTCCCGATACCGGTGGTACTTTTTATATTTTTAAATGTTTTTTTATCCTTTTGTTTATAAAAATATTTAAAAATGTATTTTGTAAGTATTTAAATGAAATAAAGGAGATAATAATATTATGTATACAATACACTTATATAGATATACAGATATATACATAGGTATCCAAAATTATAGATACATAAATACAGACATAAAGCAACGAAAAATAAAAGAAGACTGTAGATGATCGCAGTTAGGACAACAAGATCACGACGACCAGTAGTATTCGTATTCTTGAGCAAAGCCAGTAAATCGGCAAAAGCTGTGTAGAGCACCCTTGGGCTAGGTGGAGCAATGATCTTTGCAGGGTGGCTGGTAATAGATATGGATTGAGCTCAGTGATGTGCTATTTGGAGAGGCTTATGTCCCGGGGACGTCTTATCATTATCTGCCTAGCCTTTTCCCAACTATGTTGGGGTCGGCTTCCAGTCTAACCGGATGCAGCTGAATACCAGTATTTTACATGGAGCGACTGCCTATCTGACCTCCACAACCCAGTTACTGGGTAATACGATACCCTTTGGTAAGACTCGTGGCCAGACTTTCGGGCTTCTGACTACCCGTAACGACTGTCAAAGATGAATGACAGCCGGGACCAACGGCTAAACGTGCTTTCCGAAGCACGGAGGGGTCTCGGTATGTAAAGATGGTCACCCATCCACAGACCAACCGCGGCAAGCATAGCTTAACCTGACCGATCGATCTGTGCGGCTGTTATTATTTAGCCACGGGCCCCCCGGGGACGTCTTATCATAACTACCTAAAGGTTATCTTTCAAAGTGAAGGCACGTCAGGTGTAGGCCGTGACATCCCAGCGCTGATTTGCTAGATTCGTTTTTTCCTCTACCGATCATTTTGGAACGAAGTTCCTTATCGCGCATTGCGAAAGGGGGCTAGACGGAAAAAATTAAGACCAAAAGTTGGAACGACACTTTTTGCTATAGTTGTAAGCCGTGCGGCGTGCGCGTGTTTCTGTCTGTCTCTCTCTCTCTCTCTCTCTCTTATAGAAAGCAAGCCAGTTATACTTCGTTCCATCCGGGTGTCCCTTGACACCTCTCAAGTTTTTTTCTTCTGACAGTTCATGTTGTTTATGTATCTATGTAACAGTATTTATTCTTGTATTTTATAGTCATTTCCTAGCTATTTATCCCGTATGTTGCACCTGCCATGTTTTGTCTAAGCATCACCACCTTAGGGTTAACTGGTAGAAAATGCCTCAGGCATTAACATTACAACACAAATTAGTCCGCGTTTGTACAGTTTTTTTGTTTAATTGTGCTTATATGTGATTAAAAAAATACATAAATAAAATTTTCAAGTTTAAACGCCATGATTTTTGGAACGAAGTTCCTTAACGTGGCTTGTGACTGATAGAAATCGTCACGTCTCTCTCTGTCTCTTCCTATTTTCCACTGTGAGAGAGATAGACGGAGTTATACATGGCCGATAGCATGTGCTTGCATAACGGAATAATGATGGCATTACCACTAAATGCCGCATCACCTGTGCATTTGATGATCTTATGACATGAGTGAGCGGAGTTCGCACAGCTGATATTTGGGCCAAGAATGTTTGAACTTTTTGCCATCGATACGCTAAGAAGAAGAACACTAAACATAAAACGGCGTAGTGGACTTCTACGAGTATAGAGTAATGATGAAGACCTTTATGAACAATTATGAGTTTATGGAAAAAATACTTTAAATTGTATACACAATAAAGTTCAGTTTACGCTACAACTTCAAACACTTTTATAACTTTTCAATAGTGCTAGTCACTCTGAAATCAACTTAATAATCATTCAAATAAAGATGATGTTTGTTTAACTTGAAATAACATCAATTTGAAACATTAGTTTGAATAGACTACATTGTATAGCTAACACAATGGTGTCGTGCTAAGCAGACAAACCAACGAGGAAATAGAGAAAATAGAGCAACAGCTAGAAAATTGCGTATTTTACAGACTCAACAAAATTCGCCGACGCGTGGGTGTCTACGTAGGAGTCTAACAACGCTATTAGATATCTACTTACCCTGAAATGTCACATTACTTGCGTATTTTCACATGTCCACCCACATTATAATCCTAAAATGCCAAACTTGTATAAGCGTTATACGCAGAGGTACGAGAACGTTGCAGGTCAGTATAGTAACACTGACCTTGAGCTGTCTTAGCGCAGTTTAACACAGCTCTAATAGAATAAAGGCTCTTTCCCATAAGCGCGATTTATCGGTCGATAATATCGGATGCGTTATTGCGGTAATACGTCCCTCTTCCTTGCCACACAGCTGCGTTTTTATATATAACGTCCATGTGTAACTAATACTACAGGCCTCCCGCCCGTACTACACGTTACTACTTTATTAACGCAGGTGTGTGTAAGATCGTATGTGTCCTACCTAATACAAAATGTTCTCCAAAATCCTATCGGAATATCGCAGAACGGAGGGACGCAAGCATCCTACTTTTATTGCGTCATTATTATCGCAGCAGTGTGTAACTTCGTGGCCATCTTATACAAAATGTACTGAAAACAGATATCGCAATACCGCATCCGATATTAATTATCGACCGACAAAACCACGCCTGCGAGGGAGATCCTTAAGAAATCAACCACTGACGTTTGGCCTAGCGTGCTATTGTTCACTAGATTATAAAATTGGGCCTGTGAAATAGTCCGATTAGTAAGAATACGAGTCTGGATTTTATAGGTGTGAATGCGATTCATCCTCTCTCGAGGTAATCGAAGTAAATAATGGGTACTCAGGTGACTGGGACCGCTGTCAAACTAAAACCACAGTCCCTGTTTGACAGTGTGTTACTCTTAGGGCTAATTTGATCAAAGACTTTTTTTTTTTTTATCCGTGCCCTTAAATTTACGTTTGACAATAAGACTTATTCTATGTATTAAACTTGGCGGAATGCGCCCTTAGTCGTATTGATTATCATCATTTCAGCAGAAAGGCGTGCTTCCCGCATCCAGTGGATTCCTGCGGCTTTCACCAGGTCATCGGTCCACCTTGTGGGAGGCCTTCCTATGCTACATCTTTTGATACGCGGTCGCCACTCCAGAACCGAAACAACAACAAGAGTCGTATTGATAAACTATTAATTACTTATTATGACCAACTGGAAATCGTCATAGAGACTCTATTATGAAACTAGCAAGAATCAAGGATCATATTTTTCATGACTTTCCAGCCAACTTTGGACACGGTTGGCGCAGGGGCTGAGCGATCGACTGCTGCGCTGCGTATTGCGGGTTCGATTCCCGCACGAACAAATATTAACAACACAAACAACAACAACAAATGGAACAAATATTTGTATTGCCTACAGGTAGTTATTCCGGGTCTGGCTGTTTATGTATGTGAGTTTAAATGTTTGTAAACGCACCCACGATACAGGAGTAATTACTAGTATGGGGCAACGTTTAAAAAAAAAACTTTACATGTCATTAAACCAACAATCAACTCTCGTAATTTTAAGAACGTTCACAGTCTGATCATCAGTCTCAATCGGTCAAAAATACCTCTAATTTCCCTACATATTGACAAGGTTTTGCGTTTCGCTAGTAGACGTCACAATTTTTGGGGGGCCTAACCGCCGAACAAAAAAAAATATCTCTTTTTGTTGCGTTATAATCAAATAAAATATTTACAAACTGGCATGGAGTAGGAACTCCTTTTAATGAGAACTATCCCATCATACAGTTCACAAAACAAATGATCCTATTGTTTCTACACTCAAAACAAAATAAAACATCATCGCATTCAAAATAACCTCACACAAAATGCATCGAGAGAGATTTGAAATCAAGTTCTGAAAACCGCAGACCAGAGGCCAAACCAGAACCAATTTTAGAAATATATCAACAAAATTAAACTACAAAAGGTCCCAAATATACAAATAACACTTTACAAATGGAACGAATTAAATTTGCAGCAACATCTGTTAGCCGGTAAAAGTTTTTTAGGGACCACGAAGTTGTTTTAACCCAATTATCAAATGTTTCAATGTAGTTTGCGCGACATTTTGGTTTGTAGCTTGATAATAAATTTTTAGGGGTTAATCGAAATAACATGTTTGTTTTATAGTAATTTATTATCTCCTAGTATTGTAAATCAAGAGCTTAGCTAGTGAGACTCAAAATCTGCAAGATACAAAGCCTAAGTTCACCATTCGGCTAAGAATCATTCATTTGAATTATAAAATAGAAAACTTTTGTTTTACACAGGAGTCTAGGAGGATAGGGCTAGTAACCATTTTACTTAACCTGTAATGTTAGTAGGTTACAGGCACATATACAATTAAAATTCAGCGTGAAGCACCTTTGCATCATCGGGGAATCCTACCTGTCATGATTTAATTGAATATGTAAAATTGTTGTGTGTGTGCCAGGAGGCAACACAGTGTCGGACGGCCGAATGTCATGATTTCTAAATAATAATAAGATTTATCGATTACAAAAACAAAATATTAAATTTAAAGTAGGTATTTGATTTGACTCAAATGATTTTTGTATCAGTAGTCATGAAGTTTAAAAGTACCTCATTTGACAGTGTAACGTTGTATTTATATGTTAACGTAGCCTACCACTAAACCACTACGTTACAACAGTTCCCGCCAAAGGTACTGGTTTTTTTTCTAACTGAACAGAATGCAAACATGATGTTTGGAGTGTCGTCTAGTTCCTAAGGCAGTTCTCATCGAGCTGCAAACCCAAAAAGTTGCCTAGAAGAAGTTATCAGTTTGTTAAAAATTGCTACCAATATATTTACCAAAGGAGATGGCTAAATAGAAGTATGGACGATATACGATATACGTGTACACGATCATAAAATACAGAAATATTCACACTGAGCAGACGTTGTATCATTCCACACCTCAAACTCAAACTCAAATCATTTATTTCAATTAAACCATTTACAGGCACTTTTGAATTGTCAAAATTATTAAATAGTCGGTCAGTTAGTCAGAAAGTTGAAGCTAGTTGCCCATTCCAAAGCGTAGATCTCTATGGAGAAGAACGGGCAAGAAACTCCACGGACACTCTTTTAAATCAAGATATTTTTACAAAATCCTGGGTACATTATTCTTATTGCTTCTATATGTGAGAACAATGTAAAGAAACAAATTAAAATATAAAATTAAAAATAAGCCCCGGCAGTTAAGAGATGACCAGTCTCAACTGATGGCGCCCGTTCACGAACATGACGCGTGGATCAGCACCACCCAGCTCAACCATTTCGTAGGGAACCGAATGATCCAACACACGCGCCACCACCAGTGAGACATTTAAAAGTGAGCATGACCGATCTGCGAAGCCGCGAACACGCATCATCGGGGATGCACATCTATTCTATTATTATCCGCAAACATCCCTGACGCACTACAACGCCACGGCAGCCGCAACAGTACTCTCATTGCATTATTATATTGAACGCGTAGATCGCTGTATGCCCGCTGAGTGAAGTTGACCCACAGGCTGCAAATAACCACATAAGATATGATAAGATGGGTAGCGGGAACATCCGAAAGGGTTTACCGCTGCCCTGGAACATAAAGGGCTAAGGAAGGAACACGGGTGGGTTTTAGTCAGTAAGAGTCTGACACTCCCTCCTGCTCCACCCAGAGCGGGAGGAGTCATTTGATGATTTCCCATCCTCAAAAAAAAAAAAAAAATGATATGATAAGATAATGATTTATTTCTCACCACAATATACAAATACAACAAAAGATTAAGAACAATACATGATGGTTTAAATTATACTGTGGGAGACTGGTGATAATAAAACAATATTTGAATTATAATAGTACACTTAACAAAACATTCCCATAAAGTTATATCATTTAACACATTTTAATAACAACAACATCATTGTCAAATTAAAAGCACCCGTCCTTTTTGTTTTTAAGACCCCACATTCAAAATCCTCCTTCCCATTGTAACGCAGATAATATTTTATGCCCCAACAAGGTCGCGTAGAGGTCAAAGCAGCAAATCAACTGAAAAGGCTGCCAAACTTTTTTTCACTCCTTTGTTCAACAACTGTAACCGTTTTCATAAAACAGAACCTTTGTACGTTAGACGCGGCAGAATTGTTTCTGTGTAAGTCCTGCAGTGCGATTCTGTAACCATCTCACCGTGAAAACTTCGGTGAAGTGAGCGTGGAGTGAGCTGTCATTCCAACTAATGTTAGAAATTGACACTATTGACAGCTCACTCTAAGCTCACTTCACCTAGCTTTTCACGGTGTGATTTTTACAGAAGCTAGGTGCACGGTTCCAATTGGTCGTTTCCTATGGAGAATAGCCGGAAAAAAACTCTATGGTTACTCTTTTATAAATAATTGGCTCGAACGAATACTTCGAATAATTGGTTTTCGAACTCTTTGTGTAAATAACTTCATCACCGCTGCTCACAAAACTACTTTTGGTCTTATTTTTTTCCGCCTAGCCCCCTTTCGCAACGCGCGATAAGGAACTTCGTTCCAAAATTAAAGGGGGTCCCTCTAGCTGGGGGACGTACCACACTACGCTTACCTACCGATACGCGGTCTCCACTCCAGGACTCGGCTGCTCCAGCCCAGTACCACTTCAGTTTGCATTATTTTACTAAAGTATTTGTTTTATTTACGTACTGTTAATATTGTACGGTGGAACGGAATCATTCTTGTGCAAGTCCGACTCGCACTTGGCCGCTTTTTCAATAGTTTGTACAGTATGCAGTTCGAAGCTTAGGTATTCCTGCATCGGATATGCCTTCTTTGAATAGAAACTATTTCTGTTGAATCTGTTTATTGATTTTTGTGATGTTTTATGTAATCTGTGATGGAAGTTAGGCGCGCTGTTATTTTGAAATAGGCCATCCAATAACTACCTATACGAGAATTGGAAATGACTGTTATTTGTAGAAAACGGCGTCTACCCGCGACTTCGCCTTCGTGGATGTCTGAAATTATCCTACGGAATAAAAAGGTAACCTATGTTCTTCCCCAGGATGCTATCTATCTCCTTGCCAATTTTTATCGAAATCCTTTCAGTGGCTTAGATGTGAAAGGTGGTGTTACTTTCGAATTCATAACATTAGGGATAAGACTTCTGGAAATACTGGTTTATGTACTCAGTTTTCTTGTTTAAGGGTTTGGGATACGTTTGTTCCCTTCATTTGTACCTGTATGCCGTCTGTTAGGACAAGTCAACTCAAAGCTGCAAACCCTCTTTCTTCAACTGGCCTTTCCAGACATGACCCTGCATTGTTAGACTCATATAAAATCATAATAATATTATATTTGGAGTTTAAAAGAGACCATGAGTTTGTTTCGGGATTTCTTCTCAGGGATCATTCAACTAGGAAATGCCGGTGCCATCTAGTTTTTAAAATATGTGTCTTAAAAGATCTACGTAAGGCTGATTTTCCATTACCAGATAACTTTTATTCGAGGAATAAAATTGACGTTTGACAGTTTTTGTATGAAGCAACTGTCAAAATTTCAAAATTATTCCTCGAATAAAGTTATCAGATGATTGAAAAATCAGCCATTTCATAAATAAACATTTCATTTCAAAAACAAGATGATACCGTATACCCAGTAGTAAATGTAGTAGAGAAACGAGTAAAACAATAGAAAGAAGAAAAGTTAATGTCTACAGTTTTCTAAGTCTATATCAACACGGGAGGCAAATCACAGCCGGTCCTGGTATGAATTATGATAGTTTTTGCGAGCCCCGCTCGACGTTTATGACGTGTAAAGGGCAACCTAATGCTAAGATATTCAGACCCGGCGACCCTCTGACGTAGTCAATAGTAGCTTTTTGCTGTCCCATACTCGAATATGATGATATTCTTTTGTTCGCATAATGCTGAGCTTAAGTGTTGGAAGTGTTTAATTCTGAATTTATTTTTTTGGCGGGTTCTTGTTTTGAGCGGTTTTGTTTAAAGGGTGGAGTTTAATGGTGATGATAACCTTGCTTTAAGTGATATAACAACAACAAGTTTGTGTTTCCCGAAGGGGGTAGTCAGAGAAGTTTAATACACCCACTTTTCGATGGAGCCCATTGCCTTTAACCGGGCGTATTAACCCAGACCCCAGACTGAGATTTTTTACCCTCTGCATCAGAAACTCAACAATTCTTTCTTTCTTTTAAAAAAAGAAAGAAAGAAAGAAAATTGCTACTGCGACCACGACGTCATCGAAGCAATTTTTCACCACATTTAGGAAGAACCTGAGGACAAACACACATGTGGGAAACGTTTTCTAAGCGTTTCGTATTTCTAAGTGACTTTTAACAGTATTGGAGGACAGAAGGTTATGTCAATCCAATAATTTTTGACTAGAGTGCGCGCAAGTTATGTCCGCGCGCGAAATTTGACCTTCAAGTTTCTTTAATCACTTTCGGCATAATGATGACGATTATTTACTTTGGAAAACATTGAATACAGCACACTCTCGTGACACCTGCGGCAAACGAGTATTTCCAATTTCGGCCACGCGCAGACTTATTTTGCGCGCACTCTATCCATATTTTTTTTTGATTGAGTATTAATAGTTTTCATTGTATTTATTGGCTTATTGGCGTGGCTGACATATGACAAATAATTTTATTTAATGTTCTGTGTCTCGTAATGTCAATTACTTCGTATACCTACTATTGTATAGAAGTAAGTTTTTTCCACTGAACAGACTGTGCTGCTGAGTTATTGGTTGCGCCACTTCTTCCCAGCGAAAGCACTAGGAAGGGGTGACGAACGGGTGTTTTGAGGGACTGTCTTATATAATTTTGACGTTCAAAAAGTGCTGGTTCTCAGCCTAAATTTAAATAACTTACTTTTGATTTTGATAGTAGTTATCGCTAATAGAATGTCACTTTATCCTCTGGACTTACCAAAATCAGTACGTAATGAGTAAAATGCGTGATTTCACTTTGTTCTGCGTGAAGTTCAGCCTAAGCTCCAAAAACAGCACAATAATAAACACTCCAGCCCTTTAGTTAAACTAGTTTACAAATAGCGTTAGGCAGGAACGGGTGTTATACCAGCCCAATTTTGCTTTGACTAGCGAACCGTTCCCGTTATGGTTTGGAGCGCAGAATAAATTAGGTACATCCAATTACTATGTATTTGAGTGCCGCTGCTGCGAAAATTGGATCATATTTGTGTTAGGTACCTACTTCGACACCTATTTCGGTGGAAAAAGATCTATCCCAATATTGTTTTGTGGTGGACATAGCTTCTATTATTTTCAGTAAAACACTGTTTTACAAATCGACTTATATCTACATCTGTATACTTATAGTAAGGCTGAAGAGTTTGTTTGAACACGCTAACCACTGGAAATTATTATACCAGTTGGATTTGAGAAATTCTTTTAATCACCACTGCTCTCAAAACGGTGAAGGAAAACATCGTGAGGAAACCAACATGACCTAGAACCAAAAATTCGAAGACATGTGACATCCGCCAACCCGCACTGGGCCCACGTGGTGGATTACGGCCGGTATGTATGCTCGTTATTTTGTATTTCACCATCTTTTTATATATTACTAGCTGACCCGGCAAACGTTGTTTTGCCATATAAATTATTTCTAGCTGCCCGGCGCTACTTCGTTCGCGTGGTGTCCTACCCCCTACCCTACTCCTACCCTACTCCTACACTACTCCTTCCCTACTCCTACCCTACTCCTACACTACTCCTACCCTACTCCTACCCTAATTCTAACCTACTCCTAACCTACTCCTACCCTACTCCTACCCTACTCCTAACCTACTCTTACCCTACTCCTACACTACTCCTACCCTACTCCTACCCTACTCCTACCCTACTTCTACCCTACTCCAACCCTACTCCTACCCTACTCCTACACTACTCCTTCCCTACTCCTACCCTACTCCTACACTACTCCTACCCTACTCCTACCCTAATTCTAATCTACTCCTAACCTACTCCTAACCTACTCCTACCCTACTCCTACCCTACTCCTAACCTACTCCTACACTACTCCTACCCTACTCCTACCCTACTCCTACCTGCTATAAACCTCACGGAGCCCGAGACCTTTCCAACGAATGCAAAACCGTGGAAATCGGTTCGTGCGTTCTGGAGTTATAGCGTCAGGAAGGAAAACCCGACTTATTTTTATATAGTAGATGTTCTTAAGCAAATAAATGCTATTATAATTCTATACAGGACAGGACTAAAAAAATACTTATCTTATGTCCTTTTCTTAATGAAATAGAAAGAAAAAGATGCACTGAACTTAAATTTAGTTTAGTTTGTGAACAAGGGAATCGGCACCAGTGTATCGTTTTGGCCCTTCTTTGAACTAACCAGCCACTTTTACCTTAGCAAGAATAAAAAACTTGAGAGGTGTCAAGGGACACCCGGATGGAACGAAGTTCAAAGAGAGAGAGAGAGACAGACATAGATATAGCAAAGTGTCGTTCCAACTTTTGGTCTTAATTTTTTCTGTCTAGCCTCCTTTCGCAACGCGCGATAAGGAACTTCGTTCCAATAAACGAATTTCTTCTAATGTGTTTCCCCTATCAAGATTCTATTCATTAATTCCTATAACAAAAGTTAATCCATTTAACGTGGCATAGTTTCAAGGCTCTTCCTGATACTGTTTAGCCCGTGCGGTTAGTTACAAGGGTGCCCTAATCGATAGGAATTGAATCAGACATTCAGAACGCGAGGGTCATGCATTTTGTATTATGTCTATTGTAGGGGAGGGTATTGCGGGTAACAATTACATTACAAGGTAGTTTTATGTCTTAACTTTTAGTTAATTCTTTGAACTGTGTTGGTGGTTTGAGTTTTTGGAACGAAGTTCCTTATCGCGCATTGCAAAAGGGGCTAGACGGAAAAAATTAAGACCAAAAGTTGGAACGACACTTTTTGCTATAGTTGTAAGTCGTGCGGCGTGCGCGTGTTTCTCTGTTTCTCTCTCTCTCTCTTATAGAAAGCAAGCCAGTTATACTTCGTTCCATCCGGGTGTCCCTTGACACCTCTCTAGTTTTTTTTTTACATAACATACTTTAACAGCCTTTAATGTTCCCACTGCTGGGACACAGGACTCCTCTCAGTAAGAGAGAGTGGGCCGTAACCCACCACGCGAGCCCAGTGCGGGTTGGTAGATGTCATATTATGTCTGATGAGTTTTTCTGTGGTATGACAAGAAGTGGCATAACGTTCTTTTCGCGCATAAGTTAGTAGTAAGTAACTATTGGTATGAAGAGTCGTGACATTCTTTTGAACCAACTCATTTTTCACTTGTTTCTTCTGGGGAGCTTGATGCGCCACTTCCAGCTAAAGCACTAGGAATTGGTGAAGGGCGGGCATTTTGGGGAACTGTCTTATGTAATGTTGTCGTTTATAAAGTTCTGATTCTCAGCATGTCTTGAATAAATGACTTCAGATTTTGATTTTTTATTTATTTCACCAATGTCTAGCGTGTCCAGTGCCACACGGCAGTGGTAACACTTTGACCATGAGCTGGGCAAACGTGGTAAAAATTTTCAATGGAATAAGAGGCCAGCTTATAGGTATCTACTGGTTCTGTTAACACAGATGTGTAGCCTACTGCGCATAAGTAAAAAAGATGTGCCATCAAACCGCCAATTATGCGAAGCAAGCAATTTTTATAGAAAACATGCAGAAGTGAACTTGCCGTAATTTTTTGCATGGTAAGAATTAAGCAGAAGTCAACTTCTGCAAGTTTGGTTGCTTATCTAAACTTCGCTTTAGATCGATAACGGCGCTGAATTATTATAAAATAAGCATAGGGCTCCCTCCGCGTCCGGCCCTGGTTCAAGCCATGGTCCTGGGCGAGAGGGAGTGGGAGGCAGTCACCTCCTTCTGCGAAGCAGTCATGCTAGCGAAGGAGGTGGCGGGGTGGGCGAGGGAACGGACCTCACGCCTCAGCCGCCGCGGAAGACGCTCCGGGCGTCGGGAGCCGGCCACCGTAGGCGCGGGCCTGCGGGCGGAGAGTAATGGGTAACTCTCCGTCCGATCAGGACTAGGCCCGTGCCGGACGGCGTGTATGTGTTCCACGCGCGCCTCAAAGAGATGTCAGCTTAAGCGACGGGGCCCGATAGGGCCGAAGCCTGCCAGGGTAGCGGGATCGTCCGAAAGGGTTACCGCTGCCCTGGAACATAAAGGGCTAAGGAAGGAACACGGGTGGGTTTTAGTCAGTAAGAGTCTGACACTCCTTTCTGCTCCACCCAGAGCGGGAGGGGTCATTTGATGATTTCCCATCCTGAAAAAAAAAACTTACAATTAGAGAGAGTTTGATCATGAATTTTGATTAAAAGTGATTCCTTTGCATTAGGCCCTTCTGCTTCGTGTCGCTGGCACAACTGAATTTTATATCTTGTTGGCCCAAAGCTTTGCCACTTCCACGGCGTCGTCAGTGGCAGCCCAGAGGTCACTCTGACTGCATATTTCGGGACACAGAGGGCAGGATAGGAGGTAGAGCATGGTTTGTGACATAGCTCCACAATCACGCTCTTAGGCCCTTTCAACACGGCACTGTTTCTTTACGGTACGGCGTATAAAATGCAACGCAGAAAAAACGTATCCTTCAACAAGCTTCCATGGTTATCCATAGAACACTGACAACCGTGCCCGGGTGCCCACACATGGCAAGTAAAACGCGCCGTAGCAAAAACGTGTCCGTCAACAAGCTTCCATAGTGATCCATACAACACTGAAGACCGTGCCTACACATCTATACTTTAATATTATAAAGAGGAAAACTTTTTTTGTTTGTTTATAATGAATAGGCTCAAAAACTACTGGACCGATTTAAAAAATTCTTTCATCATTCGAAAGCTACATTATCCACGAGTAACATAGGCTAAATTTTATTTTGGAAAAAAATACGGATAGTAATATTATTTAACGTGAAAGTTTGTATGGATGGATGGATGGATATTTGTTACTCATTCACGCAAAAACTACCGAACGGATTTGGATGAAATTTGGCACACAGATGGTTTATAATGAGGATTAACGTAAAGGATACTTTTATCTCGATATTCCACGGAATCGAGACTTATGCGGGTAAAACTGCGGGCCGCAGCTAGTGACGTATAAACCGTAGTTTTTCACTGCAAGAAAAACTTACATGTACAAAGGGCCGTAATTTAATTGCTCTAAGTACTAGGTAATACTCAATCTACATATTTACCTATAATGTAAGCTGTTATGGGAACTAATAAAGCAATTAACGGCTACAATCTGTGAGAATGGTAATTGGAACATGTTATAATTGGTTTAGTAATATAATTACTCGCTGATTATGCCATTGAAGAAGACTCTTAGAAACTAACAATATGAGCATTGTTAGAAGTGGGGGGTTTTTTTAGTATTTGAGTTTAAAAAAAAGTAGGAGAAATATCTACAAATTACGATTACGAAGATATACGAATTTATGTGGGGCAGGTACCACAATTCATCATCTGCCTAGCCGTTTCCCAGCTATGTTGGGGTCGGCTTCCAGACTATTAATTTAACCATTAGTTACTATTTTTAACATTTGGTTGAGTTTAACTACGGATCAAAAAATCAGCCCTAAGGGGCGATGGAATGTTAATTATCTGATGTTATACACTGCTATAGGTCATCATCTGCCTAGCCTCTACCCAACTATTTTAGGGTTGGCTTCCAATCTAACCGGATGCAGCTGAATACCAGTATTTTACGTGGAGCGACTGCCTATCTGACCCACACAATCCAATTACTGGGTAATATGATACCCCTTGGTAAGACTGTTTGTCAGATTTCCGGGCTTCTGACTGTCAAAGATCCAACAATGACAGCCGGGACCAACGACTTAACGTGCTTTCCGAGGCACGGAGGGGTCTCGGTATGTAAAGATGATCATCCATCCACAGGGCAACCGCGGCAAGCGTAACTTAACCTGATCGATCGACCTGTGCGGGTGTTATTGTTTAGCCACGGACCCCTCTAAATCAAAACCTAGTTAACCGACCACTACCAAAATCTACATTATCAACCATCGCTATAATAAAGCCGGTTGCACACAAGTCACGACGCGGATGCGTCGGTATTCATTAATTCATTTGTTTTTTTAATTCAATAATTAATTAATTTCGCGAGACTAGGGTTGAGCTAAACGAAGTTTTGGAGAAGTAACATTCCCTGTAATATTTTGTAAAAGTACGAGTTTTGCTGACGCGTATCATTTAGTCAAAATAAATTGCTTTTGAGAATTCATGCGTTAATGTTTTGGAAACATTAAATTTTATATTAAAAGAAACCGTCTAATGTCAAGGGAAAATCAGAAACATTATAGTAATAATAACAATCAGCCTATTTTTTAAATATTTTTGCTTAATAGGTAATAGGTACAGCGGGCTAGATATATTTATATAAACAAAAAAATATGTTTGTTTAAAAATGTAATTTATAAGTATTTAAATTAAATAAAGGGACCAATCCCTCATATAGTCGTTAAGTTCGTCCCGCCATCTGATTACGCCTGGGTCTTCCGCGATCCCGTTGGACATTTTCAGGGACCCATGCTGTGGTAGTTCTAGCCCACAATGCATCCAACGAAATGCGGAAAACCAAGAAGAAACTTGCGACCAGGGAGAAACCTTATGGTCAAGGAAAACTGTCACTTTGGGTTTTGAACTTGAAATATCTTGTTTTGCGTACAAAACATAATAATTTCGACTTTTACCCGATCCCAGAAGGCCAATTCTCGTAATTTAAAACGGCCAAAATCTAGTCGCAGCCTCATCTCGGCGACAAACAAGTGTCAAAATCTTGCCAAAATGTAAGGAAGTTACAGGTATTTTTGACAGATTGAGACTGAGATCGGACTTTGAACGTACTTAAAATTACGAGAATTGCCCCGCTGTTCGAATTAATAAAATAATACATATAATAATAAAATAAATGTTTATTTGCACCTTCAAAACTAACATAGAAACAGGTTTACAATAAAATAGGCCAAAAGGAAGTTACATTATTTTACATGTTAGAGTTGCTACTAATACCTAAGCTAAGATAAATTAATATCTTGTGATATAGGTATCAGCGCCCATCCTCATTTGCATTCACATAATATTGAATATACATTAGAGCCAGAAAGCTTAATATTATAATTATAGTTTTATATTAATTATAGTTTTATATAATTGCCATTCAAATCCCGACTACAATAGCCTCTCAACCCTTGAAATAATACTTAAACCCAAGTAATCTTGCGGCACTAATCCAGCCTAACCTACCCAAACAAAAAGGCATAACTTATCACATCCCAAAATCCATTACAAAAATCTAATATTCACAAAAGCGAACAGCCCTAAGAAGGCCTCCATCCGCGGTTCGTTGAATTCTGCTCGCGAATTTCACCAAATTAAAATTACGTACGAAAACCGATTATATCATTAAAGTTGATGCAAACGAGTGACATTTCATTTACTGCTTTGTACGGCGGGGTGGAAATAATTTGATTTTAAAACAGTGTTATGTGTGTGTGTTAATCATGTTTGGTGTAAGTTATTTGGTATCAATTAATTGTATCAGGAGATCCGATCAGAAGTTATCTTAAAGCAATAGTTGGAAAACGGTGCAGGCTGTAAAACGCCTCAGCCGCCGCGGGAGCCGCGTGACAACTCCCGGCCACCGTAGGCGCGGGCCTGCGGGCGGAGAATAATGGGTAACTCACCGTCCGATCAGGAACAGGCCCGTGCCGGACGGCGTGTATGTGTTCCACGCGCGCCTCAAAGAGATGTCAGCACGAGTGACGGGGCCCGATAGGGCCGAAGCCTGCCAGGGTAGCGGGATCGTCCGAAAGGGTTACCGCTGCCCTGGAACATAAAGGGCTAAGGAAGGAACACGGGTGGGTTTTAGTCAGTAAGAGTCTGACACTCCCTTCCGCTCCACCCAGAGCGGGGGAACTGGTGGATCACTATTTTTTTATATTTTTAAATGTTTTTTTTTTATACTAATATTTAAAAATGTAATAAAATAAGAAAAATAAATAAATAAACGACGTAATAATTATAATATTAATATTATTATAATATTTCGCCAGTTAGCAAGTTTAGCAAGCTGTAAAAGAAATTAATGCAATGCATTAAACCGTAAACCGTAATGCCGTAGTGAAAAGTTAACTAGTCACCAAAGGTTACAGCAACAGCTAAGTGGTGGGGGGCGGGAGTTTTGGGGAGTCCAAAACTTCCAAATAATAACTTGATTTAATTTTCTCACCATGCTGTTTAGCACGATGAAAGCAACATGAAATATTCTCTCACCGCCCTTGGTTGGCTGGTAGAGAATGCCTAATGCCTAAGTCCGCCTTTGTACCTTTTTGTGCAAAAAGTTTAAATAAATAAATAAAAAACTTGAGAGGTGTCAAAGGACACCCGGATGGAACGAAGTTCAAAGAGAGAGAGAGAGAGAGAGAGAGACAGAGAAACACGCGCACGCCGCACGGCTTACAA
The DNA here is from genome assembly GCA_945859715.1 of Apamea sordens. NCBI lineage: Eukaryota > Metazoa > Arthropoda > Insecta > Lepidoptera > Noctuidae > Apamea > Apamea sordens. The sequence goes on along the minus strand of OX244009.1, from coordinate 7,187,728 downwards.
CTATAGCAAAAAGTGTCGTTCAAACTTTTGGTCTTAATTTTTTCCGTCTAGCCCCCTTTCGCAACGCGCGATAAGGAACTTCGTTCCAATAAATTATTTTTACTGAAAATAGGATATCGAACTCACTCAAGCAGTCTTCTATAAAAGGGTAAACTACCGGACGATTAACCAATAACACTTTCATATCCACTGTCAACCTTAAACGGCCATCATGGCCCATCGTCTAAACACTCACAAAGAAAATATGTTTACAAAGCTATCGGCTAACCACCCATTATTTATGCCCAGTCGTTATGTTAAACTCCTCGCTTTACAGGCGTTCTGACCTCTCGCAGAACACTTAGTTTTAATGACACTTAAATAGCGTAGTGCGAGATGACCACGCTCTGAGGTTGTAAGTTCATTTCCGACTGAATTCTGTAAATATCTGGAGGAGATGTTGGAATTGCATCTTGGGTCTTGTGTTTGCTTTGGCACCTAGGACATGAATCTTGGTGATTGAACTAGTGTGAAATTGGACACAATTTTAGCCAATATGAACCTAGTAGAAATCTTTAAAATTATGCGTTGATTTAAAAAAAACGTCGAGGAAAATTGGCCAAGAGTGTGTTGCTCTTGCAAGACAACGCGCCGGTTCACAAGAGCAGAGTTTCAATGGCTGTTCTGCACACGCATGGCTTCGAAACACTAGTCCTACGGTCCAGATCTGGCCCCATTTGATTTTTATTTGTTCCCCAATTTAAAAAAAGGCTTAAGGGGCCTTTTTTTTTTTTAAGGTAACGAAGGCAATTTTGGCTCATTTAGAGGCAAAAGATAAAAAATATTTTTACGATGGCTTAGAAAAATTAATTCATAGATCTAATAAATGTATTCAGCTTAAGGGTGATAATATTGAAAAGGAAAAATAGATTTATTGTTTAATTTTATTTAAAACCCTTTCATTCTACGAACTTTTCGACCTCCCCTCGTATATCTGTTTTTTCAAAAAAGCAAAAGGGGTGTGTAAGGATCGTAGCAGGTGGCGTTCTATAGTTTCTGCTTATCCCTATAGGAAGAAAGCGTGAGTTTATGTATGCATGTGAATCTATTTTTTAGTGTTATCGGGTGACTCTGAAGAATAGTCTATTTTACTTGGTTCTTGTAAATATTTTCGGTTGTTCAATAGCCTTTTTGACACTTTGATAAATGTTTTTTTTTCAGTACCTTGGTTTGTACACACGGCTACACGTCAAGCTATACAAAACCAGTTTGTCTTGGCCTCACTTTGTACGATATTTTCTCACAATGAACGGTCAGCTAATACTGGTTTTGCATAGCTTGATGTGTAGTCGTGTGTACAAACACTTTTACACGTCAATCATATTTTAAAAACTACATGAGGTTGGCGTTTCCTATCTGACTACTGTGACGGAAGGCCGAAACAATTTTTATTCTCACACACTGTGATCACCAAACTGTATTCTATGGTAATTTTCCAACTTGACTGGGACATTCAGCAGCCTTGTCATTTTAGGATTGAGCAACAAGCTAATGCCATTAATATTATTCTGATGTAGGTTTACGATTAGACACACTCAAAAAGCTTGACATCTTCATCTTTCAAATCTTGTTAGCCCTAAACTTCGCTACTTCCATGGAGTCGATGCGGTGGCAGTTCAGAGTCGATGCGATTTGTTTGCACTTTCAAAACGTCTACGTCGTCGGATAGGTGCAGTATGGTTTACGACACAGCTCCTCATCCACAGCCTTCTGCACTCCGCCGCTTTAGCAGGTTGGAGTTACATCTTCCCGCTTGAGTCCGGAGCCTGACATCGAAGAAGCCCGAATCGAGCTTTTATTTTATAAGTTGAACAATGTTCATTGCACGGTTGTACAAGCGTTGTATCAAATGATTACAAGCGCATCCTTCACTACTAGATAAAACGCAATAGACTGCCTGTTTAACTTGCAAAATAAGGAGATTATTTTGTGAGTGTTTTAAGCAATTACACTGCAGTCATATCAATTAAGAAATTTCTACTCTCATCCTATTATAAACTTATCCACAAACCGCAGCATTTATATCAGCATTTATAGCTGCAGAATAAATAAAACAGTCCCAATGACCACAGAAGAACCTTTGAATCACCCCTTTAATACCAAGTTATTTTTATCATTCAATAAAGCTCTGAATGGCCTTGTTACCTGAGCTATAAGTGTAAAATTTCAACGACATGAAGTTCTTTATAAATTAGTCGTAGGTGTTACAGACATTCTAAATAGATAAGCCAGTCGTCCATGGCACTATGGAAGATTTGGAAGGATATAATAGAAAATATTAACTACCTAATTTCTGGCTGGATGGCCGGTGGAGCAGACGAGTCCTGGAGCGCAGACCGCGTTTCGGAAAGCATAGCGTGAGACGCCCTCCAGATAGATGGACCGGCAGGTGGTAGCTGCATCTACACCGCCACATGCGAACTATGCATCATACTGACGTCACGCAAAATCCTGCATCACGCTAGCAGAGTTTACAGCGCAACTAGCGTATATGCCGACATCAATCGTCGGGCAGCTGCCCACCAGACACGACTCCGGTCTGGTCGGAGGATCCTCCCTTTTCTATGAAAGTTGAGTAAACTTTACACCCTGCTCCTCATACCTCTTTATGATCATTGGGTGATTGCATGCGGAAGGTCGAGCCTGGGAGAGACATTATATCTATGTGGACTGCGATAGGCTGAGTTGATTGATTGTTGTTTGATCAACTCTAAAACCAAAATTAAAATTAAAAGAGCATTTCAATAGTCCACTCCACTCAATACTCAAACTAAACAAATAAATTATGCCGCAAACTAAACTATCTCCACCTGCATCGCTTCACAAATTCAAAGGATTACTGCCCTAACAAGGTCGGTTGAAATTGTATGCAGGTTTTATTACTCTTAGATATACGGGTCTAACCATAAACGACTTGCTTGATGTTCTAGATGTTCTGTCGCGGACATAAAACTCGGACTTTACCGTTTTCGGGCTACCATAAAGGCGCAGAGCAATGACTTGTGAATGCAATTTTGCTGTTAAGTTTTTGGCAGGCGCTCTGACACAATACGACTTGCGGTTATGATTTAGTCTTTAGAGTCAATGATATTATAAGTAGTAAATATAATATCATTGTTTAGAGTACCTTATCAAAGTATTTTGAAATACATTTTGATTTATTTAGTTTAATAAGTAGATGTTTTTTTAAATAAAGCAAGTTTGTAATTTAATTATGATTTATTCAATAAAGTTGACATTTGTAACTTTGTTGAACAAAATATAATTTAACAAAAAAAATAAAAAGATTTTTCTTAAATAAATATCTGTTAAAAAATAAAAAATTACATCGTAAAAACCTAAGTCTAATTGGGGCTCGACTTTATAGCCTAAAAGAAACAATTATAGCCGTTATCCATAAAATTGCAATAATTTTATTTAAATTCTGAGCTTTTCATTTTCAGGACAGTCCGGAGGGACTAATGTAATTAAGTACGATGAACTAGCCCACTAATAGAGTTGGTACAACAATACAATAATTTAGAACATCGACATCGATAGTTTTAAATAAAAACTTTATAACAAAAAAACAGTTACTGGGTAATTATGATACGCCTTGGTAAGTCTGGTTGTCAGACTCAACTCAAACTCATTCATCATTCATTCATTCATTTTTCATTTATTTCAATTAAACCATTTACAGGCACTTTTGAATTGTCAAAATTAAATAGTCTGTCAGTTAGTCAGAAAGTTGAAGCTAGTTGCCCATTCCAAAACGTAGATCTCTATGGAGAAGAACGGGCAAGAACCTCCACGGACACTCTTTTAAATCAAGATATTATTACAAAATCCTGGGTACATTATTCTATATAATATATTCAGGCTACTGACGACCCGTAACGACTGTCAAAGATCCACGGTTGACAGCCGAGGTGCTTTCCGAGACACGGAGGAGTTTTAGCATGTGAAGATGGTCACCCATCCATGGAGCAATCGAGTCTTAATTTAGTTCTTATAGTTTCGGAAATCTTCATCACAAAAGTTCATCTCATCATTTTTGGTTATATGGTTCCGTAGCCAAATGGCATAAAACGGAACCCTTATGGATTCGTCATGTCATTCTGTCTGTCTGTCCGTCCGTATGTCACAGCCACTTTTTTCCGAAACTATAAGAACTAAACTGTTGAAACTTGGTAAGTAGATGTACCTATTCTGTGAACCGCATTAAGATTTTCACACAAAAATAGAAAAAAAAAAACAATAAATTTTGGGGGCTCCCCATACTTAGAAGGGAAACTCAAAAAAAATTGTTTTCATACCCATACGTGTGGGGTATCTATGGATAGGTCTTCAAAAATGATATTGAGGTTTCTAATATCATTTTTTTCTAAACTGAATAGTTTGCGCGAGAGACACTTCCAAAGCGGCAAAATGAGCCCCCCCCCCCCCCCCCCCCTCCCGTAACTTCTAAAATAAGAAAATGATAAAACTAAAAAAATATATGATGTACATTACCATGTAAACTTCCACCGAAAATTGGTTTGAACGAGATCTAGTAAGTAATCCTAAGTAGTCCTGCTAATCATACCCACTTTCGCAAAATCGACATATAACCCACCGCTAGGACACAGGCTTCCTCTCTGTATTGGGGAGCGGATTGGTGGATGTCACATGTCTAATATTTGGTTCTAAAACATGCCGGTTTCTTCACGATATTTTCCTCCGCCGATTTGAGAGCAGTGGTGATGAAATAATTAACACAAAGTAAAGCTTCTGCCTGCCTTCGAACTGACGAACTGCAAGTCGCAGCCGTTTCCATTAAACCACCACTGCGAACAACGTCCAATAACATCATTTATTCACAAATTCCTTCAAAAAGAACTCATTCTGTATCAACCAGGAGTCGGGCACACTAAAATTTCATTATACGTACGTACCTAAGTTAAAGTTAGAATTAAGTTGGCAAAACTTACGCCCGACGTAAGTTAACGCAGGTTAAGTTAGATTTATGTTAGTTTCCGAGTAGATTGGACTGTGTGCTTGAGTGTACTGTACCTAGTGTACGTTTCGTTTTACTGGGTGCTTATGCTTAATGATTTGTGTTAATAACGTGGCGGTAAGCAATCAGAAGGTCAATTCTCGTAATTTAAAACGTTCAAAATCTAGTCGCAGTGTCATCTCGGCGACAAAAAAATGTCAAAATATAATGAGGTATTTTTGACAGATTGGGACTGAGATCAGCAGGCCAATTTTGTCGTAATTTAAAACGTTCAAAATCTAGTCGCTGTGTCATCTCGGCGACAAAAAAATGTCAAAATATAATGAGGTATTTTTGACAGATTGGGACTGAGATCAGCAGGCCAATTTTGTCGTAATTTAAAACGTTCAAAATCTAGTCGCTGTGTCATCTCGGCGACAAAAAAATGTCAAAATATAATGAGGTATTTTTGACAGATTGGGACTGAGATCAGCAGGCCAATTTTGTCGTAATTTAAAACGTTCAAAATCTAGTCGCAGTGTCATCTCGGCGACGAAAAAATGTCAAAAACTAGTCAAAATGTAGGGAAAGGTGAGGTATTTTTGACAGATTGAGACTGAGATCAGACTGTGAACGTTCTTAAAATGCCCCTCAGATATGCGTAGAATTTGCTTAGTTAACTTGATGAATTAATCTTTTTTTTTTGGCATTAATGTCCCACTGCTGGGCAAAGGCCTCCCTAGTCTCTTTTCACCTCTCTCTGTCCAGAGCTGCCAAGGACCAAGCTTTATCAAAGGAGTCCATCTCATCCCGCCATCTCCATCTAATTAATTATGATGAATTAATCTGACATATAAAAATACATTTTTGTGGTAAAATAGTTCCAAAATACTTTTATTTTTCTAATCGAGAATTTACACAGCTTTGGCTCGTCATAGGTCCGTTTATCGGCGCATCGCATCGCTAGCCCGCGCTAATACGTTCAATCTCTAAATTTCTTCTTCTATATCTAAATCGTTTCCACTAAGCGTTCTCTCAACTTTTTTTTTCGTTTTGCTCGGCTCCTAAGTTTCTTAGCGTGATATTTAATATCCTTTCTCAAGAATTGGACTATCAAATACAAAAAGAATTTTTCAAATCTGACTGATAGTTCCAGAGATTAGCGCATTCAAACAAACAAACTCTTCAGCTTTATTTTTAGTACTTATACGATAATATATTAAACAAGCTTCAGCCAGCGGGTTCGCCCGCGTGGTATGTTGATAAAGAGCCTATATTATTTTCCAAGGTTCAAAGTATTCCCATACCAAATTTCATCAAAATCGCTCCAGCCGTTTTGGAGATTAGCCGAAACAAACTCACAGACAGACAAAAATTTTAAAAATAGTTATTTGTTTATGTAGTAAAAAGCTGTTATTTTGTCATTATAAACAGGCACTTCAATTTTATTTATGTGTATATACATGTATAGATTTAATAGATTCTGATGAACAAACAAACTTTCTAAGAAAGGTAAATGAGTATTATAGAACTGAATTTACTAAAGATTCCTTGCCGTACCTTTTCTTTGAAACAAGTGCATAGCAGACCCAATTTGTGTACGTATCCTCAACTGCGCACAGCACAGGCAAATAGCTCACATACCTACGACAGAGCTTTATAGCTCTCTCAAAGTCAAACTACCCACTCAAAGTGAAGCACAAATGTCTGCTGTGAACGTCAATCAAGCTACACAGGTCCCCGTCTCAGTTTCAACCTGAATGCTGGCAGACTGGCATTGCTTAAACACCTTGATGGGAAGTTCTGTCTAATGTTTCCCATTTGTAGGAGTGCTTCTTGTCACTTTAAATGTGATAAAGAGATAAGAGGAATTTTGTCTGTTTATGTGTACATATTTGCGGTGAGTGAATTTGCTTGGTCTTAGTATGTATTCTTGTCTGTCTTTCGGTGTTGCCCGTCAGGAACAAACAAGACTTGTGAGTAATTAAATTAAACTGATTTACATCCGTTACCTCACACATCAGGTTCAGTTGAAAACCAGCGTCAGGCACTAGTTGTCTGGCATTTTTGCTGAACTGCAGTGCGATTCTGTAACCATCTCACCGTGAAAACTTAGGTGAAGTGAGCGTGGAGTGAGCTGTCATTCCAAATAATGCTAGGGATTGACACTAGTGACAACTCACATCAAGCTCACTTCACTTGAGTTTTTACGGTGAGATTTTTACTGAATCGACCGGCAGGGACTTTTTGGTGCAGCCGTGAGGCACACTTTCCTGCTAATTTCTTACATCGGTCTTTATACTTTCTATTTGATTTTTATTACTTGCTATCTGATGTATGTATCTGGTGTATTGTGTGTCTTTTAGTCTGTGCTAAATTAATTAATTTTCTTTCTTTTCTGTAAGTTTCATTATTTCAATGGTAATGTGAATTATAACCTACGAGGTACAGACGCCAGCAGGTCAAGCTACCCGAAACTGTCAAATTTTCCCAATCAACCTTGAACCTTTATGCTTCAGCGATAAAGTTGAAAATCTATTAAAGAAATTTGACAGATTGTAGTAGCTTGATGTGCTGGCGTCTGTACCTATAGCATTTATAAGCCATCCACCAACTTAATCAATTCCAACCTTTCTTTAACTAGCCAGTCTTCTTAGGGCTGTTTTACCAACGCCAGATAATTTATACGAAGAATAATTTTGAATTTTTGACAGTTCTTCCATGCAAAATCTGTTAGACGTCAATTTAATTCCACGAATGAAAATTATCTGTCGATTGAAAAATCAGCTTGGCCAATTTTTTTATCCGTACTTAAACTCAACCAATTGTTATAAATAATACAGCTCGCGGCACGTAAGTTGAACCAAAATGGCGGTCGTCCGCGCAGGTACAATTATGGATTGAGACCGATTGAGACCCGAAAATGTGTTAAGTTAAAGCTCGCGGCACGTAAGTTGAACTATGACCTTGAATGCGTAGTAAACAGATTTCCGGGTCTCAATCGGTCTCAATCCATAACGCGGACGACCGCCATTTTGGTTCAACTTACGTGTCGCGATCTGTACCTAACTAATGTTTAATTTTTTGCAAAATGTGATTTTTGATCAATTTCCAGTTTATCTGATTCGTCATCTTTGGCAGTCGCTACGGGTAATCAGAAGCCCGAAAGTCTGACATCCAGTCTAACCAAGGGGTATCGTATTACCCAGTAACTGAGTTGTGGAGGTCAGATAGGCAGTTGCTCCGTGTAAATACTGGTATTCAGCTGCATCCGGTTAGACTGGGCTGACCCTAACATAGTTGGGAAAAGGCTATGCAGAGCAGATGATGATATCTTTTTGTATGCACGTGTTTCTGTGACAAACAAACATATTTTTCTTTCTTTTTTTACCGTTCTACTATAAGATTTGGTGAAGATTTGGTGTGGTAAATTCTCGTGTTCAATCACCCAGAGAAGAAACTCAAAGTAAAAAAACTAAAAAGTAACACTAAATCTCATTACAAGCATTTACCAGCTATCCATTGTACAACTTGACAAGTTGGTATTAACTTAAAATCCAAGCTTTTCGCTAAGAAAACAAAGTTAGGGATAATTTGACTAATACAGTTTGCGGTTCAAACTTTATCTTAACTATCGAATAAGTCGAGCCACTTAGTATTTATTTATCTTTGTATTGTAAAAGAACTTTCATTTCTATCTAGGGAGATGGAAAATGGAGTGATTTGCGTTGTTAGTGATTCTCAGAAACTTCAAAAATAATTTCATTTTGCGACATTCAAGGGTTTTTTTGTGGGATATCATCAAATGACTTCTCCCGCTCTGGGCGGAGCGGGAAGGCATGTCAGACTTTTACTGACTAAAATCCACCCGTGTTTATGCAGTTGCCTGTGCCAGGGGCCACGGTAACTCTTTCGAACAACCTGCGACCCTGGCAGGCATCGGCCCTAATGGACCCCATCAGTTAGTGCTGACATCTCTTTGAGGCGAATTCAAGGGTTTCACTATGCTTTTGGGGGATTTACACTAGGTCGATTTTCGCCACGCGGCTGGTGGCTTACCAAATCGCTTCACAAGCCGAAACGCCACCCCACTCGTGATAAAAATCGACAAACTTAGGTCGATAAAAATCGTTGAATCAAAATTTCGAGCTTCGTGCAGCGGGAGATCGTTTGTGACTGAGCATTTTTATGGCTGATTGTCACCCGCCTCACGATAAAAGTCGAAACCTACTCTACTTTGGAACTTGCGATTTTAGTCACCGGCCTAGTCGAATTGCCAGTTAGACGTTTATCTCCATGCGGCTATAGTCACCTGTGTAAAGTCCACATACAGATCGACCTCAACAGTAAGTAAATCTATTAAATAAATTTGGCAGATTGTAGTAGCTTGATATGCTGGCGTCTGTGCATATATTAAAAAATCTAATACACATAATGATCTGCACAGAACACATAATTCTCTGACGTAACAACACATACATACAAACCATTCCACCTCCGTACGCCGGGGAAACCAAACATCGTATTTCCTATTCCCGAACACCCAATCCGTTTATGATCCAAGTTCCAATACATACTAATTTCTCTATAACCCTGCAATTCACAGTATTCCCAAGTCTTGCACGTTTCTGGCATAACCTATAGAGGAATTATTCCTGACCGAAAGCATATTGCAGCTTTCACGTTCGCTAAAGATACTGTGAGATACTGAAATTCAATTTCAAAAGCTTTGGACGCCTCCACTTTCAGGCGGTGTTCAGTATACCTTTTATTTATTTCCGGATCGATAAATTTAGATTTAATAATTCAGGGTAAGTTCGGCTGTACCTATAAAGTTTCGTTGAGTGGGGTAAGTTCGGGTTTCTGAGCGTGTTGTGTTTTGACCAGTGACCTTATTTTATTGTTGTGGTTCTTCCTCTCTCTCTTTGTTTTCAAAGTGTTCTTAGTATCTTGTAGTTTTTCTGAAGTTTTTTTTATGGTGTTTTTACAAGCCATTTTAATTGCCGCACGAAGCCGAAACGTGGACACGCACGGTACGGCTCGCTCAGCGAGTTATGGAACAAGCTATGCTCGGAGTGTCTCTGAGGGATAGAATCCTGAAGGAATTATCGAATAATACAAGTAATTAAGATTTTAGTATAAACGTTTATATTGAGAGATTTTACAGATCGAACAACCATAGAGATAAAACAATGACCATGATCCATAAACTATAATAGTGATGGTGACACACAATAGTGTTGTGCTTAATCGGTAACAAAATAGTACTTTCAAATTTAATTATTACAACAAATCCTAAATGAGGTGATCTAGCAGAGAACAATGAGCCGGCTATATTAGCCGTAGAACCGATGACCGTTGGGGTAATGTGTTCTTGAGTGGAGACCGCGAATCAGCAAACGTAAGGTAGCATGCCATCAACCTAGGTAGAGCGACGATCTTCGTTGGGTGGCCGGTAGCAGCTGGATGTGAGTTGCCGAGGATTGAGCTAAATAGCATGCAATTGGAGAGGCCTATAACGAGCAGTGGACTTTTGTTGGACGATGATAATAATGATCTTTATAGTGTGTTTAGAATCTTGAATAGTCCTTCTGCCGGTATTTTCATGTTCCTTCCAAACCACTTTTACTATAACCTAGTGATTTCCACTTGTTCAAGACTTACAACATGAATAAGCAGGCAATATCTTTGACTTTTAGGTATAAAAAAATTCCGAAGCGACCTTTCTTATTTAAAATACGTCAGGTTAGCCCGAAGACCCGAATACTCGACAAATTGTAACATCTACATTACACGGGCCGTACCGAAACTCTAACAAAACTTGAAAAGCGAAATGTTCGGGGCCACTGAATTCTTTATGACGGCTGTAAATCTAGGTAAATCGTAAATTTTGCAAGCACCCCGCGACCCGACGAAAAGGGCTCAGACCCTTTCTGCGCAGAAATGGATATTAACGTGCTGGGGTCTCACTATTTGAAGTCAGAGAGAGATGGAAATGAGTTTGCAGATGAGGTGAATTCGAAAACAGAATTAGGTGAATGATAAATTATTTTATAGTCAGGTATAATTGCCTGACACATGGTGAGCTGGACTCTCATTTGGTGCAACCTTGAAACGCACACCGCACTGTGTCACTCTTACTTCGTATGTTTGTTTTTATGTCGGCACCTTGTTTTTTATATTATATTCATGCACTTTTGTGTGTTGTACTGTCAGTCATGTGCGCCAAATAAATGGTTTATCTATTTTATTTCTGTAAGGGCTGATTTTTCTATCGAAAGATAATTTTTATTCGTTGTATAAAATTGACGTCGACGTCGTCGTTTTATCTGTCTTCGACAGATTTTGTATGAGGGGCCCGTGGCTAAATAATAACAGCCGCACAGGTCGATCGGTCAGGTTAAGCTATGCTTGCCGCGGTTGGTCTGTGGATGGGTAACCATCTTTACATACCGAGACCCCTCCGTGCCTCGAAAAGCACGTTAAGTCGTTGGTCCCGGCTGTCATTCGTGGATCTTACAGTCGTTACGGGTAGTCAGAAGCCCGAAAGTCTGACAACCAGTCTTACCAAGGGGTATCGTATTACCCAGTAACTGGGTTGTGGAGGTCAGATAGGCAGTCGCTCCATGTAAAATACTGGTATTCAGCTGCATCCGGTTAGACTGGAAGCCGACCCCAGCATAGTTGGGAAAAGGCTAGGTAGATGATGACAGATGTTGTATGGAACAACTGTCAAAAATTCAAAATGATTCCTCGGATAAAGTTATCTGGCGTTGGGAAAATCAGCCCTAAGTTCTTTTATTCGTGGAATAAAATTGACGTCTCACAGTTCTAGTATGGAAAAACTGTCAAAAATTCCAAATTTGTTCTCAGGATACGACTTATTCTATTCGAAAAAAAGTAGCTGGCAAAAAAAAAAAAAAACTTTTTTGCCAGCCAGTGGCCGCTCAACCAAAAATGTAACAAAAAAGTAGCGTTGCTGTCGCTCCTGTGTGCACATCGTCCAAATCTCAGCAAGGAGACAGCGACAAAGACAATTATTGCTGGGCAACTAAGTTCATCGTGGGTTCCTAAGATTTTTTGAAGAGTAGCCTTCCATACATTACAACCTCTTTTCTTTACCATCTTCTTCGAAAGCATCTCACCCATAACTGACTCCATATTTCTAAAACCCGTAGTAGCCTAGTTGTGAACATGGCCAAGGTACACGAGCTGGGATGTGGTTTTTGCCCATTTAAAATTCCAATTCTGAACCTTTGATTAGAGACCTGTCTCGCCTGTCTGAATTCTGTGCCAATTGTAACATTATATTTATTTGGATAACCTTGGACAAAAGGTGGGGCCCGTGGCTAAATAATAACAGCCGCACAGGTCGATCGGTCAGGTTAAGCTACGCTTGCCGCGGTTGGTCTGTGGATGGGTGACCATCTTTACATACCGAGACCCCGCCGTGCCTCGGAAAGCATGTTAAGCCGTTGGTCCCGGCTGTCATTCGTGGGTCTTTGACAGTCGTTTCGGGTAGTCAGAAGCCTGAAAGTCTGACAACCAGTCTTACCAAGGGGTATCGTATTACCCAGTAACTGGGCTGTGGAGGTCAGATAGGCAGTCGCTCCATGTAAAATACTGGTATTCAGCTGCATCCGGTTAGACTGGAAGCCGACCCCAACATGGTTGGGAAAAGGCTAGGCAGATGATGAACCTTGGACAAAATTAAGGCAAAAGCTCATTTATTACGCCCTAATGGGTTCCTTTAAAAAGTTTGGATAGATAAATATTCTTTTTGCCATAGGTGTGCTGAAAATGATTTGTCTTGGAATTTTCCTCGTCTTCAGCATGACATAGCAAGTACAATCATCATCACCTACCTGCAGCAGTTCACTACTAGACATAGGCCTCTCCAATTGCACGTCATTCAGCTCGATTTTCGGTAACTGTCATCCAGCTGCTACCAGCCACCCTGCGAAGATCGTCGCTCCACCGAGCCTGTACCCCCCCAGGGGGCCTACTCCGAAGTGCAAAGTGCGAATGTTCGGATCGAATACCGAACCTACCATCACCATCATTGGTAGTCCACCTCCTTCAGTTTGGACCCTGTCGGGCACAGCAAAGTAGGTGTAAGGAAGAGGCCATTAATTTTAAAAGAAATAGTGTGGTGTCGTGGGACCCCCGGTAGGAACGAAGTTCAAAATGAAAATCCAAGATGACGGCTGAGAAAATTTGAAAATATTTCCACCTTATAAAACCATGAAAACTATCTTTCTCTCTGTCTGACTCTCTTTATTATAATTATTATGTAATAAAAATTAGTTTGGAGGGGGTTTTTTTCCGAATATCCTTCTGCACAACGAACACTTTTTCGTTACCTGACGATTTCTCTAAGTTTAATCCTACCGCAAGCTCCAAGAAAGAACTTCGTTCAAAAAAACATAAACAGATTTAACAGCGGGTCTCAAACTAGGCACAACCTGTATCTTGGTGACCCAAACACTACACAAAGTTAATAATTGAATGAGTTCTGCTAGCGCAAGATTGTTATTGATAATTTCATAATAATATCTTGACTTAGCACACGAGGTTATTGACATGTGGAATGTAAGCTTGGCTGTCATTGTGCTGATTGTCGTATCGGCCAATGGCCTGATGGCCAAAAGCCTCGATCAACATTTCTCGAGGCTCTCGTTAGGCGGTTCGATCAAAGGCCTGATTCAGAAGGCAGTACTCCTTGATACGGCTCCCAATGTGAGGAGGTTCCTGTCTCTGGAGCCCTAACCACCTACTCCGTATTTTATATTTTTAAATGCTTTTTATAAAAATATTTAAAAATGTATTTATTAAGTAAATAAATAAACGATGACAATTTTAGTAACAAAAACCGGCCAAGTGCGTATCAGGCCACGCATAGAATAGGGTTCCGTAGTCACCCATAATGGCACTTTACAAGTTAGGCCTCTATAACTCCTGAACTAACAAAGTTATCTATGCCGTTATAGTTTTCCTTCAAACTTCATCACATGGACTACCATCATGATTTTTTTCAGATTTTTCCAGCCAGCCGTTTAGTTTTTAGAGGGGGGAGACGCCCTACTTTAACAAAAAAATGCGCTTAAAGTTAAATATCTCGCAATTGGATACCTAAATCAAAAAATCCTATTAGCAACCTCAATGTTTTAAAAGACCTATCTAATGAAACCCCACACGATGGGGTAAACGCTAGAAAAAAAAATCATCCCCACTTTACGTGTAGGGGAGGTAAAAAAAAAATTTCGTGATTTTATTTTAACACTTTGTAGACGTGGTAAATACACCAAAGTTAAATTTTTCTAACAATAACCGTTTGGAAGGTCCTTAGCAGCTTTAAACAGAGAAAAGTGGAAACAGAGTAGGGGAGTAGTCAGTAGTCCCTGACCTGCAGTGGAACATCACAGGCTTCTAATAATAATAATTTCTAACAACGGAATTTACACCAACCCTTTGCCGCCCAAAGCAGAAAAAAAACCCTACAAAATCCACAGTTCTCAGAATCCATTTATAACATTTAAAAACGTGTCTGGAAAAATAAAACGGCATATCCTTGCTTCATTATGTTTGCAGTTTCCCTGCAAGGCTGAGTGTCAATTAAGAGAAATGGATCATTATGACGAGCACCGTTTATGTACTGTTCACAGAATTCACGACAACACGAGAGTACGGTTGAGTAATAAAAACTTGGGATTTTACTTCGTTCTAGCTAGCTGGTTGAGTGATAATGCAAAAATATAATTTATTATTACCGTTTTATTACTACAGACTGGGCAAATAAGAGGTTATACACTATATTTTTAAAAAAATCATTATCTGCCTAGCCTTTTCCCAACTATGTTGGGGTCGGCTTCCAGTCTAACCGGATGCAGCTGAATACCAGTATTTTACATGGAGTGACTGCCTATCTGACCTCCACAACCCAGTTACTGGGTAATACGATACCCCTTGGTAATACTGATTGTCAGACTTATAATAGACTTATATTTTTTTTTTAAATGCTATGAAATATATAAAATATTAAGTATTTTTATTTATATATATTTAGGGCCGGCAGTTCAGGATGAAAAATAATCTCAGATAAATGTCCACCTCTAGCAGCATGGCAGATGTGAACCCTTTTCACTACGTTTTTCATTTTCACACATTTCCTGTGTTATTTCAGTGACTGTGTCTCAGATATTTTGTTTTAAGGCGCAGATTTCTCGAAAACGGTCAAAAAGTTGTTTTTTAAAGCAGTGTATCTCCTAAACCGTAAATAATTAGGACCTAAAAAAAAAGTATGATATTTTCAAGTCTTATTTTAATACAGTGATCGAGCCCAAATCATAATTAAACATACATTAATGCATCAAAAAAATCTTCAAACAAACCTCTTCTTTGTCTTTAAAAGCAGTTTATCTCTTTATTAACAACAATAATTATAATAAAAAATATACCATAAAATTTCTAATGCCAAACTGCATCCAGTGATCGAGTAGTTTTTAATAAATAGTTAATATCTAATTTTATACGATTTTATAAACGTTTTTACGACATACGCTTGCTCATTTCCTTGCTGCCTGCACCGCGCCAGTGTTCCTTGGAACGTTGTTGAGAACGGACCTGTGTCGCTTTGCTCCGCAGTGGAATTTTTACGTTTTGTACCGTGAAAATAAAAATGGGAAATAAATATAATAGTGGGAAGAGATGGAAAGCGTTTACTCCAGAGTGTGCAGAATATAGCACGAAGACTGTAAGAAACTTTATTATAAGTACCTACCTAAATAAAGAATGATAAAAATAAATATATTTCTCGTGAATTTAATACTTCTAACTTAGTAATTAATAATGCCTATAGATATAGAGTACACTATATTATAGGCATTGTTACTAAGTTGAAATTGATTTTCCGAATCATATCATCACCTGAGTGACTTGAGACTCACCGAAGGCCACAGAGTAAGTACCTACAGTAGGGTCAGCTGTGCTTCCAATTGTATTTCAATGATTTTATTATTTTAGATTGGCGAATAAGCAAATTGCTACTCAAGAACTGGATGATACTGCTTCTCGATTGGATGTTGAATAAGTACCTACCTACTCATTACAATAGAATGCTTCCTTGGTTTAGTGGTGAAAAGGATATCTTCTTGATCGCGGGTTCAATTCCCACGGGGAATAACAACTTTAGGTGTTGTTTCTAGTTGGGCTAGGACTTTTTTGGGGTCATCCACCGTCGGTAGTGTAGTCAATTAAAATATCCGTTTTTTTTTTGTATACTTTACAGACGGGTGTCGATATCTCAACACGATAAAACAGATTTTACCAACTTACACTTCAAGTAACAACAATAACAGCGGTCTCAGGTCAGTGGGGTCAATGACCCCAAAAATCATTATTTTTTTATTTTGTCTCAAGACATGATGGGTATCGACTATCGATATCTACTAAACACGACAAAATAAAAAAAAATGTTTTGTTTGGGGTCAATGACCGCTGTTATTGTTGTTACTTGAAGTGTAAGTTGATAAAATCTGTTTTATCCCGTTGAAATATTATATAGTTTCGCTAGCTAATTTAATTTCACTCTGTATTATTGTTTTATTACTCATAACTACCAGACTGTTAAATACGGGGTAATAATATTAGGCCGGCCACAAACAGTCGGAATTCCGTTTCGAAATATCGGTTCGGAATTGAATTTTTTTTTTTTTACTTACGTATACCTTTTATACGTTCACGTGGATGAATTCGCGGGCATAAGCTAGTGTATATTAAATCAATATTGTATTTTTCCAGTTCTACTATTGAAAAGCCATCATCATCTATTGTTCACAATATTCAAGCAAATCAAAAGGCATTTCAAGAAGAAAACGGAATTTTTCGAATTTCGTATTATTGTTCTAGTCCTGTGGGATTTAGTGATCTATGACTACAACATCTTGATTAAGACATTATAGGGTTTAATGAAATATTTAGTGATCAATCTATTGAATAAAATCTGAACTTAGTATCCGACAACAAATGACAAAGTAATAGATATAAACATACCTATCATAGAATACATTGTATTATTTTCAAAAATAATTGTTGTTTTTTTGCAGTCCTCCTACTGAAAAGCCATCATCATTTATTGAATTCGATGTCATCATCAAAGTAAAGTGTTCATCAAGTAAAATTCAACCTTTGTTCAAAGGCTTACTATTCCATCAACGACTACTTACACGATAAGAATAGTTGGTCGCCCTAATTAACTCAAGACAATGTTCATGTTCTTTCTCCAGAATTGGCTTACTGACAGGTTATTGTTATTAGTATTAACTTATTTATTTATTTTACTTCGATGGTCCTAGTTTATCATCTGTGACTTCAAGTGACAGCTATGTGACCAGAACCCAGCAATGCGTAAATATGTAAGCAGTCACGCCCTTTATACCTGGAGGCTTTTATTTAGGTAGTAAGTTTTTATTTACATTTTAATTTTAATTAATTATTTTATGAGTACCTATGTATAGTTTTTATTATATTTGTTGGTATATTGGCATGGCTAGCTGACATATGGCAAATAATTTAATTTTATGTTCTGTGCCTTATAATGTTAATTACTTAACACCCAGTATTGTATACAATCAAGTATCAAGTATTTTCTAACTGAACAGACAGCTGTGCTGCTGGGGGTTTGTTGCGCCACTTCTTCTTCCCAGCGATAGTACTAGGAGTAGGAAGTGGTGAAGGGCGGGCGTTTTTGGAGGACTGTCTTTTGTAATTTTGACGTTCGAAAAGTGCTGATTCTCAGCCTAATTTGAATAAATGACTTTTGATTGTGATTTTGATTTCGATGTAAATTTACACGAAGAACTAGATCAAACGACCTATGAAGCTGAAAGGTAGTTTTCAACATTGTGGATTTTGTTTGATCATAACCTGCCTGTTTGAATATTATATATATTTCTAAGCCGTCAGTACTTCAACTGAATTTTATATTTTACTTTGTTTTAGGGAAACCGAAAAATTATCGATAGGTGGACGTAAAGTAAACATCAGTAATTTTTTTTAATCACTCCAAGAAATATCAAGCCGGACCTTTAGACTGCGGTTTAAAGTCAATTGAAATCGTATCTGCACGTTTGTCAGGTTGATGACTAAATTCGAATCGGGAATCGGCGCCAATGTTCGCTTACCTGAACAAAATTAATCCCTACATCAATCTTAGTATAGTTTTTAGTATCTTTGATGGTATATTGGCGTGGCTAACTGACATGTGGCAAATAATTTAATTTAATGTTCTGTGTCTTGTAATGTTAATTTATTTAACATACCTATTATTGTATAAGTATTTTTTAACTGAACAGACAGCTGTGCGTGAAGAAGTGGCGCAACAATCTCCCCAGCAGAGTTTGTTGCGCCACTTCTTCTTCCCAGCGATAGCACTAGCAAGTGGTGAAGGGCGGGCGTTTTTGGGGGACTGTCTTTTGTAATTTTGGCATTCGAAAAGTGCTGATTCTCAGACTAATTTGAATAAATGACTTTCATTTTGATTTTTTTTCTTTCTCACTTTCACAATTTTTTTCACTTTCTCTCTCAGTCTCGCTCTCTTTCTCTTTTTCTTTCATTACAAACTAAAAATTGGACCCTGTATAGTCTTTACTCGGCTGGCAAAATCGGAATTCCGTTCAGAAATATCGATTTGGATTTTCGAAGGCAGCAAATCCATACAAAATAAATTCGAAGGCAGAAAATTTCGAATGGAGAACTATTGTAAGTACGTGTGAGGTATTTCCTTGATTTTGTATGAATTCTTTGCCTTCGAAAATGCCGAATCGATATTTTGAAACGGAATTCCGTCCGTATGTGGCCGGCCTTATTGAACTAAAAAGTTTCGAGCCCACGACCGCTTGTGGCTTCTAGATAAACTTCTGGATAATAAATTAAATTGGGGGTCACGGGTTATACACGGGTCCCACAAACCATAATTCCATACATCGGGGCTCAAAGGGCGTATATATAGCACATTTTGGCCAATTAGAGTTATTTACACCATCTTGTTCAGTTTTTCTTTCTCTATCGATTTATTGGATTTCCGCCCCGAGGTATCGATATAGGGCGCATTGTGGTTCATGGGCTCCATGAACCCAATATGGCATTTGATCTTCGGCCGGCAGATATGTATATTGCTCAGAATTTCCAGTCGATCTATTCTGCGTTAAGAAAAAAAAGTAAGTAGGTACTAACTTATTCACTTTTATTTGTGAGCGAAATTGTAGGGAAAAGCTAATTTAATAATAACTGTCTAAATTCTGCCGCCCGGTTACATTGATAATATTTTCTATTTTATTAATATTACGAGTTCTTTGTTTGTAAAAAAATATAAATATACACCACTGCTCTGCAATAAATGCTGTTAGCTACCTATATGTGAGCGTCGCGCGTCTGACACTATGGCAGCTAGCCCTACAAAATAGAAACTTCGTGACCGCTTCGCGCGTAAGTACGATGAGGGGCGCGCGGGGCATTTTCAGCGGTAACGCCCATTTGAGCAAGGTTAACGGCATAATACCGGGCCTTAATTCTTGAAGGTTCATTGGCCTGTTAGCATAGACACATCCCTTTAGATAGCCCTACAAAAAAAAGTCAGGAGCTGTCTTATCTGGGGATCTTGAGGGCCAATCAATGTCACAGTTTCTCGAAATTAATCAACCCGGAAACGTTATTTTCAATGTCTTGATTGTGGCTCGTGACGTAGCCCCGTTTTGTTGGTCCAACTGATTCACTTGATGTAAGAAAACTGCTTTATCTGTTACAATGCCATACTGCTCTTAATCACTAAACGAGCTATTGTAAGCCGCGAAGGTAAGTGATTTCTACCAAAAATTGGCCGCAATTTTCTTAGAGTTTCCGCAATAAGTACATGATTGGGTTGAGTAGAATTGTTGTTTTAATAATTAAAACACTTTTTTCAGTCGTAAAAAGCTCCGTAACAAATTTTCCGTATCTACACAAAATAATTTTCATGAAACAACTGTCATATTTGCCGTCAAAACAAAATGGCGGCAAAAAAAAGTTGTATACCTCCATGTTGCCCATCCTGTATTTATTTTAGTATTTTAAAGATGTGATTTATCTTGTCTCCCTTCAAGCTGTAAAAATGTGAGCAGTGGTTTCCCAGTCTTACGAGTTACGAACCCAAGTACTTTACTTAGGGTTGATTTTTTAACCTACAGATAATTTTTATTCGTAGAATAAAATTGACGTCTGACATTTTTTGTATGGTAGAACTGTCAAACATTCAAAATTATTCCTCCCATGCTTCGATCAATAATAGTACTAGATTAAGGATCAGGAACAAAAATCAGTCGCTCAAGTGGCCACGTTTGCACACACGTAAACATCTACATTTCTTAGAAAAAAGTTTAATAATATTAACAACTTCAGTTTATTATAAACCTTAATGCTTAAACATAAAGTTTAATTACCATTGCAAAATATATTTAAAATGTCGCTTGAAAATTAAATCATTCTATTTTTAAATTTTCAGTCTTTTATTCTAAAATGAAACTTAAAGTCTAAGCAATAAGGTTAAAAACATACTAATTTGAAATAAGACCACAAAAGTATTTGTGGTCTTATTTTTCGGGCCATTTTTGAAGCGCTTATCGGGAATCTAGTACTATTATTGATCGAAGATCCTATGTGTATTAATTAATTATAATAATTTCATCACCACTGATCTCAAAACGCTTTTCCCAACTATGTCACTAGGTAACACGATTCCACTTGGTAAGACTGGTTGTCAGACTTTTGAGCTTCTCCCCGCAACCCGCAACGACAATCAAAGATCTACGAATAACAGCCGAGATCAACGGCTAAACGTGCTTTCCGATGCATGGAGGAGTAATAGGATAGGATATGCAATGGTTGGTCGACCATCCACGAACCGACCGTGACAAGCGTAGCTTAACCTTCGATCGCCTGGAAGGATTTGAATCCTCCCCAAATCCTTCTAGGCATTCTTTTCCTTCTGCTCAGCAATGGGGCAGGGTAGGCTAATTTAAAAAAAAATATATATAAAGTGTCTTCCAATAGGAACTTCCGAACTTTGACAGTTGATAGCGACCATATTGTTGAAGCTACATCTGTCAAATTGGCTGCGATATATTTAGTCTGTTTTGCCAAGTCACCATGGAAGGATATAGTGTTCAACAACACGTGCAATTGATAAAATTGTTTTATCAAAATGGGTGTTCTGTTCGGGCAACGTACCGCGCGCTTCACTCATTTTACGGTCGCCATAATCACCGTACCGAGAGGACTATTCGCAGTGTGGTGGATAAATTTGAGCCCACTGGTGACGATACCAATCCACATGAGATCCAAGAACGTTCAATGCATCCCGAAAAAGTCACTGTTTGGTGTGGATTTTGGGCTGGCAGCGTCATCGGCCCATATTTCTTTGAGATTGACCTTAGGACCTCGTAGGTCGGTGATTACCAACTTTTTTTGGCCTGAATTGTATGATATGAACACCAACGACATGTGGTTTCAACATGACGGCGCTACGTGCCACACAGCATTCACATTGGACATTCTGCACGAGCGATTTGAGAGCATGGTAATCTCACGTGGAGGTGATATGAACTGGCTACCGAGATCGTAGGATTTGACCCCGTTAGACTTTTTCTTGTGGGGTTTTCTTAAGTAGCAGGTCTATGCAAATAAGCCACAAACCACAGCGACCCTCAAAGCCAACATAACCCATGCCATCGGTCAAATTTAGCCTGATTTATGCACTAGAGTCATGGAAAATTGGACATTTCGGATGCGCACCACCCAGCGAAGCCGCGACGGACATTTAGCCGATGTTATATTCCATACATAATGGCGTCGACAGGCCTTTCCAACAAATAAAAAAATTCGATGATATCAAACACACACTATGTTTTATTTAAATTTAAAGGTAAGAACCACTTACTGAAAGACCCTGTATAATGAAACACACGGACACGTTTTACGAATGCACCCGGAGCGATGGGCAAAGATCTTCACTCACTGGACACCTGAGGGAGGACATCGCCGTCGAGGTAGACCACGGTGAAGATGGTAAGATGATGTGGTATTATATGCAGGGCCAACATGGTCAGAGATCGCACAAGACAGGGAGGTGTGAAAGAAACAAGGGCAGGGTTTGCCCAATAGTGGGAATAATGTAGCCTAACAAAAAAAAAATGAAACGCAAGGAATTATTTAAAATTGTATTTTTGTTATAATTAAGCAAAAATAATATAGTTACGTACTTACATGTATACATATTTACATAAATGTCACAAAACAATGCCTCAATGTTCGTCTCTAACTGAATAGAAAGTTGATAGGCTGAGCACCAAACCCAGGATGACTAAGCCGAAGTGCTTCAAGATGTGAGCGAATCTCACCCTGTAAAGGAAAGAATTAATTAGAGGACGACGCATGAATGAAATGAATTAATTCAAATATGAATGAATGAGCTGACGATTTTAAAGGAAAGAATTAATTAGAGGACGACGCATGAATGAAATGAATTAATTCAAATATGAATGAATGAGCTGATGATGGTGAACCACTTTAAAGTCGTCGGACTTTAAAGTGGTTCACCATCATCAGCATATAATGTTCCCACTTCTGTGTAGAGGTTTTGCTGCCGAAGGCAACCTTATATGGTGCAGGCAGTACGTTCAAGCTAGTGTCAAATATTTCAATTAGGAATTTTTGTTTCGAACAGTCAGTGAGAATTTCGACAGAAATATGTAAAGACGTTCTTACAATATAATCTTAAAGGAGTCGTACCGTTGTTTGATTCCTCCCGTTACCACAGAGGACTCAACTGCTCCTCTACAGCTGGGCACAGGCCTCCACTCTGTAATCGCGAGGTATCGCAGTGAGGCATCTTCGGCCATAATTACCCTAAGTGTCCGTTCACACAGACCGGCTCGGAGAGGAGAGTACATTTTTAACGCATTTAAAATAGAGATTTTGTCATGTCACTGCGCGTTAGGTCGGCTCTTAAGCATTCTCCTTTCAAAAACAAAGTGACATGAAAAAAAATCAACCTTATTTCAATGCCCTATGTTGATGCAGCGTTTGCTTTACCTGGCTCTACATGCATATTGTTCTTCCCAGTCGACCAAAAATTCTATGAACGCTGGGAATATTAGGGCAACAAAGCCAAGGAAGAATTGTCCAACCTGAAAATATATAAAAGTTATTGGTGGGGAAATACAATTCACGTATCATCATGCCCATAATCCCTGGAAGGGAGGAGGCAGGGGTACACCTATAGACAGACAGTATAGTTTAAGCTATTGTTGCGCGCCACAATTAATGCCTGGTACATGGTGACATAAGTTACCACTAGCGCCATCTAGTATCGAGTAGCAGAACTAAATTACCACTAGCGCCATCTAGTATCAAGTAGTAGAACTAATAGATCCTTCTATAAATATCGGTGCTAGATCTTTCTAGAACTATCGACATCTGGTCAGTTGGGGCCGGTATGTACTCGAACATTCGAATCTAGATGTTTCTACAAAAGAAGGTTCTAGAACTATCTGCGGTACTGTATGTATAAGGCCGGGATTAGCCACGGCCGAGTTAGATGTCGATAGGCGATACAAGCGAACACATCGAAAGCGATCTTCAAGCGCGACTTAAGTGAAATTGTGTTTTATAATTAGTGTGTTTGAGTTGTTATTAGTGTTGTTCAATTAAAGTGTAATTTTTGGTAATTTATATCGGCAGTTTTTATTGTCACGAACCCGAAGCTCGTAACACTATCAACCGGGTACGAATCCAAACTACAGGCTGCTACTGAGGAATCCCTGATAGAACAATCTAATACCACTTTGCCCGACCTGAAAATCGAACCTAGGTCCTCATGCTCCGCAGCAGCGCTTGTATATGATAGAGGTGTTCTTAAAGATACTCGTACAAATCTGCCTAACCCATCGGGGAACATAGGTATGATGTTATGAGTTTACACTGTGGTTATCTATATACTTATAATAAATCTGTAGAAGTGAAAATTCTGTACATTGAAAATATCAAAAAAATAAATGGCAGGGGATGTTACTAGACCGACACCGAACCCAAAAATGATATTAAAAAAATTTTTGTCTGTCTGTCTGTCTGTCGGTCTGTCTGTCTGTCTGTTTGTTCAGGCATCACGCAAAAACTACTTACCGGGTCGATTACGATGTAACTTGGTATAATTATTCTTTAATATCCTGGGCACCACACTAGGTACTTTTTATCCCGGAAAAGTATATACAATAAAAAACAAACTTAATTTTGCGGTTCGATCCCTAGACCCGATTACTGTACCAATCGCAAATAATAAGTTTGTCGTAGGTTACGTCACCCGCAGTGGAGTTCATTTTTATTCCTTTTAGTTTTTAGAGTTATTTAGGTTTATTTTTATATAAGTCGTAGGTATAGATTTTAATTTTAAAGTATAGGTAGTATATTTGATAGTGTACGTATTGACTGTAGGTTATTTTATAATACTGTTAGGTAGGATTAGTCATTCGTAAATATTAGTTTTTAGGGATTTGGATTTGATTTGACAATTTGTATAAATGTATTGAATTTGTATAAATGTAATGTATTGAGTTTAGATTAGTTATCATCAGAAAAAGGTTTATTTAGGTAGGTAGGTATTTAATTTTCTGTTATTGAGTTTTTTTTTTTAATTAGGTAGGTACATACTTAGGTAAAGATATCATATAGGTACCCTCTTATTCACCACTAATGAGACACAATTGGTTTTCTATTGTAATTAGCCACAAAGGGCCCGCGAGATAGATGGCACTCTGGGGAAGCACATACATTTTATCCTGTTAGCACGTTCCCGTGGGTAAATTTCCGACATCCACGCGGGCGAAGCCGCGGGCAGAAGCTAGTAAATAAAATAAAAATAATAAACTTGAGAGCTGTCAAGGGACACCCGGATGGAACAAAGTTCAAAGAGAAAGAGAGAGACAGACAGAGAAACACGCGCACGCCGCACGGCTTACAACTACCTATAGCAAAAAGTGTCGTTCCAACTTTTGGTCTTAATTTTTTCCGTCTAGCCTCCTTTCGCAACGCGCGATAAGGAACTTCGTTCCAAATGTTTATTTCTTATAGTCTTATAAACAACATTGTTAAGTTTGGAGTCACCTTTTAAGCAAAGACTTGCTTGTGTTGAAAAAAAAATCAGTTGATCCATACATTATGTCGAGTTATGCGAACATAAATCTATGCATCAACTGATTTATTTTTCACGATTTCAGGGTTGGTTCCGTAGTGAAATTTGTTCATTATGATGACTACAATGACCCCTTTTAAGGATTAAAACGATCAAAATTTAACGGTGTATAGGAGTTCACGATCATAATATTTATGTTTTTGTTTTTAATTAAGTATGCTGTTGCAGTAGTTCCTGTATCTCTTGTAGGTAATTTTCAGTATCTCGTTAAAAAGGCCTTGTTTTAACTATCTTTGCATATTGTTGCGATTATATATTATATGCAACGCAGCAAGCCTAATGTCATCCAAGATTTAATCAATCTATGTATTTTTAAGGGGGATTGTCATAACAAGAGTATTGGCAGTGAGACATTATTGTAGTAAGCTTATAGGCTATCTATTAGAATATAAGGGTTAGTCAGGTTTGTAAGCTCCTGAATGTTGGTAGTTGTTAAAAGCTCAAGTGTATTTTCTACGTTTATTGTTGTTTTAGTTCTAAATGTTTTATGTGTATTCGTCACTTCTGATAGTTTTAGGAAAATCATAGAATGATCGGTGATAGTTGTATCGATAATTGCGATGAACGGTGAATTATACTCGTAGATACTTACAAAAATCATAACTGGAATCGTATGAGGAGCAACCATGGCTACCGCCATTATTAGTATCGCCATTAAGACTCGATATATTCGTTCCCAACATGGTAGTTTCCTGAAAGTTTCATATAATTAGAATAGAATAACATTTATTAAAGAGACGGATAAAAACAATGATTGACAAGTCGATATCGAATCGATATCTATATCTAATAATAGGGGAGCTTGTGGCTAAATAATAACGGGTCTACCCATTATAGCAGAACTTTTTTAGACATAATATTATTTTGCATAACAGCGCATGACATAAACTTATAGGTTACGTTACGTTACAGGTAAAATAAGTGATATAAACGAAACCTTTTATGTTTCCTGATTAGGTAGTGCCAAATTATTCGGAACGGCACCCAAAAGTTGACAGCAAATGTGGTACTCAGCATCATCACCAATAGAAATTGCAGAACCGTAGTGAATCTGAAATTTTAATATTACTATACTAGAAAGAAAAAGGGGCCCGTGACTAAATAATAACAGCCTTACAGGTCGATCGGTCAGGTTAAGCTACGTTTGCCGCGGTTCGTCTGTGGATGGGTGACCATCTTTACATACTGAGACCCCTCCGTGCCTCAGAAAGCACGTTAAGCCGTTGGTCCCGGCTGGCATACATGGATCTTTGGCAGTCGTTACGGGTAGTCAGAAGCCCGAAAGTCTGACAACCAGTCTTGCCAAGGGGTATCGTATTACCCAGGAACGGGGTTGTGGAGGTCAGATAGGCAGTCGCTCCATGTAAAATACTGGTACCTATTCAGAAGCATCCGGTTAGACTGGAAGCCAACCCCTAACATAATTGGGAAAAGGCTAGGCAGATGATGATATAGAAAGAAAGAAATTGTTGTTCATTTGCGGTAAACATGACGCAGAAAATGAACACAAACAGAAAAAAATTACAAGTTGAAAGGCCGCGTCCGGCCCTGGTTCAAGCCATGGTCCGGGGCGAGAGGGAGTGGGAGGCAGTCACCTCCTACTGCCAAGCAGTCATGCTAGCGAAGGAGGTGGCGGGGTGGATGAGGGAGAGATCCTCACGCCTCAGCCGCCGCGGGAGACGCTCCGGGCGCCGGGAGCCGCGTGATGACTCCCGGCCACCGTAGGCGCGGGCCTGTGGGCGGAGAGTAATGGGTAGCTCACCGCCCGATCAGGACCAGGCCCGTGCCGGACGGCGCGTATGTGTTCCACGTGCGCCTCAAAGAGATGTCAGCATAAGTGACGGGGCCCGATAGGGCCGAAGCCTGCCAGGGTAGCGGGATCGTCCGAAAGGGTTACCGCTGCCCTGGAACATAAAGGCCTAAGGAAGGAACACGGGTGGGTTTTAGTCAGTAAGAGTCTGACACTCCCTTCTGCTCCACCCAGAGCGGGAGGGGTCATTAGATGATTTCCCATCATCAAAAAAAAAAAAAGGGTCACACCACGCAATATGGCCATTGCTCAGTATAATGCTAAGACCCTATGCTTGACAGAGCCGGCCAGCACTGGTTTTCAGCGACAGCACAGGTACAGGGACATATGTAGGTATAGTTAGTTTAGTTAGAGGGGCTCGTGGCTTCATAGCAGCTTTATAATAATTACTAGCCTTTGCCCGCGGCTTGGTCAGCGTATCCCATGGAAACGTGCTATTACGTTAAATAGATCTTTTTAAGAGTTTTCATAATTAAAACTCTTTTGGTTTACGACAATCGGCATGTTTTTTTGACATCTAAAAACTTCGTCGTCATATTTCAGCCAATTTACACAAAACTTTAAATTGATGAGAACCGTATGGAAATTCGTTCGGTAGTTTTTTAGTTTACCGCGTTTAGACAGATAGATGCGACGGGGTGGTTTTGTGTTACAATAATTATCTATAGAAAACAAAAAAAAAAGAAAGAAAATGTATTTTTTGGAACGAAGTTCCTTAACGCGCGTTGCGAAAGGAGGCTAGACGGAAAAAATTAAGACCAAAAGTTGTAACGACACTTTTTGCTATAGTTGTAAGCCGTGCGGCGTGCGCGTGTTTCTCTGTCTGTCTCTCTCTCTCTCTCTCTTAAAGAAAGCAAGCCAGTTTTTTTGTCTGTGTTTTTTTATTTGTTAATAATAAAAAAAATATTAGGTATTATAACTTCAAAAAAATAAAATTTTATTACAATTCCTTCACTAATTAATCGAAAGGAACTTCGTTCCATCCGGGTGTCCCTTGACAACTCTCAAGTTTTTTTTTTATGTAGTGTTTCTTACGTATTGAGTGGCATGTGAACTGTAATTGGACTCCTGCAATCTTCACCCCAGGCCCAGTAACCAAAAAATCCGGTCGTAGCTGTTAATAAAATCACAATCACCGTAGCTGTAACAAAGAAGAAATCCAATATTATATCACAAAAGGAGCATAAGCATAATCAGCCCACATCATACCCACTGCTGGGAGACAGGCCTCCTCTCTACGAGAGGGAATGGGCCGTAATCCACCACGCGGGCCCAGTGCGGGTTGGTAGATGTCACATGTCTTTGAATTTCTGGTTCTAGGACACGCCGGTTTCCTCACGATGTTTTCCTTCACCGTTTTAAGAGCAGTAGTGATGAAATTAAATACACAAAGTAAAATGCCTCCCTGGGTTCGAACTCACGACCTACAACTCGAGAGTGGTGGGCCAGTAGATTTTTTTTTTTTTTATTGACAATGGGCTCACTCTTGACCTCAATCCAGCTCAGAGGCAGGGATGAGATCTACGGTGGAACGAGCTTGCCCAGAAGAAGCCTATTCACTCTCGCCTTGAAGAGATTCGGGTTGTATGAACTCGGGAATGCAGACGCAGGCAGACGAGAATCGGTTTCGACTTACGAGTAGGTAAATAATATGTTTGAAACTAATTTAGGGTAATTACCTACATGCCGAAGATGCCTCATTGAGACACCTCGCGATCGCGGTTTAGCTCGCTACCTCGAAATCACCTCCATTTAAAACAAATGCATGATAATAGACACGCATGCACTTGCCAGGCATCGAGGTAAATCCCCAAGCAGCCCGCGATATATCACAGTGAGGCATCTTCGGAATTTAATTACTCTAAGGGCTAATTTTTACAACGCCAGATAATTTTATCAGAGAAATAATTTTTAACTATCTGACAGTTCTTCCATACGAAATTTCTCAAACGTCAATTTTATTACTCAAGTAAAAAATTATGTCGATTGAAAAATCAGCCCTAAGGGTACCAAACTCTTACCATATCGCACGACATAAGGGAAAAATCGAGGTCTTCTCATGTTATTTTCTACGGGAAGTGCCACACAGATGCCCGAAGTGCCATACATGCATATGCCACAAACCCTGACGAATCCATGCAGGTCCTTCCAAGCCGCTCGCTCCTCAATGTGAACATCAAATGCCAGCAGACTATAGTACAGTGTCGCGAAAACACATATTGCTGGAAAACGAGAAATATTTTTAGCTGAACTCTGTGCAACTGAACTAAAACAA
Organism: Apamea sordens; assembly: GCA_945859715.1. Classification (NCBI taxonomy): domain Eukaryota; kingdom Metazoa; phylum Arthropoda; class Insecta; order Lepidoptera; family Noctuidae; genus Apamea; species Apamea sordens. The sequence continues at coordinate 7,158,369 of OX244009.1, read as the reverse complement.
GTACAAGGTGGGGCATAAGTAATGTCATAGTGTGTATAGGATGCTATTTGGTTAAATATTCAAAAAAGTGGGCTTTGTTGTCACGGCAAGGTTATTAAAAGACGTATTTATTAAGAAAAAAAAAATCGGTCAAGCGACCACCTCCTGAGTTGATGCAAATGTGCTCGTTTTACGGCATTTTGAATAGGGTAGTTGCCTGGGTAAAAAAATATATAATTATATTTAGTCCGTCAGTTAGATTATCAAAAAATAATGCACACGTATTTTTTCTTTTGGCAATCAAACAAAAAATGACAAAGATAAAGCGCGTCAAAATTTGAGAGTGGGGGGTCGTGACGTCACTTGTTTGCAAAAGTGTCGCAAGCAAGTGACGTCACGCGGAACTTTAACGGGCGATATCGTTATCATTTTTTATATAATTTACAAAAGAAAAAATACGGGTTCAATATTTTTTTGATTTCTTCTTCAATGTTAGCTTTTAAGACTTGCAAGGTTTGTGGCTTGTTGTGGTAAACGCAACCGTACCCGTGCCTCGGAAGGTACGTAAAGCCGTTGGTCCTGCGCCTGATCTCTCCCCGGTCGTGTTGGATTGCCGTCCCATCGGACTATAGAGTAAAGGAACAGAGAATGCTTCTGTGTTTACGCACACATTTGTGCAGTATAATATCTCCTGCGTACCTGGATAATCTCGATTGAGATTGGCCACCGTGACCGAAGTCGGTCGGGAGGTTATTTATTTTATTGGAACGAAGTTCCCTATCGCGCGTTGCGAAAGGGGGCTAGACGGAAAAAATTAAGACCAAAAGTTGGAACGACACTTTTTGCTATAGTTGTAAGCCGTGCGGCGTGCGCGTGTTTCTGTATGTCTCTCTCTCTCTCTCTCTTTTATAGAAAGCAAGCCAGTTATACTTCGTTCCATCGGGGTGTCCCTTGACACCTCTCATGTTTTAAACCATGTGACTAAAATTCATAATATTCTTACCAATGAAAATATCAGCTGTCAGGGCGAACGGTGCCAAAAACTTTATACTTCTGATAAGGCACATTGGAAGCAGCAAAGGAGTACTGATTAATATGTACATTCTGATGTCAGATAGCCATACGGATATACCAAAATGAAAGCTATCAATAATCTGTGTTCAATTCAAAATGTCAGGTTATACAGCATACAGCGTGGCGCTTTAATGGCGACATTAATTTAACACACGTATACGGTTTTGCGTTGTAGTTTTATGAATATATTTTAATGTAATTAAACATTAATATTTATTAACAATTTTATAAAATAGCATTTGCCGGGGTCACGGATCATAACATCGCATCAATGTATGTAATTAAAACAATTAACGAGCAAAGAGAAGGCGAATTGAAGGAGAGAGAGCCCTATGTCGGCGCGCGGCGCAGGTGGAAGTTTTCAAGTTACGATTTTTTTTATGTTGTTATAATTTTTATGATAACTGGCCACTAGCCTTACCCGTGTGTTAAATTAATGTCGCCATTGTAGCGCCACGTTGTATATATTTTCAGCGTATAATATTTTTATCTCACGAACCAACGCGCGTTTTACTTGTGGTTACCAAGTAATTGATGGTTGGTGGTCAGCGGTTTTAATTGTTGTTTTTTATTTATAAGTAATTGTATGCTGCACCCGAAAACTAGCGCTGGTGCTCTGTCTCGCATAGGGTCTGAGCATTATGCTGAGCTATGGGCGTTTTGCGTGGATGTGACGCATATTTTGCCCTAACTTGTAATTTTGTTTTTGTTTTTTTTTATGCGTCATGTTTACCGCAAATAATCATGTGTCTTTGTTTTTTTTTTTCTTTCTAGGTGTACAAACACGATGTGAATATGTGCGTGAAGACGTAGTAACCACAGTAAAGCGCACGTTGCTTCGTGAGATAAAAATACCGTATCAGAAAGGTGTGGTCATATTTAAGGGTGTGGTACAGACGCCAGCAGGTCAAGCTACCCGAAACTGTCAAATTTCCCCAATCCACCTTGAACCTTAATGCTTTAACGATAAAATTTAAAATCTATTGAAAGAAATTTGACACATTGTAGTAGCTTGATGTGCTGGCGTCTGTACAGACGATCAAACTGAATAACTTTCTCCATGGGACCAACAACGTAATCGAGAAAAAAATATTCAGTGCCACACCCAAAAAGAAGCCCGAGCAAAGGTCAATGACCACTATTACTACGCTAAAACGATTCGGGTATACAAATATTAATGACATCGCAAAAAAGTCCAAAAAATATGACTTACCTGTCTCATCGAATGTGCGATTACAATTTGGTAAATACAACAAGTTCCACACAGATGCAAAAATAAGCTTACTTCTACTATATACCTGAAAGCAACAGAATCATATACAATTATAAGACTAAGGGCAAAAACCCCATTCAAGAGCTATCTACGTCATCATTACTTCCACTGAATGAAATGAAATTCAATTCCTACTCCTACATAATCCTACTCGTATCCTACTATATTTTGGAACGAAGTTCCTTATCGCGCGTTGCGAAAGGGGGCTAGACGGAAAAAATTAAGACCAAAAGTTGGAACGACACTTTTTGCTATAGTTGTAAGCCGTGCGGCGTGCGCGTGTTCCCCTGTCTCTCTCTCTCTTATAGAAAGCAAGCCAGTTATACTTCGTTCCATCCGGGTGTCCCTTGACACCTCTCAAGTTTTTATTATTATAAATATGAAAGTTTGTATGGACGTTTGTTACTCTTTCACGCAAAAACGACTGAACGGATTTTGATGAAACTTTACAATAATATAGCTTATACATTAGAATAACACATAGAATACTTTTATCTCTTTTAGCTTCATCCCCACCTCTTGACAATTCAAAAGTGCCTGTAATTGGTTTATCTATCTATTTAAATAAATAAAAATGAATCGCCGAAATGTATGTACGCACGGCTACACATCAAGCTATTGAAAACCAGTATTGGCTGACCGTTCATTGTGAGAAAATATCATACAAAGTGAGGCCAAGACTAACTGGTTTTGTATAACTTGACGTGTAGCCGTGTGTACGCGCATAACTTCCGATCGACTGCACCAAATTGAATAATTCTTTTTTTTTGTGTTTGTTATTGTCAGGACAAGTTTTGTATACACAAGTCTGCCGGGTCCGCTAGTTTGAAATAATTGCTTTGACTTTGAGTTTATTATTGTGGAATATTGACACTGACAGCACTTGAACGCAGTTTAGGTATATATTCTCATCGCGTTCGAATACGAAGGCACGATGACGATATCTAATGAAGAATATGTATCTATTACACAACGTTAACAGCCTCACTTACAGATGTCACTTAAATATAAATCAATCATTCACTATTCGACCTTCGACTATAATTTATTTTTCGTAGTCAACCGTTCAAGGTCGCGTGGACAGACAACCTTTTAAATACATCGACGCCATATTCGACCCAAAGTGTCGATTGTCGTTCTCGGTTGCGGTGGACAACGGACAGGCGGGTTACGTAAGCTTAGGAATAGACACCTATTAGCTTACATGTCTATATTTCAGTCTATCCCACTGCTGGGCAAAGGCCTCCCACACATCCTTTCAGGAACTCTTTTCCCGCGCCACCTCGAAACAGCCCTCGTGGTACGCGTCCATGTCATTTCGTCATCTCATTCTGGGCCGGCCTCAGCGGCACCGTCCATCTTCAGGCAACCATTGTGTGGAGACTTTTGCCCAGTGATCATTGTGCATGCGGCTGGTATGACCCGTCCAATCCCATTTGAGCTTGGTAGTCTCCTTTCCTACATCCAACATCGTTTTGGAACGCAGCGTCGTGTTCCGAATATAATATTATTAAGTACCTATAACTTGTTTTTAAAAACTAAAAAAAAGTACGTACCTAAAAGCCTTGCTCTTGTTCCTGACGCAATTCCACGGTGAGGTTGCGGCAGCCGCTTCAGCCAAGTCAGGATATGACAGTTTATTAATCCTTACCCTACGGTACATTTTTTGAGCTGATCTTATTAACATCTGTGAAATTACTACGTGTTTAGACATGTTCAGGCTATCGTGCTTATGTTGTAAATATGGGGACAAAACAGATATGAAGTCTTAAACGCAAATGATTAAAGTGACTCGAGTTCATACTACAGTCTGGCCGTCGTCGAGAGAATGCGTTCCTGACATCTGTCAGTGCAACAATTCTATTCGTTTCTATATAACTGACAGGTGTCTAGAACGCATTCTCTGCATGACATCCGGACTGTCAGTATAGAATTGTATCTTTGCAAGAGCGAGACAGAGCGTGTTTTGCAAATAAAGGATGGAGCCATTTATCTTTTATGACCAAATAGCTTCTGCCTGCGGATTTGCCCGGGTGGATGTTGGAAATTATCTAACGAGAGCATGCTACAGGGACAAAAAGTAGCCTATGTCCTTGCCCAGGATGCCATCTATCTCCTTGACAAATTTTATCAAAATTCGTTTAGTGGTTTAGGCGTGAAACGGTATCATTCAGACAGACTTTCGAATGTATGATATACGTATGGGTACTCGTAGCACCAACAATATTGGTTAGGTGTTCAGAGTCCATACTATGGAATTTTCTCCGTGAGACAGAGCTATAAAAGAGGGGCTTGTGGCTAAGTAATAATAACAGCCGCACGGGTCGATCGATCAAGACACGGAGGGGTCTTGATCAAGACCCCTCCGTGCCTTGGAAAGCATGTTAAGCAGTTGGTCCCGGCTGTCATTCGTGGATCTTTGACAGGCTTTACGGGTCGTCAGAAGCCCGAAATTCTGAAAACCTGTCTTACCAATGGGTTTCGTATTACCCAGTAACTGGGTTGTGGGGGTCAGATAAGCAGTCACTCCGTGTAAAATAATGGTACTCAGCTGCATCCGGTTAGACTGGAAGCCGACCCCAACATAGTTGGGAAAAAGACAGGCAGATGATGGAGACAGAGCTTTAACACACAAATAGCGCCATCCTTTTTTCGCAACGGAACAATCATGTTTAGATGTTCAAGAACGTCACTTTGATTTTGTGTTTTTGATGTGTCGAACATATATGTCGGAGAAGATATGTCTGTCTCTCGTTAACATCAGGCATAGTATTTTAATTACTGTGGGTGTACTATGGGTAGTATTGGTTATAGCGCAAACGGTTTGCAGTTCAAATCAGATTACAATTCACGAACAAGTCAGTCACACTAGCGAATCACGCACTCATCGATACGGAACGCGAGACCGTTCTATGCACATGTTATTCGTACGATGTCCAATGTTTCGATGATCCCGAGAGCTCTGCTCACACCGTTCTTGTAGCTGTAGCTCTCCGTGCACCCCCACGAACTCAGACTAGACTCTGTCTAGCGCCACGAGATGGCGCTGGCGTTCCGAATAAACGAATAACTCCGACATATATTATATATCAACACTAATGAGAAGACATAAACAATGCATATTAGGGCAGCCCAGCGGGTTAGTTGCATAACACACCAACAGTAGCAATAGCTTTCAATTTGACAGTTCAACAAAATTCATTGCGTCATATACATTGTAGAGCAGACAAACTTTTCAAACATATGAAACAATAGATTAGCAATGAAAAATGATTCAGATTGTGATAAACTGACATTAGGGCGCTGAATTATTTAAGAAAACTCACAAACATAGTGTATGCTACAAGAACTCCAACGACAATGGTCACAGCTAGGGACGTCCAGAGTCCTCCAATCATGTAAGCCTCATGCATGCTTAGCACTGCGGCGCCAATGCTCCCTTTGATCATATGAGCGGTGGACTCAACTAAACTGAAAAATGATAACACATAAATGTTATACATTCTGAGAGTTGCATACAAATAGCATAATCAATCTTTAACTTTCCCACTATTGGGACGCAGGCCTCCTCTCTGTGGGAAAGACTGGGCTGTATAATTCACCACGCAGGCCCAGTGCGTGTTGGTACATACGCCAGCACATCAAGCTACTACAATCTGTCAAATTTCTTTAATAGATTTTCAACTTTATCGCCAAAACGTTAAGGTTCAAGGTTGATTGGGAAAATTTGACAGTTTCGGGTAGCTTGACCTGCTGGATTCTGCACATGTTACATGTCCTCGAATTTTTGGTTCTAGGACATGCACGGTTTCTTAACGGTATTTTCAGAGCAGTTGTGATGAAATAATTTCCAGAAAGCACAGCGCCTGTCTGGGTTCGAAGTTTGATCCTACGACTCGGTAAGTCGAAAGTTGGCAACATCGTAATAGTTGACAGTCATTCAGGAAAGTCATACGAAGCAGTCTCGATGTAAAATTTGGTATTCAGCTGTGTCTAGTTAGAGCGGATCTGACCCCATTCTTGTTGGGAAATAGCTAGGCAGAATCATGGTCTGTTTTACACCGCCAGAAAAAAAAAATTGTACAACCATATTTCGTCAGTTATGTAATAAGGGGCGAGCCTGTTGTCACCAACCGGACACAGATCCTGACTCCAGGCTGCCGCTGAGAAATTCTGGAAAACTCCAATAGCACTTTTGACCGACCTGGGAATCGTACCCAGGACCTCATGCTCAGCAGTAGCACTTGCGACCACTAGACCAATGAGGCAGTCCAGTTGTAAAAAAACCGGTCAAGTGCGAGTCGGACTCGCGCACCGAGGTTTCTGCAGTGCGATTCTGTAACCATCTCACCGTGAAAACTTAAGTGAAGTGAGCGTGGAGTGAGCTGTCATTCCAAATAATGCTAGGGATTGATACTACTGACCACTCACATCAAGCTCACTTCACTTGGGTTTTCACGGTGAGATTTTTACAGAATCGACCGGCTGTACAAATTTGTAGGTATATAACTACAAATTTACGGTTTTCGGATTTATTCCTTTACTTGACATGACATTGCTTCATACCAAATTTCATGATTCTAGGTCAACGGAAAGTACCCTATAGGTTTTGATTCTCTTGCGGGTGTCAAAATATGCAGCAAAAACGGACCTTAAAAGGCCGAATCTTTTGATCGCGTCGACTTGATTTTTTCACTGCTGCAAGGGACCACAGACCTGAATATCTGATATTAATTTCAACTTGATACCTCTACGCGTTCCTGAGAAAAAGGGTCTTGACAGACGGACGGACAGACAGACGGACAAAGAAGTGATCCTATAAGCGATTCGTTTTTGGTACGGAGTACGGAACTCTAAAAAGAGATTACAGTTAATAAAAATCACTACTAAAGAAACATAAAATACTTAGTAGTATACATGTCGTTCCTCTCCGCCATGTAGTCATAATCTTCCCTCTCAGTTCCAGGATAATAGTCATAGAAAGCGCTATCTCTTCTTCTTACATAATGCTGTACTTCTTTATCCAAGGTATACACGCTAGGGGTCGGGCTGATCTGAAAGAGAAGTAATTGGTTATGCCCAAGATACAAGAGTCAGACTAGTTTCTTAACCAGTGTTAACGGCCCGACTTACGAGTTGTAGGTCGTGGGTCCAACACATCTAGACAGGCGTTTTACTTTGTGTAAATAATTTCATCACCACTGCTCTCAAAAATGGCTGAGGAAAACATCACGAGGGAACCCGCATGTCCGAGAACCAAAAATTCGGAGACATGTGACATCTACCAATCCGCAATGGGCCCGCGTGGTAGATTACAGCCCACTCCCCCTCGAAGAGAGGAGGCCTGTGTCGCAGCAGTGGGAATATTATAGGCTGATATATAACATTGTAGTAAGCTGTCGGGAGAGCGGTGAATGCTTAAGCGAATCCCGCACCCCCGGCCATAGAAGACACATCATCTCGAGAAGTTCCTCAAGAAAGAGTTCTGGCCGAAGGGTGTTGTGTACCGCCGGTTTCGTGGCCGGCTACATGACACCAGTCAGCGAAACACGACGCAGACACTTCGTGTGCAAGGTCTAAGTATCGAAGATTCTGAAGCTCCGCTACATGAAATTAAGCCAACTACCGATTGGCTGATTGTGATTGACTAAATCCCTTTTTTTAGCCGTTAATGTCCCACAGCTGGGCAAAAGCCTCTCGGTACTCTCTTTCCACTTTCTGCCTAGAGCTGCCAAGGACCAATCTTTATCAAATCCCTTGATTTTTTTTAATATTTTTAAATATAAAAGTGAAGAAGAGTGAGTGAGTGAGTGTGAGTGTGTGTGACTTAATGTCTGAGTGAAGTGTGAGTGGTGTGAGGGTATGTTTGTGTATGTGTTGTGTACTCAAAACCTTAATAGAAGTTATTAATCTTACCGTTACTCTGCGATTATAATCAGTCTGTAAAAAAAAGATTTTTTTAAACAAGGTTTTACGAGTAAATCATAATTATATGGGCAACGTCCGACCCACGGGCCCGATGCGGCCCGGTCCAGCTTTTGAACCGGCCCGCGAAATATTTTCAAATCGCGCGTGAAAAAAGGGTATTTATTAATTCTCAGTTCAGGCTAACAAGAAAGAAAAACTAGCATTCTTCCAGGTACAGTCACTAAAGGAGATAAGTAACCAGGGTCGTCAGATATAGTTGATGGATGTTTTCGAATGAAATTTAATTTGATGAGTGAACTGTTTGTTTTCTATTAATTTTATTTTATTGTGTGTGTTATTTTGTTACTTAATTATTTTAGGCCTAATTTTACCATAGCCAGATTACTTTTATTAGGGCTGATTTTCCACGAACAAAAATTAACTGTCGATTGAAAAATCAGCCCTTAGAGGAATAAAATTTACGTTTGACAGTTTTTGTATGAAATAACTGTCAAAATTTCAAAATTATTCCTCGAATAAAGTTACAGGATATGAGATGAACAATCCCTTAGCTTTACTTTTTTATCGTTCTAGCTAATAAACTAGAAAGATCTAAAAAAATCAACCATCATCATCTGCCTAGCCTTTTCCCAACTATGTTGGGGTCGGCTTCCAGTCTAACCGGATGCAGCTGAATACCAGTATTTTACATGGAGCGACTGCCTATCTGACCTCCACAACCCAGTTACTGGGTTGTGGATACCCCTTGGTAAGACTGGTTGTCAGACTTTCGGGCTTCTGACTACCCGTAACGACTGTCAAAAAAAAAATCAACCATCTATCTATTATGATTCATGAGATACAGGCCGCTGATAAACAGACGGACGAACAGTAGTGGAGGCTTAGTAATAGGGTTCCGTCGGCACCCTTTGTGAACGTAACCTTAAAAAAAGTAGCTCTGGGTATTTTTTTAAGCACTAATAGGTAACATTTAGAATCCTACTATCCTCGTAATTTAAAACGTTCAAAATCTAGGGGCAGTCTCATGTCGGCGACAAACAAATGTCAAAATCTTGTCAAAATGTAAGGAAATTAGACGTGTTTTTGACAGATTGAGACTGAGATTAGGCTTTAAAAGTTTTTAAAATTACGAGAATTGCCCCGCTGGTAGGTGGCGCTGCGAAGCCAAAATTCGGACAGGACTACGTCAGTTGGGTCCGCTCGTTTACTACCAAATTCTTTAACGTTACCTAGCCTCACAATTAAGCAAAGAATTTTGGTTGTTTCTGTAAATCCTACTTCCTACTAATATTATAAACGCGAAAGTTTGTGAGGATAGATGGGTGGTTGTTTGTTACTCTTGCACGCAAAAACCACTCAACGCATATGGATGAAATTTGGCACACAGATGGTTTATAACCAGGATTAACACATATACTTTTATCCCGATATTCCTGCGGGATCGAAACATATGCGGGTGAAACCGTGGGGCGCAGCTAGTACTAACATAACTATGAAAACATTATCTAAAGAAGAACAAAACTTACCACTTCATCCAGTTCTTGTCGGTGCATTGTACTAGCCGTCTCTGAATAACCTCCATATCTTGCCGAACTACCAGAGGTAGGAGTCCCAGAGCGAGAAATTGCTCCGGTGTCTGTTGCACCAGTAGTAATTGCTGCTGAAGTGCCCATCAGGTGTGACGCAGTAGGACCAAGATATGTTGCGAGTTCAGCGTATGTTAAATGAGGCCCACTTGGTGGAATGGGCTCTGGTAACGGAACATCAAGGCCTGTGATTGAAGGACCTTGAATCATGGAAATTCCGTAATGAGACGTGGCATCCGTAGAATCAGTTGTGTCGGCAGGACTGGTAGTTGCCGTTATAACTCTTGGCGCTGAGGTAGGACCAGGAGCAGTAGAAGGCCCCACTGTCGTTGGAGTACTAGCCTCAGGTGTGAAGCCCTGAGGAAGGTTACTAAGGTAAATATAAGTTGAAAAATTGAGACAATTAACTGAACTACGATTTTCTGAGTCATCATCTGCCTAGCCTTTTCCAAACTATGTTGGGGTCGGCTTCCAGTCTAACTGGATGCAGCTGAATACCAGTACTTTACATGGAGCGACTGTTATCTGACCTCCACAACCCAGATAATGGGTAATACGATACCTCTTAGTAAGACTTGTTGTCACTTTCGAGCTACTGACGACCCGTAACGACTGTCAAAGATCCACGAATGACAGCCGGGACCAACGGCTTAACGTGCTTGAACGCGGTTATGCGTGATTGTCTGAGTAATAAATTGAATGACCATGGGAACATTGGTCTTTCAAAAAGCCTCTATTTTGTAGCACTTGTAGAAACGTGTGGTAATCGAGCAAATAAACAATGGATACAACCCGTAAGAGATAGGCGCCTTCCTCACCGGATCGGCGCGTTTTCGTTTCGTTTTTGTTTCTGTACCAAATCTATGCAGATTCTTTACCGAGATCCACTTCTTGACTGGCTCGGTTTGCTACGGTTTTTGTCATTTGGTATGGGTCCTGCGGGGTGGGGAGGGAGTGACTGGACGGGCGATTTGAATGTTTCGGTAGTACTCGGTACAGACGTGTGTATGCGCTCGGTAAAGAATCTGTACCGAAACGAAAACGCGCCGATCCGGTGAGGACCCCTTAACTTGAGACTTTTCTCGGACGTAAGCGCGTGGTACTGAGGCATCGATGACGAGAGCGGTAACAGCGCAGGGGCCGGCAGGAGCTGCTTGGGTCTCAAGTTAATTCTTGCGGGTTGTACAATGGAGTTCAAAAACACTTTATATAAACGAAAATTACACACATTCTCGATTTTTTAAAGACTCTTTTGTAGTAACGGCCCTACTTACGAGTCGTAGGTCGTGGGTGCAAACCCAGGCGCTTTAGTTAGTGTAAATAATTTCATCACCACTATTCTCAAAACCGTGAAGAAAAACATCGTGAGGAAACCGGCATGTCCTAGAACCAGAAATTCGAAGACATGTGACTTGTACCAACTCGCACTGGGCCCGCGTGGTAGATTACAGCCCACTCCCGTTCGAAGAGACGAGGCCTGTGTCCCAGCAGTGGGAACATTATAGGCTAATTATGTAAAGACCCTTATGTCTAAGGTTACAAGGCCACTTTTCACGGGTATTGTGAGCTATTCATTAGCTCAAGTTCGTATCTAAAGGAAACATCAATCAACTCAGCCTATAGCAGTCCACTGCTGGACATAGGTCTCTCCCAGCCTGCGCCACAATATCCTGCCCTCCGCCTTTTGCATCCAGTCTGTCCCGGCCACCTTCTTAAGGTCGTCGGTCCATCTAGCTAGGGGGCGTCCCACACTACGCTTGCCGATACACGGTCTTCACACTAGTATTCGTCTGCTCCACCAGCCATCGGTCCTTCGACAAACATAGCCAGTCCACTGCCACTTAAGTTTGCTGACTCTGCAAGCTATATCGGTTACTCCGGCTCTTTTCCGGATAGCTTCATTCCTGATTTTATCCAACTTCGAACATAGCCCGTTCCATAGCGCGCTAAGCGACCTTGAAACCACTGTCCACCGTGGACCAGCCTGACTGTCAGGCTAACATTATTTAATACGTTCCTAGATTTTGCCCAACTGGTAGACTTGTGATATGACCAGGCTTGAGGTCAACTTATGTAGGTACAAAAATAAGATAACACTTACAGAACCCTCTCCTGTCGCGGTTCCTGTAGCGCCCTGTGACGTACCCGTCTTGTCGTCTTTAACAGGTTCCATCTAAAAAGATTCACTTTTCGGTATTAACTAAGAAAATTACCTACTATTAAACTCAGATTAATTAATAAGACATTACTAAAAACGTGTGTAGCGGTTTCTACAATGCCACATGCGAACAACGTGTCATACTGACGTCACGCAAATCCTGCATCTCGCAAGCAGAGTTTACCACGCAACTAGCATACATATAACTTCCCGACACCAATCGGCGTGCAGTTGCCCGCCAGACACAAAACCCGTTTGGTCGGAAGATCCTCCCTTTTCTATGGACGATAAGTGAACTTTACAGCCTGTTCCTCATACCTCTAAACGTGTTTAACAGTTATTCAGACTAAGCAACTGATACATGTACAACTCAATCTGGACGAGAAATATTACTTATAATGCAAAATTAAAAATACAGAGTAGAATACTAAAGTATATTAGTACCTTGTAGACAAAATAATCTTTATCTCTTGATATAATCTGTGAACGATTTAAAAACTAGATGGTTGCAAATTCTTGGATCTCAAACGTCATTTTGGTAAGACCCTTGAAGATGTCAGTGTTTCGAACTCGTTTGGAAGTTATCACAGACCTTATGTTAATTATGATTGTGTTAAATACCCTTGTCTTTATAATGTTTTATTCACTGCACAGCAGAACTTATTTTCTCCACATTTTCTCCAAGTCAGAAAGTTATGTCAAAATGACAAATAATATAGACTTGTGCAGGCAAAAAATAGTTTAAAAAAGTTATGTGCTTTGAGCTTATGGTTTTATATATATTCCAACTATTTTTAATTATTTAGGCCGCTTTCACATTAAGATTTAGTCGCGCGGTTAGCCAAACCAATTAAGCGGATTGCTTCTGCCGCGCGACTGTCGCGTTGCTAACATCCTAATGTGAAAGCGGCCTTAAGGAAGGCGGAGGACAGGGTGTTGTGTCATAGCCTGGGAGATGCGCCTATGTCCAACAGTGAACTGCAATAGGCTGAGTTGATTGATTGAAGACTGAAGGCGTACGACAGGAAAAACCTGGGTCCTAATTGCGTAACACACAATCAATCGGAATCGGTTTCATTTTGACAGTTCAAAAACATTCAATGCGTTATTTACGTGTTGAGCAGACAAATTTTTCGAACGTTCGAAGCAATGGATTAGCAATTTGCTTCAAAATGATTCAGATTACGATTGATCGTGTGTTACGCAATTAGGGTGCTGATCGGAGTTGAAAACCAACTCGAGGATGCTCTTCCCGACTGAAAAACCCCAGAGATGTTAATTCTAGCACTGGCCTAATAAGAAGAGAGTGAGGGAAGAGAGAGAGTGCATCTGCGTCTGCGCACACACTTGTGCACTATAATATCAACCACGCCGAAGGCTGGTGTCCGCTGAGATTTCTTGCCATGGCCGAAATTCGGCCTGGAGGACTATTATTGATATGATAAAATACACACAGACCTTTACTATAATTTACATAATACACTGCCGAGCAATGAAAAAGTTCCACCCACAAAATGCCGACAAACACTTTAATATCTCCTAAGACATATAATTTAAAATTTGAACACAATATTTACGTTTTTAGTTGGTAATATTCTGATGCGCTGTTAAACGCTTCAATATTGCAGACGGCGTCATTAAGCTATCCTTTCCCGTTTAGGAGTAATTTGGTGCTATGTCACTGGAACTTTTTCATTGCTCGCGAGTGTATCATACAAGTGCCTGTAGGTAATGAAAACAGACTTAGTCCTCTTGGGAGCATCACCTGTATACGAATTTCTCCCATAAAAGTCGATGTATCGGGTTTAAAATTATTTTTCGGAGAGCTTTTTTCCCCACGGTTTTCTTTTTTTAACATCTTTGGCGAATACATAGGTCCCGTATTTTTGCAGTCAACAGCTACGCTACGGAGCATGTTAATCAGTTATGCGTAAAAAAAACGCTCGTTTACAAAAAAAATATGAATATTGACTGATAACTGTCAAAATCCGAGACACTGGATAGAAGCGACATCTGAAGTGAGCATTTGGCAGTTTTTATCCCCATTCGGCTTACCGAATGCCTAACCCTGCCTGCGAAAGCTTAGCCTATTCATTATATCCATTTTTTTTTCTATTTTTTTTTTTTCTAATGGATAGGCTCTGGTATATTTTGATTAGAAAGATTGTCCATGGAGTTTCTTTTTTTCCTAAGGTGGATACGCGGAAATGCATGCCCGAGGATCAACCCTAGACCTAGGTGGATAAACTTAGGGTGAATTCTTGGACATGCGTTTCCACGTATCCACCTTGGGGTCGATAAAAGGAATAACCGGTTTAATACTTCCTTTTCAAAGATCTAACAGCAAATTGGCTTAATATGGCATTATGTCCTTGAGGTTACTAATAATATCTACGAGGCTATTACTGTCCCAATGAAGGGCAAACGCCTCTGCTCATACAGTGAAGGCACGAGCATTGATCATCACACTTGCTCAAGGTTGCTTAAGGTTAAATGAAACAAAATGTCAAGTACCCATTCAAAATATTTTATTTCTTCAAGCTATTACAAGTTTTAGGTTTATCTAAACATTCGTCCCATAGTTCAGCTCTTGTGCTTGGATTCTTTTCTGCGTCATCACTGTCTGCACAGGAGTTATTGCTTTCACAATTGTCCGATTTGTTTTCCGTTGGACATTGTGTTGTTGTTGTACATTCATCATTTTTTTTGTCATCTTCACAAGAATCCTTGCCTTGCCTCAAGTTATTGGAAATATCCATAAGAGTTTTGACTAAAGGTGATTTTAAGAGTTCGTTATCATATCTATCATTTTTTTGGTCTCCTCTGTAGTCCCTATCGCCTCTGTCCCTATCCCCTCTGTTATCTCCCCTATAGTCAGAATCGAGCCTATTGTCTCCTCTATAGTAATTATTATTACTATTGCTTCCCCTATTGCTATCATCACCTCTATAACTGTCCCTATTGTTATGATTACCCCTATAGCTGCCCCTATTGTTAGTATCTCCTCTATAGCTACCTCTGTTGTCACTATGTCCTCTATAACTGCCCCTATTGTAACTATCTCCTCTGTCATTGTCACCTCTGTAGCTTCCCCTATACTCGTTATCACCTTTATTGTAATAATTATTGCCTCTGTTATTGCTATCAGCACCATAGCTTCCTCTATTGCTATTGACGGGTCTGTTGCTGCCTCTATAGTCACTGTCACCTCTATTGTAATTATTCGCTCTGTAGCTACCTCTATTGTAACTATCACTTCTTTCCCTATTGTTTCTGTTTCCTCTATTGCTTCCCCTATAGTAATTGTCACCCCTGTTACTATTATCGCCTCTGTAGCTGCCTTTATGATAACTACTGCCCCTATTACTTCCCTTAGATTCACTCCTATACCCTTTGTTGTATTTGTCTGCGCTATAATAATTATCTCCTCTATAGTCACCGTCTTTTCGGTCTTTGTAACCTCTTGCTTTGTCATTCCTGTCTCTTTCTTCCCTTGCATTTTGATTATTGCCATGGTAAGAGATGTGTGAACTATATTGGTTAGATTTTGATGGTTTGGTATCCTGGGTTAACTGGTCTTTCACCTAAAAATAAGTGATGCAATAAAATTTATTCAGAGAAAAGTTTGGAATAATTATTTGATTACGCAAAATCGGACGCTAAATTTAATGTGTTTTTCAATATTATTCGATTACGTCACCTTAATAACGTAACACACTATCAATCACAATATGAATAGTTTTGAAGGATACTGCTAATCTATTGCTACAAAATGTTCAAAACAATTGTCTCCTCAACAACGTAAATAACGCAATGAATGTTGTTGAAATGTCAAAATGAAAGCCATTGCTACTGTTAGTGTGTTACGTAATTAGCTAATTACGTAAAAACCTTGAATATCTTAAGACGCGTACACCTGATTAATTGTCTCTTTTAAAGTTAGACATTGGCGCCGATTCCCTTGTTCACAAACTAAACTAAATTTAAGTTCAGTGCATCTTTTTCTTTCTATTTCATTAAGAAAAGAACAGAAGATAAATATTAGTTAAGTCCTAACAAATTAGTCAGCGCCTGACGTAAATTGACGTATTTTAGTAGCCATGTTTTTAATCACGTCGTAACTGTCTATGGAGTCTCTTAATTTGACAGGACTAAACTAATATTTTATCTTCTGTCCTTTTCTAAATGAAATAGAAAGAAAAAGATACACTGAACTTAAATTTAGTTTAGTTTGTGAGCAAGGGAATCGGCGCCATTGTTTAGAAATCAAAAGTAAGCTATAATCCTAACATTTTTGTTTATAAATACCTGTTTCGCCAATTGGTAAAGGTATGCAAATGGGTAAGGTCCATCTTCTTTGCGGTTATCCTCGTGGCTGTTCTGGTCATTTCGATTGGAATAGCTACTGGATTTGAAGTTACTATTCACCGGGTAACTAGATTTCGATTTGTAGTTAGAAGATCGCGATTCCGATTCCTTGTAATTTGAGTTTCGATTGGCATTGTTGTCCAAAACCAAGATTAGGGGACGGTTCTGATCTGAAGCCTTCTTGTAGAGATTTGAAAGAAGGCCTGAGTATTCCTCAGACAGAGATGGAAGAACGTTCTGAAAAAAAAAAGAAATGTACATCCTACTAATATTATAAACGCGAAAGTTTGTATGGATGGATGGATGTTTGTTACTGTTTCACACAGAAACTACTGAACGGATTTGTATGAAATTTAGTACACAGATAGTTGATAACCAGGATTAATAGATAGGATACTTTTTATCCCAATATTTCCACGGGAGCGAACTTATGCGGGTGAAACCGCTGGGCGCAGCTAGTATGAGTATAAATGTCGATGGCTATAAGAGTAGGGGAAGACCAAAGCAACGATGGATAGACTGTGTGAACCGAGATGACGTCTAATAGAGAAGTATGGAAGAAAAAGACATGTTGGACCGACCCCAAATAAATTGAAATAAGGGTTTAGAGGTATGCGGAACAGGGTGTAAAGTTCACTCATCCTCCATAGAAAAGGGAGGATCCTCCGACCAGACGGGTGTTGTGTCTGGCGGGCAACTGCCCGACGGTTGATGTCGGGAAGTTGTATGTATGCTAGTTGCGCGGTAAACTCTGCTTGCGAGATGCAGGATTTACGTGACGCCATAATGACGCGTTGTTCGCATGTGGCGTTGTAGATGCCGCTACAAGGGAATGAGAATGATTGAGGAATTAAGAAACATGCACAACAGTGTAGGCCTAGTATACTGTTTGCAAAATAAAAAAATGAAAGTACTGAATAGATCAATAGACAATAAATAACATTATCAGCCTATAACGTTCTCACTACTTGGACACATGCCTTCTCTCTATGAGTGGGCCGTAATTAACCACGCGGGCCCAGTGCGGGTTGGTAGATATCGCATGTCTTCGAGTTTTTGGTTCTAGGATATGCCGGCTTCCTCACGATGTTTCTTACACAAAAATATAATTAATCGAGAAACAAATAATTAGTTGAGTGTGCGCTATAAAGCGACTATAAGCGACAAACAGAGGCGGCAGGAGCTGTAGTGACTTGGTGTGGTCCGCGAGTCGCTCGGTGTGCCTTGTAACCATTTAACTGCTCATCATCATAATTTAGACAATGAATTAATCAACTCAGCCTATTGCAGTCCACTGCTGGACATAAGCATATCCCAGGCTTCGCCACAACACCCTGTCTTCCGGTTTCCGCGTCCAGTCTGTCCCAGCCACCTTCGCCCGTCCACCTAGCTGGAGGGCGTCCCACATTACGCCGATACGCGGTCTCCACTCCAGGACTCGTCTGCTCCAACACAATGACATGACAATGAATATGAAATGATTTTATGTAATTCTTAACCTATAAGTACTGTCCAACTGCTGGGCAAATGTATTGCCGATGCTTTTCCAATGAATACTTTGAAATAAAACATCGCGGTGATCATGTAGGATTAGAATCGAATTCAAATTCGTTGAATAAAACGATAAATGCCCATTAACCTACATTTACAGAAAACACAGCATTATTAGCAGCTTATATTTTATTAATTAAGAGTTAAGAAAGAAAAATAAACAGAAAAGAAAAGAGTGAAAGTTCATAATTATGAAAGATTAACAAAGAAAACAAATTGAAACTTCAACTTACTATAGCCAGGAGTAAAAATATTATATTTTGAAGGTATTTGAGATTCGGCACTGAGGACGCCATTTTGACCCTCGGGCGTCTAGTCTCCAAATATGCTTTAGTCCGGCCTATTCTTCTTAAGTAAACTTAACGCTACATATACTTTTTAATCAATTTTTAGTAGCTGATTAGATTTGTTATTTGTTTTGATTCAAATTTCCTGTTTAGTTATTACTTGTTTGTGTTAATTAATCGTTCTTTGGAATTAAATAATATCGTTATCGTAATTCAAGTTCATATTGAAAATTAGGGTGCGCACTCGAAGCCACATCAGCACCCTAATTGCGTAACACACGATCAATCGGAATCTGAATAATTTTGAAGCAAATTGCTAATCCATTGCTTCATAAGTTCGAAAAATTTGTCTGCCCAACACATAAATAACGCAATGAATGTTGTTGTACTGTCAAAATGAAACCGATTCCGATTGATTGTGTGTTACGCAATTAGGGTGCCGTTCCCTAATTGCGTAACACACGATCAATCGGAATCGGTTTCATTTAGACGCAATGAATGTAGTTGAACTGTCAAAATGAAACCCTACTGATATACGCAATTCCCGCTGATCACATCAGTGTGACTAACAGGATTTTTCTCCTGTTAGTCACACTGCTAATATTTCTACACCATGTACCAGTTCCCGTTTTCAACTAGTGGGGTGAAATACATGTTTGTTGAAATGCATGCAGCGCTATGTAAGACTTCAAATCGACATCAAGATTTAAAATGGATTTAGCTTACATTTAGAAGTAGTTTTAATGTATGTAAAATTAAACATGAAAAAAAACATAGTACCTAACCTAACCTAACCAAATTTCATGATAAAAATGTTCTAAATATTATCTCGTAGTAAACACAAAATACACAAAAAAGTCTTATTTCTCGACCTAAATCATCAGAGAAGTAACAAATCAAAACGACGGCCATTTGCGGCACTGTGTCAATTTTAGTTCCTAAGAGGCTCGAGCGGGGGCTTTGAATCGGCACAAAAAGCAACTGTCATTACGTATAGTATATTTAGTCTAGCGTACTTGTATAATACAGGTCAGTGCTTGCAACCGATAAACTGCTCTTTACCTCCATTTTGTCGGTCGGGCTGACCCTTATGGTCGCAAGCGCGGGACCTGGCTTAGATTTACAGGTCAGGCAAATTGCCAGTGGGATTTTCCGTCAGGCATTTATCAGAAGAACTGTCTGTACCCGATTAATAAATAAATAAAAATAAAAAAATTGTTTATTCTCAGACAACTTACAGTCCATAGTAAAGGTTAGTCACATAAATCTTATAAACTATGTTAGTACAATTAAAATAACAGTGGGAATAAAATTAGAAACACTATACAATATACATACGTACTTCTTCACTAACCTGAACCTTTCACATGCAGTTCAGTGAAGCGACGCATGACCGCAGAGTCCATTCTATCCGCTATCATTTTCAGGATGCTGTTACGGCTCCCCCTCATACTGTGCACCAGACATAGTTTTCCTACGCATAATTGCATAGTAATCATCTATTAATGGCAATAGAGAATCCGAGAAGCACAGGACCAGTCGATCTGGTGACGTTTATGTCCAATAGTGGATGTCTTTCGGCAGAAATGATGGTGATGAATAGCAATAGGGACTGACGCAATGTGGGTGTCTCATGCTCGTCTGCCTAGGGAATACAGGTGCTGTCATGTATCTGTTTTAGCGGTTTTCCCAAAAAAAGATAATCGTTTGGCAAGCAACTTTGTATTAAAAGAAAAAACCGGTAAAGTGGAAGTCGGATTCGCGCACCGAGGGTTCCATACAAAGTAGGTATGTAAATAGTTTATCACGGGAATCGTGTCTCGAATATTTTTCGCGTATTTTTGGATTTTTCCCTTTACATGTGCTACATGACATTGCTTCTTGCCAAATTTCATGGTTCTAGGTCAACGGGAAGTACCCTATAGGTTTTGATTGCTTTGCTAGTGTCAAAATATGCGGCATAAACGGAACATAAACGCCCGTATCTTTTGATTGCGTTGACTTAGAAGTTTGATATTTTCACTGTTTCAAGGGATTGCAGCCTTGAGTATTTGATATTAATTTCAAAAGCATACTGTGCCCGTGGCTAAATAATAACAGCCGCACAGGTCGATAAGCTATGCTTGCCGCGGTTGGTCTGTGGATGGGTGACCATCTTTACATACCGGCACGGAGGGGTCTCCTCCGTGCCTCGGAAAGCACGTTAAGCCGTTGGTCCCGGCTGTCATTCGTGGATCTTTGACAGTCGTTACGGGTCGTCAGAAGCCCGAAAATCTGACAGCCAGTCTTACCAAGGGGTATCGTATTACCCAGTAACTGGGTTGTGGAGGTCAGATAGGCAGTCGCTCCATGTAAAATACTGGTATTCAGCTGCATCCGGTTAGACTGGAAGCCGACCCCAATATAGTTGGGAAAAGGCTAGGCAGATGATGACTGTGCCAGTCTTGGCTTATTTATGGAGCACCTCAGCGCTTTTCAGCAAAGGCAAATTTTCTGTCTAAAACCAAATAAAATCATGGTTGATATTATGATATTCCATAATTTTGAAACTGTAGTTTTCAGAGGCATTCTTGCTTGGATGTATGTGTCCTGGAATGTCTTTGCGAGACCCCTTTAAAATATTTTCGTCGATTTTCCTCGTTTACATGGATAAGGTTATAGTGCTCTAAAAGAAAAAGACTTTGTTTCTGTAAATTCTTTAATTAATATGACCAAAGAAAAATATAACGACAAAACTAAAACAACACCAAATATTTCTATATTTTTCTTCAAGGCAACGTCGACTTTCTTAATTTTTGAAAGAGTATTTCATTTATCTTATTTTGTCTCTTGAGCACGGCAGAGAATGTGGTCAGGAAATTGGTCTAGTGGTCGCAAGCACTTCTGCTGAACTTGACGTCCTGAGTTGGATTCCCCGGTCGGGCAGTGTTATTGGAGTTTGTCATCTGGAATTTTGCAGTAATATCCCGGAGTCTGGATGGATTTGTGCGCGTTTGATGGCAATATGCTTGCCCCCTATCACATAGGACTTAAGCATAGCTGGCGAAATGAGGGTGTACAATAGGTACATCTGCCCAAACCTTGGAAACAAGGCCTGATGGCATTATGATCATTATGGTTCTTTCCACGGCTGGTAGAATTTTATAGAACAAAGTTCATTTCACTAAATTATCTACATCAGAGCTGTCCAAACCATGGCCCGCGGGCCACATGCGGCCCGCAGCTTGAATTAATGCGGCCCGCCAAATCTTTGTGAAAGTGCATATTCAACAATGAAGTTTATGAAATCGAAATATAGGTCTTCACAGACACATCACTTAAGCATGCACTGCGTCTAGCTACTACCAATATTGATGTTGATGTTGACAGAATTGTAAAAGATAAATTAATGAAAAAGCAATAAAACTAATAATACTATACCTGTATTTTGTTTTTAAAAATATTTTGCGATCCCCTAATGTATAAATTACTTTTTTTTCTTGGCCCTAGATC
Organism: Apamea sordens; assembly: GCA_945859715.1. Taxonomy (NCBI): domain Eukaryota; kingdom Metazoa; phylum Arthropoda; class Insecta; order Lepidoptera; family Noctuidae; genus Apamea; species Apamea sordens. The sequence goes on along the minus strand of OX244009.1, from coordinate 7,136,673 downwards.
CTATCTAGTCTGGACAGCCCTGATCTACATATATGCCAGAAGAATTCAATCGCCCGTTAATTTCTTCTTATCTTCGTTGTCACCGTCATCATGTTTCACAAGAATAACTTCTCATTCTTCTTCATAATTTACATTCTTTTCACATTGTGCTCTGGAGAAGATTCGGTTGGAATTTCCAAGAAATAGTAATTGAAAAGTTTCCATATTATCATGAGACTGAATGCCATCAATAAGACTTCACGATTTGAGTCCGCCATTTTGAACCTCACTGTGCTAATAGTGTTTCTAGGAATGTTTCACTTTGCTGGTTTTAATAAACCTTAAAACCTGAAAATTATAAAAAAAAATATTTTCGTAGTAGCATTGTCTTTTTTTTGAGATGGTGGTTAACAGAAAGAGTTGGATGAAAGAAACTTCCACCTCCTTTATCAAGTTTCCCCGCAACTGGGTCGTGAAGGTCAGCTAGGCACTCATAATCAATCTTTAATGTCCCACTCCCTTTCACAGAGTCCTCCCTGTGGGACATTTTGGAACATCTTTTTGCTAAATAGATGTTCTGCTATACAGACCATCATTCTGCTAGTTGGACGTTTTGCTAATGAGACTTACTGCTCATTAGACGTTTCGCGCTGTTGGACATTTTGCTACTTAGACCTTCTGATCAGGAGGGATATAATCTACCACGCGGGCCCACAGTAGGTACGGATTAGTGGATGTCACATGTCTTCGAATTTTTGGTGCTAGAACATTCTGGTTATCTCACGATGTTTTCCTTCACCGTTTTGAGAGCAGTGGTGGTAAAATAATTTAGACACAGCAAAGCGCCAGTCTAGGTTCGAACCTGCGACCTACAACTCCTTAAATCGCGGCCGTTACCACTAGATTCAGCTGCATCTGGTTAGACTGGAAGCTGACCCCAAGATATTTGGAAAAAGGCTATAGGCAGGTGATAATGATTCTCTTTGATATGGTTGTCCAAAGAAATTTACATATATACTGGTGGTCCTTCTACGGAAATTCTTTTAATATTGAATGTATTATATGCCGTTGGTGTATTAAGGTGGATGCTCAAGGTAGCCCGCGAAATTCAAAACTTCTTACGTTTTTTGCAATTTGCTGGTCAGTAGTAAGTTGTACGTTGATTAAAATATGATTTGCGGCCGTAACAAATATGTATTTACAGAATTATAATCATTAGAATCAGTAATACAACTTGTTAAGTGAGCATAATCCTAAAATGTCAAGATTTCATGAAATAGTCATTCAGTAGGATTACTTGATCTTAAATAAATTTTATAAAATAATACGGCAGTGCGAAAGTGTGTTGGCATTCTTTCACGCAGCGATGGAGCAAAGGATTGACGCTATATTTTGCATGGAGATTTAGGTTAAAGATAGTGCCGTAGAGTGACTAAGGCTTAGAAATTTTAACCTTAAAGAAAAGCACGGTTTTTTGTGGGAAACTCCATAGTAGTGGAGCCTCTAATGAATATTTCAGCTAGATCTTTACAAGATAAATCATCATCATCTGCTTTTCCCAACTGTGTTGGCGTCAGTTAAATATCAGAGTTCGAGATCTTTGAGAAAAACTTATTTACCCACCTCAAGAACAATCACTAGAACTATAAAACCAATTATTTTGTGAAAATGGCTGACAGATGAAACTCATGACAGTGATTGTTAAATGCCAGGAAGACACTAATCTTTTACTCTTTCATGAAAAAGGTTTAATATTAAATATGAAAACTCTTTTGAATTCCTCATTGGTGTAAAGGTGGCAAGCGTGACTGTTTGAATTTAGGGATTCCTCAAAAGCTGTATCGAAGTATTGATCGAGGAGTAGGTAGCCAACCACCAACAGAAAAACGTGGTCCTCCTCTTTTATCGTGTTACTCAGTAACTGGATCTTTGAGGTCAGCTAGGCACTCATAATCAATATTTAATGGCCATAATCCACCACACGGGCCCAGTGAACATTGGCGGATGTCACATGTCTCCAAATTTTTGGTGCTAGGACATGACGGTTTCCTTGCATTGTTTTCCTCCACCGTTTTGAGAGCAGTGGTGATGAAATAATTTACACAAAGAAAATCACCAGTCTGGGTTCGAACCTGCGACCTACCGTTACCGCTGGATTCAGCTGCATCCAGTGAAACTGGAAGCTTGGATCTATTCAACGAGCATGTTGTTACTTATACAAACACTAGCTTTTGCCCGCGACTTCGTTCGCGTGGAATAGTGACTTTACCAATAGATGACACCGACTCTTGACCAATAGATGGCGCTGTATGTCCGGAATAAATTTTATTTTTTATTTTATTTTTTGTAATAAAAACTATCCTATGTCCATTCTCAAGTTCCAAACTATGTCTGTACCAAATTTCACACAAATCGGTTCAGTAGTTTAGGCGTGAAGCAAAGACAGACAGACAGAGTTACTTTCGCATTTATAATATTAGTTTGGATTTTCTGGTCATCTTTTGTTAATACAAAATCGTATGATTTTAGCATTCAAAATCATACAATTTTATATTTTCGAAGTTTGGTTGGTTAGAAGGACATTATAGTGACCTTGGTGATGTTCTTCAGAAAGGTCAATGCGTAGTACTCGCAACCGGCGCGTGCGTGTGGGACCAGCAGTGCGATTCTGTAACCATCTCATCGTGAAAACTTAGGTGAAGTGAGCGTGGAGTGAGCTTTCATTCCAAATAATGCTAGGGATTGACACTACTGACAACTCACATCAAGCTCACTTCACTTGAGTTTTCACGGTGAGATTTTTACAGAATCGTCCGGCAGATATGAACGTAAATCGTCGTCGATCGTAGCAGCTGGCGTTCTGTAGTTTCTGCCTACCCCCATGGGAAAAAGGCGTGAGTGTATGTATAAAGTAAAAATGTGTGAAATAGCGCTCCCAGCACCACGCTGATAATGTTAATGAATGATTTTGTTTATGTTACACATTGCTGATTTTAATCATCGGTTAATCGTAAGTCAGCAACTTTCTGTGGTAGCAACAGAATAATAAATTGTAAATTTATTTTTGACTTGCTGCGCCCCGCGGTTTCACCCGCATACGTTTCGATCCCGTAGGTATATCGGGATTGAAAGTATCTGTGTTAATCCTGGTTATAAACCATCTGTGTGACAAAATTCATCCAAATCTGTTCAGTGGTTTTGACGTGAAAAAGTAACAAACATCCATCCATCCATACAAACTTTCACGTTCATAATATTAGTAGGAAGTAGGATAGAAAGCCAAACTAAAACAACTAATTACCTACTACTACTAACTAATTATCTGGACTAAGAAGCGCAGATAATAATTATGTTAATGAATTCACGAGCCCTTCGAGGCACGAAGGGCAACAGCCCTTCGTGCCTCGCAAAACATGTTAAGCCTTTGGTTCCGACCGTCATTCGTAGATGTTTAACAGTTACAGTCTTACGGTAGTCAGAAACACGAGTCTGACAAACAGTCAAGGGGTATCGTGTTAGCTCTCCGTCCGATCAGGACTAGGCCCGTGCCGGACGGCGTGTACGTGTTCCACGCGCGCCTCAAAGAGATGTCAGCAAAAGCTACGGGGCCCCATAGGGCCGAAGCCTGCCAGGGTAGCGGGAACATCCGAAAGGGTTTACCGCTGCCCTGGAACATAAAGGGCTAAGGAAGGAACACGGGTGGGTTTTAGTCAGTAAGAGTCTGACACTCCCTTCTGCTCCACCCAGAGCGGGAGGAGTCATTTGATGATTTCCCATGCTCAAAAAAAAAAAAAAAAAGTTGTATCGTGTTCCCCAGTAACTAGGTTGGGGAGGTTAGATAGGCAGTCGCTCCATGTCGCTGGTATTTAGCGGCAACCGGTTAGACTGATGATGATGTTTATAATTTTTGGGTTTGAAAATTAAAATACCTTGTATATTTAACCGAATTTTATTAAATGACATCCAGAACATTGCTGTTGCAAGTTTATGGTGAATATTTTGGTTCATCTTGCGTCATTCAGCATGTATCCTTATCGTCGAAATTTCCACAGCTGTCTTCAGATTGCGAACATTGTTCGGCTAAAAATTGCTGTTGGTCTGTTTCACAGCTGTCTTTTTTCTTACCGTTTTTACCATTCTTACCATTTTTACCATTCTTACCATTTTTACCGTTTTTCCCTGTGTCTTCTTCACAGCTGTCTTTATTTCCACCATTTTTTTTACGATCATACGACCCCTGTCGGGCCTGGTTCTCCATCATTTTCTGGCTTGTCTGTCATTTGAAAATATAATACATAAAGTACCTTAGATTTTAGAGTTTTTTTTTTCTAGAGTCGACAGTATCCTAATAGACTATTTTCCTAAAAAAATTCTAATTAGTCCGTCAGTTAGATTATCAAAAAATATTGAACCTATACGTTTTCTTTTGTCAATTATATAAAAAATGATGAAGATATCGCCCGTTAAAGTTCCGCGTGACGTCACTTGCTCCCAAATTTTGACGCGCTTTATCTTTGTCATTTTTTGTTTGATTGACAAAAGAAAAAATACGTGTCCAGTATTTTTCGATAATCTAACTGACGGACTAAATATAATAATTATTTTTTTACCCAGGCAACTACCCAATTGCGTAATACACTATTAATCTCAATCTTAATCATTTTGAAGGATTTTGCTAATCGATTGCTCGAAAAATTTTTGGGCTCAACCAACGTAATTAACATTGTTGAACTGCCAAAATGAAAGCCATTCTTACTATTAGTATGTTACGCAATTACCCGCAGATAGACTAAAGAAACTGCTAAGTTGGTTTAGTAGTCGCGAGTTTTGCGTGGGACATTGGCGTCGCTTCTATCCTTATTACGTCTACGCTTCTATACTACTAATACTTTTACGAGTAATATCATTGATTCAATGCTATTATCGAAACGTAATCAGAATCAGCCTATTCTGTTCCCACTGCTGGGACACAGGCCTTCTCGCTTTGAAGGAAAGTGGGCCGCGGGCTCAGCGCGAGTTGGTGGATATCATATGTCTTAGAATTTTTAGTTCTAAGACAGTTTCCTCGCGATGTTTTCCTTCGCCGTTTTGAGAGCAGTGGTGATGATATTAATTACACAAAGTGCCTGACGGGGTTCGAACTCACGACCTACAACTCGTAAGTCGGAGCCGATACCACCGGTATTTCAAATGAAACACGAAAAAAAATAGTCTTACCCTCAAAAGTTCATACAATGCGGCTTCATAATCTTGGTTCGACATTTTAGGTGAACTGTTGTCATGATTGTGGCTAGAACTGTGGGCATGATCCGGGTGGTTAGGGCATGATTTTGAGTGAATTTGACCTTGACCTTGTCCATACCCTCGGTCCGGTTCATCATCCGAAGTCTTGACCTGGTTATTCGAATCTACTACCACTATAAGTGGACTTTTTGAGTCTGTTCCAATAAGCTCATTGAGGATTCCCAGTGAAGGATGATTGCGTGGGTAGGAGTGTAACCCATTCTGAAAACAGAAAATTACTAAGGTTATTCATTTCGTGAAAGGTGCTTCTGGGCATGTCATAGGTATAATCCTTTTTCTAGAGCCCCTGACTACCTTTATGCGGTACTAGCAGCAGCTCGCAGTTTTACCCGTATAACTTTTGATCCCGAGGGAATATCGGGATAAAAGTATCCTATGTGTTAATTCTGGTTATAAACTATCTGTGTGCTAAATTTCATCCAAATCCATTCACTAGTTTGATCCCTAATCCCTTAATCCCTAATCTTTTCTAGAAATAAATATAGCCTATGTCACTCAGGGTGAATGTAGCTTTCCAATAGTGAAAGAATTTTTGAAATCGGCACCGTAGTTTTTGAGTTTATTCATTACAAACATACACACAAAAATACAAATCTTTCCTCTTTATAATATTAGTATAGATACACGTATCTTCTGGTGCGCCGAAGCCTGGAACTGATGGATTAAGAAAATTCGATCCTTAGTCAGTAAAAAATCTTATGTTATGGAAACCCTTCAAAATGTGTTGAGAAAACCTTACTAGAACTGAAATACGCATAAATAAAAACCTTTTAAAAAAGAAATGTATAGAAAAAAATTCTTACGATTGTGCATAATATTAAAATGAAAAACTGCAAAACTGCACGCTCTGTCGGCACCATGTTCCCAACGTTTATAAAATGAATGGTTTGTTTTAAATTAACGTTACACGTTGGTGATTTTAATCAATTGCTACTGCTTACTAGATAAGAACTACATAACATAATATCGTCACGCCTCTAGTACCAGAAGGGTAAGGCAGAGGATTAATAGCACACACAATAATCGACTCATCATCTGCCTAGCCTTTTTCCCAACAATGTTGGGGTTGGTTGCCAGTCTAACCGGATGCAGCTGAATACCAGTATTTTACATGGAGCGACTGCCTATCTGACCTCCACAACCGACCGTAACATGTAATATGTTTTTTTTCATCATTCAGATCATTAAAATCATCAATTCAACCCTCTTTATTCATATAACACCATTCTTCATCTTCTTCGTCGTATAAAATATGACGAAGAAGACGAAGAGAAGAATCTTGTTTTCCCAAAACTTTGCCACTTCCACGGCGTTGTCGGTGGCAGCGCAGAAGTCACTTTGACTGCATGTTCTGGGACACAGAGGGCAGGATAGGAGGTGGAGCATGGTTTGTGACATAGCTCCACACTCACGCTTTACTGCCGTTCCGCCAATGTAGCCCCACTTTACCAGGTTAGACTTACATCTTCCCACTTGTGTCTGGAGACGGTTCAGAGACCACGGAAGGTTACACCCTGCAGGGAGATGCTCCTTTGGTGGAAAGTGGTAAGTAGAAGGGGGAAGAGTATCCTGCCACAGTTTGCTACGGGCGTTGGGGGGGTTTCCTGACAGAGACGCTGTCGATTAAGAAGCTGTTTCTACTTTTTAGCCGTTGCTTTGGTAGCTGTCCGCCAGATAATGGGTGTCTGGTATCAGATTGCTGTTAGAGTTTCTCCACTGCGCATGCAACTAACCCCATTAAGTTACATTAACTTACCCCATACAGTTAGTTAGTTATTATAAGGGGTAATGAGCGGGATGCGCCAATGTAGCCCGCGATATTTCATCATCAACACCTCTCTCCCTTGAATTTATATATATTATAAGTATATAACGGGTGATTTTTTAAGCGGAGTTTTTCAACTCGGCCTACTGGGGCAAAAAAAAGTTGCGTATCATGGCTCGATATCGTTCGCCTTTGACGGTAACGTTTCTTCCACGGTCGTCTTTGGACCATTTGAAACGGAGCCGCGGACAACATTTACATGACTTGAAGTTATCTTTAAAATGTAAATGGCAATGGCCAAGTTATCAATTTCAATAAAAATTTTGAATGAAAATTTTGTGAATTTGAATTGTGAATTTTCAATAAATTGAAAATTTGAAAATGTAAATTTTGTGAATTTTATTTGAATTGTGAATTTTCAATAAAAATTTTGTGTTCTCATTTGTTAATTATATATTTAAAATTCTAAGCACCTTTCTAGCCTGAAACACAGGTCTCCACCTAGTTCAGGCAAATGAGCAACTGTGTCATCTATAATTTTTAAGATAAATTATTGTAAAATCTGCACCATTTTTATAAATAAACGTTTTTATTATTATTATTATAAAAATTTTGAATATATGATGCAAATTGAGTGTTTTATTCGACTTTAATAGTTTTTTATCATTGTTCGGTTCAACCACAGCACCTGCCATCTAATCTCTTCACCACCCTTGGTGGACTGGTAGAGAATGCCTAAGGCATTAAGTCCGCCTTTGTACCTTTTTGTGTGCGAAAAGATTAAACAAAAAAAATATAACTTAAATGAACTTCCCCCATAGCGATTTCCGCTGAACTTAATAAATAAATGCTCCCGAACCCACACAAGTCCATAATAATATTAACGTAAAACAAGACACGCAGATTGCTTGAATTTCCATGTTTTCATGTCAGTAGACTGAAATTGGATATTATTTTAAATCTTGCAAAAGAAAAGTGGAGAACGAATTTCCATTTAAATATTTTAAAACCGTTTTACTATTTTGAGGCTTGTTTTAATTTTGTTTTCTCGTATAATCATATTGGTCCTTTTTATCGAAATTTATAAATGAATGATATCTGAGGGGCGATTCTCATAATTTTAAGAACGTTCACTGTCTGATCTCAGTGTCCATCTGTCAAAAGTACCTCTAATTTCCCTACATTTGGACAAATTTTCGACATTTGTTTGCCGCCGAGTTGAGACTGCGACTAGATTTTGAACGTTTTAAATTACGCCTTCAGATATGTTTGTCTAAGGTGCGATGGCCGGTGGGGCAGACGAGTCTCAGAGTGGAGACCGCGTATCGACAAGCGTAGTATGGGACGCTCCCGAGCTAGATGGACCGACAACTTTAAGAAGGTGCGGAAGGTGGAGGACAGGGTGTTCCGCCGCAGCCTGGGAGAGGCCTATGGCCAGCAGTGGACTCCGTTAGACTGAGTTGACTAATAATTTTATCTGTTTCATTATTGTGGCAATACTCAAACTCTAACTCAAATCATTAAAAAAAAAAATGTATATAAGTAGTTTATCAGCCATCTTGTTACCATAACACAAGCATTAGGTTGCTTAGCTTGGGACTAGATGGCGCTGTGTGAAATGGCCAGGGATATTATATTTCTTATTGCTTCTATATGTGAGAACAATGTAAAAAAGAAACAATTTAAAATATAAAATTAAAAATAAGCCCTGGCAGTTAAGAGATGACCAGTCTCAACCGACGGCGCCCGTTCACGAACATAACGCTTGGATCAGCACCACCCAGCTCAACCATTTCGTAGGGCACCGAATGATCCAACACACGCGCCACCACCAGTGAGACATTTAAGTGAGCATGACATATTCTCAACTGCCATGCTCTTTCAAGTCAACATCAAAATATCATAAAACGGATCCATGGTTCTTACATTTACAAAATTTAAAAAATGCTTCTAAATTTTACAAAACTATAGTTTACAATTTATTTAAGAGATGAAAAAATTACTACCAATCAGGAAGAGGTATTTAATATTGAAATATTATGAATACTCAAATCATGTAGGTACAGTCCAAGAAGAAAAAACTGGCCAAGTGCGAGTCGGAGTGCCACGGGTTGGTACCACAAGGCAAAACACGCCAAAAAGAACACATTTTTTGCATGGAGAAGGGCCTCCATACAAGAAACGTATTTTTAACCTTTAAAGGATTCCGTTGGCCAGCTTTGAGTACGGAACCCTAAGAATATTCTTTCTCATAAAACACAGCGTTCTGAAATAAGTTAAATAGCTTTTTCAAACTGTTAATTAGGAAAAGATCTAGGCAAACGTTGTATCGCTAAGTTAGCTGTATCTTCTTCATTCTTTAAATTACCAAGTACAAAATGAAACGGAATTTCTTGCAACGTTTAAAGAACAATCTAAATTATCTGAGGGGCAATTCTCGTAATTTTAAGAACGTTCACAGTCTGATCTCAGTCTCAATCTGTCAAAAATACCTGTAATTTCCCTATATTTTGACAAGTTTTTGACATTTGTTTTTCGCTGAGATGAGACTGCGACTAGATTTTGAACGTTTTAAATTACGAGAATTGGCCTTCTGCTCTATACCATATCCATTAGGTTAACCGTTTTTGACAGCTATCTTAAAACTTACATATTCCAGATTACAGAAGCTTATTAAGTCTCCTGGCCTGTTGAGAACATCTGTAGAAGATCTGGGTGTCCCGAGGGTTTCTGACCTAATCTGGGTGACGCCTGTGTACTCAAAGAGCACATGCGCTACGGTTACTCAGCCTTCATGCAGGCCCTGCACAGGGGGCTGGCCGTTATGCCTGAAGGAAAGAAAAAGGAAACCGGCATGTCCCAGAAACACAAATTCGAAGACATGTAACATCTACCAACCCGCACTGGGTCTGCGTGGTGGACAGGCCTCCTTTCTGTGAGAGACCTCCTCTATCACAGAGAGGAGGCCTGAGTCCCAGCAGTGGGAAAATTATTATTGGCTGAATTATGCTATCCTTTCGGGAACAACAGGCGTGATGTTGTGTTGTTATGTTACGTTACTTCATCATCATCTCCCTAGCCTTTTCCCAACTATGTTGGGGTCGGCTTCCTGTCTAACCGGATGCAGCGCCATTATACGCGTAGACTGTTTTTATTATTTTAAATTGCCCATTTTGATTATGATTATTATTGGAACGAAGTTCCTTATCGCGCGTTGCGAAAGGGAGCTAGACGGAAAAAATTAAGACCAAAAGTTGGAACGACCCTTTTTGCTATAGTTGTAAGCCGTGCGGCGTGCGCGTGTTTCTCTGTCTGTCTCTCTCTCTCTCTCTCTTATAGAGAGAGAGCCAGTTATACTTCGTTCCATCCGGGTGTCCCTTGACACCTCTCAAGTTTTTTATTTTGATTTTGATTATGTTCTCTAATATTTTTATGTTACGTCGAAATGGTGTATTACTCTATGGATATTTTATTTGTCTGATTAAATGAGAAAATTTTTTTTTTTCTAAATTCCATCGCTTCTTTTGTTGGTCTTCACATCATTATACAAAACGACCAATAATAAAACAGCAGTTTTCACATCAAGCCTAGTTAGCCAAGGCATAGTTTTCTTAAAATGCCATCAAAATTATGACCCTCCCAAGAGTTTTCGTTTAAATAGACGAGCGAATATTTCCAAACGAAACCCGAATTCTGGTTTCATAATTACACCTTGCAGTATTAAACCTCCTGTTTCGGAAATCGGATGCGAAACGGAATTAACATTACCACAGTCATGTGGACGCATTCAAAACCGTCCATCCGAATCAGATCACACGGCGCGCTGAACCTTGCTGTACGAAATCATGCTGAAAGGTCTGGTGTAAGTGAGTTTCATATTTGTGACGGTTTATTTACGTATCCAAAAAGGAGGCTCGTGGCTAAATAATAACAGCCGCACGGCTGATCTTTAAGGTAAAGCAACACTTGCCGAGGTCGTTCCGTGGATGGGTCATCATCCATTACATACCGAGACCGCTACATGTCTCGGAATCCCAGTTGTCGTTTAGATACGTACTATCTTTGACAGTATACAGGTAGTCAGAAGCCCGAAAGTCTGACAACCAGTCTTACGGGGGTAACGTGTTATCCAGTAACTGGGTTGTAGAAATCCGAGCAGTAGTTTCATCTAAAATACTGGTATTCAGCTCTGGTAAATCTGGTAGCGGACCCCAACATAGTTGGGATACCTATTCAAAAATAATTCAACGTGATCTGCCGATCGATTCTGTAAAAAATTCACCGTGAAAAGTTAGGTGAAGTGAGCTTAGAGTGAGCTGTCAAAGGTGTCAATCCCTAGCATTAGTTGGAATGACAGCTCACTCCACGCTCACTTCACCTGAGTTTTCACGGTGAGATGGTTACAGAATCGCACTGCAGAATAATGACGAAAATGAACCGAAACAAAAGAAGTTGTTTGCAATACGTGGCTCTTGGCTACTTTGTATGATAAATGATTTTATTTCTGTAAGGGCTGATTTTTCCAACGCCAGTTAATTTTATCGGACGAATAATTTTGAATGTTTGACAGTTCTTCCATACAAAAACTGTCAGACGTCAATTTTATTCTACGAATAAAAATTATTTGTCGATTGAAAAAGCATTTGGTTTAAGATTGATTGGGAAAATTTGATAATTTCAGGTACCTAGCTTAATGTGCTGGCGTCTGTACAAACACTTTTATACTTAGATCATATTATTTTTTTTATCTTTTGTTTTAGGGACTTTTGTTCTTGTAAGAACATGTCAGCCCCGTTGAAAATCATATTATTATTTTAAAAACTAGATGAGGTCAGCATTTCCTATCTGAGTACTCTCAGAAGAAAGGCCGAAACCAACTCAATCTTGGTCAGATCATGAGAAGAACATGTAGATTGATGTCTAAAATGGTAATTTGAGGAAAGAAACTTTGAGTGGACTTGTCCAGTCAGTGTCAGTATTTTTATTTTATGTATTTTTTTTGTAATATGCTTTAAGTTTGTGCAAAAGACACAATTTTTCTTTCAATTAAGTATGGGAAAAAGAGCTCGCCAACCTACATGCAACGAATAAACGGAAAACGCGATAGAAAAACAAAGGGTCTCACGTGAGCCGGCTTGATTTCCGTCCAATGACATGAATTTATATTTATACTAGCTGTTGCCCGCGACTTCGTCTGTGATCCAGATTGAAAAGTAGCTTATGTCCTTCTCCGGCACCCTAATTGCGTAACACATGATCAATCGGAATCGGTTTCATTTTGACAGTTCAACAACATTCATTGCGTTATTTACGTGTTGGGCAGACAAATTTTTCGAACTTAAGAAGCAATGGATTAGCAATTTGCTTCAAAATGATTCTGATTCCGATTGTGTTACGCAATTAGAGTGCAGATCATGGTCTACTCATGTGTCAAATTTCATCTAAATCCGTTCAAATGTTTTAGCGTAAAAGCTTAATTCTTAAATTTTCTGCGCAACTTTCTTAATTTTTTTTTTCCGTAAGAACATTCTACAAAGTATTAGAAAACTTAAAAAAAAAGGATGAAATCGGTAAAGTCGTTCTCAAGTTATTGCGTGAATAAGGGAAATAGGGATTCATTTTTATATATATAGATAGATAGATAGATAGGTACAAAATCTGCTGACCGGAAAAATATTAACGAAATAAATTGTGCTAAAAATACCGTGCATAAACATGGATATGAACCTCCAAAGTAAATAAAACGATAGGAAATCTCTAAGGGCTTAAAGAATGGATAGCTGTGCCCAGAGAAAAGCCCTTCAATTTATTATGGGTTCCTGGTTCTTGGCTTCTTTATGGGGTTATATAGATCTCTAAGTTCTTATCTGCATATTTTTATCGGAAAGTCATAGGTATCGTTTACTTTTAACCGACTTCAATAAAGGAGGAGGTTCTCAATTCGGTTGTTTTTTCTTAAATGTTATCTTTCAAAACTCCGTTATTTATAAGCTGATTTGTATTTTTTTTTTATGGATAGGGTATGCCTTAGGGTGGATATACATTTTATTAACTTTGCTTTGGTTTTTTTTTGAGTTAGCTTTATTAATACGGATTTTTACATAGCAAGTAGTGTTATATGAATTTGTGTGGGGTAGGTACAACTAAAAAGTGAAAAATAAGAAACGTTTTTCAAAAAAAACAACCGTCTTCCAAAAGAAAAACGGTCGGTCTCAAAAAACGAGAATGCGGAACCAACGATACGAACAAACCAACTATAGATTTTTTTTTGGAAGTCGGTTGTTTTTTTTTTTTTAAATAAGTTTTTTTTTATAATGTCTTAACTAACTATTTACACTAGGTACTAAATTACAGACTAACTAACTATATATAAATAAATTAAAAAAACATAATACAGACAACCTTAATAGTAGCAGCAAACCCAATAGCAACCTTATTAGAATGTATAACCCCACTGATTTCGTCGGGGGTTAAAAATATTGACCGATACAAGACCACGTATTTCATAGGAATATTACACAGTTCACTTCCTTCATTCAATTTGTATGACGCAACTCATTCAATGACGGTCACGCCATTGATTTTTACGTCTTTCAATTGAAGTAAATCAATTCGATTGAATCTACACTGGTCCGCAAACAAAGCGGGTCTGTAACAAAAACTTCAATTACTTCCAAAATACACTGATATTCTATAAACATTTGTATCTATACATTATTATAAATTAAAGTCGCTTTTCGTGTCAAAAATTGGCTGTTGTTGTTGATACATTATGACCGGCAACCTAATTGCGTAACACACGATCAATCGGAATCGGTTTCATTTTGACAGTTCAACAACATTCATTGCGTTATTTACGTGTTGGGCAGACAAATTTTTCGAACTTATGAAGCAATGGATTAGCAATTTGCTTCAAAATGATTCTGATTCCGATTGATTGTGTGTTACGCAATTAGGGTGCTGGTAATTATTGCAATATTGTCTATGAATCACTCACAATTCCACTAATATTATAAACGCGAAAGTTTGTGAGGATGGATGGATGGATGTTTGTTACTCTTTCACGCAAAAACTACTGAACGGATTTGGATGAAATTTGGCACACAGATTGTTTATCACCAGAATTAACACATTATGATACTTGTTATCCCGATATTCCTACGGGATCGACACTTATGAGGATGCGGGTGAAACCACGGGGCACTGCTAGTCTATTAAAAATTGCTACGCTAGAGGCGGTCTAGTAACATGTGCTGAATTCATGGTTACAGTTTCCGCGTCGATATCTCTGCCACCCTTTATAATAGTGATAAATGACAGCCAAAATATGTACATCGTGAATGGATGCCTCTAAAACAATTAAAACCTCACCCTCTCTAACTCAGAGGTAGTTAATCCAATTTCCTCACACCTCCGACAGGGAACTATTTCCATACGTCTTTGTTTATGTCTTAGGAGATAAGTGTCATAATTCAGTGCACTATGCTTCAGGTGGGTGGTTACAAACTACTTCATTATGTTAGAACTGCTATTAAGTTTTGGATGAAGTTCGTTCATTGGTTTTGACATTGTCGACCTTAAAGCCTTTCTTGATTGGCAAAATATAGTAGAGTTTCTTGCCCGTTCTTCTCCATAGGTAACTACTACGCCATTGGAATGGGCAACTAGCTTCATATTTCTGACTGACCGGCTCCTTAACAACATTTTTTTTTTTAAGAAAACGTTGCCCCACATTAGTAATTACTCCTGCAGGGCGATTCTGTAACCATCTCACCGTGAAAACTTAGGTGAAGTGAGCTTGGAGTGAGCTGTCCTCCCAACTAATGCTAGGGATTGACACTATTAACAGCTCAGTCTAAGCTCACTTCACCTAACTTTTCACGGTGAGATTTTTACAGAATCGATCGGCTGTCATTCCAAATAATGCTAGGGATTGACACTACTGACAACTCACATCAAGCACACTTCACTTGAGTTTTCACGGTGAGATTTTTACAGAATCGACCGGCTGTATCGTGGGTGCGTTTACAAACATTTAAACTCACATACACACACAGCCAGACCCGAAACAACTATCTGTAGGCAATACAAATATTTGTTCCGTGCGGGAATCGAGCCCGCGACACGCAGCGAAGCAGTCGATCGCTCAGCCACTGCGCCAACCGTGTCGTCAATATCAAATTTTTAAATCTTCATTAAAACAATTCAAAACCTGTAAATGGTTTAATTGAAATAAATGCTTTGGGTTTGAGTAGGTACAGACGCCAGCATATCAAGCTACCCGAAACTGTCAAATTTTCCCAATCAACCTTGAACCTTAATGCTTTAGCGATAAAGTTCAAAATCTATTAAATAAATTTGACAGATTGTAGTACCTAGCTTGATGTTCTGGCGTCTGTACATCCATATTTAAGGTGCGAGCCTTTTGCTATCAACCGGGTTCTTGTATGTTATGTAATCCTGTAGCAATTGAGGCTAAAATGGACTAATTTTGTTACGGCAGTAGCCTCCTTTCCCAAAATGTGATATCATAAGGTTTCTCTCAACACTGGCCTAAAACAGCGAGTATTAATCAATAAAGAGAGCCGTTTGGGGTTGAAAACCTTGGGCTGTGGGGTCGCATGTGCGCATGGCCTTTTTAAGGAAATTTCGAAACGACTGGTTGACAATAGGCTAGCTGCCTAAAAAATCTAATTAGTCCGTCAGTTAGATTATCAAAAAATATTGGACCCGTATTTTTTCTTTTGTCAATTATATAAAAAATGGTGAAGATTATCACGCGTTAAAGTTCCGCGTGACGTCACGCCTTGCTACACTTTTTAGCAAGGCGTGACGTCACGACCCCCTACTCCAAAATTTTGACGCGCTTTATCTTTGTCATTTTTGTTTGATTGACAAAAGAAAAAATACGTGTCCATTATTTTTCGATAATCTAACTGACGAATATTTTTTTTTACCCAGAAAGCTGCCCTATTCCCACGACCCAAGGGCTGGCTTTTACCTTGGCCAGAGGCTAAGCAGTGCCATACAACGTGGCAATGCCGCCAGTGTCTTAGGTACCTACATTACCAGTCGACAGCGATGCGGGTGAATTATTCGACGCTATATTTTAGTTTGTAAATAGTTTTAATTAATTTAGGATATATTTTTTTTTTTGTTTTAGTGTTATCAAATCAAATGTCATTTATTCAAATAAGGCTGATAATCAGCACTTTTCGAACGTCAAAATTACAAAAGACAGTCCCACAAAAACGCCCGCCCTTCACCACTTCCTAGTGCTATCGCTGAGAAGAAGAAGTGGCGCTACAAACTCCCCAGCAGCACAGCTGTCTGTTCAGTTAGAAAATACTTGATACTTGAATGTATACAATACTAGGTGTTTTAATTAACATTACAAGGCACAGAACATTAAATTAAATAATTTGCCATTATGTCAGCTAGTTACGCCAATATACCAACAAATATTATAAAAACTATACGTACTCAAGCTAAAAAATAATTAATTAAAATGTAAATAAACACTTACTACCTAATAAAAAGCCTCCAGGCATAAAGGGCGTGACAGCTTACAAATGAATGCATTGCTGGGTTCTGTTCACATAGCTGTCACAGATGATAAACTAGGACCGTCAAAGTAAAATAAATAAATAAGTTAATACTAATAACAATAACCTGTCAGTAAGCTAATTCTGGAGAAAGAACATGAACATTGTCGTGAGTTAATTAGGGCGACCAACTATTCTTATCGTGTAAGTAGTCGTTGATGGACTATTATGTTGGATTTTACTTCAAATTTAAACGCATTAAAAGGCAAGTCTAGCAAAGAAGAGGGTATCTTGTTATAAAAGGTTATACCAAGCCCAACAAATGAGTTAAGTATGAACCTTATGAAGCCGGTGAAAGGGGGCACGTAGTTTGTCCTTATTTATGTTGTACATTCATTGAGTTACATGTTGTTGAGAAGCAATTTTAAATCGATTAAACTCAAATTGTACATCAATAAATGACAAACAAACAAAGTCAGGTCGGACAAAGTGTTATTGTGTTTTTCATTAGGAATTTCCGTCCGGAGTTTGGAAGTTGGCGGTTTAATACCCCGTGCTTCGATCAATAATTATTATTGATCGAAGCCCCCGTATCTCGGAAAGCACGTGAAGCCGTTGGTCCTTAACGTCTGCAGTGCGATTCTGTAACTATCTCACCGTGAAAACTTAGGTGAAGTGAGCGTGGAGTGAGCTGTCATTCCAAATAATGCTAGGAATTGATACTACTGACAACTCACATCAAGCTCACTTCACTTGAGTTTTCACGGTGAGATTTTTACAGAATCGACCGGCTGATCTATCTCCGGTCGTGTCGCATTGCCGTCCCATCGGACTATGAGAGTAAAGGAACAGAGAGTGCACCTGTGTTTACGCACACACTTGTGCACTATAATATCTCCTGCGTACCTGGCTAATCTCCGTTGAGATTGGCCACTGTGACTGAAATCGGTCGGGAGGCTATATGACAATGACATAGAAAACAACACCTTTTTGAACATGAACCTTATTTACAGTTCTTTCATTATTTTAAGCTTCGATCAATAATAGTACTGGATTCCCGATAAGCGCTTCAAAAACGGCCCGAAAAATAAGACCACAAATACTTTTGTGGTCTTATTTCAAATTAGTATGTTTTTAACCTTATTACTTCGACCTTTAAGTTTCATTTTAGAATAAATGACTGAAAATTTAAAAATAGAATGATTTTATTTTCAAGCGACATTTTAAATATATTTTGCAATGGTAATTAAACTTTATGTTTAAGCATTAAGGTGTTTAATAAACTAAAGTTGTTAATATTACTTACTAAACTTTTTTCTAAGAAATGTAGTTGTTTACGTGTGTGCAAACGTGGCCACTTGAGCGATTGATTTTTGTTCCTGATCCTTAATCTAGTACCTACTATTATTGATCGAAGATTTCAAGTCTGATTTTGCATCGCTGTCCAAATCACAGTGAGTGATCTTTATTCTCATCCCGATAAGGTTGCTGTTGGGTTGCGCTCATTGACAAGTATGTTACAATCATTGTGATCTTTATTCTCGTCACAATAAGGTTGCTTAACTGTCACAGGTAAAATAAGTGTGAACGAGCTGTAGACCTAAGTGCTTTTATTTATTAAAATACTTCAAAGGTTTTGGACGCAAGGAATATTCTGCCAGTCAACCCTCATTAACGAAGAAGGGTCTCCCTTGTTTCATCGAAAAAAAATTGCCTAAATATCACTTCCCAAAAAAAAATCCGTATAATTTCGGATTAGAGGTCATTTGGCCCACTATGGAACTGGGACCGCGGACCGGACAGATACCCCTTTTAAAAATTGATAATGGTTAACTGGGCCCACATCTGTTTTATTAAGGCACTGATTTAAAGAGGCAGTACAACTGCCTCTTTAAATCGCGGTTTTGGTAAGTTAAAAATTATATAACTAGTTCAGCAGTTAAAACTAAGCAGTAAAGTAAACAAAAATGAGTAATAAAACAATGAAATGGATCAGTGAATAAATAATTGAGCAGGAAAATAATTAAATGGGCGGTAAAAATTATTGAACGAGCGGTTACGTGTGGGCATATATTTAAAATGTTTGGTTTTGTATTCAAAAATATGTTTCTGGACCTCGCCGGCCGCTGCCGCGGCACCGCTCGCTTCGCTCGCTCGGCTCGTGCGTTGTGTGGTCACAGTTCTAACCTAACCTAACCTAGCTGTTTCGATGTAAAAAAGGTATATGCGTGTTACTAACCGACTAATTGATTTTTTATTACTGTCCATATTTTACTGTCGCAATAATTAATCAACCGCCATTAAATTAAACAACTGCTCAATATGTTTTTCAATTGATCATAATAACATCTCGAATATTTAAATAACAGCTTAAAAAAATAGTTGCGACGTTTTTATACAGGATGTTATTGACAGCCCTCCGCAAACTGATAGGGTAGCTTCGGTACATCATATTAAGATGACCGGTACATGTAATTCTTTCAGGAACATTAAGGGAATCCAAAAACCAGATTTGTTTTATTACCTCACACGCAACGTATCGTTACCGTGGCAAAACGCACGTAGCTGACGGCAGCGCAGCGAGCTTGAGCGAGACTGTTTTCAGCTGTTTTATTTACATAAATGGAGTGTTGCAGACAGAGAACGTAATTTTACATTGAAATAAAGGAATATCACCAGAAAAAACGGCATAAATTTTTTTTCCTGAGAAAATTTCCAGTGGGATATGATTCAGAATAAGGAGCTGAATCAATCCTGTGTTTTTGTGGAGGGCTGTCAATAACACCCTGTATATTTTATGGTTTTTTACTCTTTAAACATGTTGTCAAAATAAAATTCAGTTGTGTCAGTGATTCGTAATTATTTTATTCAATTATAAAAACTACAGTCCACATTTTGCCTACACTCATCTTAAACTTTACAAAAAGTATTTTTGTCGATACTCATGTTTGTAAGATTACCTACTCCGGGAAAAATTATGCGTTAGTGTGACAAATGTTTTCCAATTCGTAGATAAAACACGTAAGATTTGAATCGCAAGCAATGGCCCTGATTCCCTTGTTCACAAACTAAACTATTTCATTAAGAAAAGGAGAGAAGATAAAATAATAGTTTAGTCCTGTCAAATTAAGATACTCCATAGACAGGTTAGACGTGATTAACCACATGGCTACTAAAAATACGTCAATTCACGTCAGGCGCTGACTGGTCCGAAAGGGTTACCGCTGCCCTGGAAAATAAGCGGGAGGGATCAATTGACGAATTCCCATCCGCAAAAAAAAAACTCATACTTATAACCTATTTATGTATTTTGTGTACCTAGTTTTAATAGTTTTTTTATCATTGTTCCTCTCAACCAAAGCACCTGCCATCTTATCTCTTCACCACCCTTGGTTGACTGATAGAGAATGCCTAAGGCATTGAGGTTGATTTTGACACATGTCTGTTGATAACGTAGACAGAGAAAGAAACTAACTACTCCACGGTTGATAATCACGATAATCGAAACTTTTTATATGGCCGCATTCAAAAAATGTCAGACGAATGTCACCCGAACTATATTTTTGTACGCACGTTCGACAAATTGTCAAACGTGCGTACAAAAATATTATTAGCTGTTGATCACAGAGTACATACCACCTTTGTACCTTTTTTGTGTGCGAGAAGTTTAAATAAATAAATAGCGTAATCAACCTATAACGCCTCCACGTCTGGGTCACAGACCTCCTCTCTTTGAGAGGGACTGGGCCGTAATCCACCACGCAGATCCAGTCCGAGTTGGTAGATGTCACATTTCTTCGAATTTTTTGTTCTAGACTATGCCGGTTTCCTCACGATGTTTTCCTTCACCGTTTTGAGAGCAGTGGTGATGAAATAATTTACACAAAGTAAAGCGCCTGATTGGGTTCGTACCTACGACCTACAACTCTTAAATCGAGGCCGGCTCGTAAGTATTAACACATCTTCATATGCCTAGACTTTTCCCAACTAAGTTGGGGTCGGCTTCCAGTCTGACCGGATCCAGCTGAGTATCAGTATTTTACATGGAGCGACTGCCTATCTGACCTCCGCAACCCAGTTACTGGGTAATACGAAACCCCTTGACAAGACTAGTTGTCAGACTTTCGGGCTTTGACGAGCCGTAACGACTGTCAAAGATCCACGAATGACAGCCGGGACCAACGGCTTACCGTGCTTTCCGAGGCACGGAGGGGTCTTGATTTGTAAACATGGTTATCCATCCACGGACCAACCGCGGCATGCGTAGCTTAACCTGATCGATCGACCCGTGCGGCTGTTATTACTTAGCCACAAGCCCCTCTCGTAAGTATTAACTCATAGGGTATTTTTAACCCTTGTAGTACGTTCCCGTGGGAAATTTTCTGATACCCACTTGGGCGAAGCTTCGAGAAAAGGCTAGTGAGCCATAAAATTGTGGTGTAGACGACAATAACTCCAGCAAACGACAGACTAAAAGACTTTGTAAGTCCTAAGTCGTGAAAACTTAAAGAGTACGTTCGGTGCCTTGCCGTCTACGAGGGTTGAAACAGCTGGTAACGCTATAACTCGACGAGCGATAGTTGCTGTACTTATGTAATTACTAACTGTAATTATTGTTGACAAACTGTGTGGGATAATGTGGTGGGGTCACAATGGTAGCGTGTGAAATTGTTGCTATTACAGCGTAGACGATTTTTTAAACGATACGAGTATTTTGCTTGTAAAAAATTCTGATTGTGCGTATTAATTTAATTTTTTTTTCTCTTTTTCCTTCTGTATATCTTAATCAGAATAAATTTTGACATGTATTTTGAATTTAATTTATATTTTAACATTGTAATTGGGAATGAAATTTAAATTTTGACGTTGTTATTTCAATTTAATTTTAATTTTGACATTGTAATTCTTTTTCTCTTTTTTTTGTTTTGTATTGTCTAGTCCAATTAATTTTGTATGCCATAAATGGCAAAACATGTAGCCACTTCATATTAATTATAAGACCTTCATACTGTACTCATGTTTTACAAAATAAATATTATCTTATCTTATCTTATCTTATTGTTTATTAAAATTTAAAACCTAATCAATTAATAAATATAACAAAATTATATCCTAACTTAACTGAAAAAAAACTTAAGAGGTGTCAAGGGACACCCGGATGGAACGAAGTTCCTTTCGATTAATTAGTGAAGGAATTGTAATTTTTTTTTTTTTTTGGAATTCGAAATGAAAATAACTGGCTTGCTTTCTATAAGAGAGAGAGAGACAGAGAAACACGCGCACGCCGCACGGCTTACAACTACAGCAAAAAGTATCGTTACAACTTTTGGTCTTAATTTTTTCCGTCTAGCCCCCTTTTGCAACGCGCGATAAGTAACTTCGTTCCAACTATTTACAAACTAAAATATAGCGTCGAAAAATTCATCCGCATCGCAGGCTGTCGACTGGTAATGTACCCAAGACACTGGCGGCATTACATCGTTGTATGGCAATGCTTAGCCTCTGGCCAAGGTAAAAGCCAGCCCTTAGGTCACAGGAAGTGTCAACCAGACGTTTCGAGATTTCCTTATAAAGAACATGAGCACTTGGACCTCACGGGCCGAGGGTTTCAACAATTGTATTGTTGGGTTTTAAATAAAAGAGCCTTCAAGTCCTGAGTGAATAGGTGAATGAGTGAATGAATGAATCTCTTCCTTCTTCGTTCAGTCTATATTATCTCTGTGGATACTCCCCCACAAAACCAGGATGGCAACCAACCAAGTTAAAGTTCGCGAGCACATTCGCAAGAAGCTGGCAGTATTATAACAACGGTAATGTTTTCTCATTGTTTGTCTTATTTCTTTTTTGTATATTTATTTATATGTAACTAGCTACGCCCCGCGGTTTCACCCGCATAAGTTTCGATCCCGATTTCGATTTAATTTTCTTCTATACAAACCTTGTCCTGACAATAACAAACACAAAAAAAAAAATATCCAATTTGGCGCAGTCGATCGGAAGTTATGCGCGTACATACAATATTTTGGTGATTAATTTTTATTTAAATCTAGATTAGCAGATAGGCAGTCGCTAATAGTAAAAAATGCTCAGTATATTATATTTCCCATAAGAAAATAGTGTATCCATGTTAAATAATTGATTCTTCATGTATTTAAGTTTTATTTTCATTGTGTATTAACACTATATAGACAACTTAGTCTGAAATAAAAGAAATTGAATTAGCTGAAATAGTACTTTTTGTGGCTTTAATCTAAGGGTATTATAAAATGTTCGACACTTAAATGATATCCGATTGTGTAACCATCTCACCGTGAAAACTTAGGTGAAGTGAGCTGTCATTCCAACTAATTCTAGGCATTGACACTATTGACAGCTCACTCTAAGCTCACTTCACCTAACTTTTCACGGTGAGATTTTTACAGAATCGATCGGCTGTTCAGTTTCTCTTTAACTACATATATTTTGTTCTTTGAGAAAAAAATATCTTAAAAGTTAAAAGGAAGTGTACCCGCTCTCACTAAACCCGCAACCTTAATAAGGGATCACAAGAAGTTTGCACGCCGCCAGCGAGACAATTTATTATGCGGACGACTCTATACCGTCGACTTTTACACGACAACGCATGTTTTAATTGTTAACAACGGATGACTTTGTAAAGTCTTTGTCTGGTGTTAGTAGATTGTTCGTTGTAACTGTTCATTTGCGGGTTTTTGCTTTGAGTTGAGAGAAAAGATTTTGGAACGACCATTATTATTTTTACACTGTCAGCAATTATTATTTATTGATAATCAAGTAACAAAAGACTCATACTAATTATTAGGCATACAATTTCAATAACAATACAAACATAAAATAAATAAATTAAATTAAATTAAAAATACAATAAATTAAATTAAACTTATTCAATACATTAAAGGTCACAAAAATAAAAATATAAAAACAAAAATAAACTTCATAACTACAACTTTCTAGCTATATTTTCTATATTATAGCTATATTTTCTAGCTTTCTAGCTATAGGAACAGCAACATGCCTGCCACAGCAATGCCGGATATAAGGGCATGGAGTTTGGGGGTTGGCGTGTCTAAGCATAAGCATCATCATCATCAGCCTATCAGCCTATATTACAGTCCACTGCTGGACATACGACTCTCTTATTGCATGCCATTAAACTCGATTTTCAGCAACTCTCATCCAGCTGCTACCAGCCATCCTGCGAAGATCGTCGCTCCACCTAGCCTGCGGGCGTCCCACCTTACGTTCACATAAGCTTAGCATAGCATAATAGCAAAATTCCCACTGCTGGGACACAGGCTTGGTGAGAGGTAGTGGGCCCTAATACACCAGCTAGCTCAGTGCGGGCTGGTAGAAGTCACGACTTAAAATTTTTTGGTTCTAGGACATGCCCGTTTCCTCACGATGTTTTTCTTCACCGTTTTGATAGCAGTGGTGATGAAATAATTCACACAAAGTTAAGACCTCAAATGACCAGTTCAGATAATAATCTGCAAGGTTTTCATATGATCTGACCAAGATTATGTCTGGACTTTAAAAGAGACTGTGACCTCTGAGTTTGTTTCGGCCTTTCTTCTCAGAGTAGTCAGATAGGAAACGCCGACCTCATCTAGTCTTAAAAATATGATTGACGTGTCTAACCTACTTATAGAAATAAAATCATTTATCAACAGTAAATTGTTTTTTATAGGCTGAAGAATGGTACAGACGCCAGTAGGTCAAGCTACCCGAAACTGTCAAATTTTCCCAAACAACCTTAACCTTAATGCTTCAGCGATAAAGTTGAAAATCTATTAAAGAAATTTGACAGATTGTAGTAGCTTGATGTGCTGGCGTCTGTACAAGATCTGCCTAGCCTTTTTCCAACTATGTTGGGGTCGGCTTCCAGTCTAACTGGATGCAGATGAATATCAGTATTTTACATGGATCGATTGCCTAACTGACCTCAGTTACTGGGTAATACGATACCGCTTGGTAAGACTGGTTGTCAGACTTTCGGGCTCCTGATTACCCGTAACGACTGTCAAAGATCCACGAATGACAGCCGGGACCAACGGTATAACGTGTTTTCCGAAATACGGAGGGGTCTCGGTATATAAAGATGGTCACCCATGTACGGACGAACCGCGGCAAGCGTAGCTTAACCTGATCGATCGACCTCGCGGCTGTTATTACTTAGCCACAAGTCCCTAATTATGATAATGGTTATGGAAGTAAATACATTGATGATCTAAAAGTTTACAATTACACAGTCCCAACTATAAGAATATCAAAACTTAGAACTACCAATATCTGCACTGAAAAACAGACCAACAAAATACTAGATCAAAATGTACCGACTACCGAGTACTACTCGTAAGTTACTGACATTTCAGCTCCACACGCTTCTACCTAACGAACTACGGGGAACGGGGGAAAATTCTACTCATGTGCTGCACTGAAATACACCTCAATGTTTGGGGTTGCCAGGATTTGGAGTTTCTACGGTTTTTGTCGTATTCATTTTGGTTTCGGCGGTATTTTAATGTACGAAATCAAAAATCATTATTTACACTAGGCTGACAATCAGCTTTTTCTTAACGACCAAAATTAGTTAAGACAGAAATGGTAAGTATGGTAGGTGGATGAAGATAGATAGTAGATGGATGGTGGGTGGATTGTAGGTGGATTGTAGGTGGATGGTAGGTGGATGGTAGGTAGATAGTAGGTGGACGGTGGGTGGATTGTAGGTGAATGGCAGGTGGATGGTAGGTAGATAGTAGGTGGATGGTAGGTGGATGGTAGGTAGATGGTAGATAGATGGTAGGTGGATGGTAGGTCTGGCTTTTCTGGGACATTTCCTAAAAAACCATAGTGAAGTGTGCTCAAAAGCAAAATCAAAAGTCATTTATTTAAACTAGGCTGAGGATCAACCCTTTTTACATTAAAATTTCATAAGACAGTCCTCCAAAACACACGCCCTTTAGTTGTGTTAATTTATTTTCTTTAAATAGGCCTATACTAAGGGAGCTTTTTTATTTATTTACGTCATAATCATAAGTAATAACGATTCGAATCGATAACCAGCCTATAAACTACCCACTGTTGGGACATAGGCCTCCTCTCGGTGAGAGGGAGTGGGCTGTAATCTACCACACGTGCCTAGTGCGGTTTGGTAGATGTCATATCTCTTCGAATTTTTGGTTCTAGGACACGCCGGTTTCCTCACGATGTTTCCCATCACCGTTTTGAGAGCAGTGGTGATGAAATAATTTACTATAAAGTAAAGTGCCTGCTTGGAAGCTAACATAAGTTACACCTGTATCTAATATTTATTTTTTATACTTTGTCAAACAATTCTATTGAACGTAGCTGTACCTAACCTGCAAAACTTATAACACATCCAATCCGTCCCATTTTCTCAATGACATTATAGCATTACTCATGCACATGATGTGGTTGGTGACGTATTCATGTTTCGTCAACAAATAAATGCTCAAGTGTTGACAGACCACTAATCCTTCTCAGTTTGCCCTCACAACTTGCGTCCTATGATAAGCAATTTAATTTGAAACTTAGCATTACACTTAACCGCTAAAGGGTTAGATGTGTGAAGGAGGCACTTAGAATTTAGTGATGTTGTAACGGAGTTTCATATGGATGGGTGAAAATTTAGAGGTATGTATGGTAGTTCCGGCACTGGTGATTATAAATTGTAGTGTTGCCCGTGACTTCGTCTGCGATACAGAATGAAAAGTAGCATTTGTCCTTTCCCAGGTCATGGTCTATCTGTGTGCCAAATTTCATCCAAATCCGTTCAGTCGTTTTTTCGTGAAAGCGTAGGAAACAAAGAAACTTACTTTTGCATTTATAATAATAATTATTTAGGATGAGTGACAGTCTCATTAATTTTTCACGTATGATGAGGATTATTTTTAAGATTGTATGCAAATCTTTTTTTTTTCGAGCAAGTTTTATCCTAAGTTCTGAGTTGAGCTGCATGATTACTGACAAATGCATGCACTGACCTTTCCCCAGAAGACCATTTCAGACACCAATCTACACGGTCTTCTGAGCAATATTATGTCTAGAGTTTAAAAGAGTGTGACCCAGAGGGCGTAGTCTCTTTTAGTTGTCTGGCATTTTTACTAAACTGGGCCTTTTTGGCGCAGCCGTGTCACACTTTCCTGTTAATTTCTTACACCGGATTTTTCATTTTTTATTTGATTTTTTAACTGATGTATATTTTATTGCATGCCTTTTAGTCTGTGCTAAATGTGCTAAATAAATATATTTTCTTTCTTTCAAATACATGTTCCTAAAGGTAGGTATTATTCAAAAGCTTTGCTGGTAAATATTGTTAAAAGTTACTTCTTTAGCTCAAAATCAAACCAAACCAAAAATGAATATTTTTGTATTTTTATCTCAAAAATTAGTAGATTCTCAGTTCCCAGATCTGGCAACACTGGCGAATAGGTATGCCATAGATACTGACCGGCTTGGCTATCGCAAACAGAATCGTAATAAAACAAATATCGCGCGAACTGTAAATAAAAAGATTGTTCCCATTGGGTCCTGAGTGAGGTTATGTTAATAGTATTTTTTTTTTATTTGCTGTACAATTTCGTACCTTTTTCGTTCATATTTTAGACATTAGACTGAAGTTCATATAAAGCTTCGATCAATAATAGTACTAGATTCCCGATAAGCGCTTCAAAAACAGCCCGAAAAATAAGACCACAAATACTTTTGTGGTCTTATTTCAAATTAGTATGTTTTTAACCTTATTACTTAGACTTTAAGTTTCATTTTAGAATAAATGACTGAAAATTTAAAAATAGAATGATTTTATTTTCAAGCGACATTTTAAATATATTTTGCAATGGTAATTAAACTTTATGTTTAAGCATTAAGGTTTATAATAAACTGAAGTTGTTAATATTATTAAACTTTTTTCTAAGAAATGTAGATGTTTACGTGTGTGCAAACGTGGCCACTTGAGCGACTGATTTTTGTTCCTGATCCTTAATCTAGTACTATTATTGATCGAAGATATAAAGTCATGTCACAGCTAGAAAGTATGACATAGTTTTATACCATATTTTTATTATCATGCATCATCAAACTTGTACTTAGCATAATCAGCCTATAATGTTCTCACTGCTGGGACACAGGCCTCTTCGAGAGGGAGTGGGCTGTAATCTACCACGCGGGGCCCAGTACGGGTTGGTAGATGTTATTTGTTGAATGTTAGGGGTAGGGGTATTTTCACCGTACCTATGTACGGTGAAAATAACATTAGCTAATTAGTCTGCGACAGATTCAAATCTGAAACTACATTATACGGATTCTAATATTAACCAAAATTATTTTTTTCTCCCATTTAATGAGTTTGCAGTACCCATGGTTAAATTGAGTGGGAGGCGCAAAATTACTTTTCTATTTCGGAAAAATCAACATAAAATGAAAATTGTTGTTATACGAATATTTTCCATCGAAATATCGATCTAAAAAAACCACTACCACTTGATAGTCTTTATTGGGTTTATTTTTAGAGCCAATATTAGAAAGAAAGAAAGAAAAAAAATACATTTATTTAGCACAGACTAAAAGACATACCATACACCAGATACATACTCGTACATCAGATAGCAACTAATAAAAAACAAAATAGAAAGTTTAAAGACCGATGTAAGAAAGTGTGCCTCACGGCTGCAGATTTTTAAATAATTACATGGTTGAACCGGGAATCGAGCCCGCTACACGAGAAAAAAATTACCCTGTAGCTTATACAGATCGAAAGGCTTCATCATAAGGATTATTTTTTGCTAAATAACATAGTGTCAGAAATATTTAAAAATCTATGAATGCAGTTTAAACTGTTTCTTAAATTCAAATAATGTCTTCTTTCAATAAAATGTTCCATCTACAATATTCAAGGTAGTTTCCCTCCACGTGGCATAGCCGTGGGATGCCTTGTATAATGTGAAAGCACCTTTATTAATTTTCTGCCTCCTGTCTACAGTCTTATGGATGTTACATCACAAACTGCACAAAGGTTAAGGTATTAGGTATATGGATATAATAGCAGCGCCCCGCGGTTTCACCCGCATAAGTTGCGATCCCGTGGGAATATCGGGATAAATATATCCTGCGTTAATCCTGGTTATAAACTATCTGTGTGCCAAATTTCATCCAAATTCTTTCAGCAGTTTTTGCATGAAAGAGTAACAAACATCCATCCACCCATACATCCTCACAAAGTTTCGCGTTTATAATATTAGTAGGAAGTAGGATGTTCCAATATTATAAGTGTGAGGGGCTCATGGCTAAATGATAACAGCCACACGGGTCAATCGAAGGTTTATCTTCCCGCGGTCGGTTTCTAGATGGGTCGTCGGAACGCCCGTTAAGCCGTTGGTCTGTAATTCGTAGATCTTTGACAGTCGTTATGTATAGTCAGAAGCCTGAAAATCTGACAACCAGTCTTATCAAGGAGTTGCGTTACCCAATAACTGGGTTGTGGAGTTCAGTTACGCAGTCGCTCCATATAAAATACTGGTATTCAGCTGCATTCCGTAAGACTGGAAGCCAAGCCTAACATAGTTGGGCAAATACTGGGACATGATGATCGCTGTCATCAGGCAAAGGGCCCAAAAGGCTGGCAGCATGCCATGTTAAAAAAAAAAAACGGGTTGCACTCCGAAAGTGCCGGCAGAAGTGAAAACTTGAATATTAACGTTCTGCATTTTTGATATTTTGGAATGTGGTCTACTATCCCTCCGTCTTACGAATTTTCGATCAGGTCACGTGTCCTGACGCGAGTTTAACATTTTTTACCCATCACAAAAAAGTGCACAACACCCCTAAAGAAGTTTTCACTTCAAGAAAAATGATGGCCAATGATGATTCTTTACCAAAGATATACCAGCTCTTTAGTTTCGTTTAGGTTACCAGAGGACTGGTCTACACAGTGTAATTAGCACAGTTTAAGTTACTTCATCATCATTCAACAATTCAGCCGAAAGACGTCCACTAGACATAGGCATATGCTTCCAGCATCCAGCGGATTCCTGCGGACTTCTCAAGGTCATCGGTCCACCTTGTGGGAAGCCTTCCAACGCTACGTCTTCCCGTAATGGGTCGCCACTCCAGAGCCTTTCAGCCCCAACGGCCATCTGTTCTGCGAGCAATGTGCCCTGCCCACTGCCACTTAAGTTTGGCTATTCTGATTTGACGGCACGGTTGGCGCAATGGTTAAGCGATTGGCTGCTGCGCTGCGTGTCGCGGGTTCGATTCCCGCACGGAACAAATATTTGTATGACCTACATGTATTTGTTCCGAGTCTGGGTGTTTTTCTATCTATAATATGTAAGTATTTACAAAAAAAAAATGTATATAAGTAGTTTATCAGCCATCTTGTTACCATTACACAAGCATTAGGTTGCTTAGCTTGGGACTAGATGGTGCTGTGTGAAATGTCCAGGGATATTATTATTATTATTATATTATTATTATATTCTTCGGGCTTCGTCGGTTACCAGGGCCAGGCCAGGGCCAGGGTTATTTTCCATTCCAAAATTATCAAAACTCAATGTTTTCTCAACCATTTCTTAGAAACCATAATATTCAATGATAAACCGAGTCAATATTCTGGTGCAAAGCGGAAAAAACCAATCACCATTGAGCTCTCACTGCGTACTGCACGTGAGAAAAAGTAGGTCAGCTCTTAAATTGGTGTATTTTCAAGCGTCGTATCAAAAAACTAATAGATAGACATGTCCTATTAATTGAAGTACACTTCAGTAATTAGAGAGAATTGATTAAATTCTTAAAACCGTTTTATTTAGCTTTAGTAGGCGTCAGGTTATTTCATTATCAAGAATTAAGTGGAATTTCTATTTTCAGATTCGTCTGAAAAAGGTGTACTGTTTCGGCTGCCTCGTGGGCGGACTTGTAAGTTGATTTTCGATGTCACAGATTGAGAGTCAATTCTTTGTTCATACATAAGAGGGTTTATTTATAAACGTTGCTTAAATACAGGCTGTAAAAAGACCCATCACATAGCCGTGTACTTCGCATTATGTATGTACAGTCAACAGCAAAAGTAGATGATCAAAATCAGAAATTAAATACCTACTAATAAACGGAGTTCGCAGCTATATGGCAGCTGTACTAGTAGTAAATGTTTGGTATAATTTACAATCACATTTTTGAATCACTTCGACGCCACAAAGTCTGACCCGAACTCCGTTCATTAGTATTGAATTTCTGATTTTGATCATCTACTTTTGCTGTTGACTGTACATCAAACTAAATAACATCGCATAACAAACAATAACAAATCACTATTAAATAGGAATACAAAACACTACACACAAACAAACACCTCATAACACACAACACACCCCTGTTTGTACAGACACCCTTACGAGGACCTTGTTAGTCCTAGAACGAACCGAGGACCCTCCAAAAAACTGGTTTAAATACCTCGTAGGCCTTTTAGAGTAAGATAGAAAGAGACAGGTGAGTAAATCTATAGTGATGAGCTTATTGGGATAATGCTATCTCAACATTTTTCTGTATGAATTTCGGCTATCATACCGAGGACCTGAAATACACTGCTAAATGTGACCAGCGATGCACATACGAGGACTTTGTGTAAGCCAACCGAGGACCTCTGACGTATGCCCTGCGACGCCCTTCCGAGGACGTATTTTTACACAATATTTCTTATAGCTTGTACAAAGTGCGGACGTTGTGTTAGACTTTATATCACTAAACCGAGGACAGTTTTCCGCGTAGAACTTGTACAAACCGAGGACCTGGAAAATCTACCTACCTAAAACATTTTTCGTGTAAGATAATAATTGTATCAATGTTAGTAGAATGTTCCGATTTACTTCTTACACACTTTTTCTAAAACGAAGTACCAAGCGAGGACGAGTCGATGTCTTTACGTTTGTCGTTGATGCGGACCGCGAATAAGATGGGTATAATCACTGTGGAGGAAAGGTAAGTTTTTAACTTTATATAAACAGCTTTAAAATGAGTATATTATTATAGTATCAGATGCTGCAGCCAGTGTCGTCTCTACATGACGGTACTCCTCAGCACTTGATAGCATCGTCTTCAAAATTGGCATACGCATTATCGCATTATCTAGTAACACTAAAATAATTACCAGTTTGTGCTGATGCTGCAGCTAGGGTCGTTTCTTCATGAGGGAAGTCCTTAACAGTTAATAGCATTGTATTCAAATCTGGAATACGCGTTAGGTTTATGTAGTAAAACTAAAATAATTACCAGTTTGTGCTGATGCTGCAGCCAAGGTTGTTTCTTCATAAGGGAACTCCTCAAGTCTATCTAGTAACACCAAAATAATTACCTGTTTGTGCTGATGCTGCAGCCAGGGTCATTTCTTCATGAGAGATCTCCTCAACAGTTGATAGCAGCGTCTTCAAATTTAGCATACGCGTTAGGTTTAAGTTGTAAAACTAAAATAATTACCGGTTTGTGCTGATGCTGCAGCCAGGGTCGTTTCTTTATGGGGGAACTCGTCAATAGTTGGTAGCTTACGAAAATGATAGGTATTCAATACAATATCAAGTTATTAGGTATTTCGTTTCTTTCAGATAAGCCGGGTTAAAGAAGAGACAATTCTAGATCTCAAAGATGCTGGTATTGATTATTCCAAAGAATGTTTGCTATTTTGTTTTATTAAACGTGATGTAACTAATAGTGTTAATTATACCAAAGATAATTATTTCTTTAAGGTACATGTCACATGTCAGCTCACCTGCCTTTTTTTCTTTTCTTGCGTTTTTCGCTACTTACAACTAATAAATACGTTGATCAAAACTGATGATACAACAATTAATCCTTTTTATTATCAGTTTCCATGATCCCGCATTGTGTTATTTAGCGAAAAAAGCAATAACTTTTGAATTTCACAAGCCGTTGACATGAATGATTTATCTTTAATCATTTTATAGCTAGTTATTAAGTTTCATGCTTCCCAAATTATTTTGATCTCACTTGATAATATTTCTTTGATAATAATACTAATGGCGTCTGACAAACGTCGATATTGAGTCTGCGTGGACGTCAACCAGGTCGCTGCGTTTTTTTATCAGTTTGCACATTTTTCTAAGGTTATAGAAAAAATTATTTATAGCTCTGTTAATAATTTCCTATCCAAATATAATGTTTTAAGTGCGGAACAAAAGGGTTTCAGATAAAATAAGTAAAGAGGTATAGATACACGGTTTACGTAATAAATGTCATATTGCAAAATGTGGATAAATAAGTACCAGTTTGCGCAATTTTCACGGTCATGACAAGGGCATTTGATTGTGTTGATCATGAAATTATTACAACAAAGCTAGACATCATAGGCATCAGAGGAAATGTACAGACGCCAGCAGGTCAAGCTCCCCGAAACTCTCAAATTTTCCCAATCAACCTTGAACCTTAATGCTTTAGCGATAAAGTTGAAAATCTATCAAAGAAATTTGACAGATTGTAGTAGCTGGACGTGCTGGCGTCTGTACTTAATCTCTTAAAATCATACCTTAACAATCGTAAGCAGCACACAGAAATATCTAGAATATGTTTAAAAAGTAAGCACGAAGAAAAATATTTATCTAAAGCAAGAATTATTAGGTACGACGCACCACAGGGCAGTGTCCTGGGCCCTTTATTATTTTTGCTATATGTTAATGTTTTACCTCGCCACATTGAACATCCTATGGTCTTATTCGCTGATGATAGTAGTGCCTTAATTAAATATATTTACAAAAAAAAAACATACGAACATGATATAAATGAAACGTTAATAAACATTATACGCCGGCTTGACCAAAATAATTTAATGATTAATATACCAAAGACTAATGTAATGCATTTTTATCAATGGATTCCACCAGAAGTCTTACATTTACACTATAATGGACAAAAAGTTAACCAAGTACTACATAGTTGCCAAATTCCTTGGCATTATGATAGATAGCCAATTAACTTAGAAACCACAAGCAGAAGAAATATGCAAAAAACTTAGTGTAGATGCGTATGTACTTTTTAACCTAACGCTGTATGTGTGCAATTTAATAGTAACAGATAGCTGCGTACGTATTTAAGTCCCTAAAATTATTAACATTCCCATCCCTTTATACTATTGAGGTGCCCGTTTTTGTTTAATAAAGTGTCCGCAAATAGAAACCGGACAATCAGGAGACAATATAAAAATTTGCTAATTGTTAGTGGTTCCGATACCGCCCTATTAAAGAAAAGTATTTAATGTATGTGTCCGATCATTTTTAGCTAAAACTGTTTGCGTGCCCTAGTTAAGGTAGTTTAAACTTAACATCTGTAACTTGTACCTACTTTCTGTGCAAATAAAGATCTATTCTATTCATTTTAAAATAAACTTACTTCTATTTCAGTAAAGTTTATGTTGTTTTCTTTAGTACGTTCATATTTTTTATTTCTTTGTACTTTTTGTTTGCTTCAAATCTTGCTGCTGACATTTCGCCTTGGAAGACATTTACTTTAGGTTCTTTATGAAGAGCACACGTATTCAGCTCCTGCCAATATAATATTTTATGGTGCAAATCATAATGTTGTATAATCTAAGCAGGCCTAGGTATAAGTACTTAGGCCTGCTTAGATTATACAACATTATGATTTGCACCATACTGCACACACATACTGCAGAAGAAGCCTGATTATTCCTTGTGCACCTAGTAGCTACTAACGATTTGTTTAAGGATTCAGTCTACCTTCGCTTTTCTCCTTCATAATTTTATTTAAATGATAGCACTCGTCTTCTACACACGAGGAAAATTGTCGAAACGAGGACTAGAATACACACTGTTCGGAAAATCTAGCAAACCGAGGTCTTAAATACACATTGTGTGGAAAAGCTACCTAACCGAGGACTTTTGTGTTAAAGTTAACACATAGGTCCTCGGATAATACAACAAACGTGAAATGAGTGTAAAGAGCCTGTGTATGAGGCGAGAGTGGCACCATCTGGTGGATACACAATGTTTGTGTATGCGTATGAATATTTTTGATCAAACCGAGGTTCAGACAACTTTTTCGTAAGAAGTATATAGAAAGACTCAAAATCGCTTGCAGAATACGAATCTTTGGTCAAGTCAAACCGAGGACCCTCGAAAAGGTCCTCGCTTTGAAAAGGTCCTCGGTCGTGCCTTGTGTATTCATACGCACGTCCTCGGATGGTACTTAAAACAAACACACACACTCATACAACACAACTAACATTACACTCACGAACACACACACCTCTCTCTCATTCACACTCCCATTCTTTCTCCATACCTGCACCCATGCTCAAATAAATCTAGCATCGACACTCGAAACCAAAGGTCCAACATTAATTTGCAGTCCAGCTCGATCGAATCACTGTCTCCTAAGATACAGGCCATCCCTAGTTTAGGAGGCAGTATTTAATTATAGACTATTATTTTGTATCCCCTTCTGTCATTGTTAGTTGATTAAGTCTTAGCATGTAACTATATACAACCGTTGTCTATGTATCTTTTGGATCAATAAACTATTTATTATTATTATTGCACAAAAATAAAAGCTGGGAAACGACTTTTATTTTTGGTGTGAAAATTTGCTGTTTGTGACCTTCAATATCTCCGTAACCGGAAGGTTCCCAGGTATGTTCCAGTACACAAAAATTATAACAATAAAGGGGAGTACCTACAAGTGACCCTCGGCTTCGTTATCTAAATGTCTTTTTACACCCGATGAAGGTATTAGTGCCGTTACAACATCTCTTAACTTTAACCAAAGTCAATAAATAAAGAGGTCCAAGTTTCCTAACAAAATAACAGATAACATCACGCCTTGTTTCCCTAAAGGGTTGGGCAGAGGTGGTGGTGGTGTTCCCTCAAAATGTAATCTGAAATCGCCAACCCAGACTGAGCAAGCGTGGCTTTTATTACTAGTTCTTTCTTCGTATGCACAAAACAAAAAAACAGAGGGATAATAGACAAATTAATAAAATGCTTGGTATGGTGCGCTTGCCATACGAACTGCACCACAATTGCGTGACACACTTTATATAATAATCTGAAGGATTTTGATAGAAATTCAAAATAACGCCATGGACATAATGACATTGGAATAAATTGTGACACACACACTGAACATAAATTGTGAAACACCACCGGAGTAACTGCGTAACACATACGCAGTTACCCCGGTAGTGTTTGGTGATTTTTGGTGTTATGGTGATTTTTGATGACGACGATAAAGACTGGGGGCCTACTCCGAAGTGCAAAGTGCGAATGTTCGGATCGGACCGACACATGGCCAAACCGAATATTATTGAAAAATGCGAAAAAAGTTCGAATCGGCTCAGTTGGGTCAGGACCATAGTCAATATTCGAAAGAGTGTAGGAGTGTAGGATCGGAACCGACCGAACTAAATAGTACTTTCGTAGCAGGAAACGGCCGAACATTCGGCTACTACTTCGGAGTAGGCCCCCTGGTTTGATTACAAGTTTCGTAATAATTTTTGAAGTGAAAACTTCTTTAGCATTGTACCTACACTTTTGTTGTGATGGGTAAAAAATTTTAAACTCGCGTCAGAACACGTGATCTGATCGAAAAATCGTAAGACGGAGGGAGAGTAGACCGCATTCCAAAATATCAAAAATGCACAACGTTAATATTCAAGTTTTCACTCCCGGAGTGCAACCAGTTGATTTTTTTTCACTGGACACAGTTTTAGCAATGAGAAGTGTCCAGTATAAAGTTTGCCATCTGGCAAGTAAACAGCTTAAAAGCATCAAGAATATGGTGGACACTTTAAAAGTTATGTTTTCTGCAGTTTTTACTGAGAAACCAGGCTGATGCGTCCTGTAAACGAGCCTTATAATATTATAGAGTAAAATAAAAGGTGGTCCAACCATAACGCACGATGTTAATCCTACTAATATTATAAACGTGAATGTTTGTATGGACGGATGGATGGATGGATGTTTGTTACTCTTTTACGCAAATGACTGAATGGATTTGATGAAATTTGGCACACAGATGGTTCACAAGATTAACATATAGGATACTTTTTATCCCGATATTCCCACGGGATCGAAACTTATGCAGGTGAAATCGCAGCTAGTCGCAAATAAAACAAAAGTTTTCAGAGAATTACCTTATTTTTTTTTTATTATGATAGAAAGATCTATGACAATTATGTGTGAAACAAACCACCACCCTTTATAAATGTCATAAGCAAAGACGTTTAAATATAACAGTAAATAATAACAGCCGCACAAGGTAAAGCTACGCTTGCCGCGGTTGGTCTGTGGATGGGTGACCATCTTTCATACCAAGAGCTCTCCGTGCCTCGGAAACCACGGCAAGCCATTGGTCCCGGCTGCCATCGTGGATCTTTGACAGTCGTTACGGGTAGTCAGAAGCTCGACTGTCTGACAACCAGTCTTACCAAAGGATATCGTATTACCCAGTAACTGGGTTGGTTCTGGGTCAGTATTGGGTTGAGGTCAGATAGGTAGACGCTCCATGTAAAATACTGGTATTCAGCTGCATCAACGGTCAGACAGCCAGGACCAACGGCTGAACGTGCTTTCCGAGGCACGGAGGGGTCTTGGTATGTACATATGGTCACCCATCCACGGGCCAACCACGACAAGCGTAGCTTAACCTGATTGATCGAACCGTGCGGCTGTTATTACTTCGCCACAAGCTCTTGCTCTCTACTAAAGTAAATCAGTTATAAAATAAAATGTTATGTAGAATAAAACATTGAGACATGTTTACAATAAAAAAAAAAAACGATCGGAAATACAAAAATACTTAAACAAAAAGGCTGACGAAGAAGGGAATAGAGGTAAATACAGATACGTAGATGAAGCCGTATTTATTTATTTATTTAACCATTTATGTACACACATATATAAACAGACATTGAAAATCAGAACAGAAAAAATAGGTACAGAGGTGATGCTTATTTCGTAAGAAATCTCTTCCAGCATACCTGAGATAGGACAATAAATACAGAGATGTAGACAGCGTGTGATAGAGCAAAGGAGACAACAATAATACATAGAATCAAAAATAAACTATTCACTTAAAAACTAAACAAATATTACGAGAATAAATACATACAAATAAACATACATAAATACTTCTAAAATAAAATAAATACATACACAACTATGATGAAGTGGACAGAAAGTGTTCTTTCACTCTTCTTTTGAAAGCTGCAATAGTTATGCGTATTTCTGTAGTTCTAATCCATTAAACTGGAACTCGGAAGCCTGTGCGTATGAAGTGATGTCCAAACATTCGAGTTTCGTTCACGTAGCGTTTGATAAGCTAGTGAAGAACCCGGGTGGCGTTCGTAAAAATATAACATATATTTAACATACTATGTAGTAACGCCCAGTGGTAACGGCCGTGACTCAGGAGTTTTCCCGCTTACCAATTAAGGTAGGTGGACCTATGGGGTCGCGGGCGCATAGAGTGGGGACTCTGTCCGCCTACCAAGTGACCCCAGGGAAGACGGTGGCACAGTGGTCACGTGCTGCCGTGCATAGCGAGGCTTGGGGGAGGCCCCTTTACAGTCTCCCCAGGGATGTGCCTTATAGGCGTTGCGCAGGGGTGGTTCCGGAGTTGGTCTTTTAAGAGGAACCAGAACCACCCCTATGTGCGGATGGTGATCACCGAGGTGGTTTTAGTGAGGTAAAAATCCCACACTCCCCGACCCCTCTCCCCGGAGGTCGGGTGCCTTTCGAAGGTTACACCTGAAAACAAAAAAAAAAAAAAAAGGTCATCATTGGTTCGAACCGAGACAGGCGCACTTCATCACCACGGCTCTCAAAACAGTGAAGGAAAACATCGTGAGGAAACCGGCATATCCTACAACCAAAAATTCGAAGACATGTGACATGACATGACCGCACTGGGCCCGCGGGGTAGATTACGGCCAACTCCCTCTCTCTGAGAGGAGGCCTGTGTCCCAGCAGTGGGAACATTATAGGCTAATTATGCATGTAGAAAGAAACAAAATACTGTTATGAGCTTCGGGTTCGTGACAATAAAACTGCTGATATAAATTACCAAAAATTACATTATAAGTAAACAACACTAAGGGTGAGTTGCATCAAAAGCTCCGTTATAGTTACATCAAAGTGAATTTTAATTTTAACATTAAGCATGACCATAAAATCTAACTATCCGTTGTTGTACCAATTATGTAAAATGTAAAAAGTTAAAGTTAAAAGGGTGACAAGTGATAAGAGGTCTTATTTCCCCAAAATGTTTGTGGGTAATTTTTTTGACAGGAACAACACTTGAAGCTTGTTGTCATCACACTTTCAAAAATAACCAAGATCAAACTTATTTTTTCGGTAGGATTATTCCTTAAACGCAACGTGTTTTCAAATATGAAAACATATTATATATAAGTCACAGTCTGAGGTGGTAACCAAAACTGTTTTTATTAAGTAATAAAATAAATAATAGCAATACTATCCATATTCATAATATTTTTTTTTTTTTTGTTAGCCTAAAAGGCCTCCCTCAAATCCTTCCAGGAACTCTTTTCGTTAAAGTTGGGTAATTTTTTTGACAAGGGCAACATTTCAAGCTTGTCATCGTCGCTTGTCGCTTTCTTTTGTTGGCTCTAGTGATGTTACTCAGTCATAAATGGACTCGATGTCTCGATTATGTAATTCGAAAACTCAATTCAAGTTGGTTGTTGCTTCGTACGTTTGAAACGTACACAAAAATAACTTCAAGAAAAGAATCGTATCGTAATATCCAAAATACAGTAACCGTTCTGTATTGGAATCGGTGTGACATTCGGCTAAGATTGTCTTTGTTCGACTTTGTAAAAAGCGTTATGTCCTACTCAGATTCCACTGATTATCAGGTTGATCTGATAATCAATGACGATTTTAATGACAAAATATTACACTTTATCAATTGTCAGCACTAACCCATAGAACATGTATTTTCTCTTATTAAAACTCTGTGACTGTACATCACAGTATTTTGACGGTTTATTACACGAAATATATCTATTCCTACGTTTATTATCGAAGAATGACAGTTAACTAGTGATTAGATAAATATCACCAACACTGCCAGTTGGTGATATTTATCTAATCGCGACTACATCGAGTGGCACCTCGAGAGAAAATTGTCTTTTATTTACTCGAGTAACGAGGTAAATAAAATCGAGCCGCATCACTATCTGACACTGTCAGAAAGACAAGACGTGTCAAGTGACAATAAATAAAATTCATTTTATTTTTCCGTTTCTTTCGAATTGCATGAAATTGATATTTCTGTTTTCCTGTATGTAATTGAAGGATTGCGTTATTGGAAGATGCATTACAGCATTAGAGCATTTACTCCAGAAGGATGTTGTGTTAATTTTATTGTTCAGTAAGATTTCAACGCAATGTGCGAAGACATTGCCCGAGACTGCTGCAGATGTGCCGATTGTTCTATGTCGATTTTCACAACAAACGCATACTGTGCCTGATGACTGCGGGAAAGAAATTATTTTGCAGTGGATTCCAGCACACCAAAAAGAACAATAATAATATTAGTTAGAATACGTTTATATCGATCGATAACATCAATTTCTAACAGCAAGCTGCTCTTGCTGGATAACTGTTTGGTGGGCAGACGTTGGTACTGTTGGCTGTAGTGCACATGTAATGTGGAGCGTGCGGTATTTAAGTTTTTATCGGTGGAGCGACCTGCATCTTCTTTAGATGAAATATTACCTACTTCTAACTTGTCTGGCGCTTACAGTAATAAAAATGCTTTGTTATATATACTATGTGATGTTTGATTTTAGACCATTCTTAACACCCTTTAATCCTACTATTTATCGCTGAGCACTGGCGGCTCCGTTGTAACAGCTGCGACTTACAGCTTGTAGATCGTAGGTTCAAACCCAGAGAGGCACTTTACTTTGTGTAAATTGTTTCATCACCACTTCTCTCAAAACGGTTAAGGAAAACATTGCGAGGAAACCGGCATGTCCTAGAGCTAAAAATCGAAGACATGTGATATCTACCAACCCGCACTGGGCCCGCGTGGTGGATTACGTTGCGGCTAGTGGGCCGCAATGTAATCCACCACGCGGGCCCAGTGCGGCCCACTGCTGTGACACAGGCTTCTTCTCGATGGGCGGGAGTGCCCTCCCACAGCCACTGCCTGTGTCACAGCAGTGGAAACAATAAAGGCTGATTGTGCTTATGGAACAAATATTATGATTGCACTGAGGTGTTAATTTTAGCAACGTAGAAGTTACTAGATTACAAATCTTTGCAGAAAAACACATTTTTGTTGTGCAAAGAACAGACGAGACCAGCACAAAACACCAAAAAAAACAAGCATGGGACCATACTGAAAAGGAATTCAATGCCAAACTCCAAAAAAATGGTGACACAAACCGTAACTATAGCCCTTAACCGCCCAAAGTTGGGCGATTAATGTTATAGTTATTTGTGACGTTTTTTTGTCAATTATGACAATTGTCAAAATGATGCAACCCGAATTTCGCTTAACCGGAGATTTGACGGCTGTCAAAGCAATGATTATCGTTATAATTGCTTGTTATAGTTATTTATGACGTCATTATAACCATTATCAAAATGATGCAACCCGAATTTCGCTTAAACCGGAGATTTGAAGGCTGTCAAAACATTGGTTATCGCTATAGTTAGTTGATGCAACTCACTCTAATAACAGCTCAAACACACTAATAAATAAAACACAATCGCCCTTAAGTCGCACTTGAAGATCGCTTTCGATGTATTCGCTTCTATCGCAGATCCAAGTCTGACTAATCCCGGCCTTATATAGTGCCGCAGATAGCTCCAGAACCTTCTATTGTAGAATCATCTAGAATGTTCGAGTACATACCGGCCTCGACTGACCAGATGTCGATAGTTCTAGTAATAGGGTAATACGATACCCCTTGGTAAGACTGATCGATCTAATTCTCTATGTACTGTTTTAGTGGAAACTAGACCACGCAAGTGAAGCCTATAACCACAGCATTTTTTCACTAAAAACGAACAGACAGACAAACAAACATTTTTATTTTACCCACTACCAAACATTGAATTTTTTCAACGAATAGTTTCTGGTTCCACGAAATATGGTACAGTTCAATTTCATTGAATTTCTCGACATACGCGGAGCGTATTCCATACGCGTATGATCCTTTCATCCATGGATGTGTACGTAGGAATCGAAATAAAACTGTTATGTATGTTGTACATGATATTTCAAGCCTTTGGCATGCAGATATTTGCGCGGGTTTTTGCATATATGTCGGGGATGTTGAGGGATTCTTATCCGAAATTCCATCGGTATCCGTCAGGTTGCACGTGGTTGGGTAGAATCAGTGCGCACAACTGGCGCGGTCGAGCTCTGGGGGTCCAATGTATGTCGCTAACACACTATTCTCACCATGACATCTGACAGATGTCAAACGCCACACGCGACAAGACATTGACAACCCCGACTCGAACTACTGACTCAATGACAACTGTTTTCGATTTGGTTAATCGAGTAAGGTATCTTAAACGCTAATAGATGGCGCTACTAGTACGTAATCAAAACCTTTTACTTCACTGCTCCGACACGGCCATACTGACAGCGAGCGCGTTCTCGCGCGATCTTTTCCGACCGCTATAAGTTCAAAACATGGGGTTTCCATATTGGGACATTAAAGTTAAAAGCGTGGAGCTCAATGCAGCGTCACGAACACAAAGCGTGGAGCTTTAAACGATCAATCCACACAAGCACAAAGCGCGGAACTTTCAATGCTCAATCATCACAAGCACAAAGCGCGGAGCTTTCAATGTTCAATAGTCACATGCACAAAGCGCGGAGCTTTCAATGCTCAATCATCACAAGCACAAAGCGTGGAGCTTTCAATGTTCAATAGTCACAAGCACAAAGCGTGGAGCTTTCAATGTTCAATAGTCACATGCACAAAGCGCGGAGCTTTCAATGCTCAATCGTCACAAGCACAAAGCGCGGAGCTTTCAATGCTCAATCGTCACATGCTCAAAGCGCGGAGCTTTCAATGCTCAATCATCACAAGCACAAAGCGTGGAGCTTTCAATGTTCAATAGTCACATGCACAAAGCGCGGAGCTTTTAATGCTCAATCGTCACAAGCACAAAGCGCGGAGCTTTCAATGCTCAATCATCACAAATAAAACTTGTAGGGTACTTTGCACACTACCATAATGGATCCCTGTTATGTTGACAATATTATTTGCACTCACTCTCACTTTGACACAACGCAATCTTTGATGCATTCGATGCCAGAATCAAAATAAAATGGATATGACTCACCCAGAATTCATCAAAGCACTGCTCGGATTGCCGACATAGCAAACGCTAGCACAGCACTAGACATAGCACGCTGCTGCAGGTGCTGCTGGCCTGGAATGAAACATGCCCGCAAAGTATCACATAGCTCTGCCACTCCTGGTCACATTTGGTACAGGCAAAACACAATCAACTTCGAACAAACTAAAAATAGCAGAGTTCAGAGCATTACCCACTATTTGATTCCCAAATCTCAAGGTTACAATAAAAATAGTCAACTAAGATGCATGTGTCTCATACTATCTAGTAACCTCCGGTTACTCAACTCGTCAAATTCATTTGCGCATCCCCTTCGGATCGCCAAGTCACTTCTGGACTTTATGGTTTCTCACGAAACCCCACACAACACACACAACTTAATCTCTACTCTGTTTCATCAACAAAACTATTACTTGACTCTCCTCAAATTTGTTAGTAATACTCTGATCCAAACTATCATCGATAATAAAAGATTCCTCTAAGCCTCAGTAATAGCTGGTCAGGAACTGTATCAACTTACTCGTAGCTTACATACAACGCTCATGGCGCAGCTGCTAGTGACACTCATGCCACCCATATCGTCATCACCTCAAGTGATATGACCAACACAACAATAGTCGCCTTTGAGCCCGGGTCCCCACTGCACAACCAGCTGCCCATCGCCCCCTGAACAACTCACAACTCGAGTTGCAGTTACGACTACAGACAAGTGCGTACAGTGTGACCTAATACCCATGGTATGTGCTCTACTACTCGGTGGAGGAACTCTCCTCACCGTCTTCTACGTTTAAATCGTTAGGAACACTACATACTTAGAGGCATCGTTTGTATGTGAGCGTACTTATACGTACGCCTAGAGGTGAAGGCTTTTAAAGTATTGATTCAACCAGAGCAATGTAAACAAACTTTGATTATCTTATCATAGCGTAAATCATCAACCAGTGCCATGTACCACCGTTATCCACATTAACAATCATTTTCATCACTAAGAGCCTTTGACACCTGGAAAGCCACAAACGAGTGAACCACTCTAACGCCACGGCTCTCCAGCCGACCAGCAATCGCATTGCTCTCTCACATCCAGCGCATGGATCCGTGTGCATCACCCTGTAACACCACACAACTTTACTACGGCCGATAGAGAACCCCCACTCGCGTGCCTGCCATAATGAAGGCTTGCTCATCACCAATGTGATCACTATCTACTTCGACTGGTAAGTACATGACCTACTGGCATCTTTCTTTACCTATCGTGAGCATACTTGTAAGGTTAGAATTTAAAGCTGTTAACGTATAGCGATTACCCGCCAAAACTTCTGCTACCGTAAACAGACCTCTGAACTTCCGATCTAACTTAGTTCGTTTTCTACTAACACACTCTTCGTTTTCTAATAAAAAAAAAAAATAATAAAAAAAAAAAATCTTATATTTCAGACAATGTCCATTGATTGGTTAGTAAACACGAAATCGTCAACCAAAAATTGTGTTATATCTGCCTTTGTTCAACTGTTGTTAAAACTGAATTTATTACAAGAGCTTTACGCAACAAAAACTCTGTCGCAAACATGTTAATCGAAAATCCTGGGTTCAATATTTCACATACTATCATAATATTACTTTGC
Source organism: Apamea sordens (assembly GCA_945859715.1). Taxonomy (NCBI): domain Eukaryota; kingdom Metazoa; phylum Arthropoda; class Insecta; order Lepidoptera; family Noctuidae; genus Apamea; species Apamea sordens. The sequence goes on along the minus strand of OX244009.1, from coordinate 7,092,050 downwards.
AAGTAAATGTCGGGTAGATCATAGTAATCAAATCTCAAGCTGTTTCTCGCTAATTGTAACACTACATACGATTTGTTCTGTGCTGAATACACATGTTTGACCAATACCAGTCAATGCAACAACATTATTAACTCGTTTGCCACTTAATTTGGCTGCACAACTCGCTTTTACTAACGAGCATTCAGCACCAGAATCGTAAACAAAACAATACAGCTCACCTTTATTTTTCAATGTGTCTGTCATGACTTCCAGCACATTGTCCACCATCCGCTTAGCTGCCACTACTCATGCACCAGGCTGCGATATGTCCTGGTTTCCCTCACTTGCAGCACACAAAGGGCTTCGCTGACGGCTGCGGGGCTGCTTGGCTCAATTCTTAAAGTCACTCCACGTCACTGCGGTAGCTATTTGCGATAGCCACGTTGATGCTGCTCCTTTGTACGTCTTATTGATGGTCACAACAAGTTGACCACCTTGCAGTGAATTTTCGGCAAAACACAAATCAGCTGTTGTGCACTGTTATGTTTGGACACGCCATATACTGCGTTTTCTAAACACGGGAACGGGATACGTCAAACTCGAACGCCGGTTAGTCTTTTTTTTTTATCAAACATGGCGGTAGGCGTAACAGTCGCGTCACTCGGCAAAGGTACTTCTGCATACAGCCTATGCCCAAAACAACATGTACCATAATCGCACATCCGTATCTGACTTGTCTGGTTCCAACTTGAACAGATCCACACGATTATTTAATAAGCATTCGCATGTTTGCACTTTGTTTTTCAAATGTCAACGGTCACTTTCACTTTCAGCGTTCTTATTGAACACGTGGGTCGTTGAGGTCCAATCCCACTTCTGATGTCGGGGATGTTGAGGGATTCTTATCCGAAATTCCATCGGTATCCGTCAGGTTGCACGTGGTTGGGTAGAATCAGTGCGCACAACTGGCGCGGTCGAGCTCTGGGGGTCCAATGTATGTCGCTAACACACTATTCTCACCATGACATCTGACAGATGTCAAACGCCACACGCGACAAGACATTGACAACCCCGACTCGAACTACTGACTCAATGACAACTGTTTTCGATTTGGTTAATCGAGTAAGGTATCTTAAACGCTAATAGATGGCGCTACTAGTACGTAATCAAAACCTTTTACTTCACTGCTCCGACATATATATAGCAAAAATTTTATCTTTTTAACCGTATAGTTCGGAAGTGCCCCGATTGGACCCGAACACACGAATCTCCGCTGGCTTGGTAACCGGTCTCATCGGAACCAAGAATGACGTATGACGAAACCCTTAATTGATTATGTAAATAATTATTATGCTAACCATGAAATCTTATGAATGTGCCTTAATTAAGAGAGTTGGATAAAAAGCTCATATGCCAGTAAATCCTACTAGTACGAGTATTATAAATGCGAAAGTTTATATGGATGGATGGATGTTTGCTACACTTTCACGCCAAAACTACTGAATGGATTTGGATGAAATTTATCACACAGATAGTTTATAACCAGGATTAACACATAGGATACTTTTTATCCCGATATTCCCACGGGATCGAAACTTATGTGGGTGAAACAGTGGGGCGCAGCTAGTCTTTCATAATTAGCGTCCAAGTTTCTTAAATGACTTGAAAAACGTAGATTGTTTCTGAGCATCGTCGTCATTTTTCGGGCATCTCCAAACTTTATACTCGTATATCTAGATAATCACGACGGCACGGTTGGCGCAGTGGTTAAGCGATTGACTGCTGCGCTGCGTGTCGCGGGTTCGATTCCCGCACGGAACAAATATTTGTATGACCTACATGTATTTGTTCCGAGTCTGGGTGTTTTTCTATCTATAATATGTATGTATTTACAAAAAAAAAGTGTATATAAGTAGTTTATCAGCCATCTTGTTACCATAACACAAGCATTAGGTTGCTTAGCTTGGGACTAGATGGCGCTGTGTGAAATGTCTAGGGATATTATTATTATTAATTAATGTCGAATCAGAAATAAAGAGATCCGCAGGTGAACCAAGGTGTCCGACATGGCCCGAAGAATTGCCAAACTTAAGTAGAATGGGGTAGAGACACATTGCTAGTAAAACAGATGGCCGATGGGGCCGAAAGGTTCTGGAGTGCCGACCAAGCCGGCAGGCTTCCCACAACGGGGACCGATGTTCTTGTGAAAGCCGCAGAAATTCGCTGAATGCGAGAAGCATAGAATCGATCGCTGTAGACGTAGGCCTTTCCTATCAGCCTATAATGTTCCCACTGCTGGGACACAGGCCTCCTCTTGGTGAGAGGCAGTAGGCCGTAATCCACCACGCGGGCCCAGTGCGGTTTGGTGGATACAGTTGGAGTCTCATCCTTATGAAAAACTTCTCTTTCTAAGAGGTTTTCAGTTATTTCAATTAAGCTACGGTTTACTTGCTGAGCGGTGGCCGCTACATGGCGTCCTATCCTGCACAGGGCCGGCGTGGTGGATTACGGCCCGCTCCCTCTCACAGAGAGCAGGCCTGTGTCCCAAGAGTTGGAACATTATAGGCTCATGATTATAGGTAGGAGAATACACATGATGAATAATTTCTTCAATTCATTCTTGGTTTAATTTCCTGGTATGTTCGGAATCGTTTAAAAGCACCCAACATAACGATTACTCTATTACCACACAGTGGACATAACCACGAAATCTGTAGAATGTGGGACAGCAGTTATCATTACTGTTTAATAGCCCCAAGGGTTTGTCGAGTCACCATGTCACTGGATTGTTGAGGATAATGTTCAGGAAACTTATATTTTTAATTACTTAGGCATCGGGAGGGGCTTGTGGCTAAGTAATAATATCCGCACGTTTCGATCGATCAGGTTAAGCTACACTTGCCGCGGTTAGTTCGTGGATGGGTGACTATCTTGAGATACCACGACCTCTCCGTGCATCGGAAGGCACGTTAAGCCGTTGGTCCCAGCTGTTATTCGTGAATCTTTGACAGTCGTTACAGGTCGTCAGAAGCCCGAAAGTCTGACAACCAGTCTTACCAATGGGTATTGTATTACCAAGTAACAGGGTTGTGGAGGTCAGATAGGCAGTCGCAATTTAATTTGATAAATGAACTGTTTGTTTAAATGAAATTTTATTTGAAAACATCCATCGGTTTCTTACTAAACTTCAATTATATCCGACGACCCTGGTTACTTATCTCTTTTGGTGACCGTACTTACAGAAATAAATTATTTTACTATTTATAATTATTAAACAGAGGGCAGTGGTGGCCCAGTGGTAATGAACCAGATTTACGAGTTGTAGGTCGTGAGTTCGAACCCAGGCAGGCACTTTACTTTGTGTAAATTATTTCATCACCACTGCTCTCAAAACGGTGAAGGAGAACATCGTAAGGAAACCGGCATGTCCTATAACCACAAATTCGAAGACATGTGACATCCACCAACCCGCACTGGGCCCGCGTGGTGGATTATGGCCCAGTCCCTCTCACAGAGAGGAGGCCTGTGTCCCAGCAGTGGGAACATTATATGCTGATGATGTTATATTAAACAGACACATTGCACACTGTCCCAATTTCCCCCAAGAAATGGACAGCCTATCGACTTCACATTAACGAACAAACGCCCATACATTTACAAAGTCATATCGAAACGAGTCACCCAAAGCTGTTACTATATACGCGTTTGTAACTTAAATATGTAGTTAACTCAACATATCTGGAGGACGTTTTAAGGAAATGGCTATGGCTCTTAGTGAAGGAATGGGCATGGTTTCTGCTTGAAACAAACATATCAACACGCCTGTAATTTCTGAAGGGTATGAAAGAGATGGACCTATTAAAGCACACCCAAATTTCGCAAGATATGTTTAAGCCTCATGTTGAGGGGCCCGTTGCTAAATAATAACAGCCGCACAGGTCGATCGGTCAGGTTAAGCTACGCTTGCCGCGGTTGGTCTCTATATGGGTGACCATCTTTACATACCGAGACCCCTCCGTGCCTCGGAAAGCACGTTAAGCCGTTGGTCCCGGCTGTCATTCGTCGATCTTTGACAGTCGTTACGGGTAGTCAGAAGCCCGAAAGTCTGACAACCAGTCTTACCAAGGAGTATCGTATTACCCAGTAACTGGGTTGTGGAGGTCAGATAGGCAGTCGCTCCATGTAAAATACTGGTATTCAGCTGCAGCCGGTTAGACTGGAAGCCGACCCCAACATCTGGTCTGGGGGTCTTATTCTGCTTTTCCCAAATTGTATGATATGAGTTGATATAAGGTCCTCCAAACCGAATTTCGCCCATGGCGACCAATCTCAGTGGCGACCAGCCTTCGGCACGGGAGATATTATAGTGCACAAGTTTGTACAGTCACGAGCACCAATATGTCAACACTTGGCAACTTTCAATTGTGATTTTTTTCGTGAAATAACGAATGCAAAGTTGAAATGCGACACATTACATAAACCTATGGGTTCGAAAATGCTATGTTCGTAACAACATAAAATTTCATACAAAAATAAAGGAGTAAATCGCATTTGAATAAAGCAGAGTGTATACATAGTTTTGCTCGTGACTGTACGCAGACACAGGTGCACTCTCTCTTTCCTCATAAATGAATTGAGCCCAGTAGCTGGCTACGTTAATCGCGGCATCCGTGGCGTTTAGGTTCTCAAAAGTGCAGAGCATCTGGGAGTCTGGGGGAACAGTTTGTGACCCACAGCTTGAATGCAGTGGAGTTTCTCGCTCTCTATTACATAACCGTAGCATATATAATCAGCATATAACATTCCCACTGTTGGGCTACAAGCATCCTTTCTGTGAGAGGGAGTGGACCGTAGATCTACCGGGTTGGTCTCCGAATGGGCCCTAGCTCTGTAAAAAAGGCGTACCTATGCATTGATCGACGTGAGAACCAAACCCAGGAAGACCTCGCACCGACCATAGCAGCCGCGAACATCAACGATTCGTTTTGCCCTTGACATTACACGAATATCCAAAATATCCTTATTGAACTTGGGAACCCTACCAGCCAGTACACTGACTAATATAAAGTAATGGACATATTGTGCCTACATGTTGCACTGCTGCTGTGTGATATCGACGAATCCACTACCCTAAAACTACCCTTGGGGTAATAAGAGGGGTCATAGCGGAATAATAATAATATCCCTGGACATTTCACACAGCGCCATCTAGTCCCAAGCTAAGCAACCTAATGCTTGTGTTATGGTAACAAGATGGCTGATAAACTACTTATATACATTTTTTTGTTGTAAATACATACATATTATAGATAGAAAAACACCCAGACTCGGAACAAATACATGTAGGTCTTACAAATATTTATTCCGTGCGGGAATCGAACCCGCGACACGCAGCGCAGCAGTCAATCGCTTAACCACTGCGCCAACCGTGCCGTCAAATGATTGACGGGTAGTATTCTCCTGTATAGTAATAATATCACTATACGATACGATACTTACATCACACTTCTACACATACACGATAATTACATACTGGTATGTATATACATACCAGTATGTACAGACGCCAGCACATCAAGCTACCCGAAACTGTCACTTTTTCCAATCAACCTTGAACCTTAATGATTCAGACATAAAGTTGAAAATCTATTAAAGAAATTTGACAGATTGTAGTAGCTTGATGTGCTGGCGTCTGTGCGTACGTCTGGCGTACTCTGGACCACGTAAGCCGACATAGCACTAAGAATTGTCTGACGCAAGTGACAGAATGGATGGCCGATGCTGGAGTCAAAGGCAAATAATTTATTTCAGAAAATCTTTCTCAAAAATCGGGCAATAAAATGTAAAAATATTTTTTCCTTATAAAAATGGAGGAACACCAAGCAAACGCTTGTTATAAGGATTTATATAATACGTTTATTATCCTTTTATATTTATATATTTGAAGGAGTTTTTAGTTGCAGAGAATATAAGCACGTTCAAATAAACAATAAAAAAAAACCTTATCAGCTTCATTTCATTCATTCATTTAAATTACATTATATTTACATAATTTAAAAAGCTGTCTTCAAATAATAATAATAATATGTACAAGTATATAAACAGGAGAGGAAATAATCAAAGGTCATCAAAAAATTCGTCCGCATCTCTGTCAATAGGAAACGTGCCCAAAAGACTGGCATCATTGCCATGTTGTATGGCAATTCTGCTTTAATATTAATATAGTTTATGTAAGTACCTATAGATAAGGTAGAAAATGTGCCCTGTGATCAAAGAAGTTTTATAGTTATAGTTATTTTATATCAAGACCGTAATAGTAAGTACCTCAGATAGGTATACCTAAGCATTATCTTTACAACACGCTCGTTCAGTCCTAACAGTAAACGTGGATTTATTCATAAACCAGAGCAAATAAACATTCATGAATAACTTCATTATTTTCATTATTGCCATGTTTGAAAGACATACTAAATAGTGATCGTAAATACAAAACGGGCAGTGAAAAGTAACCAGCCAAAAAATAAATAAATTATAGATAGGTTTCATGTAGGTCTGGATTTTTAGGACAGTGAGACCTTTGCCCACATTTTGCCCAGCTGTGAGAAACATCGCAGGCCGGAAAAAAGGTACTTGCGTCAAAAAAAGCCTGGCTTCAAAAATAACGATATTTTATTTAATTTCTGTTTCGTAAGTCTGCCATTTTTTTTTAAATCTTTTTGGCAACAAAATCAATGTGTCTACTGAACTGTTTTATTATTTATTAAAACTTAATGTACAAGTAAAAAAATACTGAACAATCAAATGGATGCCTGAGGCATTTTTCTACCAGTCAACCAGGGTGATGCAGACACAAAACATGGCAGGCGCAACATACGGAATTGATAGCTCAGTAATAATTATAGACTACAAGAAAGAATACCAAGACTTTTTTCACTAGTCTAAATTGTGTCCCACAGCTGGGCAAAGGCGTCCCCTGCAAACCTTGTCAGATCATCACACCACCTTTGCCGTGGTTTACCTCGAAGGCGATGTCCTCCCCCAGGCGTCCAGTGAGGGATGATCTTTGCCCATCTCTCCGGGTGCATTTGCACGACGTGACCGGCCCACTTCAGCCTGGCTGTTTTTCTCCAACATCCGCTACTTGAGTTATGGAGGGCAAGGTGGAATATTAACATTTATGAGTAGTTATTACACGTTACGATGTTTTACACACAAGGTTAATTTATATTTTACTCAATAATTGTGCACGGAAAAGAAGGGGTCCGTGACTAAATAATAACAGCCGCACAGGTCGATCGATCAGGTTAAGCTACGCTTGCGACCGTTGGACGGGTGACCATCTTTACAAACCGAGACCCCTCCGTGTCTCGGAAAGCACGTTAAGCCGTTGGTCCCGGCTGTCATTCGTGGATCTTTGACAGTCGTTACCGGTAGTCAGAAGCCCGAAAGTCTGACAACCAGTCTTACCAAGGGGTATCGTATTGCCCAATAACTGAATTGTGGAAGTCAGATAGGCAGTCACTCCAAGTAAAATACTGGTATTCAGCTGCATCTGGTTAGCCTGCAAGCCGACCCCAACATGGTTGGGAAAAGACTACGCAGATGATGATGATGAATCGTGCACGAAAAACGTAAAGTATATACAAAAACAGATAAATTATAAATTTTTAAAATACAAAGAGAAAAGACGCTACAATGTAAATATTTTCAAACAGTACAATAAAACTAAGTATATCGCTCTATGCAAAACGCTTCAGTAGTAAAATTTAAGAGATCTTCCTAAGTAAATAAATCTTCAGGTTAGATAAGACAAAGGTAAATTTTGTTAGGAAGATAAAATGATATTACTTTATTGTGATCTGCAGTGTATTTAAATGATTGTTAAAAACGGATTACATTGTAGTGCAAGTTAATGGACACGCTATGGCGAAAAGTTTTCTTTATTGTATGTCAGTGATATGCAAAGCAAATACGAACAAAAAGAAGCAAAAAGAACTGTAATTTCGGAAGTCGGTGCCTTTGGTTTTGTATTTTAGTTTTTTTTTTACTTCCGAAATAATAGTTATTTTTCACTTTTTCACTTCGAAATCGGTCCGCAAATAATAAAAATATCGATGAACATATCTACATGAAAAATACATAAATAGACGATGATAGTATTCTTCTCTTTTTATGAAGTCGTTCAAAAATAGTCACGCTGGAAGATCGACTTTCATCACTCACGAGCTCGACTTTCAAAAATAGTCACGCTGGAAGATCGACTTTCATCACTCACGAGATCACGAGCGACTTTATAACGCGACGATTTATCATCGCGGTCTGGATTTTCAACACTGGGTGTTGATCCGAGCATTGAGAATCCAACAAACTAGAGACGCACACAAAGCTACCCGAAACTGTTCCCAATCAACCTTGAACCTAATGCTATAACGATAAACTTGAAAATCTATTAAAGAAATTTGACAGATTGTAGTAGCTTGATGTAATGGCGTCTGTATATATCCCAGCGGCGGGTCAAAAAAATACACTTTCAACTCTCGGCGCTAAACAGTGCTTTAAAAATCAATTGCACGATAAAAATCGCCGCGGTAAAAAAAATCGCCAGTGGGTGGGGGTATGGTATGAAGGCTTACTTGATAAGCAACCGGGCCCCTTTTAACTACGAACTACGACTATTATTGTTAAATAATGCAAAACGAACTGAACAGACAGCGCACCGCTGTCTGTTCAGTTCTGGGCAGTTTGTTGGGCCACTTCTTCCCAGCGAAAGAACTGGTGGTGATGGGCGGGCGTTTTGTGGGACTGTTTGTAATTTTGACATTCGAAAAGTGCTGATTCTCAGCCTAATTTGAATAAATGGCTTGATTTTGAATTTGGCACTATGCAATGATTTGAAGATGATTGAAGGATTTAATAAACGTTGATATAAACACACTATGATACCGGTTTTAATAAAGCTACTAAGGTAATATCGATATTTTTAGTTTCACAGACTTTCTTTATATTTATTCCCCATGACTTTCGTTTGTTTTTTAGTGAGTAAAACCGAAACTGATGGTTCAAAGAGCATTTTGTAGCAACAAACGGTATCAATATGTTAAGGACGGTCACCCATCCATTTAGTATGCAAAGCCCGAAAAAAAACTTTCCTTAAGCCCTAGTACGCACGGACGTACAAAAATCACTACGGCAATTTATCGCGCACTAGATTTAAACACTCGGTGTTGAGCCGATCATTGAGAATTCAACAGAGAGCATCCGAGCTCATCAAAAAAAACATACTGTTGGATTTTCAATTCTCGGTACCAAGCAGAGCATTGAAAATCCAGTGCGCAGAAAAAAAAATCGCCGCGAGTAAAAAACGCCCGTACGTACTTCGGCTAATATTGATAGTTTCACTTTTCAATATTTAGTGATGATTAAGTGAAAAAATAATGATACCTACCTTTTAAACTATGATAAACATTATTAGCATGAAACGTTAGTTAAGTAGGTGATATAAAGAAAGACAAGGTGAGTCGCGAATAATCAGGTCTTTACCAGGATAAAATTGTTGAAGTGAAAACGTGTTTTATTTAAGACAGACACGATTATGACGCCCTTCATTCAAAGGATGCTCAATGCCGAGATTACGACAGCAAAAAAAAATTAAACAAAAACAATTTGCTGAAGTTGGGTTTTTGTCTATACCTACTAATAACTGTTTCCACATTTTTCCTTATGTATTATACATATAATACTCATGATCAAAAATGCAACCGGTTGGCAAATAATTACCGAAGTTCCGAAAATCGAGTTTCTACCGCACAGTGCGCAAATCATGTTTTATTTCACTAAAAGGTAATGCACTTCATGGCAAAATATTGGACCAGCAGTGCGATTCTGTAACCATCTCACCGTGAAAACTTAGGTGAAGTGAGCGTGGAGTGAGCTGTCATTCCAACTAATGCTAGGGATTGACACTATGGACAGCTCATTCTAAGCTCACTTCACCTAACTTTTGACGGTAAGATTTTTACAGAATCGATCGGCTGTAGTATGGTGCATATGTTCAACATTAAGCGTCACAGTTTCAGGCTTATTACGACGGACGACCTAAAGAAGTGGCTGGGGTAGGCTGGATGTGGAAGGTGAGGGAAAGGGTGTTGTGGCGCAGTCTGGGAGAGGCCTATGTCCAGCAGTGGACTGCGATAGTCTGAGTTGATTGATTGACCCAAATACTTCTTCTTTTGATACGAATCCAAATAATAGTAGAGTGAAAATAAAGTTTTCAAATGGAGCCAGACAAATACCCAGGTGGATAAACGCACTACAGGAGATCGTAGGAAAGATCAAACTAGACCAGCACAGACCAGGGGGCCTACTCCGAAGTGCAAAGAGCGAATGTTCGGATCGGACCGACACATGGCCGAACCGAATATTATTGAAAAATGCGAAAAAAGTTCGGATCGGCTCATTTGGGTCGGGACCAAAGTCAATATTCGAAAGAGTGTAGGAGTGTAGAATCGGAACCGACCGAACCAAATAGTAACTTTGTAGCAGGAAACGGCCGAATATTCGGCCGATACTACGTCGGAGTAGACCCCCAGGGAAGTATGGTAAGGGGTGCGGCATATGTAAGTACATGTATCTTTCGTGCCCTCCACTTATCGCAGTAGAAGTAACAGTGGAGTTTTAGTCGATAGGAGTCCGACATAACCCACCGTTCTCCCCAAACGGAGCGTATCTATGAGGATTTCCACACAAAAAATAAGGAATAAGGAAGCGTGGCACGAAAGAGGAGAGAGAGGTCTATATAAAGGGGAGGTTAATGATGATGATGGTTCAAAAAAATAAAATTTCAATGAAAGTAGGAGTTAATACCGAATTTGCTAATTGTTTTAGAAATAACTGATTTGCGTTACGAAAAATCGTTAAACATACATCACTTCAATGATTATAGCGCATAATATTTTGTTATAATTACATGAAGACCATAAAAAATCAACTGTGAACATTTTTGTGAGTCACATGTGACTATGAATTTGGTATTCGTAGTTTTACTCATTCTTTGCATGTAACTTGTTAATAAGTGCAGTGTGTCCTAAGAATTTAAATTATGGTTAAATATTTGTTTTAACTAAACCTCTATAAACTTTTTTTTTGTCAAACATTTACAGCTGCGCTTATTGCGTTACAATTTTTTTTTAAATAATTATTACTTCCAATAATCACATGCAAATTGCTCTTCATTATCATCTGTGAAGTAGAAAATAGTTTAACAATCGACTCACATGTGACAGGGAAGTTGTTAAGAAATAGTTTAAACTAAAACAATATTATTTGGTGCGCGTCTTTTTGCACTGAAGTGTACAGCAGAAGGCCGCGCAATGGAGTCGTCTGCGGAGAACATTTAATTGACACAAGATCAAACTACTCAAGGAAATGGTTGTGTGCTGTGTTTAAATATTGTGGCTCAGAATGGAATTGAATTCAAATTATGTAAGTTTTTTTTTATTTTTTTTTTTATGCTTGGTTATTGTTGCCGAATTTCATCTTCTTCTTATCGTATCAATGGCAAAAAGTTTGGCCCAAAACCTTTGGCCCAAAATTCAGCTGCGTGAACTCCGCTCACTGACGCATTCATAAGATCATAAGTGCACAGGTGACTTGCGCAGTATGGAAGATGATGAAAGTTGAGTCTCAATCATCTCACACACAGTAAAAAAATCGGCTTCAGAATTTAATTAAAACCCTATTTTATTTTTTCTAATTTGTACAGACGCCAGCACATCAAGCTACTACAATCTGTCAAATTTCTTTAATAGATTTTCAACTTTATCGCTTAAGCATTAGGTTCAAATTTGATTGGGATAATTTGACAGTTTCGGGTAGCTTGACCTGTTAGCGTCTGTAAACACATTCAAAGCAACACGCTTTCCCTAAAAAAGGAGTAGAGTGACGTAGACCAAATTCTTTAAGGATTCACGTGATTTTAAATACACAAGTCTCCAAAGTAAATTACATAATCAGCAGCATAATTGTTCCAATTACTGGGACAATGTCTCCTCTCTTCGAGAGAAAGTGAGCTGTAATCTACTACGCGAAAACAGGTTGGTAGATGTCACATGCTTCGAATTGTTGATTCTAGGACATGCCGGTATCCTTATGATGTTTACCTTAACCATTTTGAGAGCAGTAGTGATTAAATTATTTACACAAAGTTAAACGCCTGCCTGAGTTCGAACCTACGACTTGTAAAGTCAAAATTAGGGGCCGTTACCACTGGGCACTGCTCTCAAAGTAAATTGACGCGAGTATAAAGTTATAAGTTTGTTACATTGAATTCAATCTGAAAGTCTGACAGCCAGTCTTACCAAGGGGTATCGTATTACCCAGTAACTGGGTTGTGGAGGTCACATAGGCAGTCGCTCCATGTAAAATATTTCTATTCAGCTGCATCCCGTTAGGCTGGAGCCGACCCCAATATAGTTGGGAAAGGCTAGGAAGATGATGAGTAGCTCCATGTACAGACGCCAGCAGGTCAAGCTACCCGAAACTGTCAAATTTTCCCAATCAACCTTGAACCTTAATGATTTAGCGATAAAGTTGAAAATCTAATAAAGAAATTTGACAGATTGTAGTAGCTTGATGTGCTGGCGTCTGTACATACGCTGAGTGGAAGTTCTAGTCACAATCATGTCGTGCGGCTGCCAAATATTTATATTCTGTGCACGTGATTATAGATTTATTTTGTTTTTTCCTCGACTTTGTATCAACCTTTTTTTCCTACTTTCTCCGGTGTGAGAGAACCGGTCCTCTTGGTATTGGTCATCATAAATCAAATACCCGTTTTTGATGTCCTTCTTAAACTCTGAATAGGTAAGGGACACTACACACTTGATCGGGTCGGCACATTCAATTCAGCTGTATTTGTTAAATACTGCTGCTTGCTTGTGTTTGTTAACAGTGTTATTGGAAATTTCATAGTAACAGTCCGGAGTTTGGAGGTTTTTTTTTTTTTCAAAATCATCAAATGACCCCTCCCGCTCTGTGTGGAGCAGAAAGGAGTGTCAGACTCTTACTGACTAAAACCCACCCGTGTTCCTTCCTTATCCCTTTATGTTCTAGGGCAGCGGGAACCCTTTCGGACGATCCCGCTACCCTGGCAGGCTTCGGCCCTATCGAGTTTGGAGGTTGGCGGTTTAATACCCCCGTGCCTCGGAAAGCACGTAAAACTGTTGGTCCTACGCCTGATCTCTCCCCGGTCGTGTCGGATTGCCGTTCCATCGGACTATGAGAATAAAAGACCAGAGAGTGCACCTGTGTTCGCGCACACACTTGTGCCCTATAATATCTCCTGCGATTTCAGTCACGGTAGCCAACTGAGATTAGCCAGGTTACTAATCAGCCGGGAGACTATTATTATTAATTTGTTAAACAATAACACTGACAATCACTACATATTATTATATCTAATAATATTCGCCATTCATTCGGCTTATGCCCATCGGTCAACTCCGTTCGGCATCTAACTTTGTTGAATCAAGTTCGGCTCGGCTCGGCACCCGAGCGGCTTTTTCTCATACAAAAATATCTATACATACTTAGCCGAGCAAGCTTGTAGCACCCCTAAGACTAGCGACAAAGTTACCTATATAAAAACGAATTGAAACGCAATATAAGTAATTATCAAGATGCTCCTCCCAAAATTATGTAGAAAAACTCAGTAACCCCAGCGGGGTAATTTCGTAACCCACTAACAGTGAAAATGGCTCTCATTTTGACAGTTCAACAACATTAATTGCGTTATTTACATTGTTGACCAGACAAATTGTTTGAACTTATGAAGCAAGGATTAGCAATATCCTTCAAAATGATTCAAATTGAAATTAATAGTGTGTTACGCAATTACAGTGCTGGTTAGAAATGACTGTATGTTAAGGGTCTACCAGACTATCAGAAAGTTAAGAGACCAAGAAGGATTTTAAGGAAAATTAATGTTTAATGGTAAACCCTCCGTATTAGTGCCCAAGTTACACAGGCTTGCCTAGTTTGGGGCCAATATAAAATCGCTGTAATCTTTTGAGCAATAACGTTTTTTTTTTTTTACAATAAAGTTTTTTTTTGGAACGAAGTTCCTTATCACGCGTTGCGAAAGGGGGCTAGACGGAAAAAATTAAGACCAAAAGTTGGAACGACACTTTCTGCTATAGTTGTAAGCCGTGCGGCGTGCGCGTGTTTCTCTGTCTGTCTCTCTCTCTCTCTCTCTTATAGAAAGCAAGCCCGTTATACTTCGTTCCATCCGGGTGTCCCTTGACACCTCTCAAGTTTTTTAAAATTTAAACCAAGGGTCACAGATGTCAGCACAAAGTGACCGGGTCCGGTAGGGCCGATGCCTGCCAGGGTCGCGGATTGTTCGAAAGACCGTGCGACGTGAGTTACCGTGGCCCCTAGCACAGGCAACTGAAGGAACTCGGGTGGGTTTTAGTAAAAGTCTGACACGCCCTCCCGCTCCGCCCAGATCGGGAAAAGTTATTTGGTGATGTCCCACCAAAAAAAGGCAGTTCTAACGGGGTTTTGAATTTTGCTTACAAATGCACTACAGTACCACAGCTGGTTGATTAATTTGTAAATTAATTAATCACGCATAGATAACCAGTCTATGGTTTTTTATCTATACTTATAATAAATCTGTAGAAGTGAAAATTCTGTACATTGAAAATATTAAAAAAATAAATGGCAGGGGGTGTTACTAGACCGACACCGAACCCAAAAATGTGATTAAAAAAATTTTTGTCTGTCTGTCTGTCTGTCTGTCGGTCTGTCTGTCTGTCTGTCTGTCTGTCTGTCTGTTTGTTCAGGCATCACGCAAAAACTACCGGTTCGATTACGATGAAACTTGGTATAATTATTCTTTAATATCCTGGGCACCACACTGGGTACTTTTTATCCCGGAAAAGTATATACAATAAAAAACAAACTTAATTTTGCGGTTCGATCCCTAGACCGATTACTGTACCAACCGCAAATAATAAGTTTGTCGTAGTTTACGTCACTTGCAGTATTATCTGTATCTGTGCGACCTTCCTTTCAGTTTTTAGAGTTATTTAGGTTTAATTTTATAAGTCGTAGGTATATATTTTAATTTTAAAGTATAGTTAGTCTATTTGATAGTGTACGTAGTGACCGTAGGTTATTTTAGGTAGGATTAGTCATTCGTATAGATATTAGTTTTTAGGGATTTTGCTTATTTATTGAGTTTAGATTAGCTATCATCAGAAATAGGTTTATTTAGGTAGGTTATTTTTTTTAAATTAGGTAGGTACTTAGGTAAAGATATCATATAGGTACCCTCTTAATCACCACTAATGAGACACAATTGGTTTTCTATTGTAATTAGCCACAAAGGGCCCGCGAGATAGATGGCATCCTGGGGAAGCACATACATTTTATCCTGTTAGCACGTTCCCGTGGGATAATTTCCGACATCCACGCGGGCGAAGCCGCGGGCAGAAGCTAGTTGTAAATAAAAGCGATACGGTATTTAATTTATCATTTAGTGTTGATACCTATAGCTGTGGCATGTGGCTAAGTAATAACAGCCGCAAGGTCGATCAATCAGGTTAAGCTACACTTGCCGCGGTTGGTCCGTGGATGGGTCACCATCTTTACCAAGACCCCTACGTGCGTCGGAAAGCATGTTAAGCCGTTTGTCCCGGCTGTCGTTCGTGGATCTTTGATAGTCGTTACGGGTCGTCAGAAGCCCGAAAATCTGACAAGTAGTCTTATCAAGGGTATCGTATTACCCAGTCATTGGGTTGTGCAGGTCAGATAGGCAGTCGCTCCACGTAATATACTGGTATTCAGCTGCATCCGGTTAGACTGGAAGCCGACCCCAACATAGTTGGGAAAAGGCTAGGCAGATGATGACCTATAGCAGTGTTCACAACATCAGATAGTTAACATTCAGTTATCTACTTTAGTGAAAGTTATTCTAAGTTGATTTTCGAGTGACCATTTGTTACAAAAAGGTCCTAATAAGTGTTTAATAATAATAATAATATCCCTGGACACTTCACACAGCGCCATCTAGTCCCAAGCTAAGCAACCTAATGCTTGTGTTATGGTAACAAGATGGCTGATAAACTACTTATTTAGAAAGAAAAAAGAAAGAAAAAGCATTTATTTGCGGCAAACATTACACACATACATTTACATTTTTTTTGTTGTAAATACATACATATTATAGATAGAAAAACACCCAGACTCAGAACAAATACATGTATGACTTACAAATATTTGTTCTGTGCGGGAACCGAACCCGCGACACGCAGCTCAGCAGTCCGATCGCTCAGCCACTGCGCTAACCGTGTTGTCCGTGTTGTTTGGTTGCAATGGAATTTGAACTTTGTTAAGTATATGACATTCAGTTTGTTGTTCCTTAACTTATAAAATAAACCAAATCGATAATTCAAATATACTCATTTGCACTTAGATACGAAGATATATTATAACCTTTTTGTTAAGGAAAATTTTAACAAAATACCTTTGAAAACTGGTTGTTTTGGGATGCTTTTTATGACTCTACTTAATGATTTTCCCTATAGGTCAACGTCATCTTTTTTCAACGTTCTTACCTACTAACAATGTCTTTCCTTATCGTCTGTGAAATAATGCTAAGAACACTTCTTTGTATGGAGACCCTTGAATTTGTACGTTCATACGCATAACGTATGCTATAGTGATAGCGGCTATACCTACTTTAATTGGTCATAGCGACATCTATCCTACCACTTTGGAACTACGCAAACCGCCAGCAAACTACAATGGCTGACGTCACAAAATACTGCATCACGCAAGCAAGATTTTCCCCGTCAACAACAACACCGTTAGTAACAGTGACATACCGTTTGTGTAGTACGCTGGCTCGTTGCGTAGTTTCGATGGAGCGGGATAGATGTCGCTACAAAAGAATATGCGAAACTTTATTGGAAAATAATGATAAACACTTTGATTACCTTAGAGATTCAGCAGCAAAATACTTATTTTATTATACTGAATCTCTCAAGTTTTTTTGTCATTATGTCCTTTGCAAGCAGCGCCATTTTGGTTTACTAAACTAAATCAAAAATATTGCAGATGTCCTAACATCACGACTTCATTCCCCGTTAAGTAAGGTACCTACTTAAACAAACAGATTTCTCAACTCAGACCTCAAATAAATACACTAAATGCGTTCGTTGACCCCAGAAAAAAAATATCATCAAATCTTTTCATTTTTGGTTTATCATGTTTAGAGAACGATACCCATCGCGTCACGATCCGAGATTTGTTAGCTTATTTTATTTAACTTTGTATAGTAAACCACCTAAATTATGGTGGCAGGGATATCGACGCGCAAACTGTAACAATGGATTCAACACATGAGTTTAGACCCCATAGCGTCGAAATTTTTCGTCGGTTATAAAAAAAAAATATATTGCTGTTCCATTCATTTTGACCGCGTAAGTATTGCACTTTTCTATGAAACAGAAGATTTTTTTTTGTCTGTGAAGTATGAAAACTGCGACTATAAGTGGCGACTCTATTGCCAACTGCATCGGACACAAATGATGCAGACGTTATATAAAAAATACAAGATCATACTGAACTCCTCATCGACCTAGACCTCACTTAGAAAGACAACAGAATAATAAAAGTCTCATTTGTAATCAATTATAAACGCTGAATTGGTCGCGGCGGCAAAAAGACAAGGTTGTGGACCGTGAAGTATTAATTTGAGTGTTAAGTTTGGTAAAAATATTCTTAGAGCATTAGGGGTGCTACAGTCTTGTTCTTTCCGTGGTCCGCTTGGAAGTCTCGTCTCCGGACACAAATAGGAAGATGTAAGTCCAGGGTAAAGAGCAGGGCTACCTTGACTGAATAGCAGTAGGGTGTGATTGTGGAGCTATGTCACAAAACATGTTCCACCTCCTATCCCTCTGTGTCCCAAAAAATGCAGTCAAAATGACCTCTGCGCTGCCACCGACAACGCCGTGGAAGTGGCAGTTTTTTGAAAACAAGATTTAAAATACAGCCGGTCGATTCTGTAAAAATCTCACCGTAGGTGAAGTGAGCTTAGAGTGAGCTGTCAATAGTTTCAATCCCTAGCATTAGTTGAAATGACAGCTCACTCCACGCTCACTTCACATTAGTTTTCACGGTGAGATGGTGCCAGAATCGCACTGCAGTTGTGCCAGCGACACGAAGAAGAAGAAGTTTTGTTCGGATCGGCACATTCGATTCGGCATTTAATACACATATTCGGCTTTTGTTTGGCTAGTGCTGATCGGCAAACTCCGTTCGGTACATAGATTATTGTTTGGTGTTTATCCTCGCTGAATCATGACCACTGTTTAGGTTAGCCAATTCGAACTAAATCGAGCGGCTTTTCCCCGAACACAATAATATTAGAATTTTAATATATTTGAATAATATAAATCAATCTCTAAATCTTTCCCTAATATAATCAATTATAATAAAGCTTATTACAAAACATGAATTTAATATATTTGTATGTGAAATTATTTATGTGTAAATTTAACAAAATATGAATTTAATATATTTGTGTATGAAACCTATTTTCACACACAAATATATTAAATTCATATTTTGTTAAATTCATGGTATTTGTTGTTCTGTTTTCGGTGTGAGTTATAAAGCATTTTGTCTAACATTTTTCAGGGTAACCACACAAACGTGGAACACGCGGACCCTGCGAGAAAACCGCCCCCACAACCGCCTCCAGACAACCCGAAGTATATACTGCACTCAGAAAAAGATACCTACGATTTTGTCGCAGACCGATGCATTGCCAAGCCAACCAAGTAAGTCTTGAACGATTTTCCACTACACACACAGCAAAATCAGCCTATAATATTCCCACTGCTAAGCCACAGGCCTCCTTTCTTCAAGAGGGAGCAGGCTGTAATCTACCACGCGGGCCCATTGCGGGTTGGTAGATGTCACATGTCTTCGAATCTTTGGTTCTAGGACAGGCCGATTTCCTCACGATGTTTCTCCTGAGAGCAGTGGTGATGAAATAACGGCTTCATTTATTTAATTATATATACACAAAAAAATACATAGCAAAAAACTTTGCTTTGGCTTTGCCAGACAACTAAATTATATTGTTTAGGTTCACTTGACGAACAATTCTATTACTGCAACACATATCATTTTAGATTATTATTGGACGTATAATAATGACCATCAATTTGTTTGTTGCCATCTATAATAAGCAATTCATCCTTAAATGATTCAACCTTCACGGTGAATTCGTTACACTAAATTGTAGCATGTTTAGCACTAAACAGTACTCAAGATATTATTATCAACACCAACTGTTAGGTTCGTAAGAAGATTTGACCCTGTATATTGGTCGAACAACTATATCGAAGTACAGTCACGAACATAATAAATATGTATACACTTGGCTTTATAAAAAGGCAACTTTCGCCTTTGTTCATAAATGAAATTTTATATTATTACAAACACAGTATTTTCGAACCCATAGGTTTATGTGACGTGTCGTATTTTAACGTTGCATTCGTTATTTCACGCAAAAATCGCTATTGAAAGTTTTCAAGTGTTGACATATTAGTGTTCGTGACTGTACGCACCAACTAAGAAATGTCCTTCGATTTTTCCTGTAAACGAAATAGCTTTCAAATATTTACCTGTTCGTGCACTAAAATATTTAATATTAATTGCAATAGTTATTATCGTAACACCGAATATTCGGTAAGCAAAATAGTAATGTTTTAGGTGCAGGTAAAAAAAACATTTGAAATCTTTCCAAATGCTTTTTATAAACCTAAAACATACAATATCTAATTCTGCGTTATTATTGCAATTCACAATCAATACTTTGACGACAAGTGAATTAATCGTATACCATCGCATCGTGGACTAAATACAGGGTGTAGGGACATCGACGCACAAACTGTAACCATAATTCTAGATCCCCAGCGTAGAAATTTGTCGTCGGCTATCAAAAATACTAACTGTTTTATATAAATTTCATATAAAGGGCAATACCTATGCGGTGAAAATGTACTGAACGGTTAATATTTTTTTTCATAACCGACGATAAATCCGTTGAAATTTTTCCTGCAGTTCAGAACCATCATCTGTCTAGCCTTTTCCCAACTATGTTGGGGTCAGCTTCCAGTCTAACCAGATGCAGCGGAGCAGTATTTTACATGGAGCGACTGCCTATCTGACCTCCAGTTCAGAATCTTGTGCTGAATCCATGATAACGGGTTGCGCATCAATGTCCCTACCACCCTGTATAATACGTTCCTAGATGAAATTGTGAAGCGCCGCACTAAGCTTGAAACCATTAAATAATTCCTTGTTTTGTTTTCAGTGCTCTAGAATCAACAGGCCACTTAATAAAAGGATGCCTCGGCGGGGGCATCCTTGGCATCCACGAGGCTTACATGAAATGTGGCCTCTGGACATCCCTAGTTGTTACCGTTATCTTCGGTTTCTACATCGCTTATTGCGTACATGTAAGTTATTTTATCTCTTGTCTATATCTATAATTCCCAACGCAATAGCAGTGCGTTTTGACTGTCCCTTTCAGAATCAGTGGGTCATGTCGTGTGTGGGTGTGGCGAGTCATGGCAAATTATAAAAGTTTATGTAATGTGTACTAGGTTAAGGTTTCTATGGGTCTATGCCACCCGAAATAAAGTTATTATTATTATTTGTGAAGTGTTAAAATTTGTTTGTTTGTATGTTTGTTAAGGGGTAATCTCTGGAATTACATTTCTATTTGCATTTAATAGCCCAACGCTTGGGGAAGGCTATAGGCTATTTGAACTGAGGGTTAGGAGGGAACTCACCTCGTACAAATTCAAAGTACTTAGAGGGAAGGTACATAATGCGGACATATTAGGGCACATAGGTTTGTGTGTTCCGGGCAGGTACGTGTGGCGACGATGACAGCCACGGCTGTTGGCGGAGCTGCGCGCTCGGTCCAATATTTTAAGTGAGGCGCCACTGACGCGTGCACTCCGCACTCTCAACCTCATAGAGAGCTAGTGTCACGGACCTATTCTGTTGTTCTCTAGAGTAAGTTCACAAAGAATGCATTGTTTGTAATAAGTTACAAAATTTATTTATAAGAAGGAGTTAGTAATAAGTTAGGATAAGGGTTTAGGTAAATGTACACTATCGTAATAGGTTTCCCTGTAAGGATAGATATGTAAGTTGGAAATAAATAAATAAATATTTAACATTATCTATGCTATGATTCTTAGTAGCCGCACAATATGAAAAAAATCAGAAAGAACGCCAAGCGAACACGAAGTGATAGCGCGGGCGATGCGATGCGATGCGATGCGACGGGATAACAAGCAAACTCAAAAACCAAAAACGAAGTTGTTCGAGCCAAACGCCTGCTCGTTTAGAATGAGCAAATCAACGTTGTCATCATAAAGAAGGACCACCTTCCTCCTCTTAAGTGGAGATTGGGAAGAGTTGTCGCCGTCCATCCAGGGTCAGATGGAATTGTTCGTGTGGCAGACGTCAAAACATCCGCTGGAGACGTCAGAAGAGCCTATAGGATTTGCCCACTGCCCGTTGATTATCCGTCTGGTTGAAAGCGGTTCTGCTGCTTCCAATGTCCGGGGCATGTTCGAGCCAAACGCCTGCTCTTTTAGAATGAGCAAATCAACGTTGGGCTAATTAGTTTGTAATTATATGTAAAGGACTATGTTTGTGTACTCGCTTGTTGTTTTTTTTCTTCCATTTTTGTTCGTCATCAAGTCAATACATGGTTCACTAACTATCAGCGTATTTGGAGTTTTTTTGACCAGTCACCTTAAATACCCCAACAAAGCATTTATTTAAATTAAACCATTTACAGGCACTTCAGAGTTGCCAAGGAGTCGGTCAGTCAGAAAGATGAAAAGATAAAGATAGAGATAAAGATGCATTTATTTGTATAAACATGCGTAACATGATATATCAGATATGAACATAATGTATGGAAAGGAGTTTAATATTGCTAATTCAACATGTTTTGCCATATTCGGCGTACAAAATTGTTTATAATATTTAATTGGGAAATAATTGTATTTATTTACAATACAATATTTACATTATATAATATAACATTTAAAATAATAATACATATGTACATGTGAAAAAACAAGAAAAAGAATCATAGGGCATCAAAAAACAGTGCAAAAGGCTGGCAGCATTGCCACGTTGTATGGCGATGCTAATTCTTTGGCCAAGAAACAGGTCACGTGAAGAGTCGACTAATCGCTTGGCGATATCTCGAAAAAGCAAGTGGGCACTCGGACCCCATGGACCTAGTGTTTCAACCCCAAGCTCGAAGATATAACTCCTAATCAGGCTGGAATATTTTCGCCGTTTGAGGTTTTCTGACCAGCACCAGGAAATAATTAAATTATAGTCACAATTCAGTCAATTCAAATACCTAATTACAGTCAATACAAAAATACAGTCAACAAAAAATAATAATTAATTATAAATTATGAAGCTGTATAGTTGCCCGTTCCAAAACGTAGTAGGAAAAGATGGGGCAAGACATTCCATGGACAATCTTTTAAACAAAATAAAATGATTTTTCCTTTGTTTTCCAGATTTTGGTTACTTCAGCACAGTTACTATACAAGAGGCTACATTTACCACAAATGTCGTATCCGGACGTCGCAGAGGCAGCACTAGAAGTAGGACCTTTTCCTAGATTGAGGAAGTATAGTAAATGGTTTAGGTACGTATAACGTTTTTAAGAGAGCAGTAGTGCTATTCTGTAGAAATCTCGCCGTGAAAACTTAGGTGAAGTGATTTGTTATTTCTCCAGCAGTGCGATTCTGTAACCATCTCACCGTGAAAACTTAGGTGAAGTGAGCGTTGAATGAGCAGTCATTCCAACTAATAGTAGGGATTGACACTATTGACAGCTCACTTTAAGCTCAGCCGATCGATTCTGTAAAAATCTCACCTTGAAAAGTTAGGTGAAGTGAGCTTAGAGTGAGCTGCCAATAGTGTCAATCCCTAGCATTAGTTGGAATGACAGCTCACTCCACGCTCACCCCACCCAAGTCCTCACGGTGAGATGGTTACAGAATCGCACTGCAGTTCACCTAACTTTTCACGGTGAGATTTTTACAGAATCGATCGGCTGATGCTTTGCGATTGGCACTACTGACAGCTCACTTCACCTCAGTTTTCGCAGTGAGTTTTTTACAGAATAGACTGGCTGCGGTCTATTCTGTAAAAAATCACCGTTAAAACTTAGATGAGCGAAGTGAAGTGAACTGTCCCTTAAGTGAACTGTCATTCCACCTAACGGGCAATTCTCGTAATTTTAAGAACGTTTACAGACTGATCTTAGTCTCAATCTGTCAAAAATATCTCTATTTCCCTACATATTTGACAAGTTGTCGACCTCTACGCGTGTCGCCCATGTATATGCGCACTAAGTAAGTAACAGCTTAGAAAATGCACATCAAAATGCAGAAAATAAAAATGCATCAAATGTTCTATTTCAGGTATGCAGTAGACGTAATAATATGTATAGATCTATTTGGAGCTTGCTGCGTCTACCAGATCATAATAGCGAAGACCATACAGCAGCTGGTTGAAACGGACGAAGGGTCAGAAAACCTGGATTACTTAAGGCTATACATATTAACTCTATTAGTGCCCATACTGCTACTCTGCATGATCACAACCTTGAAGTATTTGGCTCCATTCACACTTATCGCTGATGTTTTTATTGGTAAGTTCTTTCCATAGTCAGGGTCAAAAATATCAGGAATAGTAGGCAAAAATCAAAATTATTTTAAAAAAATTCAACGGGTTGCACTCCGGGAGTGCCGGCAGAAGTGAAAACTTGAATATTAACGTTGTGCATTTTTGATATTTTGGAATGCGGTCTACTCTCCCTCCGTCTTACGAATTTTCGATCAGGTCACGTGTCCTGACGCGAGCTCCGTCTTACGAATTTTCGACCAGGTCACGTGTCCTGACGCGAGTTTAACATTTTTACCCATCACAACAAAACTGCACAACGCCTAAAGAAGTTTTCACTTCAAAAACCCACCCGGTTTGTGGTAGCGTGGAAAATTACAGCCCTCTCAATGAGAAGAGGTCTATGTTCCAGCAATTGGGACGTAAACGTATTAGATTAGACTGATGCAAAGAGTACAATAATTACTGTTCCGTATATTTTATTATATGCATGGTATGTTGTACATACGCCAGCAGGTCAAGCTACCCGAAACTGTCAAATTTTTCCAATCAACCTTGAACCTTAATGTTTTAACGATAAAGTTGAAAATCTATTAAAGAAATTTGACAGATTGCAGTAGCTTGATGTGCTGGCGTCTGTACATAAATGGTACAGGTAAAAGTAAAATTGTACGGTAGTCCCGTGGTAAAAGTTGTTCATAAGGGCCTGTTCGGGTCGGCATGATTGCCGGCGATCTCCTTACCGACTCATTCTCACCCGAACTCAAGTGCGTAACACGCTTAATGATGAGTTCAGTGACTCCTTTTAAGAAATTTCACGCGGACGAAGTCACGAAGTCAGAAGCCATAAATCATTATAGAGGTACGAGGAACAGGGTGTAAAGTCCACTCATTGTCCATAGAAAAGGGAGGATCCTTCGACCAGCAGGGTGTTATGTCTGGCGGGCAACTACCCGATGATTACAGTCGGGCCGCTGTTTATATACTAGTTGCGCGGTAAACTCTGCTTGCGAGATGCAGGATTTTGCGTGACGTCAGTATGACGCGTAGTTCGGATGTGGCGTTGTAGACACGGCTACAACATATTTTTATACTTAAAAATGCTTATTTCAGTGACCTGTGTGATAGCCACAATCGTGTACAGTCAACAGTCGGCGCCAAAGATCTCGGAAATGCCAGCGTGGAAAGATGTCATTGGTTTCTTTGAATTCTGTGGCATTGTAGTATTTAGTATGGAAGGAATAGGCGTCTCGCTGCCCATCGAGAACAATATGAAGAATCCCAAGCAGTTCCCTATAGTACTGTGTGCTGGTAAGTCTAAATTCAGGCCTTAACAAAGAGTATTCTATCTATCTATCTTTTATAAGGGGAGGTGGGGAGTTTGTTGCGCCACTTCTTCTTCCCAGCGAAAGCACTAGGAAGCGGTGAAGGTTGGGCGTTTTGGGGGACTGTCTGATATAATTTTAACATTCGAAAAGTGCTAATTCTCAGCCTAATTTGAATAAATGACTTTTGATTTTGATTTTAAGGACGTGTTTGACCCGAATCGCGCGAGTACGCGATTTTCAAGCTCGTTATGAATTTGACATACTCGCGTTTTTGATCAATTCGCGTGTTTACGTCATAATGATCACGTAATCGCGTATAAATTACGCAACAATCGCTTTCGGGTCTCTTGGTTCTTTTTATAAATGCGAAAAATATTTCAGACTGATTAGTAGGTACTAAAGAGTTTTCTACGTTAACTTTTTCTAATAATCTGTTTGTGACGTCACAAATTTATTGAAGTTGCTAACGGAAACTAAACTTAATGAGTAGCCATTGAAGTTCTTTTTCCATAATTACATACGATTTTATTGTACATGATTTTATTAATTTTCTATTCCAGGAATGACGGTGGTGGTCTCATTCCTGATTCTGGTCGGATTCTTCGGATACTGGGGTTTTGGAGAGAAATCCATATCACCAGTCACACTGAATTTTCCATCAGAAATGTAAGTACTGCCTGATGTAGATAGTAACAACTGCACAGTTCGATCGAAGGTTAAGCTACGCTTGTCACAGTCGGTTCGTGGATGGGTGACCATACATTACATATCGAGTCTCAAGACTTACGTGTCCCGGAAAGCATTCCTTAGATCCTTAGGCGCCGAGCAAAAACAAAAAAGTCAAAAATAACGTTGAGTAATAGAGCGGTCAGGAGATGCGATGCGATGCAACGGGGCGGGTCGAGGGAAAAAGAAATTTCTCAAATATAATAACGAACCTTAAAAACGCAGTGTTCGTAATCTAATATCGCGACATATTTGCCAAAAATGTAAACAGTGAGTTTATGGAAAAATTACTTTAATTCCTACACAATAAAGTTCTGTTTACGCTCCAACTTCAAACATTTTTATAACTTTTTCAATAGTGCTAGTCACTTCACTATGAAAATAAGGTTGATATTTGTTTAACTTGGAATAACGTCAATTTGAAACATAAATAACATTTGAATATAGTAGGGTTGTGTCCCGGGACGTCTCGTGTCTCGAAGTCCCGGGACTTTTCGTAATTTTTGTTGTCTCGAGTCCCGGGACTTTCGGGTCGAGACTCGAGACGAGACAAGATTGTCGAAATTGTTAGATTATGTAATAGAATTACTAGATAATAATAAAGTTAAGAATTAGTATGATTTTTAACTAAGTTCAGAAAGAAACAAAGCAATTATTAAGACTGAAAGTAACGTTAAAGTTATTAAGATTTAATTTTCTGTTTAATAAATGTTCATTTTTACAAAAAAATGCCTTTTTAGGGTTCCGTAACTCGAAAGGAAAAAACGGAACCTTTATAGGATCACTTTGTTGTCCGTCCATCTGTCTGTCTGTCTGTCTGTCTGTCAAGAACCTCTTTCTCAGGAACGCGTGGAGGTATTAAGTTGGAATTTATATCAAATACTTAGGTCTACTAACCCTTGGAGCTGTGAAAAAATCAATCTTCTAAGCCAACGCAATAAAAAGATACAGCCGTTTATGCCGCCAATTACCGCAAATTTTCGACACTAGCAAGGGAATCAAAACCTACAGAGTACTTCCCGTGAATTCAGAATCTTGAAATTTGGTACGAAGCAACGCCTTATAGCACAGTTATAGGAAAATTTGCTAAAACCGTAAATTTTTAGTTACATAGGTACCTACCTACAAATTCCGACTCCGACTCGCACTTGACGGATTTTTTTTAATACATTTCACCAAAAATTAACTCGATTAAAATTCTTCAAAAAAGGCTTACCCTCTTAAAAAAATTCTGAAAAGTCTCGGGAATTCCCGGGAATTCCCGGGTCTTTGATTGTAGGCTGTCTCGTGTCCCGGGACTTTGAAATTGTCGGGAATTCCCAAACCCTAGTTCGTAGACTCCTTAGAAAGTTCCTAAAGTCTGTTTGTTTGTTCTGAAAAACTAGGTACCTCAATGACTAACCCATAAAAACCTTTCTGTTACAGCTTCCCAACAATTCTGAAGGTGATGATGGCAATTATGATCTTTGTAACATTCGCACTCAACTTCTGGGCCCCATTCAACCTAGTCTGGTATTACGTGTCCAAAAAACATGACCCCAAGAAGTACTGGATTTGGGAGAGGGTGTACCGAGCTACGTTCATCGTCATCATCACTTCTTTAGCGATCGCTTTCCCGAATATAGGAAATCTAATGGGACTGGTAAATATGTTTCTTTATCAATAATTAATATATAATTATCTTTAGTAATAATAAAGCTGAAGAATTATTTTTTTTCAACGCGCTAATCTCTGGAACTCCCAGTCGGATTTGAAAAATGGTTTTTGCTATACGCTATTTACCACCCTAGGACACTTAGAGGTGGAGCAAAACAAAAAAAAAGACTTGAGAGGTGTCAAGGGACACCCGGATGGAACGAAGTATAACTGGCTTGCTTTCTATAAGAGAGAGAGAGACAGACAGAGAAACACGCGCACGCCGCACGGCTTACAACTATAGCAAAAAGTGTCGTTCCAACTTTTGGTCTTAATTTTAGCCCCCTTTCGCAACGCGCGATAAGGAACTTCGTTCCAATAACACTTAGATTAGGGAAAGTGTTCTTGGGTCTTTCCATTTTTAGGATCATTAATCTGTCAGCAATAGCCTGGAGTTTAGAAGTTGGCGGTGTGATTTCCCTTTGCCTCGGAAAGGACGTTAAACCACCTGCGCCTGATCTCTCTCCGGTCGTGTCGGATTGCCGTCCCATCCGAATAAGAGAGTGAGGGAAGAGTGAGTACAGTCACGAGCACCAATATGTCAACACTTGGCAACTTTCAATTGCGATTTTTTCGAGAAACAACGAATGCAACGTTAAAATACGACACATTACATAAACCTATGGGTTCGAAAATGCTATGTTCGTAACAACATAAAATTTCATTAAAAATTAAAGAGTAAATCGCTTTTGAATAAAGCCGAGTGTATACATACTTTTACTCGTGACTGTACACCTGTGTCTGCGCATACACCTGTCCACTATAATATCTGCCGAGACTAGCCATCTAAGATAAGATAGGATAACATTTATTTGTCAAAAATAACGTGTAGGTTTTATAATGAGATGGAAAAAGAGAAAAAAGAAGTCTCAACATGTTTTGCCTAGAAAGGCGTACAAATACAATCGAAATAAATTATTCATATTAAAAAGAAGTAGACAATATAAATTGACAAATTCATAACAAGCGATACAATTGATAGTTAAATAGAGTTGTTAAAATACAGATAATTCGTTAATGTCCAATAGCAAATATGTTAAAAAGTAAAATGTCAATAAGCTTTAAAATAATGTCAAGAGTTAATAATGTCATAATGTTCAAAATCATAATCCAAAATAATAATTAATTAGAATTACATTAGCATGTATGTCTAAAGTAATTTATCATTTAAATAGTCGGCAACGTTATAATAGCATTTATTTATTAAAAGTTTTTTAATGCTTTTGTTAAAGCTATTTATATTTAAATCTTTGCATGCCTTTGGTAGCTTGTTGTATATATTTTTTTTAATCTAGGCTAGTCTCTGCTGAGACCAGTCACCATGACCGAAATTCAGTCTGGAGGACTATTATTTTTATCTAGTGTGTTTTGGATTATACTCTAAGATCCTGACACTGATTTTCTTTTCCAGCTCGGTGCATTTTGCTTGTCCAACATGGGTTTCATATTCCCGGCCATCATTGAGCTACTTGTGGTATGGGAAACTCCTGGCCTGGGGAAGTACAAATGGCGATTGTGGAAGAACGTCGTAGTTCTAATAGTAGGAGTGCTATTATTCGTAGCCGGCACCTACTCAAACGCTAAAGGATTAATTACAAGCTTGCAAAATTAACTTAGTTTTGTTATATAAATATAATTTTTTTTAAGCTCACCAGTGGTTTTCTTTTACGGTTCCTTGAAGCGATTTTGTAAGATATTTTTATAATAAGTAGGTAGAATACTGCAAATAAGTAATGGAAATCTATACAAATAAATTAAGAGGCAGACAGGGAGAGCACTGGTGGCCCAGTGGTAACCGTCCCGACTTACTTGTTGTAGCCGTTGTAGGTCGTGGGTTCGAAGCCAGCTAGGCGATTTACTTTGTGTAAGTCATTTCATCACCACTGCTCTCAAAACGGTAAAGGAAAACATCGTGAGAAAGCTGTTCTAGAACCAAAAATTCGAAGACATGTGATGTCTACGAACCCGCACGGGGCCCACGTGGTAGATTATAGCCCAGTCCCTACAAAGAGATTCCAAGCATAGCTCGTTCCAAAGCTCGCTGAGCAACCTTGAATTATGGACCAGCCGTAACGTGAGCCGTTTTGGCTCCGTAAGTCATAACAGGCAGGCAATTAAACCCCCTGATCCCTTTATTAACACGTTGCGGGACGCACTGCATTAGCAGTCGATTTTTCGGTGTTGAAAATGACCGTACGGGCACCGCCGTACAATTTTAACTTTATCTGAACTGAGGTACGGGCATTACAGCGAAATTTTGTAGGAACAAGGAAACCCGTTTTTACTGTCATACCACATCGATCCGGCTATTAAAGTACTGTCATCGTATATTATTCTTTAGTATTGCTCTAGGGCGGTACGGATAAAGCAGTGGTCGGAACTTGTATGAATAATTTTCTGTCATATCGCATAATTTGAAAAAGTCAGTACCGTCCCGCAACGTGACGCAACGCAACCATCAGAGAGAGACCATCCCGGCACAAGTTACCGTGACTCACTTGGAAAACCTTAAATAGACTTCGTATGCAAGTAGGCCGCAGCGAGGACAACCTCCACAAGTGGGGGTCCATGGACGGCTCAGAACTTTAAATTTTCAATTCAGCAACCAAGTTTATGAGTACGGGACGGCGTACCGATGGCACGTGTACCTTTGGTGGCACGCGTCAAAATAATTTGAGCACGGCATCAATTGATGAATTTAGGTACAGTCACGAGCACCAATATGTCAACACTTGGCAACTTTCAATTGCGATTTTTTCGTGAAATAACGAATGCAACGTTGAAATACAACACATTACAAAAACCTATGGGTTCGAAAATGCTATATTCTTAACAACATAAAATTTAATTCAAAAATAAAGGAGCAAATCGCTTTTGAATAAAACCGAGTGTATACATACTTTTGCTCCTGACTGTACAGACGCCAGCAGATCAAGCTACCCGAAACTGTAAAATTTTTCTAATCAACGTGGAACCTTAATGCTTTAGCGATAAAGTTGAAAATCTATTAAAGAAATTTGACAGATTGTAGTAGCTTGATGTGCAGGCGTCTGTACATATGTCACAATAACAGACATAGAAATCTGAGCGCGATATTTACCTATGATTTTTAGCAAAAATAACACTAAAGACTTACTTAGAAACCGTTTGCTAAAAGTAACAAAATTATGAACCTGATATAAATTATTTGACATCTAGTTTGCTGCAGCAGACGCTGCACTTATTTGCTTTTTCATGTAAATAAATACCTATAATAATAATCCTACTAATATTATAAACATGAAAGTTTGTATGGATGGATGGATGTTTGTTACTCTTTCACGCAAAAACTACTGAACGGATTTGGATGAAATTTGGCATACAGCTAATTTATAACCGGGATAAACACATAGGAGGGTCCCATATCGGGATAAAAAGTCTATCCCGATATTCCCACGGGAGCGAGACTTCTGCGGGTGAAACCGCGGGGCGATGCTAGTATAATAAATACGGACAGTGTCGATTCATTTATCGATATAATGCAGTAGGCAAAAAGGGTGCCAAGCGGAAATGGGATCGCGCACGTCACGTTAGCCGCATGCACAGTGTTCGCTGGGCAACAACAGTCTCCACACGGTGGGTGCGTGAGGATTGACGGCGCCGCCAAAACCGGCCCAGGAATGGATGGTGAGACGACCCAGGTGCGTACCGCAAAGGTGGCTCTAGATAAGGACGCCTGGAAGATCAAAATCAAAAGTAATGTATTCAAATTAGGCTGAGAATCAGCACTTTTCGAACGTCAAAATTACAAAAGACAGTCCCCCAAAAACGCCTGCCCTTCACCACTTCCTAGTGCTATCGCTGGCAAGAAGAGGTGGCGCAACAAAGTCCCCAGCAGCACAGCTGTCTGTTCAGTTAGAAAATACTTGATACTTGATTGTATACAATAAGTACTAGGTGTTAAGTAATTAACATTACAAGACACAGAACATCAAATTAAATTATTTGCCATATGTCAGCTGGCCACGCCAATATACCAACAAATTTAATAAAAACTATACGTACTCAAGCTAAAATTTAATTAATTAAAATTAAAATGTAAATAAAAACTTACTACTTGGGGGAGGGAAGGATTTGGGGGGGGGGGGCTTTGCTCAAAAATGGGACAGCATAGGCTTATAAAAAAAATACCTACCTTTAACAATTAAAATTACTGTACTAGTAAACGTCTATTTCTATTTGCAAACAAAGAGTAAGTAGGTATTAAGTATTGTGAAAGTTTTTTTTTGTCCCGTTGTCACTAAGTCAAAATTATTTTTTGGCACATCAAGGCCGCATTAAATATATTTTATTTGGAAAAAATGTCACGTCGTTATACAGAAGTTCGAAATCCCTGACCTATAAACGGCTACACATCAAGCTATACATAACCAGTATAAGTTGACTTCTGATTGTACGAAAAACTTATACAATGTGAGGTCAGCTTAAACTAGAGATGCATAGCTTGATGTGCTGCTGTGTGTACCTAAACATCCATGAAAATTAATCAACATTAAAAAATAACTGACTGTAACTGTCTACGGTGTAAATAACTTTCCGATTGTCCACGGCTGTTGTAAAAGCATACTTTGCAAACTACATATGATAATTGATTTCATAGATCGTGGATAATCAATACGTCCACCGTAAGTTTTTTAGTTCTCTAAGTATTATCAGTCTGATAGTACATAAATATGTCACCATGACTAAAGTATTTTTTGTTCTGTTTATTTTATTGGTTTGCAGCTATTTAAACACTGGAAAGGTAAGTAATTAACTTCTATTTTTTTTTTCATTAATAAAAATAGTGTAGGTACCGTCCCACTATATATTTTCTTCAATATGCTCATAACATAGTTACTATACTTCTGTTATATTGCGAATCTGGTATTTAGAGAATCCGGTATTCTGAGATCAAGCCCTTTTTGCAACGTTAAAATATGTTATTAAAATTCGTAGGCAGAGAAATCAACAGAAATAGCAGATAATACTGAAAATACTAAGAGTGATGACGAAGATGACTCCGCCTCAATACAAGTTGTTCAAAGGGATGTGGTCGCAGATCAACAAGCCAAACCATTAGTAGAATATAGCAACAATTCACAGGAAGAAGAAAATAACACAGAAGTTCTAAAACATGCGAATACGAATACAACGAAAGCTCAAGCCAAATACGATGCTTTTTTTGAAGATTTGATCAATGACTCTGGTGAGATACCCTTAGAAAACCGAGATGATAACCATGACGAAGTATCAATACCTGGCGCTGTTTCTATTGAAGACAATGGCCACGATAAAATAGCTATTGTTTTCGAAGATATTACTAAAGCTTACAATCATGTTGAAAAAAGTCCAGAAGACAGTACGATTATTGCCGAAGACGAAAATAATTGGAGAAGTGCAGAAAACTTTCATTCTGATGAAAACAAATATGCTCATGACACGGCAAATGAAGATAGTGTTGAAGATGATAAAGACTATAGTGTCGAAGACTATATGGATAAAAAGATCGACTTAGAAGTCAGAGGCAGAATGGAAACAAGACCTGAAAGGAGGCAACATTTTAATACAAGGCCAATGAATGTGAGACATTATGGGCCACCTGAAGATCATGGGATGTTAGGTAAGAAGAACATGATAGTTTGGGAGAGTCTGCGCTATGGCACTGACTTTGTCGGGAGCACTGGTTGCCAGAATAGCTACCGCAAGTGCGGACAGTGGTTTTATTGGAAACAGTCAAATTGCAAGAGCTAAAGTGAATTTAGCTCGAGATGTTGGGCATCCCAAATCAAATCATTTATTTGCATACAACCACCATACCAGATTCAGTGGATGTTACAAAAGCTTCAACTCGGAAAGGTTCGGTTCGACAGGGATGACGAGGGTTGGAGTGCACAAAGTCCCCTTTATCCTCGTCGAACCTGGGAACCGGGATGGTTTACTATCCAACACTACTCGGGTTTGAATCTCAGTATGAGGCTGTGAGGTAGTATGAGGGCAGAAAGTCCTTAGAATCAGCTCCTTGAGTTGTAAGAATTTATTAACACATAAAATAATAATTATTATTTTTACCTTTACAGATTCTGGGCCTATGAGAGGTTTCGGAGAAATGGTGGTACCTCGTTACAGGCCAGTGTTGACTAGAAGTGGAATTGTATATACACCGACTTTATTCCCAATGCAAACAGGACCATCCCTTTTAGACCGATTATCAGGACGCAACTGGGTTTCAAATAGAGTTCATATGAGTCAAGAGGCAGAGGCGTTCAAGCCACGCCATAACAGAGTAATTGGAGTACCCCACTATGAAGATTCAAAAATGATAGATGAGTACAGTGACTATGAACCTAATACTAATACTTACTCCTATACACCAGTCAGGAAGGTGAGTACGCAGGCGCCACCCCAGCAGATCGTTGCTCCTAACAAATTTGATGTCTTCCAAAAGCTTGTGGATGCATCAAATCATCCTAAGTCACAAAAGAGAGCGTTTAATGAGTTCCCTGGTAATTACCATACTCAACGACAGTATCCTGAGAGCTTAATTGGGGCTTACAACGTTCGGAGAGTTCGTCGAAACGCATGGGATGAACCACCCTTTCAAGATATTTAAGATTTTATATAATTAAAATATAATTAAAACAATATTGTTGATTGTTATTAATAAACAGCCAATGAAGTTGTTTTCTTCTACTAGAGGAATAGAAATAAATTTAAAAAATAAGAAGTAAAATAAAAAATAATATTAGGTAACTCGTACAACCCGCAAGACGTCGCCGTCGCTCGGATGCTTAGTAGCAGAGGTCGTTATGAATGGTCAACCTACATTATTCACTAAGGTCACCTTGACACTGAGTAGACCGTAGTACCTGCCTACATAAGCTGTAGGTACTTACGTATCAAAAAACCATGGTCCATCCGCGCAAGTGTTTTTGTCAAATGGGATGGAATTATCAATTACCTGACTCAATGATAATTTTAACATTAAATTTGATTACCTTTTGTAATACCTTTGGAGGTATGAGGAACAGGGTGTAAAATTCACTCATCCTCCATGGAAAAGGGAGGATCCTCTGACCAGACGGGTGTTGTGTCTGGCGGGCAATTGCCCCACAACTGATGTCGGGCAGTTTGTGTTCGCATGTGGCGTTGTAGATACTGCTACAAACCAACTAAACTCAGCTTTAGTTGGTTTGGCGCGCGAGGAATTGGAAAATTTCAGTTTCTTCTTTCGGAATTTTCCCAATTTTATTGCAGTATCGGGTTGACCTTGGCCATAAAAACCATTTAGGTTCCGAGAAATATAGCCCTACGACGCACCGTTTTCAGAATTATTTAAAACGATCTATATTTCCAAAATGGTAGCTCAGATGAAAATCTTTTTTGGAAAGAAATTGCTGCTCTAGTGGACCAGAGAATCACGAGATCTTGTAGAGCCCCCGAAATATTGAGAAAAAAAAATGAGAAAATTTTTGGAGGCCCATAATTCGGAAACGGTGCATCGCCGTCGTAGAACCATGGGTCTCAGAGCTTAAATGGTTTCTATGGACAAGGTTATTAGGATGCTGCAATAAAAATGGCTGAAATCTGTTAAAAAAAAATCTCCGATAATTTGACTGTCCTCTGCACCTAAGGATACGCAAGCCGAAAGATCGACCGACAGAAATGATTTTTACTTTTTTTTCTCTCATTATTTCGCGGGTTTTTTTTTATTTCATCTCATGGTTTTTCGAGCTACCATTTTGGAAACAGCGTTTTATATAAAATAAAATTTGGAGGCCCATAATTCGGAAACGGTGCGTCGTAGGGCCATGCTTCTCAAGGTTAACCTTCTTAGATAAATTGAATTAGTGGGATTTATATTAGATTATTAACTATTATAAATCCCACTAATTCAATTTATCCACTCGTACACACACCCCCATACACTCCCTCACACACACACAGACACAAACACATCACACTATCAACGATAGACTCACCTAAACTGACACAAATTTAAAGCGTAATTAACTTATTGATCAGCAACCTTTTGTACAGTATTGTATACCTTTGCTGCGACTGAACACTGTCTTCCAAGATAAAGGCTCCTGGCCTAGCTTGAGATTCAGCATCAGTACATATATATTGTAACATAAACATCATAGGACTGTCCATACTTAAGTACGTATTTTTTTTTTTTTTTTTATTAACCCGAAACAGCAATAAAGTTTTTAGATTTCGGAATATTGATGTCCAAAAAAATTTTTTTTTGTTTTCTTTGCTGCTAAGCGTATACTCCAACTCCTCCTCCGCCCCTAAGACGACCCACTAACCAACTCTTTACTGATGTGAATGGCTACTTTGTAATATCACTGTCATGTCAATGTCATAACTTATTTTATCAAAGTACGTATCTTCTATTTTGTTGATTATAACCGTTATTCTAAAGGTTTATCTTATTACAACGCTTATATTTAAAATAAATAACAAAATCACTAGTTCGAAATTCTACTGACTTGACTGCTAAATTTTTTAATACGTATTTTATTTCCGAACGAAACGCAACTTGAATGAAATGTCAATATCAATGTCATTGTCAATGTCAAATGACTTGTCAAAATTGTTTATAGTTACTTGTGTAGAAAAATTATAGGTACTTTCAATAAAATTTATTTCCATTCTGTGCAACAACTGAACTAAACATGGGTAAAAGATATATTTGTGATTACTGCAACAAGTCAATGGTAGCGGCACCAGCTATCGTTCGGACGCACAACAATGGGCTAATTCACCAAAAGTTAGTTCAAGAACACTATCAACAGTTCAAAGGTATAATATTATTAATTATTATTTAACAAGCTGCCTGCCTGCCTGATGATATTTCCCATCGGCAACGTAGGTTTGAACCCAGACAGGCGCTTTACTTTGTCAACATTTTTTATACACCACGGCTCTCAAAACGGTAAAGTAAAACATCGTGAGGAAACCGGCATGCCCTAGATTCTAGGGCATGTCGGTTTCCTCACGATGTTTGATTAATTCAAGGGCCTAGAATCAATTAATACCTATTCAAAGACATGTGACATCTACCAACCCGCACTGGACCCGCATGGTAGATTATAGTCCACTCCCTCTCGAAGAGAAGAGGCTTGTGTCCCAGCAGTGGGAACATTATAGGTCAATTATGGGCACAAATATACAAAATATCTTGCATCTCGCCTTGTTTACTATGTTGTATACAACCAAATATAATTTAACTTTTCACAAAAATCATTTTTTATGTTGTTATATTTCAGATCCTGAGACCATACTAGCAGAGGAGAGCAAAAAGAAGCCGTGTACAAGATTCGCCAATGGAGCATGTCAGTTTGGCAGCATATGCCGCTTTTCACACTACAGTGTGGAACAAATACAAGCTCTAAGAGAACACGGTACAGCTTTTATTGTTACAAGTATAAACATAAATACATAATCATGTTCCCACTGCTGTAACTCCTCTCTTCTGAGAGTGAGTAGGCTGTAATCTACCACATGTGCCCATTTTAACGCTAAGAAGAAGAACATTAAGAGAGAGCCCATTGACATCTTAATGAATCTAGTTAATATTTTTTACAAAATGTACTCAATTGTAATGTAATGTTCTTCTAATGTTTCGTTGTTGTTGCCTCGTTTTTCTCGTAGTCTCAGGCCGACTGCTGATTATGCTGGGTATGATTTCCGGGTCGGGCAGTGTTTTTGGGGTTTTCCATCTGGAGTGTCTCGATAGTAGCCCGGATTCTAAATAAATTTATGCCGGGTTATGGCAATAGGCTCGCTCCCTATTACATGGGACTTTACGGTGCACCTCTGCCTGACCCTTCAGGAATACAGGCTTGATATGTAATTATAACAGCCGCACAGGTCGATCGGTCCGGGTAGCCTATGCTTGCCGCAGTTGGTCTGTGCATGGATGACTATCTTTACATACCGAGACCCCTCCGTGCCTCGGAAAGCACGTTAAGCCGTTGGTCCCGGCTGTCATTCGTGGATCTTTGACAGTCATTACGGGTAGTCAGAAGCCCGAAAGTCAAATAACCAGTCTTACCAAGGGGTATCATATTACCCAGTAACTGGGTTGTGGAGGTCAGATAGGCAGTCACTGTATGTAAAATACTGGTATTCAGCTGCATCCGATTAGACTGGAAGCCGACCCCAACATAGTTGGGAAAAGGCTCTGCAGATGATGACTTTGTGCACTTACAATTTCTTTCATGCAATTATTTTTTTCTACTTTCAGTTGCATCAAAAAACATGCCGAAAGATGTAATATTTCCATCCTTCGAAGAGCTTGTTCATAAACTTCTGAACGAAAAAACAAATAAGGAACAGGACTCAAGCGATGGCAACACTGTTATGTATGATAGTAATGGTGTCACTCATACTTTTCCTTGGACTTACAACAGTGTTTTGGACAGTTATGCTGACAACTTACCTCCTAGTGTCAAGAGATTGAAGATTGAAGATTTTACTGATGCGAAAATTGAGTCTTGGGGCTGATTATTAAAAACTGATCTGGTATCGAAAGCATTTTCGGCCTGTAGCAGACCACTAGTGCCTGGGACTGTGGCGGCAATCACATCGCCACATGCGCATGATGCATCAGACTGATGTCACGTAAAATCCTGCATCGCGCAAGCAGAGTTTACCGCGCCACTAGCATAATATATACAACATCCCGAGTTCCCGATATCAATCGTCGGGCAGTTGCCCACCAGATACAACACCTGCTGGTCGGAGAATCCTC
This sequence comes from Apamea sordens, assembly GCA_945859715.1. Lineage (NCBI taxonomy): Eukaryota > Metazoa > Arthropoda > Insecta > Lepidoptera > Noctuidae > Apamea > Apamea sordens. The sequence continues at coordinate 7,053,782 of OX244009.1, read as the reverse complement.
CCTTTTCTGTTGAGGATGAGTGATCTTTACACCCTCGTGCCTCTACACTGGTGACTGAACATGGACATTAGCGCAGCCTTCGTGCAACTACTTCAGCGTGACGTCATCACGACATCGACAGCCAGCACTCACGGCTTCAACGGGTATCCTGACGCTGCAAGTAGGTGGCTTGCAGCGGACGCGCATTCCTGACCATCACGCTCAGCCTCATCAGCTACCTTGGCACAGCACACTGCACTTTCGGCCGGTTAACAAGAAGCTCTTAAAACCCTCTCCTGCTCGACGCCAGTAGTCAGCGTCAACCCGGCGCTGTACTACATGCAACGCCCTGGCACCTCAACATCGCCACCCCGTCTTACTGAAGAATCTTCGCATTCTGGAATGGCGACCGCGTATCGAAAGACGTAGCGTTGGAAGGCCTCCCACATCGTGGACCGATGACCTTGTGATGGCCACAGGAAGCCGCTGGCTGCGAGAAGCACAGAACCGGTCGAAGAGGCGGTGCTTGGGGAAGGCGTATGTCCAGAAGTGGACGACTTTCGACTGAAATGAGGGTGATGGTGATATTTAAAACATCATGCTGTTGTACTTGTTAGTGATTATACCACATAATCACTAACAAGTACAGCAAGGGGCACATACGAGATTTTTTTTTTTTTTTGTATCGGGACACTACAAATCTTCCAACTTATATGTATACCTACATTATCAGCAAATAAATGATTTCTTTCTTTCTTTACTTTAATAAAGTAATGATAAGGAATATGATAAATTAAATATTAAGTCTTATGAATAAGGGTAAATGTAATAACACTTGCTGCGCCTTAAGCCCAGGTACTATCGCCAAAACCTATATCTGACCATTTTGAAAACAAAATCCCGTGCACATGATGACCACAGCTGCGTCCGTAAGTAAAACAAAAGAGGATCCTTTTTAGGTCGACTAATAATATGCGCTGGAAGCAGGAATAGCCCTTACGGTGGTCAGATCTAAATTTGGGCGATAGTACTTATAGTTACAGGCTAAAATTAAGAGTTATATAAACAAGTTTTTCTTCTCTAGAATTTTTCAAAATGATCAGAAGGCCAATTCTCGTAATTTAAAACATTCAAAATCTAGTCGCAGTCTCATCTCGGCGACAAACAAATGTCAAAAACCTGTCAAAATGTAGGGAAATTAGAGGTATTTTTTACAGATTGAGACTGAGATCAGACTGTGAACGTTCTTAAAATTACGAGAATCGCCCCTCTGATATAGGTTTTGGCGATAGTAGGTAAATTGTGCAAATAAATAAAAGTCGTTATATATCGCACGCTTAATCCAATACTGTCACTATCCAAAATTTTGCCAAATCGACTTTTTAATGCCATCTGTTGGGAAACGTGGAACTACGCGTAATCGCACTTACACTAGTCTAAAAGTAAAAGAAATAACCGCTAGATGGCAGTGGTCCGCTTCGTCACTAAACAAAATATTCCCCTCTCCTCAGAGGAACACTGACCTTCAACGAAAAAGTACGTGTTGCCAAGAACAAAATTTACGATTTTTGAGTGCAAAAGTGTCATTTTAGTGATTACACCGGTTTACTAGTCATATTTTTGGTAAGTAGTGCATTATTTTAATTGAAATAGTGACTTAATGTTTCTTTTTTTACCTTGTGATAGTAAGTATATATATTTTATCACTGTAAAAGTAACTAAAACCATTTTTGGTAATAAAAAAATAGTTTTAAAGCTTTTTTTATTTATTTATTTTTATTGAAAAGTAAGTCCACAGTGTCACTAAGACGAAATAAAGTAAAATAATGAAAGCAAAAGTGACACTTTAAAATAAATAACGAAAAAATATAAATTATATACAACGAAATCAATTATTTTTTGTTTTCATATTTGAGATACAATATTTACCCATATTTTCTGTATCAAAGAATAACTAAATTGTGCATGAATGCTAACGTATCATTCATGTTCACACCACAAAAAACGTTTTTTGGCTCTACTGAAAAGTTAAGTTTTTTGGATAGTGACACTATTGGTTTAACCGTGCGATATATTGGGTTATTATTTTTAATAGCAGGTTCTCATTTAACGAAAAAATGCATTGACATAAAAGCTCTCGGGTCTAATCCTTACTTTCTGAAAGTCAAAGGCTTGGTGTATATGAAAACAGCATATTACAGAGAGTACACAAAAATAAAGCAGCAATAATTTATAAGTGTGGTGGTGGGAGTTGGTTGAAATACAATATTTTAATCTCACAAAGCGACGCGCGGTTTACTTGTGTTAACACAAGTAAACCGCGCGTCGCAAGGGGATCTTACAACCAGCTCTTATAGCAGGGCAGAAGTTGAACTGTACTGCTTTTTGTAGTTAATCATAGAACAAAAAACTTGAGAGGTGTCAAGGGACACCCGGATGGAACGAAGTTCAAAGAGAGAGAGACAGAGAAACACGCGCACGCCGCACGGCTTACAACTATAGCAAAAAGTGTCGTTCCAACTTTTGGTCTTAATTTTTTCCGTCTAGCCTCCTTTCGCAACGCGCGATAAGGAACTTCGTTCGGGATCGGGAGGGTCTCAAGTTAACTCCGAGTTGTAAATTCTATTCAAACGAACGTTTCAAATTTATGTTATTTCAAGTTAAACAAATATCAACTTTATTTTTATGAAAATTAGGTTGATTTCAGAGTGACTATTGTATTAATAATTGATATATTGAAATGTTCTAAAAAAATTTGAAGTTGTAGCGTAAACTGGACTTTATTTTGTAGGAATTAAAGTTATTTTTCTATAAACTCATATTTGTTTACATTTTTGGCAAATAAATCGCGAATGCAGATTAGGTATGCTGGCTTCCTGAAATTAAGTGATAGTTTTTCTTGCTTTGAAATACGTATATGGTTCGTATAGAGGAAAGTCAAAGTCTCCTTCGCTGCATAGGTAGTCTAGATGTTCTCTGTGGTTTAGCTGGTCCGATTTCGTTCCGTCTCCCTGCGTAATAATTCATTGATGGGTAGTGTAAGAATCTGAATTCTGGTGCCACTTCGTACCTCAATGGTTCGATCTAGAACAGTTACAATACCTTTAAGGGTTCAGTAATTACATGTCGAAGATGCCTCACTGTGAATGACCTCTCCCGCTCTGGGCTGAGCGGAAGGGCGTATCAGACTTTTACTGACTAAAACCCACCCGTGTTCCTTCAGTTGCCTGTGCCAGGGGCCACGGTATCTCTTTCGAACAACCCGCAGCCCCGGCGACATCGGCCCTAGCGGACCCCGTCAGTTCGTGCTGACATCTCTTTGAGGCGCGCGTGGAACACAACGCGCCGTCGACCCGGGCCTGGTCCTTACCGGGCGGCGAGCTGCCCATTGGTCGCCGCCCGCAAGCCCGCGCCTACGGTGGCCGGGAGTCGGCTGTTGACTCCCGTCCAGGGCGTCTCCTGCGGCGTCTAGGGGCGTGAGGGCGCAGAGATTGCCTCTCCCTCACGCGCTCTGCCTCCTCCTTCTCACTGTGATACCTCGCGGTCGCGGTTTAGCTCGCTACTTCGATGTCACCTCCATATAAAACAAATGCATGCTAATAGACACGCAGTCACATGCCGAAGGATAGGTACCTCACTGCGATACATCGCGGGTAGCTTGGGTGCCTGGCATGTGAATGCGCGTCACGTCTGTTAGCATGATTTTTTTTACAGCTTTATTAGTACCTAAGTAAGTATCTAGATATAACATTAACAATAATTACCTGTTTAATGAACCCGAATAAAATAAAACAGAAGAACAAATGTATAAATGACATGGTTGGCGAAATCGTTGTAGCTACACCATTTCTGGCGTATCAAGGCAACTGACATTTATTTACTACATAATATATAATCCAATTTCAACTGCCTCACAATTTCGTTTCCAATTTATGTGATTTCGCAATAATAGTAACTTTAAGACCTGTACAGACGCAAACAGGTCAAGCAACCCGAAACTCAAATTTTCCCAATCAACTTTGAACCTTAATGCTTTAGCGATAAAATTGAAAATATCTTAAAGAAATTTGACAGATTGTAGTAGCTTGATGTGCTGGCATCTGTATATAGGTAGGTAAGAAGGGTTGGTTTCTGATACAACTTCAATATTTTTATGAACTTAAAAAGTAGGTACTAGTCATTATGAATGACTAGTAATACTACTAGTAGGTACTAGTCATTCTGAAATACACTTTATTAATATTGCTATAATGTTGATATTTGTTAAAAGTGGAAATGAAATCAATTTCTATTGACTTTACATTGATTTATTGTTATTATTTCAAAGAAATTCCGATTTCATGTTAAATCAAAATGCTGTTTGGAAGTCTTGTGTCATAATCCACCGCTACAGTAGATAAAGTTAAACGCATGTTCACGGTAACAGTTTGACAGTCACAGCGCCTTTATGTCGTAGCAATAAGGTTTGTTTTCATAGTTCAAGTGCGGTTGGCCGTACCTATTCCTACTTTTGCAAATTATTAGATAGATATGTACCCTACAGTCACCAGTTTAGTTAATAGAAAACAAACAATTCATTAATAAAATTAAATTTCATTCGAAAACATCCAATCGGTTTCTTACTAAAGTTCAACTATATCCGACAAAACTGGTTACTTAGGTATCTCTTTTGGTGACTGTACACCAAAAAAAAAAATACTGTAGAGTTATGAACTATGTCTCAGGGAGTATAGATTCATCAATCCTAAACCGAAAGAAACTGCTGCTGCTGTCACTGGTGGGCATAGGACTCCCCCAAGCACCGCCACTTCGACCGGTTCTGTGCTTCCCGCATCCAGCGGATTCCAGCGGCGTCTCAAAGTCATCACCCAAAGGGCAATGGATTTAACTTATCCTCTAAAAATTTATTGACCTGCTGATGATGGATCCTTTTTGAAATTTAATGTACAGACGCCAGCACATCAAGCTACCACAATCTGTCAAATTTCTTTAATAGATTTTCAACTTTATCGCTAAAGCATTAAGGTTCAAGGTTGATTGGGAAAATTTGACAGTTACGGGGAGCTTGACCTGCTGGCGTCTATACCTCCAAAAACTATTCGCGCTTCTAATGATGCACTTTTTTAAATCATTGAGGGTCTAACTTTCTGCTAGGCTAGCTAGGGTACCCCGACCAAAAGGGTTAGGTTAGGTTGGAACTGTGACTAACCGCGCAAGCCGAGCGAGCGAAGCGAGCGGTGCTGCGCGACCCGGCCGGCGAGCGCTAGTAGCGCTGTGCTGCATTCAAGTTGGTCGCAGTTATTTGGCTATTTAGTATATTATTTAGGACCCCAAAATAGGAATTAAGTATTTGAAGTTCACAAAAAGAGGCGCTATCATTATATTAAAGTGATCAATAATATTCTTAGCAGCGCAAAATGATAATTAAGTAAGTACACATGATTATTTTTGTGAACAACAAACAATTAAAGAACCAGTTATTTAAAAAAATATACAGAATTCGATAATAGTCTTATGGCTGTTTTTTATTTATAATATAAAGCAATTGTGGAGATATTTTCTTCATTCGTGACACCACCTTATAGAATTCCGTGCCTGGGTTAATTTTCGCTTTTATTGATCCCTGTAAAGATTGAAATAAAATATTGTAATTCTATTGCTTGTGCTTTTTTAAACTTTTGAACGCCAGAGCATAAACGCACGCGCGTGCCCTCCACGCCAAGCCACAATTTCACCGCAAATACCTACAAAAAGAATAGGGATACCAAAATGACTTGTTTATTTCGATGATAAAGTGCACCGCATTTTTTGTCACATATTTGTGTCGTTGGCGTACAGGGCACGCGCTTGCTTGTCACGTATATGTGACAATGGCGTTCAAAAGGCACCTAGAGCGGCTGGATAGGCTTATAAGCAAGAAGGTACAGACGCCAGCAGGTCAAGCTACCCGAAACTGTCAAATTTTCCCAATCAACCTTGAACCTTAAAGCTTAAGCGATAAAGTTGAAAATCTATTAAAGAAATTTGACAGATTGTAGTTGCTTGATGTGCTGGCGTCTGTACCTACGCGTACATACTAGTTCGAGCTACCGCCGACACCGACCAATCAGGGACGGTTCACAATTTTACGGGTGATAAAATCGGACAGGTTGTGAACCCTGTCGGTGAGTAGGTATAGGTTCGTTCGCAACTTGTCGGTTTGACATGGATAGATTATAAATTATCGAAAATGAATACGTTATATTATAAGCAGTAGGTATGGCACAGTTCACAATTTATCAACAGTTTACAATATCGCGAGATAGTTGTAAAAATAATGTTTTAATAGTTTGCTTAGCGTAGGTACCTATAACGCATTTCGTTTTTTGTGGTGCAAGTGGGCCCTAAGTTATAATTTTTGTACAAAGAACAACAGCTGTTACAATACGGGTCGAAATACAAAAACTGGCTCGATAGTTAGCTTGGATCGTTAGAATTCGGTTTGTGATGAGACGGTAAAAGTTTACAAGTTGATAAGAAATCTCACTAGTTTTTTTTTCTGTGAAGTAGACCTCATAGCGCTTTTTGGCTTTACTTCTTCTTTCCATACTCCATTCCAGTAGTCCTGAAACATTTAAACGCCTGCTGATATAATACGTACAAAAATCTGTACGAGGTTCTTTTGGCGTGTGGCCAAAATCAGAACTGAGGCCGGTAGGAACACGGGTGGGTTTTAGTCAGTAAGAGTCTGACACTCCCTCCTGCTCTACCCAGAGCGGGAGGAATCATTCGATGATTTCCCATCCTCAAAAAAAAAAAAAAGAGGCCGCTATCTTGTTTTTGGAACGAAGTTCTTTTACGGAGCTTGCGGCAGGAGTAAACTGGTAGAAATCGTCCCGTAACGAAAACGGGTAATGCCCCATCCAAAAATAATAAAGAGATAGAGAGAGAAATGTTTCATGGTTTTCGAGGCTTCTGAAGCCGATTGTAATGTCAAAATGAAAATTCAAGATGGCGGCTGCGAAAATTTTAAATGTTTTCATCATTTTGAAATTTTCGCAGCCATCTTTGATTTTCATTTTGAACTTCGTTCCTGCAGTGGATCCCTCGACCCACGCGTTTTTTTTTTTTTAAATATTATACGCGTATTTTTTTGCTTCCTTTACGTTCTCGTTCTCTGCATTGCTCTAAAATCGATGAAGGAAAATAGTGAGGAAACCGGTATGTCTTAGAACCAAAAATTCGAAGACATCCACCAACCCACACTGGGCCCTTGTGGTGGATTACGACCCACTCCCTCTCACAGAGAGAAGTCCTGTGTCCCAGCAGTGGGAACATTATAGGCTAATTATATAGGTACGTTCATACATCCCAAAGAAAACTTATTAGTAGGTACATACCCCAGTTCTCAAAATATTTTTCCGATCAAAGTCGCTCTCTAGGTCTGTATCTTTGCCTGCTCTCAACAATGCAGATTCCTTTGCCACCAGTAACACAAGTTCAGGAGGAGCCTGTAAAACTTTTTATTAAAACGAAGTCATCATCTGCCTAGCCTTTTCCCAACTATGTTGGGGTTGGCTTCCAGTCTAACGGGATAGGGCTGAGTAGTAGCTATCAGTATTTTACATGGAGAGACTATCTATCTGATCTCCACAACCCAGTTTCTGGGTAACATGATACCCCTGGTTATCAAACTTTAGGGTTTCTGACTACCAATAACGACTGTCTAAGATATTACTACGCAGGTTGCGTGACAGTCCCAACATCATTCTGCACGCGATCGCCGCCCGGGAAGATAGTCCGCTTGTGTGGGCGTTAGCGGACCGAACCAGATCTGTTTTAGTTATTAAGTACTAACATCTAGGCTAAGTAAGATTGTAACTGACACAATGGACCGCATTTGTAGTCTGAATAAATAAATGATTATTATTAAACGAATAACAGCCGGAAGCATCGGCTTAACATGCTATCCGAGGCACGGGAAGGTCTCAGTATATAATGGATAGTCAACTATTCAAGGACTCGGCTAGCGATGTTACATTCGATCGACAAGTGTGGCTATCATTTCTAAGCCACGAGGCCATGATAAATCCGTTATACCTAATTGGTTTATTTTATACCTTAGGTAATTTAAAATTGATGTACCTTTTCAGGAGTGAGGTAATCATCATTTTCTGCTGCAATTTTTTTTTTTAAATCCTGGCAAAAAAAAAATATAATTACTATAAATCTACTGCTGTCTCTGTTTCCACTTACATTTACTTGAAAAGTAGGACACGCTGGAAATGTTAAGAGTATTACGTTATAGACGGAATGTATGTAGATGTTAAGAAGTTTAAAAAAAAATGTCATTTACCAAGCAGTTACATGGTGATCTGACCACCCATAAAATATAAATTATACCATAGATTAAATTCATGGGATTTGAAATGTATTTTTTAAATTCCAGAATAAGAAGAAAAGAACAGTATGTTAGCCGTAGTTACTTGGCTATTTAGAATTAATTGATACCAGTTCACCATTTGTCGGTTTACCATGGACAGATTATAAACTATCGAAAAATAACACGTTAAATATTGTAAATGGTTTGTTGCAGTTCACAATTTACCGACAGATTACAATCTCTCGAGATAGATTATAAACTGACGGTGTTCACAATCATACGGGGACATAGATAACATACTCGGGTGATCAAACAAGTCGCGTATGCGTACATCATTATTCAGGTCAACGATCACGTAATCGCATATTCTAGCGACCGTCACTTTCGGACGCAGGGTGAGGGTACAGTTCATCATCTGTCACTTATGTACATATTTTCACACTGGCGCGATTCGTCTTTGCCAATCTTCGTCTTTTAATTCATCTTGCGTCTAGAGGTGCTATACACAAGTCCAGCCGGTCGATTCTGTAAAAATCTCACTGTGAAAACTCAAGTGAAGTGAGCTTGATGTGAGTTGTCAATAGTGTCAATCCCCAGCATTATTTGGAATGACAGCTCACTACACGCTCACTTCACCTAAGTTTTCACGGTGAGATGGTTACAGAATCGCACTGCAGCTTGGCATGATTCGACAAAAGACCGGGCGGCAAAATCGAATTTATATAGTACCTATACGTTCGGGAAAAAGTCGCTTGGCTTAGCCGTAAATGGTGCCGAGCCATCCCGTACGTGAGTACGGGAACGCTCGGCACCATCAGGTCTTCGTTCTGCAGCTTTCCTCGCTTAAAAATTTAGGCGAGGAAAGATGCAGAACGAAGTTTGACAATCGGCATTAGCCGAATGAAAACCGAATATGTATAGTAATTAGGTACTTTGGATCGGCTTTGGATGGCAACGCAATAGGATGATAGTTAAAGATAAAAGTAGGTATACAAATGTGGACATACCTTAACATTATTCTTATCTGCCCGTGTATTCTGTGAAAAACCTCACTGTGAACACTTAGGTGAAGTGAGCTCTCAAGAGTGTCAACTCCAAGCATCAGCCGATCTATACTGTTAATAGCTCACCATGAAAACGGTGAATGAGCTGTCAATAGTGGCAATCCCTAACATCAGAGGGGCAATTCTCGTAATTTTAAGAATGTTCACAGTCTGATCTCAATCAGTCAAAAATGCCTCTAATTTGCCCACATTTTTAACATTATTTTGTTTGTGGGCGCGATGAGAGGATGAGACTGCGACTAGATTTTGAATGTTTTACATTACGAGAATTGGCCTTCCGATCTTTATCAATTTGTCAAAAATACTTCAAATTTTCCTACATTTATGACAAGTTTTTGACATTGATTGTCGCTGAGATGAGATTGCGACTAGCTTTTGAACGTTTTTAATTACTAGGAATTGGCCTTCATCCGATCGATTCTGTAAAAATCTCACCGTGAAAAGTTAGGTGAAGTGACCTTAGAGTGAGCTGTCATTAGTGTCAATCCCTAGCATTAGTTGGAATGACAGCTCACTCCACGCTCACTTCACCTGAGTTTTCACGGTGAGATGGTTACAGAATCGCACTGCAGGTGGAATGACAGTTCACTTCACCTAAATTTTCACGGTGAGATATTTACAGTAGGTCGACTGAGTGCTGTGACTGCTAGTTTTTGTATCAAGCAACATTTTAAGTAATTTCACTTATTATAGAAAGAATGAAGCTTCTCAAGATTTCGGAAGGTACCTGACAGACGCCAGCAGGTCAAGCTACCCGAAACTGTAATTTTTTCCCAATCAACCTTGAACCTTAATTCTTTATAGCGATAAAGTTGAAAATCTATTAAAGAAATTTGACAGATTGTAGTAGCTTGATGTGCTGGCGTCTGTATCTACTTACTTGTGCTATAGATCTTCGGCCCAAATCTTCATAAAGGTTGCTTTGCTCCACATGTTGATTTTCGCCGATTAGATCTGCTTTGTCACCCATTTTTATCTCACTGAGGAACCTGTGCATGGTATCCTAAACAAACACACAAGGACGGTACAATCCTCGGGCGCTTGGTGGCTAACATAGATATCCAGGTGCACGGTTCCAATTGAAATGGAAATTGTTTATTGAAATAATTGATTTACATAAATATTTACAAAATAGTACCTTAATACTAGGTGTAGGTAAAAATATATTTTTCTTTGTTTCTAATAAGGGCCTACAGTAATTATCACTTCGATATTATGTGTGTGTGGATTCATACCTTCTCCATTTATTTCTCTGGTAATAAAGGTAGAAGTATCTTATTGATAATTATATTTTTTATTCGAGCCGTTTGGGGTTGAAACCCTCGGGCCGTGGGGTCCAAGTGCTCATGGTCTTTTTAAGGAAATTTCAAAACGACTGCTTGACACTTCCCATGACCCAAGGGCTGCCTTTAGTCGTAGTCGATTAGCTTGTAAATTGTAATTATTTCCCTTAGATTTTGTATGTCTCTCACCTGATATGTTTTCTGTCTTTTCCTATCATTGTCCTTCAAACCTGTCATTTTCGATTCGTCATTTGTCTCACGTGTTTCTTGTTCCGAACTTTCATCTTCCGAATCATTTTTTTCACCTTCGCTGTCATAGTTGTTATCGTAAGTACTTTGTTCTGATTCTTCTATATGTTCTGATGCTTCGTCCGATACTTCAGTGCCGGAAATGATAGAATCTGCGTCATCTTCTCCTTGCTAGTTAGAAAAAAAAAGGTAGGTAATACCTAGAGAGCTGGGTATATTGATAATGCCGCTGTGTCAGTGTCAGCAACCCAACAAAAACCTTATAATAATGAGAATAAAGATCACTGTAATTTGGACATTGATGAAAATTCACAGGTAAAATAACTGTGACACATCTATAGAATGTTATTGAACTAGACACAACATTCTTACCGCATCAATAAAGCTCCCTATAGAAAAAAGAGTAATAATAAATAGTAAACACTTCATGACATCCAAAGCAAAGGAACGAACATAAAAGCGAGGCGCAATAAAATTTTATTGGAATTCTTGATTGAAAAAAAATTAATCGAAGTTGAATTTTAATTGATAAACTGAACGTCTGCGTGTCTTGAGGAGAACGCTAGCACACTCTATCACAATGCGAAGGATTTTGGAGAAAATTCTAATCAATAGTATGTACATTTGTTTCTTAATAAAGCCATGCATGGTCGAGTGTTTGTTCGAAGCTGTTGAACTGGGCCCCAAGTCTGCTATTTTTATAAATTCGTCATTCCAACACGATCCCATTCCCATCCCATTGTCATTTTGCTTAAAGTTTGGAATCTGCTAAATTCATAATGGCGATCATTGGTCGGTCAATGGTCTCGTAATAGAATTGTATCATAATGACATTTTCGTATTGCCATTATTAAAAAACCCGTTAGTAGAAATGATTTTAGAAATCTACCACTACTTTATTTATGCCAGATTTCATTTATATATATATATATATTTACATATTATTTATTAGTGTTTTATACAAGTCAAGTGTTTTATAAAACACTTGACTTGTATAAAACACTAATAAATAATATAATAAATAATTAATAATAAATAATTAACACTAATAAATGATTGACTGACTTATAAGTCAGTCATTCATTTATCATTATGTACGAGATTACCATTCTATGCCATTTCTTTCAATGGAGTGTCAGTGGTTGACCACTGGAAAGTCATAATGACGCCATTATGTTAATAGATTACCAAACTTGTCAAAATCAACAATTATGAAATAGACCATTCTGATACTATTGTAATAGCAGACTTGGGGCCCTGCTCTAACAAACAGTCGACCATGGCTTTATTAAGAAACAAATAATACATTACCTTTGATTTTAAAACTCCCATTCAAGATCTACTAGCAAAATTTTCGCACACTACACGGCCACGACCACAAACATCTGCCTATCTATTCTTTAAAAATCTCACATTTTCAGTCAGAATAGATCTATCAGCTGAATCAACGACTGTACAGTCAGCAACAAAAGTCACTTAACACTGTTACTTTTACAAATCGTCTAAATTGATACAAAATGATGCGATACATTGGTTTTCTCTATTTCATGTAATAGCAAAGAGTTAATTATTCTTAAATATTCTATTACTAGTATGTTTTTTAAGAATATTTTGCTCTTTATTTAAGACTAGCTTCTGCCCGCGGCTTCGCCCGCGTGGATGTCGGAAATTATCCCACGGGAACGTGCTAACAGGATAAAATGTATGTGCTTCCCCAGGATGCCATCTATCTCGCGGGCCCTTTGTGGCTAATTACAATAGAAAACCAATTGTGTCTCATTAGTGGTGATTAAGAAGGTACCTATATGATATCTTTACTTAAGTACCTACCTACCTAAATAAACCTATTTCTGATGATAACTAATCTAAACTCAATAAATACGCAAAATCCCTAAAAACTAATATCTATACGAATGACTAATCCTACCTAACAGTATTATAAAATAACCTACGGTCACTACGTACACTAACAAATATACTACCTATACTTTAAAATTAAAATCTATACCTACGACTTATAAAATTAAACCTAAATAACTCTAAAAACTAAAAGGAATAAAAATGAACTCCAGTGCGGGTGACGAAACCTTCGACAAACTTATTATTTGCGGTTGGTACAGTAATCGGTCTAGGGATCGAACCGCAAAATTAAGTTTGTTTTTTATTGTATATACTTTTCCGGAATAAAAAGTACCCAGTGTGGTGCCCAGGATATTAAAGAATAATTATACCAAGTTTCATCGTAATCGAACCGGTAGTTTTTGCGTGATGCCTGAACAAACAGACAGACAGACAGACAGACAGACAGACCGACAGACAGACAGACAGACAGACAAAAATTTTTTTAATCACATTTTTGGGTTTGGTTTCGGTCTAGTAACACCCCTGCCATTGCCACCTATTGCCTATTGCCAACTGCCATTTATTTTTTTGATATTTTCAATGTACAGAATTTTCACTTCTACAGATTTATTATAAGTATAGATTTAAACAACTAAAGTATTAACAGACTGTTGCTGACCGTACCAACTGGTTGGTACGGTCAGCAACAAAACTCGGTGTGTGTGTGCGTGTGTGTTTGTTTTAAGTACCATCCGAGGACGTGCGTATGAATACACAAGGCACGACCGAGGACCTTTTCAAAGCGAGGACCTTTTCGAGGGTCCTCGGTTTGACTTGACCAAAGATTCGTATTCTGCAAGCGATTTTGAGTCTTTCTATATACTTATCACGAAAAAGTTGTCTGAACCTCGGTTTGATCAAAAATATTCATATGCATACACAGACATTGTGTATCCACCAGATGGTGCCACTCTCGACTCATACACAGGCTCTTTACACTCATTTCACGTTTGTTGTATTATCCGAGGACCAATGTGTTAACTTTAACACAAAAGTCCTCGGTTAGGTAGCTTTTCCACACAATGTGTATTTAAGACCTCGGTTTGCTAGATTTTCCGAACAGTATGTATTCTAGTCCTCGTTTCGACAATTTTCCTCGTGTGTAGAAGACGAGTTATGTGCTATCATTTAAATAAAATTATGAAGGAGAAAAGCGAAGGTAGACTGAATCCTTAAACAAATCGTTAGCTACTAGGTGCACGAGGAATAATCAGGCTTCTTCTGCAGTATGTGCTAAGTACCTGCTTAGATTATACAACATTATGATTTGCACCATAAAATATTATATTGGCAGGAGCTGAATACGTGTGCTCTTCATAAAGAACCTAAAGTAAATGTCTTCCAAGGCGAAATCTCAGCAGCAAGATTTGAAGCAAACAAAAAGTACAAAGAAATAAAGAATATGAACGTACTAAAGAAAACAACATAAACTTTACTGAAATAGAAGTAAGTTTATTTTAAAATGAATAGAATAGATCTTTATTTGCACAGAAAGTAGGTACAAGTTACAGATGTTAAGTTTAAAATGATCCTTATACTAACTACCTCAACTAGGGCACGCAAACAGTTTTAGCTAAAAATGATCGGACACATACATTAAATACTTTTCTTTAATAGGGCGGTATCGGAACCACTAACAATTAGCAACTTTTTATATTGTCTCCTGATTGTCCGGTTTCTATTTGCGGACACTTTATTAAACAAAAACAGCCACCTCAATAGTATAAAGTGATGGGAATGTTAATAATTTTAGGGACTTAAATACGTACGCAGCTATCTGTTACTATTAAATTGCACACATACTGCGTTAGGTTAAAAAGTACATACGCATCTACACTAAGTTTTTTTGTTCAAGCCAGCGTATAATGATTATTAACGTTTCATTTATGTCATGTTCGTATATTTTTTTGTAAATACATTCAATTAAGGCACTACTATCGTCAGCGAATAAGACCATAATAATATGATGTTCAATGTGGCGAGGTAAATCATTAATATATAGCAAAAATAGTAAAGGGCCCAGGACACTGCCCTGTGGTGCGCCATGCCAATATAAGTCTGTGGCTATACCTAATAATTCTTGCCTTAGATAAATATTTTTCTTCGTGCTTACTTTTTGGACATATTCTAGATATTTCTGTGTGCTGCTTACGATTGTTAAGGTATGATTTTAAGAGATTAAGTACATTTCCTCTGATGCCTATGATGTCTAGCTTTTTTGTAATAATTTCATGATTAACACAATCAAATGCCCTCGTCATGACCGTGAAAATTGCGCAAACTGGTACTTTTTTTATCCACATTTTGCAATATGACATTTATTAAATCGTAAACCGCTGTATTTATACCCTTATTTTTTTCTGAAACCCTTTTGTTCCGCACTTAAAACATTATATTTGGATAGGAAATTATTAACAGAGTTATAAATCATTTTATCTATAACCTTAGAAAAAATGGGTATTAAAGCAATTGGTCTATAATTTGCTAGATCTTCTTTAAAAAAATTCTAAAGTATATAGTCATTATAATAATAGACATGGCCATTAGCCAACAGGTTCGCCGATCCCGCAAGGATATGTCGACATGTTGGATAGATTATAAGAAGGCCTACGACTCGGTGCCACATACATGGCTCATGAGGCTGCTGGAGTTGTACAAGATAGATGCAACTCTACGCACCTTCCTTGAGTCGTGTATGGGGCAATGGAAGACGGTCCTTCGCTATCCAGGGTGTCGACAGATCCAGGGGAATGATGAGCCTGTATGGATTAAGCGGGGAATATTTCAGGGCGACAGTTTGAGTCCTCTTTGGTTCTGCTTAGCCCTGAATCCTCTAAGCACACTGCTGGAGGATTCAGGTCTAGGCTATCGGTTGAAGAGAGGTGGTCAGGTCATATCTCACCTCCTCTACATGGATGATTTGAAACTTTTTGCCCCCAACAAATTGCATCTGATGGAACTACTGAAGGTAACTGAAACTTTCAGTAGTGCCATCAGGGTGGAATTTGGTGTGGACAAATGTGCAGTCATGCATGTAAAGGGGGGGAAGATTATGGAAACCGAGGGAATTCCACTTTCCGATTCCATACACCTTAGATCCCTCTCCTCATCCGAAAGCTATAAGTATTTGGGTATGTCGGAAGCGTTAGGCATCAACGATGCTGACATGAAGCAATCGTTGAAGGAGCGCTTCTTTTGTCGCCTGAAGAAGGTATTAATTAGTCTTCTTTCGGGCGGAAATAAGGTGCGCGCCTTCAATGGTTGGGTCATGCCGGTTTTGATGTACTCTTTTGGCATACTCAAATGGACTCAGACTGAACTCGACGCCCTGGATAGAAGGGTCCGTACTCTACTGACCGCAAACCGGATGCATCACCCACGATCATCGGTGATGAGACTGTATATCCCGCGGAAGTGTGGGGGTCGAGGCTTTTTAAATGCGAAGACCCTCCACAACCGCGAGGTGTGCAGTCTCAGGGAATATTTTTTAAAATCCGAAGTGGGTATGCACCGTGATGTGGTCGCAGTGGACAAGGGGCTCACCCCGCTCCGTAGTACTACTTACTACGCCGTAGTACTTACTACCGATGACCGCAAGAAGATATGGCAAAGCAAGGAGCTTCACGGACGCTTCTATCGGGCTCTTCATGAGCCCGGTGTAGATTTCTTAGCGTCCGTATCCTGGCTACGTTTTGATGACCTCTTCGGGGAAACTGAAGGTTTCGTCTGTGCAATTATGGACGAAGTTATCTTGACGAATAACTACCGGAGACATATTATGAAGGACGGGACGGTGGACGTATGTCGGGCATGCCACCGTCCGGGTGAGTCCATCAGACATATTATCTCTGGTTGTTCTCGTTTGGCTAACGGCGAGTACTTGCACAGACATAACCAAGTAGCCAGGATTATTCACCAGCAACTTGCTTTGAAATATAAACTTGTGGATTCTGAGGTACCGTATTACAAGTATGTGCCCGACCCAGTTCTTGAAAATGACAATGTCACGTTGTACTGGGATCGGTCTATCATTACTGACAGGACTATTGTCGCAAATAAGCCTGATATAGTGGTGATAGATCGATTAGCGCGCCGCACAATGATTGTCGATGTTACCATTCCACATGATGGGAACCTCGTGAAAGCTGAGAAAGAGAAACAAATTAAATATCTCGACTTAGCACACGAGGTTGTTGACATGTGGAATGTTAGCTCGGCTATCATTGTGCCGATTGTCGTATCGGCCAATGGCCTGATAGCCGAAAGCCTCGATCAACATCTATCGAGGCTCTCGTTAGGCGGTTGGATCAAGGGCCTGATTCAGAAGGCAGTACTCCTCGATACGGCTCGCATTGTGAGGAGGTTTCTGTCTCTGGAGCCCTAACCACCGGTAGCTTGGACCCTGCTCCCGACACCGGTGGATCACTATTTTTTTATATTTTTAAATGTTTTTTTTTTATACTAATATTTAAAAATGTAATAAAATAAGAAAAATAAGTAAATAAACGAAATAATAATAATATGTAGTCATTATAATTGTTTTTAAACTATCCAGAAATACTCCAATACTGACACATAAGTTAAGACACAGATGCAAGGCGATGTCGCCTGGTACGAATTTTACAGCCTTTGTTCATATACCATCATATTCAGTGCTACTTTTATTTTTTAATGATTGTATCGCTCTCATAATATCTTGCGGTAATACTGGATTCATTAACATTTAGTTAGGGTTACTTGTCAAATTCGTAGTGTCCGGTGGTTTCGTCATGTTATTTTATGTCTGTTTAATAAAATAGTTATTAAAAGCGTTTGCAACGTCTGTCGGATTAGTAATGGTACTATTTTGAATTTTATATGAAACAAATTATTTAACAAACTTTTACCAACGATCTACTTATAGAAATAATCATCAAGTTGCAACAATACCTTTGAGAAGCATGATTACAAAACTTACATAACAGTTATTAGAAAACGAGTCAAACAAAACGACTTATAGAAACCATAATTATAAGAGATCAACATAATTTGGGCTAAACACTTAACATAACATTACTTAACACAATGCTTAGTTAGAAAACAACAAAGAAATATTATCAAGTGAGATCAAAATAATTTGGGAAGCCTGAAAACTTAATAACTAGCTATAAAATGATTAAAGATAAATCATTCATGTCAACGGCCTGTTAAATTCAAAAGTTATTGCTTTTTTCGCTAAATAACACAATGCGGGATCATGGAAACTGATAATAAAATGGATTAATTTATTGTTGTATCATCAGTTTTGATCATCGTATTTATCGTCGATCATCGTAGTAAATAGCGAAAAACGCAAGAAAAGAAAAAAAGGCAGGTGAGCTGATATGTGACATGTGCCATAAAGAAATAACGATCTTTGGTATAGTCAACACTATTAGTTACATCACGTTTAATAAAACAAAATAGCAAACATTCTTTGGAATAATCAATACCAGCATCTTTGAGATCTAGAATTTAGACTTCAGTTGTCTTTTCTTTAACCCGGCTTATGTGAAAGAAATGAAATACCTAATAACTTGATATTGTATTGAATACCTATCATGAAACTGAAGTTTCCGAATTCTGATTTATCTACTCATTTAAAACCTGAATTCTAGTTTTACTTTATTTTTGTAAGCTATATTGAAGACGATGCTACCAACTATTGAGGAGTTCCCCCATAAAGAAACGACCCTGGCTGCACCATCAGCACAAACTGGTAATTATTTTAGTTTTACAACTTAAACCTAACGCGTATGCTAAATTTGAAGACGCTGCTATCAACTGTTGAGGAGTTCTCTCATGAAGAAATGACCCTGACTGTAGCATCAGCACAAACTGGTAATTATTTTGGTGTTACTAGATAAACTTGAGGAGTTCCTTTATGAAGAAACAACCTTGGCTGCAGCATCAGCACAAACTGGTAATTATTTTAGTTTTACTACATAAACCTAACGCGTATGCCAATTTTGAAGACGATGCTATCAAGTGCTGAGGAGTACCGTCATGTAGAGATGACACTGACTGCAGCATCTGATACTATAATAATATACTAATTTTAAAGTTGTTTATACATATAAAATTAAAAACTTACCTTTCCTTCACAGTGATTATACCCATCTTATTCGCGGTCCGCATCAACGACAAACGTAAAGACATCGACTTGTCCTCGCTTGGTACTTCGTTTTAGAAAAAGTGTGTAAGAAATAAATCGGAACATTCTACTAACATTGATATAATTATTATCTTACACGTAAAATGTTTTAGGTAGGTAGATTTTCCAGGTCCTCGGTTTATACAAGTTCTACGCGAAAAACGGTCCTCGGTTTAGTGATATAAAGTCTAACACAACGTCCGCACTTTGTACAAGCTATAAGAAATATTGTGTAAAAATACGTCCTCGGAAGGGCGTCGCAGGGCATACGTCAGAGGTCCTCGGTTGGCTTACACAAAGTCCTCGTATGTGCATCGCTGGTCACATTTAGCAGTGTATTTCAGGTCCTCGGTATGATAGCCGAAATTCATACAGAAAAATGTTGAGATAGCATTATCCCAATAAGCTCATCACTATAGATTTTTTCACCTGTCTCTTTCTATCTTACTCTAAAAGGCCAACGAGGTATTTAAACCAGTTTTTTGGAGGGTCCTCGGTTCGTTCTAGGAATAACAAGGTCCTCGTAAGGGTGTCTGTACAAACAGGGGTGTGTGTGTGTATTTATTGCGTTGCGGCCACACTTTCTTGGTCAGAGCTTCCGCGGCCATGATTGCGGTGTGTCGTGCGACCAGTCGCGGTAGTGGCCGCATTTTGCACGAGGCCCGTAAATCAGAGATGCCAGTGTAGGGTATATGGAACGAGGAACGACGTAATCAAAACTACACATTTTCGAAATTTATTTATTCCAATTTAACTACAATAAACAAATAAAAAAAATATGTCACAATATTATAATTAAAAACTATAAAACCATATTTCGAGAAGTCATAAAATTTTAAAATAAAAAAAAGAAACTAAATTTGTTGAGCAGGCATAACTAACGTGACTAAATTTAGATTAGTTCGTTTGACGTATGTACATCATTTTAAGATATAATTGATCGGTTTCTAAAATCAGAGCAGCAGAGAACAATCAATCAATTTTCCATGATAGAGTCGCAGACTACATAATTATAACTACTCCTAAGGTCTACAATCGCTTGCAAATTTCTGTTGTCCAGTCGGCCGCATGTCAGTGGTAACAAAACCAGTATAAACTAACCTCCGATTCTATTGAAATCCCGTACCACACTGGGCCAGCTCAAGGTCTAAGTGTTACCACAGACGTGTGGTCGACAGTGCAGTACAAGGCTCCTGTTTAAAAAAATACAGTACCTCAAGCTATCCGGCCCGGAAAAACCGTCGTTGACGGCAAACAAATAGTAATAAGTCCTTGGTCACACCTTGTTTCGTTGCAAAAAGAGATGTCCGTCCTGTTTACACTAAATACGCGCACAGTTATGACTCTCAATCCTTACGTACGACTTAACATGACTAGTGGTCAAAAGTGACCATTGCATTGACCTTTTTTGCAACGATCCATTCTTCACAATTTAAAAGTTATTTATTCATTATTCAAAAGTTATATAAATTTAAAAAAGTTATTAAAATTCGATATTAATAGATAATATGACACGACGTATGTAGATGCGCACAACGTGCAAACCAAGCGATTTCATAAAACAGCTGGCGTTACAAATAAACGAAGCCATTTGACAGATATATAATATAACCAAATTGTCTTATTGTAGATATTCCAGAGACAAATGGAATTTGTTTAAGAAATCCGGGATGATTTTAGATCATTTCGAATTACTTTCTTTTTTTCTTTTCTTTACAGAATTATAAAAATCACTATCTGTAATGCTTGTTGAAATTTTCATAGAATAAGTTTAGCTATCTAATAGCCGATGTCAGGGCAAAAAAAGTAGGTACAGACGCCAGCACATCAAGCTACTACAATCTGTCAAATTACTTTAATAGATTTTCAACTTTATCGGTTGATTGGGAAAACTAGGCAGTTTCGGGTAGCTTGACCTGCTGGCGTCCGTACATATTATAAAAGTCCAAATTCAAGGTTCATTACCTAAAAAAAATGGGTTAAACTTTTAAGTTCTTTGTCTAAAAAACGTTAGTTACTCGCCCCCCGCGGCCGGTGGGGCGGCTCCCCCTCCTCCTCCTCCCGAGCCGTCTCCTACATTTAATTTTATGAATACGGATACCAGTTCCATCGCATTCACCACGGAACCGGCTATGAAGATGAAAATCCCGATACTCATGAGAACCATCCCTCTCCAGAGCCTCCATTTCATTTTGCCAAGGCCAGGCCTGTCCCAAATAACCAAAAGAGTGATGAGATTAGGCCAAATAAACGCCATGTTTGAAAGGCAGAAACATCCTATCTGAAAAAATGAAATATATATACATTAGAAATCATAATTCCTTAATAAAACGAAATTTAAAACGCTAAGTCTTAAAATAATAATATGTACCTATGTATGTACAAGTATATAAAAAGGAAGGGAAATAATCAAAGGGCGTCAAAAAATTTGTCCGCATCGCTGTCAATAGGAAAAATGTCCAAAAGGCTGGCAGCATTGCCACGTTGTATGGCAATGCTGATTCTTTGGCCAAAAATAGGTCACGTGAAGAGTCGAAAAAAAATCGAATAATACTTGATATTTTTTGTCTGGTTTCATCCCCCTGGTAATATATTCAGTGTGCCCCTAGATAAAGTGCTACTTTATCCAGGGACACACTGAATATTACACAGAATGATCCGTTATTGTAAGGGTTCCGTGGGTTAGTATGGACAAGCTATTAGACAAATTATTTTTCTACGAAACCGTTTGTCGTAGATTATACGTATTAGAAAAATTGCATCTAAAGATTTTCAAAAACACACGGGGAAGAACCCAAATACCTATGATTTGAAAAAAAAATGTATTGTTTTAATTGCGGCAATTCATAGTGTTAGATTGTAAGGATTTAATTTTAGGAAGTATCTCCATAAAATTTATTTAAAATTTCAAGATTTTTGTTTTTTTTTTTTTGTGTAACACGAGTTTTATTAACAGGAGTGCAACCCGACGCATAATTATAATTTTTAAATATTGAGATGATATTAGGGGTTGAAATATGAAATCGCCGATTTGTACTGAAAAATTGAAATTGGGTTTTTTTTTTTATTTAACATATTTATTTAATCAAAATAATTACCATTATTATCTATACATTGCTGCCATCTAATAGGAAGGTCATTTATGCCTTTGCGATAGTACTCTCGTGATCTAGATTCGACAAACTGTGTGAAAGATTTTGTACTGCCTCCTGAGAAAAAAACTTTTTATCACGTAGAAAATTGTCCTAATCACGTAAAAAATGGTAGTCCGTTACCGGCCCCGACTGACCAGATGTCGATAGTTCTAGTAAGTTCTAGCATCGACATTTCTACTCGATAATAGTTGGTGCCAGTGACTATTAGTTCTGCCATTCCACAATAGATGGCGCCAGCGACTATCAGTTCCGCCATTCGAAACCAGATGGCGCTAGTGATAACTAATGTCACCATGTATCAGGCATTAATTGTGGCGCGTAACGGTACATAAATGGTACAATTTATCTAGAAACTTTTTTTTTTTAACTTTCCACTGTAGCGCGGCCAGGAATTATCACACCATTTTCCTCATTCCTCTGCATCACACATCAATACAACCGATTTCCACAAGTTCTCAGTCACAAGTGCCAATTTCAGACTTCTCTTATATACTTTCTAATTTCTTATTTTTATCTTCCATTCACGTAACATCACATATCCCTCTTAGCATTCACATATAATTGCCTTATTAATTCCTTTTGTGGCAAAATATTCCATACAAGACAGCTGGTCTAACCATGGTTTTATAAATTCCTCATAAGTTTAAGCTACATAAGTGGTCTTACCTATAGGTACATAATAATAATAAAATAGTAACGAAGTTTTTTTTCCGTTTGTCTGTTTAAAAAGTTTATTTGGACTCAATAAAATTTTACAACCTAACACTAATATATATATATATAAATATTATATATAAAATATATGTATACAATAAAAAATAAAGAAAAAGGCGTGAGCTCATTGGGCACCAAAAAGTTCGTCCGCATCGCTGTCAATGGGATAAGTGCCCAAAAGGCTTACTTGCATTACCACGTTGGATGGCAATGCTGATTCTTTGGGCTAAAAATAGGCCAGCCCTCTGGTCACGTGAAGAGTCAACCAAACGTTTGGCGATGTCCCGAAAAATTCGATGATCACTCGGACCCCAAACGGCTCAAACATATAACTCCCAATAAGGTTGTTATATTTGCGCCGTTTAAGGTTTTCTGCTCCTGCAGCAGCCGCCCCAGCACAGCCCACCATGCTAGGAAGATGGGATGCCCGCGAGGGTGTCGACGCAGGTTGCATCCCACACCAAAGGCCTACCCAACTTCCAAGGCATTATGGGCAATCCATCTAGCCTCTTTCCATCGTCGCGTGCCAAGCCATTGCGTTCTAAAACAGCTGGCACCCCGGCGGTGACAAGAGCCCGACGGATGATGTCGTTAATGCTGCAGTGCCATGCCATCCGACCAGCGCTCTTGTTGCAGGATAGGCCATGGTGTCCGAGGCAGTCGACTGCTTCACCGCATTGACAGCGATGAGGAACTCCGCAAGGAGCGCCCAGACGCAAACATCTAGCGAGCCGGAATGTGGTGTCACCCAGCATAGTGCCTATATTAGGTGACTTTAGCGCCTGAACCCAGAGGCCCGACTACCATTCACCCACAGCCACCAGGCGGGCACGCTCAGCAGTATTGGTGGACGTATTATTCCGTCCGAACCTGCAGAGGGGCTCATCCCACTGTTTCTGGGAAGACGGGTTCTCGGGCTGAACCGTGTCCGGGCAAGCTACTTTCCAGGCGTTCACCGAATCGGTCAAACACGGCACTTCAAGAATCAACCTGAGCAGGAACCAAGATTCGTGTGGTTAACTATTCGGTGCTGTGGACCGAGGATGGGGACGCCGGTAGGCTTACACTAATAATTTTGCGGACGCCGAGCCCACCAAAACGAATGGGTAGTGTGATTTGGAGCCAAAATCCTATAAAGGAAAGTGAGCTGCTCCCAGACACTCTCTGAGTTCTCCTGGGTCGCAAGACGGAGACATCGTGCCAAACTCAATGCAACAGACCGTTTCGCGACCCCGGGGAAAGTTTAATACTGGGGTCGCATTTTTGAATTTTTGCTAACGTTTTCCACAAACTTTGATCTACAATATTTTGTTCCTTTTTTTTATTTTGTGATCCTCTAGTAGGATTTATAGATGTCCGTAGGTATGTCCGTGGCATCACAGCGGACCCTATCATAATACCAGCGCGGGTGGTATTTATTTTTGAAATATCGCAGCATTGTGCTCAGATGGGAGCCTCACACTGGTCTTTCTTTAAATTTTTTTATTTTTATATTTTTTAATGTACTTTTTGTTAGTTTTAATTGCAATTTTTTTGCAGTTTGTATTTCCCGTCAGTGTTTGTATTTTCCTCTCCTTTAAAGTCGCGTTTGTTAGATTTTTATAGTCCAAGCATGTTAGGATAGGTGAGATTAGAATTTACAATTTTATGCAAGAAAAAGTATTTATGTTGTACATGAAGTTGTAGGTACTATAGTTTGACCAAAACCGCTGTACCGGGCCTTGGGTATGTGCGCGGCGAGACGGGGGGGCAGTGCACGCCGCTCATTCGTTATCGCTCACGGCGTCCCGCCCCCCGCCTCGCCGCGCTTTCCTCCCGCCTCGCCGCGCATTCCTAAGGCGCGGTACAGCAGTTTCGGTCAAACTATAGGTCTGATGATCAGGTAAAATAATATGCAGTTGATTTTGTTTATATATATGTTTTAGTGCCTGCCATGTTTTGTCTCTGCATCACCCTACGGTTGACGGGTAGAAAATGCCTCAGGCATTAAGTCCACCTTTGTACACACGGCTACACATCAAGCTATGCAAAACCTGTATTGGCTGACCGTTCATTGTGAGAAAATATCATACAAAGTGAGGCCAAGACAAACTGGTTTTGTATAGCTTGACGTGTAGCCGTGTGTACAGTATTTTTTTTACTTGTGCATAAAGTTTTGTAGCGCTTAGGTTGTGTGTGGCAATAATACTCCAGATATACGACGAAAGTATATTTATAAAAGTAAACGAGGAAGTAACGCGTGTGTATAGTGTGTCTCTACCAAAATATGTACATGTCTTATATTAACTTAGGCGCATAAGGCGTGGCCTACTTACAACATTAAATTAACCAATAGGAACGCAGTTGGAATATGAGATATAGTTCCTACAGAAATCCGTGCGGTGGCGCACAGGTCGACGAAACTATTCCCGCGCACAGCGGCGGCGAACGGATGTATGTTTGTATCAAAGACTACAATAGTATGATTTGTATTGCAGCTACAGTACTCCCCCCTTAGCGAAGCGTACAGGCGTCTTGACGATCCTGCCTGATCTTGTACGGTGTTCCTTCGTTTTCGAGGTTGGAAGCATGCTTGATTGATCTTCGGTGGTAGCTCCAGCTGATTGTCGTGTCTCACAAGTCGTATGATCTTGCTGTTCTTCGATATTGATAGTGTACGCCGGTTTGAGGCGGTCGATCGATATGTTGCTAACTCTTCCTGGTAGTTGAATCGTGAAGTATTTGTCGTTACGTTCGGTGATCTTATATGGGCCTTTGTATGGATGCTGCAGAGGTTTGCGGACGGTGTCATCACGTACAAACACGTGGCTGCATGTCTGTAGGTCGTTGTGCACGAACATACATCGCTTGTTTGAATGCAGTTTGTATGTAGGTGTGAGCTTCGTGATAACGTCGTGCAGGTGATCGACGTAGTTATGGTCCATTTTCGTTGCGGCTGGCGATGGTGAAATAAAATCGCCGGGTAGGCGTATCGCTTGGCCATAGGTAAGCTGCGCGGCACTTGTGTTGGTGTCGGTGCGCATGGCGGCTCGTAGACCCATTAAAACGGTAGGTAATTCAGTGATCCATTTATTGCTGTTTTCTAGTCGAGCCATGAGTGCGGCTTTCAATGTTCGGTGCCAGCGTTCGACGATGCCGTTACTCTGCGGGTGGTAGGCAGTAGTACGGGTTTTTTCTACTCCAAGTAATTGTGCGAGGTCTTGGAATAGTCGACTTTCGAACTGTCGTCCTTGATCCGTTGTTATCCTGGTAGGACAACCGAAACGACATATCCAGGTTTCGTACAGCCTTCTTGCCACGATTTCGGCGGTTATTTCTTGAATGGGTATGGCTTCGGGCCATCGTGTACAGCGATCGATCATAGTGAGTAGGTATCGATGTCCACATGAAGATGTAGGTAGCGGTCCAACAATATCAACGTGAATGTGTTGAAATCGTTCGCTCGGTGGGAATGTTGTGACGTCACTATGATTATGTCGTTGTACTTTGGATAATTGACACGAAGTGCATGTTTTCGTCCACTCGCCAATGTTGGTATTCATTGCTGGCCAAAAGTACCGTTCTTGCATTAGTTTTCGGGTTGTTCTTATTCCAGGGTGACTTGAATTATGCACGGCGTTGAATGCGATGCGACGAAAGTCGGCTGGTACCGATGTGGCGGAAGTGGTCGGCTCTTGCTGTATACTGGTGGACCGGTAGTTTCTATGTGATGTTCTACCCGGTGCTTTGGAGTATCCTTCATGCATGACGGTCGCAAGATGTCAGGAAACTTGCTGATTAACTGGTGATATGGCTGATCAACGTCGATACTTCGGACTGTAGGTTCGGCGGAATAGGTGACTGGTGCCCTGACGGTCAGGTTGGTAACTTTGTCGACGAGACATCGGCCGGCTATGTCGACAAGAAGTTGATGACGTTTCAGAAAGTCGGCACCAATGATGGGTTTGCTGACTGCAGCGATGATGAATCTCCAAGTGTATGGTCTTCGTAGGTTGAGATCTAGTTCTAATGTTTTCTCACCGTACGTTGGAATGACTGTGTTGTTCGCTGCATACAAGCAAAAATCTGTTGGTTTAGCTTTCCCGCCCTTTTTTCTCGGTATCACGGACACGTTGGCGCCAGTATCGATCAAAAACGATAGACGCGAGTTTTTGTCTGTTATAAATAGGCGGTAAGAAGTGTTGTTTGCGTCGGTTCCCGCCTCAGCCAACGCAGGCGTTAGTTTCCCGAATTTGCAGATTCTTCAAAACTGCAAGGACGCGTACATTTTCGCGCCTCCTTGTCGAACTTGCGATGATAAAAACAGATCGCTGATTGGTCGTTATGTGAGCGGCTGCGATTGTTCCTGCTCGATGAACGCAATCTTGAACGCCGTCTGTCGAATGGTCTGCGTCGATGCTGCTGATGATTCGATTGACGTACCTTCAGTTCTGCGATTTCTCTCATAAGCGCGTCGATCTTCTCTTCAATCGATGTAGATGCATGCGGCGTTGCGGGAAGGGAGGTGACTGCAGCGACTGCACCGAGTGGTTGTGTTTGCTCGAGGATTTTGTCTGCCATCATTGCCAGCTCGTGGATATCGGAGTGTTTCGCGATGTTGTCACTGACAGCGAGTACTGCTCGAACGGATTGTGGAAGGTGGTTTGTCCACATAATCCGTAGCGCTGAGTCGGAGATATTGTCGGCGGCGAGGTTTTTCATGCGACGTAGCAGCTGTGAAGGCTTCATGTCGCCGAGTTCCATTTCTGATAGCAACCTTTGTACTTGCCGTTGCTCGGATTCCTCGTAGACTTGGAACAATCGATTCTTCAACGCGTCGTAACGATTTTTCTCTGGTGGATGTAGAATAATGTCTGAGATTTCATCAAGATCTTGCCGCTCAAGTTGTCCGATAATGAGTTCGAACATAACTTGATCGCCTTTCTTCTGTACGGACATGATGGCTTCAAATTGCGCGAACCACAAACGAATCTTGTCGCGCCAAATGGGTGGAATGCGCAACGA
This sequence comes from Apamea sordens, assembly GCA_945859715.1. Lineage (NCBI taxonomy): Eukaryota > Metazoa > Arthropoda > Insecta > Lepidoptera > Noctuidae > Apamea > Apamea sordens. The sequence goes on along the minus strand of OX244009.1, from coordinate 7,025,898 downwards.
CGTCGACACACCGGAGAGTTCTTGTTCACTGTTGTTGGCCATGATGAAAACTTGATTTGAGGATCTGGAGGTATCTTCTTAATATCGCGTCGTAATCACGTTCACACAATCGTAATTAATCACGTACGACGTTTTTTCACGGTATCACGTCGGGGTCACCACTGTAGCGCTTAGGTTGTGTGTGGCAATAATACTCCAGATATACGACGAAAGTATATTTATAAAAGTAAACGAGGAAGTAACGCGTGTGTATAGTGTGTCTCTACCAAAATATGTACATGTCTTATATTAACTTAGGCGCATAAGGCGTGGCCTACTTACAACATTAAATTAACCAATAGGAACGCAGTTGGAATATGAGATATAGTTCCTACAGAAATCCGTGCGGTGGCGCACAGGTCGACGAAACTATTCCCGCGCACAGCGGCGGCGAACGGATGTATGTTTGTATCAAAGACTACAATAGTATGATTTGTATTGCAGCTACAGTTTAAATAAATAATTAAATATGCTGTTTTTAATATGACCATATAATAACCAGATTCGCTTAGGTACGGCCTAACATAATAAGTAAAGTGCAGCCAACGCGACGAGATAACATACGTAAACAACGTTACATTACGATAGCGAGTGATTATTATGTTTGTCCTTATCTTTCGCACGCAATACTGCGTTTAGTTGGACGACGACGGCTGTCGTTGTGTGATTTATAGTACAGGAAAGCGGTCGGTACAGCAGCTACAACTGCAAACATTCGGTCCACATTTTCGAAATAAAACGACTTTTTTGTAGTTTCCGTATTTGTTCAGTTTTTGGAACGAAGTTCCTTATCGCGCGTTGTGAAAGGGGGCTAGACAGAAAAAAATTCTTACGAAAAGTTGTCACGACACAATCACTACGAGTGCTACGCCGTAGCCGATGCGTAGATTATCCGCTACGCAGCTACGTCGTCGCAGAGCTACATAATAAATTATCTGCTCAACAACGTAAATTGATTTATCGAAGATTTTTATTGGAACGAAGTTTTGGAACGAAGTTCCTTATCGCGCGTTGTGAAAGGGGGCTAGACGGAAAAAATTCTTACGAAAAGTTGTCACGACACTTTTTGCTATAGTAAGCTATTTGTAAGCTGTGCGGCGTCGCATGTTTCTCTGTCTGTCTGTGAACTTCGTTCCATCCGGGTGTCCCTTGACACTTCTCAAGTTTTTCTAGTTATTAATCCGTTTATTGTCATTTTTTCTTGCTGATGTTTTGCGTTATTATGAGTGGTTGTCGATTTTAATTATAGAATCACAGTCTGGCAGCACATGATTGGTACCTAATACAATAGATAAGTTTGTGATTAATACGACTGATTCGCACTCTTCTGACATCTTCGTCTAAGGGCTGTTTTTTAAAACGCCAGAAAACTTTTATTCGAGGAATAAAATTGACGTTTGACAGTTTTTGTATGAAATAACTGTCAAAATTTCAAAATTATTCCTCGAATAAAGTTATCAGATGATTGAAAAATCAGCCCTTAAACAAACGACAACGATTAGAATAGAAAGTTTAAAATTTGTATATAATTTCTTTGAATAAAAATATTATTAACCCCCCGAGAGTTTGTTTACATTCTTTATCTCGTCTCGTTGGCCACACTTTACAAAGGTTTTTTATGCGTCGCATTTTTTGCAAATAACTGTATTTTCTTTCTAGGCTTACAATGACAAACGTCAGAATTTGACGGCACGGTTGGCGCAGTGGTTAAGCGATTGACTGCTGCGCTGCGTGTCGCGGGTTCGATTCCCGCACGGAACAAATATTTGTATGATCTACATGTATTTGTTCCGAGTCTGGGTGTTTTTCTATCTATAATATGTATGTATTTACAAAAAAAAAAAAAATGTATATAAGTAGTTTATCAGTCATCTTGTTACCATAACACAAGCATTAGGTTGCTTAGCTTGGGACTAGATGGCGCTGTGTGAAATGTCCAGGGATATTTATTTATTATTTATAATTATAACTTACGAAGCCCATGATAGCATTTATATCCGGAAATAGAATTGCGGTAAGGCCAATACCAATCACAAATAAGGCACGATAGATGTATTCATAAAAAATTAGTTTCTCTGGCGCGTGTCTTCTCTTAATGTAGTAGAAGCAGAGATTGAATGGTACCCAGAAGTTTAGTGCGTGAGTCACATAGATCATCACAGCTATAAGACCCTTCAGTATCTTCGGTAACCTGAAATAATCACAAATATTAATGAGTACTAAAAAAAAATGATAATTTTAAGAAAATATACCTAAATAAATATTAATCATAGTTTTAAAAAATATTAATAAAGATTAACAGATTTTTAGAAGGTCAGGCAATCCCAAAACTAAAAAGTTAGTAAAACCAATATATTATTATGGTTTTTACATGTACAAGATTCTAAAGGCCGACCGCTTAACTGAGACGTTGCGTGAGGTAGCTGCGCGGTCGGCGACCGCACCTTCGGTGACCGCGCCCACGTCTACCACAGAAACCTCACGACGGTCGTTAAGAAGAGTCGCCGTAAGACCCAAGAAGGCTCAGGAGCCGCCTAGGGTCAGAGCCCCACGTTTCGCGGCTGTAGTCATTATGCTGCAGCCCGAAGCCATCGAAACAAGGTGGTCCTGACGGAGGCGAGAGCCAAAGTCCCGTTCCCCGACCTTGGCACACCGACCGTCTTCAAAATGAGGCCGGCAATGACGGGGGCGCGGCTGTTCGAGGTGTCGGGTGCCTCGAGCGGCGAAAAGGCAGACATCCTGGCCGCCAAGCTGAGTCTCTGGTGCTCAACGTGGAGGACGTTCGGGTGTCCAGACCGATAAAGACCGCTGAACTGCGCATCGACGGATTGGACGACTCGACGATTCCGGCTGAGGTCGTGACGGCCGTCGCCCGAGCCGGTGGATGTCCGCCTGAGGACGTGCGGACTGGCGAGATTCGCGTCGATGCTTCCGGGCTCGGCGCGATCTGGGACGGTGCCCGGTGGCGGCGGCGAACAAAGTCGCCGACGTTGGGCGTCTGGTGGGGTGGGTGGAAGCGAGGATGAAGCAACCCAGGGCCTTGCGGTGGCCGAAATAGACCGCAGCGAGCTGTGTTATCGATGCAATCAGGCCAGCCACAAGGCGGCCCAGTGCTCTGCGGCGTCAAACTGCAGCCTCTGTACAGCTGCAGGGAGGCCCGATGGGCACAGAGCAGGCGGGAAGGCCTGTGGCGCGCCAGCCCAAAAAAACGAAGAGGGGGTGTCAAGGCTGCCGGGGGCTCTTTACCCACCCTTCAGCCTGGCAGCCCTTCGGCCGACTCCCGACCTAGGAATGGTGTAGAGGGAATGGATTGCACATAATGGCGCTCTACCATTTCCTCCAGGGCAATATGAACCACTCTGCTAGAGCTCAGGATCTCTTGCTCCAGAGCATGGCGGAGTGGTCACTTCAGGTGGCTGTGGTCACCGAACCGTATTTCGTCCCCCGAGGGATAACTGGATCGGAGACCTGGACGGTTTGGTGGCCATCATTGGCGGGGCTCTTTTCAACCCCCTTGCGGACGGCATTGGTACAGTTGGGGCGTGTTTCTCGCCGACTTCGAGAGGTTCCTTGTCGAGTTGGGTGCCGTCGTGGGCCGACACCACCCTCGCCCAGTGCTGTTGCTGGGGGATCTCAACGCCAAGTCTGCGGCGTGGGGGTCCCTTGTGACCGATGCTAGGGGCGAAGCGCTGGAGGCTGGAGGATCACGAGTGGCTTGACCGTCCTAAATCGGGGCTCGGTCCACACTTGCGAGCGGCAGCGGGGCGAGTCCATAGTGGACGTATCGTTCTCTAGCCCCGCTGTCGCGGGTCGTGTCCGCGACTGGCGTGTCGCCGTGGAGGTGGAGGGTCCATGCCCCGGGTCCACGCACAGTCAGCAAGGCGCCAAGTGTACTGGTGGACTGCCGAGATCGCGCAGCTGCCCGTCGCATACGTGACGGTTAGGCGCCAGTAAACCCGATACCGTAAAGTACGAGCAACTAATTTGTCTCTCACGCCAAGTCTTTTGTCATGTCGCTACATGCGCGCACTTTCATACATACCCGTACAGTCACGAGCACCAATATGTCAACACTCAGCAACTTTCAATTGCGATTTTTCGTGAAATAACGAATGCAACGTTGAAATACGACACATTACATAAACCTATGGGTTCGGAAATGCTATGTTCGTAACAACATAAAATTTCATTAAAAAATTAATGAGTAAATCGCTTTTGAATAAGGCGTATACATACTTTTGCTCGTGACTGTACACTCCCTGAGAAGTGTAATGACATCTTAGTTTTACTGCAGCTAATTAAAAGTCCAACTTTAGTGCTTGATTATATTTACAAAAGGAGAAGGTATACATACCTTCTCCTTTTGTAAATATAATCAAGCCAAGGTTAAAAAAAAACCTGAAAACTTACGTAGTCATTGGGAAGTTCAGTGTTACAGGAGGCACGCACTCTTCTAAGAAAGCCACATACCCGAAGAAGGATGCACTGAATATGCATAATATAATTAAACCCATGCCTGAAATTATAAAAGCTTAGTGAGTGTTAACGTTGCCATTAGGGTGGAGTCAGAAGATCCGTCTTACCCTTTGGGGATACAAGAGTAATGTTATATTATGTTACAACAGATAGGTAAGATGAGGTATGAAAGCATTCTAGCGAATTTTACCAATATTACAACAAAGAGGTTTGAAGAATGTATAATTGTGTGAATAATTTTATACTGTACAACTGCTGATCTCATATTAAGTACCACGCGCCACGCTCCGGTGCGCGAGAAACGCGCCACCGCGCGTGATTTTCTACATACAAATTCAATAAAAACGCGCTTCCGCGCTGGCCATTTTCTTCCATTTCCCACGCCCCGTCGCGTGGTGCGTTGTATACTTCGACATTTAATTGTATTCAGTAACTTGACAGTTGAATTAAGTAAGTACGAAAATGGGTACATATTTGAATGTCGAACATTAAAATACCTACGAGTAAAATGTCAACGTTCAAAACATCGAAAATTTAAATACCGATTATATCGTAATATCGAAAATTGTTATGCCTAAGCTCAAAATGTCTAACATTGAAATGCCGAGTGATAAAAATATCTAATGATTAAAAATATCGATAATCATTATACCTAAGTTCAAAATGTCAACATTTAATACACTTTAGTTCATTATATTTACGTTAAAAATACCTACTAGTTAAAATATCGAACTTGATACAGGAAACAATGTCGGTTGATTTGAAATTGTCACACTCTGAAAACGCATAAGTCAACTCATTAGTCAGTCCACTGCAAACGTTTAACGTAGGTACCTATTGTTTAGCGAATAATTATTAGGGTACATATTTGAATATCGAACATTAAAATACCTACGTGTAAAATGTTTATTAAAAAATCGATTATTAAAAAGGCAATGAGAACTTAGGATGCAAGAGCGAGCGAAGCGAGCTCGGGAATTGGGGCACCCCGACTCGGACAGGTTAGGTTCGAAGGGGATGACGGAGGCTCAAGTGAGCGAGCGGAGCGAGCGAACGAGCCCCCGTCATCACCTTCGTGTTAGGTTCCTTTAAACCCTACAGACCGAAATAGGGGCCCCGCGAAGCGGGGCTCCGTCGACTACGCCTTATTATTATTGTTATGCTTAATAAAGTTATGCTCTAGAATGTTATGCTTAATAAAGTTATGCTTTAGAATGTTATGCTTAAAAAATGTATGCTTTAGAATGTTATGCTTAATCATTATTATGATCAGAGAAATTATGCGTAAAAAAATTATGCGTAAGCTGTTATGCGTAAATAATTTATGCGAAAATATATTTAGGACAAACAAAAGTATGCCAAGTTATATTAGGTCTTAAAATTTTATGCAAATGGATAGGGAACCGAAAATAATATTACTTAAGCATGCAGCGTGCAAGCAAGCATGCATCATGCAAGCGAGCATGCATCATGCAGCAGGCATGGTTTCTGTCACGGCTCCGGCGCTGCTGGGCTCCGGCGGTCCCACGCGAGCTTATCGTCGTCGATGGTTTTAACGCTCACCACCGCAGCTTCGGCTTGCTGGCCGGCTTAGCCGGCCAGCCTCAGCCGCGGCGGCGGGCGATAAAGCCACCTCCGCCTCAGCTCGCGGGCCGCCTCGCCTCTCCGCGCCTACGCGGGCTTAAATTACACTCTAGGGGTAGGGCAGACAAGACCACGTGGAGTCGGTTTTGCAGCGATTTGTTTCTGTCACAGTATTTGTAGCACAAAATATGAATAAATATCGATATTTAGGACATTCGATACTCTGTACTTCGATATTTACGTCATTAGATAATCTGTACTTCGATATTTAAGCTTTTCGATGTCATGTTTGTCGATAATTAGATTTTAGATATATTGGACGTAGATTATCTAACTATTTGACATTATAAACTTACGTTATTTTAATTTTCGGTTTTATGGTCGTTCGATATTTAAATTTTCGATGTTTTGAACGTTGACATTTTACACGTAGGTATTTCAATTTTCGAAATTCAAATATGTATCCACGAAAATATTACGAATATTTAAAGTTTTATTTACTTAAATTAAACCATTTTTGTCATTCGTTCTTTACGCAAAATTGTTCACTACCCCAACACTATTAGTTTTTGGGCTGATTTTTCAATAATCTAATTACTTTATTAGAGAAATAACTTTGAAGGTTTGACAGCTATTTCATACAAAAACTGTCAAACGTCAATTTTATTCCTCGAATAAAAGTTATTTGGCGATGGAAAAATCCGCCCTTTAACATTATTTTTCTTTGAACTGTCAAGTTACTGAATAAGTCGAAGTATAATGTGAGATCCGCCTAAATACTGTCATGCTATGCTGTATGTATTTACTTACCAACAAAGAGGGCAATGTTAAACTGATCAGGTCTTGCCATGTTGGCTTCAATTGCGATAACAACTCCAGAACAAGACATACTGAACACTGACATCCCAATGTACTCGAATGTACCATATGGCGTTGTATATAGTGTTAAGTTTGAGAAATTTGGGTTAAATGTAAACGCATAGTAAATCGTCAGCATAATACAAAACACTAAAAGAAAAGAAAAAAAGCTTAAGAGCGTACTTCTTAATTTTAGTGAAGATGCTTTTTGGGTAATTCCGTTTATTCACACCAAATAATTCACCCCAACGTAGATACAGGGAAGGTGTATAAATAAGAATCTCCGGGTCAATCGTTCAGGTTAAGCTACGCTTGCTGCTGCCAGTCCGTCGATGGGTGACCATCTTTACATACCGAAACCCCTCCATGCCCCGGAAAGCACGTTAAGCTGTTGGTCCCGGCTGTCATTCGTAGATCTTTGACAGTCTATACGGGTAGTCTGAAGCCAGAAAGGCAGACACAATCAATCAAGGGGTATAGTGTTAGCCAGTCGCTCCACGTAAACTATTGGTGCTGCATTCGGTTAGACCGGAAGCCGACCCCAAAAACAGTTGGCAGGGCTAGACAGATGTGATGTGGATACGCGGAAACGTATGACTGAGAATCCACCCTAGGTAGACCTAGGGTTGATTCTCTGTTCCTAGGTTGGATAAACGGAATGTAGGTATAGGCTTTAGGGTGGATTTCCTGGATAATTGCCTGACACACTATCAACTACAATCTGAATCATTTTGAAGGATATTGCTAATCCATTGCTTCATATGTTAGGAAAATTTGTCTGCTGAACAACTTAAATGACGCAATGTATGTTGTTTTTCTCTGTTTTGTTGTTGTTTTTTTTTTTTTTTTTTACAACACTGACATTAATGAATTTTATATATACTATGACATTTGCTTACTTAGTAAAGTATTATATTATTTTAATTATTGTGAATGTGAAGACTATGTGGGTCATTGTATTTATATTATTCTTCTCTCTGTTCTCTTAGTTTTTGTCATGGTCTGGCAGTTTGAGTAATTAATGTGGCCTACCCAAATGTCCTTTCTTTGGTATTGTTCGTCGGATCGTTGAGCTCCTTAAGTTTTGAGTTGAGCTGCACGATTTCTGACAAATGCGTGCACTGACTGGACAGGTCCTCTCAATCTGTGTGGTTCTTTCCTCAAAAGACCATCTCAGACATCGACCTACATGGTCTTCATATGATCTGACCAAGATTATGTCTGGACTTTAAAAGAGACTGTGACGTCTGAGTTTGTTTCGGCCTTTCTTCTCAGACTAGTCAGATAGGAAACGCCGACCTCATCTAGTTTAAAATATGATTGACGTGTAAAAGTGTTTGTACAAACCTACTTACAAAAATAAAATCATTTATCATTTATCATGAACTGTCAAACTGAAAGCCATTCCTACATTAGAGGCATGAGGAACAGGGTGGAAAGTTCACTCATCCACCATTGAAAATGGAGGATCCTCCGACCAGACATGTGTTGTGTCTGGTGGGCAACTGCCCAACGATCGATGTTGGGAAATTGTATCTATGCTAATTGCGCGGTAAACTCTGCTTGCGAGATGCAGGATTTGCGTAACGTCAGTATGACGCGTTGTTCGCATGTGGCGTTGTAGATACCGCTACACTACTATTAATAGTGTGTTATGCAATTAATTCGCTGTTCGGTGTGCTGTGTAATGCCACCGAACACTTGATGGGCTCTTTTCACAACATAATCATATCTCTTTTGGTTCAAACATACTAATATTATGTTTGAACCAAAAGAGATATGAAAAGACGACGACGACGACGCAATATTTACCTTTAGTCTAGTACCTATACAACGTGTTTGTTTAAATATCCCATAACGTTATGGTGGTTACCTTTAATATGTGGTCCAAAAATGCATAGTTTTGAAGATATAATAATAATATCCCTGGACATTTCACACAGCGCCATCTAGTCCCAAGCTAAGCAACCTAATGCTTGTGTTATGGTAACAAGATGGCTGATAAACTACTTATATACATTTTTTTTTTTTTGTAAATACACACATATTATAGATAGAAAAACACCCAGACTCAGAACAAATACATGTAGGACTTACAAATATTTCGCACCTTCGGTAAGACAAGGGCCGAAGTGCTAATATTAAAATTTTTCAGGACAGACGTTTTAAGGTTTTTATAGGCAAAAAACGAACGAATGGTACAAAGGCACTACTGCCATCTGGCGAAAATAAACTGAATCTAGTGAATGTCTTTGTTCCTACAGGTAGAAATTCGTTTTTTAGGCACTTTGGCATATTCAACTCATTTTCGGAAATTTTAGCACTTCGGCCCTTGTCTTACCGAAGGTGCGATTTGTTCTGTGCGGGAATCGAACCCGCGACACGCAGCGCAGCAGTCCGATCGCTCAGCCACTGCGCTAACCGTGTAAAGATATAAGATGTGTCTATGGGTATCTAAGTTTCATTGATAAATACGAGTAATTAATTTGCATTCAAACGAATCATTCATATTTAAAGCTGAGAAAATGCGACGTTGTCATATTTCCCGTAAGTGTGTTTTACGTTAATAATCGCGACTTAGTCGAATTATTTTTTACTAGCTTCTGCCCGCGGCTTCGCCCGCGTGGATGTCGGAAATTTACCCACGGGAACGTGCTAACAGGATAAAATGTATGTGCTTCCCCAGAATGCCATCTATGTCGCGGGCCCTTTGTGGCTAATTACAAAAAAAAAGTGATTAAGAGGGTACCTATATGATATCTTTACCTAAGTACCTAACTAATTTTAAAAAAAACTCAATAACAGAAAATTAAATACCTACCTACCTAAATAAACCTATTTCTGATGATAACTAATCTAAACTCAATAAATAAGCAAAATCCCTAAAAACTAATATCTATACGAATGACTAAACCTACCTAACAGTATTATAAAATAACCTACGGTCACTACGTACACTATCAAATATACTACCTATACTGTAAAATTAAAATCTATACCTACGACTCATATAAAAATAAACCTAAATAACTCTAAAAACGAAAAGGAATAAAAATGAACTCCACTGCGGGTGACCCAACCTACGACCAACTTAGTATTTGCGGTTGGTATAGTACAGACAGTGGTAATCGGGTATAGGGATCGAACCGCAAAATTAAGTTTGTTTTTTATTGTATATACTTTTCCGGGATAAAAAGTACCCAGTGTGGTGCCCAGGATATTAAAGAATAATTATACCAAGTTTCATCGTAATCGAACCGGTAGTTTTTGCGTGATGCCTGAACAAACAGACAGACAGACAGACAAAAATTTTTTTAATCACATTTTTGGGTTCGGTGTCGGTCAAGTAACACCCCCTGCCATTTATTTTTTGGATATATTCAATGTACAGAATTTTCACTTCTACAGATTTATTATAAGTATAGATATAGATGAATAAAGAAAACAAAAAAAAAACTTAATTGAAAAATAATTCATATAGGTATAGTTTATTTTTTTATAAAAAACGTTGCCCCACACTAGGAATTACTCCTGTATCGTGTCGTGGGTACGTTTACAAACATTTAAATTCACATACACAAACAGCCAGACCCGGAACAACTACCTGTAGGCAATACAAATATTTTTTCCGTGCGGGAATCGAACCCGCGACACGCAGCGCAGCAGTCGATGGATCAGCCACTGCGCTAACCGTGTCGTCTTTGATATGGTATGGTCTCATTCATACCCTAGAGTTATGGGATATCAAAAAAACACCTTGTATAATTATAATAAAATATGGGTCAAAAATTCGTAAGTACTCACCTATCACAAGATTAGCGGCTATTGAGAACGGTGCCAATACTTTCAGATGCCTGATTAAACATATTGCAACCACCGCAGGTATCATTGCGGCTAGGTATACTCTCAAAGATGGATATCCTTAAAAAATTAAACAAAACAATTAAACATTACCTACATATTCCAGATTACGTAAAAGTTTAAAATGCGTAATAAAACAAAATATATATAAACTGCCTTATACAGTGTGTAACGAAAGGGGGGTATCAACCCTGAAGGAGGTGAATGTGCTCATGAAACTCAACAACTTTCCCCAAAGAACATAGGTATATGAAAAAAAAATTTGGCCCTCCCATAGTATCAATCAGCTGGTATCAATCGCCGCGCATTCCTAAGGCGCGGTACAGCGGTTTTGGTCAAACTATAGTCGATAACTCGGTCGATATGTCGCAGGCAGATTATATATGATTCGTTTCGGTCAAACTATAATGAAAATGAGCCATAAGAGAGAGAGACAGACAGAGAAACACGCGCACGCCGCAAAATTATAGCAAAAAGTGTCGTTCCAACTTTTGGTCTTAATTTTTTCCGTCTAGCCTCCTTTAGCAACGCGCGATAATGTCCTTATCGCGCGTTGCGAACCGAAAGTTGGAACGACACTTTTTGCTATAGTTGTGCGGCGTGCGCGTGTTTCTCTGCGTGCGCGTCTGTCTCTCTCTCTTTGAATTTCGTTCCATCCGTGTGTCCCTTGACACCTCTCAAGTTTTTTTATTTTTAATTAAAAGTCATGGTAGTGTTTTTTCAATTACCTTCTATAGCTGCCTCAAAGGTACTTTCAGGGGTATTTTCAACAAGCTGTTTAATGGATTTCGCTATGATTATTTGGTAGCAACAGCACGAACCGAAGAGATCCATACATATTATAGCGTCTATGGTGTACCTATAAATAAATAAACAAGCAGTTAACTCCTGCGATCACAAAAATGATAGTGTATTGAAAATCCAGAGCATGAAAAAAAACGGCGCGGGGAAAACGCGCTCGTGCGGACCTGCGGGGTAACTGCGTAATACACTATCAGTAGCAATGAGTTTAATTTAGACAGTTCAACAGCATTAATTGCGTTTTTTACGTTGTTGAGCAGACACATTTTTCTAACATGTTCTTGCGCGCCACAATTAATGCCTGGTACATGGTGACATTAGTTACCACTAGCGCCATTTAGTATCGAGTAGCAGAACCAATAGAGTCAAGATCCTTCTAGAAATTTAGATGCTAGAACTTTCGACATCTGGTTAGTCGGGGCCGGTATGTGCTCGAACCTTCTAGATGTTTCTACAATAGAAGGGTCTAGAACTATCTGCGGAACTATATAAGGCTGGGATGAGCCACGACCGGGTCAGAGTTGGAAAAGCGATACAAGTTTTTTTTTTTTTTTTAATAGGCTTTGCCCCACACTAGGAGTTATTCCTGTATCGTGGGTGCGTTTACAAACATTTAAACTTACATACACAAACAACCAGACCCGGAAAAACTACCTGTAGGCAATACAAATATTTGTTCCGTGCGGGAATCGAACCCGCGACACGCAGCGTAGCAGTCGATCGCTCAGCCACTGCGTCAACCGTGTCGTCAAATGTGTGAGTAAATACATCGAAAGCGATCTTCAAGTGCGACTTAAGTGCAATTGTGTTTTATAATTCTTAAGTGCAATTGTGTTTTATAATTAGTGTTTCGAGTTGTTGTTAGTGATGTTCAATTAAAGTGTAATTTTTGGTAATTTATATCGGCAGTTTTAACTGTCACGAACCCCGAAACTCGTAACAATATGTAGCAATTCGTCTATTTTCAAGTTTATTTCAGACTAGTTGCGCCCCGCGGTTTCACCCAAGTTTTGATTCCGTGGGAATATCGGGATAAAAAGTATCTTATGTGTTATAAACTACCTGTGTGCCAAATTTCATCCATTCAGTAGTTTGGCGTGAAAGAGTAACAAACATCCATCCAACCATCCATCCATAAAAACTTTCGCGTTTATAATATTAGTAGGATAAACAATCGTTAGTAGTTATTATAATCATCCATACAGGATTTTTTTTTTTATAATATAATTAGAATACATGAAATAGACACGGCAATAGAAACATTAACTTGGAGCAATGGATGAGCAATATCCTTCAAAATGATTCAGATGAAGATTGATCTGTTAATAATATCTCTCGTCTATTCTCTAAATATCTCCGCGTGAAAACCCAGGTGAAGTGAGCTTAAAGTGAGTTGTCAATAGTGTCATTCCCTAGCATCAGCAGTGCGATTCTGCAACCATCTCACCGTGAAAACTTGGGTGAAGTGAGCGTGGAGTGAGCTGTCATTCCAACTAATGCTATAGGGATTGACACTATTGACAGCTCACTCCAAGCTCACTTCACCTAACTTTTCACGGTGAGATTTTTACAGATTCGATCGGCAGATAGAATGACAGCTCACTTCACTTATACCACTGCTGGGCTTAATATAAGAGAAATAAATTGATGTAAATACTAACCTAAATGGTTTTGACCACCTTTGCACCGACGGGCTCGTATGTGTCATTGCAGATGCCTCCCCCACGTCCGCATACGACATAGCAGGTATTCTTGTACGTCTATACAGTGTTTGCGTAGATTCAACCAGTAACTGAAATGAATTATCAGGTATATTAATATTATATGACTTTGGTACAGTCGAGATTACGTCATTGACAACGCTTTGTTCTTGAGGATCAAGTGCGATTCTGTAACCATCTCACCGTGAAAGCTTAGGTGAAGTGAGTGTGAGCTGTCATCGAAGAAAGTCGTGTTATTTACACTATTTATAACTCAAGAACGGCTGAACCGATTTGGCTGAAAATTGGTGGGGAGGTAGCTTAGAACCAGGAGACGGACATAGAATACTTTTTTAAATTTTTTTTTTATTTAATACTTTGATTTACTTATAGGAGTAGGGTAGGAGTAGGTTAGGAGTAGTGTAGGAGTAGGTTAGGAGTAGGGTGGAAGTAGGGTAAGTGTAAGGTAGGAGTAGGTTAGGAGTAGGGTAGAAGTAGGGTAGGAGTAGGGTAGTAGTGTAGGAGTAGGGTAGGAGTAGGGTAGGGGTGGGGTAGGGGGTAGAACACCACGCGAACGAAGTAGCGCCGGCCGGGCAGCTAGAAATAATTTATATGGCAAAACAACGTTTGCCGGGTTAGCTAGTTCTAAATAAAGCTAGGGATTGACACTACTGACAACTCACATCAAGCTCACTTCACTTGAGTTTTCACGGTGAGATTTTTACAGAATCGACCGGCTGATGATACTGTGACGGGACACTATGACAAATAGTACGTAATATTACGATACGTGGGACTTACGTAGTTACGTGCGTCGCCGTGCATTAATACTAAAGTCAAACGTATCGTAGGTATACTATTTTATAGCACTGTGTGACTTAAACGCGCGCTTAAGCGACGCTTATCTGCGACTTAACTTAAGTCACAGATAAGCGTGACTTAAGTGCTTGGTTTCGGTCAGACGGTGCTTTAAACGACCATTTTCAACAAAAAAACATCGTCTAATCAAGCCTGGTGGATTTAAGGTGGGTTGTGGGTGTAGTAGGGTGGGAGAACACCATGGGAGACTCCCAAAGTCAGCGACCATAGTCAAGGTCAGTCAGTTACAAACTAAATCCTGGGTAAATATTGCTCCCCCAGACAATAAAACCATAAAAAGTACGTATGTATTAAAAAGTTTGAACTTTTCCTCAGTGCCTAGTTTCGTACAGACAACCCTAAAAAGGGAGAGTAGAAACTAAATTCTATACAGTAGGTTAACCGTTTTTGACAAATCGAACTAGTATATCGAATTATCGATTTTTTGCTGTCGAATAAAAAATGGTGCGGTTTCTATGCCTGTGTTTATTATCTTCTATCTATCTATCTATACTAAATCTGTAGAAGTGAAAATTCTGTACATTGAAAATATCAAAAAAATAAATGGCAGGGGTGTTACTAGACCGACACCGAACCCAAAAATGTGATTAAAAAATTTTTTGTCTGTCTGTCTGTCGGTCTTTACTGCCGGAAAAGTATATACAATGAAAAACAAACTTAATTTTGCGGTTCGATCCCTAGATCCGATTACTGTTCCAACCGCAAATAATAAGTTTGTCGTAGGTTACGTCACCCGCAATGCACAGCTATTAATAATAGGTATGTAAAGTTGTCGAAAATTTACCACTGACGGGAAAAAAAGGGGTAATTCAGTTTTTAAGGGGAGGATTTGAACTTGAAACTGTACCTATGTTACATTTTCACGCCTTGAACTTCTGATTTGGCATAGAGATAGATGGCATCCTGGGGAAGCACATAATTTTATCCTGTTAGCACGTTCCCGTGGGATAATTTCCGACATCCACGCGGGCGAAGCCGCGGGCAGAAGCTAGTTAATAATAAATATGTAAAGTTGTCGAAAATTTACCACGACGCGGACGGGACAAAAACGGGTAATTCGGTTTTTATAAGGGGAGGATTTGAACTTGAAACTGTATGTTACATTTTCACGCCTAAACCACTGAACTTCTGATTTGGCATAGATATAGATGGCATCCTGGGGAAGCACATACTTTTTATCCTGTTAGCACGTTCCCGTGGGATAATTTCCGACATACACGCGGGCGAAGCCGCGGGCAGAAGCTAGTTATTAAATACAAAACAACATAAATTAGCCGCTTTGTTTATTTCATTTCAATTTTGCAGGTTTTATAGCGGAAATCAGTTGCAAAAATAAAGTATGCACTTGGGGCCTACTCCGAAGTAGTATCGGCCGAATGTTCGGCCGTTTCCTGCTACGAAGTTACTATTTGGTTCGGTCGATTCCGATCCTACACTCTTTCGAATATTGATTATGGTCCCGACCCAACTGAGCCGATCCGAACTTTTTTCGCATTTTTCAATAATATTCGATTCGGCCATGTGTCGGTCCGATCCGAACATTCGCACTTTGCACTTCGGAGTAGGCCCCCTGGTTTGCCGTATCAATTGTGTTGTAGTGTATACACATAACATAAAGAAGGCGCCCATGAGCAACTTTTGTCTCCACCACTAGTTTGTCTCTCCCATCAAGTCTAAAGGTTTGTATGCAAGTGCGCGCATGTAGCGACGCCACATCTGGGACACTTTTTTGTCCACGGTTTTGGAGACAGTTCGACGAGGCAAAAAGTCAGAAGTCTATTGGTTGCAATGCAAGTGCGCGTATGGCGACAAAATATGTTGATGAATGCGGCAACATTTTACGAAAAGGTAGCGTTTATGTCGGGTCCAGTGTGCGCGTCGTCCAAATCTCGGCAAAGAGACGGCGATGAAGACAAAAAAGTTGCTGGGCAACTAAGCTGCGCGTGGATCGTGCCCCTCCCTAATAACTCCCATTATGGATATAATAATAATAAAAAGACAGCAGGGGCTGCAGTCTCGACAGTCATAGCGATCGCTTTACGACGAATTCGGTCGCAAAGTCCTGTCACTCCATACATTACACCTGTCAATTCGGGATTTTGCGATCGAATTCGGTCGTAAAGCGGTCGCTATGAATGTCGAGACTGCAGCCCCAGGCAGGTAATACTCACATAAAGGCAGTAACACATGTAAACACCGAAGAAGAGGTTTAGGGGGATAGCTACTGCCACGCCACCCTTCATGTAGCTGACGTGACCGCTGAGAATTCCACCTCCAAGAGCTCCCTTCACTAAATGTGCGATGGAGCCCACTAGACTGAAATCAATAAGAGTTGGTAGCATCAAAAGCTGTGTAAGGTCTATTCAAATGGCGGCGACCTCTCGCGTCCGGCCCTGGTTCAAGCCATGGTCCGGGGTGAGAGGGAGTGGGAGGCAGTCACCTCCTTCTGCGAAGCAGTCATGCTAGCGAAGGAGGTGGTGGGGTGGGCGAGGGAACGCACCTTGCGCACCTCACGCCTCAGCCGCCGCGGGAGACGCTCCGGGCGTCGGGAGCCGCGTGACGACTCCCGGCCACCGTAGGCGCGGGCCTGCGGGCGGAGAGTAATGGGTAGCTCTCCGTCCGATCAGGACTAGACCCGTGCCGGACGGCGTGTACGTGTTCCACGCGCGCTTCAAAGAGATGTCAGCAAAAGCGACGGGGCCCCATAGGGCCGAAGCCTGCCAGGGTAGCGGGAACATCCGAAAGGGTTTACCGCTGCCCTGGTACATAAAGGGCTAAGGAAGGAACACGGGTGGGTTTTAGTCAGTAAGAGTCTGACACTCCCTCCTGCTCCACCCAGAGCGGGAGGAGTCATATGATGATTTCCCATCCTCAAAAAAAAAAGGTCTATTCAAATGTACGTTTCCAATTGATGTTATTTCAAGTTAAACAAAAATTAACTTTATTTTCGTAGCAATTAAGATGATTTCAGAGTGACTAGCACTATTAAAAAGATTATAAAAATTTATTTGAAAAAAAAAATATTTAAAGTTATTTTTCCAAAAACTCGTATTTTGTTTACACGTTTGGCAACTAAATCCCGAAAGATTATGTTATTATAAACATCATCTGCCTAGCCTTTTCCCAACTATGTTGGGGTCGGCTTCCAGTCTAACCGGATGCAGCTGAATACCAGTATTTTACATGGAGCGACTGCCTATCTGACCTCCACAACCCAGTTACTGGGTAATACGATACCCCTTGGTAAGACTGGTTGTCAGACTTTCGGGCTTCTGACTACCCGTAACGACTGTCAAAGATCCACGAATGACAGCCGGGACCAACGGCTTAACGTGCTTTCCGAGTCACGGAGGGGTCTCGGTATGTAAAGATGGTCACCCATCCACAGACCAACCGCGGCAAGCGTAGCTTAACCTGACCGATCGACCTGTGCGGCTGTTATTATTTAGCCACGGGCCCCTCAGATTATGTTATTATAATATAAATAATAAATAAATATTTATTTCTCTTCCACAAAGGCGTCTTAAAAATATGAAGACACTAAGTGCTGATTTTTCAATCTACAGATAATTTTTATTCGTAGTATAAAATTGACGTCCGACAAATTTTTTATGGAAGAACTGTCAAAAATTCAAAATTATTCCTCGGATAAAATTATCTGGCGTTAGATGATTTCATTCGAGGTAGTTTTGAATTTTTGACAGTTCTTCTAATAAATCCTTGGTGGGAGACTGGTATCTGCACTAGGAAAAACCTGTCACACAGAAAATAAACTCAAACTATTTATTTCAAATAAACCAATTACAGGCACTTTTGAATTGTCAAGGTGGGTCAGTCAAAGAGATGAAGCTAGTTGCCCATTCCAAAGCGTAGTAGGTAC
Source organism: Apamea sordens (assembly GCA_945859715.1). Classification (NCBI taxonomy): domain Eukaryota; kingdom Metazoa; phylum Arthropoda; class Insecta; order Lepidoptera; family Noctuidae; genus Apamea; species Apamea sordens. The sequence continues at coordinate 7,007,820 of OX244009.1, read as the reverse complement.
CTATGGAGAAGAACGGGCAAGAAACTCCATGAACACTCTTTTAAATCATAATAATATTGTTACAAAGTATTGGTTACATTATTCATGTTCAAAATTATGCATGTGAGAACGATGCAGAACGTTAAAAGCGTCCGTAATGAAAATATTAAAAAAAAAACAATTCAAATATTAAGTTAAATCAAAATAAGCCATGGCAGCAAAGAGTTGACCAGTCCCTACTGACGGCGCCCGTTCACGAACATGACGCATAGATTAGCACCATTCAGCTAACCATTTTGAAGGGAGCTAAATCCAACACATGCGCCACCATCAGCGAGACATTAGAGTGACATTGACCATGACATTGACCAAGGCACATTCAAGTCAATGAAAGACGTACCCCGTAAATGGTAGCTTTAAAGTATGTACATACATAGTACTCACATACTAGTATCAGCTGCATCCGGTTAGACTGGAAGCCGACCCGGGGAGCCAACATAGTTGGGAAATATCAAGTCGTAACAAAGCAATATCAAGTCGTAACAAAGCGTCGGGCGTCGTGCTCAGTGTTCGGTTGTGAATGTGTCACCCATTAGAACGGCTCATGTTGGCCCATGTTTTATACAAGTAAATGATGTAGTTTAGACTCACTTTTACAATTTAAATGTTTGTAATTTTGTGGTTACCTGGTAAATTTAGCATCCGCCATTGCCTCCCTTGCCTTCCGGTAATCGAAGGCATCCTCATCAGCCTGCGTTTTCGCAAGGTTCCTGAAGTTTCTGCTAGGTCTCGGAGCAGCAGGAGGGGCCTATTCATAACAAAAAAAAAACTTTAACTAGCAAGAAAATACGCTTAGTTTACTGAGCGAAAAAGTCAAAGAGTAAAGTCAAAAAGTCAAAGAGCGATCTGTACATCTTGCCCTGGGCAACCAGGGCCATCTAATTTGATCGACAAAAAAATCCGCCATGTTAAAAATTTAAGTCATCAGATCGGAAGGGACTTATGAGTCTTCACCAAGTTTTACGGTGACTAAAAGTACACAGGGCTAGGAATAGCCACGATTGGAAGCGGAGAGAGTTGCACCTAGACTTGCCTTCATAATCGAGTACCTCTGATCTCACCATAAAATAACTAGATTGAGCAAATAAAATAAAGAATGCCAAGAATAAAGCTTAAAATAACATACCATTTTTAAAAACTATGCAGAAAAATACATTTAGTAAAATCTTTCTCAAAAATAGTATATTTTTACACTGTCAAGATACTTTAAACAATTGTCTATATTTTTCTTCTCGCAATAAATGGGCATCTTTCTTAAAAAGAACTTCAGAGAAAAGGTTTCATTTCTACAATAACTTCTTTTTCAGACTGGCCATATGCACAAGTTTTCCTTTGCGCAGAAGAGTCCTGGGGGCCTACTCCGAAGTGCAAAGTGCGAATGTTCGGATCGGACCGACACATGGCCGAACCGAATATTTTTGAAAAATGCGCAAAAATGTTCGGATCGGCTTAGTTGGGTCGGGACCATACTCGATATTCGAAAGAGTGTAGGAGTGTAGGATCGGAACCGACCGAACCAAATAGTAACTTCGTAGCAGGAAACGGCTGAACATTTGGCCGATACTACTTCGGAGTAGATCCCCAGGGCCCCAGTAACGAAACAGTCTGTCGGCAGAATTTACCGATATTCGCCAGTCAGTAATCGGAACAGGCCCAGCTACGCTAGCAGGCTAACAGTTTATCTGAAGTTCTGAGACTGCGGCCTATTGGGAACTGTGTGTATAATCAGCCTATAATATTCCCACTGCTGGGACCGATCAGGCCTCCTCTCTTCGAGGGAGTGGGCTGTAATCTACCACACGAGGCCAGTGCGGGTTGGTAGATGTCACATGTCTTCGAATTTCGGTTCTAGGACATGCCGGTTTCCTCACGATGTTTTCCTTCACCGTTTTATGAGCAATGGTGATGAAATTATTTACACAAAGTAAATCGCCTGCACGTGTTCGAAATCGCAACCTACAACTCGTAAATCGGAGCAGTTTCCACTAAGCTACCACAGCTCTTGATGAACTGTGTGTGGAGCATATAATCAATTCTGACCTGTCTGCCCACAACATTCAGTGGTGTAGCTAGTCTATAAAGGGGCCCTGGATAAAAATGGGTGGTAATAAGGAGGCTATAGACCTTGGCTGACATGCCGCCCGATCAAACAAAAGCCAGGCAAACTCTAAGTCAGTGGAACTCTTAATAATGCTTGTAGCGGTATCTACAACGCCACATGCGAACGACACGTCATACTGACGTCACGCAAATCCTGCATCTCGCAAGCAGAGTTTACTGCGCAATTAGCATATATACTACAAACTTCCCAACATCAATCGTTAGGCAGTGAACTTTACACCCTGTTCCTCATACCTCTATACTGGTGACCCCGAGTAACCCCCCCCTCCTATAGTGGTAAGTAGCCTACTTGGCATGCCGTCCGTTCAGACAAAAGCCAGGCAAACTCAAGTCAGTGGAACCCTTAATAATGCTGATATTAAATTAACTATTTAAACGATGCATGAAAGTATATTCTGATAAGGAAACGATAGAACTGTTTGTGCCATGATTTTACTGTCGCTATTCTGCATAATATGTACCTTTACTGTAAGTAATACAAAACAAATATATATCGAGTTACCTAATTACATTTATTTTTACTAGCTGCGCACCGCGGTTTCACCCGCATAAGTTTCGATCCCGTGGGGATATCGGGAAAAAGTATATTTTATGTTAATCCTGGTTATAAACCATCTGTGTGCCAAATTTCTTCCAAATCTGTTCAGTAGTTTTTGTGCTCTCATTGGGCAGCTAGATCAAGGGCTTAATTCAGCGGTACCTGCCTACTTCTGAACACGGCCTGTATTGTTAGGAGGTTTTTCTCTCTGGAGCCCTTTTTTTTTGACGTTATCCATCTGCAGTGCGATTCAAAATCAAAATCAAAAGTCATTTATTCAAATTAGGCTGAGAGTCAGCACTTTTCGAACGTCAAAATTACAAAAGACAGTCCCCCAAAAACGCCCGCCCTTCACCACTTCCTAGTGCTATCGCTGGGAAGAAGAAGTGGCGCAACAAACTTCCCAGCAGCACAGCTGTCTGTTCAGTTAGAATATAGTGCATGTATACAATACTAGGAACCTATGTTCAGTAATTAACATTACAAGAAACTTAAATTATTTGCCATAAAATATGTCAGCTAGCCACGCCAATATACCAACAAATATAATAAAAACTATACGTACTCAAGCTGAAAAATAATTAATTCAAATGGAAATAAAAACTTACTACCTAAATAAAAGCCTCCAGGCATAAAGGGCGTGACAGCTTACATATTTATGCATAGCTGGGTTCTGGTCACATAGCTGTCACTTGAGTCACAGATGAAAAACTAGGACCATCGAAGTAAAATAAATAAAGCATGGGAAGAGGCACCAGATGCAATAGGCATCTTTTGTGATCTATCCAAGGCATTTGACTGCGTGAATTACGAAACACTGCTCTTGAAACTTGAGCATTACGGACTGGGTAAACTAGCTGTTAGCTTAATAAAATCATATTTAAATGATAGATTTCAGCAAGTTCAAATAAACGGTGTGAATTCATTGGGTTTAAAAGTCAAAATGGGTGTGCCGCAGGGCTCAATATTGGGGCCGTTCCTATTTTTAGTATATATAAATGATTTACCTCATTTACTAAAAACCCGACCACAAATGGTGTTATTTGCTGATGACACATCACTGATTTTTAAAGTAGATAGACGTGCAGAGCAGCTTGACGACGTAAATAATGCTATGCTTCTGGTCCATAATTGGTTTACTGTAAATAATTTAGTATTAAATGAGAAAAAAACGAAATGCATTAGATTCGCTTTACCGAATGTTAGAAGTAGTGAATGTCACGTTGTATTGAATAGGGAGATACTTGAATTCGTCGAAAGTACGGTTTTCTTGGGTATCACGCTTGACTCAAAGCTGCAGTGGGGTCCTCACCTAACATCACTTGCAGGGCGGCTAAGTTCAGCCGCTTACGCTGTCTGGAAAATCCGTCAATTAACAGACGTGGAAACCGCAAGACTGGTCTATTTATATACAGGGTGACAGGGAAACTCGAAGTATTCCTTGAAAGGCGTTATTACTTTTACATTAACCACAAATTTAGTCCAGTTAACTAGGGTTCATAACTGGATGGTTACCTAGCTGTGTCGATTCTTCGATTTTTTAGAATTTTTCTGACTTGTTACCAAAAACAATTAATTATGAGAAAAAACTACTCCACTCCAAACATTTAATTGATACTTTTCTGAAAGTTGAAAAATGAGTGATCATTTAAAAAAATGCTTGCAAAACTTACATAATCTCAGAAATAAAAGCTCTTTAATAGCATTTTTTTTATATTTAAATCCAAATCCAGTTTTTCACTGTAGTTCACTGGACTTAATTTGTCTCTATAGGCCTCTAGTATAACCCCTTTCAAGGAATGTACATCGAGTTTCCCTGTCACCTTGTATATGAGAGTTCTTACACCTTTTAGATAATCAGCAAGTGAAGTATAGAACAATACGTACTATTATCTTAAACTTTAATTCAGAATCGCAGTTATTCATCAAGTTGTGGAACAACAGTGTTTTAGGTCCTCTTTGTTCCAAATAGTCACACAAAAATCAACTTAGACTTCATACCTAACACTAAAGTTGATCTTTTAGTAAATAGCAACGAATAAAGCTAAATTATCTAAGAATTTTCAGATCACCACACAACACGAGACAGTCACCAACGTAAATGCTGCGAATATATTGGATATGCTAGAAGCCATACAACGCATATCGGAAGACAGAGATATTATTATGTCAATGAAAGAAGTAGAAACCCCCAGGGGTACTAACGAAACTACAATCATCTATGATGCTGAGTCGGATTATGTAGAATCAGAAAATGATAAAGAAAATTTAAAATATCATAATGAACAAGATGATACACAGTCACCAAAAATGAAAACTATACTTAGATGGCTCCCTAAGAAGATGCGTAATACGGAGAGGAAAAGAGAAAGAGCAGAGCAAGAGGCTATAGAGGAACAAAAATACATGGGTAGAGCCCAAAATGCTAAAAGAGTAGCTGACATCGTTTCTGTAATTAGGAACAACCACTTAGCCGCATCATTTATGTATAGTGAAATAAAAAGAATTCAAAGAGATAGGATCATTATTGATAACATTAGAGAAATGATCCTGCGTGTGGAACGTAGTAAAAAAAAAGGATATAAACAAAGTGTCATAGATTGTTACAATAAAGCAAAAGCGGAAGCGGACGTGGAAGCAGCAGGGCAGTGGTGGCACCAAACTAATAATTTGGTCGTGAATGTCGTCAAAGATTCGATTAACGACGGCGTCATTGGATAATATTATATGGATTCATAAAGGGTGGTTGGTTGGTGTTCATTAAAGCCTTCTCTAGAAACCTATCCTCCTAAAAGTATAGTCCCTTTCATTTTCTTTAGCCTATCCTTAGAACCTTTAATTATCATCCCCTTTATACTACTGGTTTTCAGCTGCATCTAGTAAGACTGGCAGCCTACTTCAACATAGTTGGAAAAAGGTTATGCCTACATAATATATTATCACAAATGATTGGCAGATCAGCAGTGCGATTCAGCAGTGCGATTCTGTAACCGTCTCACCGTGAAAACTTAGGTGAAGTGAGCGTGGAGTGAGCTATCATTCCAACTAATGCTAGGGTTTGACACTATTGACAGCTCACTCTAAGCTCACTTCACCTAATTTTTCACGGTGAGATTTTTACAGAATCGATCGGCTGCAATAAAAACTCAACCTCGCCTAGCCTCGACTTACGAGATCTAGGTCGTGAGTTCAGACCCAGGCAGGCGCTTTACTTTGTGTTAGATAATAATTTCATCACCACTGCTCTGAAAACGGTGAAGGAAAACATCGTGAGGAAACTGGCATGTCCTAGAATAAATAAAACCAGTCAAGAGCGAGCCGGACTCGCGCACCGAGGGTTCTGTACCATCATATATTTTTTGTTGATGATTTCTGAAAAAGTGTGCTATTTAGAGACATCGTTTTATTTTTCCTGTAATCTAAATGTAAAACTTCTATCACAATATAGAACGATTTCAGATTTTTCTATAAACAAACTTCGGAGATAAGGAGGGAGAACGGTATTTTTTAAGTGAAAACTTCTTTAGCGGCGTTGTGCACTTTTTTGTGATGGGTAAAAAATGTTAAACTCGCGTCAGGACACGTGACCTGCAGTGCGATTCTGTAACCATCTCACCGTGAAAACTTAGGTGAAGTGAGCGTGGAGTGAGCTGTCATTCCAACTTATAATGATAGGGATTGACACTATTGACAGCTCACTCTAATCTCACTTCGCCTAACTTTTCACGGTGAGATTTTTACAGAATCGATCGGCTGATCGAAAATTCGTAAAACGGAGGGAGAGTAGACCGCATTCCAAAATATCAAAAATGCACAACGTTAATATTCAAGTTTAAACACTTCTGCCGGCACTCCGGGAGTGGAACCCATTTTTTTCTACATTTTTCATCAAAAGTCGAAAACTAAGCGGCCTAATAAAAAAAGAAAACATGTCAAACAGCGATCTTTCATATGATACCCGACATGCCGTAGTAGCCACACTTCGAATTTTTAAAACCCTCTTTCAGTGCCTGTTGCAAAAGAAAATATATATTTTTATTTATTTCTTATTTGCAAAACAGTTGGGCAAACGTCATATAAAACTATTCCAAATTTCAAGTTGATATCATTAGTAGCTCTTGAGATATCCAGCTGTAACAGACAGACAGACAGGCAGACTGAGTCGCACCACAAGGGTTCCTTATTACCATTTTGGAACGGAACCCTAAAAATGAAGACATGTGACATCTACCAACCCGCACTGGCCTGTGTCCAGGCAATGGTAACATCTTATTAATAATATAAACGCGAAAGTTTGTATGTATGGATAGATGTTTGTTACTCTTTCACGCAAAAACTACTGAACGGATTTGGATGAAATTTGGCACACAGATAGTTTACAACCAGGATTAACACAGAGAATACTTTTATCCCGATATTCCAACGGTATCGAAACTTATGCGGGTGAAACCGCGGGGTGCAGCTGGTTATAAATATGTAATATGTGGCTGATTATGCTTATGCTGTATTTCCAACTGAATTCTTAAGCTGATAATTAAATTATTTTAATGAACTTTTCTCAATAACATGCTTGATTAGAAATGTAATAACTTCGTAGGAGCAGATTTATGAACGACGCAAAACGAGTATACAGCAAGGGTCGTAAGCAGGTGGCGTTTTGTAGTCGCTGACACCCCCATGGGAAGAAGGCGTTACTTTATGTATGTTTGACCATGGCTCTTATTTCATTTAGATTATGTGTAAGTTTTTTTGTTCTTGTAAGTATAAGCTAATAATTTTCATGGACTACAATTGGCTGACTTAAGAGGGAAGTGTTACGTGGACGTCGGGAGTCAACAGCCGACTCCCGGCCACCGTAGTCGCGGGCAAGGACCAGGGGGACTAAAAAGGCCACTTTGTGCAGAATCATAATAGGTAGGATAACAATATATGAATCATATTAAAAATTGTCAAAATGGTCACAAACTGACAATTCATAATATGATCTTTGGGCAATCATATCACAATGAAATAACATTTTTATTAAACTGTTGAAATAAAACATAATTTAACCAATTTGATTAATAAGAACTGTAATGAAAAATTTACGAAAATTAGAGGAATTGCTAATGATCTGCTGGGAATTCAAGAAATGAATAGCTTTTAGAGGTATTGTTAAAAATGGCTTTTTTACCCGGGTTGACGGCGGCGACGCGTTGTGTTCCACGCGGGCCTCAAATAGATGTCAGCACAAACTGACGGGGTATACCTGCCAGGGTCGCGGGTTGTTCAAAAGAGCTGAAGGAACACGGGTGGGTTTTAGTCAGTAAAAGTCTGACACGCCCTCCCGGTCCGCCCAGAGCAGGAGAAGTCCTCGGGGATGTGTCAAGTTAGCCCGCGAAATTAAAGTTTTCGCAATTTTTTTTTTATTCGTACCAGACTATCAATCATAATCCGAATAATTTCTGAAGATATTGCTAATCCATTGTTTCACATGTTCAAAAAATTTGTCGGCTTACTGCTGGGACACAGGCCTCCTCTCTGTGAGAGGGAGTGGGCCTTAATCCACCACGCGGGCCCGGGTGCGTCTCATAACGTATAAACTCATTTGGTCTAATTTCATTTTATTATCGTTCATAAGATATAATCAACGTGAGATATACCAACTGTTGATATAATTTCTTTACATATAACATTTATTTATTCTAAAACTTAATTAGTATAACGTTGTTTGATATAACGTTTATGTAATCGAAAATCATTTGATCTAACGTTTAATATGTATATTGTTTATTTAATCAAAAATCATTATGTCTAACGTTTATTAAATATAAAAACCGTCATTATGGTTAACACCCCGACTCAGATTACCCCGACTCGGATAGGTTTGGTTAGAAGGCTAAGGCGGGAGCGAAGCGGAGCGGTTATTTTTTTTTAAACCTCCCAGAAATAGGAGCCGACCTATCTTAGCACAGGTGGTAATCAGTTACTAGTTATGTTTAATATCTACTCAGGTTACTATTACCTACAACTACGATAGAACTTACAAAGAATAAAACAAAGAAAAAATACTTTTAAATATTTATTAAAGGTTGCATATTAGAAAATCAAAACTTTCTCGAGCAAATTTAAAATGACAATAAACGAAATAACAAACTTTAAATGACCAAATGTTTTATTTAGAAAAAATTTAAAATCCCAATGTATGTGACATCAAATGAACGACTGATCATAAGTTTTTACATCGAAACAGCTAGGTTAGGTTAGGTTAGAACTGTGACCACACAACGCACGAGCCGAGCGAGCGCAGCGAGCGGTGCCGCGGCAGCGGCCGGCGAGTGCCAGAAACATATTAATCGCGGGAACTACGTCGCCGCTCTTTGGGATTTCATCGATTTGGTCAATAGTGTAATAAATAATTTAAACATTGATATTCCAGACTTTGGTCAGCTGAACTTTTGATCAAATGACCATCGTTATTTTAAACTTTGTTGATTTGTACGTTGTTCTTTTGAAATTTGCTCAGGAAAGTTTTGATTTTCTAATATGCAACCTTATTAAACTAACCCGTGTCTATGCAATTTTGCTTAGTGTTCTTAAGTGGCGTTAAGGCGTTTTCATCATAATAGACCAAATAAGTTTTATATCTTTTGAGTGGTATGTCAAACGATTTTATATTTAATGTATGTTATGTCAAACGATGTTATATTTAATGTATGTTATGCTTATAAAAATCATCATCATCATTATATTAACTAATCGCTATATTAAATAAAATTATTGGTTCCGTTGTTATATGTTGTTAATATTAGAGATTTTGTTGTTATATCATCTATTACTTACCCCGCGGGCCCAGTGCAGGTTGGTAGATGTCACATGTCTTCGAATTTTTGGTCCTAAGACATGCCGGTTTCCTCGCGATGTTTTCCTTCACCGTCTAAGAGCAGTGGTGATGAAATAGTTGACACAACGTAAAGCGCCTGTCTGGGTTCGAACCTACGACCTGCCACTCGAAAGTCGCGGCCGTTACCACTAGGCTACCATTGCTTGTGGTTGTGTTGTTCAATAAATTTGTCGGCGCAACAACGTAAACAACGCAATGAATGTAGTTGAACTGTAAAAATGAAACCCATACTTAGAGAGGGTTGTATTAAAGATTATAATTAAGTAAAATCATATTTTACTGACACTGACCTGCAAATTGCAAAAAACGTAAGAAAATTTGAATTTCGGGGGCTTCCTAGCGCTTATATTACATGGTATTATTGGTGTTATATAATATACTTATTGTATATCTACCCAAGGAAAGATGGAAGAATATGGGGGAGGCCATTGGCCAGTAGTGCGACAATATAGGCTACAGGAAATAAAAAATACCCACTAATTGGTAACATTTTGCAGTTAACCACAATCACATTACTGCACGCGGATTTCACAATCGGCTCAGATTTACAAGACCTCGTTAAAGCTATAAAGTCGGCAGGCGAATATAGTGACAACAATTCGAGACAGCATTTCTCGAAGAAGAGTCTTGTGATTTTTATTACTGATCTACCATCCGAGTTAGCTGAAGAAAATTATCAAGAAGACAAAAAAATACTTCTTCGGAGTCAAGATTTGCCTGGCGACCTTCTAAAAATGGTGGGGGGAAATGATGAACTACGTGAAATGCCGGCCAATCATTCAACCATTAAGAAAAATGGTAGTAAAAACGCAACGCACGTAGTCAAATTGACTTCATTTAAACACAGACCGAGACGCACAAGTGCAGAAAGGATGCTTATTCGTAAGCAGGAGGCTATGGAGAAGAGAGAAAGAGAGCACGAAAGAAGAGTCAAAGAAATCGTTGATCACGTAACAGTACATTACCAATCATGTATATATTTAGCATATGAAGCAGAAAGAATTAAAAATGGCCGGATAGTAATGGATGCCTTCAGAAAAATGGCGGAGGATGTAGATAACCCAAAATATCAAGGTCTAAAAGCTAAGGCATTGGAATGTGGCAAACCTATTCGTGAACAACCTCCGTTTGTTTGGCATAAAACAAATAAACTAGTTATTAATGTAGTTAAAGATTCTGTAAATGACGGTGTATATTAACTGTTTTAGAGACTATTTTTATGTTGAAGAATTAAAATATTTTACTTCGAGTATGTGCCTAAATCAATGTATATATGTCACCGTATGATTGTGAACACCGTTAGTTTATAATCTACCTACATATCTCGCGCGAATGTAAACTGTCGACAAATTGTAAACTATTATTACTGCTTACGTATTAATTTTCGATAGTTTATAATCTATCACCAAAAGACCATCTCAGACATCGACCTACATGGTCTTCATATGATCCGACCAAAGATTATGTATGGACTTTAAAAGAGACTGTGACCTCTGAGTTTATTTCGGCCTTTCTTCTCAGACTAGTCAGATAGGAAACGCCGACCTCATCTAGTTTTAAAATATGATTGACGTGTAAAAGTGTTTGTACAAACCTACTTACAAAAATAAAATCATTTATCCATGTCAAACCATGAAATTGTGAACGAACCTGCGCTTACTGACAGGCTTCACAATCTGTCTGATTTTATCTCCCGTAAAATTGTGATTCGTCCCTGATCGGTCTTGGGTAGCCAAAATTGTTGCAGTAACTATGTCAGAGGCGTCCGTCGTCCGACCAGCCGGTCGATTCTGGAAAAATCTCACCGTGAAAACTCAAGTGAAGTGAGCTTGATGTGAGTTGTCAGTAGTGTCAATCCCTAGCATTATTTGGAATGACAGCTCACTCCACGCTCACTTCACCTAAGTTTTCACCGTGAGATGGTTACAGAATAGACTGGCAGGTAAACCAATGAACTAAGTTTTAAAAAAGAAATTGCTTTATTGCTGCAGGATTTCATGAAGAACCCTCGAGCCACTTTTGTTACCTAAATCTCTTAACCCACAATACATTTTCTACATCTTGGAACTTTCTCACGTACTTTTATCTCGTTGACTCATTATTACATAATCAGCCTATAACGTTCCCACTGCTGGGACACAGGCCTTGCTCTCGGTGAGAGAGACTGGGCCGTATTCCACCACGCGGATCCAGTGCGGGTCGTTAGATGTCACATGTCTTTGAATTTTTTGGCTCTAGGACATACTGGTTTGGGTTTCCTCACGATGTTCTCCTTTACCGTTTTGAGTGCAGTGGTGATCAAATAATTTACACAAAGTAAAGCCTGTCTGGTTTCGAACCTACGACCTACTCGTAAGTCTGTTACTTCCGACCCAGTCGTGCGATTCTGTAACCATCTCACTGTGAAAACTTAGGTGAAGTGAGCGTGGAGTGAGCTGTCATTCCAAATAATGCTAGGGAATGTGAGATAATGATATGATATGACACTCACACTACTGACAACTCACATCAAGCTCACTTAACTTGAGTTTTCACGGTGAGATTTTACAGAATCGACCGGCTGTAACCATCTCACCTTGAAAACCAAGGTGAAGTGAGCGTGGAGGGAGCTGTCATTCCAACTAATGCTAGGGATTGACACTATTGACAGCTTACTCTAAGCTCACTTCACCTAATTTTTCACAGTGAGATTTTTACAGAATCGATCGGTTGTTCTCACTCAGACTCATTATTAATCTTAATTATCATTCTATATCTGTCGATCTTCTAAATAAGGAGTAGGTATGTAATTATATAATGTAGGCTCGGATCCATTAAAAAAAATTACTACTGTTTTTTATTTATAATATAAAGCAATCGTGGAGATATTTTCTTCATTCTTGACACCACCTTAAAGAATTCCGTGTCTGGGTTAATCTTTACTTTTATTGACCCCTGTAAAGACAGAAGGAATTAAGCTTAGAACAACGAGTTAAAATATAAGGGATGCCTGTGTGGGCGTCGAGAATTGAGAGGCGATTCTCGACCACCGTCGGTAGGCGCGGGCTTGCGGACGGCGAGCATTGGGTAGCTCGCCGTCCGGCAAAGACCAGCCAATAGATTCTGTAAAAATCTCACCGTGAAAAGTTAGGTGAAGTGAGCTTAGAGTGAGCTGTCAATAGTGTCAATCCCTAGCATTAGTTGGAATGACAGCTCAATCCACGCTCACTTCACCTGTGTTTTCACGATGAGTTAGGGTTCAGAATCGCACTACTGGCCCGGGACGACGACGGCGCGTTGTATTCTACGCGCGCCTCAAAGAGACGTCAGCACAAAGTGACGTGGTCCGCTAGGGCTGATGCCTGCCAGGGTCGCGGCTTATTCTAAAGACGGTATCTTTTTGGCCCCTGGCACAGAACAACTGAAGGAATACGGGTGGGTTTTAGTCAGCAAAAGTCTGACACGACCTCCCGCTCCACCCAGAGCGGGAGAAATTATTTGATGATTTCCAACCCAAAAAAAACAAAAAGAATGCCTGTGTTTTCTGGTCGTACTACAATCCTTTCAGACTTATTTTACCTCTGACAGCTGCAACCTAACAGCAACCTTATTGTCACGAAATAAAAGATCACTGCGATATTGACAGTGATGCAAAATCAGAGGTAAAATAACTGTGAATGGACTGTAAGGCCCGGGTTTCTATGAACATTGACTGAGATGTCTCGAAAAACTTCACGCTTTTTGGCAGTTTGTATGACCGTCAGCCCGCTCTGTTGTGTGGTAAAATAATCTAATAATTCTAATCTTTAATCTCCGTCGCCACATGCGCGCGTTAAACTTTGCTTGCGCGATGCAGGATTTGGCATGACGTCAGTGTGATGCGTAGTTCGAATGTGGCGATCTGGATGCCTCCACAGTTGGAAACCGGGCCACCACACTGCTTTGCGGTCTCATAGGTACCAATTAGGTAGCTAGACTGCAACTGCATAGATAGAGAACAATTTGCCTTGCCAGAATGTTTTCTTTGATCGTAGCAAAAGAAGTAATCGTTTGATCAGGTATAAAAATGTACAGGTTAATACGAAATCTCACCAGATTTGTTTTCTGCTTAGCAGACCTCAAAGCCTTTTTTCCAGTAACTTCCTCCTTCCACACTCCATTCCAGTAATCCTAAACATTCACCTATTAATATCATTTTTGACATTCATTTAGTTATGAGATGGAGATTTGCGATTTGAATGAAAGGAGTCCGTATATCACACCAGAATGCCAATAGGCTCGCCTTTTATTACATGGTACAGATGCCAGCACATCAAGCTACTACAATCTATCAAATTTATTACATAGATTTTCAACTTTATGGCTAAAGAATTAAGGTTCAAGGTTGATTGAGAAAACTTGACAGTTTCGGGTAGCTTGACCTGCTGGCGTCTGTACTCAAATACTATTGGTGAAATATGTGTGTACTCTAAGTAGACCTTTGCCTTACACGCTGACATACTGTTGGTTTGTTAAACTAAGAGCCTGCGCGCACTAGCGACTTTAAGTTGGCCGATAGTTTGATCGGTCAGAGGATCAGCAGTATAGAGTTATATGGCAGTGTGCGCACTTGAAGATTAACAGATGTAGGACTATTACGATTGCGACTGAACAATCGGCCAACTTAAATCGCTAGTGCGCGCAGACTCTAACAGACGAGTGTGCAGTTTTCTACCGACTGTACCTACTCTTGACGAAAATAGAACTGGCGAATCAACGAAACTGGCGAACACGGGAAACTGGCGAATTAAATAAACTGACGAGTGAGGGAAATTGACTAGTGACACGCGGACTCCTTCAAAATTAATAAAATCAACTCAGTCTATCGCAGTCTACTGCTGGACATAGGCCCCTCTGTCGTCCGCTTTCCGCATTCAGTCTGTCCCAGACTTTCTTAAGGTTGTCGGTCCATCTTAGCTGAGGTTGTCCCAAGCTACGCTTGCCAATACGCGGTCTCCACTCCAGGAGTCGTCTACTCCGCCATCAGTCCTTCGACAGACATGGCCAGCCCACTGCCACTTCAGTTTGCTTACTCTGCAAGCTATGTCGGTAACTCCAGTCGTGGACTCGTTATTCTATTGAAACTTCGTTTAACGCTAGGCCAGCTGAAGGTCATTTATTTATTAGTCATAGTGTTACCACAGACGTCCAGTCTAAGAAAGAAAGACAAAGTATTTATTAGTCTACTCAGTCATACATACCCCCGATCTCAATATTTTTTTCCGATCAAAGTCATTTTCGAAGTCCAAGTTAACTTTGCCTGGTTCCAACAGTGCAGATTCCTTTGCCACCAGTAACACAATTTCAGGAGGAGCCTGTACAACAATATAATATTGTGCTTAATTAGTCGAGGATCGACAAGTTTATCGAGCCTCAAAAATTCATCGCCGATCTTTGCACATAATATCTCTGCTCATTTTCTGGAGGGGCTGTGGCTAAGAAATAACAGCCGCATGGGTCGATCGATCAGGTTAAGCTACGCTTGTCACGGTTGGTCCGTAGATGGGCGACCATCTTTACATACCAAGATCTCTCCGTGCCTCGGAAAGCACAGCCGTTGGTCCCGGCTGTCATTCGTGGATAGACAAGACAGTTTTCCGTACTTTTAGAGGGTGTCACCCCACACCACCAACTTCTAAATTCCGGGTTGCCACTGAGATATTCATTAAAATCCAATAATACTCGACCTGGGAACTAGACCCTGGACCCAATGCTCAGCAGTCGCACTTGTGATCACGAGATCAACGGGGTAGTTAGAACAAGAAGTATTCTAACGATAAAGATTTTGTCTAGTGTTATACAGAGCGACAGAAAATTGCTATAGGTACCTTTTCAGGAATGATATCTTCAACATTTTCTGCCGGTATGTTTTTCATAGCCTGGTGTGAAAACATAATATTATTATTAAATTGAAATTGAATTTATTTAAATTGAATTATGTCCTTTTACATTGCTGTGTAGGTAACACGGAAGGATATAACCATAGATATAGGATAGAAGGAGATATGCCCTGTACATAGATAGGTATATTTTTACATTTCTATGGATATATCCCTTTGTGTGTTCCGCGATTTACATCTTGATGTTAAACGTCTTGGGAATAAAACCAAACCGACTCGTATTGACGGCAAACGGCATGACGCTCTCACATGCCCCGATCAGAAAAATAATGTTTATTTGTCCGCCAAATTTATTTATTGGTTTTATTTACTTATAAATTCTATCAAAAGCCATCAATTTCGATTCCTATGTCCGGGCCATTGGGATTTGGCCACTGCTTTATAGAAGAAATTCTCTATCGTTGAATGACATAAAACCATCAGTAAGTCATTGCAAATTGTTAAAGTTATAGTCGGGGTACTTTACCCAAAAGAAACTCCAACTAATGTGCATGTAAACTGTGTATAATTAGTATTTCAATGATGTTGTACAGATGCCAGCACATCAAGCTACTACAATCTGTCAAATTTCTTTAATAGATTTTCAACTTTATAGCTAAAGCATTAGGTTCAAGGTTGATTGAGAAAACTTGACAGTTTCGGGTAGCTTGACCTGCTGGTGTCTGTACATAGAAAAAACAGTGTGACACTTATTATTTTACATAAAAAATGGACGGCTCGCGAGGCGCACGAGTCTGTATACTCCGAGCGCGTGCGCAGCAAAATGAGCATAGATATACTTTTCAAAATTTTTGGAAAGTATTACAAAACTCAAATCCAAAAATGTATGCATACCCAAAAAAGAAAGTAAAACTTACTTATCCTTATCTATGGTGCGCAGTTACCGGGCGCTTGTGACCAATACATATCAATAGTCTTTGCTTGTGACTCACTGCCATAGACTAGTATATTATATTGGGAGCTCACTGCTAACTGGCCGGCTGGCGCGCGGGGCGACATTGGTAGTGTTGTGCCGAACCGTAACTAGTCACGTAACCTGCACCCTAATTGCGTAACACACGATCAATCGGAATCTGAATCATTTTGAAGCAAATTGCTAATCCATTGCTTCATAAGTTCGAAAAATTTGTCGCAATGAATGTTAACGAACTGTCAAAATGAAACCGATTCCGATTGATCGTGTGTTACGCAATTAGGGTGCTGGCCGGTACACGACGAACTCTAGAAATGCGGGGAGTTGACTCTAATAGGGGTCGCGCTATAAAGTAAGTTATAAACTCACCGAAATGTATGTACGGACGCCAGCACATCAAGCTACTACAATATGTCAAATTTCTTTAATAGATTTTCATCTTTATCCCTAAAGCATTAAAATTCAAGGTTGTTTGGGAACATTTGACAGTTTCCGGTAGCTTGATGTGCTGGCGTCTGTACGCACATAGCTTCCGATCGACTGCACCAAATTGAATAATTCTTTTTTTTTTGTTTGATAATATCAGGTCAAGGTTTGTATACACAATTGGACCCGGTAGGTGGCGCTGCTTTTTCGGCCAGGATGACGCCTGCCGGTCCGCTAGTAAAGTATAAATTCCTGCCTTATACATATATCGAATTAACTAGATAAAAACACTCCTTACCCCATCGATAAACGGTCCTACAGAACAAAGGGTAAACATAAATAGAAAACACTTCATGACATCTAAAGGAATATGACTGAAGAAAAAGTTATGAGTGCAATAAAATTTTATTGACTTTCTTGATTGAAAAACTATGATTGATGTTTAATTTTATGTTGATCTAAACGTAAGCTAAGAAATAATTATTTATTTTATTTTATTTATTTATTTAAATGCCTTAAAACTATGATTAGGTACAGGTCTCAGGATTCCATTCGGAATAAGATTAGACATGTTATAAATAAACCTTTATTACAGTCCGTTCAACCGATTTTGACTTCTATTGCGTTGGTGGCATGACAATGGCAGCTGCAGTTAATAGCTAGTATTGTAACCAGTTTTTAACCCCCGACGCAAAAACGACGGGGTGTTATAAGTTTGACGTATCTGTGTGTGTGTGTATGTTGGGGTGTGTGTGTGTGTATGTCTGTCTGTGGCATCGTAGCTCCCGAACGGATGAACCGATTTAGATTTAGATTTATATTTTGTTTTTTTTTTTTTTGTTTGAAAGGTGAATTTGTCGGAAGTGTTCTTAGCTATGTTTGATGAAAATCGGTCCAAGATGGCCGCCGCTACAAAATGGCGGATTACATATTTTTTCACAACTCCCTCAATATGGGTAGAAATGAAAGGGCTTGACTAGTAGAATACTATAGGTACACTATGAAAAATTTCAAATCCAAGATGGCCACCACCACAAAATGGCGAATTACAAAAAACCTGATTAAACACCAAATTACCTGAATTAATCTTAAAACGCAAGAAAATAAAAGAAATGAAACTAGTCCCTAGAAAAAGCATGAAATAAAAAAATTATTTAAAAATTTAAAAGACTTTTATTGTTTTTTATTGTTTTGGGCTTTTTACATTCATACTATTTTTATTATTATTTTGTGTCGGGGGTTTTTCAAATTTTAAATTTAATTTTTTATTTGCTTTTAATGCCATCCCTGGGCGTCTGGGCTCTTTGTTGAACGAACTGTAAAAAAAGTTTGTTTAAATGTCTCGTCCTAATTCAGATGAAGTTTAGGTAGGCCTAAGTGCTCATATATCAAAGACTACAATACTATACTGGCTCATGTTATAAACGAGCGGTACGCGCCAACGTCAGAGGCAAATACAGGCGTTTACGCTCGTCGACGGCAACTGCTGACAAATGGTTAGGTACAGACGCCAGCACATCAAGCTACTACAATCTGTCAAATTTCTTTAATAGATTTTCAACTTTATCGCTAAAGTATTAAGGTTCAAGGTTGATTGGGAAAATTTGACAGTTTCGGCTAGCTTGCCCACATTTTGTCGCTGCGTTGTGGAGTGGTTGTGCTACGTGTGAACGGACTATTATTGCTTGCATCTTCTCAAATCTCTGCTGGGCAAAGGCCCCTTATCTTCTAGCCGGTAGCGGATCCAGGAAAGGCGCTAGCTACGGGCCTAACCAGGGACTAACGTAAATCTGACTAACGTAAAGCTGACCGGATGCGTACGGATTCTATACAAAATCGTTGTTTTCTACTGACAAAAACAGAACAGAAAGAAAAAGAAAAAAAAACCTTTATTCGCGGTAAACATGACACATAAAAAGAATAAAAACACAAAAAAAACAAGTTGGGGGAAAACATGCGTCACATGCACGCAAAACGGCCATCGCTTAGCATAATGCTAAGACCCTATACGAGACACAGCCCCAGCGCTGGTTTTCAGCGGCAGCCGGCGTTGACGTGATGACGTCAACCAGTGCAGCTGATCGATTCTGTATATATCTCACCGTGAAAAGTTAGGTGAAGTTTATATATATTAGTCTATGAATGAGCTTTGAGTGAGCTGTCAATAGTGTCAATCCCTAGCAGTAGTTGGAATGACAGCTCACTCCACGCTCATTTCACCTAAGTTTTCACGGTGAAATGGTTACAGAATCGCACTGCAGCTTACGATTAGACACCACAGAGCACACACAGCTGAATAAGACATACAGAACAGAGTGTGGTTAGTTCCTAAGGCTTCTCACTACATTACTAGTAGAGTACCTAATCATTTGTAGGTCCGTAGCTTATCTAGGTTCTCTTCGCATAATCGAATTACCTAAATCACCTATTTTTATAAGGATTTTTAAATAACAAATAGCCTAGGTTCTCATAATTCTTGTCATTCCTGCATGTGCATGAAGGTTCCAAAGAAAATCTAACCTACTCAAGGCGCTTTTTCAAATTTGGTTTACTTATCCCAGGGTTTGTTTTAAAATTACCGTTATATTGGTACAGGCTTGTTTTAGAACAATACCGCACCTTAGTTGCGTAACACACGATCAATCGGAATCGGTTTCATTTTGACAGTTCAACAACATTCATTGCGATATTTACGTGTTGAGCAGACAAATTTTTCGAACTTATAAAGCAATGGATTAGCTGGCGATTTGCTTCAAAATGATTCAGATTCCGATCGATCGTGTGTTACTCAATTAGGGTGCCGTTCCCGCAAGGTTTTACAACTTAGTTTATTTTATGGGTCAAGGGGCGCCGTATACATATTACATTGTTGTGTTACAAAGAAACATTCCTATAGTTTTTTTTTTTAATAGGTAGGTAGTACGTAAAACCCCAGTCGGTAGCCTCAGTCAGCCAAAAGAACAAAGGATCGTCCAAACCGGTCGGATCAGACTGGTCGTCAGGGTCTATCATAAAGATGTAGGATCTAATTGCTCAAACAAACTTGTTATACCTAACTCTTCTACTATTCAATTTAAAAATAATAAAATATGTAGATGTAAAATAAAATTTTACCAAAAAATAAAACGCAATTTCTGTAGTTAAACAAAAATCGAAACGTATCTCATCATGTTGCCATGTTCAAATCCAAATTACGAGATAGTAGAATAAAATTATTTTTAAAGAACTTCAAACTAATTCTTCTTCTTGTCTTGTCCAAATGCTATAATTCGTCGCTCTAGATGTGATATTCGTAACTGCAATTATTGGTCAATTTTACATTTTGATGCGAGATTGTCCATTACGCAATTTTCCATCTTTCTGGTGATACCTTGTATGTGCAGGAGGTTTACTTCACTTCAAAACTGACTTTTACTGACATCTCGTAACAAGACTGAAGCAATTATTTGTAAAGTGGGACCGTGTAAGACACCAAGCTTGCCAAGGTGATTTTTTATGATACAAGAAAACCTAAGGTATTTTATTTAATATTCAATAAAATAACCAAAAGCATAAAATTTATCAAAACAATTTTTTGTCTCCTGGAAAATTGACAGGTTCGTATTTACGAGGTGTCACATAAAGAGCGACGATATATATAATAAATACGGTAAAGAGATAAAGCTTAACTGGTTTTTTCCACTACTACTGCATTTTTAGTAATAATAACAATAAACCTTTATATTTTCAGAGACCACAGATAACCGTAGTAAAAGTAGAGTTATTAAAGAAAATTGACAACCTAAAACGAATGTTACTAATGTTACTATTCAAATAATAATTGTACACTATCCACAAAGTATGTAGTAGGTACGTACTCTTACAGAAATACCAATTTTAAAAAGTTGATAATCTACCATCCCACCTCCTAAATGGTAGTTTTTAACATTTTTTGTATGCAACCAGAACGTATAATTTGAGTTTGACATTCAAGTAGTCAAGTCAGCTGAACAATGCATTTTATTTATTTATCACAAAAAAGAAACTTTATCTCATCCCGTTAATGTTAATTCGCTTTTCTATATTGTAAATGTGATATCCTATTTTCAAATCGAGATTGTGTTGCTTGCTGAGGTACTAGAGTACCTTTGTTTTTTACTATCGAAACAATTTGTTGAAAAATGTTTGGGAGGCCGAGATGTAGAGAGTGGACTCCACTGGCCACCCAGCAGCTACGACTCCGAAGTTTGATACAGGTAATAGATAAAGGGACATAGAAAAGTTTTGCATAAGTTTTTAAGGCAAAGGTTTACTAACAGACGCCCACGCTCACACGGTTCGACTACGTGATAATATTTTACTGTCAATTGACATTACTAATCTACTTTAATTTAGGTACAAGTGCTCGCAAGCCATACAGTTAAACATTAATAGTATCAAATCAAGCAATCTGTCCAGCCTTTTCCCAACTATGTTGGGGTCTGCTTCCAGTCTAACCGGATGCAGCTGAGTACCAGTATTTTCCATGGAGCGACTGCTTATCTGACCTTCAAAACCCAAACATTAATAACATCTGTGTCTGAATTTGGTACCTGAGTTTTTTTCAATAGTTTTCCTGCTTTGTACTTGCAGGCACAGTTAGGAGATTATTTTACCATTCATTGATAGATTTTATATTATCAGTTATATGGTTATATTAACAACCACAACATCATGACCGCGATCATGATGCGATGGCCATTTGCGTGAATGTGACGCATGTTTACCCCCAACTTGTTTTTTTTTTGTGTGTTTATGTCCTTTTTTTATGCGTCATGTTTGCCGCAAATAAATGCTTTTTTCTTTCATGCATAAGGAATACTTTTTTCTTTACTAGCCTAATCTGTTCCACTCCTGGGCCAGCCTCTACTCCTTCCAACTTTCGCGAGCCTGTGCATCCTCCTTCTAAGGAATACTTAGCTTTTTTTAATTATTTCATAAAAACTACCATCAAAAATCCTACTCCCAAAGACCTACCATCTAAGACATCTTTTTTTTGTATTACAGCATTTTTTGCATTCTGTTTGCCTAGATTTTCTTACAATATTGTTATTTGAATGTTTAGATATGTAGCTACTATGGGTACTTCAGTACATGTTCAGTTAATAATAGTTGAAAATGGTAATAAATACGGAATGGTATTAAATAGGGAAAACTATGTCAAATGTCATTAGGATTATTAAATAGGGAATTTATTGCATCATGCATGAAGTTTGTGGCATCAAGTCAAGTCTCATTCCAGCCAGTGCTGGTCCGCCAGGTTGCGCAGGGCCTTAATTCACTATGAACACTTTACTACGATTCCTTACTTTGAAACCATGTCAATACCTTCCCGCCAGTCTCGTTTTCATTTTGCGCAGTTTCATTCATTGTGTCCTAGAGAATAAATCAGCAGATCGGGCATGCGCACTATCAATGCAATGTCCCACACTACTACTATCTAGTTTCATTCTGTGTTCTGTTCAATTTTGCTAATCAATTAGCTGCCAGCTTTAATTCCATTTGCACCTCAAAATTATCAAAAAATCTAATCTGAAATCAGTTGTTAACTACTGAAAAAGCATAACTGTAACTACTTGAAAGCACTTAGGTAATTGAAAATTGATTATGGTACTTCATTTTTTTTTGTGGGTGATTGGTGCTTATCTTTTTTATGCAAATTGGTAACCTGGGGTATCTACCCCTGCCCGTATTACATACCTATGTAATATGGGCTGGGGGTCTACTCTGAAGTAGTATCGGCTGAATGTTCGGCCGTTTCCTGCTACAAAGTTACTATTTGGTTCGGTCGGTACCGATCCTATACACTCTTTCGAATATTGACTATGGTCCCGACCCAACTGTGCCGATCCGAACTTTTCTAGCATTTTTCAATAATATTCGGTTCGGCCATATGTCGGTCCGATCCGAACATTCGCACTTTCCACTTCGGAGTAGGCCCCCTGGTGTCTGCAACTCCATGTCAATGCACATATTTTGCGTACAGTAAGGCCACCAACATGTCTACCATATCATCATTCACACAGTCCTTCCATAGTCTCTTTGGTCTTCCCCTACTCTTATAGCCATCAACATTCATACTCAAAACATTCCTCACCCAGGGTGTCCAATATTAGATTTATTGTGTCTTATTAGTCAAGATCAAAATTTACTATAAATCCTGACAAATGTAATGAACCAGCGATTGTGCATAAGAGAAATGCTCTTGATACAGCAATAAATATAATAAATTGTTTAACAAACTAACACTAATATATACTATATACAAGTATATATAATACGAGAAAATATAGAAACAGGCAGGAGCTCATTGGGCATCAAAAAATTCGTCCGCATCAATGTCAATGGGATAAGTGTCCAAAACGCTGGCAGCATTACCACATTGGATGGCAATACTGATTCTTTGGGCTAAAAATAGGCCAGACTTCTGGTCACGTGAAGAGTCAACTAACCGCTTGGCGATGTCCCGAAAAATAAGTGTTTAATAATAATAATAATCATTTATTTCTAAGTATATGGTACATTGAGATCTTAAATTAAACATTGATTCACATATACTACCATTGTTGGTGTAGAAAAATTAAATAAGCTAAGTGCATGCAAATCGTAGACATTACAATAAAAGTTAGGTATATTAAATTGATATAATTGCTTTGAATTTATATATTTAATTTGATACAATAATATTGATTTGGATAAATTGAATGGGATTATTGTAATGTCAAAATATTAATTATTTTGTCAAACATAAAAAAATAAAATAAAAAACGAAAAAAATAAATAAATTGCATGTCAAAAATATAAGTTCTAGTGTCAAAATATTAATTATAATGTCAAAATACTAATGTTTACTTGCCTTTGCAAGTAAACACTTATTTTTCGGGTCAAATATACAGTCAAATAATCGCCTACTAGAAGCCCTAAGGCTTATTTTACTGGTAAAAATAGTTAAGCAACTATTTTGCTACATTGCAATGTCATCATTATTCTGGCATAATTTAAGTGAAATGTATCGCGAACTAACGGCTAGTTCTGTTTTATTTTATATGTTAAATTTTTAACGCATCGAGAATACCAAAAACCGGCCAAGTGCGAGTCGGACTCGCGCACGAAGGGTTCGGTACCATTATCTATAAAAATCACGTCTGTTGTATGGGAGCCCCCTAATTTTTTTTTATTTATTTTGTTTTTAGTATTTGTTGTTATAGCGGCAACAGAAATACATAATTTGTGAAAATTTCAAGTGTCTAGCTATCGCGGTTCTTGAGATACAGCCTGGTGACTGACAGACGGACGGACAGACAGCGAAGTCTTAGTAATAGGGTCCCGTTTTTACCCTTTGGGTACGAAACCCTAAAAACGTGGGAAAATTTCGCGCTTTTTCGGATGCTGTAAAGTTAGCACAGGTCTTTCGAAGCTGCAAACTTGGATATACGCTACTGTCCTAACCACATATTAAAAAATCAGAGCCAGCCGTTAGTTTGCGATTTTAATGTTCAATATAACTGGCCTAACTTGTTGCGTAATCATATCATATCAAATATTTTACCTACTTTCTAAATTCTTAAGAAGTTTAATGTTATACAATGTGGAGACGACAATACGACAGTAAGTGAAAACACTAACAGTACTAATGCAAAGGAGTATTTTGAAACTATCAGATAAATCCTAACATTGAAATTAAAAACATCCGAATTGAGAACCTCCTCCTTTTTTAGAAGTCGGTTAAAAAACTAAATATTAGTGATGAGCCGACTATGGGATATTTTGCCAATCTTTGACTAGCTGTAGTGACTAAACTATTGTTTGTATGTAGATTGGGGACGCACTTAGATATACGAATTTTAATTTATCGTCGGATTGTTGACAGGAAAGCTTTGCGTATGAATGTCGATGGCTATAAGAGTAGGGGAAGACCAAAGAAACGATGGATGGACTGTGTGAATGATGATATGGTTAGAAAGGGGGTGTCTACAGAGATGACGACTAATAGAGAAGTACGGTCACGAGCAAAAGTATGTATACACTCGGCTTTATTCAAAAGCGATTTACTCCTTTATTTTTAAATGAAATTTTATGTTGTTACGAACATAGCTTATGTAATGTGTCGTATTTCAACGTTGCATTCGTTATTTCACGAAAAAATCGCAATTGAAAGTTGCCGAGTGTTGACATATAGGTGCTCGTGACTGTACACCATCACGACATGTCTCCAAAAAATCATCAAAGTTTTCATGTTTAGAATCGAAATCGAAACCCATCACGTCTGTCGAGTTTCTCTAGTTAATTTTATTTGACCCTGTATATTCTAAGACATCGGCAATATTTTGATCAAAACAGCATCATTAATTCGATCAATAACTGAATATCTATTATTTTTCAGATCGTGGGCTACAATATCAGGCCACCTGAATGGTGTACGTCCCCGTGTAGTTTCTATCTGACGCTGCATCACACCACAATGTCAGCTCCATTCTATACCAGCGAACGGATATCCTCACCACATCCCAAATGGAAGGAGATTGACTCAGGTAATACCTACTTTGATTTTAAGCTCTTAAAGACATTTACACTATCCGTACTTATCTATACTTATAATAAAGATAAAGAGCTTTTTTGTTTATTTGAGCGCGCTAATCTCTAGAACTACCAATCCGATTTGAAAAATTCTGCATTTGATAGCTCAATTCTTGAGGAAAGTTGTAGGCTATTTAATATAATGCTACGGCCCTTAGGAGTAGAGCTAAAAGGAAAAAAGTCAGAAACAACGCTAAGCGAAAATGAAGTAAAGCCGCATTTACACGCATTTTTAACCAATCAAAACTCGTTGTGATTTGACGTAGCCCTGAACAGATACGTTTGATTGGTGTATTCCGCGTCACGACACAACACAACACAGTAATGTGCCGGTGGCTTAATGGCGCGGGCGGGCGATGCGATATGACGCGGTGGTTCAAGGAAATAAGAAATTTCACGCGGACTTTGTCGCTGGCAGAAGCTTGTATACCTACTAATATTATAAACGTGAAAGTTTGTATGGATGGATGGATGGATGTTCTTACTCTTTCACGCAAAAACTACTGAACGGATTTGTATGAAATTTGGCACACAGATGGTTTCTAAACAGGATTAACATGTAGGATACTTTTTATCCCGATATTCCCACGGGATCGATACTTATGCGGGTGAAACCGCGGGGCGCAGCTAGTAATATTATAAATGCGACAGTAACTCTGTCTGGATCACGGTGTATTATGGCACATGGTAGACCCAGGACATGGTAGGTAGACCATGTCCTGGGTTAGGATAAGGAATACTTTTTATACCGGAAGTTGTTCGTTAATTAACCTAGGTATGTGGTCTCACTGCCGGGCAAACTTATCCCCCATAATTTTCCAATTTTCTTATTTAATATAAATTGTCATTTCTAACCGATTGGCCGGGAAAGGCACAGCATAAAGTCAATTGAAAAAATATGGAGGAGACTTTTGCCTAGCTGTGGGACAGCATAGATTAATTTAAAAAAAAATCAAAAGGATGATTTTTCCAACACCAGATAATTTTATCAGAGGAATAATTTTGAATTTTTGACAGTTCTTCCTTACAAAATCTGTCAAACGTCAATTTTATTCCACGAATAAAAATTATCTGTAGATTGAAAAATCAACCCTAAATTGTCTGACTCAGATCAAAATTGGATATTTATAAAACAATGACAACACGGTTAGCGCAGTGGCTGAGCGATCGGACTGCTGCGCTGCATGTCGCGGGTTCGATTCCCGCACAGAACAAATATTTGTAAGTCCTACATGTATATTTTGTTCTGAGTCTGGGTGTTTTTCTATCTATAATATGTATGTATTTACAAAAAAAAGGATATAAGTAGTTTATCAGCCATCTTGTTACCATAACACAAGCATTAGGTTGCTTAGCTTGGGATTAGATGGCGCTGTGTGAAATGTCCAGGGATATTATTATTATTTATTATTAATGAATCCTACATACAGTAATCTGTATGTAGGATTCATCCTATATACAGTAATCTGATTGTAGGATTCATTGTTTTGTAAATATCCAATTTACAAAACAATGTAATACGTAGACATTTCAAACAGCAATTCTTATCATTTGTACACTGACTCATTTGACTATTAGGTACGTGTAACTGTTTATGTGTCAAACCTTATCATGCAATATGCCTCATTAATGAACTGTTGATGTGCTTATCCGGGTTTAGCACACAACAATCTTTATGCGTAAGAATGCGTTTGATTAGAATAGTTTGAAGTCGATTTTTTGATAGGATAAAGTATGGTTGAGTGAGGGAAGTAAAGTAATATGCCAAAATGTTAAATTTAGTTGAAGGCACAAATACATTTATTTTCTTTTCCTTTCCCTGTTTTATCTTGGGCATTACTGACATGTGTGTATAACTCCAGCTTCCTCATATGTGATAGAATAATTCCACCTATGCCAATATTTAAGGCATAATAGCTGCAATCAAAGTTCCCAGTCTTAATTTAGCTGCCACAAAAACTTCGTTTGTATGAGTGGTTTAGTGTGTGTTAGCTGGAGTGACGTAACTCCAGCTTCCTCATTCGATACAGGCAAACCAGTGAGGTTAGGGTTTTAGACTATAGTCAGAAAAATAAGGCATAATAGCTGCACAAGGAAGGAAAAAACTGAACGATAATACTTAAAAATTGTTGAAACTACTATCAAAAACGTGTGTGTAAGCTGGAGTGACGTAACCCAAGCTGCTCATTCATATCTTCCAAACGAAAGAAGATATGATTATGTATTATAGCTTAAAAAATAAGGCATAGTAGCTGCCATTGGCAGCAAAATTTTCAAATCTCGGGTCAAAATACTCTATGAGTTATTAATTAAACCGATAAATATGTGTAAGCTGGAGTGACGGCACCCCAGTTGCTCATGTCATATCTTCCGAACGAAAGAAGATATGATTATGTATTATGGCTCAAAAATTTAGGCATAGTAGCTGCTATATGCAGCAAAATTTTCAAATCTCTAGGTCTTGTAGTTTCCACCTAATAATCAAAAAACAGTTTTCCCGCCAAAAACATCAAATTTTTGCTTCGGAGTAGGTAAGTTTAGTAATATCCCTGTAATTGACTCTAACATTTGGTGTGTTACGTTATGATAAGGAGTTATTTCTCTACTTTACCCGTATCCCTACTCTGCGGCCACAGTATATCACGATCCGATGTAGAGGATTCGATAGGTATAATATAATTTATTTAGGTACAGTCACGAGCACCAATATGTCAACAACTTTCAATTGCGATTTTTTCGTGAAATAACGAATGCAACGTTGAAATACGACACATTTCATTAACCTATGGGTTCGAAAATGCTATGTTCGTAGCAACATAAAATTTCATTAAAAAATAAAGGAGTAAATCGCTTTTGAATAAAGACGAGTGTATACATACTTTTGCTCGTGACTGTACATAAACGTTTTGTACAACATGAGGAACTGACTTACAAAGTATGCATTATTAATTACATGGTGTACAGACGCCAGCACATCCAGCTACTACAATCTGTCAAATTTCTTTAATAGTTTTTCTACTTTATCACTGTAGTATTAAGGTTCAAGGTTGATTGGGAAAATTTGACAGTTTCGGGTAGCTTGACCTGCTAGCGTCTGTACAACGAATTGTTCGGTGAATCGCTGCTCTCGTAAAGAGTTTTGTGTCATTACACACAACTTTTAAAACTCAATAAAAATGAACCTTGAAAAAATTAACCTTATTTCAATGGAAATAAGGTTGATTTTTTCAAGGTTCATTTAGAGCCAGTATGTGTGAACGGACACAGTCTCGTACCCCAATTTGAGTATCATAATATACATGCATTTTCATTAATTTGCCAAACTTCATAGCTGTAGGTACCGTCATTATTCGTCATCTCGGTTTTTCTGACGTTTACAACGTGTTTTGTTTACATAGAGAATTCACACGGAATGTCGTTTCAATTTATTTTATAAACAGAATTATAATGTTTTTTATTTGTTTGTATAGATTTTAATTAACACAAATTAGCTCAATCGAATCAGGTCGGGTGGACAGAGTATTTATAATGAGATCTATGCGGGCTTTGAACCCAGTAACGAAAATATAGATTATAATGTGAATTTGTAAGCGACAAAATTGTATGTCAGCAGGATACTACGCGCCACAATGTCACAAGTCTCCTTAAAATAATGAAATGTTTAAGAAAATATACGTAAAATAATTTGATTTCATCAATGAATGAAATATAACTTATGCTCTCGAATTCGTCCGCGTGAAATTTCTTGTTCTCCTGCCCACTCTGTTTTCGGTGTGACTTCTTTCTTTTTGCTTTTTGCTCGGCGCCTAAAGGTCCTAGCGTGATGTTAAATAACCTATAGCCTTCCTCAAAAATTGGGCTATCAAACGCAAAAAGATTTTTTGAAATCCGACTGGAAGTTCCAGAGA
The DNA here is from genome assembly GCA_945859715.1 of Apamea sordens. Lineage (NCBI taxonomy): Eukaryota > Metazoa > Arthropoda > Insecta > Lepidoptera > Noctuidae > Apamea > Apamea sordens. Next base: position 6,978,479 of record OX244009.1, on the reverse strand, counting down.
TTAGCGCGTTCAAACAAGCAAGCTTTTCAGCTTTATTATTAGTATAGAGTATAGATTTCACTATTGACTGTATACAACGTGCCGCTACAATGGCGACATTAATTTAACACACGGGTAGGGCTAGTGGCCAGCACCTAATCATAAAAAAAAACTTGAGAGGTGTCAAGGGACACCCGGGTGGAACGAAGTATAACTGGCTTGCTTTCTATAAGAGAGAGAGGAACACGCGCACGCCGCACGGCTTACAACTACCTATAGCAAAAAGTGTCGTTCCAACTTTTGGTCTTAATTTTTTCCGTCTAGCCCCCTTTTGCAACGCGCGATAAGGAACTTCGTTCCAATATAACAACATAAAATAATTCCTAGATTTTGATAACTACCGCCTGCGCCGCTCACAGACATAGCCTCTCTCTTTCCTTCAAATTGCCTAGGTACTCCTTGCATTCTTTTTAATTTTATTGATGCGATTTGATTTTATGATCCGTGAACCCGGCAAATGACCCCTGAGCTGCGCTACTGTTCTTTAAGTACAGCTTGCTCCAAGATGCTATTTTAGAAAGTAGTAAAAAAATCAATGAATAATAACGTTTAATGAAATTAAAATATGTTCATAAAGCGGAAAACCGAAACTGTATAGTACGTGTGTTAAATTAATGTCGCCATTAAAGCGGTACTCTACGGTAGAAAGTACCTAACTCAGATAAAACAACATTTTGATATTATCTCGCCTCTCTAAACACCCTTTCAGATAAAAGCATGACATTATCATCAATCGCTAAAATTGGCACAACAAATACTGTTTATACTCGTGTTATCATCTCCCAACTATTAGGAAATCCATTACGTCATACTCTGAATCATCGCCGTCCTTTATTGCAGAATCGACGCATCGTATGTCGTCAAGCAACGTCGTCATTCGTATATGGTGTCATATACTACATCCGAATGACGAAAGCAATAAACTACCGCAGGATACCGTCATACAAACTTGGGGAATCTATTTCAGTGGCTTAAGGTACATAGGAGCGAATCTGGCTTCGAATTTCACCTCAGATTGCTTCAAAAGCAACACCTTAGTCTTTCAAATGCATGGTGGATACTTCTGCTCATACAAAAGTCTCAAACTTGATATCATACCCCCGGAATACGAGATAGAACATGGTTCTGTATCTTCAGACTCCTCAGAAAGGACCAATCTATCTAAAATCAAATTAGAAGCTAAACATATACTGAATCATAAGTTAGGCAAAGAATCGAGGTCCATTTCTCCTAGTAAATACACAAAAAAGTCTGATAAGGAGTATTCGAAAAGTCACAGTCCTGTAGAAAGAGGGTTTCAGCAGAACTTTCCGACTTTGCGGACGTCTGCTAGCTTAAACATTAGCCAAAGTCAAAGAGATTATCGTAGGCGGAGAGAAGAGGGCTCTGAGTATGGGAAAGGCGATCCTAACACGTCGAACCATATATACGAACATTCGCCGGAGAATTTAGACGTAAAGGAGTACACTTCGAGTGTGAACTGTGATAATGTGTGTAAAAACGCGTCGAAAGATGATTTAACTTGTAACGTAGACCTAAGTGAAACAGCTGAGAGTTATGACTTGAGAAACGAAGCTGACGGAGTTCCGAAGTACAGGTACATGGCTCTGAACTTCTTGAAGTCAGAAATAAGGCCGAGTTACAATGCGACGAAGTTACAAAAGTTGCATTTACTACAATATTCAATCAAGAAGAGACAGGAGGCCGTCCAGGATATAAAGGAGAGGATATACAAGAAGTCTGCGTTGGCGAACGATGATTGGCCGTCACCGGATGATGCCGGTGACGTCAGACTGAAGTTCAAGAGTAGATCTCAAAGGAACCTGTTTTCTCCTGATGATGGTGATAGCTTAAGTAAGGATAAGTCTTCGTCACAAAGTGATTTGAGCGTTAAGAATGGAAGGATTAAGGAGGATAGGCCTGTCGTGTCCAATGGGCCCAGGCTGACTCTGAAATTGAATGATCTCTTATCTTTTAAGGTTGGTATAATTTTTTTTAGCCACACTAAAATAAAATATCTGATCCGTTCTCTTACTCATCAGTATTTATTTGCACTAAATAATCAAATCTGATAAGCCTTTTCCCAACTATATTGGCGTCGGATTCCAGTCTAGCCGGATACAGCTGAATACCACTATTTTACATGAATCGACTGCTTATCTGACTTCCAAAACCCAGTTACTGGGTAATACGATAGGTACCCCTCGGTAAGACTGGTTGTCAGACTTTCGGGCTTCTGACTACCCGTAACGAAGACAACGATTCGTGGGTCAAAGATCCACGAGTGACAGCCGGGACCAATGGCTTTACGTGCTTTCCGAGACACAGTCAGTCAGCAAGGAAATGCCGGTCTAGTTTTTAAAATATTGACGTGTTAAAAGTGTCTTAAAATTCTTCGATATAAAATAATAATGTTCTTAAATATTCCAGGCAAAACCTTCGCCCTTCCAAAGGGCGGAACATGTAAGGCTTACGAAACAGCTGGAAATACTAAGGTTCAAACGCATCATACTCTCAGACGAAAGAGATAGCAAGTTGGCAAACATAAGGAAACTGAAAGAGAAGCATGCTAAACTGTTCGAAGAGAACCAGGATGTTGGTGAGTGTAAGGATATTTTTTTTATTTAAAGGTGTTTTGGGTTTTTGTGTATGGGATGGGTCTCATTTGTGGTATGTCTGCATTTTATAGTCCACTAGCTGCGCCCCGCGGTTTCACCCGCATAAGTTTCGAACCCGTGGGAATATCGGGATAAAAGTATCCTATGTGTTAATCCTGGTAAACTATCTTTGTGCTAAATTTCATTTAAATGCGTTCAGTAGTTTTGGCGTGAAAGAGTAAATCCATCCATCCATCCATAAAAACTTTCGCGTTTATGTATTAGTAGAATATTACTCCAACCCCTCTTCTTCTTTGGCTTCGCCTTTTCCCCGTTATGCGGGGTCGGCTTACCTAATTATGCGACGCCATTTATTTCGTTCTTGTGCGTCATCGTCCGGAAGTCCCATCTCACTGATGTTCTTTATTACACCAATCCCATGAATTTTAATTCATGGGGTAGTTCATGGGACAGTTTAACGATAATTTTTCAATACTCTATAGTGATAGAGTATTGAAAAATGATCCTTAAACTGTCTGGCCTAAGGTCCATAAAATGATCCTTAAACTGTCCGGCCTAAGGTCCATTTTTCAATATACTCTACTGTGATATAAGGGTACCAGTCTAATGAATGTACTTTAAAATTCATATTGCTTGTCGCAAATGGTGCGGTGATGTTCAAGATATAGAGAAATAATCATATAGTACGCACACCAAGATGTTCTTGCATCACTTTTATCAGTAATTTTCAATGATCAGATTAGGCAGTGCAACAACCCACATATCATGGATAGCCCACAGAAATCCTATGGAAACCTGGGATTTTGTAATTTTAAAGAAATATTTTTTTTAATTTATAAATAAAGTGTTTTTACAAGCTTTGTATGTTTGTTTGTCTGCTACTCTACAGAAGAACAATAATCTGACAATTCCTATTTCTTCCTCAAATTACTTTATTTCACATATCTTCAGAGGTCTAAGAAACGTCTGAAGCTAGGTGCATGGTTCTAAATAGTTGTTTCCTATGGAGATGAACCGGCAAGAAACTCCAAGGTTTATTCTATTAAAAATAATGGGCTCTAAAATCTTAAATTTATGGGTAACAATAGAGCGGCAAGATTTAACTACCCAATGAGGCTTAATTAAATACGAGTTTTTGAGAAAATGCAGTTAGTAAAATTTACCTAATTAATCGATTACACAAGGAAACTTGAAAGCCTGCCTACATTTCAGCCTCTACTTAGATTCAGAATCTTTGATAGTTATGTTCCATTGCCAAATGCCACTTACGTACTCAACTATCTACCTTAGTGTAATAGAGTCTAAGTTGATTTTTGAGTGACAATTTGTTATAAAAAGGTCCCAAAGAAATTTTTGTTGCAATGGATTTTGAACTTTGTTGTATAAGACATTGAGTTTGATTATGATATAAGATTCTGAATTCAACCTAAATCAAAGTACATTTTCAGGGACGGAACTAATGCAGAACTACCACTCACTCTCGCGACGAAACGAGATCGTCAAAGAGACGCGACAATCCTGCGCAGCGATTCGTGAGCTAGCAGCGTCGTCACACCACGCCTTGTGTGCCCAACGGACTGACCTACTCAAACAGTTGCACGATATATTCTATATTGAGCAGGTGAGATTTTATTATTATTATTTCCTTTATTTAAAAGTAAACATATCAATTATATTTTTAAATATTAGAATATAAAAAGTATAAAAACATTTAAAAATATAAAAAATAGTAGCCCACCGGTATCGGGAACAGGGTCCAAGCTACCGGCGGTCAGGGCTCCAGAGAGAGGAACCTCCTGACAATGCGAGCCGTGTCCAGAAGTACCGCTTTCTGAATCAAGCCCTTGATCCAGCTGCCCAACGAGAGCCTCCTCAGGTGTTGGTCGAGGCTCTTGGCTATTAACCCATTGGCTGTCACGACTATCGGCACAATGATCGCTGAGTCCACATCCCACATGTCGACAACCTCGCGAGCCAAGTCAAGATACTTGATTTGTTTATCTTTCTCGGCTTTCACGAGGTTCTCGTCATGCGGGACGGTTATGTCAACAATCATTGCGCGCCGCTCTGATCGATCCACCACCACTATATCAGGCTTATTGGCAACAATAGTCCTGTCAGTGATGATGGATCGATCCCAGTACAATGTGATATTTCCATTTTCGAGAACTGGGTCGGGCATGTGCCCGACCCAGTTCTCGAAAATGGAAATGGACCTGTAGTACGGCACCTCAGATTCCACAAGGCTGTATTTCAGAGCAAGTTGCTGATGGATTATCCTGGCTACAAGGTTGTGCCTATGCAAGTACTCTCCGTTAGCTAGACGAGAACATCCGGAGATAATATGCCTGATTGATTCTCCCGGCCGGTGGCATGCCCGACAGATGTCAACCGTGCCGTCTTTCACAATAAATCTCCGGTAATTGTTCGTCATCATAACTTCGTCCATAATTGCACAGACAAAACCTTCGGTTTCTCCAAAGAGGTCACCGAAACGCAGCCAGGTTACGGACGCTAGTAAATCTACATCGGGCCCATGTAGGGCCCGGTAAAAGCGTCCGTGAAGCTCCTTAATCTGCCATACTTCCATTCGATCATTGGTGTCAAGCACTACTGGCTTGCGCCAGTTCTCATTAGCCAAGGAGAGCGGGGTGAGGCCCTTGTCCACCGCGGCTACATCTCGATGCATCCCCACGTCGGTTTCTAAGAAATATTCCCTGAGACTGCATATCTCGCGATTGTGGAGGGTCTTAGCATTTAAAAAGCCTCGGCCTCCACACTTTCGCGGGATATACAGCCTCATTACCGACGACCGTGGGTGATGCATTCGATTTGCAGTCAGCAGCGTCCGGACCCTCCTATCCAAGGCGTCTAGTTCGGTTTGAGTCCATTTGAGTATTCCGAAAGAGTACATCAGAACCGGCATGACCCAACTGTTGAAGGCACGCACCTTGTTTCCGCCTGATAGAAGACTATTAAGTACTTTTTTCAGGCGGCCAAAGAAGCGCTCCTTCAACGATTGCTTCATGTCAGTAACATTGATGCCTAACGCTTCCGACATACCCAAATACTTATAGGTTTCGGATGCGGAGAGGGCTCTAAGGTTTGTGGAATCCGAGAGTTGGGTTCCCACGGATTCCACAATCTCCCCTCGCTTTACATGCATGACCGCACATTTGTCCACACCAAATTCCATCCTGATGGCGCTACTGAAAGTTTCAGTTACTTTCAGTAGCTCCATTAGTTGCAAATTGTTTGGAGCAAAGAGTTTCAGGTCATCCATGTAGAGGAGGTGCGATATAACCTGACCACCTCTCCTCAGCCGATAGCCTAGACCTGAATCCTCCAGCAGTGTGCTTAGAGGATTCAAGGCTAAGCAGAACCAAAGCGGACTCAAACTATCGCCCTGAAATATGCCTCGCTCGATCCTTATCGGTTCGCTATTCCTCTGAATATTTCGACATCCTGGATAGCGAAGAACTGTCCTCCATTGCCCCATACACGACATCAGGAAGGTACGCAGAGTTGCATCTACTTTATACAAATCCAGCACCCTCATGAGCCATGTATGTGGCACCGAGTCATAGGCCTTCTTATAATCTATCCAACATGTCGACAGATCCTTTCGGGAACGACGAACCTGTTGGCTAATGGCCATATCAATGAGGAGAAGCTCCTTAGTACCGCGGGACCCATTCTTACATCCGTTTTGAGAGGCAGACATAATGGAGTTGGTGTCTATATGTTCGTTAATTTTAGCTCTCAAAATGGATGTAAGAACCTTATAGACCGTCGGTAAACACGTGATCGGCCTATAATTTTTGGGTTCCGCAGTGCTACGCAGTTCCATTATTATAATCATTATGGTATAATGTGAAGTAAATTCAACCTTGGCTGGAGTCAATAAGACTCAATATTGAAAGTCTAGTCAAAAAAATCGACCAAATGCTTAACTACGCACGGTGAATGGTGGATGAATATTTACGCATGCACAGTATTGATGTTATCGATCGCAGAAGTTAGTTTGTATTTCATAGTATTTCTCGAAAACCATAAAGTTTGTGTTGAGTTGTTGATACCATCGCCCCGCGCATATCCAGTGCCTCATTATCAAGGGTGGTTAATTTGGTACCAATTTATAAGCTATTTATTTTACTTGAACTTTTAATTTACCAAATTCAGTTTTCAATTTTTAGTAAAAAAATTTTTTAACCCCCTACGCAAAAACGATGGGGTCTTATAAGTTTGACGTGTCTCTGTGTGTGTATGTATGTATGTCTGTCTGTGGCATCGTAGCTCCCGAACGGATGAACCGATTTTGATTTTGTTTTGACTGATAACATCTCCCCCGTCCTCCCCTCCGTGCCTTGGAAAGCACGTTAAGCCGTTGGTCCCGGCTGTCATTTGTGGATCTTTGACAGTCGTTACGGCCCGTCAGTAGCCCGAAAGTTTGACAACCAGTCAAGGGGTTTCGTATTACCCAGTAATATACAGGATGTTATTGACAGCCCTCCACAAAAACACAGGATTGATTCACCTCCTTATTCTCAATCATATCCCACTGGAAATTTTCTCAGGAAAAAAAAAAATTATGCCGTTTTTTCTGCTGATATTCCTTTATTTCAATGTAAAATTACGTTCTCTGTATGCAACACTCCATTTATGTAAATAAAATAGCTGAAAACAGCCTCGCTCAAGCTCGCTGCGCTGGCGTCCGCTACGTGCGTTTTGCCACGGTAACGATACGTTGCGTGTGAGGTAATAAAACAAATCTGGTTTTTTGTATTCCCTTAATGTTACTGAAAGAATTACATGTACCGGTCATCTTAATATGATGTACTGAAGCCACCCTATCAGTTTGCGGAGGGCTGTCAATAACACCCTGTATAAAATAATATAAAATAAACCTAATCTCCAGTTTGTCTACCGTTAATAATTTTGGCTAGGTTTGTCCTATTTAATAGATCCTTTAGTTTTTCGTGTTTAATATCAATAAAACTCACAGAAGGATCACTCAACATGGACGATATGCGGCGCGCCGCTCGCGGTGTGCGGCGACGACAGTCCTCGCGGCTCCAGCCCGCTCAGCGACTCTGTGGCCGCGGGTTTCGTGGCCCAATCGACCTGCTTAGCCGCTGCGATACTAAACCAACCCATGAGGTACAAAATCACGTTGTTGGGATCGGCCAGCAAGATCTTGGATGTGACCCCGGATTTGCCGGATCCGAAGTGAGTGGATTTTTTGTGTTGTTTTTTTTGTACGATTTGATTTACTTAGAACGCAATTTTTTTTTTGACCTTTGTTACGCAAAAAGAAAGAAAGCAATGTAACTCATTCTTTGTCTTCAAAATTCTTATCGCAAAGGGTCTTGGGTTCGATTCCCGGACAGTGTTATTGAGTTTTACCATAAAGATGTTGTTGTACTCAGTTTTTTTTATCTGGTTATTTGCAATAGACTCGCCCTTTTTACATACATATTACATGACGGTATGACATAACTGGCGAAATGCGGGAGTTTTAAAGACTCAATCAATTAATGTTTATATGATAAATGATTTTATTTTTGTAAGTAGGTTTGTAAAAACACTTTTACACGTCAATCATAATTTAAAACTAGATGAGGTCGGCGTTTCCTATCTGACTAGTGTGAAGAAATCATACACCTCAAGTACAGTTTTAATAACGTTTATTCACTTTATTCCAACACAAACAGATTATCACAATCACACACAGTAGAATATAATAAAAGTAGCACGGAACCGTAAGATATGCTTACGGTTCAACGTCTGGAAAAAGACTGACTCTGTCCAAGTAAATTAGTTGCCAACTGAATGTTCCCCACTTTAAATGGAAGTGAACACTCGGCCGGCTATACGACCAATCAGAGCAAAGTAAATAGTTCATATAATCACTTGACTAACTAAAATACATTAGTGCTTATGTTTAACTACGACGTTTTAACGTTTTTAATTTAAACAATATTGTTTTATTAATTATACAAAACAAATATACTTTAGATACCGTTATTCTACAAATGACTATTTAAAACTGATTATAAAGTTCACTAGCGCCATCTGTAGCTTCCGGTAAATGTCTTATTTTTAATAATTATTATATAAAATCATTACACTAGTCTGAGAAAAAAAAAATTATAACATGACATCACACCTGTATTTCCCCAAAGAGTAAATAGGAGGTGTACCTATCCTATTCCCATGTAACTAACAGGGGGCGAGGCTAATGCCATCAACCAGAGGGGCAATTCTCGTAATTTTAAGACCGTTCACAGTCTGATCTCAGTCTCAATCTGTCAAAAATGCTTCTAATTTCCCTACATTTTGACCAGGTTTTGACATTTGTTTGTCGCTGAGATGAGACTGCGACTAGATTTTGAACGTTTTAAGTTACGAGAATTGGCCTTCTGGTATAAATCTAGACTCCGGGCTGCTGCTGAGATATTCCAGATGGAAATACCCAAAAACATTTATGTTTGTCCGACCTGTCAAACACAAATAAATCCTACTAATATTATAAACGCGAAAGTTTGTATGGATGGATGGATGTATGTTTGTTACTCTTTCATACAAACACTACTGAACGGATTTGGATGAAATTTGGCACACAAATAGTTTATAACCAGGATTAACACATAGGATACTTTTTATCCCGAAATTCCCACGGGATCGAAACTTATGCGGGTGAAACCGCGGGGCGCAGCTAGTGGACTATAAAATGCAGACATACCACAAATGAGACCCATCCCATACACAAAAACCCAAAACACCTGTAAACAAAAAAAAATTAACCGCGGGGTGCAGCTAGTATAAAAATAATTATTTATTATTTTATAAAAAAAAATCTCATGTCAATTTCAGTATCCCGCTTTTCGCTCGAGGCGGAGACACCACATTATTCCGCTACGCCTTATTTCTGCTCAACAAGTGTATCGGCCAACTGGTGGTTGGTCGTGGCCTACCCTTGTCAGACATACGACCAACATTGGCCAATCTACAGAGGCTGCTTACTACGCCTGCTAATGTGTAAGTTTATTATCGTACTCCACTTCAGTGTAACAGAAAACCCTTTAGATATCAAGCTAATTTAAACCTTATGTCCTCCGCTTAAAAACTATATTAGTAACTGACTAGACCATAATAAAAATTTGACATACTAAATTGCACCTTATGTTCAAGGTCGGACACCACAAAGTTGTATGGCACGTACAGATGGCTGGTGGACAATCAGTGTCCTCGAACGCAGTCGCTGAGAAGTCTCGTCGCATCAGAGAGATGCAAGTACAGGCAGTTCAACAGGTTTAAGGTATGAAGCACTCAAAACACTAATATAGCGCTACGTGGTTCTTTTGGCGCGTGGCCGAAATTGGAACTAACGCCGCCATGTTGTTTTTCCATACATTGACACAAAACAATTGCACTAATGCTTACCAACAGTGCCCTCCTGTCAAAGTCATTCGAGTGCCGAAAGATCCTTGTAGTAGTGTATACAAGTAGTCCCCGGACCCTAGGTGTAGGCAAAGTGTAGACAAAGGTGGCCGACCGTGGTCGACGACGGCCGAATGCTGCGTTCGTAAATACACGGGCGCGGTCTCGCTCGCACGCCGCTCGCGACCACCAGGAGCGACGGAGGCAATGAACGTTTTGGCAGCCGGCTGCGCGTGTCGGTCATCCGTCGTGACGTCACCGCACGCTATCGTTGGCGTGTGCTGGTTTAAAGAGAACGTAGCCTTACATTTGAACAGTCAGGACCCAATGGGCATCAAACAGACACAAATACAGATTCCGGCTTCTGCTGAGAAATTCCTGATGATGAAACCGAATATCCGATTTGGAATTGTAACTCAGGGTCTGGCAAAACAACGTATGAATAATCTAGCCAGTTTTATAGTGGAATAAAACCAGCCTATAATGTTCCCACTACTAGGGCACAGGCATCCTCTCAGTGGGAGGGAGTGGGCTGTAATCCACCACGCGGGCCAAGTGCGGGTTGGTAGATGTCACATGTCTTCGAATTTTTGGTTCTAGGACATGCCGGTTTCCTCACGATGTTTTCCTTCACCGTTTTGAGAGCAGTGGCGATGAAATTGTTTACACAAAGTAAAGCGCAGCCTGGGTTCGAATCTACGACCTACACTCGTAAGTCGCGGGGCCGTTACCACTGGACCACCACACATTCTTTATTATAGTCTCGCCCTCTACTACACGCGACTACATTACTGGAAAAATGTGGATGTAGTAAACTCATCTGCCTTATCCCATGGGGGGTGAAGGCTTGATGTTACATATTATTATGTTCCTTAGACCAACTCGAGTGTTTTCATATATTGGACGCTGGTTTTTTCATATAATAATAATAATATCCCTGGACATTTCACACAGCGCCATCTATGTTTTTAACAGAGTTTTTGGAAGATCATTCATATTAATATTTATTCAAACATTTGGTTTTTGTTCAGTAAAACGTATTGTTATTAATCTGTTAGGTTTGTTCATTCGTTTGGTAGATAGATAGTTCTAATTCAGTTAGGAACCTAAGTAGCTATTCCCATTAATGTTTGTCAATTTCTTTGGAAGATAGATATTTTTAACCCCCGACGCAAAAACGACGGGGTGTTATTAAAATTTCAGTTAATACAGGTTAATTCTAGAATACATTCTAGAATTAACCTGTATAACTGATTTTTTTTTAAATATCTGTAGCGTAGCGTTTGTCGCTCATCAAAAGAAAAATCAGCTGTTTCATAGTAAAGTACAATGCCTGCGCAGATAAAATGTATGGAACGGCAATTTTTTTTTTAATACCAGCGATAAGTTTCAACTTCTTCAAGAATCATGTCTCTACTGAATCCATGGTAGAAGATTGCGCGTCGTTGTCACCCTGTATAATTCAGTTACCTACTTGTGTACAGTATACCCATACCGTGTATCCAATTCCAATTTGTATTTTTAACCCCCTACGCAAAAACGACGGGGTATTATAAGTTTGACGTGTCTTTGTGTGTGTGTATGTCTGTCTGTCTGTGGCATCGTATTTCCTGAACGGATGAACCGATTTTGTTTTTTTTGTTTGAAAGGTGATTTTGTCGGGAGTGTTCTTAGCTATGTTTGATGAAAATCGGTCCAAGATGGCCGCCGCCACAAAATGGCGGATTACATATTTTTTCAAAACTCCCTCAATATGGGTATCAAATGAAAGGGCTTGACTAGTAGAATACTATACACTATGATAAATTTCAAATCCAAGATGGCCGCCACCACAAAATGGCGAATTACATTTTTTTTTTCACAACTCCCTCATATAATCATGTTTTTACAAATAAAAGGTTAAATTATCTTTTATGTTTCCCAGGACGCCGTAGACGGCCAGTCTCCACAATCAGCGATGAACAAGCGACACAGGCACTCTCGAAGTGTCGGCAGTTATCACGATGATCAGGTACATTTTAAACCATATCTATCTTATACTAGCTGACTCGACAGACGCCGTCCCGTCCAAATTTTAAGCACTATAGAAAAAAACATCCTTACTTTTTCCAAATATTCTTTCCTTTAAATCCTAAAGGTACAGGGGTTCTACTCCGAAGTAGTATCGGCCGAATGTTTGGCCGTTTCCTGCTACGAAGTTACTATTTGGTTCAGTCGGTTCCGATCCTACACTCCTACACTCTTTCGAATATTGACTATGGTCCCGACCGACTGAGCCGATTCGAACTTTTTTCGCATTTTTCAATAATATTCGGTTCGGCCACGTGTCGTTCCGATCCAAGATTCGCACTTTGCACTTCGGAGTAGGCCCCCTGGTTCGTAGCCGATTGCAGTCGATAGCAGTAGGCTACATGTCGCCGCGACACTACTGCTTTCTATGTATTTCTATGACATACCTTCCGTAGCTAACGACACGTCGTCTGCTGCTGTCGTGTGCAGTCGGCTACGAGCTTGTACACACGGCTACACGTCAAGCTATACAAAACGAGTTTGTCTTGGCCTCACTTTGTATGATATTTTCTCACAATGAACGGTCAGCCAATACTGGTTTTGCATAGCTTGATGTGTAGCCGTGTGTACCTTTATTCGGACTATTATAACAAAAAAAAACAAATTGGTCTAGCTGTTCTCAAGTGATCAGCTTACCAAGGAACAGCATTAAATTTTTATGTGTATACGTATCTGTTCATGTATATACCGTTAAATTTTGATGGTTTAATTCCTTAAAAGGGGTACTCATCATTATGAACAACTTTTACTACGGGACCAACCCTGAAATCGTGAAAAAAAAATCAGTTGATCCATAGATTTATGTTCGCATAACTCGACATAATGTATGGATCACCTGGTTTTTTTTTACGATTTCAGGGTTGGTCCCGTAGTAAAAGTTGTTCATAATGATGAGTACAATGACACCTTTTAAGGATTAAAACGATCAAAATTTAACGGTGTATACAAATTTGTTATTATTGAGAAAAGACACATATTTATTGCACCATTTCTTTTTCTAACGAGCCATTGTTTTTGGTCGGACGTATTAAATATCCTTTGGTCTACGCGGAAAGCGAAATTACCGTTGGAAGCTAACGTTTTAATATTTTCAAAATTACGTGTTTCTTTTTTATTGGTTACTTTTTTGTTTGAGGCACCCTGAAATTTTGTGGCGTATTTTATTCTCAATTTTGTTTTTTGAGTTCGCTTCCCTTTTATTTTCAATGTAAGTCACTTTCCTTTTTTATTGTAGTTTGAAATGTAGATCGTAGTTTTGTTGAAACACAGTAGCATAGTCTGGCTAGATTGTAACCCGATTATATTTTCCATTATGTGGATTAAAACCCTATAATAGACTGACTTCCAGAAAAAGCAAAGAATGAGGACATGAAATCGTTTGTCGAAACTAGAATCAGGCCTATGTCTAGCAAAGGACTGTGAGGGTTCCGTACCTCAAAAGGAAAAAAACTTACTTATAGGATGACTTTGTTGTCCGTCCGTCCGTCCGTCTGTCTGTCTGTGAAGACCCTTTTTCCCAGGAACGCGTGGAGGTATTAAGCTGGAATTTATATCAAATACTCAGGTCTACTGACCCTTGGAACTGTGAAAAAATCAAACTTCTAAGCCAACGCAATCAAAAGATACATCCGTTTATGCCGCAAATTTCCACAAATTTTCGACACTCGCAAGGGAATCAAAACCTACAGGGTACTTCCCGTGAACTCAGAATCTTGAAATTTGGTACGAAGCAACGTCTTATAGCACAGATAAAGTAAAAATTGCGAAAACCGTAAATTTTTAGTTACATACCTACAAATTTGTACGGAATCCTCGGTGCACGAGTCCGAGTTGCACTTGACCAGTTTTTTTTACAATGAACTAGTGGTGACTGGTTCTGCCTTAACTATTCATACATAATTATCATTAGTAGAAAGTTGATAGACATTATAGTACCTAGTATGAAAACTCATTTATGTTTTTCAGTACATAATCAGTTAAAAACGAACAGCCCAACGCAAGATACTCAAACGAATTTGACAAATATAAATTAGCCATAGACCCACAATAATATACAGAGATACAAAAATCTTTTGTCGAATGACATTGACAGGGGACCGTTGCGTTGTTGGTAAACATTTGTCAAATTGTATTAAAAAAAACAAGATGGCAGCTTTAGTTCTGATTTCTGCCACGCGCTAAAAGATCCTTGTACAGACAGCACATCAAGCTACTTAACAATCTGTCAAATTTCTATAATAGTTTTTCAACTTTATCACTAAAGCATTAGGTTCAAGGTTGATTGGGAAAATTTTACAGTTTGGGGTACCATGATGTGCGCCGCGTCTGTACAGTTGTAATGTAGCTCCAAGTGTACATTGGCCAACATACTAATAAAAATTTCCTCCAGGAGCTGCCAGCATTAGAAGACTCAACCACTTCAATAATGGGAAGCGAACCAAACATCTACAACAGGAAACTGACGCAAGTCAACAGCACAGACTTACCACAGAGCCTGAAGTCTCACAACTCTGACTCAGAAATACTCAGACTCAACGAAAACGAACAAAATCAATCGAAAGTCGTATTCACTTTAGGCGGTGAATCGACTATCGACTTGACCGAGAAGCTAGTCAGAATATCGACTAATAATCAAGACGAGTTAATCACAACACTATTGGATGAAAACGTCAAAAAAATATGTTCAGAGATTACAGATTTTTGTTCTGCGGACAAAATTCATGAAGGCTTAGATATCGCTAAGCATTTAGAGTCAAACTCGACTAGAGGGGTTGAGGATATCGATATAGTGGATTATTTAGAGAAAAGAGGTAGTACGGAGGGTGAAAATGGCTGTGATGCAGCCTGTGCTGAGGTGGTTGACGTTATAGTCATCCCTAGTGCCGAAGCTATACTAGATACGGGACAAAGTGTCAGTCAAGATGACGAGGCTAAATAGTGGTTTTCGTGTGGCCATTGGGCGAAATTGAGAGTGTTCTTTATTGCCAGAATTCAACTTGCGACGCAAAAAAAAAAAATCCATGGTATTGATGGACACGAGCGACACGCGTCAACAACAGAGGCAACTGCAGAGTCGACGCGTGTCGGCAGTAACCGAGGACGCGTGTCGGCGACAGCATGCTGCTCGTGTATTTGAGCACCGTACTCCGAATACACGAGCAACAAGCTGTCGGCGGCAGCCGCCGTCGCTTCGTTGTTTTCGCCGACGCGTCGTCTGTTGCTGCCGACACGCGTCGTCGCTTGCAGTCTCCTTTGTCGTCGACGCGTGTTGCTCGTGTGTATGCACACTTATTCGTAGCAGTTTTTATTTTTTTTATTTTGTAGTGTTTAAAAATGTGATAAATACTCGATTTTGCCCCGAAAGTTTGTAATTGACAATATAATAAATAGAAAATATAAATTATGAATTTTGACCAATGGTTACTTTGTAGATAAATAGGTTTTGTATGTGATTGTTCTAATGGAATTTATTTATCGAAAAACCTCGTATAGTTAGTTGGTCCTCTCCCATGTATTGTTGATTAGACTGTTAACATTATATAAAATAATTAAATTGTTGTGGTTTTTGGTTGAAACAACTTTTTTTTAAAGCCTGGTTTATATTACGACAGGATATAGAGATGATACAGTGAAATATCGACAACTGAGATTTAGGTTAGTCCATAATGTATTTGCATATCTTACCTTTTTTTCTTTCTTGTCTTTCTTTCCTCCGTTCGTCGTTTACCTCATTGGCAAAGTACTGGGGTTTGGTAATGGTAAATATTTCTAGTTTAGGCACTGTATTTCGGTGAAATATTCTCAGTAACATCTTCAACTCGAAAAGATTCCGAATTCGGAATTTTTTGTCGTGATGAAAACCTGGCGAAAATTAATAATAGATTGAACTTCTAATATTTTTTTCATAATATGTGCAGCTTTAAGACATCAAAGAGTGCATTGTATTACTGAAAAAATTCAAACAAATATATTTACGGAGTATTTTAAAATACTATTATTGAACTGCACATGGCTCTAAAAATCGATACAGTGATGATCAGGTATGGATACACAGTGTCCGCGTCTCCATTTGATGTTTCATCGATAACTTATCGATATCGGTGCTAGAGTGAATGAAGCTCTAAAATCTAAAGTCATCAGTATGTACAATGCAATAAATTAATACTAAGAGAGAAAATTTTGTGTTCATCGTCAATAATGATAAATCGAACTAATCGAATTGCCCTTAGATTTATTGAAGAGAACATTCAAGTGTTGCCAGTAATACAAAATTTTATAAGACTTAGTACAATGGTTGTAAATATGGCACTTCGGGATTTAGAAAACGTTCGGCTTTGTAGAGCGCCGTCTCTTTCACGCATACCTGTATCACAATCTCTTTCTAAAACCCGATGTGTTATATTTACGCCAGAGTACTGTACAGGATTGCTGTGCAATCCTTTACGCAGTTCTACAATGGTACAATGATCTTTTTGGCGCGTGGCGATAATCGGAACTAACGCCATCTTGTTTTTTCAACACAATTTCTGGGACAGATGGCGTTGTTGGCAACAATGTCCTGTCAATGTCATTCGGCAAAAGATCCTTGTAGCACTCTAAAGTTTTCAAAAAATAAAAGGACCGTTTTGACATTTGAGAATGCGTTCTGGACATCTGTCAGTTTCGTACAAACGAATACGTGTTTTGCGAATTTGATCTTTCTTAACTACTAGAACTGTCAATGTCAAAACGGGCCTTTTATTTTTTGACAACTTTAACATGGTTATGCTAACACAACTGTTACTTGGAATTGACTATGCCTTAACTTCAGTGATGTATTTTATACTTTACTAGCTGCGCCCCGCGGTTTCACCCGCATAAGTTTAGATCCCGTGGGAATATCGAGATAAAAAGCCTATGTGTAAATCCAGGTTGTCAGCTACGTCCATACCAAATTTAATCAAAATTGGTCCAGCCGTTTGAGTGTCAAAAAGTAACAAACAAACATACAAACATATACACACACTCATAAACTTTTGCTTTTATAATATTAGTGTGATCTACAGCAGTGGCGGGCGAGTTGTAGGTCGTAGGTTCGAACCCAGACAGGCGCTTTACTTTGTGTAAATTGTTTCATTACCATTGCTCTCGAAAACGGCGAAGGAAAACATCGTGAGGAAACCGGCATGTCCTAGAACCAAAAATTCGAACCCGCACTGGGCCCGCGTGGTGGATGACAGCCCACCCCCTCTCACAGAGAGGAGGCCTGTGTCCCAGCAGTGGGAACATTATAAGCTGATTGTTACTTTATCTACAAAGCAATATGGTTCACTTTGCCTATAATCAGTCTGGATAAAAAATATTCGCAAGATGTTCACAGTGCCAGTTTAATATGTTCAGAGGCTCTATAAGAATTATCATGATACAATGTATTTGTAACTAAAGTTTCTGCCTATCCCCCTGGGTAAAAATCGTGACATTTAAAGAAAGAAAAAACATTTATTTAGCACAGACCAAAAGACACACAATACACCAGATACATTACATCAGATAACAACAAATAAAAGAACAAATAAAAAACTAGTATAAAGACCGATGTAAGAAATTAGCAGAAAAGTGTGCCTCACGGCTGCACCATAAAGGCCCAGTTCAGCAAAAGTGCCAGACAATAGTGCCTGACGCTGGTTTTCAACTGAACCTGAACATTTATGTATCTATCTAACTATGGAAATTATTCTACTGGAGTCGCGTCAACCTGTCGTGTGTCTTGTGTCGTGGAACCTTTAAGCTTCTTCAATCATTCATTACCACAATTTTATACATCACTGAAGTTTAGTCTTTGAATTAAATGCATAATTTGTTTGTAGGTACACTGTGCCTAAATAATGATAAAACGTGTAAAAATGTATGTAACTTGTAAATATGTATCGGATATTCTACTTGTACTGCGTCTTTCATAATCGGCTGTTGTTATAATTAAATATTTATTTCAATTCCTTAAGTTCGTTTGTTTTATTTCACTCTACATAGCCAACCTCGTAATTACTTTGCCATTCTTGTATACAATTTCCAGTAGAGAAACTTTAGAGGCATGAGGAACAGGGTGTAAAGTTCACTCAATCTCCATAGAAGAGGGGATCCTCCGACCAGACGGGTGTTGTGTCTGGCGGGCAATTGCCCAACGATTGATGTTGGGAAATTGTATCTATGCTAATTGCGCGGTAAACTCTGCTTGCGAGATGCAGGATTTGCGTGACGTCAGTATGACGCGTTGTTCGCATGTGGCGTTGTAGATACCGCTACAAAACTATTTAGTGCTCATACAGACGAGCGGCACGCAACGACTGCAGTTGTCTCTGCCGTTGACGCGTGCCGCTCGTGTCTATGAGCACTAAATAGTTTCAACCTTAATGAAGTTTCTTTACTGGAAATTGTATTCAAGAATGGCAAAGTAATTACGAGGTTTTAATAGTAAATTATTAAAATTTAAGGAATTACACTAGGGGACCACTGGCGCGACATCTTGCGGACCATGGCGCTCGACAACTACGTAAATGTCCCGAGAGAATGTCGCGGAACATTTTGCATGCCTACAAATGACGCGACACTGACGCGCGATGCGGGAGCAAGCAACATGTCTCGCGTCACGTAAAATTTTTCGGAACTTGTTGCGAGACACTTTGCAACGTTGCAGCGACACGTAGATCGATTGTTGCGCGTCATGTTGCGGGACAGAATGTCCCCTAGTGTATCCGAGGCTTAAAACTGTCACACAGGCAAATATACCTTGTTGTTTTATAACGTGCAACTGGCATTTAACATTTGACTACCTAACCAATTACTTACTATTGTGGTAAACGAGCAAAGCTCGCTTGCTGCTAATTTTACCAGCAAAAAATAAACAAAATCACACCTTACCATGGGGTAAGGCAGAAACTACGAAACGCCACCTGATACGATCCTCACACACTCCTTTTAATTCACATCTTCATCGCTACGTCAACTTGCCGCCGCCGGCGTCGGGAACGAGAGGGCAGTGGTGGCTCAGTGTTAACGGCCGGTACTTACTGAGTTGTAGTCCGTGGGTCGAACCCGGGCGCTTTATGTAAATAATTTCATCACCACACATTGTGAAGAAACCGTCATGTCCCAGAACCAAAAATTCGAAGACATGTGCCATCGACCAACCCGTACTGGGATAGGATATAGCCCACTCCCTCTCGAAGAGAGGCCTGCATCCCAGTTGTGGGAACATTATAGGCAGGCGGTCTACTCCGAAGTAGTATCGGCCGAATGTTCGGCCGTTTCCTGCTAATAAGTTACTATTTGGTTCGGTCGGTTCCGATCCTACACTCCTACACTCTTTCGAATATTGACTATGGTCCCGACCCAACTGAGCCGATCCGAACTTTTTTCGCATTTTTCAATAATATTCGATTCGGCCATGTGCCGGTCCGGTCCGAACATTCGCACTTTGCACTTCGGAGTAGGCCCCCTGGTTATACCGCCATCGCTAAGGTGACGTATACTTGTGCAACGACTCGGAAAATATACAAGCTTTTGGTTTATGTTTTGAGAAAACAACGCACTTTATTCCGCGTTGAAATTAAATGAAACATTGAAAAATTCGTAGCGTGACAATTTATCATGAAGACCTCTTCACGTGGTCTAGACACGTGCGAAAAGGAATCTTTGGTTTTCGCTTTTATTTGTTCGAATGATGCATCGATGAGGACCTATAATTATATTCAATTTGTAAAGATACGTTTATCTTGTTTATAAGGCATTTTAGTTTTATGTAAAAACTCGTAAACCCTCAGGTTCGATCAAGTGTTTCTCAGTCAAGTAATGACAACTGCCCAAAATTGATTGAGCTCCGGACTGAGCTCTATACCTAAGTATAGAGGTACCTCACATTATATTGTATAACACGGGAACGAGGGCTCTTACTAAACTGGCCAGTATTTGGCCCAGCGAAAATATAAATAGCGCGGCACCGGCACGCATGCGCGTTCCCGATCTGTTCTAAATTCAAATAGTCCGGCGCTCGGGCAGCCCGGACGTTTGAAAATCGGATTTTAAATCCAAATTTCGAAATTCCAATCCCGACTCCGACTGGAAAGGCCACGTGATTGGTACATTTTGTATAAGGAACGTGTGTTTTCTTGAATTTAGAATCTTTAGTGTTGTGAACGGTGAAAATGTGTGAACAGTGCGTGCAGCGTTGATTCCAGTATAAAAAGGATTAATTTGTGCGTTCCGACGCATGTGGTGAGTGCATTTTTTATTATAACCATTTTTGCATGAAAATTTCAGACGGAAAATCGTCGAAATTATCGAGAAATCTGAATATTTCAGTTACGGATAAGTAAAAAAATCTAGAATAAAATCCTGTTACATAACTATAAATAATTCGTTGCCCAGGCAATTAATTTTATTCGGCAATTTGGCTGAGCTTTGGTTTACAATTATGCTAATCTGTAGGTCATCTAATTAATGGATTGATTGTGCTATAAAAGTGCTTTGACACCTTTTCGCTCTTGTCTTGTCTATAGATACCTATAGTCAAGCTAATTGTCTATTCGTTCACAAGGTAACAGAAATAGGAAACGTTTCGTGTCCTAAACACGTTCTGATTCTGAGTATACGATACAAATTCTTGGCTGTATTGCCAGTGTCAAAAATGTATAGTAAAAAATTGTGTTTTTACGTAGAAATAGGCAAGCAAGGTCGTTGACTCTTGATATACAGATTTTTTGTACAGACCAATATAATTGATCACAGTAACTGGGGTTTGGAAGTCAGATAGACAGTCGCTCCATGTGAAGTACTGGTATTCAGCTGCATCTGGTTAGACTGGATGCCGACTCCAGTTGGGAAAGAGTAAGCCAAATTAATTGCTTAGAGATCACATTTTAAATCCTCATGTAGGTAGCGACGAAATGTGAGTCTAGTATAGGATCACCTCAGACAGAAAGGATATAATAATATTTATTCATAAGGAAAACTATAAAAGCGCTCTTCCTCTCTCCTACTTATTTAAATTTTTGCTGTGCCCAAGAGGGTCTATAATTGATTCTATTGATTTATACCTACCACCTGTATGTGTACAGACGCCAGCACATCAAGCTACTACAATCTGTCAAATTTCTTTAATAGATTTTCAACTTTATCGGTAAAGCATTACAGTTCAAGGTTGATTGGGAAAATTTGACAGTTTTGGGTAGGTTGACCTGCCGTCTGCATTAAGGATGCAATAAAGATAGAATTGAATTTAAGTTTACCAAATTGCTTAGCTTGTCTATGGTTAGAAAATTCAATTATATTTGAAATATATTTCTTATAACAATTCACAGTTTTAAATGTAAGTATTTGTTAGTCAGAATACAACGCTAGGCAAAAAATATTGACTTCCGGTCTAGTCGGTTACAAAATGGCGACAAATACTTTACCCGGGATTTTATACAGGTTCTTTTTGTGAGTAATCTGTGATCGGTAGGTATTCTCTTTCTGATGAAGATAAGCACAGACGGAGAATATACTCGTACATTTACGAGCACTAATATGTCAACACTTGGAAACTTTCAATAGCGATTTTTGCGTGAATTAACGAAAACAAAAATGAATTACCACACATTGCAAAAACCGTTTTCGGTTCGAACGTACTATGTTCGTAGCAAAACGCTTTTGAATAAAGCTGTATATATATTTATGCTCCTGACTGTACATTCCTTCCACAGATATATTTTTTTTGTGTGCTCACAATCTGTTCGATTTTGAAGGATATTTATAAGGCTAATTTTATTCATTGCTTCATATGTTCGAAAAATTTTTATGCTCAACAACGTAAATAACGCAATGAATGTTGTTGAACTGTCAAAATGAAAGCCATTGCTTGTTAGTGTCTTACGCAATTACCCCGCTGGTACCTAATAGATGTGTGGCCACATATTAACTCTTTTTACTAATAGCTATGGATTGAAGCCAAACCAACACGTTCAATAATGATAATGACATATTTAAATATTCTTTGAGTCATCCTTAAGGTGACCTGCAGCTATAATAAAAACTTGAGAGGTGTCAAGGGACACCCGGATGGAACGAAGTTCAAAGAGAGAGAGAAAGACAGAGAAACACGCGCACGCCGCACGGCTTACAACTATAGCAAAAAGTGTCGTTCCAACTTTTGGTCTTAATTTTTTCCGTCTAGCCCCCTTTCGCAACGCGCGATAAGGAACTTCGTTCCAATATCTAATCTATATCCATAATAATAATACAGTTGAAGACTTTGATGTATGTTTGCTAATTAATGTCCGAAACTACTAGACGGATTTGATTTGTTTTTAACAGATAGCCCATATCTTAAGAAAGGCTATAGGCTACTTAACATCACACTTAGGATCTTTAGGGCTCCTACGCACTAGCGGTTAAACGCGGCGGCAGTTAACCGCGCGGCTAGCCGCTTTTCCATTTTAATATGCAACCGCTTGTGATCGTACGCATTTAACCGCCACCAAGTATCAACCGCGGCGGTTGAATGTAGGACCACGGCCCGTTTCGCGGTAGGTCGCTTAGGAGCCGAGCAAAAAGAAAAAAAGTTAGAAAGAACGCTAAGCTAAAACACAGTAATAGCGTGTGTAGGCGATGCGATGCGACGGGTTGGGTCGGGGGTTTTTAAAGACAACCTTTGTCAAACTCTCGAAACTCAAACTCAAATCATTTATTTCAATTAAACCATTTACAGGCACTTTTGAATGGTCAACATTTTAAATAGTCGGTCAGTTAGTCAAAAAGTGAAGCTTGCCCATTCCAAAACGTAGACTTTGGAGAAGAACGGGCAAGAAACTCCAAGAACACTCTTTTAAATCAAGATATTATTACAAAATCCTGGGTACATTATTCTTATTGCTAAATATATATATAAATATAAATGAAAAAAGAACAATTTAAAATATAAAATTAAAAATAATACTTATATATTATTTTTGATTGTATAGATTAAAGGGAGTAGGAGAGACAATACTGTAGTACTGTAGTTTGGTATGTGTGTGAGTGTGAGTCTTTATTTAACTATAGATTATATTACCCTTTTACGACTTTATTTGTACCAAGAGCATACGGCAATAAATGAAAGTTATGTGAAATCGAAACAGTACATAACTTTTATAGTATTGGCTTCAGGTTTATTTCTCTCCATATATTTATGATAGTTTTTGACCTAATGTTTTACCCAAAAAGTAAATAATTTAGTATACCTACCTACTACTACTACTAGTATACTACTACACATTTTGTCTGTCAAATATTTGAAATAAATAGCTGTCATTTCACAGAGATAGTCTTTACCTTTTCATTCCATTGTTCGCCAAATGATGTAAGTATGTGGATGTAAATTCAGAAGTCGTTCACATTTTGTCATACGTTTTCCAGATCCTAATTTCAGATGTCAATAAAAGAAAAACCTGTTATTATGAGCCTTTAGATTCTTTAGTAACTAATTGAAATCTTACAATGATAATCATCATCAGAATCTTCATTGGCAGCCTTGTTCCACCCCTTGTTCAGTATATACCTTCTCTCTTTCGTGCCATGCTTCCCTGGTGTTTTGCGAGTCTCATCCAGCACCCTAATTGCGTAACACACAATCAATCGTAATCTGAATCATTTTGAAGCAAATTGCTAATCCATTGCTTCATAAGTTAGAAAGATATGTCTGCTCAACACGTAAATAACGCAATGAATATTGTTGAACTGTCAAAATGAAACCGATTCCGATTGATTGTGTGTTACGCAATTGGGGTGCAGATCTTCCCCGCGCGTCTTCTGTTCTGTCAATCAATCAACTCACCTTATTGCAGTCCACTGCTGGACATAGGCCTCTCCCAGGCTGCGCCACAACACCCTGTTCTCCGCCTTCCGCATCCAGTTTGTCCCAGCCACCTCTAGGTCGTCCCGTGCATCTAGCTGGGGGGCGTCCCACACTATGCTTGCCGATACGCGCTTGTGTTCTGTTCATATATAATGACCACCTTGAAATCGTAAATGTCTATTGTCGGCTTTAGACTCCAATGCTGTCCCTCTTTCGTCGTCATCTCCATGGCTAGTTTTATTTGATCTTCATACAATAACCCCAACCACAGTGACTGAATGAAAAGCCAATTATTTCATTGAAAAGCTCCAAGAAAGGGTTATTGTCATCCCTCATCAAATGATATGGATTTCTCTCTTGATCTTCTATTTAGAAAGGCATAAGGAGCAAACGAAGAGATAAAAATAAACTTACTTGGTAAACGATGCGTGTTATACGCATTTACGGTAATGCTGCTTTTGAAAGGCAGCAATTTCAGTCGTTTTAAGTTGATGTACAGTCACGAGCAAAAGTATGTATACACTCTGCTTTATTCAAAAGCGATTTACTCCTTTATTTTTTAATGAAATTTTATGTTGTTACGAACATAGCATTTTCGAACCCATAGGTTTATGTAATGTGTCGTATTTCAACGTTGCATTCGTCATTTCACGAAAAAATCTCAATTGAAAGTTGCCAAGTGTTGACATATGGTGCTCGTGACTGTACAGTCAACAAAAGAGATAAGTATGCAGGGTCGTCGGATATAGTTGAAGCTTAGTAAGAAACCGATCGATGTTTTCGAATGAAATTCAGTTTGATAAATTAACTGTTTGTTTTCTATTAATTAAATAAAATTTTATCCGAAAACATCTATTCGTTGCTTACTAAACTTCAACTATCTCCGACGACCCTGCATACTTATCTCTTTTATTTCGTTTGTACTACTTTTCTGTCTTCTACTTAATTGTTCTTAAATTCATTCACTGATAGGCAACGCACAACCTAAACCGCAGAGTCTAGAAGCATGAAATTTTACACAACAGTTTATTTTACAACGAAAAGAAAACTAGCTACCCGCCCTTGCTTCGCACGGATTTTAAGACTTGAAAAAACATCCAGATTTTTATAGTTTATGTAAATATTAATGTAATAAATACCGAAGCCCTTTCGGAACCATCATAATTTTCCTGCCCTTATTCCAATTTATTTGTGGTCGGCGCAACATGTATTTTTCTTCCATACTTCTCCATTAGTCGTCAGCGTCACCCCCTAAGATAAGCCCTTTCGGCATAAATTCTCTAAATGATTGCGAAAGCAACGCGGTCATACATTGCAGACACGAAAAGCGACTTTAAAAATATGTAGTTATAGGTGAATTGAAGTTGGGAGAAGGGGCGGCCAAATATTATTATTGCCATTGCACACGGTTTTTACATTAGTTAATTAGAAGAACAGCAAGCACTCTATATAAACGAAGAGCTCTAAGTACTGTTTACTCGCAAATACAAGTCTGACTTTGAAATTTAATGTACAGTCACGAGCACTAATATGTCAACACTTGGAAACATTCAATAGCGATTTTTGCGTGACATAACGAATGCGACCTTAAAATACGACACATCACATAAACCTATGGGTTCAAAAATATTATGTTCGTAATAACATAAAATTTCATTTAAAAACAAAGGAGAAAATCGCCTTTGAATAAAGCCAAGTGTATACATATTTATGCTCGTGACTGTACACGTATGAACAAT
The DNA here is from genome assembly GCA_945859715.1 of Apamea sordens. Classification (NCBI taxonomy): domain Eukaryota; kingdom Metazoa; phylum Arthropoda; class Insecta; order Lepidoptera; family Noctuidae; genus Apamea; species Apamea sordens. Next base: position 6,952,722 of record OX244009.1, on the reverse strand, counting down.
ATTAGTTATATTTATTACAATCATGTACTTACGTACGTGTTGGATCCGGAGAAAAAATATGGTACACCTCGGGATGTGTTGTGGTGGGCTGTGAAAGAGAAAGGGTTGCCCGGAAAGTATCAAGTGAGTCATTCTCGTACCTACGTCCGGTCGGCTGTTCGCAAGACCGACAAGTTCAGTGTGGCTGTAGGCTTGCACCAGGGGTTAACTTTCAAGTCCTTACGTCTTCCTGTGGAGTAAGGACCCTCTGACGTTGGACATACAGAAAGAGGCACCCTAGTGCATTCGGTTTACCGACGATATTGTTCTTGTCGAACTTAAGATCCTGAGCAGATTGGAAACGTGATATGCATATGTAGGATTAATTCTTTTAACCGTACGTATAATATTGAAATGATGCTTTGACGCCTCATAAAAATTGGTTGTTAAAGTGGACTTTTTATGAATGCCCATACCAAAGTCCACTTTGAACTACATATTTTTATGAGGGATCAAGACGGTTGAACCGGTGATATGGCAAAAGTTGAAATGTTTGATAATAATATGACTTTAATCTTTATTTGTGCCATTGAATGGCACTAACCCAAGCTTTCTGGTACAACAGAACCAACCAAGCATCATATTTTCACCTTGACTAAGGTTATGTAAAAATAAATCAACTTTCTACAATATATAAATTAAATAACTCTGCTCTCATTTATTATATAGTAACAGAAAAAATAAATATGAATTCTCTTTAAATTTGTCTGACAATCGCAATGCCATTATTATCTAATTTCCGTCTTGAAAAATTGATCATTGTTTGTGTTTAAAGAATTATTTTTGGTAGTTTTCTTCGCTCTAACATTTTCCGGGCTTCAAGCCAAAACCTGGTTTGTGTAAAAGTATTGGGTGTATGATTATCAGCATCGGCTTTGTGGGTTAATTCAGTTCAAGTTTCTTGTCGTCTTTCTCTCTTCAAGTCACGTTCAACTAGAACATGGTCTTTTCTATGGCCTCCCCCTCTTTTTTTTTAGTATTCCTTCTCTTTCTCTGCTGAGCAAAGGACTCCCCCAAATTCTTCCAGGTATCCTTTTCTAGAGCCACCTCGACCGTTGGATCGTGGTGGCTCTAGAAAAGGATGCCTGGAAAGGGTGGCCATGCGGTACGCGTCTAGGTTGTCTCGCCACCTTTTCCTGGGTCGTTTTCGGCGGCGCCGTCCATCCTCAGACACCCACCGTGTGGAGACTGTTGCCCAGCGGTCACTGTGTGGCTGACATGACCTACCCAATCCCATTTCAGCTTAGCAGCCTTTTTGTCTACGACACTACTATAGAACTTCCACTAAGAAACTACTCCTAGACTTCCCTCCAAAGAGCAGGACAGATTATCAATCATTATCTTTATTTCTGCAACAGTTTTCGACTGCCGTGTCTGTCTTATCTTTTGGTATATCACTTCAGACATTATTATTATTTTGAGAAGCAATAACTTGGGCATCTTCCTAACATAACTGATTTACGATTCCCCACTCAGGAAGAAACAAGATAATATTTTCCTTCTCAAGGATCTCGACTCGTAAAATTTCGCAGCTCCACAGAACACGGAGACGCCTTGGCGGCGGCTGCTAGAGTTGCCATTGTCAACACTTTTATATACAAACCAAGCGTGTCACCGTTTACTCGCACTATGACACGATTAATGACGCATAGTATCACCGTTTTAAGAAGGAAATTTCTCAAAATGGTGCAGGAAAACATTGTGAGGAAACCGGCATGTCCTACAACCAAAAATTCAAAGACATTTGACATCCACCTACCCGCACTGGGCCCGCGTGGTGAATGGCCCACTCCCTCTCACCGCGAGGAGGCCTGTGTCCCAGCGTGGGAACAGTATAAGCTGATTATGCTAGCGGAGTGATATCGGGCTGATGTCCGTCCAAGGGCGTATTTTGCGTACATACATACATAATTAATCAGCCTATAATGTTCCCACTGGGACTCAGGCCTCTTCTCTTTGAGAGGGTGTGGGCTGTAACCTACCACGCGGCTACCCGGCGGGTATTTTGTAGGTGGGAGAATCGATTAATCGATCCATCCCCGTTTCTCAAGGAAGGCCAGCAACGCTTTGGTGTTGCTGACGATCTCACGAAGGGCTTTCTGAAGCACTTTATCCTGGGTGTGGCAACCAGTTTAGAAGCACATGAACTGCTGTCTCGTCTTCCTCCATTGAGTCCCTGCACAGTGGACTGTTTGTGACTCCTATGACGACAAATGACGTATAGACGACTGAAGGCTTTAATGACGGTCTTTAACAGAAGTAGTGCGCTGAATGCACTATCAGCGCCACGAATGTTATCAGTGGGTACTTTCGTCTCCAGACGCTACTGGCGATTCCGTGCTCTGTGAGCAGCTCCCAAGATATCCCCAGTCTTTCGTCTTTTAATCGAGTGACGTAATTGAACTGCTGTCTTTAAGTTTCTGTCCCTGACCCATTTTACCCGATTGTGCCAAAAGTGGGTTATGTTTTTTTTTTTTATCGTCTAACAGTATACTGTATATGGTTGCCAAGTTGCTTTAATTGACCTTTTTTTGACACTAGGTATCGGGTTGTACTAGATTGGTGTAATGTGGGTATTGGGTCCTTGATTTAGAATTCCCAATACTAGAGCATAATTATTTTAGAAAGTAGGTATAGATTTCAAGGACATCTGCCAATCGATTCTGTAAAAATCTCACCGTGAAAAGTTAGGTGAAGTGAGCTTAGAGTGAGCTGACAATTGTGTCAATCCCTAACATTAGTTGGAATGACAGCTCACTCCACGCTTACTTCACCTCAGTTTTCACGGAGAGATGGTTACAGAATTTGTACTGCTGATGTTTTCTGCTGGGGAGTTTGTTGCGCTAACTCTCTTCCCAGCGAAAGCACTAGGAAGTGGTGAAGGGCGGGCGTTTTGGGGGACTGGCTTAAGTAATTTTGACTTTCGAAAAGTGCTGATTCTTAGCCTAATTTGAATAAGTGACTTTTGATCTGATTTGAAAGTTTGCCTGGTTAAACTATCGTTTTTATACCTGAGAAAGAGGAACATTAACCCGCCGCAAAATATTGCTATAAAGGGGAAACCTAAGTATAATTTATTCAGTAAGAATTCCAGGAATCGGGAACTGGGAAGTTTCTTTGTGGAAAAATCGAATTGCTCAAAATGACTGAGTTAGGAATGAAACTTATTGCCTTCCGATCAACTGCTGAAGGGAAATTGCCGTATTTTTAAGAACGTCCACATTTTAATGTCAGTCAAAATCTGTCAAGGATACCTCTAATTTAACGACATCGTTGTCAAGTTTTTGACATTGATTGTCGTTGAGAATAGATTGAGAAAGTTTTTTAAATACGGGAATGAACTTCTGATTTTGATCAGCCAGCGAAGCATTACGTTGGCTATCCCTTTTTGACCACAGCTTATAGATCCCCTATTCTCGTTACCTTTCGTTTAGGAAGTAGAATGTCTCACAGCATGCAGGTTTCAAAAATCAGATGACACTTTAAGCCTAAGCTCTAATTGGAATGTCAATATACTTTATTAATCATATTTTCAAATTATCATTGTTATTTCTTAGTAGAGCCTGCACGTAACACACGATCAATCAGAATCGGAATTATATTTTGAAGCAAATTGCTAATCCATTGCTTCATAAGTTCGAAAAATTTGTCTGCTCAACAAGTAAATAACGCAATGAATACTTATTGTTGAACTGTCAATGAAACCGATTCCGATTGATCGTGTATTACGCAATTAGGGTGCTGGATTCGTGCCCAGTTGATGACAATGGGCTCGCTCCCCAATACATGGGACTTGAAACATAACGGGCGAAATATGGGTGTAGGCACAGTCAACAGCAAAAGTAGATGATCAAAATCAGAAATTCAATACTAATGAACGGAGTTCGCAGCTATATGGCAGCTGTACTAGTAGTAAATGTTTGGTATAATTTACAATCACATACTTTTGAATCACTTCGACGCCACACAGTTCTGACGCGAACTCCGTTCATTAGTATTGAATTTCTGATTTTGATCATCTACTTTTGCTGTTGACTGTACATCTACACCTCTGACCACCTCCTTCGGGGATTACAGGCGTTATGTTATGTATTTATAAATTATGGATTGGCAGAGGGGCCCGTAGCTAAATAATAACAGCCGCACAGGTCGATCGCTCAGGTTAAGCTACGCTTGCTGCGGTTGGTCTGTGGATGGGTGACCATCGTTACATAGGTACCGAGACCCCTCCGTGCCTCGAAAAGCACGTTAAGCCGTTGGTCCCGGCTGTCATTCGTGGATCTTTGACAGTCGTTACGGGTAGTCAGAAGCCCGAAAGTGACAACCAGTCTTACCAAGGGGTATCGTTTACCCAGTAACTGGGTTGTGGAGGTCGGATAGGCAGTCGCTCCATGTAAAATACTGGTATTCAGCTGCATCCGGTTAGACTGGAAGCCGACCCCAACATAGTTGGGAAAAGGCTAGGCAGATGATGATGAAATTATGGATTGGCAGTAGACACGTTAAAAAATTGGAAACTACATGAAAAATTACTTTCTCATCATCCCATTTTCCGCTAGTGGAAAAGCGGGTCAGTTGAAGTGCAAATAAATGGCCTGGAATACATACACACGTTCAGCGCAAAATGGTTTAAAGGTTGCAACTGTGCAATTGAGTAAACAAGGGTTGCTAGCCTTCCATTTCTAAACACCTTTATAATATATTTTTAAAGTTTTGGAGGCATGAGGAACAGGGTGTAAAGTTCACTCAACCTCTATAGAAAAGGGAGGATCCACCGACCAGACGGGTGTTGTGTCAGGCGGGCAATTGCCCAACGATTGATGTTGGGAAATTGTATCTATGCTGATTGCGCGGTAAACTCTGCTTGCGAGATGCAGGATTTGCGTGACGTCAGTATGACGCGTTGTTCGCATGTGGCGTTGTAGATACCGCTACAAAGTAATGCTTCAATATCCCTGATTGACGGGAAAAGAAAACATCGTGAGCAGAACTTGGACTTTAGTCTGAAATCACAAACACGCTGTGAGGAAGAATTGTGATTAATGCATGATATATTTCTCTGTAGCCTTTATTTCTAAGCACCATAAAGAGATTATGATAATTATGTATTAAATGATACGCTTTAATATCCCTGACGTACACTTGAATATGTAAAACAACACAACAAAATTTGGACTCATAATAGTCTGTAATCACCGGAGAAAGCGTAGTGATCAATGCTCTGTATGAAAAGATGCTTTACAGGTCATTTCAGGCCCGTATTATGATATTTACTAGATACTTACCGAAACCAACGTCTAAAGATGAGTAGTAGAATTGCTCAAAATTATTTTCGTCACATTCAATTGACGTCATAACTTATTAGTGTATCATCAACATAATTTCAGAGTTATAATGTCCGCTTGGCGGCACATATTGGACGCATCATTATACCTATCTTACAAACATACTTACATTGTCAGTTTTGGTATTTACTGCATTGCATGCGCCAAGTTCTCGACCATTCATAAATTACTTAATTAAATACTTACGACCCAGTGGGTCCCTCTTAATGGCAAGCTACATCGCGGCAGGCCCAGACGGAGATGAGCTGGACTCCTTCAACAAAAACTGATCCTCAGAAGCTTTAAACAGAGAGAAATGGAAGGAGATTAGGGAGGCCTTTGTCCTGCGGTGGGACATCACAGGCTTTTTATAATTTAATAACATGAACTTTTAAAATTCACAGGCACTAAAATAGCTAATGACAAACATCGTGTTTCCGTAAATTTTTCCACATTTCGGGGTAATTTATCAGTCCTGGCAACACCGGTTACAGCGAAAGCTTTATCGCTTTGCAGATTTCAGTTTTCTGCGGCACCCGGCCGCGGCGTGACGTGTTTTAACGGAATTTTTCGTCCAAGTGTTAACAATAAATGACTAATAAGTTGTTCGTAGTTCTGTGCAGTGTCGTTACGTTTAAAAGTTGTTTGTGTGTGTGTTTTGTGCATGTAGTGGTGAAAAGTGATGTTAAAGAGGTTGGTTCAGTATGTTTATATTGTTATGTTAGTTTTAGAATAAAACTAGCGGTAGTTGTTGTTTTCCGTGTTTTAGGTCAGAAGGCTCGGCTTGGGAAGTTTTTATTAATTTTATATGACATATTTTTTACACTGCCCTATTTTCATTCTCATAACTTTAAAGTCTGCGCCTTTATTTCTTGTTACAAAGTTGCTAAACGGCATTAAACTGAATAATTCTGTAAGAGACAAAGAACTGGTTACAAACTTATTTGCATTGGCAAAGTTTCTTTGCCATAAATTTTTTGAACTCTATTTTTCATACAGGAAGGGTGATAATCCTTCAGCAACTCTTTCAGGTCGTAAAGGATGGTTTATTCAGTATATATGCCTGCAAATTTGTAGGTTTAAGCGTTTCATGCCTCGGGAGATTACTTACAAGTGTACCTTTTTAATGCTTTCTTCAATGGTGTTGGTATGTTTGAGTGGCTTTTCATAAAAAGTTACGTTTTGCGACTGATTTTATGAAAGAAAAGTATGGTTTTTCTGGTCCCATGTCGATCCCATGGGAATATCAGGATAAAAAGTGTACTATGTGTTATTCTGATGTATAAACTATATTACTGTACAGTTTCATCAATATCCGTTCAATAGTTTTTTCGTGAAAGAGTAACAAACATCCATCCATCCATTATAAAAAGGAATCGCACCAGTCGATGCCAGGCATCGTGGTGAACCCCCAAGCAGCCCGCAATTTATTATAGTGAGGTATTTTTGGCATGTAAATACTCTTAAGGTTCTACTACATAAGTCTTTGTGAATAAGCTCGCCTGGGGAAGTCCTACCAACGTACCTACCTATGTCTTCAGCCATTCTGTGTGACTGTTCTGTTTCAAAGGGTACGGGTACCAACAACAACTGATCTATTCTGTAAATATCTCACCGTAAACACTGTCGTGAAGTGAGCTGTCAATAGTGTCAGTCCCTAGCATCAGGTGGAATGAAAACTTACTTCAAGCTCACTTCACCTAAGTTTTCATGGTGAGATTTTTACAGAATATACCGACTGATACCTGAGACATTTAGCTTTATCTCTGAGAAGAGAATGTATCCGCGGTGCCTTTGGTATTCCAGAGTGGAAATTCCCGTATTTATAAGAACGTTCGCATTCTAATATCAGTCTCAATCTGTGAAAAATACGTCTAATTTCCCTAAATTTTTCACAAGCTTTAAGGATACCTTCAGAGGATACCGCACTGCGATACATCGCAATGTGCTTAGGGGTTTACCTCGATGCATGTGCATTTGTTTAATATGGAGGTGACATCCAGGGCCCCAAGTCTGCTATTACAATAGTGTCAGAATGGTCTATCATTGATTTCATAATTGTTGATTTTGACAAGTTTGTAATCTACTAACATAATGGCGTCATTATGACTTTCCAGTGGTCAACCACTGACACTCCATTGAAAGAAATGGCATAGAATGGTAATCTCGTACATGATGATAAATGAATGACTGACTTACATAAAACACTTGACTTGTATAAAACACTAATAAATAAGATGTAAAAATATATATGTATAAATGAAATCTGGCATATATGTATAAAGTAGTGGTAGTTTTTCGAAAATAATTTCTACTAACGGGTTTTACAATAATGTCAATACGACAATGTCATTATGACACAATTCTATTACGAGACCATTGACCGGCCAATGATCGCCATTAAAATTTTGCAGATTACGAACTTTAAGCAAAATGACAATGGGATGGGAATGGGATCGTGTTGGAATGACGAATTTATAAAAATAGCAGACTTGGGGCCCAGGTAACGAGCTAAACTGCGACCGCGAGGTATCACAGTGAGGCATCTTCGACATGTAATTACATTAAATGGGCGTTATAGGTCTGAAATAAAAGATATTTAATATTTAAAAACTTTAATTAGCCTTCAGATATCCACAGGCAGTAATAACGAATCTACCATCAGGTCCATCTACTTGCATGTAACATAATAATAAACCGCTTTTATCAGGTATTATTTTCGCAATACATCTACAAGTAAGCCCCCACTCGACAATAACTTGTTGAATAATATATCGGCCAGTGCATCGGCCTACCCTTGTGGATAGCCTAGAAAGACGCAATAGGCTATTTCCTCCACAACGATTGCGTGGGTGCAAGACCGATATACTGCGTTAGATCGACATGGAACTATTTTTATACTCACTACATTGATGCCAAAGAGAAATTAATGGTTTTAGCTATGTAGTTGTGTATGGGAATAGAAATGTTATTTTTATGTATGTCGGAGTTATTCGTTTGACTATTCGGAACGTTACCGCCATCTCGTGGCGCTAGACCGAGTCTAGCCTGAATTCGTGATGGGACGAGAGCAACAGCTACAAAAGCGGTGTGAGCAGAGCTCTCGAGAGAATCGAAGCATTGGACATCACATCGTACGAACAACATGTGCATAGAAACTGTCAATTGCGTTCCGTATCGTCGAGTTGTGTGAGTGTGTGATTCGCTAGTGTGACTAACTTGTTCGTAATTTATAATCTGATTTGAACTGTAAGCCGTTTTCCTATTGTGCTATAACCAACACTACCCATAGTACGCCCACAGTAATTAAAAAATGCCTGATGCTAACGAGAGACAGATATACCATCTCCGACATGTATAATAATATGGTGCAGTACCTACTAATCTATGTTCGCGATTTAGTTTCCAAACCAACAGCAACTTATTATATACAATAAAATTCAGTTAACGCTACAACTTCAAACATTTTTATAACTTTTTCAATAGTCATTCAAGTTTCTTCTGAAATCAAGTTTATTTTCACTACAATAAAATTGATATTTGTTTAACTTGAAATGATATCAATTGGAAACATGAACTTGTATAGACCTGTGATATTTTTTTTTTTGTTGCACTTATGATGCCGACGATGCATTAGCAGTGACGAAGTTTTGGGTCAACAAAATTTATTACACTGTCGTGTTGTGTTTATGGTGCAGTAGACCAGTCAGTGTTACCCATAAACTGGGTTGTGGAGGTCAGATAGGTAGTCTCTCCACAGCACGATATATATACAATATAAATATAGACACAGAAGGAGTAAGACAGAAGAAACACAAAAGATAAGACGAGATCACAAACCACAATAAAAAAAATAAAAAAAATGTGATAATTCACTGAATAAAATTAATCGACGTATGTCTCAGCCATGACAGAAAGTTGACATCTCAGCAGCGCTACTAGTGGCGTATTTCTGAACTAAGTATGTGGTAGGAGTGAGTGAAACCTACATATTTATTTAACAACAAGACAGGAAAAATAAGCATGACAATATTTGGTACCTTCGTAAGTGTAAATTTTAGTAAGTACCTAGGTACTGCTTATTTCTATAGAAATTTCTGTCAGCAGACCTATAAAAGGATGGTTTAAAAACTTAGAAGTATGAGGTATATTGAAAATAAAACTGAACTCATTTAAATTCCAAGTCGCGTTTCAATCTAGCTTCCAGCTTTTCTATTTTATACTTTTCACGTACTTTTATCTACCTGGAGATATTTTTCTTGTCCGAGTCAGCGAAAGAAAATCGTAACCTCGCTGCTGTGAAATATAATTCGATGAAAACTGAAAATTCGTCAGAAAATTTGTAATAGCCTCTTTCACGTCTCTTTCTAATAATCAGAAGACCAGAGCTCAGTATGGCTACAGTACATCCTTGGAAAAACTCATTCACAGCCCTACTAATGTCTGTTCTAAAAGTATGTGATGAAAGTGTCAACAAACGCTTTTCAGGGGCAATTCTTACGCAATAACTCACTAGAGGAAATTAGTAACACATTTATCTGTATTTAGAAGATTTTAACTTTACCTCTTACCACTGTTTTCAACAATTATTGTTAGAACATCATTATTAAATCGTAATTTAAAAAAAAATCTTATTTCGTCGTTTAAATATTCAAAAATAATGAAATCAAGGCTCAATTTATAAGTGGCACTACAAATTGGCATCTTCAGGTACGTTTTCCAGAATTGTTTACATTTTCATTAAATACTTTGAGAACAGACCATACTTACTAGTACTGAATCTATAACCTGAGACTGGCCAGGTGCTACGAGCCACCTCAAGCTAATATAACATTACAAGGCTATTATTATTCACACAGTTTAACATAATATCCCGTGGCACATAATTAGAAGCTATATTGTAGGCGGCATACATATTCATAGCCGCTGGTTCCCTAGGAACGAAGTACGAACAAGAATAATATTTTAGTTTCCCTAGTTTGGTAGTTAGTTTAGTCCATAGGAAGGGAATTTATTGGCTTCTTTAAATGTTGCCTTACACTCATCTGCCTAGCCTTTTCCCAACTATGTTGGAGTCAGCTTCCAGTCTAACCTGATGCAGCTGAATACCAGTATTTTACATGGAGCGACTGCCTATCTGACCTCCACAACCCAGTTACTGTTTAATACACGATACCCCTTGGTAAGACTGGTAGTCAGACTTTCGGACTTCTGACGACCGTAACGACTGTCAAGTATCCACGAATAACAGCCGAGACCAACGGTTTAACATATTTTCCAAGGCACGGAGGGGTCTTGGTATGTAAAGATGGTCACCCATCCACGGAACAACCGTGGCAAGCGTAGCTTACCCTAATCGATTGACCCGTGCGGTTGTTAGTATAGTATTTAGCCACGGGCCCCTCTGTTGTCTTACACCTATCATTAGGGTAAATTAATTATATTCGCTAAACGTCGTAAATACTTTTTAATTTCGTCATTTATATTCAACCTCGATGACCCATAAACTCACGCTTTCTTGCCATGGGGGTAGGCAGAAACTACAGAAGGACATCTACTACGATCCTTACATACTCCTATTTGCTTCGTTTAAATCTGAAGACCAATTCTCGTCATTTGAATGTTTTATTCAAAATCTAGTCGCAGTCTCATCTCGGCGACAAACAAATGTCAAAAATGTAGGGAAATTAGAGGTATTTTTGACAGCTTGAAACTGTGATCAGATTGTAGAAGTTCTTGAAATTACGAGAATTGCCTCTCTGGTCATGTCGCGCATTATACCCTATCCATTAGGTTAACCGTTTTTTGACAGCTGTCTTAGAACGTACCAATTCCAGATTACGTAAAAGTTAACTTTAAAATGCGTAATAAAATAAATATATGAACTGCCTTTTCTTATTGAATTATCTTTTTTATGGCTTCTTACAGACGTTATAATACCGTACGTGTATCAATCAATGTATTGTGTGTTGCTGCAATCACTAATTCCTTTTGTTGCTGCAATCTGTCAAAAAACGGTTTACCTCATTAGGTAAACCGTAAAAAACTTAATTGTTCTCCACAGAAATTAAAAGCCCTGTCCATTGACAGGGCTTTTAATTTCTGTGGAGAACAATTAAGTTTTTTATAAATGAAAAAATATAGTTCATTCAAAGAAAAGCGTTAACAAAATGAATCTTTAAAAGGCCAGAAGCTTTTAAAGTGTTCATTTATATTCAAAGTACTTTAATACCCAGTAATAATATCGCGAATAATTAAAACTCATTATGGACTTAAATAAACACAGAATTTACATTTTCGAATGTCGTTTTTCATTAAATTTACATAAATTTATACAGAAGTGAGAGTTATCCAGAGAATACAGTTTTCATAGGAAAAATGCTTATTTTCACGCGGTAATTGTAAGTCCGGTAAGGGTCAAAAGGGGCAATCCTTTAGAAATCCCTTACTAACAGAAAAGCCATGGTCCCATATAAAACCCCTATAAAACGGATACTAATCCTATTCTAGTTAACTAAAGGTTACATGATTGGATTTGGTGGGACAAGGTCGCAAAAGTAACCTTTCTAACCTCTATACAAATACCATTGACTTAACCATTCCTATATACCTACAGGTATTGTGAAGGACTAGATGAGCCCTTCAAGGTACCGGGAGGAATCCCGATTCCTTTACGTTTATATTGACTGAACGACTTTACATTATTCCCGACTAAACTAGAATACCTTTTCCTAAAAAAAAAATCCTAATAAAATATTTGACACCCCGTTCTTGAATGTTCGAATGGAACCCGCGCTAAATTATAGCCAGCCTGCACTACATAAGGTTGACTTTAGTGGACAACATTTACAGTATCTATTGCTTGTGATTACGCCACTGCCAGTAGAACTGTACTGCTATTCTGTAAAAATCTCACCGTGAAAACTTAGGTGAAGTGAGCGTGGAGTGAGCTGTCATTCCAAATAATGCTAGGGATTGACACTACTGACAACTCACATCAAGGTCACTTCACTTGAGTTTTCACGGTGAGATTTTTACAGAATCGACCGGCTGATTTTACTTCTACCAAGACAGCTTAGACAAAGTCATATTCTATCAGAAATAACGCTGATGAAGAAGTCAAAAATGTATGGGACTGACATAATTCACCGAAAAGCTTATCATAGCTAGCTGTTGAAAGTCGTAGAAATATGAACAAAGACAAATCGCAACACACAAAAGCATAATTACATGATAACAAATTACATGATTACCTATATAAAAACAAGGTGCCAAAATACAAAAAATAAAAACTTAGATAAAGAAATAAAGTGACACTATGACAAACTTTAAATAAAAATAACGAATATACAAAGTGCTGTGTGCGTCTCAAGTTTGCACCAAATAGGAGTCCTCCTGTTAGGGTTAATAGATGAACACCAAGAAAAGGCTTGTTATAAGGATTTAATAATACGTTTATTATCCTTTTATATTTATATATTGGAAGGTGTGTTTACTAATATTACGTGAGACTTGTGATCCCACACAAGGCAGAAATAGTAGTACAGGATTTCGGTCAGGGGGCCTACTCCGAAGTGCAAAGTGCGAATGTTCGGATCGGACCGACGACACATGGCCGAACCGAATATTATTGAAAAATGCGAAAATAGTTCGGATCGGCTCAGTTGAGTCGGGACCATAGTCAATATTCGAAAGAGTGTAGGAGTGTAGGATCGGAACCGACCGAACCAAATAGTAACTTCGTAGCAGGAAACGACCGAACATTCGGCCGATACTACTTCGGAGTAGCCCCCAGGAGTGCCAGCAGAAGTGAAAACTTGAATATTAACGTGCATTTTTGATATTTTGGAATGCGGTCTACTCTCCCTCCGTCTTACGAATTTTCGATCAGGTCACGTGACCTGACGCGAGCTTCGTCTTACGAATTTTCGATCAGATCACGTGTCCTGACGCGAGTTTAACATTTATTACCCATTACAACAAAAGTGCACAACGCCGCTAAAGAAGTTTTCACTTAAAAAATACGGGAATTACCCCTCAGATCTTACAACAAAGCGAAATCAGACAACACAGCAGCACTTTTAACTAACTGACCAAGAAACAAATCGTCGATCCAGGAATAGATGTTTCCCGGACGGTAACTATTTTTAACAGACACCGAATTAGGTCAGCTTTCGTTCGACATAACATAGTTCGCCTTGTCTCTCGTCGAAGTAATTTATAGCTTGTTTTGATGACCGCCATCTTTGTTGAGGGGTAAGTTACAGCTTTAGATCGATTACCAAAGCAGTAGATAAAGTTGTAATTCAATTATTTTTAACAGACTTCAAAAAGGAGCAGGTTCTCAATTCGACTGTATTTTCTTTTTTCTTAAATGCATATTACGCGATATCTCTGACAATTCTAGATCGATTTCGAAAATTTTGTTTTTAATGGATAGATAGCCTCAGGAGTGGTCCCATATTAATTTTATTAACTTTGCTTGGGTAGTTTTTGAGTCAGCTTCAATAATGCGTATTGTTTCCACTTCATTTATATTTATGATGTAATAATAACTTCCTGTCACTAATATTTACATTAAAGTAGTTTTATACGAATTTGTGTGGAGTAGGTACAACAAAAAAGTGTAAAATGATAACATTTTTACAAAAAAAACTGAACCTGCCTCCGACAACCATTTATTTATTTTTTTCTAAAAAGTTTTTATTAGAACGAAATACTTGATGGATGGACTAGAGAAACCTTCGGAAACTTTGCATTTCATTGTGGTGATGAATGTACAGACGCCAGCAGGTCAAGCTACCCGAAACTGTCAAATTGTTCCAATCAACTTTGAACCTTAAAGCTTTAGCGATAAAGTTGAAAATCTATTAAAGAAATTTGACAGATTGTAGTAGCTTGATGTCCTGGCGTCTGTACTTACATATAGTAATCTTACACTGTTCTTGTGAAAGTTCGCCTTGGCCTTCTAAATACCTACGCTTTTTATATAAAATTGGCTGCGGAGTTACAAAATGCATTTTTCACAGCATTTAATATCTCACTGCATTGCTAGTACTTAATTACCGTTTTCTCTAACACAAAGCGACACCTAAATAAAAGCGCGCTGCTGAATATCCGACATCATCTGCCTAGCCTTTTCCCAACTATGTTGGGGTCGACTTATCGGATGCAGCTGAATACCAGTATTTTACATGGGGAGACTATCTGTCTGGCTTCTACAACCCAGGTACTGGTTAACGCGATACCCCTTGGTAAGACTGGTTGTAAGACTTGGGCTTCTGAGAACCCTTAAACCCTGCTGAATGTCCAACAACGTGCTTTTATTTATTCATTCATTTAGGTTTAGGAATGGGCATTTCTTATTCTTCTTCTTTTCAAAAGAGGTTATGACGTTTTATTTCTGATGTCTTGACAACTTTGCTAGCATAGAAGCGAAATTAACTCTCTCTCTCTTAACTCTAATATTCTTGTATATGTATCAAAAGGCTTCCACGTGACTTCTATCAGTTCGACAGAAACTTGGGTTGAATATTCAATCAGATGTGCGATCGATAGTCTACAAATATGCTTTTTACTTAGCTAGGTACTCTCGATGTGAAGATTGTTAGCCCAAGTACGCACGGGAGATTTTATATCGCGGCGATTTCTTTTTTGCGGTGGTTTTTTATCGCGGCGATTTTTTTTCACGCACTCGAATTTCAACATTCTGCATAGCGCCGAGAGTTGGAATCATGAGGACAGTTGAAAATACAGTGCGTGTAAAAAATCGTCGCTTGATAAAATCGCCCGTGCTCCCTAAGCTTAAGGTGGAACTGAATATCTATTCAAATATACTCGTCACGTTTTTGATTTCCTAAGGGAAAGATTGCTACCTACTGGCTTGGCCTAAATTATTTTGAACTGAGGTAACGTCCTCAGTCCAAAAGAATTTCAAAACTCGTGTTTGAAAACTGGATAAAGAAAATAAATTATAAATTATACTTCTGCAATTTTAACTATTCCTGCTGTTCATTTTCTTAAAAATTACAAATTCAGTGCAATTTCTGATTCAAACACAATTTAAGCACGTATTCACGAATGACGTTTACCCATAAGTAAGTCATTGCAATGTAACCTTTATCTGACTGTTAAAAATTATAAATTAGAACGATTGCCGTGACTTTGGTTAACTCTCGGCAATCATTCTAATTTCCACCGTACTTTACCGAGATAAGACGTACATTGCAATGACTGGCGAGTTTTATGTTGGTCGTTAATGTACCTACCTTACTACGTCAACCAAATAAACTTATATAAAGTATAGACGAAAAGGGAGTGGTATGAAGATTCGAATGACGTTATTGCGACGCACGCTATTTCGAAAAACTGTTTGAATGGTATGCTAGCACGAAAGTCTTGGTATCAAAATCCACTGTTGCGAATAGCTTATTCCAATCTGAATTTGTCTGGGGATCGAACTCGCGACCCCGATAAAGCCTTATCTTTCTATTGGGTTTGGGAAACAAGAGCCATGAGAAGTATTATGGTGGTACTCATTACTTTTGGTAATTAGTACCACCTATAATTTTGATGTGTTGATTTCTTTGTTATTATTATACTTATAAGGAAATTAAAAAGTTTACTTAAAATAATACTTCTCATGGCTCTAGTTTCCCAAACCCAATACAAAGATAAGGCTTTATCGGGGTCGCGAGTTCGATCCCCAGACAAATTCAGATTGGAATAAGCTATTCGCAACAGTGGATTTTGATACCAAGACTTTCGTGCTAGCATACCATTCAAACAGTTTTTCGAAATAGCGTGCGTCGCTATAACGTCATTCGATATAACAGTTTTCGACCCAATGTGTTTTCGAACTGGCGTACCACTCGTAAAGTTTTTCGAAATAGCGTGCGTCGCAATAACGTCATTCGAATCTTCATATCACTCCCAGACGAAAATACTATACAGAGAAATTGCGTACATGGATGGTCACTCTTATTTATTTAATCAAGTAAAACTGTGCAGTTATGTTACTTTACCATAATAGGAAAACCCTAATGTTCTTTGTGTCGATTACGAGTCCCAGAGGCATCATTACCAACATATCTACGAGTAGACCCTCTTTTATGCGAGGGTCAAAATGTGTTGAAATAAAACGGGTGAAATGGCTATGGAGTAGCGAGTAACGTAGAAATATCTAGCTTTCTAAGCTTTCTCAAACATCACCGCAATTTATTTTCAACCAGCTCCTGACTTGAGCAGTCCATCTGAATATGTTTTTCCGAAGAATAAAATTACTACCAGTTGATACTTGTTTATGAATAACTAGCTTCTGCCCGCGGCTTCGCCCGCGTGGATGTTTTCAGTACTGAATTGATGCCGACTCTTGACTAATAGATGGCGCTGTATGTCCGGTCCGGAATAAATTTTATTTTTTATTTTATTTTATTTTTTGTAATAAAAACTATCCTATGTCCATTCTCAAGTTCCAAACTATGTCTGTACCAAATTTCACACAAATCGGTTCAGTAGTTTAGGCGTGAAGCAAAGACAGACAGACAGACAGACAGAGTTACTTTCGCATTTATAATATATAATAATATAATAATATTAGTTTGGATTGTTTGCTGCACCGGACGACGTCATTACGTCGGCGCTGGCTGTTGCTGAAAACCAGCGCTGGGGCTCTGTCTTGCATAGGGTCGCAGCATAATGCTGAGCGATAGCCGTTTTGCGTGGATGTGACGCATATCAACCATTACTTATTGTTTTTTTCTTTATTTTGTTTTTATGTTCTTTTTTGCGTCATGTTTACCGCAAATAAACGTACCTATTTTCTTTCTTTCTATACTAATACAGTTGCAACACCATTTGCAGTTGGATGTACATACCTATATCTATCTACCAACCCGCACTGGGCACGCGTGGTAGATTACAGCCCACTCTCTCTCACAGAGAGGAGGCCTGTGTCCCAGCAGTGGGAACATTATAGGCTGATTATGATATGCACATGCATCATCCTTTCGCGACATGATATTTCTTTTTGCATATATTTCCAAAGTCATAAACTATTGGATAACGAATCGCATTGATTTGGATTATTTTTACCATACGATGCCGATGTTCCACCGCAACTTAACAAAATTACAGTGACGTGTTATTCAGTATGACGTCAACAACATTAAAATAACCCACCCATACTGTTTATTAAATCGTGGAAAATCCACCATACTAATATAGTGATGGTACAGACGCCAGCACATCAAGCTACTACAATCTGTCATATTTCTTTAATACATTTTCAACTTTATCGCTAAAACATTAAGGTTCAAGGTTGATTGGGAAAATTTGACAGTTTCGGGTAGCTTGACCTGCTGGCGTCTGTACAAACTTAAACTCACTCAAACTCAATTCCTTTATTTCAATTAGGTATACCATTTACAGGCACTTTTGAATTGTCAAAATTAAATAGTCGGTCAGTTAGTCAGAAAGTTGGAGATAGTTGCCTATTCTAAAACGTAGATCTCTATGGAGAAGAACGTGCATCGCCGTACGTACGGTCATCCGATGAAAGAACGCTTGAAGCTGCCGTCAAGTCCCTTAGAGGTCAACCCAATGTATTCATTCATTCCGCTGAAACTGCTGAGTTCCATAACTCAAAAGTTTGCACTAAAGTTTCTTTTATAACGAAAGTGAGCACTGAGGAATGATTTTTGAAAATTCATTCCCTTTAGTGGTTAGGGATGAAAGTTCGTACTTTTTCCCTCCTCCCATAGGGCACACTGCTTGTTAAAAAGAAAAGGTCCTATTTGCTCCTAAAAATCTATTTGGTTCAAATGTGTAAAGTCCTTTATTCAGGACCTCTAGTTAGAATTGGAAATAATATATACTTACAGTATTCCCAATTTACGTATACTTTCAGCGGTGAAATTGTTTCAGTTTTACGGTTTCGGTACGTGAGAGCGAAATAAATGTGGGTTTGCGGAGAACTTTACTTGCTTTGATACGGTTAAATTCTGTGAATTATGGAATATGGCCCACTCCCTCTCACTGAGAACTCAAACTCGAAGCATTTATTTCAATTAAGTAAACGATTTACTGGTATTTTAGAATTGTCAAAATTAAATAGTCGATCAGTTAGTCAGAAAGTTGACGCTAGTAGAAGCGAAAGCCTGTGTCCCAGTAGTTGGAACAGTATATAAGCTGATTATGCTAAGCAATTATAAAAAATCTAATATAAAAAAAATTCTTTCTAAGATTTTTTTGTATATTAAATTTTTTATTTCCTTCGACCTATAATTATTATTGTTGTCGTTTCAAATAGATTTTCTTTCGCTTAGTTTTCTTACCGATTAACGCGTGACATAACACGCAATCTGTTACTTAATGTACAACCAGGTGGATTGATAACTTTAGGCTTATTAATAAAGGTTGTCTGGCCAGAAAATGCTCTAGTCTTTTTGGTCTTGCTGATAGTAACCGGCAGGGACATGCCGGTTCCTATCAAGCCATATCAGACCAAAAATTCAAAGACTTGTGACATCTCCCAATCCGTACTGGGCCCGGGTGGTGGATTCCAGCCAAATCTGCTGGCTGAATACCAGTATTTAATATGGGGCGACTGCCTATCTGACCTCCACAACCCAGTTACTGGGTATCACGTTACCACTTGATAAGACTGGTTGTCAGACTTTTGGGCTTAGAAAAGACCGAGACCGACCGAGTACCTGTAACGACTGTCACAGATCTACTTAACGTGCTTTCCGAGGCAAGGAGGGGTTTCTATCCACGTTACGATTATGATATGATACGACTTATTCTCATTTCTGATTGACTATACCTTGACCCAAAACTGCAAAACCTTCGTGAATATTTCTCCAAATTACATATAAACTCATGTATAGAGAAGATTCCATTGTGTGTTGTCTATTCTATCCTATAGTGCTAGATTTGTAACACCGCACAATAGCGAAACTCGGATCAAGAGTAGTTTGGAGCACTAGAATTGATATCTCGATTGCCTTTTGACGTGGTTGATCCCATTCTGAAGCTATACATTCCTAAATAATACCAGTATATTGGAGTTCATACGTACTAGCTTTTGTGATCGGTTCGTCCGCGTGGAGGTCAGATATTATCCCACGGAAACGTAAAATAGAAAGTATCCCACTCTCTAAGCACGAAATCTATAGTTTCGGCCGATATGACTGGCGTTTCCAACTCCATATCACCTACGGACATCCAACTAAGAATTAATGATGCCCGTATCTTCGTTGAACGTATTAGAGAGTCTTAAATCATAGTCTATCCGTATGCCGAATTTCATCCGAATCCTTTGAGCCGTGAAAGGGTAACAGACACAGTTTCTTTCGCATTTATAATATTCTTCGTGTCGTTGGCCAGACAGTTATTCAGATTGTGTTAGCCTAAAACTTCGTCACTTCCACGGATTGGTGGCAGCGCAGAGTTCACTTACCATAGGAGGTGGACCATAGTTTGCGATATAGCTCCATATCCACACCATGCTGCCATTCCGTCGAGGTAGCCCCACTTTATGAGGTTCAATTTATACCTTTCTACTTGTGTTCGGAGGCGGTTCAGGGTCTTCCAAGTAGACCACAGAAGGTTACACCCTACAGAAAGATGCTCGTTTGGTGGTAGATAGTGAGTAGGAGAGAGATAGGTATATTTATAATATTGTTGACGTCATACTGCAGTATATTCAAGTTTACTAGATCATAGTACTGTTTCCTTGTGTACTGGTAGATATAACACTGCTTTACTTAAAAAAACATTATCGGTATGGCACCTATTATATTTAACAAATTGCCAAATTATATTAAGGATCAACCCTTAATAAAATACAAGAAACTCCTATCGTCGTTACTGACTGAGAAATGTTATTACTCGTTTACCGATATTATAAATGATGAATTGTAATATTTCCTTCATTTTATCTCATATGCAAATAATTTTAGACTTCATGATCTTATTTTGAATTTAAGTACCTAGATTCCACTATATTTTTGTATGCCAACAGGCAGAATACACTGGGAATATTTATGAAACTAACACCATTATTGTAACACCTGCATTCTATACAAATAAATAAATAATAATATTATCCTTAGAGGTCAAGGTTAGCTCTGCTCATTAGCAAGAAGTGCAACATACAAAAGAATTCTTGGAAGGTTCTGCAATGCTGAGGAGCAAAATAAACATCAATTTTCACGCCAACTGCAATGTCTGACTCTTAATGAGGTCAGAATAGAGTGGGCTTTTTAGCTACTAATATTATACGAAAAACCGTTTATTGAAAGATCCACATTTTGTTTCCGGACATGTAAACTAATGTATTTTTGAAAACTTTAATACCTACACATAAAGTTCAGTTTGCGCTACAACTTCAAACATTTTTATGACGTTTAATAGTACTGGTCATTCTAAAATCAACCTTATTAACACTACCGTAAAGATGATACTTGTTTATGCGGAAATAAGGGTTTGAATAGAATGTAGTCGTTTACGACCTATATCACCCGTACTTGCATCACCGCATCCTGAGAACTGCCGGTCGATTCTGTAAAAATCTCACCGTGAAAACTCAAGTGAAGTGAGCTTAATGTGAGTTGTCAGTAGTGTCAATCACTAGCATTATTAGAGCACTTCACGCTCACTTCACCTAAATTTTCACGGTGAGATGGTTACAGAATCGCACTGCTGTAGCGGAGAGTTTCAACTCTCCAAAGTACAGCAGTTTGTGCGGAGGGTGATTGGTACTAACACTATAGGGTGACCTCTTAACTGAAACTTTGCCTGAGGAAGCTGCGTGATGCGGGAGGGCTGATAGTGGTCACAAGTTGAAGAATCACTGAGCTCTCGCATCACTTCACACCCCTCCCGCACCGCGCTGCTATAGATAATAAGTTCTTTTAAGATTATGTTACTAACACTATGCATTCTTTGTTCCGAAATAAAATATAGTTTTATTTTATATCGGTTTCCCTATAAGTATCCTTAAAAGGACGATACATCAAACTCGTCCAGTAACGTCAACAACACAATATACTTCAACATTTCATCTTTCAAAACAAAGGGTTTTCCTCTTTGCTCACAACTACAGAAAATTGAAAGAATGAATCCATTAGTTCCGAAACTTTTTGGGAAACTCCGCTGGTTGCGAATTTGTGCTCGTAGATTTGTTTCCACGTCGCTCTGAACTATTAATCAAGTTACTGGTTTTACAAAAAAGATAACTATTTCAGTTACACTCGGTAGAAAAGCTTTTGCTCGCAGTTTTACCCAGATAAATATATCATAGGTATACAACGTGGCGCTACAATAGCGACATTAATTAGACACACGGGTAGGGCTAGTGGCCAGTAATCATAAAAATTATAACAACATAAAAAAAAATCGTAACTTGAAAACTTCCACCTGCGCCGCTCGCCGACATAGGACTCTTCTCTCTTTGTTTCAATTCGCCTTCTCTTTGCACGTTATTTGTTTTAATTATATTGATGCGATGTTATGATCCATGACCCCGGCAAATAACCCCTGCGCTACAGTTCTTTAAGTCAGGTTGCTCTAAGATGCTATTTTAGAAAATTGTAATTAAATTTTTATTTTTTAGAAAATTAAATAAATATTAATGTTTAATTAAATTAAAATATATTCATAAAACTAAAACGCGAAACCGTATACGTGTGTTAAATTAATGTCGCCATTAAAGCGCCACGCTGTATAATCGTAGAGAGGAGGCCTGTGTCCCTGCAGTGGGAACAATTTAGGCTGATTATTTTATTTTATTTTACAGTTTTTGGAAAACTTACAGTTAAAAACTTTTACACGATTGAGAGTAACAAAAATAAGGCCAATTACAAGTTTTCACAGATAGAAGAGAGAATATAAATTAAAAATATTTGAGTAGGTAGACAGTGTTTTGAGAAAATACATTTTCATAAGTAAATCAATTAAGTTACGCGATCAAAAAAGAAATCACAAACAGTCTTTTTTAATTTTGAAATACTGGTATTGAAAATATCGATGTCGACGTCCCGGTAGGCCGCATTATACGTATGACTCGCTCTGATTAAGTATGAATTATGCATATTCTTCTCCGAGTCGGGTTAAAGCCCAGTGCCGAATTGTGCTAAAATCGGTTCTGTAGTTGAGGAGTCAAATACCAAACCAGAAACTTTCGATTCTATATAGTAATACTAGTTTTTGCCCGTGGGTTCGCCCGCCGAGGAGGTCTGAAATTATCCCACGAGGACGTTCGTACGACGACATTTCAACCTATACATGTGCAGTCTGTCTAAGCTCTCATTGTACGAAAAGCGAATGCGAGGTCAACTAAAACTGGAAATGTATAGCCCAGTGTCCTAACCCAGTCTGTTTGCCCAGTAACTGGGTTGTGAAGGTCATATATGCAGTCACTCCATGTAAAATACCGGTACTCAGCTGCATCCGATTAGGCTGGAAGCTGACCTGACAAAGTTGAGAAAATAGGCAGATGTGGCTTTTACGTATCATACGTATTAGTATGGATTCAGAAATTCGCTAGATTCCTATGCAAAGGGCAATGTTTCTTTGATATGTTACTTCCTCACCTTGAGTTTTAACCTCTCCCGCCTTGGCCCGAACACCTACATTTCTAGGTGTTATATTTTAATGCAGCGAGTTTGCAATAAAATTAAACCTTGGTAGTCACGCCAGTACTAGTGATTTCTGCACGGACAAGTATTCGATAAAACTTGGAGATTTCGGTTACGAAGCTTTTTATTGCTGAATAGTTTGCGGGTGAAAGTTTGATTGAAAAAATATTGTTGTTGAATTTATTTCTGGCGTTTCTTTAATTGATTAAAGTTGATTCAATGACTTGTGTAGTACCTATGAATTTTAATTAAAGAATACTACTACAAGGCTGTGTGCACCTAATTCAATGAAACTCTAAATAAAAAATATAATAACACAGTATTACTTATTTGTAAAATTCCAAAGAAATTCACGCTTGTTTCGTGTCAAAATTAGTAGACCAATTCCTATATTATAATTATTTATTTATGTATATTATTATACTGTATTGTACACCATAAAATACTACGCGCCACTTATTTAATGAAAACCTTACTAGCCAAAACTGGAAAAACACCCAAAACTTTTGCATTACCCATGCGAAACTTCTACCACAAATACTCACCCATATCGATGTTATCAAAACTCCCGGACCATCCCTATAATCGCGAGCCATAGAGAATTCCCTCGAATTCTTTTCCTTTTTATTAAATTCCTCGTGAAATTCGCCGCCTTGCCTTAATGGGGAGGCCTAAAACATACGATTTTATTAAAAAAACTTAAACCATTGTTGTTCATACTTCTATTTAAATACCAGCCTATTTATTGTCCTACTGCAGAGCAAAGGCCTCTTTTCACTTTTGCATAGATCACCACGCTTAGAGCCTGCGCGCACTAGCGATTTTAAGTTGGCCGATAGTTTGATCGGTCTGAGGATCAGAATATGGTAGTGTGCGCACTTGAAGATTAACAGATGTACGACTATTACGATTGCGACTCAACAATCGGCCAACTTAAATCGCTAGTGCGCGTAGGCTCTTACTCAAAACGAGTTGGCCGTTAAAGACTTACATCCTACTAATATTATAAACGCGAAAGTTTGTATAGATAGATGGATGGATGGATGTTTGATAAACTCAAACTCAAACTCAAACTCAAAGTATTTATTTCAATTAAACCAATTACAGGCACTTTTGAATTGTCAAGGGGTCGGTCAGTCAGAAAAATGAAGCTAGTTGCCCATTCCAAAGCGTAGGTACCTATGGAGAAGAACGGGCAAGAAACTCCATGGACACTCTTTTATATCAATATATGGTTACAAAGTATTGGTTACATCATTTATGTTATAAATTATGCATGTGAGAACGATGCAGAACGTTAAAAGCGTCCGTAATGAAAAGTTTAAAAAATAAAATAAAAATAAGTTAAATTAAAATAAGCCATGGCAGCAAAGAGATGACCAGTCCCTACTGACGGCGCCCGTTCACGAACATGACGCGTGGATCAGCACCATTCAGCTCAACCATTTTGAAGGGAACCAAATGATCCAACACACGCGCCACCATCAGCGAGACATTTGAGTGAGCATGACATACTCTCTGCTGCCAGGGCAAATTCAAGTCAGTGAAAGACGTACACAGTATATGGTAGCTTTATAGTATGTACATAGTACTCACACATGTGCTATACAATTATACAATACTAGGAGATTGAATTTATATAATGCAAAAAAGTATTTTAAAATCTTCAGCAGCTCCAACAGTATTTTCAAATGCTAATCAATTTATTTATGCGTCCTTATGGAGCAGGACCAGCGTTTAGCCAAGCATTTTTATCAGCGATGTAATCCCCTAATTTATAATATGCCTGGCTGCATAGTGTGCGTTTTATACAAGATTTAAATACTCTTTCACGCAAAAACTACTGAACGAATTTGGATGAAATTTGGCACACAGTTTATAACCAGGATTTACATATAGGATATATAACAATATTATAAATTTCACGTTTATAATATTGGTAGGATTTAAATTGTAAATTATAAGTTATGTAGTACATATTTGTAATAGGACCACACTGGCACTGTCGCATTGGGTGTTTGTACCCAATGCGTGTAATGCAAACCTGTAAGGAGTAAGGGAGTATTGATAAAAAAAAATTACATCTATTGTTATTTGGCAAAACTTGACCCAGATTGCTTTTGTTGTTCTCTATCCCTTTCCATGAAGACTACGAGTATGTTGGTAGTAAATATTGTACGACAATTTTATCGGTTTGATGTTATTCCCCTGTGACTATACTCTGAAACGGAGACGGTTCAAGTTTTTATGAGATGTTTCGTACTGAAACGTAATTTTATTAGGGTAACTGTATGAAACAGTCGCCATTTGGAGACCCAAACGGCTATAGATGCATAGATTTTGAAATCAAAGTCGAAAGATATGCTTGTCCCTATGGCGGATCACACAGTACAACGCGCCACGCGACGGGGCGCAGATAACGACCTCCCTTCCCCTTCCCCGCGTTTATTACTTACAAATTCAATAAAAACGCCCGGGGACTTTGGATCCGTTTCCCGCGTGCCGTCGCGTGGCGCGTTGTAGTGTGTGATCCACCTAAGTAGCCTGTGTAAAGAAGTTAAGGTAGCTAAACTTTGCCTGGAAGTAAATAAATTGTCCTTAATTCTAACTTTTCGCAATAAACTAACAAGAATTTACGTAGAACTAGCGCATCATCATCTGCTTAACCTTTTCCCAACTATGTTGGGTTCGGCTTCCGCTCTAGCCGGATGCAGCTGAATACCAGTATTTTACGTGGAGCGGGTACTACTGGGTAATACTGAATAGATTTTCGAGCTTCTGACGACATGTAACGACTACCAAAGATCCACGAATGACAGCCGGGACCAACGGCTTAACGTGCTTTCCGAGACACGGAGGGGTCTTGGTGGGGTTTGGTGGGGTTTGCGAAAGGGTTTACCGCTGCCCTGGAACATAAAGGGCTAAGGAAGGAACACGGGTGGGTTTTAGTCAGTAAGAGTCTGACACTCCCTTCCGCTCCACCCAGAGCGGGAGGAGTCATTTGATGATTTCCCATCCTCAAAAAAAAAAAAGGGGTCTTGGTGGGGTTTGGTAATCTAGAACTATTTACAATTAAATGACTAACTATTCAAATGAATACAAAAACAAAAGGACGCTTGGGCGTCGAAGGACTCACCCACATCGATATCATCCGGAAGTGCCCGTGCCCAGAAGACTGGCAGCCTTGCCACGTTGAATGGCAACGCTAATTCTTTGGCCAAAGAACAATCCAGCCCTATTTGCCTCCATCTAGAACTAAAGAGAAAATATTTGAAAGCACGGATTTTTTTCTTCGCGGACTAATCCATGTGCCAAAATACTCAGCTTCTAACGCAACACCAGAATTAAAATGTTTTGAAGATAAGCTTAGTAAGAAAGAAAGCTGTACATTTGGCACATTTCCATAGGACTAGATAAATAAATTCATCGTACAGACGCCAGCAGGTAACAGAAACTGTCAAATTTTCCCAATCAACCTTGAACCTTAATGCTTTAGCGATAAAGTTGAAAATCTACTAAAGATATTTGACAAATTGTAGTAGCTTGATGTGCTGGCGTCTGTACACAACACAACACTTTGGACCACACTAGAAAGCTACTCAAGCAGTTTTAAAAAGTAGGAATAGGCTTCTCTTCTAATTTGTCTAAACAAATTAGAAGAGAAGCCTATTCCTACTTTTTGTACGTTCCTACGTTTGCCTAACAGTGGGACAGTACAGGCTAACCTGTACTGTCCCACTGTTAGGCAAACGCCTCCCCCAAATCCTTCCAGGAACTCCTTTCCCGCGCCACCTCAAACCAGCCCTCGCGGTACGCGTCCTCGCGTCATAATCTAGCCACCGCTTTCTGGGCGGCGCCGTCCATCTTCAGGCACCCATGTGTGGAAACTTTTTTCCATTGGTCATCCTGCATGCGGCTGATGTGACCCGCCCAATCCCACTGTAGCCTGGCTTCTAATCTAACAAGATAAAATGGTTTGGTTAATACATAAACTAGTCGTATATAAACAGCGGGATAATTGCGTAAGTCACTATCATAATACCAGCCGCACAGGTCGATCGGTCAGGTTAAGCTACGCTTGCCGCGGTTGGTCTATGGATGGGTGACCATCTTTACATACCGAGCCCCTCCGTGCCTCGGAAAGCAGGTTAAGCCGTTGGTCCCGGCTGTCATTCGTGGATCTTTGACAGTCGTTACGGGTAGTCAGAAGCCCGAAAGTCTGACAACCAGTTTTACCAAGGGGTATCGTATTACCCAACAACTGGGCTGTGGAGGTCAGATAGGTAGTCGCTCCATGTAAAATACTGGTATTCAGCTGCATCCGGTTAGACTGGAAGCCGACCCCAACATAGTTGGGAAAAGGCTAGGCAGATGACTATCAGCACAGATTACTAAATAGTTACTACGCTATCAGTCAGCTATCAGTCAGTATCAGTCTATCAGGGGCTAAGCAGAATTCCTTGAAATTGTTTCATCAAAATATTCAAGGTATTTCTTCCAAATTATTAGAAATTGAATTGTTTTTAGAAAAAACAATGTTTGATATTATTTGTATAACTGAACACTGGTTGAAAGATTATGAAATGCTGATTAATTTTGAGAACTACAGTGTGGGCAGTTGCTTTAACCGAAAATCCATGCTGCGTGGAGGTTCATTAATTTTAATTAAAAATTCTATAAAATATAAGACTCGTAAAGACATAGTTAAACTATCGATGGAACATAGCATTGAACTGTCCTGTGTTGAGCTAGATAAGCATTTTATAGTGTGCGTATACAGACCTCCAAACTATCAAAACTACTCTATTTTTGAGTCAGTAATGGAAGATGTCTTGGCAAAACTTGCAACTGGTAATAAATCAGTAATTATTTGTGGTGACTTTAATATTAATATTTTGGAAATCAATTCAAATAGCAATAGATTATTAAGCCTCTTTAAATCATTCAATCTGTCAAATGTGTTTTTGGAACCAACACGAATAACTACGGCTACTGCTACATGTATTGATAATGTTTTCTGTTGCTGCGAATATCTAGAGAAGGGCATTGTAAATTATCTCCCTTCTGATCACAGCGGTCAAACCGTTTATTTTAAGTCCAACACACCAATCCAAATAGTGCAGATTCAAACTAGACCAATAACATTGAGTAATTTGAATAAGTTTAATATAACTTTAAATAGCAAGTTAAGTGTTCAGGGCCTAAGTATGACTAATGGTAATATTTT
Source organism: Apamea sordens (assembly GCA_945859715.1). NCBI lineage: Eukaryota > Metazoa > Arthropoda > Insecta > Lepidoptera > Noctuidae > Apamea > Apamea sordens. The sequence goes on along the minus strand of OX244009.1, from coordinate 6,924,490 downwards.
GTATAAAGAATTATTTTCATTGGTACAAACAGAATTCAATCATTATTTTAAGAAGAACTCTAAAACTATTTGCCCTAAGTTTTTATTCAGTGACTGGGCAACTAAAGGAATCAGAAAAAGTAGGGATAGATTATTTGAACTGTATGGCCTTAAGCCGTATATTAACACGGATACTTTTAATAAGTATGTTGCTACTTATTCTAAAACTTTTAAAAATATCTGCAAAGCAGCTAAAGCTTCATTCATTAGTAACAAGGTTAAATCAGCAGACAATAAAATAAAGACAGTTTGGAAGATTATTAACAATGAAACGAACAGGAACAAAACACGTAATACTGATTTCACACTTAACACTCCCCACGGTCTCATTAGCGATAACATCGATGTTGCTCAGGAATTTACAACTTTCTTTACCAATATCCCAATCAAAACTACAGAAACGTTAAATTCCTCGCCCGCACTAGCTATAGAATTATTGAGAGCGAATGTCTCAGCCTGTAATGTGGAATTTAAATTTAAACATATTGACCCTATAGTTATTATAAAAGCATTCAGGCAACTTAAGATCAAAATTACCGAAGATCTGTGGGGCATGTCTACTAAAGTTTGTCAATCCATTATTGAGACAATTGCACCCTACTTAGCTTTAATATTTAATTTGTGTGTAGATCAAGGGGTATTCCCGGATTTAATGAAGTTCAGTAAAGTTATTCCACTTTTCAAATCTGGGGACAGCAAAGACACAAATAATTATAGACCCGTATCGGTTTTGCCGGTTTTCAGCAAGGTGTTTGAAAAAGTAATGTTAAATCAAATGCTCAATCATTTTAATCGTAACAACATCCTACACGATCAACAGTATGGTTTCACCAAAGGACGTTGTACAACTGACGCCGGTGTCACCTTATTAAAACACATCTTTAACGCATGGGAAGAGGCACAAGATGCAATAGGCATCTTTTGTGATCTATCCAAGGCATTTGACTGCGTGAATTACGAAACACTGCTCTTGAAACTTGAGCATTACGGACTGGGTAAACTAGCTGTTAGCTTAATAAAATCATATTTAAATGACAGATTTCAGCAAGTTCAAATAAACGGTGTGAATTCATTGGGTTTAAAAGTCAAAATGGGTGTGCCGCAGGGCTCAATATTAGGGCCGTTCCTATTTTTAGTTTATATAAATGATTTACCTCATTTACTAAAAACCCGACCACAAATGGTGTTATTTGCTGATGACACATCACTCATTTTTAAAGTGGATAGACGTGCAGAGCAGCTTGACGACGTAAATAATGCTATGCTTATGGTCCATAATTGGTTTACTGTAAATAATTTAGTATTAAATGAGAAAAAAACTAAATGCATTAGATTCGCTTTACCGAATGTTAGAAGTAGTGAATGTCACGTTGTATTGAATAGGGAGATACTTGAATTCGTCGAAAGTACGGTTTTCTTGGGTATCACGCTTGACTCAAAGCTGCAGTGGGGTCCTCACCTAACATCACTTGCAGGGCGGCTAAGTTCAGCCGCTTACGCTGTCTGGAAAATCCGTCAATTAACAGACGTGGAAACCGCAAGACTGGTCTATTTTAGTTACTTCCATAGCATCATGTCTTACGGTATTTTGCTGTGGGGACGGGCTGCAGATATTGATTCTATATTCATTCTGCAAAAGAGGGCTGTCAGAGCCATCTACAATCTCAGCAGACGCGAAACTCTAAGGCAACTGTTTAAAAAAATTAACATCATGACGGTTCCTTGTCAATATATATACGAAAACATTATGTACGTTCGAAAACATCTACATCTTTTTAGTAAGATAAGTGACAGGCATAACTTTAACACTAGGAATAGGAACAAACTAGATCAACCGAGCTTCAGATTGTCTAAAGTAAAAACTTCTTTTATGGGGTACTGTGTAAAATGTTATAATAAAATACCACTCGATATTCTTCAACTAAATGAGAAGAAATTTAAAACATGCATTAAACGCACACTATGTAGACAAGCATATTATAAGTTGGACGAGTATATAGTAGATAAAAATGCTTGGCTTAATGCTGGTCCTGCTCCACAGGCAGTTGGGTTTACAAGTTGATCACAATTTCAATATTTGGAGGAGATGCTTCCCCTTTTTGTTTTTTTTTTAGTGTTCATTTTATATAATCAGGATTTTTAATACTTCAGTATTAAATACCTCTTCATGATTGGTAGTAATTTTTTTTTCTCTCATCTCTTAATTAAATTGCAAACTATAGTTTTGTATAATTTAGAAGCATTTTTGAAAATTTTGTAAATGTAAGAACCATGGATCCGTTTTTTATGTTATTTTGATGTTGACTTGAAAGAGCATGGCAGTTGAGAATATGTCATGCTCACTTAAATGTCTCACTGGTGGTGGCGCGTGTGTTGGATCATTCGGTTCCCTACGAAATGGTTGAGCTGGGTGGTGCTGATCCACGCGTCATGTTCGTGAACGGGCGCCATCTGTTGAGACTGGTCATCTCTTAACTGCCAGGGCTTATTTTTAATTTTATATTTTTAATTTTATATTTTAATTTGTTTCTTAACATTGTTCTCACATATAGAAGCAATAAGAATAATGTAACCAGGATTTTGTAAAAATGTCTTGATTTAAAAGAGTGTCCGTGGAGTTTCTTGCCCGTTCTTCTCCATAGAGATCTACGCTTTGGAATGGGCAACTAGCTTCAACTTTCTGACTAACTGACCGACTATTTAATTTTGACAATTCAAAAGTGCCTGTAAATGGTTTAATTGAAATAAATGATTTGAGTTTGAGAGTTTGAGTTTGAGTAGAAATGGATTTTATTTTAACAGTTCAACAACATTAATTACATTGTTTTCGTAGCTGAGCAGACAAATTTTTCGAACATAAGTATATTTCGAGTAGAAGCAATAGATTAGAAATATCCTTCAGAATGATTGTTTTTTGTCATTGGTAGCGTGCTTCGCAATTAGGGTGCTGATCTAGAATTGTCAATAAGAATATAAAGTATTATTACGAGGTCAAAATTAATCATTTTCCTGTCTTCTAAAACAAACTTTTACAACGATTGTAACTTTGTGGTAAAAGTATCTATATCTATAATCAAGAGTCTCAAGTCCGCAACGGATTTTAATTCGGTTTTCACCATATTTAGAGAATTTATTCCGGAAGGTTTATGTGTATTACATTATTTATAAACTTACACATAATAAATAAAGCCCAATGTTTAGTCAAGTCGTAAAAACCGTGCGAAGCAGGGCTGGGTCACTAAGTAATTAAATAAAAACATAAACTAGGTACCTGTATCAAACGAAGTAAAAACTATTTATTAGAGTCTGAACTTTATTACGATATTAATAAGTACCAAATTACTTTTATAGTTCTAGTTGGCAGCTTTGGGTCAAGGTTTCTTTTATTTATGATCTGCATTATAAAGGAAATGTATGCGAATACTCACTCGTACTCAGGTATGTGCTATGTACACACGGCTACACGTCAAGCTATACAAAACCAGTTTGTCTTGGCCTCACTTTGTATGATATTTTCTCACAATGAACGGTCAGCTAATACTGGTTTTGCATAGCTTGATGTGTAGCCGTGTGTACGAGCGAGAGAAAAGTATAAAGGTTCTATCTTTTTGTAATATTACGTCTCTTTTTGGAACGAAGTTCTTTTACGCGGGTTTTGATAGAAGTAGTTTGTCCGTAAAGAAGAAGCGTTATGCCATCTCCATGCGACTTAGAGAGAGTGTTTTCATAGTTTTCGAGGGTGTTGAAGCCAATCGTGAGGTCATAATGAAAATCCAAGATGGCGGCTGGGAAAATTTTCATGAGTATTGTTTTCATGGTTTTCGAGGGTGCTGAAGCCGATAGTGAGGAGGGCGGAGCGCGGGTCAGTCATGGTGACAAAAATCACCCGTGCGCGCCAGCTCGTACTATACGTAAATGTAATTGAAACAAACACAAAGTAAAAGGTTATGACCTCTACAAATAAATATGTTAAAAGAACAAACACATGACAACAACACAATAAATAAAAAAAACCGTCTACCATAAATTTGTCCTACGATTGTGTAATACAAGAAAATGTATTTGTAAGTAATACAGTACTTACTCAAACTAGAAACAAAACAGCACCCTAATTGCGTAACACACAATCAATCGGAATCGGTTTCATTTTGACAGTTCAACAACATTCATTGCGTTATTTACGTGTTGAGCAGACAAATTTTTCGAACTTATGAAGCAATGTACTAGCAATTTGCTTCAAAATTATTCTGATTCCGATTGATTGTGTGTTACGCAATCAGGGTGCAGTTTTGTCCAACATAGACAGAATTCATTTGTCGTTTGTGAAAAGAGGTTTTTCAGTACCTGTCATGGGTACACTCCGTTCACAGTTATTTTACTTCTGATTTTGCATCACTGGCCAAATCACTTTGATCTTTATTGTCATTTTAATAAGTTTGCTATTGGTTTGCTGCCACTGTCAAGTCTGTCATAATCATTGTGATATTTATTCTCGTTACAATAAGGTTGCTGTTGTCACAGGTAAAATAACTGAACGGACTGTACAGTCACGAGCACAAATATGTCAACACTTGGCAACTTTCAATTGCGATTTTTTCGCTTTTCTTTTCGATTTTTGTTGAAATACGACACATTACATAAACCTATGGGTTCGAAAATGCTATGTTCGTAACAACATAAAATTTCATTAAAAAATAAAGGAGTAAATCGCTTTCGAATAAAGCCGAGTCTATACATACTTTTGCTCGTGACTGTACACTGTACATTTTTACTGTGAGCCTTTTTTTGTTGACAACAATAGTGTGTGCCTCACGGCTGCGCCAAAAAGGTTCATTTCAGCATTAATGCCAGACATAAGCTGTCTGACGCTGGTTTTCTAATGAACCTTTAGGGAAATATTTGTTGGAAAGGCCTATCGATGCTATTATGTATGGCATATAACATAGTTCAAATGTCCGCCATGGTTTCGCTGGGTGGCGCGCATTTGAAATGTCCAATTTTCCATGACTCTAGCGCATAAATCAGGCTAAATTTGACCAATGGCATGGGTTATGTTGGCTTTGAGGACCGCTGTGGTTTGTGACTTATTCGCATAGACCTTCGACTTAAGAAAACCCCACAAGAAAAATCAGCTCTCAAATAAGTCGTGCAGAATGTCCAATGTGGCATGAGCTGTGTGGATCGTAACGCCGTCCTGTTGAAACCACATGTCGTTAGTGTCCACACCATCCAATTCAGGCCGAAAAGTTGGTAATCATCAACCTATAGCGCTCGCCGTTGACGATGATAGCCTGGCCAACGTCGTTCTCAAAGAAATATGGACCGACGACGCCACCAGCCCAAAATCTACACCAAAGAGTGACCAGAGCGGTAATTCTCGTAATTTTAAGAACGTTCACAGTCTGATCTCAGTCTCAATCTGTCAAAAATACGTCTAATTTTCCTACATTTTGACAAGTATTTGACATTTGATTGTCGCCGAGATGAGACTGCGACTAGATTTTGAACGTTTTAAATTACGGGAATACGGGCCCTGATCTCAGGACAGGACTATATTTATCTTCTGTCCTTTTCTTTATGAAATAGAAAGAAAAAGATGCACTGAACTTTTTACTTTAGTTTGTGAACAAGGGAATCGGCGCCACAGTCATGCTAAAACGCCACAACTATAAGTAGTCTTTCATACTATCTAACTTAGAAGTTGTTTACTGCCTCTGTTGAACTTAAAAGCAATTAACGCGTTTATTAGCTTTGTGCTACTTAATATTAATACCCTCAGTTTTCGTTAAGTTGATACTATTTCATAGCACGTGTAACTTCTTATTTTAGATAGCACTAGTTTTCATGAATAATTCAGTACTTAGTTCATTTTGTAATCTGATTGTAATATACATGCGAAGTTACATTGGATCAATATCTATAGTTGATATTAATTTATATTCCATAGTAGGTACATTGTTTTACATAATGTCCAAAAATACAGTTCAAATTAACAATTAGCAATTTTCGTCACCGTAGGTACTGAAATTGCATTTATGACTTGTGCACAATCAAGCCCTTCGCTTATTAACTTCCTATCAGCAGTGCGATTCTGTAACCATCTCACCGTGAAAACTTAGGTGAAGTGAGCGTGGAGTGAGCTGTCATTTCGACTAATGCTAGGGATTGACAGCTCACTCTAAGCTCACTTCACCTAACTTTACACGGCGAAATTTTTACAGAATCGATCGGCTGACGCAACAACGTTAAATTAATCGATAAATTTATCGAATAATATTGCTCCTGCACCTATGTATATAACGGGTGTAAAAAGGCTTCGTTGCCACTAGTAACAGTTAACTAAGCCGAGAGTCACTTGCACTCCCCGTCATATTTTTTTATACTGGGAATGCGTAGTTGACCGCTATATTATAGGTATTTTTAAGTCATAAGTAATTTATTTCATAACAATATAGGACGTCTACATTGTGTTGAAAAGTTAAAAAATGTACTATTCTTGTTTTCCCATGAAATTCGGCTAGTGTCGATAAGCAATAACTAGCTCTTACACAGAGTCCCTAGAAGCAATAAATGGCTCTCTAAATTGCTTGTATCAATAATCAAATAACACTTTCCGAGACAACTGGCTGTTGCCCCGAGCCAGGGCAATAACCGATATTCCCATTCTTTGTTGTTCCCTCATCTTCAAAGACTAGACAACTCCAATTGTTGTCAATGTAAACAATGATATAAATGTAAATTGCACTGGTTACTACAGAAGTTGTTACCCATTTGTTCACAAGCACTAACGCTCGTTTGCTCAATTTATTTTTACTACTTTCGAATTGTGATAAGCACTAGACACGCTTGGTTTTTATTTTAATTTGAATAATATGGACTGGCGCTGTTTGAGGGTTAAAAGGGTGGTGCTGTATCGTTGTTTTTATAATACTAAAGTTATTGGGGTAGAAAGAATATCTATCTTCTCTTCTATAAAAATCAATTGTCGCATGTATGAAAAATCGTCTGGATACTGGATGGTATTTTTGTATGAAAATCTCAAATTATTTATTTTTGACTGTGTTTAGTTTTGTTTGTTATATTCCTGCTGCGATCAATAATAGTACTAGATTAAGGATCAGGAACAAAAATCAGTCGCTCAAGTGGCCACGTTTGCACACACGTAAACATCTACATTTCTTAGAAAAACGTTTAATAATATTAACAAATTCAGTTTATTATAAACCTTAATACTTAAACATAAAGTTTAATTACCATTGCAAAATATATTTAAAATGTCGATTGAAAATAAAATCATTCTATTTTTAAATTTTCAGTTATTTATTCTAAAATGAAACTTAAAGTCTAAGTAATAAGGTTAAAAACATACTAATTTGAAATAAGACCACAAAAGTATTTGTGGTCTTATTTTTCGGGCCGTTTTTGAAGCGCTTATCGGGAATCTAGTACTATTATTGATCGAAGTATTCCTGTGCAGGTCGCAATAAATACTTTTTCTTTCTCTCTAAACTCCAGGCGACACTGGTCACGAGCTGAATGGCGTGCTATAAGAGAGGCCTATGTCCAGCAGTAGCCTGCTACAAGCTGATGATGATGGTGACACCGGTCACGAACAACTAGTAGAATATAAATCCTTAGAGACTTCTTAAAGTGTTCAAAAGTAATTATGAACATGATGTCATGAGTTCACTAGTTATACCTACCCTGAGAAAATTTCTAAAAGTGGACAAATACTATCTCCAACTCGTATCTTTCATCTTCTTGAAATTGACCAACAAATGCATAGTATTTTTTTCTTACAGAAAAGACACTGCTTATAATATTTTCATAAACCATCCCAAAATATTGATAACTAGCGCGCCCCGCGGTTTCACCCGCATAAGTTTCGATCCCGTGGGAATATCGGGATAAAAAGTATCTGTATGCCAAATTTCATCCAAAACCGTTCAGTAGTTTTTGCGTGAAAGAGTAACAAACATCCATCCATCCATACAAACTTTCACTATTATAATATTATTAGGATGATTAAGCTACAAGAAAACACAGTATTACAGTATTTTATTAAATCGATTACAAACGTAAATCAATTTAAATGGTAACGTATTCGGATACCGCAGCAATTAACGGGGTCCAAAATTAAAATTGAATATTTCGGAAAACCGGTAAAGGCATAATTCTGTGTGAGATACACGCAAGCTTATTTCCCAAGCGGTCGCTAGTGGTGTGATCATTAAATAGTTGTTGTTTGATATCGATTGTCGAGTATCGATAGTGTTGCGCGCCACAATTAATTCCTGGTACATGGTGATATTAGTTACAACTATCGCCATCTAGTATCGAGTAGCAGAACTAATAGAGTCAAGATCCTTCTAGAAATGTCTATGTTAGAACTTTCTAGAACTATAGACATCTGGTCAGTCGGGGCCGGTATGTACTCGAACATTCTAGATGTTTCTACAATAGAAGGTTCTAGAACTATCTGCGGAACTATATTACTGCGGCCGGGATTAGCCACGACCGAGACAGACTTGGATCTGCGATACAAGCGAATACATCGAAAGCGATCTTCAAGTGCGACTAAAGTGTAATTGGTTTTATTATTAGTGTTGTTTAATTAAAGTGTATTTTTTGGTAATTTATATCGGCAGTTTTTGTTGTCACGAACCCGAAGCTCGTAACAATAGTATCTCTATGTCTTGGTTTCTTTACGATTTGTCGTAAAAATACAACTACTTTAAGAGGGTCCCTTGGGATCATTATCTGGTTGGCTTATTGAAGTTCCTTGGTATATTGTTTTTACTTTGTTCTGTTTGTAGGTTAGTTGATGTCATTGGTTTTTATAGTAGGGGAGATTAGACTGATGACGTAGTAGTGTGCATATGATACACACGAGCGACACGCGTGCAATTGTGTCGTCGACGCGTGTCTCGTGTGCATGCACACTTAGGCAGAATACTTCATTAATTCTTGACTAATAGAAATAACCGTTTTCTTACTCAAAGGTTTTCTATAACTTTTGCCATCTCACTTCTTCTTTGACATTAAAATGAACACAGGTAGTTTTTAGGTAGTTAATATAATCTTTTAAAGCACCTTTAAACTATCGGTGTAGTTTTTAAGGTTTAAAAGGAAAAGTTCTCAACGCTAGAAGGCTAAATAAAATGTTAGCTGTTTAAAATTCCAGTTGAATTTAATGGTTTTTTTATAGGAACGAAGTTCATTAACGGAGCTTGCGATAGGAATAAACTTTTAGAAATTGCCACGTAACGAAAAAGCTACTTGTTGTTATATATAAAAGAAAGAGACGAGGAGAGAGAGATCGTTTTCATGGTTTTAGAGAGTGCTAAAGCCAATAGTGAGGTCAAAATTAAAATCAAGATGGCGGCTGCAAAAATTAAACAAAAAGTCATCATAGGTGTTGTTTTTATGATTTTCTAGGGTGCTGAAGCCGATAGTGGGGTCAAAATGAAAATCCGATGGCGGCTGCAAAAATTTTCGTTATTTTGAAATTTTTGCAGTCGCCATCTTAGATTTTCGTTTTGAATTTCGTTTCCGCCGGTGGTACCCCGAACCCCAGATGTTTTTTTTTATAATAGTGTATCTGCAATTAGCCTTTCGGCTATAAGCAAACGTGCTGTTTAGGTCATGGCGTGGTTATATTCTCAGGCTAGGTGGAGCGACGATCTTCGCAGGCTGGGTGAGAGTTGCAGAAAATCGAGTTGGATGGCCTATGTCCAGCAGTGGACTGCTATAGGCTAATTATGATGATGTGGTTATACAGAGCTCCAGTGAGCAGCGTTATTCAACAATAATGTTACTAGCATCTATTTTAGTATATCATTGCACCAACGACAACCCCATTTTATGTCCAGGAAAATCACTGTCCATTCCATTGTTGCCTGAAAGAGATTACCTTTTTTGTTATATATTTTTGTGGTGTATAAAAATATGTATTAAGTAAATATTCAAAATATTACTACACGCGAGTTACATGAACGTGGAGTTATTTTCGCATATCCGTTGCATCGCAGTCGTTTAATCTTCAAAGCTCGCTCGTTTTGCGTCTAATTATTTGAAGTATTTATATGTTTCTGAGAACTGCAAATAGTTTTGCTTGTAAACGTTGTTTAGAAACGTAGACTTATATAAATATATCTAAGACGACCGTACTGTTAAGTATACAAATTATGTTTGCTGATTTGCTGTCTCCTCCACTCAAGGACTCGTCCACAGCAATAGCTATCGTTCTTTTGACAGTCATGGCAAGCGCACTTCAGCTTGCCCATAACTCTTCAAGCTATATCAAGTTTTGGTTCTTTTCCGGATAGTTTAATTCCGAATCCTATACTTTAAAGAAACTCAGAAAAATAGGTTGTAGCCATAGCGTGTTAAGCAACCTTGAATTCTGTGGACTAACCCGACCTAAACCGTATTATTACAAAACGAAATCTAACTTTAGTTCTAGCTTAAACCTCTGAGCCAGTATTTGTATTTCGAACTTTATTTCGATTGAGATAAAGTTCTTAATACTAAAATGACAACATAGCCCCGAACTAAGCTGTCATTTTTGTATAAAGAACTGCATTTCTATAACAGTTAGGTAGGTTCTTAATTCAATAACTGGCGCGGTGGTTTAAACCTGATCTAAAGAAAAACCTTCTTTTGTAATAAGGGGGCATGTGTCAATGGTAACTGTAGAAGACGGATTCTTCATCATCATTTACCGCCCGACTTCAGCCTCTGCTGGGCATAGGCCTCTCTTGTCTTGTGCCAATCCCCACGCTCCTGTTCCAGCCTCATCCAGATTTGCCCACGATGGCAACAATCGTCTACCCATCTCGCCGCCGGATGACCGACATCTAGTCTTCCTTGGACGCCACTCTGTCACAGCCTTAGTCCGCCTGCCACAACTGCGCCTTGCCAGAAGATCAATTCTCGTAATTTAAAACGGTCAAAATCTAGTCGCAGTCTCATCTCAGCGACAAACAAATGTCAAAAACTTGTCTAAATGTATGAAAATTAGAAGTATTTTTTTGAAATTACGAGAATTGCCCCTCAGTTCTCCTACCCAATTCCATTTGATTTCCATTATACGCTTTCCGATATCGTAGACCTTCGTACGTGTTCGTATCTCAACGTATTCCTCGTTATGCAACAAATGATTGAAGCGAAGTTTTAGGTATGTTCATCAACTATTGTGATGCAGTACACCAGTCTATATTCCCTTCTTTCCTCAGAGAAACACACATGTTACCATAGTTCCTTCAATCTGCATTCGCGATTTATTTGCCAAAAATGTAAACAAATATGAGTTTATGGAAAAATAACTTTAAATCCTACACCATAAAGTTCAGTTTACGCTATAACTTCAAACATTTTTGTAACTTTTTCAATAGTGCTAGTCACTCTGAAATCAACTTAGTTACCATTTTAATAAACTTGATATTTGTTTAACTTGAAATAACATCAATTTCAAACATAAGTTTGAATAGACTGTACACATCCCTCTAGTTCACATGACCAGCGTGTCGGGCACGGTAATATCCCCCAAGACCATTTGGTTGGCAGTACAACTTTGAATAATGCGCTGTGCCTAACTAGGAGATGTAGTATAGCGGCTTGGTAATGTTGTTAGTTAAGTTAAAATTGATCATCAGTGTTATCTATAGTGTTTAATTGATGTTTGACGATTCAGGTTTTGGTTAAGTAGTGGTGAAAGGGCTGGGTCCTCCTTCCATAATCTTAGATAGTTCACTTATCACCGCCTACTTACTCAACTATCTACCTACTTTAGCGTAATGTATTCTAAGTATAATTTTGAGTAAGCTTAAAAAAAATGTCCTATAAAAATTTTGTTAGCAATAGAATTTGAACTCTGTCATGTATAACATTGAGTTTGTTGTTCTGAGATTCGTCAGATTCTGAATAAAAATATATCTAAGTATTTATATAAAACGTTCAAAATCTAGTCGCAGTCTCATCTCGGCGGCAAACAAATGTCAAAAACTTGCAAAATGTAGGGAATTTAGACGTATTTTTGACAGATTGAGTCTGAGATCAGCCGGTCGATTCTGTAAAAATCTCACCGTGAAAACACAAGTGAAGTGAGCTTGATGTGAGTTGTCAGTAGTGTCAATCCCTAGCATTATTTGCAATGACAGCTCACTTCACCTAAGTTTTCATGGTGAGATGGTTACAGAATCGCACTGCAGAAATTACGAGAATTGCACCTCTGGAGTTGTGCCAGATTGATAACAATAGGCTCGATTTCTTACAACATACCTACCATCTGCCCCACCCTTCAAGGTATACAGGCGCGAGGTTATGATATCAAAACCACAACATAAAACTTTTGTTTGTAGATATAAACTTTGTACCAAACGTCTTGTTTAGTATTATTGTTTCCCAACATTGTCGTATCAAGTATTTCACATCTATTATTCGTTCAACCGAAAGTCACAAACTGTTACGGCTGAATTTACTTGAAAATAAAACTTTTTTGTCGTGTTGTGATTCACTTTGTACACACGGCTACACGTTAAGCTATACAAAACCAGTTTGTCTTGGCCTCACTTTGTATGATATTTTCTCACAATGAACGGTCAGCTAATACTGGTTTTGCATAGCTTGATGTGTAGCCGTGTGTACACGGAAAGCTAAAGTTAGTTTTAGTGTTAGGGTTGATTGTTCCATCGCCAGATAACTTTTATTCGAGGAATAAAATTGACGTTTGACAGTTTTTGTATGAAATAACTGTCAAAATTTCAAAATTATTCCTCGAATAAAGTTATCAGATGATTGAAAAATCAGCCATAAAACTGTCATCATTCTTCTACTCTTATCCTTTATTTGTGGTCGGCGCAACATGTTTTGAAGTGAAAACTTCTTTAGCGGCGTTGTGCACTTTTTTGTGATGGGTAAAAAATGTTAAACCTCGCGTCAGGACACGTGACCTGATCAAAAATTCGTAAGACGGAGCTCGCGTCAGGACACGTGACCTGATCGAAAATTCGTAAGACGGAGCTCGCGTCAGGACACGTGATCTGATCGAAAATTTGTAAGACGGAAGAAGAGTAGACCGCATTCCAGAATATCAAAAATGTACAACGTTAATATTCAAGTTTTCGCTTCTCCCGGCACTCCCGGAGTGCAATCCGTTTTTTTTCTTCCATACTTCTCCATTAGTCGTCATCTCGGTAGTCACCCCCTTTCTAACCATATCATCATTCACACAGTCCGTCCATCGTGTCTTTGATCTTCCCCTACTCTTATAGCCATTGATATTCATACTCAAATCTTTCCTCACGACATTTTCCTAAGTAACTATAAAAATTATTTCTATGATGAAAATGATTTCACACCTTGTTGATATTACCACTCCAAAAAATAATTTTGTAAGCAAATCAAAACTATCGGAATCAATTTATAATTACTAGAAGCTATATATCTTAAAACCTAGCCGCGATATGAAACTGTTGGACATGCCAAGCCACTCAACCCGGCAGCATTACCAATGTCACTGCAAAACGCTAAGAGGCTTTAGCTGTATCTACACTCAGATTAGTGTCGGCACTACTCGCTACCCGGCATTTTTCTGTCCATTTCATTCGTACCAGTTTTGTGAGTGGACAGAATTTTTAAGGGACATCACTAATAGATGAATTTGGCAAATGTGAGTCTAACTCCCGGTTTTTTTCGGTATATCTCGAATTTACTACCTGTTGTTAGTCATTTTGATGTTGAGTTTTTGCTTCTATTTTGTTTTTGATAATTTGTGATCGTGGCTGAGTAATGCAAACGCACGGGCCGATAATCAAGGTTAAGCGACGCTTGCCGAGGTCGGCAAGTGGATAGATACCGAGACCACTTCGTACCTTGTAAAGCAAGCTTCGGCAAGCGATCTTTTCTGTCCTTACGGGTAGTTAGAAGGTCGTTTTCAGCTGCATCCATCCGGTTAGACTGGAAGTTGACCCCAACATAGCTGGGAAAAGGCTAGGCAGATGAGGAGGTTCAATTTGTAAGTTTAGTAAATGGGAGTTTTTGTAAACCTGTTTTTGCTTTTGTCTATTTAGCTACGTAGATTTGTGACCTATATTTGAATTAAAAAATTGAGATAATTTTCAAGTTATGGAACAACAAACTGAATGTCATACCCAACAAAGTTCAAATTCCATTGCAACTAAAAACGTATTACGACTTTTTTGTTACAAATGGTCACTCAAAAATCAACATTAAATACATTGCACTAAAGTAGATAACTGATTAAGTAGCGATGGAATGTAAATTATCTGAAATAATTAACACTGACATACCAACCTTAGCTCAAAGGAAATCGTGACTGCTTGTTAGCAATATTCTCCTCTCGAACTAAGTAAAGTTCGTACAATAGTAAAGTTCGTAGCAGAGTCAACACAAAGCGAGCTAAGTTAACATAACTATGTACTTAAGATAAGCACAGTGCACATTTTATGGCGCCAATTCTCATAATTCTCTGCTTTAGATTGTGTCTTGAAAACTTGTAAAGATATGTAGAAAATCTCTTGCTTATAAATTTTATATCGAGTCGATGGTTCGTTTAGATTTTAGACGAGTCCGAATGAATCTACACCGCGTTCACGTTATCCATAAACATTGGCAAACGATTCTATAGCTTTTACAAATCTAACAAAGGAAGTAGTACTTAAAAAAGCTTCGTTACAAAGACATTTGCAATTTTAAAAGACGTTTAATTGAGCTATGCAGTAAGAAAGGCTCTTAATTGGCCCTATATTGCCGCTTAGTGCAATCAAAATGATAAATCTATCAAAAGCTTCGCATAAAGAGATAAAGAGGCATGCATATCGGGTGATTTACGTCAAGGTATTTAGTTTGTATGAAAATTAACAAAAAAAAACTTGAGAGGTGTCAAGGGACACCCAGATGGAACGAAGTTCCTTTCGATTAATTAGTGAAGGAATTGTAATAAAATTTTATTTTTGTTAAGTTATAATAATATTGTTTTTATTATTAAAAAATAAAAAAACACGGACAAAAAAAACTGGCTTGCCTTCTATAAGAGAGAGAGAGACAGAAACACGCGCACGCCGCACGGCTGACAACTATAGCAAAAAGTGTCGTTCCAACTTTTGGTCTTAATTTTTTCCGTCTAGCCCCCTTTCGCAACGCGCGATAAGGAACTTCGTTCCAAAAATAAGAATTCATTACTGTGTTCATAATGAAAAATGCTTATTTCCATGGTCTGAACATCTGGCCCAAGTTTATGTATATCGTCCGGACCACGGTGTATACAAGTGTGTTCAGGGCCCGAGGCTAAGTAACAGCCGCACTAAAACTCTTCCATACATCGATTAGCACTTTAAGAGCCCCCGCAGACTACAGACTTTCTATCGGCCGATAGTTTGGTCGGCGTCTTAATCAGTATGGAGATGTATGCAAGTGCGCAAATTGTAACGATTAGTAATCGGCCGATGAATCAGTTTGATGGGATTCCCGATTGCCTTCAAACTAAACTGTCGGCTAACTATCGGCTGACCGCTTGCTCAGTACGGCGCTCAAGCCCCGCCCGCACACTTGCTGATTATTTAGTCGGCCGATAGTTCCGATAGTTCAGTTCGCTCCGAGCTTTCGGACGGCCGTGCATGGGGGCTCTAAGCTGTTTGGTCCCGACTGTCACTAGTAAATCTTTGAGAGTTGTTCCGGGTAGTCGGATGCCCGAAAATCTGACTATCAGTTTTACCAAGGAGTATCATCGTATTACAGAGCAATGACGGTCCAGTGGTAAGGACCACGACTTACGTGTTGTGAGTCGTGGGTTCGGACCCTGATAGGCGCTTTACTTTGTGTAAATTATTACATCACCACTGCTCTCAAAACGGTGAAAGAAAACATCGTGAGGAAACCGGCGTGTCCTAGAATGACACATTCGAAGACATGTGACTTCTACCATGCCGCACTGGGCCCGCGTGGTCGATTATGGCCCACACCCTCTCACAGAAAGGAGGCCTGTGTCCCAGCAGTGGGAACATTATAGGCTGATTATGAAGGATGATCGTATTACTCAGAACTTGAAAGAAAAAGAACAGAAAGTGAAATACTTGTATTTAGCTACATCCGGTTCGACTGGAAAGTGACCCCAACATACCTAGCTTGCAAAAGTCTAGGCAGAAGAATGTGTTGCGTTAAAAATGACTGGAACAAAAAACCCCGGTTTGTAACATAAAACTTGAATGG
The DNA here is from genome assembly GCA_945859715.1 of Apamea sordens. Taxonomy (NCBI): domain Eukaryota; kingdom Metazoa; phylum Arthropoda; class Insecta; order Lepidoptera; family Noctuidae; genus Apamea; species Apamea sordens. Next base: position 6,908,221 of record OX244009.1, on the reverse strand, counting down.
CTCCAATGTTCCAATTGTTTTATAACCTGCCTATTTTCCTTCGCAAACAGCACCTTTCCATAAATTCGCATATTACGGGTAGTACGTTCGTAGTAAAATTATTCACGTAACACAATTCTTGTGACCTAATGAACGAGCAAAACAAACATATATCCGCTTTTAGTAAGTGCAAGTGAGATACAAAATGTTATTTATGAAGCCAGCATATAGCATGTGCGCAGATCTTTACTAATTACCTAATTGTAAGATACACAGTTTGGAAAGAAAAATAGCACAGAATTTTAGCTCTCCATATTACTGAAACTTGTAGAACTGTGTTATTTTATTTTCTGGGAAATGTAAGGATTTGAGGAGAAATAGTTATTCTGTATACTTTGTGAGTCCTTTGATACTTTATGTCGACTGGGATTCAAATTTATTCTGTCAGTTTGTCTAACTGGATTTGAGGGACTGTTTATTTTTGCTAGGGAAACGAGTGTAGAGTTATGATAGTGAATTGTAGAAAAAAAAAATAATGTTCAACATCTAATACATCATGAGAGATTCCTAGTAACAAATCTGTTTATCGTTCTCTCTTCCTGTTAGGCCTTTTGTACCGGCACAGTTTCTTTATGGTAAGGCTTATAAACCGCGCCGTAGAAAAAACGTATCCGTCAACAAGCTTCCATAGCGATCCATACAACACTAACGACCGTGCCGACACATGGCGAATAAACCGTAGTTTTTCCGTCCGTCACTTGGGAGCTACGCACCGAAAGCGTCTATATTTTACTAATCTGTATCTTTGCCCATATTGTGCCCCTACCCTATTGTATTGTATTGTACCCTATTGTTTATAACATGTAGGTATCATTCTGTGTATGTTAAAACCTCTGATTTCCCTACATTTTTGACAAGTTTTTGATATTTGTTTGTCGCCACGATGAGACTGCGACTAGATTTTGAACGTTTTAAATTACGACAATTGGCCTTCTGGTCAAGCTGTCTTACGGCATAGGACTCCTTTATTTCCCTCCACTTATTCCTGTTCAGAGCTGTTCTTAGCCAACCTTTTGGCAGATCAATTGCCATATTACCTACTCTTTATTCACGCACAGAAAACTATGCTAAAATATGCATCGTGTGCGGTCCCAACAAATGTGTTAGCTATAACATCTCAGCAGATTTTACTTGCAAAAAGCCTGGCCGACTTCTTACGTAACATGAATTATGCATATCATCAGCTTCTTTCACTTGCTTGAAGCTAAGAACTGACGAAATATGAAATGGCACATTTTCATTCCCAGAAATAAAGGTGATACAAAAATGTTTTTTTAGTTTAGTGTTTTATTTGCGGTAGCTCATTAATAATAATGAGCATATATAATCATATGATAATCATAAATAAAAAAATCCCTGGTAGCCCTATTCCACCCGCTGATTAGACCACCTTTGCGTCTGCTTATGCCTCTCATCATTCTAAAACAAAAGACAGTTTAGTACTTCCATCTTCGACGTAATAAAACTCTAACATATAACTCACAACCTAAACTGCTGAGTCTAGCAAGCATGACATTTTGCACAAGAGCTCTTTATATTACAAAGGTGAGCACTAAGGAAGGATTTTTGAAAATTTGTCCTCTAAAGGGGCTGACTATGGGATAAAAGTTTATATGGAAGTTCGTCGTTTATGACGTTGGGAAATCCTATCGGCCACACGGCTTGTAAAGCTAAGGGCTGACTTTTCCAACGCCAGATAATTTTATCCGAGGAATAATTTTGAATTTTTGACAGTTCTTCCATACAGAATCTGTCAGACGTCAATTTTATCTATACTTATAATAAGAATGTAAAAAAGTTGTGTCTGTACATTGAATATATTTAAAAAATAATAATTGAGGGGGTTTAAGAAACAGTAATAGAACACGAATCTAATAAAAAAAGTCTGTCTGTTTGTCTGTTTGTCTGTTTATCTGTTTGTCTGTTTGTACACGCTAATCTCCGGAACTACTGGACGGATTTGAATGAAACTTTTTTGTTATCTAGCTACTAAACCTGGGCAACATATAGACTATAATTGATTTTGGAAACTGGAACACCTGATGCAGAACCGCAACAGACCAGCTAAACTATAAGAGTTACATAAATGGCGCCTTAGAAAAAAATGTTGTGTCTGATGAGCATTTTCTGTTTAGAGAATAAAATTGAAGATCCGGAACACCTGATGTGGAACTCTTAGAGCACAGCTAAACTATAATATATATAGATTTGACATCTTTGCAAAAGTTATTCATTCTGATGAGTATTTTCTACTGCGAGAATAAAACTCGAAGATCGGAACATCTAATGTGGAACTCTAAGAGCACAGCTAAACCATAACATATATAGGAATGACATCTTTGCAAAAGTTGTTTAGTCTGATGAATATTTTCTGCTGGGAGAATAAAATTCGAAGATTGAAACATCTGATGTGGAACTCGGAGAGCACAGCTAAAATATGGCATATACAGATATGACATTTTAACAAAATTTGTTTGGTCTGATGAGTATTTTCCGCCGAGATAATAAAAATCAAGGATCAGGAACATTTGATGTGGAAATCAGTTTATACTAATATATTAACATAAGCTAGGAGTAGGTACCTCCACGCGGTGAAGGCGGTAACAGTTTGGGCCTTCTTTTCGATGACGATGGTAAATTCATTGAAAACTTGGCTTCACTGGCTAAATCATAATATAATAGATATGCCTTCGGGCTTATGTTATTTGAGTGTTTAATTTCCTTTTCCATTTATCTTCGTGACACGGTAGCCTACCCGGTAATGCAGGGGAGCAATCACTTAGATCTTAATTGCAAAGTTATTAAAGTACTTACATTAATAACCATAACCATGCCACGAAAGAGGTCAAATCTTTCGCAATGTTCGAAATTTAAAGATCATTAGATCCCAAGAATCGAATGAAGAACGCCAGGCAAGACTTGATGCTGTTCGACAACATCAGGCTGTATCTCGCCCAGCGGAAACTTCTTCGGATCGTGAAGCACGACTTAGCGCTGATCGTGAGCGTCATGCATCGTCTCGCGTTTCTGACACTTTCACACAAAGAGAATCACGCCTGCGTTCTCAGCGTATTTACGCATCTACATCTAGGTCTCTAGAGACCAGTGAGGATCGTGATGCGCGACTGACCGCTGATCGTGATCGTCATGCATTGTCTCGCGAGTCGGAAACGTTAACGGAAAGAGAATCACGCTTGAGTTCTCAGCGTATTCTCACGTCGACTTCTAGGTCGTTAGAGATCAGTGATGAACGTGAAGTGCGACTGGCCGCTGATTGTGATCGCCATGCATTGTCTCTCGAATCAGAAACGTTCACAGAAAAAGCATCACGCTTGAGTTCTCAGCGCATTCGCACGTTGACTTTTAGATCTCTGGAGACCAGTGAAGAACGTGATGCGCGACTTACGGCTGATCGTGATCGTCATGCATTGTCTCGCGAGTCGGAAACATTCACGGAAAGCGAATCACGCTTGAGTTCCCAGCATATCCGCACATCCACTTATAGGTCTCTAGAAACCAGTTAAGACCGTGATGCGCGACTTACGGCTGATCGTGATCGTCATGCGTTGTCTCGCGATTGAAGACAGACACTGAAAGCTGCTGGTGTTGATTTGAGAACCGGCTGTTTTTCTCATGGCCAACTTTATGTTGCTTTCTCAAGGGTTAGCCTTCCGGGTTTTATATTCTGGCACCCGACGGAAAAACCAACAATACAGGGTGTTATTGACAGCCCTCCGCAAACTGATAGGGTGGCTTCAGTACATCATATTAAGATGACCGGTACATGTAATTCTTTCAGGAACATTAAGAGAATCCAAAAAAACAGATTTGTTTTATTACCTCACACGCAACGTATCATTACCGTGGCTAAACGCACGTAGCGGACGGCAGCGCAGCGAGCTTGAGCGAGGCTGTTTTCAGCTGTTTTATTTACATAAATGGAGTGTTGCATACAGAGAACGTAATTTTACATTGAAATAAAGGAATATCAGCAGAAAAAACGGCATATTTTTTTTTTCCTGAGAAAATTTCAAGTGGGATATGATTCAGAATAAGGAGCTGAATCAATCCTGTGTTTTTGTGGAGGGCTGTCAATAACACCCTGTATAGTTTATAAAGATTTTTTTTAGAATAGTTATGTTAACTAATTGATATTAATTTCGCTTCATAATTTCGGAATGAAAATAATTCTACCTTTTTATTTTAATGAAGTTATAACCTACCCATTGTCTACAACACTCAATCTAAGGTATACCAAACAAAACCGATGAAGGATTTCGATTAAGTAACGCACAGTTCAAACTCTTGCCGAAATTCCTATCGGAATGAGAAAGGGACTGGATCCGCGTACGAAGTCGCGGGCAGAAGCTAGTTCTACGAATAAGAACTGTCGATTGAAAAATCAACCCTAAATTGAATAAATGACTGGATATGATCACTTCCTATCTAGAAAGAAAGAAAGAAAATGCATTTATTTGTGGCAAACATGACGCATTAAAAAAACACAAAAAAAAGCAATTCAATCAAGGTAATCTCATTTATTTTTACCTTTCCCTTTATCATCATTTTCAACCACACTTCCCGTGTTGACCTTAGTCATATGTCGCATCTAGTTAGTCGCGACGTGTTTGTGATATCGAACTATTTATCAATAACAAAACACAAAATGATTACTGTGTAGATTTGCTTTCAATTTCTTATGGCGCACTGGATTTTTAACTCTCGCTATTGAGCCGAGCATTGAAAATCCAATAGAACTAATCCTAGCGCATCAAAATACAAGCTGTTGGATTTTCAACTTTCGGCGCTAAGCAGTGGGTTGGAAATCCAGTGCACAAAAAGTAATCGCCCTTGCGAGGCTGGGCTTATACGCTATAACGAATCCTACATAATATTTCAGTCATCATCCTACTAATATTATAAACGCGAAAGTTTGTGAGAATGAATAGATGGACGGATCTTTGTTACTCTTTCACGCAAAAATCACCGAACGGATTTTGATGAAACTTTACAGTAATATAGCTGATACATCAGATTAACACATATGATACTTTTTATACCGATATTCTCACGGGATCGACACTTATGCGGGTGAAACCGCGGGGTGCTACTAGTAACCATATAAACCTTATACCTTCTTCAGTTTCCCTGCTCTGAGCGTTGTGAAAACCTAAAAGATTAAATGGCAATAAACCGCTCGTTCTTCAAGAAGGAAAACAGTTTGAGGTTGTAAATCTCGTGGCTAGATGGACTCATCAAATATTTAGTAGGCACAATGTATTTCCTTTGTTTTACTGTGGTTTTATTTGTGGTTAGGAGTTATGTTTAACATAACGTGCTTTTAAGGCTGTAAACTGCTGCTATATTTGAACTGTTATATTGTAGCAATAATTTAGCGTGCTATTTGAGGTTTCGGTTACAGAGAAAATTGTCTTATCGATGAGCCGGAATCTTGTAAAGATTACGCCTATCTGCATTGCTACTATTACGTTCAAATAGTGTACTATTTGAGGTTTAATAATACCAGCATATATAGCAGCTCGTTTCAGAATAAAATAACAACCACACGGGTCGGTCGAAGGTTATTCTACGCTTGCCGCAATCGGGATGACCGTCCATTACATATCGAGACCTCTCTGTGCCTCAGAAAACACATTAAGCCGTTAGTCCTGGCTGTCATTCGTAGTTCTTTGTCAGTCTTTAGGTACAGGTAGTCCGAAACCCAAAATCTGATAGTAACCAGTCTTACTAAGGGGTATCGTGTTAGTCTCGCCTAATCACTGGGTTGTTGAGGTCAGTCGCTTCATGTAAAATACTGGTATTTAGCTGCATCCGGGTAGGCAACAAAGCCGACCCCAACATATTTGGGAAAAGGCTAGGCAGATTAAATACCAGCATAGTATTGTTCCACCACAGAGCAGAGGTCTCTTCTCATACAGAAGGCATGAGTATTGATCACCATGCTTGCGGACTTGAGCTTCAAAGTTTTTTTCAAAAGCTAGACAGTTATACATGTCGGAGTCATTCGTTTGACTATTCGAAACGCTAGCGCCATGTCGTGGCGCTAGATAGAGTCTAGCCTGAGTTCGTGGAGGTGGACGAGAGCTACAGTACAAGAGCGGTGTGAGCAGAGCTCTCGAGGACATCGAAACATTGGACATTGTACGAACAACATGTACTTAGAAACTGTCTCGCGTTCCGTATCGTTGAGTTGTGTACCTACAGTGTGTGATTCGCTAGTGTGATTGACTTGTTCGTGAATTGTAATCTGATTTGAACTGCAAACCGTTTTTCTATTGCGCTATAACCAACAGTATCCATAGTACGCCCACAGTAATTAAAATATACCTGATATTAACGAGAGACAGACATGCCTTCTCCGACATATACAACATGTGATCATTAGGTCCATAACCACCAACACTATACTGGGTGTGTTCACTGATCGGTGGGAGTCCCCCGTGATGCAAAGGTGGCGGCTTCATAGCGTAATTTAATTTTGTTGCCAATACTAACATTCGTTTTTTAAGTACATTGTTACTAACAAATTATGGACCTGGTCTGAATTAAATCTTTATTATTATTATAACTAACAACGAAAAACTTTCAGAGCGAATTTCAGCTTGCTTAGGGAGTGTTAATTTGAGTCACTTGTAGATCTATACGTAGGTATATGCCATCCAGGACAATTTATGAGGACATGCATACCTAAACTCGCGCAGAAGTATGTTTGTCTCGCGAAGTTATGTCGGGTCGCGTCTGCTCGACTCACCTGAAGGCACGAACACAGGTATTTAGGTAATGGCGGTATTTACTGGAGTCATCGTAAGGAATATATATGTCAGATTTGAAAGTGGAGATATTGGAGTTTTCTTGTAATGAATAGGTTACCTACGTTAGTTTTACAAGAGTAACGGTGGTGTTTCTTGCCCATTCTTCTCCATACGAAACTATCTTTTGGAAAGGGCGACTAGAGACAATTCTATTTTAATGTAGATATCGATGTTCAAAAGTGCCTTTTATGTGCATATTTAAAACATAAATGCTTTAATTTTGGTTTAGTTAGTACGTTTCGATGAGCATGTGTTTATAACAACATTGTGGATCATAAATAATTGAAAATTAATATTGGTGCCGATTTCCTTGTTCACAAACTAAACTAAATTTAAGTTCAGTGCATCTTTTTCATTCTATTTCATTAAGAAAAGGACAGAAGATAAATATTAGTTTAGTCCTGTCAAATTAGTCCGCGCCTGACGTAAATTGACGTATTTTTAGTAGCCATGTTTTTAATCACGTCTAACTTGTCTATAGAGTATCATAATTTGACAGGACACACATCTTCTAAGTGAAACGGTAAAATTAACTACTTAGAGCTGATTTTTCAATACTCAGATATCTCTGAACTGAAGGCGAAATTTTGCTATTTGACAGGTTTTGTATAGAAATTATTCTTCAGATAAAACTTATCTGACTATTGGAAAATCAGCCCTTATTTGACTACGAGAGTCAAATATATAGCTAATTTGACCGTTTCTATACACATACATAAACATACGCCGTCTTCCCAACGGAGTAGGCAGAAACTGCAAAACGTCACCGAACACCACACGGACGAAAGTTGAAAGGTACACTAAATACACTAATTTAATGAGTCGGATATAAAATTTAAATGAAGATTGATTTTTCAAAATGAATTGATGACTTCATAGTTTGCTTCCCCTAAAAATCAATAAACAAACCTGAATTTAATCCGCTAATTCCTACCCTAAATAAACAAAATATATGTTTATCCTGAAAATGCTGTAAGTTCAGCACGACTCGACGATTTATAGTATACCGCGTTGGAAACTGGGTGAAATATTATACTACCGTTCATTTTGACGCCCCTGCGCGTTGCCTAAATATTTTTTACACAAAATTTATCCACGAAATTATGTTTTGAATAAGTATAATGGATACGATTAATGGAGGTATTGCTTGGGCAATGAATCGTTTTTGTTGTTATTGACAGGCTTTTAGATAGGAGAATAATTAATAAGAATGAATGAATATAAAGGTTTTGATTAAAAATGTTCTACAATGGCTCCGATTCCCTTGTTCATAAACTAAACAAAATTTAAGTTCAGTGCATCTTTTTCTTTCTATTTCATTAAGAAAAGGACAGAAATTAAATATTAGTTTTATCCTGAGGATACTTCATTGACAATTTAGACGTGATTAAAAACATGGCTACTAAAAATACGTCAATTTACGTCAGGCGCTGACTAATTTGACAGGACTAAACTAATATTTATCTTCTGTCCTTTTCTTAATGAAATAGAAAGAAAAAGATGCACTGAACTTAAATTTAGTTAAGTTTGTGAACAAGGGAATCGGCGCCAATAAGATATTTTTAGCGAAACTGTGCTCACTAATAATCTTTCCATCATGTAGGTGGTCAGATAGGCAGTCGCTCCATGTAAAATACTGGTATTCAGCTGCATCCAGTTAGACTGGAAGCCGACCCCAACATAGTTGGGAAGAGGCAAGCCGAAATGAATGATAGATTTATTTGCAAGAATATAGGTAGCTAACATAAATAAGACAGATGAAATGAGGGAAGACTTTGGAATAGTATTTAGTTCTTAAATTCCCGTAGGTACTTACCATTTACCCTCCATATTATTAGTATTTCAGAGCCTAACTAATGACTCCCCCGAGTTGCGCCACAAAACCTTGTAGTATATACTTCTGTTCAGCATCATCATCTGCCTAGCCTTTTCCCAACTATGTTGGGGTCGGCTTCCAGTCTACCCGGCTGCAGCTGAATACCAGTATTTTACATGGAGCAGCTGCCTATCTGACCTCCACAACCCAGTTACTGGGTAATACGATGCCCCTTGTTAAGACTGGTTGTTAGAATTTCCGGCTTCTGACGACCCGTAACGACTGTTAAAAATCAACGAATGACAGCCGGGACCAACGTCTTAACATGTTTTTCGAGACACGGAGGGGTCTTGGTTACCCATCCACGGACCAACCGCGGCAAGCGTAACTTAACCTGACCGATCGACCCGTGCGGCTGTTATTACTTAGCCAAAAGCCCCTTAGAATATATTTTTGTTATTGTTAATTATTATTTATCTACGCACTAAACATTAGGTTCCTACCATTTTGTTCGTCGAAAATATAACAATATGTATTTATGCTAAGCTAAAAGCCACACACAGACATCACAAAATTAATTCCTTCATTCTAGAAATTCCAGCAACGTAGCTTATTTTGATGATATTAAAATAAAGAACATTGTATTTATTCCATTTATTTTAGTAACTAGCTGCGCCCCGCGGTTTCACACGCATAAGTTTCGATCTCGTGGGAATATCGGGATAAAAAATATCCTATATGTAATAATAATATATAATATCCTTGGACATTTCACACAGCGCCATCTAGTCCCAAGCTAAGCAACCTAATGCTTGTGTTATGGTAACAAGATGGCTGATAAACTACTTATATACATTTTTTTTTTTTTGTAAATACATACATGTTATAGATAGAAAAACACCCAGACTCGGAACAAATACATGTAGGTCATACAAATATTTGTTCCGTGCGGGAATCGAACCCGCGACACGCAGCGCAGCAGTCAATCGCTTAACCACTGCGCCAGCCGTGCGTCCAATATGTTAATCCTGGTTACAAACCATCTGTGTGTCAAATTTCATCCGAATCCGTTCAGTAGTTTTAGCGTGAAAGAGTAACATCCATCCATCTATCCGTCCATCCATACAAACTTTCACGTTTATACTATTAGTAGGATTAAAAAGTGGTTGCCTGTTTTGTAATTAAAAAACAAACTTGAGAGGTGTCAAGGGAAGGAATTAGTGAAGGAATTGTAATAATTTTTTTTTTAAGTTATAGGTTTTTAAAGTTATATTTTTTTATTATTAACAAATAAAAAACACAGACAAAAAAAACTGGCTTGCTTTCTATAAGAGAGAGAGAGAGACAGACAGAGAGAGAAACACGCGCACGCCGCACGGCTTACAACTATAGCAAAAAGTGTCGTTACAACTTTTGGTCTTAATTTTTTCCGTCTAGCCCCCTTTCGCAACGCGCGATAAGGAACTTCGTTCCAAAAAGTGCCTTTACATTTTCACCGTATTTGATATTGAATATCTTTTTACAGATCGTGAAATTTTTATTTTAGTTTTAAGCTTGGCCATTCATTCTTTCATCAGTTCAGCCCAGAATCACCCAATGCTGGGTAGAGACCTCCCCTTTCTTCTGCCATACTTCCCTGTGCTGTGCGTCTCTCATCCAAGTATTTCCTTTTCGACTTTGACGATATCGTCAACCCAACGCGCTTTTGGACGGCCCTGGGGGCCTACGCCGAAGTGCAATGTGCGAATGTTCGGATCGGACCGACACATGGCCGAACCGAATATTATTGAAAAAAGCGAAAAAAGTTCGGATCGGCTCAGTTGGGTCGGGACCATAGTCAATATTCGAAAGAGTGTAGGAGTGTAGGATCGGAACCGACCGAACCAAATAGTAACTTCGTAGCAGGAAACGGCCGAACATTCGGCCGATACTACATCGGAGTGGGCCCCCTGGTTTCTTTGGCCTAACTTTGCCCACCATTCAGTCACAGCTTTACTCCATCGGCTATCTCTTCGTCTAGCTAGATGTCCTGCCCAACTCCACTTGAGGCGCATCGCTCTGTCTCCGAACGTTCATTCGCTTTTCATTTATTTATTTCATTAATAAGTAAGTAGGGAATCAGGCCACTTTCACTATCTCACAGAATTCTCACAATAACTAAGCGCACTGATAAAATCTTTTTCCAATCATGAGCAAAAATATCACAACTTGCATTGGCCTTCATGGCGAGCTAAACAGCGTTTTTTCTTTGATGATTACAAACCCACATAAGTGGCTTCCTTTGACAGGAAAATCATTCTTGAAAAACAGACCTAACAATACTATTTTACTATAACTACAATATTATTTTCCACAACAAAATGGCGGAGAATAAGGTCACGTTGCTTCCTTCCGGGCAATCTTAGCCGAACTAAGACACGTCCGGTGTCCGGATAACAGGCGTTCTGTTATAGATTATGTGATCCAACCGACCTATGTTCTTATACAACATAACTAGTCAAAAATCTTGGGCAAGGCTTAATATTTTTTGTTTCAAATTCTGTGATCAACATATAGGTATTAAAAATCATGCTTGTTTGCTAGTAAGTAGCATGTTTATTTAGAGAATGCTCTCCAAGTGTGTAAAATTATCATAATCTTCGTATAAACATGCTTATTGTGTGCTACTAGGTAGCATCTGCTCGGTTTAAGCATGTTCTTGTGTGTATTTCTCTCAGCTTTATTTACCAAACCATATTTAAATAATTATCTTATTGGTGGTGTTCTTCAGAATGATCAGAGGGGCAATGCACGTACAAGTACATACCTATTCTTAAAAACGCTCGCATTCTAATCTCAGTCTCAATCCGTCATATTTACCTCTAATTTCCATACATTTTTGACAAATGTTTGCCGATGAGATGAGATCGCGACTACATTTTGCACGTTTTTAATTACGGGAATAACCTGCTTTGTGCGGAGTCCCAGCAATCGGTGTGCGTGTATAACCAGAAGGCCGATTCTCGTAATTTAAAATTTTTTTGCAAAAAAAATCAACCGACTTCCAAAAACGACACTACAAAGTGAAAAATAACTTTAATTTCGGAAGTCGGTGTCGTTGGGTTCACACTTTCGTTGTTTGCCACCGACTTCCGAAATTAAAGTTATTTTTCACTTTGTAGTGTCGTTTTTGGAAGTCGGTTGATTTTTTTTGCAAAAAAGTTTTTATTTTTCACTTTTAAGTTGTAATTTTTACCAGTAATTTTGGTTTAAAAACCAAACTACTGAACCGTTTTTGATGAAATTTCTATGGGACCATTTGGGAAGTATACCCTTTCCAACAAAAAAAGAATTTTTCAAATCGGTTGGCAAGCGAAAGAGTTATGCGCGAACAAACATAAAAAAATAAATAAAAAAAAATACAAACATCCGAATTGAGAACCTCCTCCTTTTTTAGAAGTCGGTTAAAAACGTTCAAAATCTAGTCACAGTGTCATCTCAGCGACAAACAATGTCAAAAACTTGTCAAAATGTAGGGAAATTAGAAGTATTTTTGACAGATTGAGACTGAGATTAGACTGTGAACGTTCTTAAAATTACGAGAATTGCCTCGCAGATGTATGAAAGTGGATAGCGGGATCGTCCGAAAGGTTTACCGCTGCCCTGGAACATAAAGGGCTAAGGAAGGAACACGGGTGGGTTTTAGTCAGTAAGAGTCTGACACTCCCTTCTGCTCCACCCAGAGCGGGAGGAGTCATTTGATGATTTCCCATCCTCAAAAAAAAAAAAAAAAGATGTATTAAAGTTCTGCCTACCCCCATGTGCAGAAGGCGTGAGTTTACATATCTAGGTATATTCAAATTTTATTTGTTTCAAATTGACGTTATTTCAAGTTAAACAAATATCAACTCTTTTTCTAATGGTAATTAAGTTGATTTCAGAGTGACTAGCACTATTGAAAAGTTATAAAAATGTTTGAAGTTCTAGCGTAAACTGAACTTTATTGTGTAGGAATTAACTTAGTTATTTTTACTCATATTTATTTTGTTTACATTTTTGAATGTGGTTCAAAATATCAAATATATCGGAATCCGATAAAAAAGATATAAAGCTCTCTCTTTTTAACTCTTTCACATAATACAGCTACACGTGTCGATGTTTTTACTCACATTTTCGTGTCCAAAATGTAAATGTGTTTGTCTGAAACGCGCGGCTCTCACATTTTATGTCTGCCGCATTCTAACCGCGGCCATTTTGGGTTTATGATCTTTTTGTCAAGCTCATTGTGACTGTAACAAACTTTAGCGTGAATATGATAATAAAGAAGGACTCTTTGAGGATGTTTAAATGAAAAAGATATTTTGTTATGCTTATGTCCGCGTCGCTCCCACTCCCTCTCACAGAGAGGAGGCCTGTGTCCCACAGTAGGAACATTATAGTCTGATTATGCAAGCATAAGCTACATAATTATGATAAAAACATTTAAGTTAAGAAGCCCGATTCAAACTTTATGCCAGTTCTGCAGTGCGATTCTGTAACCATCTCACCGTGAAAACTTAGGTGAAATGAGCGTGGAGTGAGCTGTCATTCCAAATAATGCTAGGGATTGACACTACTGACAACTCACATGAAGCTCACTTCACTTGAGTTATCACGGTGAGATTTTTACAGAATCGACCGGCTGAAGTGCGCTACTCGCTGCGTAGTACCTCACCCCTCACCCCCGCTGACACGTGAATTGGTTACTGCGCAGCGACTCGCCTCAAGTTCTGAGCCGAACATAATGTTTGAATCGGGCTATAACTGTGTGTACGAGTTAAGTGCATTAATAAATAAATGCAAAACTGTAGGAAATTATTGTGGAGACCTAAACCGCATTGTTTCAGAACTAGAAAGACCTAAATAATAATAATGAATTTGTTTCCTTTGGCTGTATTATACAACGTGGCGCTACAATGGCGACATTAATGCACACAGACAGACAGACATGACAGGACATGACATGGGTAGGGCTAGTGGCCAGTAATCATAAAAATTATAACAACATTAAAAAAATCGTAACTTGAAAACTTCCACCTGCGCCGCGCGCCGACATAGGGCTCTCTCTATTTCCTTCAATGCGCCTTCTCTTTGATCGTTCATTGTTTTAATTACATTGATGCGATGTTCTGATCCGTGACCCCGGCAAATGACCCCTGCGCTACAGTTCTTTAAGTCTGGTTGCTCTAAGATGCTATTTTATAAAATTGTTAATAAATAAATAAATATTAATGTTTTATTAAATTAAAATATATTCATAAAACTACAACGCAAAACCGTATACGCGTGTTAAATTAATGTCCCCATTAAAGCGCCACGCTGTATAAGAGCTCACTTAAATTATCACCAAACAAGTAGTTTGCCATATGGGTAAAATATTATAATATCATGTATGAAAGCTGTAGCTATACAAGTCATTGACCTGTACCTACCCATACTAAAACATTACAAGCAGGTTCGTCGCACCTGCGTGTAATGTTTTTGCATAATTAATAACCAAAGTTAATTCCCCAGGGATTGTCAAAAACGTATAATACACTGAGCATGCTAGTACAGTAGGTACTGTAGAGGAGCCTGCATGGGTTCCCCTTGCGACCTAATATTTTATGAGTTGATGGCATGTATACTATAATGACTATGATAAATTTCTTAATTAGGAGGCTAGAAAAAAAAGTTGAGGATCAGCCGATCGATTCTGTAAAAATCTCACCGTGAAAATTTATGTGAAGTGACCTTAGAGTGAGCTGTCAATAGTGTCAATCCCTAGCATTAGTTAGAATGACAGCTCACTTCACGCTCACTTCACCTAAGCTTTCACGGTGATATTATGGTTACAGAATCGCACTGCAGCTTGAAGATCTGACAGAGCGCGTTATGATAGAAACGAAGTAGCTTCGTTTATAGAAATTTTGATTTATCCTACACTGTCCCACTAGTGGGCAAAGGGGAGGCCGAGGCCTTCAAGGAATTCTTTTCCCGCGCTACCTCAAACCAGCCCTCACAGTACGCGTCCAGGTCATCTCGCCATCCCTTTCTGGGTCGGCCTTGGCGATGCCGTATATCTTTAGATATCTATTGCGTAGAAGCTTTTGCCTAGCGTTCAATTATGATATGTTAATACTAAATGATGTATTAACCTCTCAGGGACGGGCTGTTAATACCCATCGCGGGTACAGTCACGAGCACCAATATGTCAACACTTGGCAACTTTCAATTGCGATTTTTTCGTGAAATAACGAATGCAACGTTAAAATGCGACACATTACAAAACCTATGGGTTCGAAAATGCTATGTTCGTAACAACATAAAATTTAATTTAAAAATAAAAGAGTAAATCGCTTTTGAATAATGCCGAATGTATACATACTTTTGCTCGTGACTGTACATCCTGGATGAGGCTGGCACAGGAGCGTGGGGTTTGGCACAAAAAAGGAGAGGGTTATGCTCGGCAGTGGATGTAGTCGGGCTGTGGATGATGACGAATACTAAATACACCTTTTATTTATAAACCCGTTCCTATAGAACACTAACTTAATTCTAGACACTCATCATTATCATAATTTATCGTGTTATAAAAATGTGGGTAGGTTGATTATTATCGTAAAATGATTGATGTTCGCGTGTACTAGTTGTCAGGATATAATTAAGGTCTTCAATAAGTTAACAACTTGTTCTCTACCAATTATATTGTTCAAAATAAATGTAGTATAAAGAGAATAAATATAAAAAAAAAATAGAATATAAATATAAATATGGTTAGTATATTTACATACGTAAACGAGTCTATTCAGTTATTTTCGATGTTTCATTGCGATATGCAGTCAGTCATTTATCTGCCTAGCCTTATTTCCCAACTATGTTGGTGTTGGCTTCCAGTCTAACCTGATGCAGCTGAATATTAGTATTTAACAGTAAGCGACTGTCTTATCTGACCTCCACAACCTAGTTACTGGGTAATACGATATCTTGGTCCAGTCGTAATAATTTGTATCGTATGTCAGACCGCCGTCACCGACCGACTCACCGAACTCACCGTCCGATCAGGACCAGGCCCGTGCCGGACGGCGTGTATGTGTTCCACGCGCGCCGCAAAGAGATGTCAGCATGAGTGACGGAGCCCAATAGGGCCGAAGCCTGCCAGGGTAGCGGGATTGTCCGAAAGGGTTACCGCTGCCCTGGAACATAAAGGGCTAAGGAAGGAACACGGGTGGGTTTTAGTCAGTAAGAGTCTGACACTCCCTTCCGCTCCACCCAGAGCGGGAGGGGTCATTTGATGATTTCCCATCCTCAAAAAAAAAAAAAAAAGACTCGGGCTTCTGACTACCCGTAACTAACTGTCAACAGACTGTCTACGAATGGCATTCGAGACCAACGGATTAACATGCTTTAAGAGTCACGAAAGGGTCTCGATATATGTATAATGAATAGTCTACCATCCACGGACCAACCCCGGTAAACGTAGCTTCACCTTAAACGATACTCAGTGTAGTAAACAGGATAGTAAAGCCACTATAATCTTCTTCTTTGCCCAGAAAAGATATTCAGATTATGTGGGTAGAAACCTAGTGTGAACATCTAAATTATCCTTCTAAAACATCGAAATATCCCTACTCAACCTTTTAAAATAAACTAAAATACCCCAACGGAGGATACTGTATGAAACATTTCACTATACGCAGGTATGTGCCTCTTTTTGAGGGTAACTACTTAAATGGTAAGTGGTCTCTTAGGCAACGATCATCTAAAACCTTTGCCATTAGTGCTTACTTAACCACGTACAGTCACGAGCAAAAGTATGTATACACGGCTTTATTCAAAAGCGATTTACTCCTTTATTTTTTTTTTATAAAATATTATGTTGTTACGAATATAGCATTTTCGAACCTATAGGTTTATGTAATGTGTAGCATTTCAACGTTGCATTCGATATTTCACGAAAAAATCGCAATTGAAAGTTGCCAAATGTTGACATATTGGTGCTCGTGACTGTATTCGCAAAAAACAACCATCATTCCTCTTTGAGTGGGCTTTTGCGCCCATTAAGCCTGTGTTTACCTATGTCTGGCTAATGTTTTCGAGATGACATAAGCTTTCTTAATGATTGAATCGCAGTGGATCGGGAAAATTGAAAATAGGAAGAGAGGCCTTTGCTCTGCTGTGGGACAAGATATGGCGAAACGTTTGTACCGACCAATAAGAAATACAGGGGGCTTACTCCGAAGTGTAAAGTGCGAATGTTCTGATCGGACGGACACATGGCCGAACCGAATATTATTGAAAAATGCGAAAAAAGTTCGGATCGGCTCAGTTAGGTCGGGACCATAGTCAATATTCGAAAGAGTGTAGGAGTGTAGGATCGGAACCGACGAACCAAATAGTAACTTCGTAGGAGGAAACGGCCGAACATTGGGCCGATACTACTTCGGAGTAGACCCCCTGTATGACTGTATGCAACATTCTGTAATTTTTTTTCATTCATTTCTTAAACATTACTGACGTAACTAAGTAATAAGTTTACTAGCAGAAAGTAGCTTATTACCATTTTATCACATACGTACTTCATTAAAAAATTAATTTTCATATCATTTTGGCTCGAAGAGTCTCCATTTAGGCATAGCAATGCCTTTAGTTGAAGGCTATTAATATTTCTCACTTACTCTCAACTAAATCCTTTAGAGGAAAAAAAAAACGAGTAAATAATTCCATAGTGCTTCAACGATTTCTAGCGCTTGAATTCCAATAGGGTTGATTGTCAACATTTATGAAATAGGATAGTTGCCTGGGTAAAAAAATAATATATTTAGTCCGTCAGTTAGATTATCGAAAAATAATGGACACGTATTTTATCTTTTGTCAATCAAACAAAACATGACAAAGATAAAGCGCGTCAAAATTTGGGGTCGTGACGTTATTCGCTTGCAAAAGTGTCGCAAGCTAGTGACGTCACGCGGAACTTTAACGGGCGATATCTTCATCATTTTATTAACCGACTTCTAAAAAAGGAGGAGGTTCTCAATTCGGATGTTTGTATTTTTTTTTAAATGTTTGTTCGCGCATTACTCCGTCGCTGCAAACCGATTTAAAAATTCTTTTTTTTTGTTGGAAAGTGTATACTTCCGAAATGGTCCCATAGAAATTTTATCAAAAACGGTTCTGTAGTTTGGGTTTTTAAACCAAAATTACTGGTAAAAATTACAACTTAAAAGTGAAAAATATTTTTTTTTTGCAAAACAAAAATCAACCGACTTCCAAAAACGACACTACAAAGTGAAAAATAACTTTAATTTCGGAAGTCGGTGGCAAACATCGAAAATGCGAACCCAACGACACCGACTTCCGAAATTAAAGTTATTTTTCACTTTGTAGTGTCGTTTTTGGAAGACGGTTGATTTTTTTTTGCAAAAAAGTTATTATAATTGACAAAAGAAAAAATACGGGTTCAATATTTTTTGATAATCTAACTGACGGACTAATTAGAATTTTTTAGGAAAATAGTACCTATTGTATTGAAAAAACAAAATTACGGCGAAGATACCAACAAGGACTAAAGATCAATCAATCTGCATAGTATTTTCCCAACTATGTTGGGAACGGCTTCCAGTCTCACCGAATGCAGCTGAATACCAGTAAAACATGAAGCAACTGCCTATCTGATCTTCACAACCAAGGTACTGGGTAATACGATACCCCTCGGTAAGACTAGTTGTCAGACTTTCGGGCTACTGACGACCTATGTATAATCCTTGGTGATAAGGTTGCGTGTCGATGTCCCTGCCACCCGTACAACCCGTCCGAATTAACTGTGCACCTGGCGCTGTGACGTCACTCTGCAACTCACAAACAAAGATACTATCGCTACTGAACACTCAAGGCGAACGCGGGCGCCGCGCGGGGAAGCGGGAGAGGGGTCGCATTCCAGCGCGGTGCACAGTTAATTCGTACGGGTTGTAGGTATCATTGGTATATAAACAGATCGTGAAACATATCTTACAGGCCATTCTCTTGAAGTTTAATAGATGATGGTCTATTACCCGCATAAAGTATGTTTTCACGAAATTAATGCTAATAGATTAGGTCACCCAAGAGACCTAGACGTCAGGTCTAGACGTGACAAACAAGAATTTATTACTTTACGGTCCTCAGCTTTAGTCCTTGGTGGGGATTGTGGCTAAGTAATTTAACACCCGCACGGGTCGATCGATCAGGTTAAGCTATGCTTGCCGCGGTTGGTTCATGGATGGGTGCCATCTTTACATATCAAGACTATTTAAGACCCCTCCGTGCCTCGGAAAGCACGTTAAGCCGTTGGTCCCGGATGTCATTCGTGGATCTTTGACAGTCGTTACGGGTCTGATAACCAATCTTACCAAGGGGTATCGTATTACCCGGTAACTGAGTATTCAGCTGCATCCGGTTAGACTGGAAGCCTACCCCTATATAGTTGGGAAAAGGCTAGGCAGATTGTGTTTTGACTCTTATCTACTTGACGTTCCGAATTTCCAATATTGTAGGAGCCAATTCATGTTTTCTTCAGTAACGATTATTAAACGCCTCTTATAAAGGTATGTATGAGACAGATAGCCAATATCATCCCTTTGACAACAGCTTGCGTCTCCTTTTCGCATCTTATCAATTACTTCTGAATTACGTCACTCAGACGAACTGTGCAACTCCTTTAATAATATTAATGATCTACCCCATTTGTTAAAAACTCAACCACAGATGGTGTTATTTGCTGATGATACTTCCTTGATTTTTAAAATTAATAGACGTGCATCAAATCTTGACGACGTAAATAACGCCCTACTGCAGATCCAAAATTGGTTCACTGCTAATAATTTAGTATTAAATGGGAAAAAAACGAAGTGCATAAGATTTTCTTTACCAAATGTCAAAAGTAGTCATTGTGAGATAGAATTGAATCAAGAGAAACTAGAATTCGTCGATGAAACGGTTTTCCTGGGGATCACGCTCGACTCAAGGCTTCAATGGGGTCCTCATTTAACATCCCTTGCAGGACGACTAAGTTCAGCAGCGTATGCTGTGAGAAAAATCCGCCAAATTACTGATGTTGATACCGCGAGACTAGTCTATTTTAGTTACTTTCATAGTATTATGTCGTACGGTATTTTACTATGGGGACGAGCTGCAGACATCGAGTCTATTTTTATTCTGCAGAAAAGAGCCATCAGAGCCATATATAGCCTCCGCAGGCGTGACTCTCTAAGAGAATTGTTTAAAGATATTAACATCATGACGGTACCTTGTCAATATATCTATGAAAACATTATGTACGTAAGGAAAAATCTACATCTTTTTAGTAAAAGAGGTGAAAGACATAATTATACCACTAGAAATAGGGAGCAATTAGTTCAACCAGGTTTCAGGCTGGCTAAAGTAGATTCATCTTTCATGGGGTACTGTTTAAAATGTTACAATAAAATACCTCCCCACATAATAGAACAGAATGAAACGAAATTTAAATCTTGTATAAAACGCACACTATGCAGCCAGGCATATTATAAATTAGGGGATTACATCGCTGATAAAAATGCTTGGCTAAACGCTGGTCCTGCTCCATAAGGACGCATAAATAAATTGATTAGCATTTGAAAATACTGTTGGAGCTGCTGAAGATTTTAAAATACTTTTTTGCATTATATAAATTCAATCTCCTAGTATTGTATAATTGTATAGCACATGTGTGAGTACTATGTACATACTATAAAGCTACCATATACTGTGTACGTCTTTCACTGACTTGAATTTGCCCTGGCAGCAGAGAGTATGTCATGCTCACTCAAATGTCTCGCTGATGGTGGCGCGTGTGTTGGATCATTTGGTTCCCTTCAAAATGGTTGAGCTGAATGGTGCTGATCCACGCGTCATGTTCGTGAACGGGCGCCGTCAGTAGGGACTGGTCATCTCTTTGCTGCCATGGCTTATTTTAATGGCTTATTTTAATTTAACTTATTTTTATTTTTTTAAACTTTTCATTACGGACGCTTTTAACGTTCTGCATCGTTCTCACATGCATAATTTATAACATAAATGATGTAACCAATACTTTGTAACCATATATTGATATAAAAGAGTGTCCATGGAGTTTCTTGCCCGTTCTTCTCCATAGGTACCTACGCTTTGGAATGGGCAACTAGCTTCATTTTGCTGACTGACCGACCCCTTGACAATTCAAAAGTGCCTGTAATTGGTTTAATTGAAATAAATACTTTGAGTTTGAGTTTATTTGTCAACCACTTTCATCCGACATAACCAGGACAATACCCTCAGTATGAATAAAAATATTTTTTCTTGTTTCCGCCATTTCTTTTGCGAACTTTTCCTTATCTTTTATGGAATAGGATATACGTCGTCGTATCCGGTGGCAAATGAAATGAATTCTTTATTGTGGGCCGTCTTCGGTAGGTTTACACTTCGTTTTATTTTGTAAAAATGTAATTGAAATAGAGGTATGAGGAAAACGGTGTAAAGTTTACTCATCCTCCTTAGAAAAGGGAGGATCCTCCGACCTGGCGGGTGTTGTGTTTCGAGGGCAACTGTCCGACAATTGATGTCGGGATGTTGTATGTTAATTGCGCGGCAAACTCTTCTTGCGCGATGCAGGATTTTGCGTGACGTCAGAGTGATGCGTAGTTCGCATGTGGCGATATAGATGCAGCCACAAGCTTTTTGTTTTGTGTTGTCAGATCGTGTTAGGATGATTGATAGGGTGACAGGGTAGCTGTCTACGCGATGTTTTGATAGATTGGCTACTCGATATTTTACGGTGGACGCTCTCCTTCCTTTGACGGACGCGAAAATATTACTTAGGTGAAGCATCGGTAGGTACTCGTATTTCTGAACGAATTAATGCTGTTGAACAATGTACGTACTTATATGCGTCAAAAATTTAAAAATAATAAAATATCTATTTGTCATTAAAAAACAATTAAGTCATGTTTTAAATCAAGTCTTATTACAAAACAAGGTTTAAACGATCGAGCTATTTTTGAATTTAGAACGTTATTCCGACAAGTTTAAAATTCTTTTCACAAAAACTGACGTTAAACCCGAGTCTAAGTTGTCAATTTTGCATTAAGAACTTTACATTTATCGGTATAAAGGTCAAAATACAGTAACTGGCTCGAAGGTTTCGGCTAGGTCGAAAGTTAGAAGTCGTTTTGTATAAAGACGAAACAAGTCCAATATGTTCTCAAATTTTACGACAAAACCAACTCAATAACACTGAAACACTTCTATT
The DNA here is from genome assembly GCA_945859715.1 of Apamea sordens. Classification (NCBI taxonomy): domain Eukaryota; kingdom Metazoa; phylum Arthropoda; class Insecta; order Lepidoptera; family Noctuidae; genus Apamea; species Apamea sordens. Next base: position 6,886,254 of record OX244009.1, on the reverse strand, counting down.
TTTCTCAACAAAACCTAACTTATTCAAATTAAAAGGACGCCAGGCTGTCAAATATAAAATTATAGCTTTTTTGTCCTTGAGCAGGTCACAGACATGTGAACCTGATTAATATAGATGTCTAGACAAAACGACTGTCATAAGTAACTTGTCAAATCAATAAGCATGACCATTGGGGAGTCGAGGAATATGGTAAACATGTTCCGATCGATAAAATAGCTTACAGTATAAACTATACATACTCGAAAGAAAGATAGGAACTGTTTTTAACCGACTTCAAAAAGGAGGAGGTTCTCAATTCGACGGTATGTTTTTTTTTTTTTTTTTTGTGTTTGTTACGCGATTACTCCGCCAATTGTAGACCGATTTTCAAAATTCTTTTTTTGTTCGAAAGGAGATACTTCTGAAGTGGTCCCATAGAAATTTCGACAAGATCTGATGATGAGTTTCGGAGACAGACAACGGAACTCTTCAATAAATGCCAGCAAATCAACGGCTATTGCTGCTACTGCTATCGCTTATGTATGTATTGTTTACGCAATCACACAACATAACGTCACGCCTGTACGCTCTAAAGGGGTACGCAGATGTGTTCAGTATACCACGGTACACCCTCATTTCTGTCAAAGTTGTTATTGGGGTACCTCTAATCTTGTAGGTAAGTATATACGAATTTGTGTGGGGTAGGTACAACTAAAAAGTGAAAAATAAAAACGTTTTTGAAAAAAAAAAACAACCGACTTCCAAAAACGACACTACAAACTGAAAAATAACTTTAATTTCGGAAGTCGGTGTCGATGGGTTTGCATTTTCGTTGTTTGTCACCGACTTCCGAAATTAAAGTTATTTTTCAGTTTGTAGTGTCGTTTTTGGAAGTCGGTTGTTTTTTTTTTCAAAAAAGTTTTTATGATAAACCTTTTTTCAAGTCACGTAGATTGCAAGAAGGTTCGAAATATTGTTTAGAGCCCGCGCAAACTAAGTCTGCGCGCTGTCAAAATCGGAAATAATCGTTTGCCGTCATCTCGACTATAGTTGCAAAACTTCTGAAAAATTCGGAATAATTCCGGAATACTTCTGGGAAAGTTTCTTTAAATCAGAATTATTCAAAATCGTATTTTGCATTGATCGTCGATCGCCGCCGCCGCTGCCCCTCGTGCGGGGTGCGGTAAGAGGGGAGATGCTCCCCGGAGAAGTTTTCCCCCCCGCGAGAAAGATTCGTACCCCGCAATCGAATGTTTCCGCCGAATATTTCACCCGAATAATTCAATGGGAATAATCGTGTTTGTTTGTGGTGTGGTGGGTGAAATAAATAGATGTTTATTTTATTATACTAGGGATTGATTAAGTATATGTTGATATTTTATACTTAGGTAGATATATGTTGACCTGCGATTAACAGGATTTTTATTCTTTTGTTTTTAGGTAGGTGCCTACTTATTTCGAAATCGAATGCTATTTTTATAAATGTCAGTTGTGGAATTAAAAACCAGGCCTAGCATAGGTGTTTGATTTGTTTCTTGAAAAAGGGTTACCTACCTATGTTTTTGGTTAGTTTGTATGTAGTTCTGTACGCATCGCGAGTATTCGCGAGTCGCATAGGTAGGTATTAATCATGACCTACCTACTTAACGCGTATAATAGCCCAGTCAATAAAAACAAATAAAGGCACAACCATAAACTTAATATACCTACCGCTCACAACACAACTAAAGATAATATAATTTACAACTTCCAAGCGCGAAATAGGTAGTAAGGTCGATTTTCCTGGTTTTTTTTGACAGTTGAAATATTCCCAAAGTTTCGGAATACTTCCGAAGTATTCGACGGGAATGATTCGGAATTTTTCCCACCAGCATCTATAATCTCGACGTTTAGGTATATCAAGTGTCATGAGAGTATGCTGTGTTCCGAGTTTTCCAAAGTAAATATTCGCCATCATTATGCCGAATGTGATTACAAGTACTGGCAGGGACAAGTCTTTTTTTTTTTCTTGATAGTCTTGAAGTTCAAACACCGCAGTCTTTTTTTTTTTTTGAAGATGGAAATTCATCTAATGACCTCCCGCTCGTGTCAGACTCTTACTGACTAAAACCCACCCGTGTTCCTTCCTTAGCCCTTTATGTTCCAGGGCAGCGGTAACCCTTTCGGACGATCCCGCTACCAACACCGCAGTCTAGCATAGGGTTAACTTGTATCTTGCGGTAGGTAGAGCCAAGCAGTATGGGGGTAATTCACATCTGAGGGTAATTCCCGTACTTCTTTTCAAGAAGTTTCGTAAAAAAAACATGACCTCAGGGAGTCAAGGAATATGGTAAACATGTTCCGTTCGATAAAATCGCTTACGGTATTCCGAACCTAAACAAAGAAGAGAACTGTTTTGATGACCATTTTTACCGGTAACGTGGTGGTGTGGTGGCCAGAAGGTTTGAAATATATCTCTATTATGTATAAGTAGGGTAGTTTCGTGTGGTTGGTAGAATCACATAATATGCAAAGTACGCATAATAAATGTATACCTAATCTGCGTTCGCGATTTACTTGCCAAACATATAGACAAATATTGCAAAAATAACTTAAATTCCTACACAATAAAGAAAAGTTTACGCTAGGTACAACTGCAAACATTTTTAAGACTTTTTAAATAAGGTCAGTCACTCTGAAATCAACTTAATTACTACTGGAATAAAGTTGATATCTGTTTAACTTGAAATAACAACAACTGGAAACGTAAAGGATAGACCTTAAAGTTGCGTTTCCATTATGCAAATCCCTTGCATACAAGTTGCAAGTTGCATGCAATTTGTATAGTGGAAACCACAGCTTGCAAACAAGTTACAACTTGTATGCAATTAGGTTCTATCTAAAAAATCACTTGCACACAAGTGTGACGTTATACTTGCATGCAAGACTTGCCTAATGAAATCGCGGCTAAGTTTAAGTGGTGACTACAATGTCAGAGTACATGTTGCTATTTTGCTAAGTTTTGAGTTGAGCTGCACGATTTCTGACAAATGCGTGCACTGACTGGACAGGTCCTCTCAAACTGTTTGGTTCTTTCTTCAAAAAAACCATCTCAGACATAAATCTACATGGTCTTCACATGATCTGACCAAGATTATGTCTGGACTTTAAAAGAGACTGTGACGTCTGAGTTTGTTTCGGCCTTTCTTCTCAGACTAGTCAGATAGGAAACGCCGACCTCATCTAGTTTTAAAATATGATTGACGTGTAAAAGTGTTTGTACAAACCTACTTACAAAAATAAAATCATTTATCATTATCATTTATTTATCATTTATTGCTAAATAAAAAACAATGACCATAATGTACTTCCATACCAATCGTTGAACAGCTTTCTCTGGTCAGTTTTAATAAAAGTTCCTCAAGCTCGTCCACCACATCTTACCATCAGGGCCCTAATTCACTGTGACGACTTAACGATTCCTTGAGTCGAAATCACGTCAATTCCATAACTAATCACGACATCTGCTATTAACGTATTCTCTATAATAATAATAATATCCCTGGACATTTCACACAGCGCCATCTAGTCCCAAGCTAAGCAACCTAATGCTTGTGTTATGGTAACAAGATGGCTGATAAACTACTTATATACATGACACAATGGCGTGGTTTGAACTGTCAAAATACATGTTGTCCGTACGGTTAACTTTTCAATTTCTTGCCGTTAACAAAACACGATATTGACGTGGTTTGCACTTGGTAAGTTTTCGCGGGGAATAATACAGAGTTGGGGCCCAGGTTAGATATAGGTCTACGTGCTATCTGCTGGGCCCGTATTCCCGTAATTTAAAACGTTCAAAATCTAGTCGCAGTCTCATCTCGGCGACAAACAAATGTCAAAAACTTGTCAAAATGTAGGGAAATTAGGGGGATTTTTGACAGATTGAGACTGAGATCAGACTGTGAACGTTCTTAAAATTGCGAGAATTACCCCTCTGATATCCATTGAAAGCTTGGGCTTTGACCAGTGAACGAAAAAAAAAGTGTTTTTTCGTTCACTGGCTTAGACACCCGACCCCTATCATTAATCAACTCGAAACTTTATTAAACCTGCATAGTTTAGGTTTCATCTCTAACTCCATAATTATTTACACAGTATGACACCTTTGAGAAACTTTGTACAGTTAAGCTCATAAATATTCAGGCGGTCCGGAATTGCTGCAACTTGGTGAGCTTACTTATTTAAGTGGCTACGTATACTTTGATGCCGGTTGGTTTAATAAACTAGGTTTGGTTAGAGCCTGCGCGCACTAGCGATTTTAAGTTGGCCGATAGTTTGATCGGTCAGAGGAGGAGTATAGAGTTATATGGCAGTGTGCGCACTTGAAGATTAACAGATGTACGACTATTACGATTGCGACTGAACAATCGGCCAACTTAAATTGCTAGTGCGCTCAGGCTCTTAATAAAGTATCCTTCTCAAGTTTTTTTTCTTATTCCTAGTTGGTTGCGAAAAACGATGTGACGTTTGTAATCTTGTATGATATGGTTTTTAAAAATGATAATAATAGTCTGAATTCCTTTAAATTTTGTGAGCAAATATGTTGTTCAATGCTCGATACTCCATTGTATAAGACTGACGATATTGAATAGTAAAACGGTATCTAAAATCTGAGGGGCCTTTTCCGCAGTTTTGAGAACGTTTGAAAGAAAAGAAAGATAAAGTATTAATTGCGACTCGTACTGGAAGATTATAAAGTAAACTATCATCATCATCATCTGCCTAGCCTTTTCCCAACTATGTTGGGGTCGGCTTCCAGTCTAACCGGATGCAGCTGAATACCAGTATTTTACATGGAGCGACTGCCTATCTGACCTCCACAACCCAGTTACTGGGTAATACGATACCCCTTGGTAAGACTGGTTGTCAGACTTTCGGGCTTCTGACTACCCGTAACGACTGTCAAAGATCCACGAATGACAGCCGGGACCAACGGCTTAACGTGCTTTCCGAGGCACGGAGAGGTCTCGGTATGTAACGGTCACCCATCCACAGACCAACCGTGGCAAGCGTAGCTTAACCTGACCGATCGACCTGTGCGGCTGTTATTATTTAGCCACGGGCCCGTCTATAAAGTAAACTATATAAAAAATAAATCATATTAAAAAATGTAAAAAAAAAAAATCTAATCTGTCTCAATCTGTCAAAAAAACTTCTAATTTGACATTGATTGTTGCTGAGATGAAATCGCGACTATATTTTTAACGGGTTTGGCTTCCGTAATTGGCCTTGTGAAACGAAACACAAAGCATATAAATAAATAAACACTTACACAACACATCAACACATAGCGTACAAAACATTATCAGCTCGACACCAACAATCAATGCGTGTCAAACGGAACCACAAACGAAGAGACACTCCAATCTATAAGATTCAGAATAATGATAAATGATAAATGATTTTATTTTGTAAGTAGGTTTGTACAAACACTTTTACACGTCAATCATATTTTAAAACTAGATGAGGTCGGCGTTTCCTATCTGACTAGTCTGAGAAGAAAGGCCGAAACAAACTCAGACGTCACAGTCTCTTTTAAAGTCCAGACATAATCTTGGTCAGATCATATGAAGACCATGTAGGTCGATGTCTGAGATGGTCTTTTGAGGAAAGAACCACACAGATTGAGAGGACCTGTCCAGTCAGTGCACGCATTTGTCAGAAATCGTGCAGCTCAACTCAAAACTTAAGGAGCTCACTGATCCGACGAACAATACCAAAGAAAGGACATTTGGGTAGGCCACATTAATTACTCAAACTGCCAGACCATGACAAAAACTAAGAGAACAGAGAGAAAAATAATATAAATACAATGACCCACATAGTCTTCACATTCACAATAATTAAAATAATATAATACTTTACTAAGTAAGCAAATGTCATAGTATATATAAAATTCATTAATGTCAGTGTATATAAAAAAAAAAACAACAACAAAACAGAGAAAAACAAAAAAAAAAACATTCAATACGTAAAAAATTAAAAAAAATTGGAAGCAGCTTAATCCCAAGCCTTTTTGTCCTCGATATAATCCTTAACGGTATAAAAGGCTTTCTGGCACAACTTACGTTTAATAAATGATTTGAATTTATTAAGGCTTAGATCTTGAACTGGGCTTGGAACTTTATTATAAAAGCGTATACATTGGCATCTGAACGAGCCACCTATTTTCTTGAGCCTTGTTGTAGGTACAACAAATTTGTGTTTGTTCCTAGTATTTATATCATGGATATCACTGTATTTTTTAAATAATTTTATATTTTTATGGGCATATAAAAGATTTTCATAAATATATTGAGAAGGCACAGTCATAACATTAATCTCTTTAAATTTGTCTCTGAGCGAGTGTCTCGGACTCAGTTTATAAATTGATCGAACAGCTCGCTTCTGCAAAACAAAGATAGTCTGAATATCAGCGGCATTTCCCCACAATAGAATACCGTATGACATTACACTATGAAAATAGCTAAAGTACACTAAACGGGCTGTCTCTACATCAGTTAAATTACGAATTTTTCTAACAGCGTATGCTGCGGAACTTAGCTTTTTTGACAATTTATCTATATGTGGACCCCACTGAAGCTTAGCATCCAAAGTTATGCCCAAGAATACTGTGCTGTCTTCAGGATTCAATTCTTCGCCCTTTATCAACACATTAGTTTTCACCTGCCTAACGTGAGGTAGCGTAAACTTAATGCATTTGGTTTTTTTCTCGTTTAAAAGTAAATTATTAACGTTGAACCAGTGGACTACTTTAGTGATCGCGCTATTTACATCGTCAGTAACCTGCTGCTGACGTTTAAGTTTAAACAAAAGTGAAGTGTCATCTGCAAACAACACTATATCATGATTATCCTTTATGAGGTACGGCAAGTCATTTATATAAATAAGAAACAAGAAAGGACCAAGAATTGAGCCCTGTGGGACTCCCATTGTTACTATAGATCCGGGAGATCTTTTTCCATTAACGTCAACGCTCTGAATCCTCTTACTCAAGTATGAAGTAAGAAGATCCAGAGCAGTGTTCCGGATTCCGTAGTGTCGGAGTTTCCTGATTAACGTTTCGTGAAGAACGCAATCGAATGCCTTGGACAAATCACAAAAGATGCCCAAGGCATCGCATTTATCTTCCCATGCATTATAAATATGTCCTAAAAGTTCAACACCGGCATCAGTAGTTGAACGACCCCTTGTAAAACCGAACTGTTTGCTATGTAATAATTTGTGTTTATTAAAAAATCTTTGCACTTGATCTAAAATTAATTTCTCAAAAATTTTACTAAAGGTAGGTAGTACAGAAATAGGTCTATAATTTGTAGGGTCTGATGTACTACCTGATTTAAACAAAGGTATTATTTTACTATTTTTCATTAGGTCAGGAAACTCCCCACTGTTAATACAACTATTAAAAATAAGAGCTAGAGTAGGTGCTACAATGTCAATAATAGACTTAGCAACTTCTACAGAATTACCCCACAGATCTGCAGTTTTTTTAACATTTAAAGTGTGAAAGGTTTTAATTATATCTCTACAGGTAATATGTTCAAAATGAAAGTCCGAATCGCAACCATTAACATTTTCCTTAAGCAAAGACTCAGCAACAGAAGGTGATGAGTTTAGGGATTTAGTAGTTGAAACGGGAATATCTGAAAAGAAATTTTCAAATGCCTCGGCGACTTGTGAGTCTGATTTTATTATGTTGTCATTAATAGACAGGCTGTAGTCAGTATTTCGGTTAGTAGATCTTCCCGCTTCACTATTAATAATAGACCAGGTCGTTTTAATTACATTACTGCTGTTTTTAATCTTTGAACCCAAATAACGTGACTTGGCCATATAACAAACTTTTTTAAATAATTTTGAATAATTTCTAACATACAAATTAAATTCATCAGTGTTAACATAATACCTTTCATTGTACAGTTCATAAAGCCGCGTTCTACTTTTATGAATACCAATGGTAGCCCAATCACTGAAAGATGCGTTACTATTAACCGAGATAGTCTTGGGAATAAAGGTGGAATCAAATTGTTTACAGTATATATTAAAAAAAGTATCATATAGATGATTAGGATCAGCATGAGTTGACAAAACTGGTAATTTATTAATGAGTTTAACTTTAAAAGCCTCCAAGCGACTTGCAGTTTTGGGGTTAACAGTGATATCCTTTTTAGCCACTTTTTTGTTTTGGTTTTGAATAGTTATCCTTTGCCCGCAGTGATCCGAATCTAGTAAATTTATAATTTCTTTGTGGCTTGGTATAATATCTGTATAAATATTATCTAGGCATGTGGCACTAGTAGGTGTTATTCTTGTGGGCTCCAAAAATAGGTTTACAAGATTGTAGGACTGAAACAGACTTATAATTTTACTACAAGAACCTGAGTTTTCTAATAAATTAACATTAAAATCACCACAAATGATAACGGACTTGTTTGAGTTACAAATCCTGTGTAGTACTTCATCCATAACCTTTTCAAAGCAGTCATACAATCCTGAAGGGGGTCTGTACACACTTAATACAACCAAGTGCTCCAATTCTATACAGGCAATTTCAACTGTACGCTCAACAGATAGGCTCACAATATCATTACGATCTTTAAATTTGAGCTGGTTACTTACTAAAATTAAAGAGCCACCATGTATAGCATTTATTCTGCTGAACGAACTACCAACCTGGTGATTATTGAAATTGAACAAGAACTGGTGACTTTTCAGCCAATGTTCTGTTATACAGAGAATATCAATACTATTAAAATTCATAAATAAGTCTACTTCTAAATCTTTGTTCATAAATCCTTGAATATTTTGATGCACCAGGTTGATACTATTTTGTACATTATAGCTAGAGATTGCCTCTATTGTCTTAATTTCTAATTTAAATTATTAGCAATGTCATGAGTTGTGACTAAATTGTTAGCAGAATTATTTATAATGTCATTGCATTGCTCAAAAGAAGCAAATTGTTTAGCCAAATTTTTGGCTGTGATAGAAAAAAAATATGATAGCGACACAGCTATCTGTCTTTTATGATATTTAGAAAGATAGTACATAACAATGTTATATCTATCTTTTGTCAGATATAAATTATTATTAACATAATTGTTAATATCAATCAAATGGAACATGTTATTATTATATGTCAAGTTATGCATTGTCATATTCAATTCGAATCTTAAGCTATTTTCTTCCTGTGGCAAACTGTTACTATAAGGGAATGTAAACAACACAACTTTTCTTAAACTTAGATTACACAATGTTGTTAAATACTCAAGTAGTTCTCCTTTGTTTACATTTCCCCTATTACCCATAAAAATTAATAATGTTGTATCCTGGGAAAAGTTACATTTAGTAATTTCTTTCATAATATGAAACAAAGAACAACCAGGCATACAGTAATTTAGTATTGAGTGTCCTGGATACTCATCTGTCAACAAGTGACCTAAGTCCTTACCTATCTCATCACAAAATAACACAATATCATTATTTAAACTTTGTTTGCAAGGTTTATTGAAACTATGCCCTTAGCAATACAATTTATCCCTGACAACCGTGTATGTACCAAAACATTTGGGTACACGTCGAAAAAGACAAAGCGTGTCATGTGCGGTTTTACAAAAACAGTCCCTTAGGCACTTGTCTCACAGCCGGCGACTAACGAGAAGCGAGTAAAGATGGAGCTGAAGTAGAGACCGCGTATCGGCAAGCGTAGACATCAGGATGAGCATTATGATCACGATGGGGAATCAATTAAAAACAACATCGTTGGTGAGCAAGTTGTTGAAGATAATTTTTTAATTATTGATTCCGAGACAAAGGAGAGTGGTCATGTCGAGTTGTCCACGGAAATAAAGGAGAATGCTCAGAGCGTCGTAGTGTCATATGACGACAGTAAGTTGGACCTCACACTGTATATTTAGTGTGTGACGCCTCCCAGCTAGATGGACCGACAACCTAAAGAAGGTGGCTGGGACAGACTGGATGCGGAAGGCGGAGTACAGGGTGTTGTGGCGCAGTCTGGGAGGCCTATGTCCAGCAGTGGACTGCGATAGGCTGAGCTCATTGGGTAGAGCTAGCAACAAAAAAGGAGTTGACGATAAACGAACAGCAAGTGCCACGAGCGATTACTTGCTGGTATGCGTTTATGCCAAGTGTCCCTCAGCGAGTGTTCTGCCCGCCAAGCGAGCGTCACTGAGCGACTACTCTCTTTGACAGCTCTGGTCGCTGCGACATACAGGGACTCCCCGGTGGAAACAGTCAGCGATCAACTATGGGAGAGCGGGGCCTTCTAGCACAGTTATATCTTTTACTTAAAAGGAGGTCCCTATGTAAGATTTACTGTAAAAGTTGTACAAGTTTCTGCAATAGACCTTTTATTTTATTTATTTATTTAACTATTAAATTCCCAATGTGGAGACACCGATCCGACAGTAAATGCAAACACTAACAGTACCATGCATAAAAGTTTTCTGGAAATAACAAGTAAGTCCTAGGACTTGTTATTTCCAAAAAACTTTTATTTTACTAAAACTTTTATTTTACTTTTATTTTGAAAAAAAAACACTTTTTCAATGTCTATGCTAGCACAGACATTGAATAAGTGATTTTTTCAAACAAAGTAAATAGTTGATGTGCCAAAGGTTCAGCCTATCTTTGACTAGCTATAATGTCTAAACTATTAGATATATTTGATTGAATTTTCGTATGCTGACTGGGAACAGTGGGAACGGTATTAGATATACGCAGTTTAATTTTTTGTGATATTGTCGGGTCCATCTTGTATGTATATTTTTTACTTGAGACCTACAATCTTTTGTACGTTTCTTGAGCCAGAAATCGTTGTTATCTAGTCGCTTCCTCGTCAGCGTTAAGGAAATTCAGAAACATTTGCTTCCCTTTGAACGTTAGGTTTGGAGTTCTATCTTTCTCTATTTTAGAAATAGCTACGTAATCTGCAATGTAATTACTTTGTTTATGCTAAAACCGACGTTATTATATGCGCACAGTGCAACTACACGTTTAATTTCGCTCGAAAGTTAATTGCGAAGGTAAATTGGGCTTGCAAAGTTGGCATTGCTCACAGAACACGGAGACGCCTTGGCCCCTGCTAGAAACGACACTGCCAACACTTTCCATACTAAACCAAGCGTATGTCAGAAGTTTTGCGGTTAACACACTTTCCGCGCCACGAATTTTATTAGCACTGGACACCTCGTTGGTCTAGTGGTGGGAAGCGCTACTTCTGAGCATGAGGTCCTGAGTTTGAGGTTCTGGGTCGAGCAGTGTTATTGAGTATTTCCATCTGGAAACACCCAATTGAATTGTTCGTATTTTTATTTTTTTTAACTTTTCATTACGGACGCTTTTAACGTTCTGCATCGTTCTCACATGCATAATTTCTAACATGAATGATGTAACCAATACTTTGTAACCATATTATATTGATTTAAAAGAGTGTCCATGGAGTTTCTTGCCCGTTCTTCCCCATAGGTACCTACGCTTTGGAATGGGCAATTAGCTTTTTTCTGACTGACCGACCCCTTGACAGTTCAAAAGTGCCTGTAATTGGTTTAATTGAAATAAATAGTTTGAGTTTGAGTTTGGAATTTATCACTGGCAGCCCGATTGTAGATGTGTTCCCGGTTTGTGTTCCGGCGTTATGTTATGTCGATTCCGTGCTCTGTGGGTGTGGGGTTAGTGAATGTCTTATGGTGTGGGGTAATATTACGTTTTTGAAAGTTACAACCTTTGTTCGCATCTCTAACTGGGAGGCAGTTTATACTTATATTAAAACCGCTACCGCCTCGCCATTTTATTAAAATCTTTTGGTAGTGAATAATACTTACCCAACAGTCACTTTTGCCGTAGAAGTACCTACATATTACTAGCAGCGTCCCGCGGTTTCACCTGCATAAGTTTCGATCCCGTGGGAATATCGGGATAGAAAGTATCCTATATGTTAATCCTGGCCATTAACTATCTCTGTGCCAAATTTCATCCAAATCCGTTCAGTAGCTTTTGCGTGAACGAGTAACAAACATCCATCCATACAAAATGCTTTAACGATAAAGTAGAAAATCTATTAAAGAAATTTGACAGATTGCAGTAGCTTGATGTGCTGGCGTCTGAACTAGGCAACAAGGTCCTAGAAATTATTCACAAGGAGCTGCATAGTTTCAATATGAGCGGTGAAAATGGCCGAACCCTGACATGTGCCCGGGGAATTGCGAAATGTCGGAAGTAAATGTTGGCCACCCCTGAATTTATAGCGTATGCACGTGTGTTGAGGTAGGTTAATTTTCCCTTAGAATAGGGAAGTAGGTAATTTGTGAGGCCTCGTTTCTTTGCCTTATGACTGAGATTGGGTGTCATTCTAGCATGAGGACTAGCAATATGGACAAAAGTACGGTCCAGTCTTCTAAAATTGATGTAAAATACAAAGCAGAACACCACGCCTGCTATACCCCAGGGGTGTATCTATAGTACAGTCACGAGCACCAATATGTCAACACTTGGCAACTTTTAAACGCGATTTTTTCGTGAAATAACGAATGCAAAGTTGAAATACGACACATTACATAAACCTATGGGTTCGATGTTCGTAACAACATAACATTTCATTCAAAAATAAAGGAGTAAATCGCTTTTGAATAAAGCCGAGTGTATACATACTTTTGTTCGTGACTGTACACCTACATCTTGCCAGTTATGTTTAAGTTCCTTGTAATAGGGGCCGAATCTATTTATTTATTTAAGAGTGAATTTCTCAGGCGAAAAATTTACGCGTCTAGGCTGAAAACGTAGTGCTCCTTTACAGATAATGCAACGATTTTTTTTCTCAGAATTAAAGAGACGTGAATCTAAATGAAGCCACTTAAATTATATTTATAAGACTATTACTTTTTAAGAAAAAAATCTGTAAATGACGAATTATCAATTTCTGTGTCTTGTCCATAATCACTTTCATACACAGCATTTACCTCTCAGGAAGATAATTTCCAACATATATAGGAAAAAGTATTTTGATTGCGTTAAGTAATAATTGACCTACAAGAAGCTAATTATTTTTGAATATTTAAACTCATAGTTAATGAATACATGCCAACGGTAGTTTTGTCCGAGTGAAATGACTAATTTCCATGGTCATTTTGTTTCGCCGTCCTGAGCTTCCACCAATAAGTTTAAACGAACAATAAATACCTGCCCGGCAAGAGACAGTCATGCACTTACGCGCAGTGAGAACGATAGTGCATCATATCGCCACATCTTCCCGCCAAAAATGAAAATACATGATTTCAGTTTACTCGGAACGAAATTTTGCAATTTCGGTGTTCAGGTATTAAAAGGTTTTTTTTCAAGAAATAAAGGTATCACTTTTATGCATGATACGTAGCCTTTGGTACACATTTAAGATTATAGAAAACATAGTCATAGCCTTGATAGTTTCTTGTAATTTTAAAAAAATAGCCACGTTTCCAATTTCTGTGGGCCAATTTCTGTGGTTTCCGTGGCATCTGGGTGTCCACGGAAATTACACGACTCCACAGAAGTTGTACCTATCAATTATTGTATTAATGTTAATGAAGATTTTTGAAAAGAAACAATATTTTTTATGCCGAAATTACTTTTACAGAACTCATTTAACATACCTAGTTATAGATTACACAGAGATAGCATTATCCAATCCATTACAGTCTGATAAATCCCATGATTTTGCTCATGCTTTCATAATCAAATATGAGAGTTTAAATTGACTCAACAGTATTTTATATATCTTTTTTATTTTAGTAATCCAAAAAAGAAAAAAGATAGCCAAGAAAGGTTAAAAAAGAAGAGGATTGCAGAGCAAAAAAGAAGAGAAAAAATTAAAAGCGACCCTGTCAAAGCAGAGAGCCTCATTTTTCCAAAATATTAATAGAGATATAATGCCAAAATTTGAAAAAACCATTGAGACTGATAATGATGCTCACATTGAATATTCCAAAGAATTAGTTACCAGAAATAATTTTAATATTTTTGATAGTGATGATGAAAATATTTTCTGAAGATTTTCACCATGTTAGTGATTCTTTGTTTAAAGAATATTTCTTATCTTAATGTTGATTGATGTCTAACATCATTATATTTTATAGTTTATCTTCAGAGCGATAGCTTTTATTGAGCTACTCTTATGATTATTAAATTAGTTGTTAATTTGTAATTTTGATACGTACAAGGTATCAAAATTAATGCTAACTGATTAACTGCATGTATAGAAATTATAAGTAAATTTTAAACTAATTATATCTTTGTAGTATATCTGTTAATAATCCTATATGTGGGTTGTCAAGCAATTGGTTGTCAGCCATTACACGAGTCTATGTGATTACAGTGTTTTATTGATATAATCCATTAATACAGAACAATTTTTTAGTCCTATGATGGGGATCATAGGGGTAAATCAGTTCCTTGATTGCTAACTTTGTAAGACTGATTTAAGTTTAGTAATTCACTATTTCAGTGGACACGAAAAATTTCGGTGGCAATAATAAAATTTCTGTGGCTCGCCAATTTCGGTGGCCCAAATAACTCTCTATATAATATAATTATATAATCCCCTTTTAGAAAATGTATCTAAAATGTGGATATGTTGCGCTTTATTAATAAAGTTTTTTACAAAACCTGAAAATGAAAATGTCCATGGAAATTAGGTAAAAAATCGAGTTGTTGAAATTGACTCTTAAATGACATGGGAGACTTACAGCTAAAACAAACAGAACAAGGACAGTACATTAGTCTGAAAGCCAATTACAAGTCTCCACTTATAAAATACAGAAAAGAAAAAGTAAATTCTAAGGACATTCACACCAGCTACTATATACTACAGCATATTATGTTGCTCGAACTTCTTAACAATCATAACAAAATAAACTAAATGAAAAAGTTACGGCTATTGCCATCAATATGGCACAAATCCAGACTCCAAGCTGCTATTAAGAAATTAGTGATGAAAAATCCCAATAGCACTTTGACCGACCTGCAGTGCGATTCTGAAACGATCTCGCCGTGAAAACTTAGGTGACGTGAGCGTGGAGTGAGCTGTCATTCCAACTAGTGCTAGGGATTGACTCTATTGACAGCTCACTCTAAGCTCACTTCACCTAAGTTTTCACGGTGAGATTTTTACAGAATCGATCGGCAGGGAATCGAAGACCTCACGCTCAGCTATATATTTTGAGCCCCTGACGGAGTACGGTCCGTCCGCGTTCCGGTCACGATCCTGATATACGAGTATATGGATAGATCTTAAAAGCGCAGTTCAATCGCGCAATATTGCAGGAAAATTATTGCAAAAAATAAACTAATTAGCTAAAACAGCAAGCCCGAGTTAAAAAAGTGTGAATTTGAAAAGCAGGAAAAACACTGAACTCAATTGCACATAGATAAATATCTGTGCGACCTACTGAGATAATTTCTTACGTCGCAACGACTGACTGATTAAGTCCCACTAATTGTTCTATTTCTAGATTTGTAGAATATTCTACATTATTCAAGTGGAAAAGGTACCCTATCATTAAACATTTGTTGTGTTCTGAAGATTTTTATGTCATTTAAAATTTGGCCTGAAAATGCACGAGAAAATTAAATTTGTGTTTATTGTTTAAAAAAAGTTCGTGGATAAGTAATAATATCCGCACGAATCAATCCATTTTCTAGATTAAGCTATTCTTTTTGCGGTTGGTCTGTGGATGGGTGACCATCTTTACATACCGAGATCCCTCCGTGCCTCGGAAAGCACGTTAAGTTCCGTTTGTCCCAGATGTCATTCATGAATTTTTGACAGTCGTTACGGGTAGTCAGAAGCCAAAACGTCTGATAACCCGTTTTACCAAGAGGTATCGTGTTACCCAGTAACTGGGTTGTGGAGGTCAGATTTGCAGTCACTCCATGTATAATACTGGTATTTAAATGTATCCAGGTAGGCGGGAAGCCGACCCCAACATACTTGGGAAAAGGCTAGGATGCTTAAATATATCTAATAACCAATTTATATTCTAATAAGGTTGACATTTCCGTTACTGAATGAATATAGATTCAATCTCAGTTAGAACTCAAATCCAAAGGTCGTAGCTCGTAGCAACTAGCTACGAAGGCTCTACGAGCGCTACGAGAAATCTACGCTTCGTAGCTCCCATGTTTTGCTGTAATTTTATGAACGTTAGCGTTTATTATTCGTCTTATATTTACGTTACTGAAGCTTTGAAAAGATTTATTTGTTTACTTTTAACAGTTTGTTGTTTGTTTTATACATTTTAGTTAAATGCTTTTGTTGAATCAAACTCAGGAATACTGCTACGCTGCTACGCGCTTTGTTTTGCGAGGCTTTTCATGCTACGAGAATGCTACGTTTTGTAGCTCTCATGTGTGATGATGTATTTTTTTATGAAGGTTACGACTCCATTCATCGGTCTCGTAAACGGGCCTAGATTTAGGGTTGATTTTTCAATCATCTGATTGACTTTATTCGAAGAATAATTTTTGCAAAGTGCGAATGTTCGGATTATTGAAAAACCGGCCAAGTGCGAGTCGGACTCGCCCATGAAGGGTTCCGTTACGTTACGATTTATGACGTATTAAAAAAAAACTACTCACTAGATCTCGTTCAAACCAATTTTCGGTGGAAGTTTATATGGTAATGTACATCATATATTTTTTTTAGTTTTATCATTCTCTTATTTTAGAAGTTACAGGGTGGGGGGACACACATTTTACCAATTTGGAAGTGTCTCTCGCGCAAACTATTCAGTTTAGAAAAAAATGATATTAGAAACCTCAATATCATTTTTGAAGACCTATCCATAGATACCCCACACGTATGGGTTTGATGAAAAAAAAAAAATTTTGAGTTTCAGTTCTAAGTATGGGGACCCCCAAAATTTATTGTTTTTTTTCTATTTTTGTGTGAAAATCTTAATGCGGTTCACAGAATACATCTACTTACCAAGTTTCAACAGTATAGCTCTTATAGTTTCGGAAAAAAGCGGCTGTGACATACGGACGGACAGACAGACAGACAGACATGACGAATCCATAAGGGTTCCGTTGCCATTTGGCTACGGAACCCTAAAAATGCGAAAATAGTTCGGGTCGGCTCAGTTGGGTCGGGACCATAGTCAATATTCGAAAGAGTGTAGGATCAGAACCGACCGAACCAAATAGTAACTTCGTAACAGGAAACGGCCGGACATTCGGCCAGTACTACTTCGGAGTAGACCCCCAGGAAACTTTGGCTGTCGAAGTTTGTGCCACGGAAATAAAATTAACCTACTTTTGATACTCATTGGGTCTTTGTTACACTTGTTCAGGTGGGATCCTTTGACGCTTTGAAAGCGCAGTCGTGAAGAAAGGAAATGTTTTTGATGCTTTGTTCTAAAAGATTTGACTTCAAAGGACAGGTTCCTTTTTGTTGATTTGTAATAACGTATAAGTATCTAACGTTTCATAACAGCTTTTCATCGGTTCGTGTAATATTCTTAGGAATGTTTACAGGGAGGGTTACAACGTAGAAAGATGTTCTAATATTTATATACTCACGACATGACACCTCATACATCCTCACTAATGTTATAAATGCGAAAGTTTGTGTGGATGGTTAGATGGATGGATGTTTGTTACTATGTCACGCAAAAACTACTCAACGGATTTGGATGAAATTTGGCACTCAGATAGGTTATAACCCGGATTAACACATAGGATACTTTTTATCCCGATATTCCTACGGGATCGAAACTCATGCGGGTGAAACCGCGGAGCGCTGCTAGTACATCAATAAACTCACGCTTTCTTCCCAATAGGGGGCAGAAACTCAAAAAAAAAATTGTTATACCCTGTTCATTAGGTTGACCGATTTTTGACAGCTGTCTTAGAACGCCAGATTACGTTAAAGTTAACTTTAAAATGCGTAATAAAATAAATATATGAACTGCCTTGATCTTATTGAATTATATTATTTATGTCTTCTTACAGACATAATACCGTACGCGTATCAATCAATGTATTGTGTGTTGCTGCAATCACTAGTTCCATCTGTCAAAAAACGGTTTACGTAATGGACAGGGTATAGTCGCCTTTCATTCATCCGCTCAACATGACTAAACCATCTAACTCATGATAGAAAGTCAGACGTCTGTTTTGTGGGGTACGAGATAACTGAGGCTCGGTGGGCATGTAACTTTAATCAACAACAAAATGTGTGCGTCAGCGTTCCTATACAAGCTCTTGACCGAAAAATCGAATTAATTCAGCCCGTATCACACAGGACAAATAGTTCAGAGCAAGTAGTTATTTTGGTAATTTCTTCTTATGTTTCACGGGTGACTGCTCTTTTCATCATCATAAATAGCTTAGGTTGTCTCAACGTTGAATAGGTACTATCGCTAAAACCTATATCTGACCATTTTGAAAACATAATCCCGTGCACATGATAACCACAGCTGCTTCCGTAAGTAAAAAAAAACTTGAGAGGCGTCAAGGGACACCCGGATGGAACGAAGTTCCTTTCGATTAATTAGTGAAGGAATTGTAATTTTTTTTTTTTTAAGTTATAATAATATTTTTTTTATTATTAACAAATAAAAAAACACAGAAAAAGAACTGGCTTGCTTTCTATAAGAAAGAGAGAGAGAGAGACAGACAGAGAAACACGCGCACGCCGCACGGCTTACAACTATAGCAAAAAGTGTCGTTCCAACTTTTGGTCTTAATTTTTTCCGTCTAGCCCCCTTTCGCAACGCGCGATAAGGAACTTCGTTCCAAAAAAGGGGATCCTGTTTAGGTCTTATAATATGCGCTGCAAGCAGGAATAGACCTTACGATGATCATATATAGATTTTGGCGATAGTACCTCCTCCCTTTTGTCAGAGTTGATCGCTTGTCAGACAAAGAAAGTTCTAAGTCAAGGGATTGTAGCCACCTGCCAGGGTAGCGGGATCGTCGGAAAGGGTTACCGTTGCCCTGGAACATAAAGGGCTAAGGAGGGAACACGGGTGGGTTTTAGTCAGTAAGAGTCTGACACTCCCTTCCGCTCCTCCCAGAAGGGATCATTTGATGATTTCCATCCTCAAAAAAAAAAAAGGATTCTAGCCAAGCAATAACTGTGAATTGGAAAAAAAACGACATGAATCCTAAACATTTTAAAAAACAGGTTAAATCATATCGTGTGAACCAGTCTTTACTCACTTGTACTCCACTAGAACGCTCGGGTAGTTCTTACACTTCAAAAATAAATACCTCGTTTGTGGAATCGAGTGAGAGGGACTGAGAACCCTCTTTATAGTGCTGTTTGGTGTTGTGCTCGATCCCTTATAGTCCAAAGGAGAGTGAACGAACATTTATAGTAAGGCAGTTATTGAGTAGTATTGTTGTCCATGTTATTGTTAAAATAAAATTCTTAATGGCTTCTGAATTGAAAACAGGTCATCTTGGACCTTCTCTGAATTTTAAAGACAAAACGTGGTATTTGTCTTTGAATCGGGGATTAAATATAAATTATCTGAAATTACGAATTCCAATAGCTAAGTACAACCTACTTGAATATAACAGTATAATTTTTTTTGTGAGCCTGAACGAAGAACACATTTTCCGAAGTTAATCTACTTATCGATAATTCCGAAGGAAAGTCGAATCTCTATGATCTATGATGATCGCAATAATTTGATCTTGACTGATAGCAAATCTTAAATCCCGGCCGTATATTCGATATTTTTTAAGGTTCAATATGGCGAGAAGTGTTTTCGTTACGAGGGTGGCATAGAAATTAACTCATTTGAATTTTAATCACAATCTAATCTGACCTTTTTGTTATGATATTATGAAAAAAGGCATTGTTACAGACTCTTAAATGAACGCCATTTTTAAGAAGGCTTTTTCCAAAATGTCCTGTTTGTAATTTTTGTGTCGGGCGTTGAGCTTTTTAAGTTTATGTTGAGCTACATATATTATGACTTACTTATACGCGTTATTTGTAAGTAACTGCCCCGTTGGTCTTGTTGTCGTAAGCGCGAGGTATTCCGCTTATAGCACTGATTTGAACCGCACTGAAACAAAATTTCGTAACGTGCGGTTCGGAGGAATAGTTTATCGTTATTGGTTTCAGTTCCCGAACAGCACCTACGTAAAATATTGTTTTAGTGATGGGATGTACTTTTTTGTTCAAGGGATTATCAAGCAAAACATATCGATACAAATTAGCAGAGGTTTAGTCTTGTACTGGATAATTCCACGACTGCGGAGCATGGGGTCTTAGGTTTGATTCCCAAGTCGGGCATAGTATTTTTTCGTAGGCTAGTCTCCGTTGAAATGGGCCGCCATGGCAGAAATATTGTTAATACTGAAAGACAAGTTTTTTGTTGTTTTTTAGGGTTCCGTAGTCAACTAGGAACCCTTATACTTTCGCCATGTCTGTCTGTCCGTCCGTCTGTCCGTCCTCGCTTAATCTCTGTGACCGTAGGCACTAGAAAGCTGAAATTTGGTACCAATATGTATATCAACCACGCCGACAAAGTGGTAAAATAAAAATTGGAAAAAAATGTTTTATTAGGGTAGCCCCCCTATATATAAAGTGGGAAGTGATTTTTTTTTTAATTTCAACCCTAACGTGTGATATATTGTTGGAAAGGTATTTAAAAATGCATAGCGGTTTACTAAAATCACTTTTTGATAATGTCAATAATTTCGTAAATAATCGCTACAAGAGTAAAAAACAATGTGTCCCCTCTAACTTTTGAACCATAAGTTTAGAAAATATGAAAAAAATCTGAAAAGTAGAACTTTATAAGGACTTTCTAGGAAAATCATTTTGAACTTGATGGAAACATCAGTTTTTGTACAAAAAAGACAAAAAATTGTACAACGTGTTCGCGCACGTACCCACTACCAGGAGCAGTTGCAGGAGCGCGGAGCGCTGCTGGAGCGCGAACATAATGGATACCCACCTTTAAACTCATAAGTGGGAACACTTATTGTGACGGACGGGAAACTACGGAACCCTACACTGAGCGTGGCCCGACACGCTCTTGGCCGGTTTTTTTAATGTATAAAGTAACCAACTTACAGGAAAATATCATTTTAATATTTAATTTTTTTCTCTATTCCAGCTGCCTTTATAAGGTAGTTGATCCACAGACTGGAAATGTGTACGCTTCACGCTCTAATAGCCGATTTTCAATCTTCACTGAAAGTCTTATTTGATTCAACGGCTCTCGGTCCGACTGTCCGGCGAGAAAGATCTTAAACCAGTAATAAATTCTTAAAAAGGTTCCCGCAGTCAGACGCGGCGTGACTCTGGCAGAACAATTTCTTTGAAGTTTTCATAAAAATTGTTCTTCTAGGGTCGCGTCGCACCTTTCTGGGGAGCCTTAATTCGACTTGATTCTGGAATTCCCATTAAAAATCGTGCAAAGGAATATAGACTTCAGTAGGTACTTAGATAATTGGATTCCGCTGGCGTTTTCCAGTAGATTAATCGCCCTTCACTTCCAAAGGACCATTCAAGCTTTCGTTCAATTCTTACATACTTATCTATCTATATATTTCCATCTGATTCTAATTTTGTCGTTTGTGTACGTGACATTTGAGTTTGTGATCACTAAACACAATACGTACAGTGTGCCTACAAAAAGTGAGATCAAAAGATAACTCACTCTTTTGAAATTATTTTTATACCTACATGAATTTCAATAAACAAAATCTTTTGTCTGATTTACGACTAAAACCCCGAACCTTTAATGAGAGGTTGACGACCAGCCGATCGATTCTGTAAAAAACTCACTGTGAAAAGTTAGGTGAAGTGAGCATAGAGTGAGCTGTCAATAGTGTCAACCCCTAGCATTAGTTGGAATGACAGCCCACTCCACGCTCACTTCACCTAAGTTTTCACGGTGATTTGGTTACAGAATCGCACTGCTGGAAAACAATTGAAGGTAGTTAGGCTTTTAATCCCGGATTATTCAACCGCGAACCCTATAGTACTGTTAGTGAAACCTATAACATTAGTAGATAGCCTCCTTCTTCGTGTCGCTGGCACGACAGTTATTCAAATTCTGTTGACCCAAAACTTCACCACTTCGACGTCGTTACCGGTGGCACCGTAGAGGTCACTTTGGCTGCATTTTTTGGAGCACAGAGGGCAGTGGAGCATGGTTTGCAACACAACCACACCTTACTGCCATTAATAATAATAATGATATATTAATATCCCTGGACATTTCACACAGCGCCATCTAGTCCCAAGTTAAGCAACCTAATGCTTGTGATATGGTAACAAGATGGCTGATAAACTACTTACATACATTTTTTTTTTTTTGTAAATATATACTTATTATAGATAGAAAAAAACCCAGACTCAGAACAAATACATGTAGGACTTACAAATATTTGTTCTGTGCGGGAATCGAACCCGCGACACGCAGCGCAGCAGTCCGATCGCTCAGCCACTGCGCTAACCGTGTTGTTCCATTCCGTCGAGGTAGCCCCACTTTACCAAGGTTGGAGTTACATATTCTCACTTGTGTCCGGAGACGGTTCAGGGGCTTCCAAGAGGACCACGGAAGGATACACCCTGCAGGGAGATGTTCCTGTTGATATGCTTTTTATAATCGACAACGTCTTTACTACATAGGTAACCCGGCCGACGACCGTTGCAAACTATGCCAGGATACTCTTCAAACTATGCCAGGATTCTATTCAAACTATGCCAGGATACTCTTCCCCCTCCTACTTACTATCTACCACCAAAGTGAAACCTTCCCTTTACCTTTTTTTTTCCTTTCCTTATTTTTAGTCTTCTTCTTTCCGTACCGTTTTGCCAACGTATTGTCGAGGTTCTCTTTGTCTACACAAACTTGCGATGAGCTCATTAGTAAGCGCGCTACATTTTCCTTAATTAATGAGACGAATCTCTTTTCATTATAAGTCTTTTCAAAGGACAGTTCAGTATTATATAAAAGTACGATTGGTAAGAAGCATCATCTGCCTAGCCTTTTCCCAACTATATTGGGGTCGGCTTCCAGTCTAACCGGATGCAGCTGAATACCAGTATTTTACATGGAGCGACTGCCTATCTGACCTCCACAACCCAGTTACTGGGTAATACGATACCCCTTGGTAAAACTAGTTTGTCAGATATTCGGGCTTCTGCCGACCCGTAACGACTGCCAAAGATCCACAAATGATAGCCGGGACCAACGGCTTAACGTGCTTTCCGAGGCACGGAGGGGTCTCGGTATGTAAAGATGGTCACCCATCCACAGACCAACCGCGGCAAGCGTAGCTTAACCTGACCGATCGACCTGTGCGGCTGTTATTATTTAGCCATGGGCCCCTTACGATTGGTAAGAAGCATGATCCATTAATGGAAAGTTTATTTTTAACTAGCTGATCCGGCGAACTTCGTACCGCCTCAGAATCAATGTGAGAAAATGAATGATCTTTATTTATTTTTCTCATGATTTTTTCCCATGTTTTAATAATTATTCTGCTATTCGGGGAGGACATAACAAATCAAAGATCATAAAAATCGGTCCAGTCGTTCTTGAGTTATAAATGGTGTAAATAACCTGACTTTGTCTTATCTATATGATAATGATAAATTATTTATTTTCTGTAAACTAAGTATGTTTGTACAAACACTTTTACACGTCAATCATATTTTTTTTAAACTAGATGAGGTCGGCGTTTCCTATCTGACTACTCTGAGAAGAAAGGCCGAAACAAACTCAGACGTCACAGTTTCTTTTAAAGTCCAGACATAATCTTGGTCAGATCATGTGAAGGCCATGTAGATTGGTGTCAGATTGTGGTGGTTGAACATGTACTAAACCCTTTTGAGGATAGAACCACACAGATTGAATGGACCTGTCTAGTCAGTGCACGCATTTGTCAAAAATCCTAGAAAGTAATTTGATCGTAATTTATGGAGAAAATCAAAATCAATTTAAATCAAATTATTTATTTGCAAAGAATGTAGGTATTGTACAATAAAGTTGTTATAGAAATATAATGAACCGGGTACATTCTGCCAGAGTTTTGGCATGCAAAATACTTAATGTATGCATGAAAAAAGGTTTTCTCATCCATCATGGTGATTTATTTAATAAATCACCATGATGGATGAGAAAACCTTTTTGGATGATGATGGATGAGAAAACAAGCCGTCCGCCCGATGGCATCTCCCATCGGCATAAACGACGAACTTGCATAAAAAACTTTTATCCTTTAACCCCTTTAGGGGATGAATTTTCAAAAATCCTCTAAATCGCTCTTGAGTAACACTTGTCTTACATACTTCTGTGCGTTGTCTGTGAATGAATGAATGAATTTAAGACTTAAAAAGTCGATATTTATATAAATAACTCTTCAAAACTCCCTGGCTTTCTAAGTTAACCTAAGAAAAACGTACAAATATTCCTACTTTATTCCTGAAACATCCTTCAGCATAAAAACTAGAATAGCAAACAGCTTCCGTTTCACACGGACGGTTTATTCATGCAGACGTGGGAGAGAATACATTCTGATGATGATGAATGAAAGCCTCAGGCTCCATGCATGCACTATACATATTTATGTAAAAGATAGATACAAAATATGGGTATCGAAATTTTAAATGTTGCTGCCAAAGTGCGAAAATGATTAATGAAACTGAGAAGATGGTGAATTGTCGGAATGCATTTATTTTTATTCTGCATACTAAAAGTTTACGGCCCACCTCCTCTCACATAGGAGAGGCATGTGTCCCAGCAGTGGAAACATTATAGGCTGATTATACAGCGACACGAAGACGAAGATCTAGAAAGAACATTTATTTCCCGATTGCCGATGTTTACAGTGACATGAGAATAATATCAAGTTTCGATTTCACATTCCAATACTTTTGAACATAGGTGTGTATGTACGAATAAGAGGTTTCATTGTTGTTGGGATCGGGGAAATGCTCGCTCTCGTTCGTGAACCATCTGTGTGATAGGTAAACGATAACTGCCTGGTTGGTCTCGTGGTTGCAAGCGCGTCTGCTGAGCGTGGGGTCCTAGTTTCGATTCTCAGGTCGGACAAAGTGTTATTGTGTTTTCCATTAGGAATTTCTTAGTAACAGTCCGGAGTTTGGAAGTTGGCGGTTTAATACCCCCGTGTCGCGGAAAGCACGTAAAGCCGTTGGTCCTGCGATCTCTCCTCGGTGGTGTCAGAATGCTGGCCCATCGGACTATGAGAGTAAAGGAACAGAGAGTGCACCTGTGTTTACGCACACACTTGTGCACTATAATATCTCCTGCGTACCTGGCTAATCTCCGTTGAGATAGGCCACAATGACCAAAATCGGTCGGGAGGCTAATAAACGACAATTTATTTTAACCTGAAACAGCCGTCGAATTACATTAGTTAAAGACACAAAAGCATTATCAGCCTATAATGTTCCCACTGCTGGGATGTGTCCCAGCAGTGGGAACATTATAGGCTGAGACAGAGAGGAGGCCTGTGGGCCTCCTCTCTGTGAGAGGGAGAGGACCGCAATCCACCACGCGGGCCCAGGTCGGGTCGGTGGATGTCACATGTCTTAGAATTTTCGGTTTTAGGGCATGCAGGTTTCCTCACGATGTTTTCCTTTACCGTTTTGAGAGCAGTGGTGATGAAATAATTTAACAAACACATATTATATCGAAAAGTATACAGCTACTCGACAGTCATACACTCATCTCACAATACTCGAAATATGCTAACAAGATTCGGAGAGATTTTTCATCCGCGAACACATCACATTCTGGCTTAGCGTCCAAGAGACCGTGGATCTCGGAGAATATGCGAGGATTAATGATAGTACCCAGTAGTATAAGTAATTGATTGATAGGAGATTTTTCGGACACATTTTACTATTCAATCGGAGGCGAGAAAATAAATGATAGTCGTTTTGCTGCGACATGAGTCGATGATATCATACATGACATGACTTACGCCTAGATGGCACTCACAATGTCGTAATCTAAGTAGGATGACTTAACTATAATATTGTAATTAGTAGATATTACGCAGATTTGCACGCCTCTTTAGGTTCCTTATAATGCAGTGGACCTTCTATGCTTATATAAAAAGACTTTACAAACATGTAATAAGCAAATAAATGATTTTGATTTTGATGATGGACTAAAGCTACGGGTTCCTAAAAGAGTGATGACCGCCACATAGCGTCCACAATATACCGTCGAATGACGTCACTGCAGCGTTATTTAAAAGTAAGTTAATGTGTTTTGCTAGATACCGTTTTTGACACCGTAAGTCAAAGCCCGCTGCCCAAAGATTAAAATCGATAGATTTGTCCTCACCGTACTTAGTCACGCGGAAAGTGTTCATACTGAGAATAGTGAGCTCTCAGTCACACATTATTCTAAAGCGTTTCCATGACCGTCAAATCACTGTGTCATTGTGTGTCAGAGGTGTCAAAATGGAAGAGAAACGTGACTATCTTTTGAAGCGGCGCCATTTATGTCCGGTCACCGCTTTTTCTAAAAAACTGAACCTTTAAGGAATGGCCTATGTTCATCGGCAGGATGAAGGAGACTGATTGTCAATATAAAAAATATTTCTCTCCAATCACAAAAACTACATGTCAATATTTCGATTGCCACGTAAATAATTTACCTACAAATATACATTCATTTTGTTAAAATATTCAAAACTTCCCCAATCATAAATTCTAAATATGGTGACAGCGAAAAGTTTGGATAATACTCTCTAGCTTTTCGGAATCCAAATTCGGAAAATGGGAAATAAATTCATATTTTATTATTTTTTTCAGTTCCAATACACATGACTAGGAATTATTTAAAAACGGGTCTTTTTTGAAGCATGTTTTGCCAATTTATAAAAAGATTTCTAGAACAGCGGTTTGAGGCACAAGAGAGATTAAAAATAATAATAATACCAGCCTATTATTATCCTACTCCAAGGCAATGCCTCTCTCTTCTCTTACCGAGAAGGCACATGCATTGATCACTAAACGCCCAAGTTTCCTCACGATGTTTTTCCTTCACAGTAATGTCTAAGATAAACTCAGAACGTACTTTTTTTTCGTTAGCCTATATTGTGTCCCACTGCTGGGCAATGGATAAAGGAAGAAATGAGTATATAAGAGGAAGTTTGAAAGTGGCGCCAGTGACAGAAAAGTTGAAAGGAAATCGTTTGTTCGAAGGGACGAAACGCATGTGACTAAAAGAGTGATGAATATACATTTTGATGGATGGAGAGGGAGAGGAAGGCTGAAGAAAAGATGGATGGATTATGTGAGGAATGATATGAAAGAGAAGGAAGTGAATGATAGCGTGACGGTTGACAGAGGAGAATGGAAGAAGAAAACGTGTTGCGCCGACTCCACGTAACATGGGAGAAGGGCAGGGAGATGATGATGATGCTGGGCAAAGGCCTTCCTTTTTCCTTCCAAACAACCTTTTCTTGTACGATCTCTGGCCATGTTGAACCTACAAACCTTATTAGACCGTTACACCACTTTCTAGAATTGAAAAATACTTTCTATAATTTTTATTTATTAAAATTTTCTAGTTTCGTATTTCTATATTTTTTTCTTCAAAAACTACCAGGATAAACCCAACGTTGTAAAAGATAATAAAGTCCGCAATAGCACGGCAAAGCTAGCAAAATTCTCGCGTTTATGACTGCGAAATATAAATCACGTTTACGAAGCA
Organism: Apamea sordens; assembly: GCA_945859715.1. NCBI lineage: Eukaryota > Metazoa > Arthropoda > Insecta > Lepidoptera > Noctuidae > Apamea > Apamea sordens. Next base: position 6,858,508 of record OX244009.1, on the reverse strand, counting down.
CTGTTGCATAGTCAGTTCCTGGATTTTGCAAAACGTTTTGGTAAAACATTTTTATTTACGTACATAATATTCGTTACCTGTCGGCAAATGCCCGTAAGTCTGACAACCAGTCTTACCAAGGAGTACTGTATTACCCAGTAACTGGGATGTGGAGGTCAGATAGGCAGTCGTTTCATGTAAAAATGGTATTGAACTGCATCCGGATAGACTAGAAGCCGACCCCAACATAGTTCGGAAAAGGCTAAGCAGATGATGTCATAATATTTTGTTCATATTTACTACAGATGTGCCTGAGTAATAAGTTTGCGCAAACACACTGAAACTTTTGGAGTAGCTGTAAATAAAGGTAAAAAAAAAATGGGTTGCACTCCGGGAGTGCCGGCAGAAGTGAAAACTTGAATATTAACGTTGTGCATTTTTGATATTTTGGAATGCGGTCTACTCTCCTTCCGTCTTACGAATTTTCGATCAGGTCACGTGTCCTGACGCGAGTTTAACATTTTTACCCATCACAAAAAACTCCCTCCGTGTTACGAATTTTCGATCACGTCACGTGTCCTGACGCGAGCTCCGTCTTACGAATTTTCAATCAGGTCACGTGTCCTGAAGCGAGTTTAACATTTTTTACCCATCACAAAAATGTGCACAACGCCGCTAAAGAAGTTTTCACTTAAAAAAATATAAAACCTGTTTGAAACGTTTAACTTCGTAGCTTATGTTTAGGTAAAGGGAGGGAGGGTAGATTCTTCTGCTTCTTTGTGTCGCTAGTACGGCAGTTGTTAAAGTGGTGTTAGGCCAGAACTTTGCCACTTCCACGGCGTTATCGATGGATAGGGATAGATTGAAAAGCTAAGGGTTCATTGCATTTTATGGACGTAATGAAGTCATTCTCAAGGTTTTAGGACATGAAGTTTTGGTACTTCAAGAAATACAGTGTCTTTCGGCATTTTTCAATTTAGAAAGAAAGAAAACTCGACTCTTCACGTGACCGTGGCTGGCCTGTTTCTTGGCCAAAGAATTAGCATCGCCATACAACGTGGCAATGCTGCCAGCCTTTTGGGCACTGTTCCTTTTGACAGCGATGCGGACGAATTTTTTGATGCCCTATGATTCTTTTGCTTGTTTTTTCACATGTACATATGTATTATTATTTTAAGAAAGAAAATAAATTCCATTTATACAATTTTTTTAAAATTGAATTTGCTTGAATTGACTTTTGGTTCGGGCTAAGTAATATCAGCCACACGGGTCGATCAATCAGGTTAAGCTTCGCTTGCCGAGGTTAGTCAGTGGATGGGTGACCATCTTTATATTAGTATACCGAAACCCCTCCGTGGATCTTTGACAGTCGGGTCGTCAGAAGCCTGAAATTCTGACAACCAGTCTTACCAAGTGATGTCGTATTACTCAGTAATTAGGTTGTGGAGGTCAGATAGGCAATCGCTCCATGTCAAATACTGGTATTCAACTACATCCAAGACTAGAAGCTGACCCCGAAATAGTTGGGAGAAGTAAAATTCATTTACTACAAAATTATGTTGATAGTTGAAAAACTAGGTTTGACCTAAATTGTGAAATTACAGCACAAAATATCTAAAGCTAAATACGTATTGAACTAATCACGTAATTACATACTATACAATTCAAAAACGAATACCAAACCTAATTGTAGTACAATACATCATCTGCCTAGCCTTTTCCCAACTATGTTGGGGTCGGCTTCCAGTCTAACCGGATGCAGCTGAATACCAGTATTTTATATGGAGCGATTGCCTATCTGACCTCCACAACCCAGTTACAGGGTAATACGATACCCCTTGGTAAGACTGGTTGTCAGACTTTCGGGCTTCTGACTACCCGTAACGACTGTCAAAGATCCACGAATGACAGCCGGGACCAACGGCTTAACGTGCTTTCCGAGGCACGGAATAATAGTAGTTAGTAGTACAATACAAACGTAATATAATCACAATGTAACACCCAGGCTGGCATTGAACCGCTTATAAATAGTGTTGGGTAAACACCGTACGTTATGTACACAAGGCTATGTATTATTGTAGTGTGTTCAAGGGTTAGGGCCGACTCAGGCCATCGGCTTGCCTTGGACGGTCGTTGTTTTGGCAGACTTCTGCCTAGCACCGAGGTCGTCGGTCATGACCTGATAATTGGTGTGACGTATTTTGAACGTACACACGGCTACACGTCAAGCTATACAAAACCAGTTTGTCTTGGCCTCACTTTGTATGATATTTTCTCACAATGAACGGTCAGCCAATACTGGTTTTGCATAGCTTGATGTGTAGCCGTGTGTACGTACCTGGCGGTCTGTTCTGTAAAAATCTAACCGTGAAAACTTAAGTAAAGTGAGCTGCAATTCCACCTGCAGTGCGATTCTGTAACCATCTCACCATGAAAACTTAGGTGAAGTGAGCGTGGAGTGAGCTGTCATTCCAAATAATGCTAGGGATTGACACTACTAACAACTCACATCAAGCTCACTTCACTTGAGTTTTCACGGTGATATGGTTACAGAATCGCACTGCTGATGTTAGGGATTGACAGCTCATTTTAAGCTTACTTTACCTGTTTCAACGGTAAGATTTCTACAGAATAAATCGCCTATATCTAGACTACATTTCAGGCCTGGTCGTAGTTAGATGTACAGGGTAGAAGGGACTTGAAACCATGAATTTAACACATGAATCTAGACCTCATATTGTACAAATTTTTCGTCGGTTATCAAAAAAAAAAAAAAAACAACTCTTTCACAGAAAAGTGCAATACCTACGCGGTCAAAATGTATGGAAGAACATTTTAGTTTGTTAATAAATAACCGAAACCAAAATCATATACTGAATTCATGGTAACAGGTTGCGCGTTGATGTCCTTGTATAGATGCTGTACACCACCATAAGAAAGACCGCCATAGGAGTCGTCGGTCCAGGGGGGCCTAAAAAGGCCACGTTAAGCCTTTTCGGACGATCACGCTACCTCTGGGTAGCGGGATCGTCCGAAAGGGTTACCGCTGCCCTGGAACATAAAGGGCTAAGGAAGGAACACGGGTGCGTTTTAGTCAGTAAGAGTCTGACACTCCCTTCCGCTCCACCCAGAGCAGGAGGGGTCATTTGATGATTCCCCATACTCAAAAAAAAAAAAAAGCAATACCTCTAAAAGCTACCACCCTACCCATACCAGTCCTATCTGACCTCCACAACCCAGTTACTGGGTAATAGGAAACCCTTTGGTAATACTGGTTGTCAGACTTCTGACGAACCATAAGAAAGAAAGAAAAAACATTTATTTAGCATAGACCAAAAGATGTGACGAGCACCAGATACATACATCAGTGGGGTAATTCTCGTAATTTTAAGAACGTTCACAGTCTGATCTCAATCTCAATCTGTCAAAAAAACGTCTAATTTCCCTACATTTTGACAAGTTTTTGACATTTGTCTGTCGCCGAGATGACACTGCGACTAGATTTTGAACGTTTTAAATTACGGGAATGCGGGCCCAGATAACAACTAATAAAAAAACAAATAGAAAGTATAAAGACCGATGTAAGAAATTAGCAAGAAAGTGTGCCTCACGGCATAACGACTATCAAAGATCCACGAATGACAGCCAGGATCAACGGCTTAACATGCTTTCTGAGACACGGAGGGGTCTTTGTATGTACAGATGGTCACCCATCCACGGACCAACCGCGGCAAGCGTAGCTTAACCTGATGGATCGAAACGTGCGGCTGTTATTACTTAGCCACAAGTAATCATTCTCCTGCCCTCATGACAATTTATTTGAGGTCGACGCAGCATTTTTCTGTTGCCATAGACATACAGGGTGTTATTGACAGCCCTCCGCAAACTGATAGGGTGGTTTCAGTACATCATATTAAGATGACCGGTACATGTAATTCTTTCAGGAACATTAAGGGAATCCAAAAAACCAGATTTGTTTTATTACCTCACACGCAACGTATCGTTACCGTGGCAAAACGCACGTAGCGGACGGCAGCGCAGCGAGCTTGAGCGAGGCTGTTTTCAGCTGTTTTATTTACATAAATGGAGTGTTGCATACAGAGAACGTAATTTTACACTGAAATAAAGGAATATCAGCAGAAAAAAACGGCATAATTTTTTTTTTCCTGAGATAATTTCCAGTGGGATATGATTCAGAATAAGGAGCTGAATCAATCCTGTGTTTTTGTGGAGGGCTTTCAATCACCCTGTATACATATTTCTACCATGGGTACTTTCCTATTCACACTTCCCAAAACATAATCACTTGTAACCCTTCTCACTTACACAAGTATCAGGTAGTTAACCCTACAAGTGGCGCGGTAAAACTTTAACCCTTCAGCGCTATATCACGAAGGTATTATAATTTTAGTACAACAGGTTGGTAGCGGTATTCGGGATAGTGAGTCGACATTAATGTTAGACTGAGGGTTGAAAGAAATATGGTGGGTGTGGTGACGGTGAAAAGGGTTAGGAAAAATTATGATTGCGTGCCAATATTACCTATGTATAATGAAGCGTTCCTTTGTACAAAAAGGCGAAATTAAACGTTAAAATCTTTGGAACAATCAATCTTTTTAATTTTGACACTGCGTTGTTGAAAAGGATCTAAATTTTGAGTTGAAAAGAATACGTGTCGATAATACATATTAATGCATTCATATGTTCGATATATGTATGGTTCGATTCCCGCACGGAACAAATATTTGTATGACAAGTAGTTGTTCCGGATCTGGCTGTTTGTGTATGTGAGTTTAAATGTTTGTAAACGCACCCACGATAAAGGAGAAATTCCTAGTGTGGGGCAACATTAAAAAAAAAAAACCCCGAATTCATTAATTCATTCACTGACAGACAATGCACAGCCTAAACCGCTGGGGCTAGAAGCATACCATTTAACAAGAGTTCCTTATATAACGAAGGTGAGCACTAAGGATAGATTTTGGAAAATTTAACTCTTAAAGCGGAGCAATGGTGGCCTAAAACATCGTAAGGAACCCGGTATTTCCTAGAACCAAACATTCGAAGACGTGTGTGACATCTACCAACGTGGCCCAAGTGGTAGATTACAGCCCACTCCCTCACAAAGAGAGGCCTGTGTCCCAGCAGTGGGAACAATATAGGTTGATAATGCAACTCCCAAAGGTGTTGTAAATTAATAAAAGTGTTATAAATATGTTAAATTAGTGTATTATAGTCAAACCTAAGTATTAAGTATTCTAAACAGTTATTATCAAGTGTTTTTTTGTCGCGAAAACTTCGTAAAACAGAGGATTCAAAACCGGCTGTCAACTCAACGTACCAACGGTGACGGATTTCAAACTTTCGTCGATCCCGGGGAGTATTTTGTTCTATTAAAGTGCTTTTAGTGCTTGTATTTACCGATCACTGAACATCACAAAGTACTGCTCAGGCCTCTGAGCTACGTCCATCACACACTGGCACGGTTTATGTCTCCTTTTGCTTGACAATTAGTGGAAGCAAAATCGACGACGAAAACATTCGCCCAGACAATAAACACTACATAATTTACTGCACAAAAATAGGCGCATTAGAGCTTATTCACACTATAAAACCTGTGTCTTAAACTTGTTATTGTCAATTAAGCTTCTTTGTGTTTTACAATAAAAGCAGTATCTATTCCTTGTAACTTCACTTCTATTTAACATCTCCATCTTGTCTCCATCTTATTCCCTAATAACTTCAACTAATTTTAAAATCCATTTGTTAACATTTCATTACTTATTTTTTAACTTACTTTAATTTTATTTTTATATTTCCCTTCTACCTCCTTCTAATCTAAATATTGGAACATCTTTTCTCACACTGTTATTTAGCTGCATAACTTCACACATTTCAGGTGACTGACATTTTAAAGAAAATGATGACCCGCAGATGCTACAATTAAAGATATGGAAACAAAACTAAGATCTACCTTGATGAAGCTAGAGGTTTCTGAAGCTACTTGCAAACAGCTGCTCTGTGAAAGGGAAGACAGCGAGGTGGAAATAAAGCTAATTAATGACAAGAACACTGAGCTTAAGAATCAGCTGACTGAACTACATGTACAGCATATAGACATACTTGACCAGCATCAGCACCTCCGTCAAATAGTGTCAAATTTCCAGGAATGTAGCGACACCCACGAACTGGCTTTGAGACGCATATCTGAACTAGAACAGGAATTAAGCAAGGCCCACAACACAATAACCGTTTTGGAAACTCTCAAAGCCCGTGAAGAGTCTGCGATCACCTGCAGTCTTTATGATGAGTTGGTTGGTAGCGGGTCCGGTCCCATATGTATTGAGCCAGTTGTAACAATAGATTTAACTGATGATACTATAGTTAAAAATAAATTGTTTACTAGTCACAATAAGTTAAAAAAGTATATTAAAATTAATAGATTAATTAGAAAAACCCAAAAATATTTAAAATGCCAAAAAGTTAACAAATTAAATACAAAACTTAGGCAAGAAAAAGTAAATTTAATACAAGAATTAAAAAACTGTAACAATGAATTAGAATTGTGTAATGCTATGTATGACACAGACACTCGGCACCTTCAGGATGAATTGTTTGTTAGGGAATACGCTCTAAAGGATATCTTTAGTAAATATGAGGCTTCTCAACAAGACCTGAGTAAGCGCATGCAGGAGGCTAATGAGTTGGCAGACCTGGTCAAGTATAATGCGGAGAGGTATGAGTCTTTGACAAATAACCTCTCTTTTAGCTGTACCTGCTCCGTGGGACCCCAGCTTATTACACCCACTCCCTCAGTGGCTCAGCCAGTAGGTAGCTGTATTAGTGATGATAGCAATAGTTTGAATAATTTGATTAACACTACTTATATTTTTTCTGATAAATTTGGTCAAGGTTTTGGTAGCTTACTAAATCAGTGTTCGCAACAATATGTAATTAATAATTGTTTACCCGGTGCCAGTATTAGCCAATTAATTAGTAATATCAAATTGACAAAAATAAACCCCAGTTCAACTGTTATATTATTATATGGGGATAGTTTAAATGTAAGGAAAAAGGACTTAATTGAATGTGTCCATTTGATGTTGCATCTTAATGAGACTAATAATTGTAAATTTATTTTTTGTGCCTTGCCTTATTCCTATCATTTAACTGATGAGCAAAATAAGCATATTTATAATTTAAATATGTTCATTTATAATAGGACTTGTCGTCACAGTGATGCTATTTTATATTTTGATTGTAATCAATTCATTACTGATTACAAACTGACAAATTATACTATGTATTTGCCACCTAGTTGTAGGAGACAAATTGCTAATCTTTTAGCATACAATATACTCAGTGACACTGGTACTTGTAGTGTACCATTGATTACTGTTAGTACTGATACTAACACTACTTTTGATACGCCTTGTAGTTTAAACTATTAGGTGAGACAACGGGTCAGCCGCATATGTTGAATGTTGTACATCAAAATATGCAGGGTCTGTCCGGCAAAGAGCTAGAATTAAGTTTATTTATGGAGTTCTATGATGTTCAGGTGTTATGTTTGACTGAACACTGGTTGAAGGAACATGAAGTAGTGTTTATTAATGATGAAAACTTTACCGTACAGAGTGCATTTGTAAGAAAAAGTGCTATTCGCGGTGGCTCTTTAGTTCTTGTTTCAAACAAGTTAAAATGTAAACAACGTTTAGATTTAGTTAATCTTTCAATCGAGCGCACTATAGAGTTGTCTTGTGTTGAACTTGAGCGATATGTTATAATTTGCGTTTATCGACCCCCCTCTGGGGATTTTGTTAGTTTCGAATCGGTAATGGAAGATTCTCTCAATAGGTTGAAATCAAGTAACAAAAGCATTATATTATGTGGAGACTTCAATATTAATATTTTAGATGTTACTCCATTAAGTATTAGACTTCTCAATCTTTTTAGGTCTTATAATTTAATTAACTTGTTTTTTGAACCTACTAGGATCACAGCATCTTCGTCAACTTGTCTTGATAATGTATTTAGTGATTGTGATGCCAAACATAAATTAGTGTTAACTGATTTAACGTCCGACCACTGTGGTTTATTAGCCAGCTTCCCCATGCCAGTACATAAAAAACCGCATAAACTTGAATGCAGGCCTTATACAGCCAGTCGTTGCAAAATGTTTAAAAATAATATAGCTCATAGAATTACACCATCTATAGTAGAATACGAGAATCCCAATGAAATTTATGGTGCCCTTTTTGATGTTGTGCAAAAAGAGTACCAATCCACTTTTAAGACCAAAACTATTAACGTTAATGGTTCCTCTGTTGGCTTTAATCAATGGGCTACTCCGGGAATTTATAAAAGTAGAGCGAGACTATACGAGTTATATGGTTTGAAAAAATACAGGTTTGATACTCCTTTCCTAGAGTATGTCAAAAATTATTCAAAATTATTCAAAAAGATTAGTGCTTTTGCTAAATCAAAATTTTTAGGCGATACAATTAAAAATTCTAATAATAAAGTAAAAACCACTTGGAAAATTATTAACAATGAAACGGGTAAATCTGTTAAACAAGAAAAACAACTTGAGATTATGGTCGACAACAAATTAGTTAATAATGCAGCTGATGTAGCTGAGGCATTTAATGAGTTTTTTGCCAACATACCGATAACTACGACTCGCTCCTTAAATTCGTCCCCGTCTAAAGCTGAAGACCTTTTGCATAGTAGTGTACCTAAATGTAGTCCTTTATTTAGTTTCGAACATGTAACCCCGCGTGATGTAGTTAATATTTTTAATACACTTAAGTCTAAAAACACCGGTGATTATTGGGGCATCTCCATTAAACTTTTAAGTAATATAATAGACATCGTAGCCCCCTATCTAGCTGTTACTTTTAATAAATGTATTGATTTAGGAACTTTTCCTGACCTCATGAAGAGTAGCAAAGTCATACCATTATTTAAATCAGGTAATAAGAATGACGTTGGCAATTTCAGGCCTATTTCTATTTTACCTGCGTTTAGCAAAATATTTGAAAAGTTAATACTCAAGCAGTTGCTAAGACATTTTAATTTAAACAGCCTCCTCCATAATGAGCAATATGGCTTTACAAAGGGTCGTTCAACTACAGACGCGGGTGTTGCTCTGCTGAGACACATATTTGACGCATGGGAGAAATCACAGAATGCTATTGGAGTTTTCTGTGATCTCTCCAAAGCCTTTGATTGCGTGCACCATGACACGCTTTTGCGTAAGTTACGTCATTACGGTGTCCGAAACGTGGCTCTCAACGTAATAATTTCTTATTTACATAATAGGGTCCAATGTGTAGATGTTAATGGCGCGAAATCTTCCGGGCTACCAGTTCAGATAGGTGTTCCGCAAGGCTCAATACTGGGTCCATTTTTGTTCTTAGTATATATCAATGATTTACCATTCCATTTGAAGGGCATCTGTGACGTTGTACTGTTTGCAGATGATACCTCTCTTATTTTTAAAGTAGACAGGAATAGACAAGATTTTGACGACGTAAACAGTGCACTCTCAATAGTTACAGATTGGTTTACGTCAAATAACCTAGTTCTCAATGCCAAGAAAACGAAATGTGTAAAGTTTGCCTTACCGAATGTCAGAAATCTAGGACCCAACATCGTCTTAAATAAAGAGGTGCTTGAAACAGTAGGCTCGGCAATTTTTCTAGGACTAACAGTAGATGCCAAACTTCAGTGGGGACCTCATATATCAAGTCTAGCAGGAAGGCTCAGTTCGGCTGCCTACGCCGTCAGGAAACTAAGACAATACACTGACGTTGATACAGCTCGTTTAGTCTATTTTAGTTATTTTCACAGTGTTATGTCCTACGGTATTCTGCTGTGGGGCAAAGCCGCTGATATACAAAATATATTTGTCCTTCAAAAACGAGCTGTTCGAGCAATTTACCAGCTAGGTGCCAGAGTTTCTCTAAGAGATTTTTTTAAATATATTGGTATTCTCACGGTTGCATCACAATTCATCTTCGCCAACATTTTATATATTAGGCAAAATTTGCATTTGTACACTAAAAACAGTGATATTCACAGTGTTAACACTAGAAATAAGGACAAACTACGTGCCCCCTTTCACCGGCTTCATAAGGTTCATAACTCATTTGTTGGGCTTGGTATAACCTTTTATAACAAGATACCCTCTTCTTTGCTAGACTTGCCTTTCAATGCGTTTAAAGCTCAAGTAAAATCTAACCTTTGCTCAAAGGCTTACTATTCCATCAACGACTACTTACACGATAAGAATAGTTGGTCGCCCTAATTAACTCAAGACAATGTTCATGTTCTTTCTCCAGAATCAGCTTACTGACAGGTTATTGTTATTAGTATTAACTTATTTATTTATTTTACTTCAATGGTCCTAGTTTTTCATCTGTGACTCAAGTGACAGCTATGTGACCAGAACCCAGCTATGCGTAAATATGTAAGCTGTCACGCCCTTTATGCCTGGAGGCTTTTATTTAGGTAGTAAGTAGTTATTTCCATTTTAATTAATTATTTTTCAGCTTAAGTACGTATAGTTTTTATTATATTTGTTGGTATATTGGCGTGGCTAGCTGACATATTTTATGGCAAATAATTTAAGTTTCTTGTAATGTTAATTACTGAACATATGTTCCTAGTATTGTATACATGCAACTATATTCTAACTGAACAGACAGCTGTGCTGCTGGGAAGTTTGTTCCGCCACTTCTTCTTCCCAGCGATAGCACTAGGAAGTGGTGAAGGGCGGGCGTTTTTGGGGGACTGTCTTTTGTAATTTTGACGTTCGAAAAGTGCTGACTCTCAGCCTAATTTGAATAAATGACTTTTGATTTTGATTTTGATTTTGTTAATCATGGCATAGAAGTTTGTATAGAAGTTCGACATTTTTGTCGATGGGGAATCCTATCGGGCACACGACTTGTCCTCAGATAAAATAGGATCGTTGCATATAAATCGCTTGTAGAAACAAATTTTTCTACAAGTTAAATTCCCTAAACGTTCCCTACAGTTGATTTACAACGAGTACCCGTATGTTACAACAAACGCGCCGCTAACAATAAAACTATTATTTGTGCCTCTATTAAATGACACTATTATTTACCTAGTACTGCCGCTTATTTTCATTAGTGTGAAGTATTATTTTAGCACAACAACGGTTAGCTGAAAGCTCTAGGTAATAACGTTATAATAGCGTTCATAAAGTTTGAATTATGACGTACTCACATGCACAGTTGTAATTATGACTATTGTTTATATTGCACCTGCTCTTCACTATATTGTAGAAGGACGTGTAGCGGCATCTACATCGCCACATTCGAACTACGCATCATACTGACGTCACGTGAAATCCTGCATCGCGCTTGTAGAGTTTACCGCGCGACTTGCATATATACAACGTCCCGATATCAAATGGCGGGCAGTAGCCCACCAGACACAACACCCGTCTGGTCGGAGGATCCTCTCTTTTCTATGGAGGTTAAAGAGAACTGTACACCCTGTTCCTCATACCTCTATAGACGTATCTAATAATCATAATTGTTGCGTCTACAAGGTGTAAAATGGGATACAGATTAGCAAACCAACGCTCAGCCATTGCGCAAATAATAATAATCCTCCAGTTATGTTCCGGCTTACTTGTTTGGTAAATAATGTCACACAAATTATTTCCCATTTATGAGTTTATTTTGCCGTGGCTAAATAATAACAGACGCACAGGTCGATCGGTCAGGTTAAGCTACGCTTGCCGCGGTTGGTCTGTGGATGGGTGACCATCTTTACATACCGAGACCCCTCCGTGCCTCGGAAAGCACGTTAAGCCGTTGGTCCCGGCTGTCATTCGTGGATCTTTGACAGTCGTTACGGGTAGTCAGAAGCCCGAAAGTCTGACAACCAGTCTTACCAAGGGGTATCGTATTACCCAGTAACTGGGTTGTGGAGGTCAGATAGGCAGTCGCTCCATGTAAAATACTGGTATTCAGCTGCATCCGGTTAGACTGGAAGCCGACCCCAACATAGTTGGGAAAAGGCTAGGCAGATGATGATGAGTTTATTTTGCAGATTTGACACTATGATATTACAGTGCCCAACCGGATACTGACATTATAGTGTTTATGATACACGCCTTTGGCCTCAAGTTTCAGGAAGCCTATGAGTCACTGATTAGTAAATCTACTGATAAAAGTAATCTTAGTTTTAATTTTATCATATAAACCTAGTTATTTGAATAAAATTAAATTAAAAGAAATGATTTATTCCGTAAATAGGATATCTGAATAATTTTTACACTTAAAAAAAAATAAGCTAGTCGAGGTCGGCGTTTCCTATCTGCTTACTCTGAAAAAAAGGCCGAAACAAACACAGAGGTCACAGTCTAAGTGCATGTAGATAAGAATTCCTTAGCTTTTAAAAACTTAGGCTTAAATAGTAAAACGTGTGAAATGTTAAAACTCCTTTTCCTTGTCCGCAGTGATGCATTTCGAGTGTTATGGCTACGTTGCAGTAAAGCACTGAAAGTCGACTAATCCAAAATGGCGGAAGCAGAGGGAGGAGCAAGCGAGCAAGATGATGTTTCATTCTTGCGTACGGTGAGTGACTTGCATTTTGTTTTTTTTTTTTTTTAGAAGAAACGTGAAGGTAATTAAACTGAGGAAGCTTTTCGAAGATGCAGCCTAATGATCATTTGATGATAATGCAATTTCGAAGAAGGATATCGCCATATCGGTTCGGTTTTATATACTACTACATTTTGCCCGCGGCTTTGCTCGCGTGTTTTGGCCAATTTATACAATATCTTTATAAATGATGGCCTATCTGTTGTTCTGAAGCATAAGCTATATGACTGTGAAGTTTCGTCAAAATCTGTTCAGTAGTTTTTGCGTGAAACCGTTTTGAGAGCAGTGGTGATGAAATGATTTACACAAAGTAAAGATTGTCAGGGTTCAAACCTACGACCTAAAACTCGTAAGTCGCAGCTGTTACCAATGGGTCACCCCTGCTCTCTGCAGATATGCTGATCGCGTTCTATTTCATTGGAAAAATTCACACCTAAAAGTTTAAACTATTTAATAAAAACTTGTGTGGTAATTGCGAAATACAGTAAAAGTACCAATGTGTTTCATTTTGACAGTTCAACCACATGCATTGAATTATTTACGTTGTTGAGCAGACATTTTTTTCGAACACATGTAGCAATGGATTAGCAATAGATTAGCCTTCAAAATGAATCAGGTTGTGATTGAAAGTCTGTTACGCAATTAGGGTGCTGGCAAGAAATAAAAACTTTTTTACAAAAAAAAAACTGACTTCCAAAAAAAAAACACTCGGAGTTTCGGAAGTCGGTGTCGCTGGTTCCGCATTCTCGTTTTTTGACACCGACTCCCGAAATTAAAGTTATTTTTCTCTTTGTAGTGTGTTTTTTTTTTTGGAAGTCGGTGGTTTTTTTTTTGTAAAAAAGTTTTTATTTTTCGCGTTTTAGTTGTACCTACCCCGCACAAATTCGTATATACTTACAAGATTAGAGGTACCCCAATAACTACTTTGACAGAAATGAGGGTGTACCGTGGTATACTGAACACATCTGCGTACCCCTTTAGAGGGTACAGGCGTGACGTTATGCTGTGTGATTGCGTAAACAATACATACATAAGCGATAGCAGCAATAGCCGTTGATTTGCTGGCATTTATTGAAGAGTTCCGTTGTCTGTCTCCGAAACTTATCATCAGAAGGGCAATTCTCGTAATTTTAAGAACGTTCACAGTCTAATGTCAGTTTCAATCTGTCAAAAATACATGTAATTTCCCTACATTTTGACAAGTTTTTGACATTTGTTTGTCGCCGAGATGAGACTGCGACTAGATTTTGAACGTTTTAAATTACGAGTTGGCCTTCAGATTTGTCGAAATTTCAATGGGCCCATTTGGGAAGCCCTTTCCATAAAAAAAAAGAATTTTTCAAATCGGTTAGCAAGTGACTAGTAGAGAATGCCTATGGCATTAAGTCCGCCTCTGTACATTTATGTGCTAGAAGTGTTAAATAAATAAATAAATAAAATAGGTGAAACAGTAGGTCGTCTAAGTGTGCTAAGTAATCAGTTTTCTCTCACCAAATAAATAACAAAACTGTCTATCAATAAGGCTCCTAAATCACAAGCCTTATCACGAAGATGACGTCAGCCTAGCGTCGGCTAATGTGATTAACGAACACCGTCTCGGTAATAAACTGTCAAACTGTCGGTACAGTGACGATGTTTGAGAAAACATTATCGATAAAGCAGTTTAGTATCGATTAACCATAAAGCGGTTAGTATCGGTTTATTTAGAGCTTCTAAAGTGTTGTTGTTATGATAATTGTTGATGTTAACATGATAATAAAAACACTTAAAACCGTTCGTGTCCACGAACGTGGATCCACGCGAGACACAATGGCTGAAGTCCCATGTTATAGGGGGCGAGTCTAATGCCATCAACCGGACACAAGCCCAGAATTCAGGCTGCTACGAAAAAAATTGCACCGCGGGAGTGCCGGCAGAATTGAAAACTTGAATATTAACGTTGCGCATTTTCGATATTTTGGAATGCGGTCTACTCTCCCTCCGTCTTACGAATTTTCGATCAGCCGGTCGATTCTGTAAAAATCTCACCGTGAAAACTCAAGTGAAGTGAGCTTGATGTGAGTTGTCAGTAGTGTCAATCCCTAGCATTATTTGGAATGACAGCTCACTCCACGCTCACTTCACCTAAGTTTTCACGGTGAGATGGTTACAGAATCGCACTGCAGATTACGTGTCCTGACGCAAGCTCCGTCTTACGAATTTTGGATCAGGTCACGTATCCTGACGCGAGTTTAACATTTTTTACCCATCACAAAAAAAAAGTGCACAAATCTCCTAAATCACAAGCCTTATCACGAAGATGACGTCAGCTTAGCGTCGGCTAATGTGATTAACGCACACCGTCTCGGTAATAAACTGTCAAACTGTCGGTACAGTGACGATGTTTGAGAAAACATTATCGATAAGGTAGTTTAGTATCGATTAACGTTAGAACGCGGCCGTTACCACTGGGCCGCCACTGCTCTCAAAACGGTGAAGGAAAACATCGTGAGGAAACCGGTGTGTCCTAGAAACAAAAATTCGAAGACATGTGACATCTACCAACCCGCACTGGGCCCGCGTGGTGGATCACGGCCCACTCCCTCTCACTTACAGGAGGCCTTAGTCCCAGCTGTGAGCACATTATAGCTCATTATATATGTTATATAACCTTAAAACGTGTAGTATCGGTTCATTTGAAAACGGGGTGTACTGATGAGTAAAAGGAGCTTTTAAAAAAAAATTGGTAAATAGTTTACTGAATGGTCGGTGTAGATAAGTCGATTAATGTATCCTATTTTTGTTTTTTTTCTTGTCATCACTACTGTACAGGAGCTACAGTCTCGATATTCATAGCGATCGCTTTACGACCGAATTCGGTCGCATAGTCCCGGATTGACAGGTGTAATGTATGGAGTGACAGGACTTTGCGACCGAATTCGGTCGTATCGCGCTATGAATGTCGAGACTGCAGCCCCTGGAAGCCTACTCTCTAAGTCCGTCAACGAAGAAACGGGCCCGACAGAAAATAGTTCAATACTACGGAATGAACCAGTCTTACAAAGGGGTATCGTATTACCCAATAGGTGACTGGGTTGTGGTCGTCAGATAGGCAGTCGCTCCATTTAAAACACTGGTACTCAGCTGCATCCGGTTAGACTGGAAGCCGACCCCAACATAGTTGGGAAAGGGCTAGGCAGATGATGATGACTACGGAATGAACCCTACTCACGATTGATGCAAAATGCCATCTAGCAGCTTTGGACTCAGTGGAGAGGCGAGCGAAGAGGCTAATTGGTGATCCAGATTTGGTTAAGCAATCTACAAAGCCTGGAGCACAGGCGTAAGGTAGCCAGCCTTTCGGTATTCTACAGGATGCATTCTGGAGAGAGTGCGAGGGAATTACATTCAATAATTGGACGAACATTACCAAAGAAAGGACATTTGGGTAGGCCGCATAATTTACTCAAACTGCCAGACCATGATTAAACTAACAGAAAAAAACAATGTCTCGCAAAGTCCTCACAATAGGTACTTCCAGATATTACTTTTTACAAACAAAAAAAAATGTCCTCTTTTTATAATATTAGTTAAGACTAGCTGATGCTCGCGGCTCCGCCCGTGTGGATGGCGGCTATTATCCCACAGGAACGTGTTACCGGGACAAAAAGTAAGCCTATGTTACTCCTAGCTATCTGCCAGTGGAAATCCCGTCAAAATCGTCCCAGCCGTTTCGGAGATTAGAAGAAGAGAAAGACAGACAAAACATTTTAAAAACCGTTTTTTGTTGTAAGCACGTTCGTATATTATGTACAGACGCCAGCACATCAAGCTACTACAATCTGTCAAATTTCTTTAATAGATTTTCAACTTTATCACTAAAGCATTAAGGTTCAATGTTGATTGGGAAAATTTGACAGTTTCGGGTAGCTTGACCTGCAGCGTCTGTACATTCATATGCATTTAGTAATAAGCTGTTATTTTAACATTACAAACGACATTTCAATTTTATTTATTTGTATTTATAGATATTTATTTAAAATATTTAAATAGATAGATCGTTCTGGGATGAGCCAATATATAGGCATATCCTATAACCTAACTAAAGAGATATAGTAACATCAACCCACGCTAGGCTCGTGATGTATATTACGAACAGGCCACTCGGTCTCTGAGAGGTCAGAAAGAGAAAGAAAGAAAAATATTTTATTCTGCCCAATCAAAACGCTCATTACAAATAAAATAATAATAATAAAAAAAGACATAAGGAGGGGCCCGTGGCTAAATAATAACAGCCGCACAGGTCGATCGGTCAGGTTAAGCTACGCTTGCCGGGGTTGGTCTGTGGATGGGTGACCACCTTTACATACCGAGACCCCTCCGTGCCTCGGAAAGCACGTTAAGCCGTTGGTCCCGGCTGTCATTCGTGGATCTTTGACAGTCGTTACGGGTAGTCAGTAGCCCGAAAGTCTGACAACCAGTCTTACCAAGGGTTACCGGGACAAAATACCCAGTAACTGGGTTGTGGAGGTCAGATAGGCAGTCGCTCCATGTAAAATACTGGTATTCTGGCTGAATCCGGTTAGACTGGAAGCCGACCCCATCATAGCTGGGAAAAGGCTAGGCAGATGATGAATAAAAAAAGACATAAGATGCACATAGTCAAGCCTCGTACTCAAGCATCATAATAATGTTGACACTTTTGTCTATTGCTTGATGTCAGGGCCAGGGACCAATGACAACACACATTAATTGACATTGACAATACAGACATTGACAACAAAACAAAAACAATCATAACAAAAACAAAAATGCCAATTGCAAAGTAGGTCAGATTTCTTTCTCTTCTCCACGCTTATCTAGGTTTCTCTTTCGTACACTTCCCGCCATAGATTACATCTTGCTATGGAGGCGTTACTATTGTTTGGACTAGCTGGACTCACGATTACTTTATGTGCTAGAATAAGGGCCTTGAAGAATCTTCAGCCGTCTAAAAGAAATTACATAATTTGTAATATCCAATGTTATATTCTGAATTCAGCATAAATCATTCCAAACGAGACTAATTTAATGCGGTCCTAAAGAGCAATGCTAAGATTACTTGGGTAACTCGGTCAAAAATCCCAACGTAATTCTAAACTCCAGCACTCGTATAGTAATTATAGTGTCTGACCGAAACTCGATTTGCAGCCGCAACCAAAACCGTAACCGAACCTTCTGCTCCTCTTCTAGTTTCGGCCAAAACTGAAACTGTAACTTATGAAATAATCTGAATAAGGTCTGATTTTCATCCAGCATCAGATTGCTTTTATCCAAAGAAAAAATAATACTTTAGCCAGATTTTGTGCGAAAAACTTTAGGCCGAAACCAAAACTGCGGCCGATACCTGATTTTTTGGCCGAAACCGAAACTGAACCTTCGGTTACACACTCTAATTAAGAGTTTAGAACTTGGCCTTATTACTGAGAGCTCTTTAATGGCGGCCGAACCAAATGTCTTGCAAACTTGACTTCTTAATGAAATTCTTTACGACCGTAATCAATGATTATTTATTCATAATATTTTCAGCTTGGTTATTCATTCATTGAGTTTTAGGGTTGTAATTTAAGCGTTAATTTTATTTAGCACGAAGAATTTCTTTAATTCTTTCTGGTGGTGGCCAGAGGGTCATCATACGGGCTTTTGCTAAAGGATTGTTTTGTATTTTCCAATCCAACATTCACTAACAATAACGTTGAGCTCCTCAAGTTCTGAGTAAGACCTACACGATTACTGACAAATGCTTGCGCTGTCTGGACTCACATCTGTGTAGTACTTTCCTCACACCATTTCAGACATCAACTTCCATGGTCTTCATATGATCTGACCAAGATTATGTCTGGATTCAATTCCTTTTAGCTGTTTAAGCGTGAAAGCGTAACCAACATACAAAACACAAACCTCTTCTCTAACATTAGTTTAGATAACTGCCATCTAAGGGTGGAAATTATGGGCCAAGTCCCATGACAAATTTCAATATAGGTCTTGTAAATAATAACAGTTATTCGCCCATAAAATTATCACTTACCATAATGAAGGGCGCCACAACGCCCATGGTTATAATTAAAGGTCTGTGACCAACCCTAGCCGAATTACACAGTTCCACGTAATTTATGGTTTAACCCCATTCAAATTAGTTATCTGTGCTATATATACTCGTAGTATTAGTATCTATGTGTGTGTGTAATTGATGAGATTCTGTTTCTAGGCTTGATATAATTAATCGTAGTGTCGGACGTGATTTTGTTATGAATGCGAGTTTAATATTTCTGTGCGGTAATGTTTTGTTAGTTAATAGCCAAGAGCCTCGACCAACACCTCAGGAGGCTCTCGTTGGGCAGCTGGATCTAGGGCTTGATTCAGAAAGCGGTACTTCTGGACACGGCTCGCATTGTCAGGAGGTTCCTCCCTCTGGAGCCCTGACCACCGGTAGCTTGGACTCTGTTCCCGATACCGGTGGGCTACTATTTTTTATATTTTTAAATGTTTTTATACTTTTTATATTCTAATATTTAAAAATATAATTTATATGATGATTACATTGAAATAAAGGAGATAATAGTAAAAGAGCTGAAAAGAGAAAACACTAAAAAATAATAATAATAAATTATATTAGACATAAAAAAGGTACACAGATACAGGGTGACACTTACTTTAACACTTCGTGGATCAGACGGCAGTCTTTCTAAGAACTCTGAATTTAATAACAAACCTCAGAAACCCAATACTGGATCCTACATTTTCCTCAACCATGATAATATTATTAAACCAGGAAACCTTACGGCAGTTTTATCCTTTGAATGGCTTTTGTACCCGTGTCAGCCTTAGAAGATAACAAAAGAGCCTCGATCGCGATAAGGCTATAGAGTTAGCCCCAAACTGTCTGTGATAAAGGTTGCACAGGTTGACATTTCAGCCAGTAGCTACGGAGCTAGCCAGAGTGATAGTATATACCTTTTTACCTGAGGGGCAATTCTCGTAATTTTAAGAACAGTCTGATCTCAGTCTCAAAAATGCCTCTAAATTCCCTAAATTTTTGACAAGTATTTGAGATTGATTGTCGCTGAGACGAGATTGCGACTAGATTTGGAACGTTTTTAGTTACGGGAATTGACCTTCTGTAGTCTGTTCAAATCCTTGTTTTCAATTGATGTTACTTCCAGCAGTGCGATTCTGTAACCATCTCATCGTGAAAACTTAGGTGAAGTGAGCGTGGAGTGAGCTGTCATTCCAACTAATGCTAGAGATTAATACTATTGACAGCAGTGCGATTCTGTAACCATCTCACCGTGAAAACTCAGGTGAAGTGAGCGTGGAGTGAGCTGTCATTCCAACTAATGCTAGAGATTAATACTATTGACAGCAGTGCGATTCTGTAACCATTTCACCGTGAAAACTTAGGTGAAGTGAGCGTGGAGTGAGCTGTCATTCCAACTAATGCTAGGGATTGACACCTTTGCCAGCAGCTCACTCTAAGCTCACTTCACCTAACTTTTCACGGTGAAGTTTTTACAGAATCGACCGGCAGCTCACTCTTAGTTCACTTCACCTAACTTTTCACGCCGCCATTTTTACAGAATCGATCGGCAGTTAAACGTATATCAACTTTTTGTATGTTAGATAATGTAAGTGAAGAGGATTTCATAATTTACGAGCACTGTTGAAAAAGTCATAAATATGTTTGAAATAGTAATGCAAACTGGGCTTCAAGGTAAAAGTAGTAGTCGCAGAAATATCTAAACTCGATAAATCAAAACAACAAATGCGTTCCATTTTGGGGGGTCAACGACCGCTGGCTTACTACATACTTTAGTAACTTTTTGTTACTAATGCTACTATGTAGTAACAAAAAGTTATATATTTTCTGGTGGAGAAGTTTATATAAATAATATACATGCAGTACGAGTATGAGTTGAGGAAATTGTTTTGTTTTTGTTTTGTCATGTTTCGATATTGATATCCATCACGTCCGTGAAGTTTACAGGAAGAAAAACTGATTTTTATGTGATACTAGCTACACCCCGCGGTTTCACCTGCATAAGTTTCGATCCCGTGGGTATATCGGGATAAAAAGTATTCTATGTATTAATTCTGGTTATAAACTATCTGTGTGACAAATTTCATCCAAATCCGTACAGTAAGCTTTTGCTTGAAAGAGTAACAAACATCCATCCATCCATCCACACAAACTTTCGCGTTTATAATATTAGTAGGATTCCAAGTAACCGCACTACCTAAGTGGTCGTTGATCCCAAAAAAAAGTATCAGAAATAATTTTGCTTTATCATGTTTAGATATCAATCCCACGTCAGCGGAGTTCCGCTAACTAATTTAATTTTACTCTGTCGAGTTCGTACTATAGTTTGACCGAAAGTGGTGTACCGCGCCTTAGGAATGCGCGGCGAGGCGGGAGGAAAGCGCGGCGAGGCGGGGGGCGGGACGCCGTGAGCGATGACGAATGAGCGGCGTGCACTGCCCCCCCGTCTCGCCGCGCATGTGCGCGGCGAGACGGGACCTACCTAAGGCGCGGTACAGCGCTTTTGGTCAAGCTATAATACGAGAGAAAACGAAAACATAAACATCTCTGACATTTACCAGTTGACATGGGCCCTAAATCTAATTATACCCATCTTAATGTTACCTAGTGATTCAATCCGGGACTTGGCAAGCGTCTAGACAATGTGTGTTGTCAAAAACGACAGCTATTTATAGAGGACAGCAGAGATCTACCGGAAATCTGAGTATGGGCTGACATACGGTTAAAGGAATTTGTCGAATGATCGGACGAGGTGGAAAAAATGGGAAAGTTAAGGAATATGATTCTGAAAGATATCCAAACTAATATTATAAATGCGAAAGTAACTCTGTCTGTCTGTCTTTCTGTCTGTCTGTCTTTGCTTCAAGCCTAAACTACTGAACCGATTTGTGTGAAATTTGGTACAGACATAGTTTGGAACTTGAGAATAGACGTAGGATAGTTTTCAATACAAAAAATAAAATAAAAAATAAAATTTATTCCGGACATACAGCGCCATCTATTGGTCAAGAGTCGGCATCAATTCAGTACTGTAAATTCATCGGAAAAATGTAAATAAATAGTAAAAAGGTATGAAAATATAATATAATACAACTTTTAGTACAAAGAAAATGCTCTAACGGAGTATAGATAATTCTATTAGTACTATATGTCGAGTTGGTGATCGCGCATCTCAGATAATTTACATTCCATCGCCACATAATCAGTAATCTACTTTAGTGAAATGTATTCTAAGTTGATTTTCAAGTGACCATTTGTAACAAAAAGGTCATAATAAGTTTCTAGTTGCAATGGAATTTGAACTATGTTACGTATGCAATTCAGTTTGTTGTTCCATAACTTAAAAATTATCTCACACTAGCTTTTGCCCGCGGCTTCGTTCGCGTTAATTTAGAATTTGACAATCAATTCGGGTTAAAAAAAAAAAATATCTATACTAAAGTTTCTAATATAATTCAATCATGATTCGAAAGACACATCTATTTCATCATAATAACGTTATTGTTGTTTTCTCGGGAACTGCACTTTTTTTCGCGATGAAAGGTACCATAAATCCGTTTCAGTACACCTGACAACGTACTCGTATATGCAAAATTTCAGGATGATCGGTTCAGTGGTTTAGGCGTGAAAAGGTATCTAACAAACTTACTTTCGCATTTATAATATTAGTTAGGATTTCTGGCCTAAGTTTGTATGTTTTATGTAGACATAAATTGTTGTTGAATAAATAAGTACAGTTGCCTCGATAGATAGTTTTGTGTAACGACAAATCACAGAACATGTTAGAAGAACGATTGTCTCACATAGCTTCACATGGTTCAATGAAGTTTCCTGTTTCGTAGATTCCACTGCCTCTTGCCTAAACAAATACGATGAACAATAATAATAGATAATAATATAATAATATCCCTGGACATTTCACACAGCGCCATCTAGTCCCAAGCTAAGCAACCTAATGCTTGTGTTATGGTAACAAGATGGCTGATAAACTACTTATATACATTTTTTTTTTTTTTACAAACATCCAGACTCTGGACAATGCGTGTGGTTTTGTACATTTTCGAAACGTTTCAGTTGAGTTTCTTCATCGTCAGTTTGTTGATATAGCGTAACGTTATTGTCGTATTTCTAGATGCTCATTGATATATTCAATCCGTTTTTATTTTGGCTTGTAATCGTTAAAACTTGGTGAATTTATCAGAAAATTTGGTCTCGCTTTTAAACACATATATGTAATACTAGCTGCGCCCCGCGGTTTCACTCGCATAAGTTTCGATCCCGTGGGAATATCGGGATTAAAAGTATCCTAATGTGTTAATCCTGGTTATAAACCATCTGTGTGCCAAATTTCATCCAAATCCGTTCAGTAGTTTTTGCGTGAAAGAGTATCAAACATCCATCCATCCATCCATACAAACTTTCACGTTTATAATATTATTAGTAATCCTACTTGGATTACAATCCAATTATGTGTGTATGCTTGCCTAGCTTTTATTAACCTATCATTTTCCCTACTATGTTGGGGTCGGCTTCCAGTCTTACCGGATCTAGCTGAATACCAGTACTTTACATGGTGCGACTGCCTATCTGACCTCCACAACCCAGTTACTGCCACATGATACCCCTTGGCAAGACTGGTGGTCCGACTTTCAGACTTGGTTTGTTTCTACGTTATACCTACCAAAAATACATCGAGACAGATCAAACCTTTCTTTCTTTAGATTGGTCTTAAACTCTTGATTTGTGGCTTTCGTAGAGAAGTTATCAGTATTTGGACAATAACCCAAAGAAAATAACCCTAAATACAAGGTGTCGTTTTGCATCCTCGTCAAATTCAAGGAGGTAACTACGCTACTGATTCTCGACACGAATCAATAATAAAATAAGTAGGTATTTTTTTTTTCTAATTTTCAGAATCGCCATGTGTGGGACACGCATTTTAAATGGCGACCTGTGTGAGACCACACTGTAACTGCCTTTTTACACACACATAGAAACGCGTCCGCTTTTACGATACCATAACGCGATTCTGTTCTGAAAGTGGTGTATTTTGAAATACTGTCAAACTTAAATAACTAAAAAACAAGTATGTATTCATTATTTACCAGGGATCGTAATTTTATTTGATTATTTATGTCTTTCATAACAGCCTCCTGAAATTTGACGAGGATGCAAAACAACAGCTTGTATATACCTATATGTAAGTTTGTGGAAACTCCTCGACCTTCACATAGAAATCAAGCGCATTGTAATCAAGCGCATTGTAATGAAGTGTGGAGTGAGATGGCAAAACTTTACTGCAGTGCATTCTTACTCATATATAATTGAAACTAGTGTAAAGCAAACGTGAGGCGTGTTTACTTTTGTGACTAATATAGAAAATTTGAGAACATAGAAACGATAAAAGGTCCGTGTGAAAGGTGATATGACTAGAAAGGGGGTGACTAAATAAATAATAATAATATCCCTGGACATTTCACACAGCGCCATCTAGTCCCAAGCTAAGCAACCTAATGCTTGTGTTATGGTAACAAGATGGCTGATAAACTACTTATATACATTTTTTTTGTAAATACATACATATTATAGATAGAAAAACACCCAGACTCGGAACAAATACATGTAGGTCATACAAATATTTGTTCCGTGCGGGAATCGAACCCGCGACACGCAGCGCAGCAGTCAATCGCTTAACCACTGCGCCAACCGTGCCGTCGTCGTTTTGTGGCTAATATAGAAAATTTGAGAACATAGGAACCATAGAAGGTCCGTGTGAAAGGTGATATGACTAGAAAGGGGGTGACTAAATAAATAAAGTTCTCCAGACCGTATTTTGGCCACGGCGGCCAATCTATCGGATATTATAGTGCGCAGTGGCTAAATAATAACAGCCGCACAGGTCGATCGGTCAGGTTAAGCTACGCTTGCCACGGTTGGTCTGTGGATGGGTGACCATCTTTACATACCGAGACCCCTCCGTGCTTCGGAAAGCACGTTAAGCCGTTGGTCCCGGCTGTCATTCGTGGATCTTTGACAGTCGTTACGGGTAGTCAGAAGCCCGAAAGTCTGTCAACCAGTCTTACCAAAGGGTATCGTACTACTCAGTAACTGGGTTGTGGAGGTCAGATAGGCAGTCGCTCCATGTAAAATACTGGTATTCAGCTGCATCCGGTTAGACTGGAAGCCGACCCCAACATAGTTGGGAAAAGGCTAGGCAGATGATGAAGTGTATGCGCAGACACAGGTGCACTTAATCTTCCCTCACTCTGATAGTCCGATGGGACGGCAATCCGACACGACCGGAGAGAGATCAAGCGCAGGACCAACGGCTTAACGTATTTAAGAGGCATGAGGAACGGTGTAAAGTTCACTCATCCTCCATAGAAAAGGGAGGATCCTCCGACCAGACGGGTGTTGTGTCTGGCGGGCAATTGCCCAATGATTGATGTTGGGAAATGGTATCTATGCTAATTGCACGGTAAACTCTGCTTGCGAGATGCAGGATTTGCGTGACGTCAGTATGACGCGTTGTTCGCATGTGGCGTTGTAGATACCGCTACATACTTTCCGAGTCACGGGGGTATCCCACCACCAACTTCCAAACTCCGGACTGTTACTAAGAAATTCTTATTGACAAAACTGAATAACACTTTACCTGACCTTGGCTTTGTGACGAAGCGAGTGACTACCGAGATGGCGACTAATAAATTCAAATCCATGTATTTAGCTTACACACAGTTCTTAAACATGCAAGTAGCATAATATGAAATTCTCATTAAGACTGAATAGATAAAACAGTCTGTCCCAAACTAGGCACAGCCTGTATCCACATCCAGATGACCCAAACACTACACAAACTTAATAGCAGCGACGAAGTGTAGTATGTGTATGTGTATGCATATTTTATTTTATTTTATTGTCTTTGGGTGGCTTACAGTTATCAAATACAGAAGTAGTAGTGAGGTAATTGACGACAAACTATTTACAAGCCTCCACAGTTAGCAATAGAGTATTGTTGTACACATTTTCAAATTGACTTTAATGAAGTAAAAATGGTTAATGAATACGTCAACTATAACACTAAGTATAACATTTAATTAATTATAAATGTAGATAGATCTAAATATGTTGTATGTTTACTGTGTACATTTTATCTACGAAGAGAGTATGATAATCTTCCATTCACAAATCAGCATGCCATATAATTGACTATGAGTTATTATCGTATTTATAGTTTCTTGGCACGACTGTGGTGACGTGGTTAATAACGAATTAAACACTAGTAATTTGTTCCAAAATAAACCACAAATGGATCGCAGCGAGGCAACTACACTATTACGATTCGTTCTAAAAATGGCACTATAGTGACTCGCTGTCGTGCTGTGTAGTCTGGTTCAATTTAGAATTCTGTAAATGTAGTTTAACTTCAGCTTCAGCTGACCTTGAGACCCATATACTCGGTCCAGTTTAATCGCCAGGAAGAACTGAAAGGTCTGCAGTCTAATGCTCCAATGTCCCACAAACAATGGGGTACTTAATATCGTGTTAGCGTGTCCTGTTGCCTGCACGTTACAGGAACAGAAGGACGCTACTGAAAGTGCCTAACTCATAGCCAAATTCTGAGCTGTCTCTATTTAGATTGTCATCGACTCGCTAAGAAGTACTCCAATGCTGGACATGAGTGCTCCTAAGTGGGGTGTGATCCGTCTGCCTTTCGTATCCGGTCAGTCAACGTCGTCATTTTAGGGTAGTTTTTGCTGTTTGACCATGATCGTAACGGTTTTTCAAAAATACATTTTTGTACAAAAATACCATTCGTGCCATATAAAAACATTACTCACAACTTCGTTCCGTTTAGATCAATCTAAAACGACATTTCTAAACACAAACTGCGATAAAAAATCTAGGACGCCAGTGTCGCAATATCTTCCTTCGATGTCATTAGGAATTGATATCACAAAGAAAATAACTTATTCTTTCCGATCGCTTTTCTGTTAAGAAGTCAAACGAATTCCTTGATATTGTAACAATAAAATAATAAAGATTTATTTATTTATTAAAATCTCCAATTACTATCATTACAGGTTATACCTAATGCGATAGCGTGGTCTTAAAATTAATATACTACTTACAATTTAAAACTGTAAAAATCTAGTAGTACTTATAATACATCTAAAAATAATAACTACTTTACTAAGTTCTAATATAAAAATAAAATAAAATAAAAACACAAAATATAGCCTACTCTAATCTACACTATAACATAAAAAGAACATCAGTATTTTTGCGAATTCACTCAAATGGCATGTAAATAGATACATGTATCGTCATGTGAAGATCGTTAATAACCCGAATTGCGCGGGTCAATGGTGTTTTGGCGAGAAGGTTGGTCCTGGCAACAGGCACGGACAGCAGTACTAAAGCATTTTTATCGACACACACTGTACTATTGTGGGACTTGAGGCTAAGTAATAACAGCCTCAGGGGTCGATCGATCAGGTTAAGCTACGCTTGCCGCGGTTGCTCCGTGGATGGGTGACCATCTTTACATACCAAGACCCCTCCGTGTCTCGGAAAGCACGTTAAGCCGTTGGTCCCGGCTGTCATTTGTGGATCTTAGACAGTCGCTACGGGTCGTCAGAAGCCCGAAAGTCTGACAACCAGTCTTACCAAGGGGTATCGTATTACCCAGTAACTAGGTTGTGGTGGTCAGATAGGCAGTCGCTCCATGTAAAATACTGGCAATCAGCAGCATCTGGTCAGACTGGAAGCCGAACCCAACGTAGTTGGGAAAAGGATAGGCAGATGATGACTATTTTTACCCCTAATAAAATCCACCTTATTTCTGTCGTAAGTAATTCAATTTTAACCGCATAAATTTCAAAGTCTTCTCTTTTCTTAGACATCCATTCTAGGCCGAAATGACTACGTATTCATCGCCGTTTTCAGAGGAAGGTAATAGCGTTTGACAAATTACAGTCGTTACGAAAGGGACGTCAATTTCAAGCAGTTTTTGGAACGAGGTTCTTGAACACGGCTTGCGGTAGCAGGAAACTTGTAGAAATCGTCACGTGCCCTCTCCATGTGACTTTCTAGCTCTAAAGTATTAAGAAACTAGAAAAAGATAGTTTTCATGGTTTTAGAGGGTGCCAAAGTCGATAGTGAGGTCAAAATGAAAATCCAAGACGACGGCTGCGAAAATTTAAAAATCTTTCGTCATGGGTGTCGTTTTCATGGTTTTCGAAGGTGTTAAAGCCGATAGTAAGGTCAAAATGAAAACTTAAGACAACGGCTGCGAAAATTTAAATATCTTTCATCATGGGTGTCGTTTTCATGGTTTTCGAAGGTGTTAAAGCCGGTAGTGAGGTCAAAATGCAAACTTAAGACAACGGTTGCGAAAATTTAAAAATCTTTCGTCATGGGTGTCATTTTCATGGTTTTCGAAGGTGTTAAAGCCGATAGTGAGGTCAAAATAAAAACTCAAGACGACGGCTGCGAAAATTTAAAAATCTTTCGTCATGGGTGTCGTTTCCATGGTTTTCGAAGGTGTTAAAGCCGATAGTGAGGTCAAAATGAAAACTCAAGACGACGGCTGCGAAAATTTAAAAATCTTTCGTCATGGGTGTCGTTTTCATGGTTTTCGAAGGTGTTAAAGCCGATAGTGAGGTCAAAATGAAAACTTAAGACAACTGCTGCGAAAATTTAAAAATCTTTCGTCATGGGTGTCGTTTTCATGGTTTTCGAAGGTGTTAAAGCCGATAGTGAGGTCAAAATGAAAATCCAAGACGATGGCTGCGAATATTTAAAAATCTTTCGTCATGGGTGTCGTTTTCATGGTTTTCGAAGGTGCCTTGGAATCACCTTAAGTAATGCTAAAGTAGAGATTGAAGAGTTCTCAATTCAGAAACCTGAGGGGCAATTCTCGTAATTTTAAGAACGTTCGCAGTCTGACCTCAGTCTCAATCTGTCAAAAAATACTTCTAATTTCTCTACATTTTGACAAGTTTTTGACATTTGTTTGTCGCCGAGATGAGACTGCGACTAGATTTTGAACCATCTATTCCTGGGTCTGCGTCGATGTCGCCAGACGTTTTCTAGGACCTAAATGGTCCACATGCTGTATAGACCCACATGCTTTATATGTGACTATTTTTCGTCATATCGTTCAGCCGTTTACGTGTGATTGAATAACGTACACACGGCTACACATCAAGCTATGCAAAACCAGTATTGGCTGAACGTTCATTGTGAGAAAATATCATACAAAGTGAGGCCAAGACAAACTGGTTTTGTATAGCTTGACGTGTAGCCGTGTGTACACACACATATTCTTACAAACATTCACATTTTTATCATATTAGTGGTAAGTGTTTTTTAGGCACTGGTACTTCTGGTATACAATAAACAAGATAATAACGTGTTATTGTCCCTCATTACGGTGATTAATAATAATAATATCCCTGGACATTTCACACAGCGCCATCTAGTCCCAAGCTAAGCAACCTAATGCTTGTGTTATGGTAACAAGATGGCTGATAAACTACTTATACACATTTTTTTTTTTTGTAAATACATACATATTATAGATGGAAAAACACCCAGACTCGGAACAAATACATGTAGGTCATACAAATATTTGTTCCCGTGCCGTCAAATTTAAGAAAAAAAGATCTAAAGCCACCATCTATTCAGTTTAAAATATTGTAATAATTTTCAATAAAAGCAGTGCTATTGTAATGAGAACGCCATTCCGCGCGAAAGGAACCGGTAATTGGTCGCCGGACCGGCTGGTATTAGGGTTGGCAGGCTTTCTAATAACTTAGATTTTATTAAAGAAATAATTAAAGAAAGAAAGTACCTTTATTTGCGGCAAACATGACGCATAAAAAGAACACATCTGCCTAGCCTTTTCCCAATTATGTTGGGGTCGACTTCCAGTCTAACGGGATGCAGCTGAATACCAGTATTTTACATGGAGCGACTGCCTAACTAACGTCCACAACCCAGTTACTGGGTAATACGACCTTGGTAAGACTGGTTGTCAGACTTTCGGGCTTCTGACTACCCGTAACGACTGTCAAAGATCCACGAATGACAGCCGGGCAACGGCTTAACGTGCTTTCCGAGGCACGGAGGGGTCTCGGTATGTAAAGATAACCCATCCACAGACCAACCGCGGCAAGCGTAGCTTAACCTGATCGATCGACCTGTGCGGCTGTTATTATTTAGCCACGGGCCCTTCTTTAAAAAGGCTAACGCATAAAAAGAACACAAAGAAAAAGTAGAACTGTTTTATTTACACATAACATCAAGCCTATATGCCCCGAAGTGTTAGGCTGTGGTGTATTTAAGTCCCATGAAATAGGGTGCGAGCCTTTTGCCATCAACCAGGCAAAAATTCAGACTCCGGGCTGCAACTGAGAAATTCCAGATGGGAGAATCCAATACACTACCCGAACTGGGAATCGAAACGGGTTCTACTCCGAAGTAGTATCGGCCGAATGTCCGGCCGTTTCCTGCTACGAAGTTACTATTTGGTTCGGTCGGTTCCGATCCTACACTCCTACACTCTTTCGAATGTTGACTATGGTCCCGACCCAACTGAGCCGATCCGAATTTTTTTCGCATTTTTCAATATTATTCGGTTCGGCCATGTGTCGGTCCGATCCGAACATTCGCACTTTGCACTTCGGAGTAGACCACCAGGACCTCATGCTCAGCAGTAGGGCTGGCGACCACTAGACCAAGGAGGTGTCCAGTGCTAATAAAGTTATCAGCCGATCGATTCTGTAAAAATCTCACCGTGAAAACCTAAGTGAAGTGAGCTCAAAGTGAGCTGTCATTCCACGATGCTAGGGATTGACACTAGTGACATATACATTTGTGTCATAAAAAAAAATCCATTCGTATTCAGCTTGAAACGTCCTTGAAAATAAACTCGACCTTTCACTATCTTGAAGCAGCTAAATAGGTTGGTAGTAAAAAAACTGCATGCTTATCAAGAATAAAAAACTACTAAATAAATTACTTAGCTTCCGCGCGTGTTTGCGGCAATTTTGCATATAATATACTTTTCCATGTACTTGAACATTTTGCAATTACTTACGCGCAGTTAATTAGGCGTACTTCATTAAACCTTTAACGGTAATGAATGGCGGTAACGGAAATTAGTTAAAGAAAGAAAAAGTAATTGCGACTCGTACAGGAAGTCATAAACTAAACTAAACACGGTCAAAAAAAAAACAAATTAATATATACACCGTGATTTTTTAGTCGTCTGACAAAGGTGGTCCACTCAATGTATCCGACATAAAATACCTCTAGGCGTGTTTTTTTTTACCATTAATTAAGATAATAGGTACAAAGAAAAATAAATAATACATTAGAATTATGAAACATCCTGTTAATAATGTTTACGTATCAAACAGTAGAACATACCTAACCATCGCACGAGTCGAGTAGATAGATCTTCGCTCGCAACAGAATGTTTCAACTACGTTATGCATCATAATACTGATTTTTTTTTTCTTTTTTTTCTCTTAAATGCCATTTTTTTTGTTATGAATGTGTAGCAGTCATTGGATACATGAAGTGGGCTGCCGTTGTCAGACGACTAAAAAGTCACGGTGTATAAAAACAGCCGAAAAAAAAAAGAAGAAAGTAAAGGAGTAAAGGCCGTAAGTACCTGTATATCAACAGTGATATGAACCCACTCACCTACTGAGTGATCTCGACAGCAGGCGAGACCTCTAATCTGTAATCTAATCATAAATATAAAATACTTTTTACGGTCGCGAATCATATTTTGTTTAATGTACAACCTGACAATGACCTGCAAATTCCAAAAAACTTCTGAAAATTTCAATTTCGCGGCTACCCTAGCCCTTCCCCCTTAAATCAAAATAAATAGTTATGTCATCTGGTACACTGTTCCAGTGTCCTGATACCTGCTATCCACTAAATTCGAAAATCATACTAATATTATAAACGTGAAAGTTTGTATCGATGGATGGATGAATGACTCTTTCACGCAAAAAGTACTGAACGGATCTTGATGAAACTTTACAATAATATAGCTTATAATCAGAATAACATATAGGATACTTTTTATTCCGATATTCCCACGGGATCGATGTTTATGCGGGTGAAACCGCGGGGCGCTGCTAGTAGAACACAATACCTGATTTAACGGATGCATAACCAAGGGTACCTAGTGAAACAGATCATAAATCTCATGGCCCAGTGCAACCTGACTAAGTATTAATCTATACTCCCCATAATTCACCTTGAAAATGTCCAGATACTCCATTATAGATCAGGACATTAATATTGAGACCGGCCCACACAATTTATATCGCAGTCCGTCCCTGGAGTAGGGAGGCAATTTTGCAAACAAATTCCCTTTAGGCTAGGATTCCAGATTTTGGATAAAACAATTTGTTAGCGTGACGGATAAGTTAACCGGTGCCAATGGCATACTCATTAATTAGATAATAACATCATCAGGGTTGTTATCCCCGAAGGAAGTAAGTTTTGTTTTGGAGCGCAGTATTGTGTGCCATCCAATAACGTAAAAAAATATGTAAGAAATTCTACATCCTATATAAATATATGTATGTGTACCCTTTCATGTCGTATCCTTGTCCTTTTTAACCCACAGAAAATTCCGCAAGCAACATTTTTTCGCCAGGTTAAAATATTCGCATGACCCAACTTCGGTATAAAATTCCTGATACCATCCATGCTCACAAAGTAATTAAAATCTATATACTTATAATAAATCTGTAGAAGTGAAAATTCTGTACATTGAAAATATCATAAAAAATAAATGGCAGGGGGTGTTACTAGACCCGACACCGAACCCAAAAATGTGATTAAAAAAATTTTTGTCTGTCTGTCTGTCGGTCTGTCTGTCTGTCTGTTTGTTCAGGCATCACGCAAAAACTACCGGTTCGATTACGATGAAACTTGGTATAATTATTCTTTAATATCCTGGGCACAACACTGGGTACTTTTTATGCCGGAAAAGTATAAACAAAAAGTATAAAAAAACAAACTTAATTTTGCGGTTCGATCCCTAGACCCGATTACTGTTCCAACCGCAAATAATAAGTTTGTCGTAGGTTACGTCACCCGCAATGCACAGCTATTAATAATAAGTATTTAAAGTCGTCGAAAATTTACCACTGACGGGACAAAAAGGGGTAATTCAGTTTTTAAGGGGAGGATTTGAACTTGAAACTGTATGTTACATTTTCACGCCTAAACCACTGAACTTCTGATTTGGTATAGAGATAGATGGCATCCTGGGGAAGCACATACATTTTATCCTGTTAGCAGGTTCCCGTGGGATAATTTCCGACATCCACGCGGGCGAAGCCGCGGGCAGAAGCTAGTTCTACATAAATTAAAATAATGGTTCTTTTTGTTTAACGGTTTCGTGTAAAAGCTTGTTTTTAGGTGGATATTAAAGTGGATAGCTGATAAATAAAATGCTTGGTTTGGATGATTTTACTTTAGTCATCACCATCTGTCTAGCCTTTTCCAGTATCGTCTGCAGCTGAACACCAATATTTTACATGGATCGACTGCGTATCTGACCTACATCATATACCTCTTGGTAAGACTGTTTGTCAGACTGTCGGGCTTCTGACGACCCGTAACTACTGCCAAGATTCACGAATGACAACCAGGACCAAGCAACGGCTTGACGTGCTTTCCGAGGCACGGAAGAGTCTTGATATGTAAAGATGGTCACACATCTACGGACCAACCGCAGCAGACGTGGCTTAATCTAATAGATCGACCCGTGTGGCGGTTTTTACTTAGCCACAAGCCCCTCTAATGAATACTTCAGGTACTGTTTCTAATCGACATCGATAGATTACTCTCATTTTCGTCAGCTCAACGTCCGAACATGAGCAGTGCTGAAGCCAATTTCCGGCCAAATGTTTTCTATTTGTTGAAGTTCTCAGTAGCAGCTCTCGGCTGGTGTTTGTAATTGTGCTTGATAAATAGCATTAGGGTTACCCCAAATTACGTCATGTAACTGAACACTATCATTCACAAAAAATTAGAATGATTAAAAGAAGTGTACCTACACTTCTTTACAGGGTTAAATTAAATTAGCTAGCGAAACATTAGAGCTTTCATTAGACCGTGTATACCCTATTTGCATGTGACAAGAATAATGTATGTATGTAACATGATACCACGTAATGTTCTATATCAGTAAATTGCTAATTTGATGACTAATCAGAACCATTAGGCATTAATGAAGGCAAACGCTGTAATTTTGGCAATAAATCGACACCGATTGTTACTGTGTGTGGCAGAGCTATTATTAGTGGTAATTATGAATCATTTTGAATTACTAGGGACTGTTGTTTGTTCGAGGCTGTTTAGATGAGGGTAGGTACTGTGCCCGGGCGTATATGTCAGATAATATTTACAATTAGGTTCATACCTTTAGTCACGTTTGTTGCAGCCCTTCGTCTCAGAGTAGTTGGATAGGAAACAAAGACCTCATCTAGTTTTTAAAATATGAGTGACTTGTAAAATTGTTTGTAAAAAGCTACTTAAATCATTTACTATAATTTACATGAGGCAGAGATGACGTTCTACAAAACTGATGAATACTGTAGATAATGTGCTACAGGGTAAAGAACGGACTTTAAGCCTTAATAAGTAACTATTAATTACAGGCCTACCTATTACCTATGTACTCTAGCTTGTTAAGGAAAATAAGTCATAACCGTAAAGTTACTAAATGGTCAATAAACATTTAAACGACTTCCGTAATGGGGAAGGTTCTCATTTCGTTGCGTATCTTTATTAAGAATCTAAATAATTCCGTTTATAATATTTTAAAATCCAAATCTGCCAATCTGAATGTTGTTGTACTGTCAATTAAAAGCATTGTCTATTTTATTTATTTATTTTACCATTTATGTACAGACGCCAGCACATCAAGCTACTACAATCTGTCAAATTTCTTTAATAGATTTTCAACTTTATTGCTAAACCATTAAGGTTCAAGGTTGATTGGGAAAATGTGAAAGTTTCGGGTAGCTTGACCTGCTGGCATCTGTACACACATATATAAACAGACATTGAAAAACAGAACAGAGATGTAACAATAGATGACAACAATAGAGTTGACAATAGATACAGAGATGTAGACAGCGTGTGATAGAGCAAAGGAGACAAAAAAATAAAACATACAAACAAAAAAACAATTCACTTAATAAAAAAACTAAACAAAAATTACGAGAATACATACAAATAAACACACATAAATACTTCGCAAATAAATATTACTAGAATGATAACATTACAAGGCACAGAACATAAAATTAAATTACTTGCAATATGTCAGCTAGCCACGCCAATATACCAACTATAATATTTTTTTTATTTTTTATATAATAATGTCTGACTTTGTATTTGTATTGGACTGTACCTATTTAACCAGATACTATATTATTGACATGCACGCCGAACTCCAGAGACATTGTGACTAAATTATTATTCATATTTAATTCCCATTCGTTTTCTATCTGTTTACATATTAGACAAAATAAACTTCACATGCCATAACACAGGCTAAATAGAATATAAGACCGAATAATGTAACATGATAAACCATCGATTGTAATTACTCTATTTAAATGTGAATAAATGAATTTGAATGAATGGAATGATTAATATTTATATACATGCGGTTCGGCGCCGCGCCGGTGCGGCTCCGGCGTTATGTACAGTCAGCGTCAATAATATCGGAACGAAAAGACTGTTCAAAATGATCTAAGCAACTATGAAAATGAAATATTAACTCAATGACACAAGGAATATTTCAGAATGAAGACAGTACACGACAACTGTCATTCTGAAAAGCACTTTATCCAATTGAGATAAAGTTTAATTTTCTTAGTTGTTGAGATCATTTTGAACAGTCTGTTCGTCCCGATATTTTTGACGCTGACTGTACAGGAATCCTTTGTCCGGGCCATTGCCACTGGGCCACCAGTACTACACTATTCCAAAAACCTAAGCAAAAAACGCAACAACGCAAAAAAAAAATTGCCGTCTTTTCTATCTCCACAACTGTCAATCGCCAACCCTAACCAGAAGAAAATTATTGTTGCAAATGGAATCGCAGAGGCGCGAACTGGGAGACTATTGTATGGAATTAACGCCTAAATTGAAAGGGAAACGCTAGTACCTACCTACTGCCAGCTATATAGTACTGCTGCCTGGTGCTAATCGTTCCCTTTGTGTGATGAACTGTTGAGAGATAAGACTTTGTTTGCTTGTCCTGTTTGTTCGAAAGTGGCGTTGGGTTAATTAGGTTTAATAGGGGTTTTGATTTATTGCTGCTTCGTTGCTGGAAAATGATAAGCTAAAGAGGTGGAAAAATACTTTCTTGATGGGTTGTGAAAGGAAATTAAGGATCATGTTAGGAGGCTGTGGCGGCATCTACATCGCCACATGCGAACTACGCATCACACTGACGTCATGCAAAATCCTGCATCGCGCAAGCAGAGTTTACCGCGCAACTAGAATATATATGACGTCCCGACATCAATCGTCGGGCAGTAGCCCACCAGACACAACACACGTCTGGTCTGAAGATACTTCCTTTTCGATGAGTGAACTTTACACTATTCCTCATAATATACGTATAAAGTATTGGCATAAATAAGCCAACCTTGCCAATACTTTATTTTACTATCAGATTAGATTATATAATTATTGAATCATCCAATAACCATAATATCCAATAACTCTGACTCATCCAATTAACGCAGAATGAGTCGTTTGACATGTCAGATTGTCACAAAACAGAAAAGAATGGCATACAAGGGAATAAGCTTATTGCATCAGAACGAGGGATGGGATGACGAAGAGTGAGATAAACCAATTGCGTCGTAAAAGAAACTCTTACAAAAGTTCTTTTAAAAAGCTATTGCTAATGAAGTGAAATGAGGTCATGCCAGTAAATTAATAATTAACAAAGACAAGGGCATTCGTGGATCTTTGACAGTCGTTACGGGTAGTCAGAAGCCCGAAAGTCTGACAACCAGTCTTACCAAGGGGTATCGTATTACCCAGTAACTGGGTTGTGGAGGTCAGATAGGCAGTCGCTCCATGTAAAATACTGGTATTCAGCTGCATCCGGTTAGACTGGAAGCCGACCCCAACATAGTTGGGAAAAGGCTAGGCAGATGATGATGTTGATGAAGGGCGAAGATTGAACTTTACAAGAGACTGGTAATTCATGACGTGACAATAATATTATAACGATTCCCGAGTCGGATGCGGGCCGTATTAAGTTTATTTGAAGTTGTACACACGGCTACACGTCAAGCTATACAAAACCAGTTTGTCTTGGCCTCACTTTGTATGATATATGTTCTCACAATGAACGGTCAGCTAATACTGGTTTTGCATAGCTTGATGTGTAGCCGTGTGTACAGTTTTGTACTCGGTTCTAACTTAGAATCGTCCTCTGGAGAATTGTGTTTTGGAGTCGTTAGTATGTCCTATGATTCACTCTAACTGCTTGACTTTGGTTTAGCAACAAAGTATGGAATCGCCGCGCCGGCAGATATAGGTCATATATTAGAAAGGTGTGGTCATATGTGAAGGTGTGGTATAGACTATCAGACTGAACAACTTTCTCCATGGCACCAACATCGTAATCGCGAAAAAATTATCAACTGTCCCCTCAAAACTTCAATACCTGCTCAACCCAAGTGTATGGGACGGCTGATCAGAGACAGAACTGAAACTCAGATAATTACGTACGGTCACCAAAGGAGATAAGTGACCAGGGTTTTAAGAAGTTTAGTAAGAAACCGCTGGGTGTTTTCGAATGAAATTTAATTTAATTAATAGAACACAAACAGTTTATTTATCAAATTCAATTTCATTCAAAAACACCCATCGGTTTCTTACTAAACTTCAACCATATCCGACGCCCTGATTACTTATCTCTTTTGTTGACTATATCTACACTAATTACGAGTCGTAGGCAAAGTCAATCATGTAGACAGCACAGGTACAGTCGATAAAGAAGAAAATGCACCCTAACCACAAAAAACCAATTCATAATAAAATATTTAAAAAAATCATATTATTATTTCCTTTATTTCACGTAAATACTTACAAATTACATTTTTAAATATTTTTATAAACAAAAAGATAATAAAACATTTTAAAGATATCAAAAATAGTAGCCCACCGGTATCGGGAACAGGGTCAGGAAATACACTGCCGAGCAATGAAAAAGTTCCACCCATAAAATGCCGACAAACACCTTAATATCTCCTAAGACATATAAATATAGCGGGATCGTCCGAAAGGGTTACCGCTGCCCTGGAACTTAAAGGGCTAAGGACAGAAGGGAACACGGGTGGGTTTTAGTCAGTAAGAGTCTGACACTCCCTTCCGCACCACCCAGAGCGGGAGGGGTCATTTTATGATTTAGATATAATTTAAAATTTGAACACAATATTTACGTTTTTAGTTGGTAATATTCTGATGCGTTGTTAAATGTACGGACGCCAGCAGGTCAACCTACCCGAAACTGTCAGATTTTCCCAATCAACATTGAACCTAATGCTTTGGCAATAAAGTCGAAAATCTATTAAAGAAATCTGACAGATTGTAGTAGCTTGATGTGCTGGCGTCTGTACTTCAATATTGCAGACGGCGTCATTATCATTAAGCTAGCCTGTCCCGTTTAGGAGTATTTTGGTGCTATGTCACTGGAACTTTTTCATTGCTCGCGAGTGTATTATTCTTAAATTATTAAAGCCTGTGATGTCCCACTGCAGGGCAAATGCCTCCCTACTCTTTTTCCACTTCTCTCTGTTTAAAGCTGCTTAGGACCAGTTCTTGTTGAAGGAGTCCAGCTCATCCCGCCATCTCCGTTTGGACCTGCCGCGATGTCGCTTAACGTTAAGAGGCACCCACTGGGTCTTAAATTTAGCCCATTGTCGTCTGACATGCGGCAGATGTGTCCAGTCCATCTGAAGGCGTATTCTCGTAATTTAAAATGTTCAAAATCTAGTCGCAGTCTCATCATCTCAACGACAAACAAAATGTCAAAATCTTGTCAAAATGTAGGGAAATTAGAAGTATTTTTTGACAGATTGAGACTGAGATCAGACTGTGAACGGTCTTAAAATTACGAGAATTGCCCCTCTGAAATCATAACCACAGTTTTTTTTTTCACCGGAAGCCACGAGGCTTCCACTTTTAAAATATTAAATTAACAATATTTTCTCAATTCCCTTTGCCGTCCATAGCATAATCTCGTTAATACTAAATGTATCGGAACCCAAGCCGCGGAAACTGATTTATCATTCCTTAATCCGTTTATAATACAATATTCAGTAACTTAACACCTTGGCCCGATTCTAGTGTGTGCCAAGTTTTGAGATATTGGGACTAAACCTACTGCATACATGAATAATTTAAGACCGTGGAAGGTCTAGCTGTTTACTGGCTTGGCCTTTCCTTAAGGTTTTTGATTCATTTATAGGCCGACCGCTTAACTGAGACATTGCCTGAGGTAGCTGCGCGGTGTGGGAGGGGTGATAGTTGTCACAAGTTGACGAATCACTGAGCTCTCGCATCACGTCACCGCACCCCTCCCGCACCGCGCTGCTACCTCAGGCAACGTCTTAGTTATGCTTTTGGTCTATAGTATACTTGCCCATTATATAGAAACTGCATATTAAAATGGCTACATAATATGATAACCAAGCGACGTATTTACTGACTGAGCCAATATATATACGTCCGGCGCACCCCTGCGCAATCAGCGAGTCCTCTACGCTGATTGGCTAATCACAACGATGGCAATCCAGAGTCATAACATCAAAGGGTTCTCACAAGAAAAATCTGATATTCTTTTTGATATCTATCGCAAAACTCACTGCGCCATTCTTTGCGTCCATGAGACCCAAAGCCGGCCACTCAAACTCAAACTCAAATCATTTATTTCAATTACATAAACCATTTCAGGCACTTTTGAATTGTCAAAATTAAATAGTCGGTCAGTTAGTCAGAAAGTTGAAGCTAGTTACCCATTCTAAAACGTAGATCTCTTTGGAGAAGAACGGGCAAGAAACTCCAAGGACACTCTTTTAAATCAAGATATTATTACAAAATCCTGGGTACATTATTCTTATTGCTTCTATATGTGAGAACAATGAAAAAAATAAACAATTTAAAATATAAAATTAAAAATAAGCCCTGGCAGTTTCCCAGCCCACATATCCCTGGACGTACGATCATCTTGATCTGGCTTAATTCCTATATATAATATGTAGCGGTATCTACAACGCCACATGTGAACTACGCGTCATACTGACATCACACAAAATCCTGCATCTCGCAAGAGACCGTGCAACTAGCATATATACAACGGCCCGACATGAATCATTGGGCAGTTGCCCGCCAGACATATTACCCATCTGGTCGGAGGATACTCCCTTTTCTATGGAGGATGAGTGAACTTTACACCCTGTTCCTCATGCCTCTATACATAATTACAAAACTGAATTTATAAAACGTCGTCGTCTTTTGAATCCTTATACTTTTCCACTGTAGTTGCTACCTGTACATTTGTGACGTACTTACTCCAAGCATACTCCAAATAAGAGACGTTCTATTAGACTGACATAAAACATGACTCAAACATCTCATCTCAAAGATTACGAATTTGAAATGGAAATACATATTTACGACTAAATAAATATGAATGTCAGGGACTATATGAAATGGGTACAGTCATAACGTTTGAGTAGTGAGACGTGACGTCAGAGTTGTGGGTGTCGAAGAGTTGATTAAGAAGTTATTTCAGCCGGTCTCACTGCGAAAACTTTGGTGAAGTCAGCTATCATTGTAGCTGATGCTAGGGATTGACACTATTAACTTTTACACCTTTGTTGTATTATAGTTAGATGCGCCCTAATTGTTGCAATAGGGAAATATTAGTTAGCCGGAGTCTGCCTTTTTTTTTGATCCGGTGTGGAATATCCTCACGGAGGGGTCTGTCAGACCCTTACTGACTAAAGACCACCCCGGTGTTCCATTTCACACTACCTACGCCGGAGGTCGCGGGAACGTACGATCCTTCCGCAACCCCCAACTGGTGCCCATCACTGCGGGCCTCCTCCCCCAGCGACGTCTAAGAGGAGCGCGCGTAGAACACTACGCGCCGCTACCTCGGGTCCTGATGTGTGGGGGGCGACGGACGTCCCCGAGTCCGTCGCCCCTGGACCCTTTTAGGGGGGCTGGGAGAGAGCGTTGTCCGCCCTCCGCCGACGCCCGGTGCGCCTGCTGCGGGCCGGGTGAGTGAACGAGATCTCACTCTCCCTTTGAGCAGGCGATCAATGCTCACGCTTCTCTGTATGTGAAGAGTCCTTTGTCATGCAGTAGGACAATAATAGCCTGGTAATTGTAAAATGTTGTCAGATATCTATCGCCGTCTTCGAAGTTTCCCAGCAAATTTAATTTGACCTCCACATAATCAACCTGTAAGGTTTGGTAACCTTACAGGTTGATTATGTGGAGGTCTACTGATACACAGACCTCCTCTTAATCAGCTGAGAGGGAGTGGGCTCTAATCCACCACGCGTGCCCAGTGCGGATTGGTAGATGTCACATGTCTTCGAATTTTTAGTTCTACGACATGCCGTTTGTTGAGAGCAATGGTGATGAAATAGTTTACATAAATTAAAGCGCCTGACTGAATTTGACATAATAACCCTTCCATCAACGCTATATGAGCGAAAAGAAAGAAATAATTTATGAATGTCGCGATGATGTAACGGAAGTAATTTATTTAATTCGGATGTAAACTAAGGACACTTTTTAATTTAAGTCACGCGACATTACTTCAAAAACATGAAATTGCTGCACGAAAACTTTCATATTCAGTAACTAATCAGAACACGCTCTAATCTGTCTAAAACATAACATCACGACTTTATTCCTTAGAGAGGTAGGCAGCGGTGTGTTTGTACACCTCAGTTAAGTTTAAGACCCATAATTATAACAAGTGACGAGGGGCTTGTGGTTAAGTAATAACAGCTGCACGCGTCAATCGATTGCCGCGGTTGGTCCGTGGATGGGTGACCATTTTAAATATCAAGACCCCCCATGCCTGGGGAAGCACGTTAAACCTTTGGTTCCGGCTGTCATTCGTGGATCTTTGGCAGTCGTTACGGTTCGTCAGAAGCCCGAATATCTACCAAACTAGTTTTACCAAAGGGTATCTATTACCCAGTAACTGGGTTGTGGAGGTCAGATAGGCAGTCGCTTCATACAAAATACTGGTATTCAGCTGCATCCGGTTAGACTGGAAGCCAACCCCAACATAGTTGGGAAAACGCTAGGCAGATGATGTTAAAAAGCGATGAGCCTATTGATTACAATCTAGTTGCAACTACCGAATACTTATTCTAAAATAGCAATTATCCAGCTCCTGAAGATATATCAATAACTTACACAATTTTTACTCAAGGCACTTCTCCAAATAGTTTTATTCTTTGCACCGATTTATATATTTGTAAACTCCGCCTTGAGTTTTAACTCAAAAGGGAGTTCCGTTTTAAGTAAAAACTCGACGCGAAGTTTACAGAGAGTTTTTTATTTTTGCTCTTTCAACATATTTTTCCAAGAAGTACAAATTTATGAATACGGAACGTAACTCGTAATCATGTCGACATACATTTTAAATTGGTAAAAAATTAAATTGCGTTGGAGAGGAAATAATATGGGTACTAATATTTCCAATTATGACATGGCTTATACTCCCTTTTTTTTTTTTGGGTAGGAAATCATCGAATCACCCCTCCCGCTCTGGGCGGAGCGGAAGGTTGTGTCAGACTTTTACTAACTAAAACCCACCCGTGTTCCTTCAGTTGCCTGTGCCAAGGGCCACGGTACCTCTTTCGAATAACCCGCAGCCCTGGCGGCGGCTTATACTCCCTCAGTCGTTCAACGTAGATCTGGGCCCGTCCGAAATTATGTAGGTCTAAACTTCGGAGTAAACCCTACACCCGATTAATTAATTTTTTCGGACGGGTAAAGACACATCGGGTGCAGGAATAACTGTCAAATCGTTGTGTCAGTTATTCTTAGGTCGGGTACTAAACTAATCTTCTCGTATCTGTCCGTAGTTGATACGGTGTAGGAATCGGCTGAAACTAATTTTATGCATAGGGAGTAGATCTCCTGATGTGGAGATTGAACCAAAGACCCCATGCGACCAATGGACTGATAAGGTACTCAAGGATATAAAATCAGGCACTACCAATGAGTGCTAAGCAATGCTTAAGGATGTGGCGGCATCTACATCGCCACCTGCGAAGTACGCATCATACTGACGTCACGCAAAATCCTGCATCGCGCAAGGAGAGTTTACCGCGCAACTGGGATAAATGTCCCGTCATCAATCGCATCGCAAGCAGTTGCCCACAACACCCGTTTGGTCGGAGGATCCTCCCTTTTCTATAAAGAATGAGTGAGCTTTACTCCCTGTTCCTTCTACCTTTATAAGTACGTAAAGATGAAAACGTCTTTTTTTTGCAGCCCATCTTTAACCACACCTTTTTTTGTTTCACAGGAAGACATGGTGTGCCTGTCGTGCACAGCGACAGGCGAGAGAGTGTGTCTGGCTGCCGAGGGCTTCGGTAACCGACACTGCTTTCTGGAGAACATTGCCGACAAGAATATACCGCCCGACCTGTCGCAATGCGTCTTTGTCATCGAGCAGGTGAGTTTTAACATTAGCCTTAACAATTATATTACTGACTAAGCCTTGACTGAGGGACAAACGTGTCTTGACAGGTGTCTTCAGGTGTCGCAACTCATCTCATCTCAGACAGGCATTTCTGTTGTCGATCCAATCATGTCATCCGAAGAGCTAGTGTTGCTTAGTATTGCATGAGTAACTTTATTTCGTTGCTCGACTGAAACCGACACAGCAACAAGGCACTGGGCAATAAATCGTGCGAATTCCGGAGACGTCGCGCGACATCGTCTGTTGTCACTTGACGTCACTGGCTAATTATGTCTTCGAATGAATACGCGTCTTAGTTCATTGTAAGCCATCATTTCGTCCTTCCCGAAAATTATTCAGATAAGATATACCGGCCAAAGTTTGTAACATTCAATTAATCACTTTTTGTCTGTGTTCTCAGGCGCTGTCAGTAAGAGCTTTGCAAGAGTTGGTGACGGCTGCCGGATCAGAAACTGTAAGTTTATGGTCAACAATTTTATCACATAAATGTACATCAAGTATTCCATAATTATATGTACCTACCTGTAAGATTAACATTTTGAAAACCTTTCCGAAGTATAATAATGCCACCCTATGAATAATTTTCAATTATATTTTTGACTAAACTACACTTTAAATATTATTCTAATAAGGGTTGGTTTCACTATTAACTTTAGTAAAGTATTATTGTATTGTATTAGTAGAATGTTATTTTGAGTTGGAATAGTGATTTTATGTTTGATTTTATAGTGGCCGCCATCTTCTTTCTTGTTTTTCTTTATTTATTT
Source organism: Apamea sordens (assembly GCA_945859715.1). Taxonomy (NCBI): domain Eukaryota; kingdom Metazoa; phylum Arthropoda; class Insecta; order Lepidoptera; family Noctuidae; genus Apamea; species Apamea sordens. The sequence goes on along the minus strand of OX244009.1, from coordinate 6,814,237 downwards.
TCTTCCCTTTTGGTACAAGGAAATGGTGAAACGAATTCCTGATTTCCTATAAAGATTTCTAAAGGCAAATCTTATGTATGATTTTATACACTCCATATATTTTATTTATTATTTAATCTTGTGTTTTAACAAATATGAATATTTTTTATCCTCTTGTGAATAATTCCGTTTTACGTATTGCGATCGTGTTTTAAATTTTTCCAGGGAAAAGAGAACTTAGTGAGTATATCTGCCTATCGGTAAAACTGCATGCTGTATCATTTACGTTTTTTTGGCTAATTGGTAAAAAATCTGGCTACTTTTGAATTTTCCAAATTTTTCTGACAAAATTTTATTGCCTAACATTTTTTTTTTATAATACGTGGTTTAATTTTAAACTTCATTATGTGATCGCTAATAAAACTTACTAATTTATTAGTTTTATAAAATGATACCATCTATTTATTCTTTATAATTTTGGAATATGCCAAAAATATTACAGATTTCTTTTTGCTAGATTTTTTGTAATTAAAATGGAACGAATATCTTTTCAATTAATCATTTTGAAATCGGTCTCGAGACCCTAATTACTTTAGAATGCGAAACAGACAGCACAAAAGTTAACCCTGAAAAGGTGTTTTGTTATTTCGGATTGACCTTGACCTCCCTAGTCATTTTCAAAATATTGCATACTTACATAATATAATCAAAATCAAAAGTCATTTATTAAAATTAGGCTGAGAATCAGCATTTTTTGGACATCAAAATTCCCTAAAACAGTCCCCCAAAACGCCTGCCCCTCATATTATCTTCCTAGTGCATTAGCTGGAAAGAAGTGGCGCAACAAACTCCCCAGCAGCATAGTCTGTTCAGTTAGAAGAACTTGATTCTATACAATAAAAGATGGTATAGTTATTATTTTAGAAATTGTTTTCTATTTCTATCGCTAATCCTTCGCATGTGTATTTTATTAGTTTAGAATAATTGAATCTTCCCGTTATTAACAATAATAATTTACTGTAAATAGTAAGTATATTACTTTAAATATTTTTATTAAGATATATTTGGATTTTATACAACATTAACAGGTTTTATAAAATTGATAATAATGCTATGAATATAGGTAATTACGTAGAAAATATATGTATATATTTTTTTAAATTTGATATTTCGTAAAAAGAAACATTTAAGCTATTTATGAATTTTCAAATTGTTAAAGCCACTTTTGGAATTTTATTAATGTAGTAGGTATACCCAAGCGGTATCGTGTTACCCAGTAACTGGTTTGTGGAGATCAGATAAGCAGTCGAGATCGCTCCAAGTAAAATACAGGGGGTCTACTCCGAAGTGGTAAATGTATCGTCTATCAACCGAATGTTCGGCCGTTTCCTGCTACGAAGTTACTATTTGGTTCGGTCGGTCCCGATCCTACACTCCTACACTCTCGAATATTGACTTTGGTCCCAACCCAAGTGAGCCGATCCGAACTTTTTTCGCATTTTTCAATAATATTCGGTTCGGGTATGTGTCGGTCCGATCCGAACATTCGGCCGATACGATACATTTACCACTTCGGAGTAGACCCCCTTTTTTTTTTTTTTTTTTTTTTTTTTTTTTTTTTTCTCGCTGAGAAATGCTTTATGCATCCCCGTCTCGCGGGGGACCGAGACGGGGTATGTGGGACTCCCTGTCGGAAAGGACAGTATACCCACTAAAACTCAGCGGTGTTCCTACAAACGCCGTAATGGGAGGGCTATGGGAAATCAATACTTCCACGGTCCTCCCGCCGGCACGGTTCTAGCCTCTGCCCGCGACGTATAAATAAGTAAGCGCAAAATTTCTTATTCCCCCGCTCCCCCCCCCGTCGCATCGCGTTATCACTTCATTTGCGCTTAGCGTTTTTATTTACTCCTCGTCAATATACGGACACTCGGTGTAAAAAAAAATACATGGTCCTTCGAGCCGGATTGGTCGGGAGTGTTTGTGGTAGTCGCCGGTGGTGGTAGTGAATTACCACCCTTCGCGTCAATACTGGGCAGTGGATCGCTGTCCAGAGCAGCCCCTTCAGCGGGCACCAAGTGAAGTGCTCAAGAGCTGAAGGTGGAACCGGAAGCCTTTTTTTTTTTTTGCTCTGCTGCTAAATGTCTTAGCGTGATGTTAAAACCTTTCTTAAGAACTGGGAATTTTTTCTAAATCAAAATTTGACCAATAAATACTTCCAGAGACCAGCGCGTTCAAACTCTTTAACTTTATTATTAGTATAAAAATATGCTATAGACAGATAGAATTTGTCTTAAGTTCAAAGTCTTCAAATTCTATTATATTAATAGAGCTGTCTTAACCCAATTATAAATAGCTCCCGAGGCGCGAAATAATATCGCCTAGTTAGCATTCTAAAGGCACAATTAAAATGGCTGCCATAAGTCGCCCTAGCTAAACGTTCTATGCCAAATTATTGTCATTCAACAAAAACGGATTGACAGTGATGTATGGGTCTGTTAGATCTGACCATCATTATTTTTGGATCGTTCATAATTCGATTAAGGTCAAACTGAAAGATGGGACTGACTTTTGATAGACAATTCAGTTAATGTTGTATGTACCTAATAGGAAAGTTTTAACTGTTATTTACATATTTTTCTTGGATTTCTGCTTAAATTTGTTTGATGGATTAATTGATTATTTCGATTAAAGGCTGATTTCTCAATCGACAGATCATTTTTATTCGTGGAATAAAATTGACGTGTGATTTTGTATGGAGGAACTGTCAAAAATTCAAAATTATTCCTCGAAAAATATTTATCTGGCGTTGGAAAAATCAGCCCTGAGAAATGTTGCTTTTGCCTTTTATTTCCAAGGAATAAAAAAAAGCTGCGATAAGCAAAATGTTCTTCTACTCTTCTTTCTCTATTCCAGGGTAAAGGCACCGGTTCTGGGCATCGTACTCTATTGTACGGCAATGCCATCCTTCTACGTCATCTCAACAGTGATATGGTACGAATAAGTGGTTTTTTATCCGATAGTATTTAGCAAAAGATCTTATACTTCATACGTTGAAGCAACTTAAAGTGCGTCACGTCATAAAGTTGTATTATTAAAAAATTACAATATGATTTTTGAACGGCTTGTTTGCGCAAGTTGGTCAAACAACAGCCTCCACAAAGCCTACCAAGCGATATCTCATGTATTATCGCTTGCATAATTGGGTACCTTGAACTCATTACCTTCCAAATACCTTAGAAAAAGATTTAATAAATAAATGCTACTGCATTCAATAAATCCAATGCAAACGTACCACCACAACACTTATTTAAAATTTTTGGTTCCTTAACTAAGGTTCCCGTGATGCCCCTTATCAGCAGCCGTTACCAAAAGGGCTCTCTTAGAAATCTGCCGAAAAAATGGAAAGAAAAATAAGCCTCAATAAACAAAACTGGCGTATCTAATAAGGCACATTTTCCCAATGCCCTTTGTCCTTTCCTCAGATGCGCTTTGACTTGCGCTGGTAGTTTTAATGTCTTCAAATTTTTCTTCTTAACGTATCAATGGCAAAAAGTTTAAACATCTATGGCCCAAAATTCAGCTGTGCTAACTCCGCTCACTGACGCAGCCATACGATCACATCTTCACATTGACTGCTAAAAATTCAACTCTGTATTGTAATTCACAGTACCTGGCCTGCCTGTCGACGTCATCATCTCAGGACAAGCTGGCCTTCGACGTGGGTCTACAGGAACATTCTCAAGGTGAAGCCTGTTGGTGGACCCTGCATCCTGCCAGCAAACAGAGGTAATGTATCTTTATTTCTAAGAAATCCGTGTGGATGTCCTGTCCCATGGTGGCAATTTTTTGGGGTTTTCGCTCGCCAGTGTTCACCTTCATTTTTTTTTTTCTTTTATGGCCAACCAACAATTGTTTACACAGCTAAAATTATAAAATAATGTTTAATTAAAATGTAACGTTAGTGTAACAATTTCTTATAGGTTAGCACCGCATGCCAATTTATCTATTCTTTCTACAAGCTATAGCCAATCTGACGCGATGGTTGATGATGAAAGCTTAGTGTTATGATGCTAAACAGTTATGATGTTTAGGGCATCATCAGCTTAGTGGTGATGAAAACCTTTGATGAATGATGCCATTTCTCAAGGATAAACATTGGTGTGATTTAAGGGTTAAACATAGAAATATACTCGTAGGTATAACCTCATATAGAAGCAATAAGAATAATGTACCCAGGATTTTGTAATAATATCTTGATTTAAAAGAGTGTCCTTGGAGTTTCTTGCCCGTTGTTCTCCATAGAGATCTACGTTTTAGAATGGGCAACTAGCTTCAACTTTCTCACTAACTGACCTACTATTTAATGTTGACATTTCAAAAGTGCCTGTAAATGATTTAATTGAAATAAATAATTTGAGTTTGAGTTCATCATCAGCCTATAGCTGAATGAGAGTATTGTATTAAATGATCTGCGATTAGATGGTCCTATATTGGTTTACGCCTATCCAAAAATCGAATGCTAAACTGAACTGTATGATGATGTAGGACGGATCAAAATTCTATAAAATAAATACCTGCATATTGTTAACAGATCTGAGGGTGAGAAGGTCCGAGTCGGAGATGACTTGATTCTCGTCTCCGTGGCCACTGAAAGATACTTGGTAAGTATATTCTTTAACTTCAATTCTGTGCTTATCAACAGCCAATCAGGTGATTTCTAATGCTAAGCACTGCTTAATAAAACTGCCTATACCAAAGCGTTCCAGCTCTGGTCAAGATGTATTAATACTGTATTTAATAAGCCCGGAATACACATGCCTGTAACTTGCACAAAAGTATGCAAGTAACTTGCATGCGCCATTAAGAGTTGAGCTGCACGATTACTGACAAATGCGTGCACTGACTGGACAGGTCCACTCAATCTGTCTGGTTCTTTCCTCAAAAGACTATTTTAGACATTAATCTACATGGTCTTCACATGCTCTGACCAAGATTATGTCTGGACTTTAAAAGAGACTGTGACCTCTGAGTTTGTTTCGGCCTTTCTTCTCAGCGTAGTCAGATAGGAAACGCCGACCTCATCTAGTTTTTCAAATATGATTGACGTGTAAAAGTGTTTGTACAAACCTGCTTACAGAAATAAAATCATTTATCATTATGGTATTCACCAATCAGGAAGTTGTTGTGGCACATGGCATGCAAGCGTCTTGCATACTTTTGTACAAGTTATAGTCTTGTGTATTCCGGGCTTAAAGGAACCTGTGTTGCTTTATTTTAATGTAATTTTGTTTAGGAGAGGCATCTTTACGCAGTGACCCTTTTATTTTATCTACATACACATAGGAATTTCCAACATTTAGGGCCGTATTATAGAACCTCAAGACTCAAGCATTACTTAAAACTAGTTTCAACCCATTAAAGTACTCCTTGCGTTTTGAGTTAATACAGACGCCAGCACGTCAAGCTACCCGAAACTGTCAAATTATCCCAATCAACCTTGAACCTAATGCTTTAGCGATAAAATTGAAAATCTATTAAAGAAATTTGACAGATTGTAGTAGCTTGATGTGCTGGCGTCTGTACATACGGGCCTTAGGGCTGATGTTACCAAAGTCAGATAACTTTTATCCGTGGAATAAAATGGACATCTGACAGTTCTAGTATGAGAAAACTGTCAAAAATTCAAAATTTATTCTCAGTTTATGACTTACTGTATGTATAAAAGGTTGGTGTAATGCGACCTTAGTAGTTTAACTTAGAATTTAAATAAACATTTAGAACTTATCCAACCTCAGGGCAAGGTCATATTATCGCCGGCGGAATGTGCTCCGCGCATCATCACGAAAGGATTAAGGTTTATTTTATCGGTGAGGCCAAACGCCTGAATGTTTTAGTTGTCTCTATGTTCCATTTTGTGATCATTCTGTTTCGAAATTCACTATTGAAGCATTCATCTCAATTCTGGTATCTTGAACTAGGTGTCTCTAAATATTTAATGTATATACAAATGATTGTGCAATTATAATGAGTATAAAGATACTCATTATAATTGCACAATCATTTGTATGTGTAAAACTCATTTATCGATTATTTCTTGTACTATTTTTATTAGATACCTTGATATATCGATAAATGTAAGTAGATCACAGAGCCATCCTCCATAAAATATTGTTATACTTCAACATTTGTATCGCACTGTCTCGCCAAAAATCACTTAAATGTTTAAAGCTCTTTGTGGTTTTAAATTTTTCTACTTCAACATTTGTATTGCACTGTCTTGCCAAACATCACTTAAATGTTTAAAGTCCTTGTGGCTTTAAATTATTATACTTCAACATTTGTATCGCACTGTGTCGCCAAACATCACTTAAATGTTTAAAGCCCCTTGTGGCTTTAAATGTTGTACTTGTTACATCGCATTGGTACTTTAATTGTTGTTGTATTACATTGGTACTTTAATTGTTGTTGTATCACATTGGTACATTGTTAATTGTTGTCGTATTTAAAATAAATGTCATACACAGAATATTTTTCGTGTTGTACCTACACTGTAGTTAGTATGTGCTATTCATATTTTTATTTATATTTTTATACAGGGTTATTTTAAAGGCTTGCTTAACTCCGCAGGTGCGATGGGCATCGAAATGCAAGCAATAAAATTAAAAAGATTTGTAATTTTTTTTTGGGAGGTCAATGACCGCTGTATGTGTTGAAGTATGAGTTGAGAAAAACAGTTTTTTTTATATTTTATCGTTTTAAGATATCAATGCCGTCTGTAAAGTTAAAAAAAAACTGATTTTTAAACTGATATTTTAAGTGACTACAATAAGTGCGGTCGATGACCCCATAAAGAAATCATCAAATTAATATTTTTTTGTTTTATCTTGTTTAGATATCGATAGCCATCACGTCTGTGAAGTTTAGCTAGCTAATTAAAATTACCCTGTATTATCAAATGAAACTTAAAAGAAAATAAGGGGCCAGTCTGTTGCACAGTATTTTTTTCACATTTTGCAATACGTAATATCTAGAACATTTATATGTTATGTGGACACGTGTTTTTTGTATTGTTTTCATATTGTAAACGTATGTAAATCATGAGTCTCTGTTTGTGCCCAGTTACCAGTATCCAGTCCAAAATGTGTTTTTTTTTTTAAATTAGTTCTTATTCAAAGTTAAGGTTAGACTTTGGGAACCAGAAATTTCAATATTTAACTTCAAATCAAACTCTGCTCTTATGCCATCAAAAGTTTTGCGCTCTGCGTTGAGAATCAGAAGGTTTATTTCGGCCCAGCAAAACTGGCAACCGAGATATGTTAATTCCACAAAATATAAACGCCAAAGAATACTAAACCTCCACAATGAGCATCTCTCTATCTATTGTCCTATCGCAGGTATGCTGGAAGAGATTTCTTATGAAATAAGCATCACCTTTGTACCTATTTTTCTGTTCTGTTTTTTTTTTCTTGTCTTTATACAGATGTATGTACTTGTACATAAATGGTTAAATAAATAAATGAGACAGCTCCCGTTGTCTACCTCAAATCGTCATTTGTTTTATAACGCCTTCAGCTATCTAATAATTGCAAGAGATAAAAAAAAGTCCACCAGAACCAACTCAACCTCCATTTTAAACCAATCCCCCAACATTTCAGCACACGACAAAGGAGAACGAGGTATCGATAGTGAACGCGTCATTCCACGTCACCCATTGGTCGGTACAGCCGTACGGAACCGGTATATCTCGTATGAAGTACGTGGGGTACGTGTTCGGAGGAGACGTGCTGAGGTTCTTCCACGGAGGTGACGAGTGCCTCACCATACCCAGTACATGGACTAAGGATGGGGGGCAAAAGTGAGTATTTTCTTTTCTCTAGTAATCATGCCGTGATAAAATAGTAGCCAAAGTTCAAAGTGGCAACGCCCAGGGTGCACTGGGCTTTAACTTACCTAACGCCACTCGTGGATGCTGTTTTAATGTTTTTTAAATAAAACAATTCTTTGCGCGGAGAGCAACGAAAACAGAATGGTTTAATGTCGTTCTTGTTAACAAAATATACTTCCGGACAAACAATAAATCAAGCTTAAGAGAGTATCTTCCGTCGCGGTGGAGTCCGTAGAAGCGAGTCATCGGGCCGCGCCGAGTCGCGGCCGCGCCGCGTCTTAACTCGCTGATAACGTGCTGATCACGCTGCCTGCGCATGCAGACCGCGTGCAACGTGCTGTATTGGGTTAGATTCCCAACAACAATAGCTAGATCTCACTTATGTTATCTGGATTAAAAAAGATCTATTATAAAATTCCTTCGTAGAATTTGCTTTATACTATCAACACTTCTTCAAAGCAAACATATTTGTGCAGTTTTTTTTTTCTAGAAAAAGGAATTGGTTTTATTCCAGGCAATTTTTTTTTTTACTAAGAAAGCTGTTAATGGGTTTACCTCAACCTCATGACTCCTTTGTCTACCTTTCTCTCTATGTCATAGTTTCAACAGTTCCCCTTAAACTTAAAAACTCACCTGTATTACTTAAACAATCTACATGGTCTTCACATGATCTGACCAAGATTATGTCTGGACTTTAAAAGAGACTGTGACCTCTGAGTTTGTTTCGGCCTTTCTTCTCAGACTAGTCAGATAGGAAACGCCGACCTCATCTAGTTTTAAAATATGATTGACGTGTAAAAGTGTTTGTACAAACCTACTTACAAAAATAAAATCATTTATCATTTATAACAATTTTTTTATTCCATTCCAGTATCGTGGTCTACGAAGGCGGCTCAGTAATGTCGCAAGCTCGTTCACTATGGCGACTGGAGCTGGCTCGCACGAAGTGGGCGGGCGGGTTCATTAACTGGTACCACCCCATGAGAATCCGGCACATCACCACCGGACGATACCTGGGAGTCAACGACCAGAATGAGCTGTATTTAGTTAGCAGGTATGTTGTAGAGTAACTAGTACGGTCAGCAACAAAAGTCGGTTAACACTTTAGTTGTTTAAATCTTAATTATTTAGCAAAATATTCTTAAAAACATATAGTAATATAATATTTAAGAATAATTAACTCTTTGCTATTACATGAAATAGAGAAAACCAATGTATCGCATCATTTTGTATCAATTTAGACGATTTCTAAAAGTAACAGTGTTAATTGACTTTTGTTGCTGACTGTACACGTAGGCGTCACATAGGCTGGAAAAACCAACTCTATTTGAAGAGTTGCGACTCATGTTGCAAGCAGTTTTTACGTTGAAATAAAGAAAAAATACTTTTTATTTGCAAAGTACACGGATATATTCCGTTCAATACGGTTTGTGATTTACGACAGTAATATTCGACGGCCTAAGGTGGAAACCGAACATTACTGTCATAAATTACGTGTATGATTTTGACAGGCCCCAGTCTTGAGTCCCAAGTTCCAAACTATGTAGATATAATCCTCTGCCATTGACTTTTTTATAAAGTTTGTTTGGGAGCAGCTGCAAGGAATCGTTATATCAAATATAATAATAATAATATTTATTTATTTGCATAAACATGTGTGTACATACACAAATTATTATTCATGTATGTAGGATGACAATAATAAATTAGAACTACATGTTTGCCATTTGACATGGCGTGCAAATATTAAGAGTACCTAATAATAAAAATGTACATACTTATTGAAAAATGTCAAAACTAAGGAAAATTAAATCTTTCATAAAAAAAATTGAACATTAAACATAACTATAACAAATTATTTTATGTCAACTGGACAACGAATTTACACAACAAAAACCCTAGCACATAAATTAACAATCTCTATCATCTAGAAAGTCAGTTACAGAATAGTAAGCCTTTTTTATTAGAAAGTCCATAAGTTTATTTTTAAATAATTTTATATTAATTATGCCTCTTATATTATTGGGCAGTTTATTGAACAATTTTGGTGCCATACCCAGAAAACTTTTTGAGTAGAGTGCAGTTTTGTGAGACTTCAAAACAAGTGTGTCTGGATGGCGCTTAGAGCGAAGTGTTCCTTCCCTAATCTGTTAAGGTCAATATTGTAAATCAAAAGTAATACAACATTTATAATATTGCTAAAACAGTCTGATAATTGCTAAGCATAATGATGGTTATAACGACTCATCAACATAATCATGGCAACACTGACACCCTATCACTTTATTCCTTCATTTAATCTAAAACACGATATCTTTTTCTTTTCAGAGAGGAAGCCACAACAGCATCCTGCGCCTTCTGTCTCCGTCAAGAAAAGGATGATCAGAAGCAGGTGTTGGAAGACAAAGACCTGGAAGTGATTGGAGCGCCCATCATCAAGTATGGTGACTCCACCGTCATTGTGCAACACTCTGAGACTGGCCTGTGGCTGTCTTACAAGGTAAGCTTCCCGTCTGAATTAAGGGTGGAATGCCACTGCCCAGATATCTAATGTGACTTTGATCCAAGAAATTCGATGACTTCATCAAATATAGGGAAAAAACATTCTAAATTGTCAATCAATTTGCAATTCTAGGATGTTATACTATGATTTTATTATGCAGGTCACACTGCATTTAGAGATTAGACTTCAGAACAAAATCAGAAAATATCGAAAGTAGCGGTAGGTACATGTTGAAAGGACCACTTACGTAACACATACGGTAAAATGGGGTGACATTTGAATAGCGGGGTGTCTTTGATGATTACTTTTTTTCGTTGATTTTTTAGTAAAATCTCGGAGTCTATAGACTGCAGATTTTTTTTTTATTTTGGGTTGGCAACATTGACAGTTTTGCCATATTTCTTAAAAATGGCTGCGGTTTAAGCTGTGACATTCCATGACAATATTGAACATATTATATATTATTATTTAATATATATATATTTAATTTATTTATTCCTGTTAGGGGCTACTTTCTTATTACATACAAAAAACGGGGGCAATCAAAGCGACCCCATATCAAGTATAAAGATGATAAGCCACTTAATGTTTTTTTTCTCGGAACCTACAGGGCGTAAAAATTAAATAAATAATTTTATCAATAAAAAACCATGAGTCGCCATTACAGTATTTTTTTTGTATCTTTTTATAAATAACTGAAGAAGTTACAGTCAGTTTTATTTCAAAATTAATCAATGTAACCCCATTTTACGGTAATTTAAAAAAAAAAAACTGTATTTTCTGATATATTTCTCCTATCATTCCTATTAGATCCTATTAGTTATTGATGTTTCCTATGATATTATTTACAATCAAATTTTAACTATTTCCAGTCATACGAAACCAAGAAGAAGGGCGTGGGTAAAGTAGAAGAGAAGCAAGCGATTCTCCACGAGGAAGGCAAGATGGACGACGGCCTGGACTTCTCGCGCTCGCAGGAGGAAGAGTCCAGAACTGCCAGAGTAATCAGGAAGTGTTCCTCGCTGTTCACCAAGTTTATCAAGTGAGTACCTAGGAAAACCTTGAAATATTACGTTGTGAATTTTAAAAAAATCAGGCTAGTTGCCTAGCTTGTCGACTTCCAGTCTAACAGGATGCAGCTGAATACCATATTTTTTATGGAGCGACTGCCTATCTGACCTCCACAACCCAGTTGCTGCGTGAGTGCGTGACACTATACAACGTGGCGCTACAATGGCGACATTAATTTAACACACGGGTAGGGCTAGTGGCCAAGCATCATAAAAATTATAACAACATAAAAAAAATCGTAACTTGAAAACTTCCACCTGCGCCGCGCGCCGACATAGGGCTCTCTCTCTTTCCTTCAATTCGCCTTCTCTTTGCTCGTTAATTGTTTTAATTACATTGATGCGATGTTATTATCCGTGACCCCGGCAAATGACCCCTGCGCTACAGTTCTTTAAGTCAGGTTGCTCTAATATGCTATTTTATAAAATTGATAATAAATAAATAAATATTAATGTTTAATTAAATTAAAATATATTCATAAAACTACAACGCAAAACCGTATACGTGTGTTAAATTAATGTCGCTATTAAAGCGCCACGCTGTATAATCGTATTGATAAAACTGGTTATCAATCTGTAAAATACACGTGGTACAGTCAGCGTCAAAAATATCGGGACGAACAGACTGTCAAAATGATCTCAACAACTAAGAAAATTAAACTTTATCTCAATTGGATAAAGTTCTTGTCAGAATGACAGTTGTCGTGTACTGTCTTCATTCTGAAACATTCCTTGTGTCATTGAGTTAATATTTCATTTTCATAGTTGCTTAGATCATTTTGAACAGTCTGTTCGTTCGGATATAATTGACGCTGACTGTACAAGTAATCATTTGACATTGCCAGCGCCTTAACGTAAAAGTTATAAAGACGGTTTTCATTGCTGAAGTGCTGCTTTTTCAGCTGAGAAAGCTAAAACTTCATGCTGTTTGCCAATGTCTTGAATGTGTTTTCGTAATTAAATTTTTCAGTACCCCTTTGTAAGCTGCAATGGATGGATTATGGATAGATTTTGACCACTATTCTGACCACTTTTGTCTTAGAAAAATATTTGATTTTAAAAATAATTCCACAGTGGACTTGAAACCCTACAAGAGAACCGTCGCCACTCCATGTTCTTCGCGTCAGTGAACCTCGGGGAAATGGTGATGTGTCTCGAGGATCTCATCAACTACTTCGCACAGCCTGATGAGGATATGGGTAAGTTACTCTTTTTATAATTATATGGGAAAGCCGTTTACCCCCCCCCCTCCCCCCTGTAACTTCTAAAATAAGAGAATGATAAAAATAAAAAAAATATATGATGTACATTACCATGTAAACTTCCACCGAAAATTGGTTTGAACGAGATCTAGTAAGTAGTTTTTTTTTAATACGTCATAAATCGTAAAACGGAGCCCTTCATGGGCGAGTCCGACTCGCACTTGGCCGCTTTTTTGTTTGATTGACAAAAAATACGTGTCCATTGTTTTTCGATAATCTAACTGACGGACTAAATATAATAATCAATTTTTTACTCGGGCAACTACCCTATTATAAAGAAAATTCAATTTTATCCTAAATATCACTTTTTATTCTCCTTTCAGAACACGAGGAAAAACAAAACCGTTTCCGTGCCCTCCGCAATCGTCAGGACCTGTTCCAAGAGGAAGGCATCCTCAACCTGATCCTGGAAGCCATAGACAAGATCAACGTCATCACATCCCAGGGCTTCCTCGCCGGATTCCTAGCAGGCGACGAGTCAGGACAAAGCTGGGAGATGATCTCTGGATATCTGTATCAGCTGCTTGGTATGTTATTTAAGATATTCTTCACACATCCTACTATCCTAATAATATTATAAACATGAAAGTTTGTATGGATGGATGGATGGATGTTTGTTACTCTTTCACGCAAAAATTACATTACAATAAAAATTAGTTTATAACCAGGATTAACATATAGGATACTTTTTATCCCGATATTCCCATGGTATCGAAACTTCTGCGGATGAAACCGCGGGGCGCAGCTAGTCCTACTTATATTAAAAACGCGAAAGTTTGTATGGATGAATGTTTGTTACTCTTTCACGCAAAAACTACTGAACGGGTTTTAATGAAACTTTACAGTAATATAGCTTGTACATCAGAATGACATATAGGATACTTTTTATCCCGATATTCCCACGGGATTGACACTCATGCGGGTGAAGCCGCAGGGCGCTGCTAGAGATTTATTTTTTGCTCTGGGGGGTCCCACAAAGAACATATGCAAATCGTAATACTCGTAGCACATAATATGGAGTGTGTATTGTAGCAGTGAATATGTAATCTAGTTTTATTCAAGAATAAAACTAGATTATTATTTTTCACCAAATTACTAAACAAAAAAAAAACATCCGAATTGAGAACCTCCTCCCTTTTTTTGAAGTCGTTTAAAAAAGAGTTTTTCACCATAAAAAATAATCGATTTACTTTGTTACCCTTTTCTATGCAAAACAACCTGGATTGTCGCAATTTGAACGCGACTGCTTAGCCCTGATTTCGATCCCCGGTTTGATAGCAGCCCGGGCATCTGAATGTGTGCGCTTTTGGCCCCTCTGTTTTATGATACTGAAACATTCTTCACGTCATAAAAATAAAAACAAGATGAGGTCGGTGTTTTTTAACCGACTATTCAGTATTCCGAGCTAAATGAGCATACTTTATACATCTGCAAACGACTTCAGGGGATACAGGCGTAATGATGTTAACCTAATACAATATTTTTCTCTCCCTACAGCCGCCATAATTAAAGGCAACCACACAAACTGCGCACAATTCGCCAACTCGAACCGTCTGAACTGGCTGTTCTCCCGTCTCGGTTCTCAAGCGTCGGGGGAGGGAACTGGCATGTTGGATGTGTTGCATTGCGTGCTGATTGACTCGCCCGAAGCTCTGAACATGATGAGAGTGAGTAATGGATAGTGTATGTTAGTAAATAGTCAGTGTTGGTCTGTAACTTTAGTTCTTAAGCATCGGGGGAAGGAATAAGCTTGCCGGATGTGTTACATTGGGTGCTGATTAACTCGCCCAAAGCTTTGAACATGATGAGAGTGAGTAATGGATAGGGATTTCTTTGAAATGGGTCAAATAGTATAATAGGCTAGTTTTTCAAAAAGAATCTAATTAGTCCGTCAGTTAGATTATCAAAAAATATTGGACCCGTATTTTTTCTTTTGTCAATTATATAAAAAATAATGAAGATCGTTAAAGTTTCGCGTGACGTCACGTCTTGCTAGACTTTTTAGCATGGCGTGACGTTACGACTTCCACTCTCAAATTTTGACGCGATCTTTGTCATTTTTTGTTTGATTGACAAAAGAAAAAATACGTGTCCATTATTTTTCGATAATCTAACTGACGGACTAAATATAATAATTATTTTCTTACCCAGGAAACTGACACACACACTTTGACCTTGAGCTCTAGACCAGCTCAAGGTCAAGTCAAGGTTGTAGTAAGGAATTTGAATAGAGTCAGAGGCCAGCTTTTTGTTCCGGGTGGATGAACGAATCTACAAATAAATAGCAAATATTCATGACAAAGCAAATTATTTATAAATATTACAACTAATAAACATTATTATTATATTTAATTTCTTGCAATGTAAAATGATTTCATTTGATATAAAATAAGAGCTGACTCGACTATAAAGAAATTTCCACCATTATTTTGTTGATTTTCCTAACACAATCGAATCAAGTTATTATTTTTAGTATTTAAAATCCAGCTGTCTATTTAAAAATATGCATATTTATATTTAGAGGGGCCCGTGGCTAAGTAATAACAGCCGCACAGGTCGATCAGTCAGGTTAAGCTACGCTTGCCGCGGTTGGTCTGTGGATGGGTGACCATCTTTACATACCGAGACCCCTCCGTGCCTCGGAAAGCACGTTAAGCCGTTGGTCCCGGCTGTCATTCGTGGATCTTTGACAGTCGTTACGGGTAGTCAGAAGCTCGAAAGTCTGACAACCAGTCTTACCAAGGGGTATCGCATTACCCAGTAACTGGGTTGTGGAGGTCAGATAGGCAGTCGCTCCATGTAAAATACTGGTATTCAGCTGCATCCGGTTAGACTGGAAGCCGACCCCAACATAGTTGGGAAAATACTAGGCAGATGATGATTTTGTAGTATTCATGTAGTAGTCATGTTTTTTTTTTCTAAGCCTATACTTTCCCACTGCTGGGCAGAGGCCTCCCCCAAATAAATCCTTCCAGGAACTCTTTTCAGTCACGTTAATTTTTTTTTTCACAGGACGAACACATAAAAGTTATCATCTCCCTACTAGAAAAGCACGGTCGCGACCCCAAAGTACTAGATGTACTCTGTTCTCTATGCGTCGGTAACGGTGTCGCTGTGAGGTCGTCTCAGAACAATATCTGTGACTATCTGTTACCAGGGAAGAATCTACTGCTTCAAACTGCGCTAGTTGATCACGTGTCTAGGTGAGTTTGAACTTTATTACTGAGACTCTACGACCTATATTAGATTGTCAAATGCATGCATCCGAAACGTAGTCCTGCGATCGTCTCTTGTTAATCGTGTGTTTAAGTGAGTTCGAACTTTATTGTACTTGAAATGGAGTTACTTTTTGGACGAGAAGTCTCGAAGATTTTCTTTTTATCCAAGATTCTTTTAAGCTAAATAATGACAAACTATTTTCTTCTACAGTGTCCGTCCAAACATATTCGTGGGTCGCGTGGAAGGCTCGGCAGTGTACCGCAAATGGTACTTCGAGGTCACCATGGACCACATCGAGAAGACCACGCATATGATGCCGCACCTGCGTATCGGATGGGCTAACACTACCGGGTGAGATATATCTTAAATTTTTTAACATACATAATAATGGAGCAAAATATCATTTTTGTTTAGGTATATGTCATGTCTTTGAGTGAATAATCATAGTATTTTTTATTATTGAAAAAGCGTCAATTTAATTCAGAATTTAAACGTGATCTTTTTTTATAATAAAAACACTGTATTTTTGCACCGAGTGATGGTGTTGCTGATAGCAGTTGTATACTATGATTAATTTTATGTGTAACATTATAGGAAATAAAAGTGCCCTGTTAGCTAGATCATTACCTGGCAATAAGCTAATCTTGTCTCTAACAGACACTGAATTGTCACTTCAACTCATTTCTTGTCAAGTGCTATAGGAATCTTCATCGTCTGCATTGTGTAATCAGCAGAGGTCGGAGTAGATAGATTGAATTAGGGTCATTGATCCGAAACGTATATATTAATATGGACATTCTTCCGGATTTTCGGAATTGGTTGATTTAAAAAAAAAACCGGAACTTAGGTAGGAATTGTATTAAAATGAGCAATATTGTATTGTTCATATTATTTTTTAACGTTACCCAGTCACCATTTGACACAACCCAACGACCAATCAGAGCAAAGGATTATGGGTGGTGCACTACCCGGTTATCAAAACAATGCGTACGCCCAGCGACGACACGCCCGGTAGCTCACTCGTTCTTTTAAATTAACTAAGCAGTAATAATATCACTACCAACATTAACAATAAACTCAAATCATTTATTTCAATTAAACCATTTACAGGCACTTTTGAATTGTCAAAATTAAATAGTCGGTCAGTTAGTCAGAAAGTTGAAGCTAGTTGCCCATTCCAAAGCGTAGATCTCTATGGAGAAGAACGGGCAAGAAACTCCACGGACACTCTTTTAAATCAAGACATTTTTACAAAATCCTGGTTACATTATTCTTATTGCTTCTATATGTGAGAACAATGTAAGGAAACAAATTAAAATATAAAATTAAAAATATAAAATTAAAAATAAGCCCTGGCAGTTAAGAGATGACCAGTCTCAACAGATGGCGCCCGTTCACGAACATGACGCGTGGATCAGCACCACCCAGCTCAACCATTTCGTAGGGAACCGAATGATCCAACACACGCGCCACCACCAGTGAGACATTTAAGTGAGCATGACATATTCTCAACTGCCATGCTCTTTCAAGTCAACATCAAAATATCATAAAAAACGGATCCATGGTTCTTACATTTACAAAATTTTCAAAAATGCTTCTAAATTATACAAAACTATAGTTTGCAATTTAATTAAGAGATGAGAGAAAAAAAAAAGTACTACCAATCATGAAGAGGTATTTAATACTTAATTATAATAAAATAATATTTAATTGGATCCGGAAATACCGGAATTACTTTCCGAGAAAATTACTTATCCATGTTATTCTTTCTGTGAACATTTATGATACAAGTACCAAAAATCAATCTACTTACTCCGACCTCTGGTAATCAGACAAAAGTCTAAATATGGACAAGGTCTGCATAGGCTGACTCTATACTATCTGATTCCAGTTACGTGCCATACCCGGGCGGCGGTGAGAAGTGGGGCGGTAACGGTGTAGGCGACGATCTATACTCGTACGGGTTCGACGGCGCGTACCTCTGGTCTGGCGGCCGCAAGACCATGGTCAACAGGACGCATCACGAGGAGCCTTATATTAGGAAAGGTATAGAATCTTGTATGATGTACAGCTTTCCAAAGAAAATTCTTCGCTTCGGGAACTATCGATTTTCTTCAGAAATACTAACGCGCGATGATGAAATCCTACTAATATTATAAACGCGAAAGTTTGTATGGATGGGTGGATGTTTGTTACTCTTCCACGCAAAAACTATAACTGAACGGATTTGGATGAAATTTGGCACACAGATAGTTTATAACCAGGATTAACACATAGGATACTTTTTGTCCCGATATTCCCACGGGATCTAAACTTATGCGGGTGAAACCGCGAGGCGTAGCTCGTCTAAAATAATAGAGCTGTTATAAGCAAGGAAGTACAAGTTGCCTAATTTATATGACCGTTTATAACTCTATGTAATTCCAAAAAGTTTTCAAAACATATAACGTGACTTATGACGATGTCCGATCGGAGTAGGTAACCTGACTGAGAGAAAACTTCATACAAACGCGCAACGATAGGTGCACTAATATAAAGCGGGGTAGTACGGTCAGCAACAAAAGTCGGTTAACACTTTAGTTGTTTAAATCTTAATTATTGAGCAAAATATTCTTATAAAACATATAGTAATAGAATATTTAAGAATAATTAACTCTTTGCTATAACATGAAATAGAGAAAACCAATGTATCGCATTATTTTGTATCAATTTAGACGATTTTTAAAAGTAACAGTGTTCATTGACTTTTGTTGTTGACTGTACCTATGAAAATTGAAGCATTGCCTCTGCTGATTCTTGTTTGAGGGAAGAAGTTGTTCTGGAATAACTACTTACTTTCTACATTCTTGCTTAATTCTGCTTACAAGAAAGAAAAGAAAATTAACACTGTTCTTACCACAGGTGACGTAATCGGCTGCGCGTTGGACCTGACGGTGCCTATCATCAACTTCATGTTCAACGGAGTGAGGGTCACGGGCTCCTTCACCAACTTCAACCTGGAAGGCATGTTCTTTCCGGTTATCAGTTGTTCCAGTAAACTGAGGTAAGCTTGAAACTTTTGTTTTCGTTTTTGGAGATTATCAGCAACAATTATCCTTTAACCCCCCAAGAGTGGGATCAAGTTAATAAAGTAAGCAAAGACTTAAGTAAGAACTCGCGACTTATCGTTCGCCCATCCTAACTTTTAACCATTGGGAAACTGCCATTTTGTTTGTATTTTTTTATCTTCAATTTTTGTCAAATTTTTATTTTTGCTGTTAAATAGTCTAATGTTGGAAACTATGTAGGTACGACGCTGGACATTTTTTCGATTTTCCATGTACTCTCGTTCTCGTACTATTGTTCCAAAAAATCTTGTATGAGGTCTATGTACAGAAGTCGAAATCTTTGGATTAAAATAATGGAGAATTAGAATTAATCTCACAATTTAAGTATTACATAGCCGTGTGTCAGTTTTTTTTATCCAATTTCCTAACGAAAATAGATTTAAGTTTTTCAATGTCGTTTATGATTACGTTTATAATCTGGTCCTTCCACCCCCAGTTGTCGCTTCCTCCTGGGCGGAGAACACGGACGGCTTCGCTACGCAGCCCCCGAAGGCTACTCCCCATTAGTGGAGTCTCTCCTTCCGCAGCAGATCCTCAGTCTGGAACCTTGCTTCTACTTCGGCAATCTGTCCAAGAGAGCGTTAGCTGGACCACCTTTAGTTCAAGATGATACAGCCTTTGTACCAACCCCGGTGGATACTTTACAGGTGAGTTTTTATCAAGGCTACTTCCCCAAATTCAGGATCGCTCAGCAAGATTTGGAAAGTATTATGCTTTGAGTGTTTCTGAGGGATCGAATCCTAGAATGAGGAGATCTGGCAGAAGACCAAAGTTATTGAGTTGTTGAGCTGAAGTGGTAATGGTCTTGTGAAAAATCAAATTATTGCTTTTTTACAAGTATTTTACTTAAGAGGGTGCACACAGGTCCACTAGCGCCACTACTTTAAAAAAATATTATCTCGTGACTGAGAAGGAATTATGAAAATCTGTTCAATCAGCGACCTCGGTAAATGTGTCTAGAATTTTCTAATACCTTTTATAAAATTTCATATTGAGACACGAAGCAACAAAATTCGATCTAAAGAAAAGCGGCCACATTCCTATATGTCGTATTTAGTTGCTTCGTGTCTCAATATGAAACTTAATAAAAGGTATTAGAAAATTCTAGACACACTTACCGAGGTCGCTGATTGAGCAGATTTTCATAATTCCTTCTCAGTCACGAGATAATATTTTTTTAAAGGAGTGGCGCTAGTGGACCGTTGTACAAGCTCTTAACCATATGCACTTCAGGCGGTTAATAAATAACATTGTACTTTTTTCACAGATTACACTGCCCTCCTACGTAGAACAAATAAGGGATAAACTAGCTGAAAATATTCACGAGATGTGGGCCATGAACAAGGTAAGATTTTGTCAGAATTATTCATTCATTCATATTTATTTATTCCATTCCATATTGTAAAAAAAATTGTTACAAAGCGTTTAAAGTTAGGCACAAAATATGTACTCTGTAAGGGTACAGCAAAAGGATATAAGTAATTAAGTTTACAAAAAACAAAAATATAATAAATATAAATAATATTTAAAAATAAAAATGGAATAAGACGTAAATAGTGGGTAAGTAAACTATTATATAATATTTAAAAATATATATTTTTATGAAACATGTAGGTAATTTATGATTTGGCATTTGGATATTCATTGATATTATAATATTCTTGCCTCCACCCCTAAATAATTGGTCGTTCCTGGTTTATTCTGGTCCTTATGGACCTGAATTACATTATTGTGGTCCTTCCTGGAGTATGATAACTATTATTATTTTTACTATAATAAACTGACTTATTATTATTTTAACGAACTTATAAACCATTTGTACGATTAACTATATCTGGATAAAAATTAACGTAATTACTAAACGTTATATCCAGATCGAAGCAGGCTGGATGTATGGCGACCAGCGTGAAGACCTGCACAAGATACACCCGTGCCTCGTACCCTTCGAACGACTACCGCCGGCAGAGAAGAGATACGACATACAACTTGCTGTGCAAACACTCAAGTAAGATATATGTAGCGGTATCTACAACGCCACATGTGAACAACGCGTCATACTGACGTCACGCAAATCCTGCATCTCGCAAGCAGAGTTTACCGCGCAATTAGCATAGATACAATTTCCCAACATCAATCATTGGGCAATTGCCCGCCAGACACAACACGCGTCTGGTCGGAGGATCCTCCCTTTTCTATGGAGGTTGAGTGAACTTTACACCCTGTTCCTCATGCCTCCAAATATACATGGCTTTATTTTAGTTCTACTTTAACATAATTTACTAAAACCCTAACGCTATCCCTCGGGCCGTGGGGTTCGAGTGCTCATTGCTTGTTCAATGAACTCTCTAAACGGCTGGTTGACACTTCCCGTGACCCAAGGGTTGGCTTTTACCTTGAACAGAGGCTAAGTATTGCCATACAACGTGGTAATGTCGCCAGTCTAAAAAACGAAATCGGCAAAATGAAGAAAGTAGTGAAAATGAAATAAAACTCTTGCGGGTTCGATTCCCGCATGGTATAAGTATTTGTATGACCTACAAGTAGTTGTTCCGGGTCTGGCTGTTTGTATATGTGAGTTTAAATGTTTGTAAACGCACCCACGATACAGGAGAAGAAATTCCTATTGTGGGGCAACGTTTAAAAAAAATAATGATTGGGGTTCAACTAGACACCTATACTCCATTTGGAATAAGATTAGACATTTAAATAAACCTTTGTTATAAGTCCGTTAAACCAATTATGACTTCTATTGCGTTGGTGGCATGACAAATGGCAGCTGCAGTAAATAGTTGATATTGTAACCACTTTTTTGCTTTTAATGCCATCCTTATGCCTACGGAATAGAAGTTAAAATCGGTTGAATGGACTGAAAAAAAGGTTTAAATGTCTAATCTTATTCCGAACGGAGTATAGTAATTATTTCCGTCTTAAATTATCTCTTTATTTCTCCGTGCTAAATTATTTATGTAATTGTGTTTTATTCACGCTCTTTACAAATAACTAGAAAGCATAATATAATTCATAAAACTTGTGGCCTTCAACAGACTGTCGTTTGTTTTTGAATATTCGAAAAGGTCACACAGTTACAGTAATAGATATCAGATTGCGCTAATAAGTAGTATGTACAGACGCCAGCAGGTCAAGCTACCCGAAACTGTCAAATTTTCCCAATCAACCTTGAACCTAATGCTTTAGCGATAAACTTGAAAATCTATTAAAGAAATTTGACAGATTGTTGCTTGATGTAGTTTTTCTTATACATATTTACTAATCATTGCCCTTGTTTTCAAGCTCAGATAGAGGGGCTTGTGGCTAAGTAATAACAGATGCACGGGTCGATCGATCAGGTTAAGCTACGCTTGCCGCGGTTGGTCCGTGGATGGGTGACCATTTTCACAAACCAAGACCCCTCCGTACCTCGGAAAGCACATTAAGCCGTTGGTCCCGGCTGTCATTCGTGGATCTTTGACAGTCGTTACGGGTCGTCAGTAGCCCGAAAGTCTGACAACCAGTCTTACCAAGGGGTATCGTATTACCTAATAAGTGGGTTGTGGAGGTCAGATAGGCATTCGCTCCATGTAAAATACTGGTATTCAGCTGCATCCGGTTAGACTGGAAGCCGACCCCAACATAGTTGGGAAAAGGCTAGGCAGATGATGATGATGATATTTATAATGTTTGTAGAACTATCCTGGCTCTGGGCTACTACATCAGCCTGGACAAGCCGCCGGCGCGCATCCGAAACGTTCGTCTGCCCAACGAACCGTTCATGCAGGTAAATATAGAACTAGCTGCTGCCCACATTAAATAAATATTTGTATGACCTACATGTATTTGTTCCCAGTCTGGGTGTTTTTCTATCTATAATATGTATGTATTTACAACAAAAAAAAAACGTATATAAGTAGTTTATCAGCCATCTTGTTACCATAACACAAGCATTCGGTTGCTTAGCTTGGGACTAGATGGCGCTGTGTGAAATGTCCAGGGATATTATATTATATATTATATTATTTTCATTTTTTTTTTCAAAAACTTTCATTAAAAATAGCCTAAGTTCCTTATAACATCAGCTATCTGTGATTGAAAGTCCCGTCAAAATCGGTACAGCTGTTTTGGAGATTAGCTGGAACATACAGACAGACAGTCAAACAAAATTTAACAAGTCGTTTTTTTCGGTATAAGTACCGTATATACTTTCATATACATTAGTAAAAAGCTGTTATATCCTCATTTCAAAGAGATATTTCATTTTTTTATTTATACAGCCAGCAACCAAAGCCCACGAGATAGATCTCCAAAGCACATTTGCTACTTGCAAAGTTTTTTTATGAAAGTCGACTATTACAAGCTATATTTTTGATGGGATTAAAAGTTTTAGTACAGACGCCAGCACATCAAGCTACTGCAATCTGTCAAATTTCTTTAATAGATTTTCAACTTTATCGCTAAAGCATTAAGGTTCAAGGTTGATTGGGATAATTTGACAGTTTCGGGTAGCTTGACCTGCTGGCGTCTGTACATTGCATCTAGTATTTTCAGATGCAAGTTGGTTGTGAAGGGCAAATTAAACATAAATTTAAAAAGCACGTCACTACAAATTCGCAACAAAATTACTTCTACTTAATAAAAATATTTAATTCACTCACTGACTGAAGCATGAAATTATGCACAAGAGTTCCTTATATCGAAAGTAGGAACTAAGGACGAATATTTCATTATTATAACACGGTTAGCGCAGTGGCTGAGCGATCGGACGGCTGCGCTGCGTGTCGCGGGTTCGATTCCCGCACAGAACAAATATTTGTAAGTCCTACATATATTTGTTCTGAGTCTGGGTGTTTTTCTATCTATAATATGTATGTATTTACTTATCACTTTATATCGTTAATTTCCTGTCCCCAGTCAAACGGTTACAAGCCAGCACCTTTGGACCTGAGTGCTGTCACCCTGACACCCAAGATGGACGAACTAGTTGACCAGCTAGCAGAGAATACACACAACCTATGGGCCAGGGAGAGGATACAGCAAGGATGGACATATGGACTTAATGAGGTCAGCGGACGATCTTTAAGGCTAGCTTGCACCACAAATCACTAACGCTAAACATATTGAAAAAAAAACCGCCCAAGTGCGAGTCGGACTGTGTCCAAACTGTGTCCAAATAAATTTTATTCTTTCTTCGAAGAATAAAATTTATTTGGACACAGTTCGTGTAACACAAAATACAAAATAAAAATAATGTTTCAAACAACAATAGGGACGGGTTCCGTACCACTGTAAGTACAATATTTTAATACTACATTATTTTTTTAACACGTTTCTTGTATGGGGACCCCTTTAATTTTTAACTTAATTGTACTTTAATCATTTGTTGTCTACCTATTTTGGTTTAAAATATACATCCTTGTGACAGACAGACGGATGGACAGCGGAGCCTTAGTTATAGGGTCCTGTTAGCACCCTTCGGGTACAGAACCCTAAAAATCAGACAGACACCTAGGTCTCTGTCATCTACAAACGATTTTGTCGGCACGGTTGGCGCAGTGGTTAAGCGACTGACTGCTGCGCTGCGTGTCGCGGGATCAATTCCCGCACGGAACAAATATTTGTATGACCTACTAGTAGTTGTTCCGGGTCTGGCTGTTTGTGTATGTGAGTTTAAATGTTTGTAAACGCACCCACGATACAGGAGAAATTCCTAGTGTGGGGCAAAGCTTTTTCAAAAAAAAATTATAAACACAGAACGATGATTTAAATGACTAGGTACAAATTGTATATAGGGAGTATTAAAAAAAAACTACATATTTTACTTTTGTGGGCAAAAACGAAACTGAGTACAGAGCAGGATTTTATTGAAACACAAACGCTACTTGGCTTTTGTGTAATTGGTGATTTGTAATTTACCTACTTTACACGACTAAAGGCCTCTGATGAAGTGTCTAGAAAGAAAGAAAGAAAAAAAAAACGTTTATTTGCGGTAAACATATTAAATGTCTGTCATAGATAGGTCATATCTACTTCTTTTTGTTGTGTGTATGCTAGCTATATACAATGTGTAACGGAAGGGGGGTATCAACCCTGAAGGAGGTGAATGTGCTCGCTTCATATTTCGACCTATGTTCTTTGGGGGAAGTTGTTGAGTTTCATGAGCACATTCACCTCCTTCAGGGTTGATACCCCCCTTCCGTTACACGCTGTATATTAGCTTTATTTGCAACGTGATGTTTTTATTTTATTTACTAGAAGGCCAATTCTCGTAATTTAAAACGTTCAAAATCTAGTCGCAGTCTCTTCTCGGCGACAAACAAATGACTTAAATGTAAGAAAATTGGAGGTATTTTTGACAGATTGAGACTGAGATCAGGATTACGTGAATTGCCCCTCAGATAATAATATTATGTATTTTTCTTTATTGTGTGTATTCATATTTTCATATTCTTTGTGTAGTACTATCCTCTCTATTTACATCAATGTATATTTGTATTCATCATTCATCGGGCTGCCCTCATGTCATCAGGATTCTGCCAGTGCTGTCTGCTGTGACTCTCACACTTAGTATGGTGTCATTCTATTAGGTGTGAGGGTCACAGCAAGATATCACTGAGTATTGTCTCATCCAGCATCTCCATCTTCATTCACATGGAACCTTTTCTTCTGTCACCTTGTCTTGAAGGTGACAGCCGTGTCCATCTTGTCTACAAGCCCGTAGACGTGTATTCTCATTTCTTTTGTCAGAACTGTCGATTATTTTTACAGTTTCTCTGTCTGACAGCCAATGTCTCGAACGAAAATTATCGTAAAAGATGTGACAAATTGTCAATCGCGCATAAACTTCTGTGATTTGTTTAACGATTTATAAACAGCCAATCGCATCACTTGACTTGCATTTAATTTTGACGCGTCGATAATTTTCCTTCAAGAAACTGGGCGTGAATGTTGTGTGCCGTCAGATTTCAAGAAACTTTTATACTTCATTACTTTTTCTGTAAAATACTGGTACTCAGTTGCATCTGGTTAGACTGGAAGCCGACCCCGGCATAGTTGGGAAAAGGCTAGGCAGATGATGACTTCATTACTTTTTCTCTAATTATCTCATGAAAAATTAATGTCATGAAGAATCGTTATTATCAATAACATTTTATAATTTTTTGGGCCTTAAGTCTTTGAGCCTGATGCATGAAGATTTAAACTTCCGTCTCCTAGCCTCACAAGTAAAAATGTCATGCAAAAAAAATCACCTCTTCGTGAATTTTGAAGTGAAAACTTCTTTAGCGGCGTTGTGCACTTTTGTTGTGATGGGTAAAAAATGTTAAACTCGCGTCACAGAACACGTGACCTGATCGAAAATTCGTAAGACGGAGCTCGCGTCAGGACACGTGACCTGCCGATCGATTCTGTCAAAATCTCACCGTGAAAAGTTGGGTGAAGTGAGCTTAGAGTGAGCTGTCAATCCCTAGCATTAGTTGGAATGACAGCTCACTACACGCTCACTTCACTTAATTTTTCACCGTGAGATGGTTACAGAATAGACTGGCTGATCGATAATTCGTAAGACGGAGGGAGAGTAGACCGCATTCCAAAATATCAAAAATGCACAACGTTAATATTCAAGTTTTCACCTGTGCCGGCACGGAGTGCAACACGTTGTTTTTTTTTTTTTTATGTGTGGTGTAATTTTTTTTTTTTGCTACATCTGTTTTGGCTAAAAACTGTAATACCAATAGGATAGTTCAATCAATCAACTCAGCCTATTGCAGTCCACTGCTAGACATGGGGCTCGCCCAGGCTGCGCCAAAATATTCTATCCTCCGCGCCTTCCGCATCCAGTCTGTCCCAGCCACCTTCTTTAGGTCGTCCGTCCATCTAGTATATTTAAATTTTATTTATGTTTCAAATTGACGTTATTTCAAGTTAAACAAATATCACCTTTATTTTAAATGTAATTAAGTTGATTTCAGAGTGACTATTGAACTATGTGACACTATTGAATTTATCTATATATATAATTATTAATCCCTATTTCTCTTGGTCACGTCATAACTTGAGAACGACTTTACCGATTACATCCATCTTTTTTTTAAAGTTTTCTAACATTTTGTAGAAGGTTCTTACGAAAAAAAAATTTAAGAAAGTTGCTTCACGCGGACGAAGTCGCGGGCAAAAGCTAGTAGGTTATAAAAATGTTTGAAGTTGTAGCGTAAACTGAACTTTATTGTGTGGGAATTAAAGTTATTTTTCCATAAACTCATATTTGCTTACATTTTTGGCTAATATGTCGCGATATTAGATTAGCTGGGGGGCGTCCCACACTACGCTACGCAATTGGATAGTTAATGTCTTCATTCTTAGGGTTTTAGATCTAGATATACTTCCGGACAACACCAGTGACATCACCTGTGACTCTCACACTTAGTATGGTATCGTTCTATTAGGTGTGAGGGTCACAGCAAGATGTCATTGAGTGCCTCTTCAATGAAGAAAGAAGAACTCTTCGCGGTATATTTATGTAATTTAATTATGTATCTGGCTGTACATTATGTGCTTATGTGGTTTTCTGCTTATTTATGTATTTAGCAATATGTTTTATTTTTAACCGACTTCTAAAAAAGGAGGAGGTTCTCAATTCGGATGTTTGTATTTTTTTTTTTTTTTATGTTTGTTCGCGCATAACTCTTTCGCTTGCCAACCGATTTGAAAAATTCTTTTTTTGTTGGAAAGGGTATACTTCCCAAATGGTCCCATAGAAATTTCATCAAAAACGGTTCAGTAGTTTGGTTTTTAAACCAAAATTACTGGTAAAAATTACAACTTAAAAGTGAAAAATAAAAACTTTTTTGCAAAAAAAATCAACCGACTTCCAAAAACGACACTACAAAGTGAAAAATAACTTTAATTTCTGAAGTCGGTGGCAAACAACGAAAGTGTGAACCCAACGACACCGACTTCCGAAATTAAAGTTATTTTTCACTTTGTAGTGTCGTTTTTGGAAGTCGGTTGATTTTTTTTGCAAAAAAGTTTTTTTAAATATGATAAAAGAAATCTCTTATACTTTTAATATGTACTATGTGTATATTTATTGTCACTATCTATTTTGTTCTGATTTAATAGTTGCTTAAAGTAGTCTATGTTACTCATTTTAACATCAGCTATCTGCCAGTGGAAGTCCCGTCAAAATTAGTCCAGCCGATTTGGAGATTAGCCGGAACAAACAGATAGACTGAAAATCAACATTTTTTTTTTCATAAATACTGTAAACTTAATGTACGAACACACGTAGAAGGGTCAATAAATCTATACAGGGTGGTAGGGACATCGACGCGCAAACTGTAACCATGGATTCAGCACATGAGTTTAGACCCCATAGCGTCGAAATTTTTCGTCGGTTATAAAAAAAAAAAAATCTTCTGTTTCATAGAAAAGTGCAATACCTACGTGGTCAAAACATACGGAACAACAATTTTTTTTTTTAAATAACCGACGAAAAATTTCGACGCTATGGGGTCTAAACTCATGTGCTGAATCCATGGTTACAGTTTGCGCGTCGATGTCCCTGCCACCCTGTATAGATTTATTGACCCTTCTACGTCTGTTCGAAAAGAAAAACCCCTTCCAACAGTTTCATCACTTCCAGTAACATAATATATCATTATAGGATCCCGACATGCACCGCTCGCCTCACTTGGTGCCCTACCCGAAGGTTGACGACGCCATTAAGAAGGCGAACAGGGACACCGCCTCGGAGACTGTGAGGACACTGCTGGTGTACGGGTACATGCTGGACCCGCCCACTGGGGAACAGCATGAAGGTATGGAGAGTTTTTACAGGATAACAGTTTTTATTTTTATCATTATAAATAACTTAGTGTTCATACACAAAAAAGGTATATAAGTAGCTTATCAGCCATTTTGTTACCATAACACAAGCATTAGGTTGCTTAGCTTGGGACTAGATGGCGCTGTGTGAAATGTCCTGGGATATTATACACACGAGCGGCACATCGGCAGAGCCCACTGCAACTGTCGACAACTTGACCCTCGTGTCATTTAGGTACGGTACTCAAATACACAAGCGGCATGGTTGTCGACGGCTGCAGTTGTCTCTACCGTTGACCCGTGCCGCTCGTGAGTATGAACACTTACATTCACATATTTGCTGAAGTAATATCATGTCATGACGTATAATTTCCTAGAGAAGGTAGGGAGATTTTTATTAGTTCTTGATCATTTAGCCAGTATTGTTTAAGTCCCGTGTGGTATAGATGGCGAGCCAATAGTCAAATTGGACTCAAAACCAGACTCCGGGTTGCTACTGGAAAGTTTAAGAAAGTGTTTACTAATCGGCTTCGATCAATAACAGTACTAG
This sequence comes from Apamea sordens, assembly GCA_945859715.1. Lineage (NCBI taxonomy): Eukaryota > Metazoa > Arthropoda > Insecta > Lepidoptera > Noctuidae > Apamea > Apamea sordens. Next base: position 6,784,843 of record OX244009.1, on the reverse strand, counting down.
ATTCCCGATAAGCGCTTCAAAAATGGCCCGAAAAATAAGACCACAAATACATTTGTGGTCTTATTTCAAATTAGTATGTTTTTAACCTTATTACTTAGACTTTAAGCTTCATTTTAGAATAAATGACTGAAAATTTAAAAATAGAATGTTTTTATTTTCAAGCGACATCTATACATATAATAAATCTGTAGAAGTGAAAATTCTGTACATTGAAAATATCAAAAAAATAAATGGCAGGGGGTGTTACTAGACCGACATCGAACCCAAAAATGTGATTAAAAAAAATTTTGTCTGTCGGTCTGTCTGTCTGTCTGTCTGTTTGTTCAGGCATCACGCAAAAACTACCGGTTCGATTACGATGAAACTTGGTATAATTATTCTTTAATATCCTGGGCACCACACTGGGTACTTTTTATCCCGGAAAAGTATATACAATAAAAAACAAACTTAATTTTGCGGTTCGATCCCTAGACCGATTACTGTACCAACCGCAAATAATAAGTTTGTCGTAGGTTACGTCACCCGCAGTATTATCTGTGCGACCTTTTTATTCCTTTTAGTTTTTAGAGTTATTTAGGTTTAATTTTATAAGTCGTAGGTATAGATTTTAATTTTAAAATATAGGTAGGTAGTATATTTGTTAGTGTGCGTAGTGACCGTAGGTTACTTTATAGTACTGTTAGGTAGGATTAGTCATTCGTATAGATATTAGTTTTTAGGGATTTTGTCTATTTATTGAGTTTAGATTAGTTATCATCAGAAATAGGTTTATTTAGGTAGGTTATTTTTTTTTTAATTAAGTAGGTACTTAGGTAAAGATATCATATAGGTACCCTCTTAATCACCACTAATGAGACACAATTGGTTTTCTATTGTAATTAGCCACAAAGGGCCCGCGAGATAGATGGCATCTTGGGGAAGCACATACATTTTATCCTGTTAGTACGTTCCCATGGGATAATTTCCGACATCCACGCGGGCGAAGCCGCGGGCAGAAGCTAGTTTTAAATATATTTTGCAATAGTTATTAAACTTTATATTTAAGCATTAAGGTTTATAATAAACTGAAGTGGTTAATATTATTAAACTTTTTTCTAAGAAATGTAGATGTTTACGTGATTGCAAACGTGGCCACTTGAGCGACTGATTATTGTTCCTGATCCTTAATCTAGTACTATTATTGATCGAAGCTAATCGGGGACTTCGTTGAGCTCATGACGGTAAGTTATAAATATTTCCAAGAACAAAGTTCCAGCATTTTTAATCGACAATTTTAAATCCATATTATGATTCAAATCAAGGGACATGACAAAGAAATAAAGCCATATAAAACATTGAACTATCTAATTTTTAACATGGCTTTACATAAAGACATAAATCATGTATAACTATGATGTAACCAAGTGACAAATTAATTTATTAATAATAATTTTGTAATGCATAATTTACTTAGATAATAATTATCCGTAAAACTACGAACGTATTGATTTAATTTAATTTAATTATAATTTAAAAACTATATTTGTAACTGTAAGAACTAAAATTGTAATAACTTTATACTTAATACACTAATTTTAATACCTTATGCTTATTTATGACATGTAATGACTATGGGTGAAATGTATGTGTATGTAATTATGTATACAATGCCTGAAATAAAATGTTAATTCTTCTACAGCACTCTTATTGGAAGCATCAAAACAGAAGCAAGCGGACTTCAGAACGTACCGCGCTGAGAAGAACTATGCTGTCAGCTCCGGCAAGTGGTACTTCGAATTTGAGATCCTTACTGCTGGGCCTATGAGGGTAAGTCCATTCGTTGTATCTGGCACTTTAATTAGCTACACAAGCTCTAATGTTGGAATCCTTTCTAAGTTAAGATGGTAGAAGCTTCGATCAACAATAGTACTAGATTCCGGGTAAGCGCTTCAAAAACGGCCCGAAAAATAAGACCACAAATACTTTTGTGGTCTTATTTCAAATTAGTAAGTTTTTAACCTTATTACCTTCGATCAATAATAGTACTAAATTCCCGATAAGCGCTTAAAAAAACGGCCCGAAAAATAAGACCACAAATACTTTTGTGGTCTTATTTCAAATTAGTATGTTTTTAACCTTATTACTTAGACTTTGTTTCATTTTAGAATAAATGAATGAAAATTTAAAAATAGAATGATTTTATTTTCAAGCGACATTTTAAATATATTTTGCAATGGGAATTAAACTTTATGTTTAAGCATTAAGGTTTATAATAAACTGAAGTTGTTAATATTATTAAACTTTTTTTTAAGAAATGTATATGTTTACGTGTGTGCAAACGTGGCCACTTGTGCAACTGATTTTTGTTCCTGATCCTTAATCTAGTACTATTATTGATCGAAGCTACACAAGCTCTTATGATGGAATCCTTTCTAAGTTAAGATGGTAGAAGCTATCAAGTCTATGAGTCCAGGCTATTTATTAAAAACCAGCTTCTGCCCGCGACTTCGTCCGCGTGAAATTTCTTCGACCCACCCGCATCGCGTTTTCATTTTCGCGTTAAGAAAAAGATAAGAAACTTTTTTTTTCATTTTGCTCGGCTTCTAAGAGTCCCAGCGTTATGGTAAAAATAATAGGTTCCAGAGATTAACGCGTTGAAACAAACAAAAAAACAAACGAACTCTTCAGATTTATTATTGGAACGAAGTTCCTTATCGCGCGTTGTGAAAGAGGGCTAAACGGAAAAAATTAAGACCAAAAGTTGGAACGACACTTTTTGCTATAGTTGTAAGCCGTGCGGCGTGCGCGTGTTTCTCTGTCTGTCTCTCTCTCTCTCTCTTTGAACTTCGTTCCATCCGGGTGTCCCTTGACACCTCTCGAGTTTTTTTTATTCAAAATGGGACGAATCGAACGTCGAGACAATCCAAAATAAGTTGGAAGACGCCTGGGGGATGCTCCAGGCATCTTTTCTATTTTTCTCCCACTCATATTTTCTACTTCGGACTATTAGAGTGAGGGAAGAGAGAGTGCACATGCGTCTGCGCACTCACTTGTACACTAAAATATATCCCACGCCGAAGGCTAGTGTCCGTTGAGATTGACCGCCGCCGTGCCCGAAATAGGGTCTGGAGGACTATATTTAAAAAACACAAGACTAAAAACAGCTTTATTAAAATTAATTGTTTCATTCCAGGTGGGTTGGGCTCACGCCGATATGGCTCCAGGAATGATGCTTGGACAAGATGAGAACTCTTGGGCATTCGACGGATACAATGTAAGTTTCAGCTCATTTTTAGCCAGAAATAATAATGTATTGTCTTTTATTTTGTTTGTTTCCTCGTAGTAGCAGAAGCTGAGCGTATTAAAAAAAAACAGAATCAATAAATTGCTAGAATGGATTGTGTCTGAAATTTGGTCTTTTGATCTTGAAATCTGGGTTTATAAGAAAAAAAAACGGTGTAGCTAACATTCAAAATTACTTAATTTGTCCGCAACTCACATTCGAAAAACATCAAAATTATTATTATGAAAGTCTCACATCTTCAACCAAAAATAGACTTTATACTCCTCACAACAGAACACAAATTAAAACTATTATTACTACAGGCACTTAAAGTGCACGGCGCCGCGACCGATAGTTTCGGACTGCAGCTCAAAGTGGGCGACATTGTCGGCTGCTTCCTCGATGTCACAGACCAGACCATTAGTGAGTTACCACAGATAGGGACAAAGAGGTGCTACTCTGATTTGGACCTTAGGTCCGTGATAACAGTGTTCTTTTCTATATCGAAAAGTTTTTTTTGTGATTGATTACACAGAGCTAAAAATAAATGTGCTATGTGCAGTATTTTTTTTAGTAGTCAATGTAAAGCAGAATATTCGGAAAATATTAATAAGGAAATTTTTTAAAAAGTCTTATGCTGGCATTATTTCTTGTATCAATTTAGTTCTTATTTACATAAAAATAACGTTTTTATTTGTGAATCAGATAAGCACCTCTTCTACCAGGTCTTTTCCTTCTGTAACTATGTGGTTAACTCGTGGTAACTTTCCATAAAACACCTCTCCCGCTGCTGTCCTCTGTTTAATGTTATGTTTGCCCCATTCTCTATTAAAATGGAACTTTTAATTTATATGTTGTGTTAAGACTTCTTTGTAGATCATATTGTTCAGTAGTGACTATTATATTAAAAAACATTTCATTGGCCATTTTAATTAAAAATACGTACGAAGTGTGGTTTTATTATTATTGGTTTTTAGACACAACTTCATGAAAAAGTGTATTGAAAACGTTGGTTTCTTCAAGAATACATTTTGGACAAATCACCTCTAAAGTTGGGCTTAAGATATAACCCTGAGGTACTCCTATATGAAATACAAGTTTAATGATAATTTTTTAACTAAATCAAAATATTGCAGTGGCTTTAGGAACATTAGACCTTATATAAAAACCATATTTTGTATGCTAACAAAAATCTGTGTCGTATAGGGTTTTAACGTGTATTTGATAACATACAAGAACATCAAACGCTTCACAGAAAGTAAAAGGTATAAGCAGAACAAAATAACTCAACAAAAACCATCTCTATGCCATTCGACATAAGGTAAAAACTATTTTTTCCCGACTTTCAAGGAGGAAAAAGTGTACAGCGGTAGCACAGAGTCTTTCGGCAAGCAATGGGCTGTTGGTGACGTAGTGGGCGTGTTCCTAGATCTCATTGATAAGACGATAAGTAAATATCAGAGTGAAACTGGCTTGTTTAGTGGCAGGAACAGTTTTGTGTGACGCTTTAAATTATTGACTATCCAAGTTTTACTCCTTTGATCATTTCTCTATTTTTACAGTTATGTGCCTTCTGGTATTATTTGAGAATCTTTTTTCTTGCTTTTCATTTTTTATAAAAATAAAAATACAATTATACTGTGCTATCTTTTAATCTACAATTTTGCTAAGCGATTGCTTTTTAACATCATTATTATTTTATTATTTACCTGACCCAATTTATTTATCTCAACATTCAACTGCATGCTTAAAGGTTAGATTATTTTCTGTATCCATCCAAGTATTATTTATTAATTATTCACAAAATCCTGTGTAATATATATTACTACTATTATATTATCTAAAAATGTTCCTACCACTATAAAAAGCCACTACAAATACTTTGAATGCTTAAACGCAGAACGCTTAAATGAAATCGACATTAGATTCCACCGCATCGCTTCGCTTGCTATGATTGATAGAGTCGCACTATTGAACGATTGATAGATTGATAATTATTAATTTGATTGATGGCACACTCACCCCTTTACTGAGATCATTGTTAAACACGTTTGATGTTTTAACAGAAGATATGAAGATGCTAAAAGTATGAAAAATATTAAAGCACCATGGTCTATTTTGCACTGTTTGTTTTTAACACACAGCTAATCCAGTTTGTTCATGATCTACGCTGGTTCTTATATAAGCTGGTTATCATGGTCTAGGAACTTGTCATTCATAATGGACTGAACGACTTGGTCCTAATCCCTATCGTGATAGGGTTTTATTTCTAGGTTTTAACAGCAAGTGAAATACAGATCTCCCAGCTAAAGTATGCGTTACTGCAATAATCGTCTAATCTTCGGAAATACGAACCCGTGATTATAAGATCTAATATAGAGCTGTTACAACCTTAGAATCACTTCAATATTTGGTGTTACCATGGTTACAAAATTTTGAGACAACTCTATGCAATTTCCAAAAACTTTTAAAACTGTTGATTGGCATATGACAAGGTGCGACCAGAGTAGGCAACCCAACAGAGAGAATGCTTCATACAAATGTGCAATGAAAGATGCACTACGAAAATGCACGGCAGAACATGACTTAGAAGCTTCTCCTCAGTGGGTGACTCTGTGTTGCGACGTTCATACTAATTCGAAAACAGGAAGATTACCCAAGCGAACTGCGTGAAGTATTTCATAACCACTGCTCTCAAAACGGTGAAGGAAAACATCGAGAGGAAACCGGCATGTCCTAAAACCAAAAATTGAAAGATATGTGGCATCTAACAACCCGCACTGGGCCCGCATGGTGGATAACGGCTCACTCCTCTCACTGAGAGAAGACCTGGGTCCCAGCAGTGGGAACATTATAGCTAAGATTACCGAAGCGCATAGCTTTTCTAGTTTACCTGTAATGTTCGTGCTCTTACGTATCTAGATTCTGCTGCTCTACGCTGTTATTTTTTTAAGTTCTTAAGCCGGGAACTAGGTATATCCAATATTTCATTAGTATCTTAAAAGCTGTTTGAAAACAGTTTAATAAGAATTGGTTTCTCTCAAATTAAATAAATGATCCTCAGTAACGAGGGTGAGTTCAAATCAGTTATTCTAGCTGTATGAACACTTCATCATCATAACCTTTAGCAACAGTCGGGTAAAAGTAGTATTATCATCACAGAAATTGAGTAGCATAGACGTTAGTAGTCAACATATATCTAAAACTCATCTCAAAACTGTGTGACTAACTTTTCCTGAAATGCCTTTGTAATGTAAATAACACCAAAATAAAACTTGTGGCCGATTTTTTTTACCGTCTGGACAAAAACGGGGTTTAAAAGGTGAACGGAGTAGAAGCCTGTGAGAAGTGCAGATTTTTTTTTTTTACAAAAAATAAAATAAAAATTATATTTATTTACATTCAATCTTTTGATTGAAGCCGGCCGATGGCTATCAAAAGATTTTATCATAGATATTATAGATGTGGAAGAGAAAGTAGTTGAATGTTGCTGAAGATTCATTGATAATTAATTTACGCGCGCAGGGAAGGGTTTTTTTTTTACTGACAATGGGCTCACTCTTGACCTCAATCCAGCCCAGAGGCAGGGATGAGATCTACGGTGGGTGCCTTTAAGTTAAATTTTTATTTTTTTATTTTGTGAAAAAAAAAGAAAATTCTATGCCATATGCTTCTATTCTGTTCACCTTTTATACCCTGGTTTGGTCCAGACGGTAAAAAAAATCACCGATATTTCAGTTGAAGTTGAAAGACACACTTTTAATACAGTTTATTTTAAGTTCTTTCAACTTCAGTATCCATAATTTTCAGTGTATTAACACGAGTGGAACTGTCCTCAATAATGTATCATTCCTGAATACCCCTTTAATAGAAATAATAACCTGTATCAACTTAAATTAAATAAAAAAATGGATAATAAAATTATATACATTTTTTTTTATTTCATTTAAGTTGATTTTTACTAAAGTTAGTAGCTCCCACAGGATGTACCTTTCTTTGGCATATTTAAAAAAAATATTTCCCATTTAATTTTGCCGAATAACGATACAGTATTTTTTCCGGTAGTTGAATTTAATAAGACATTAAATCATGTAAGCCGTAGTTATATTTCACTATACTAGACGTTTGTTCATAATATATTACTGCTTGCTGACGTCAGATATCGTACTTCCATATATTGGTCCTAAGGTCCGCGATCTAAAAACTATAAGAACATTCTACTAACACATACGTAATGTAACAGGTTTCTCTCTAAATGGCGAGTTGTTGATGGACGCTCTCGGTGGAGAGACCACATTCGCTGATGTTCAGGGAGACAACTTTGTACCGGCTTGCACATTAGGAGTGGGGCAGAAAGCTAGGTGAGTGTTTTTAAATATTGTAAAACATTTTAAAAGAGTAACGGTGCAGTTTCTTACCCATTCTTCTCCATACGAAAAGACTTTTGGAAGGAACGAATTGAATCAATTCTTAACAAATACTATTTTTATGTCAACAGGTTAACATACGGCCAAGATGTGAACACACTGAAGTACTTCACAACATGTGGTCTGCAGGAGGGATACGAACCATTCTGTGTGTAAGTATTATAGTAATTACTGTTTTAATTTAAGGCCATGCCTATATCAGAAGGCCAATTCTCGTAATTTAAAATGCTCAAAATCTAGTGTCATCTCGGCAACAAACAAATGTCAAAAACTCGTCAAAATGTAGGGAAATTAGAGAAATTTTTGACAGATTGAGACTGAGATCAGACTGTGAACGTTTTTAAAATTACGAGATATTGCCCCTCAGTTTGCTAGACCTAGACATAACAAAGCAAAGGACTTTGCATAGCAGATATATTTCAAATTAATCCTAGATCCACGAGGATCAATAAAAATATGTTCGTTAACGTGCCACAACTTTCAGCAAAACTGTTAAACGCACAAATATACATATAAAATATTTATAATCAGCCTGTATTGTCCCACTGCACGGCAAAAGCATCACCGATGCCCCCCAGGTTGAGGGGCTACGGGAATGGCCGGGAACACCTGGCCATTCCCGTCCCACACTGGCGGAGGCCTGTGTGATACAGGCAACGGTGCCCCCGCACCCGTTGCCTGCTGGCCTCCACGCCCGCCTAATAGGCAGGCCCCGCATGGCCCCCGCGTTGGGGGGGCTACGGCCGCAGAGGATAGGGAGAGCAGCAACGTCACACCGACACTCCTCTTCCCCTGCGGCCCCACCGCGTCCGCCATCAAACGGGTGGCGGCGCCGTCAAGGCCACGGAAGGTAGGGAGAGCGGCAACGTCACACCGCCACTCCTCTCCCGCCGAGGCCTCCAATCCTCAGCCGCGATGTCTCCCTCACGAGGGACATCGCGGCCCGCCTCAGGTAGGTTGCGATGTCGCGCAAGCGGCATCGCATCCTACCCGCCGGCCGCTACGTCGGGCTTAGCCGCAAAGCCCTGACGAGCGGCCCCCGCTTGGGTTCCTCTTAGCTTCACCGTGGCTCCGCTAGCCACGGCTACTGAGCCACTGGGGGGGACTCAACTCGACCCTGAGCCAATATGGACAAATCCCTCATATAAGCGTCAATTTCGTCCCGCCGTCTTAGCCCACAATGCATTTGACATACGGCAAACTTGGTCAGCCAAGTCCCATTTGAGCGTGGTTGCTTTTTGTGTGACGTCTGCAATTTGTGTCTTAGAGCGCAGTACCTATCGTATTCCGTATTCGATCGGTAAGTCGTAACTCCAAGGATACTGCGCTCCATCACTTGCTAGAAAACCTCGAGTCTGGTCCTCTGCTAAACTGTCAGAGACCAGGTTTGAGAGCAGTATGTAAGGATACGCACGAATGGTTTATGTACATTTTATTAGCCTAGAAATTATTTTCCTCAGATAACAGGGTTCGGATTCAGTTGTTATATTAATATCATCTTCTTCTTTACAGAAATATGAAACGTGACGTAACTCACTGGTACACCAAGGACCAACCCATCTTCGAGAACACGGATGAGATGACAGACACCAGGATTGATGTCACTAGGATACCAGCTGGATCAGGTAACACTTTCATATCACTGTATAGAGGTATGAGGAACAATGTGTAAAGTTCACTCAACCTCCATAGAAAAGGGAGGATCCTCCGACCAGACGGGTGTTGTGTCTGGCGGGCAATAGTTTTTTTCTACGGGAATTGGCCTTCTGGAAACTAAAAACGAATAATTTCTTCCCATTTTCTGGTCCTTTGTTTCCTGGCGGCAAATATATCTCTGTACTTTTTATCAGATACACCACCATGCTTGAAGATATCTCACAACACGTTCGAGACTATGGAGAAAGCTAACTGGGAGTTCCTGCGACTGTCACTACCCGTCATATGTCACCTAGAGTTTATTGAGTAAGTTAACTTAAGATATTAATTTACTTGTTGTTTGATTAATGCACATTTATAATATATATGGTACATAAGGCATTCTCTATCAGCCAACCTTTGGATGTAAAAGAGATGCTAGCAAAGAGGTACACTTATAATAAGTATAGTTACTTAAACCCTGTCCATTAGGTAAACCGTTTTTGACAGATGGAACTAGTAATTGCAGCAACATACAATACATTGATTGATATACGAAGGTACGGTATTATAATGTCTATAAGAATCCATAAATAAGATAATTCAATAAGATAAGGCAGTTTATATATTTATTTTATTACGCATTTTAAAGTTAACTTTTACATCATCTGGAATATGTACATTCTAAGACAGCTGTCAAAAAACGGTTAACCTAATGAACAGGGTATAACAATCTTTTTGTAAAGAGCTGAGATGTTTAGCTGTGTAGTGTTGTTCTCATCGTAAAAGTGATCTTAGAGGTCTACATGTTCGCATGAAATTTGCGCGTTTTAGTCATTATTTGCCCGCTTTGTTTCGTCCAAAGCATTATGGGTTAGAGAAAACTGAGGCACGTGGTCACTGTCGTTCATTCCATTTGATCGTTCATTCCTTTGTTTTCTCCCTGCTCAATGATACTCGTCCAAATGTTTTTACGATAACACTGTCCACCAATGTGTACCAATGTCCCTCTGTTTAGATTTTCGGAATTCTTTTAATTTTCTAAAATTAATATAATTACGGGGGAAAACAAAACATAGGGATGTCCTTATTTTTGGTTTCTACCAGTGCCACCACGTGACCTAGGTATTTTTTTTTTTTCGTAAAAATATATTTGGACTAGCATGAAGCATCATCAACCAGGGAGTAGTAAACAGAGGAATAATAATAATAATAATATCCCTGGACATTACACACAGCGCCATCTAGTCCCAAGCTAAGCATCTTAATGCTTGTGTTATGGTAACAAGATGGCTGATAAACTACTTATATATATATATTTTTTTTTTGTTAATACATACATATTATAGATAGAATAACACCCAGACTCGGAACAAATACATGTAGGTCATACAAATATTTGTTCCGTGCGGGAATCGAACCCGCGACACGCAGCGCAGCAGTCAATCGCTTAACCACTGCGCCAACCGTGCCGTCATACGTAATACGTTAGTATGGAAAGAACGCCAATGATCACGTGACCGTGTTTCCTCTTAACTCTAATTTTTACGAAGACATTATCTGCCTGGGCCTTTCTAAAGACATTATTATGTACTTTGAAAATCAAAGCTCAGATCTTCGCTGTCATCTAAAGTTAAAAGCATGCTATTTGCTTGATACTACAGGGCTTTTTAAATTTTCATTGGTGTAACTTCAAAGACGTGATAGATATCGGCTATCAAATAGCAATAAAACATTGAAGAAGGATTTCCTAAAATCATAATTTTTGGGATAAAAACACATTAGTGTAGAATCCATTTCGGCTGAACCCTATCTTTTAAGATACAGGCTAGTCCTGGTTTAAAAGCTTCTACTATTGCATATTAACGTAAATATTATTTTCAAACAATGTATAGGTACAGTGCAAAGTACCTACTATGTTTTTGTGAAATAAATACTTTATTATTATTATTCCTTTATTTCAATGTAATCATATAAATTATATTTTTAAATATTAGAACATAAAATAAAAACATTTAAAAATAGTAAATAAATAATATAAATCCCAGTCCTTTGGAAGGCGTACGAGGGGCCGAAGCCAACTCGCAGAGGGCCCTTAGAAAATTTCATTGAAATGTGGCACCACCCGACGATTATCCCTGTATGCACTATGCAAGTGCATATTATTATTGTCGGCGTAGTGACTTGAAATTAAGATTTTATTAATCACTAGCTGCGCCCCGCGGTTTCACCCGCATAAGTTTCGATCCCGTGGGAATATCGGGATATAAAGTATCCTATATGTTAATCCTGGTTATAAACCATCTGTGTGTTAAATTTCATCCAAATCCTTTCAGTAGTTTTTGGGTGAAAGAGTACCAAACATCCATATTATTAGTATTATTTCCTTTATTTACAAACAATGTACCTTTACAGTGCAAAGTATAGGTACATATTATTATTAGTATTATTATTTATTTTATAGATTTTTAATTTTGCTATCAGAGGCCAATACCGATCTAGTCAGTGAAGTTTCGCCAAATAGTTTTAAAACTCCTGTACTTAAAAAACTACAGAATTTAACATTCTCATTTATTACAGTGAGGCAGAAAAGGCCAGACGCTGGATAGAAATAAAGGATCGCCAACAGATCCTGATGAAGGAAGCTGTGGAAGCTCAGATGCCTGCCCATATCGACCAGATTATGAGAAGTGGGTTTACTATGAATGATATCAAAGGTATGTGCGGTAGTTTTGAAGGTAGACCCGCCTTTGGATATTTTTTCATTGTTCCTTCTTGATGTTTCCATACATTTTTTATTTTATTTTGCCCCTTAATGATTCAATGAGCCAGATTTTCGAAAAAACATTCACTCTCTGTATTTAATATTACTTCAAATTATTATATTACTAGCTGCGCCCCGCGGTTTCGCCCGCATAAGTTTCGATCCCCTGGGAATATCGGGATAAAAAGTATCCTCAATGTTAGTCCTGGTTAAAAACTATCTGTGTGCCAAATTTCATCCAAATCAGTTCAGTAGTTTTTGCGTGAAAGAGTAACAAACATCCATCCATACAAACTTTCGCGTTTATAATATGAGTAGGATTTGTTGCCTGAACGAATGAATTGCTGTAATACATTTAGTTCAATCAATTTTCAACATTTCAATGAGAAAATGTTCTGTGATTCTGGCTTCTTGAATCCAAAGTAAATATTAGAATAGCGTCCCGCTGTTATTTCAAAGGTTGGCTTGTTCTTTCCATGTGTCTTTTATGATTTGCACCTGTATCCCTGTCCGTAAGGTGTCTGCAATATGTAAATACACAAAATTGATTGGCAAAAATATGTGCTTTTTTACAATCACCAATTTCCCAAAATTTCACAGATTTTTTTTCTAATTTTGATGTATTTTATTCTACACTAAAGGCTGATTTTCAATCGACAGATATATAATTTTTATTCGTGAAATAAAATTGACGTCTGACAGTTTTTAACCGACTTCTAAAAAAGGAGGAGGTTCTCAATTCGGATGTTTGTATTTTTTTTTTATGTTTGTTCGTGCATAACTCCGTCGCTTGCCAACCGATTTGAAAAATTCTTTTTTTGTTGGAAAGGGTATACCTCCCAAATGGTCCCATAGAAATTTCATCAAAAACGGTTCAGTATTTTGGTTTTTAAACAAAAATTACTGGTAAAAATTACAACTTAAAAGTGAAAAATAAAAACTTTTTTGCAAAAAAAAATACAGACTTCCAAAAACGACACTACAAAGTGAAAAATAACTTTAATTTCGGAAGTCGGTGGCAAACAACGAAGATGTGAACCCAACGACACCGACTTCCGAAATTAAAGTTATTTTTCACTTTGTAGTGTCGTTTTTGGAAGTCGGTTGATTTCTTTTTGCAAAAAAGTTTTTTGTAAGGAAGAACTGCCAAAAATTCAATATTATTTCTCCGACAAAATTATCTGGCGTTAGAAATATCAGCCCTAAACTACTGAGAAACACTTCCAAAGAAAAAAGGGTCGTATTAAAATGACTCTCGCACTCCAAAATTAGTACTTTCAATTGACAACAATAAGTATTCATTTCGAAACAAGAGTTATATTAAGGCTTGCACCACAGATCACTAAATAAATTTAGCGCTAAATATATTTAAAATCTCTCTGTCACTGTCATCTTCAAACAACTGACTGAAAAAGAACGATTTTCTATTAATTTGTTTAGTTATAAATATGTTTAATGATTTGTGGTGCAACGGGTGTAAGTATTGGATTATCAATCGCCTGTTCCTGAAAATCCGAGTTAGAAAATAAAACCTACAGCAACTCCTGTACAAGTCTTTTCTGCAGGCACTGTTACATAAAAAATGAAGCATTTTCTTGAAAACACATTGCAAACACCACCCCACCTTACAACGTTTGCTTTTCACCTTTATTTTCCCTAAACCCAAGGTTTGCACTACGAGGACAATCAGGAGGAGATGCCGACCACTTCCAAGGTCAAACGCCAACCTTCAAGACCACCACGTAAGGGCTCCATGACGAGAGGTGTTACTATACAAAATTACAATAATCTGCAATCAGGTCATTACGAGGCTTTTTTGTATATTGTGCTCGCTAAGGCTGGGTGTTGACTGTTGGTGTGCGCTTGTCGCAGTCTCGTGTGTTGTCATCTTAAATACATGATTGTCATGTCATTATTGAGTAAGTACTTAGTTTCCCTTGAGTGGAAGTTGCTCTGAGGTAAGTGTTGCAGACAAAGTTGATAGTTATTAAAGGGGATGCGCTAGGTAGCCCGCGCAATTCAAATGTTCTTACGTTTTTTGCAATTTACAGGTCAGTGCCATGTTGAATGTGTCAGTATAAAATTTCAAAAAACATAGGAATATTTAAATTTCGCGGGCTACTCTGGCCCACTACACTTCCCCCTTAAACAAAAATTGCCTGTGCACACAAAAAACTGATGAAAATTATAACTATACTTATGCTTCTAATCTGCGTAAATTGAATCATAATAAAAAGAAAATCATGTTACATAAAACTTGGTAGTTTGTGTTGATACGTTTAAAAAATTAAAATCTTCTAAACGGCTAAATTAAATAACGCTTGTTGATTATCTGTATCCAAAAATGATAAAGTAGGGTCTTCAAAATACAAGCACATTACTGACTAAGCATTATTCATTAATTAAAATGAAACATGTTTAAGCATGACACTAAGAATTGGTATTCCTAAACATGACTAAAACAATAAAAGTACACAATATTTAAAATGTTATAATCACAATCATTCACTCACTTTGAGCACTGTGTTGGTTTGTTAGGATGGTTTGATTGTCTCTTCAGCAAATATACTTGGTAGGTTTTCTCTATTCTTAAACGAGGTTTCCCTAATCTAACCAGCATCAATTCTGAGGAAGGAACCAGGGTTCCTCGGCATACTTCTTCATCTGCTCGCTTGTTGGCTGGCAGGATAGAAGGCTGTTACCGTAGCGAAGACACTAACCCGTTGTTCAAATATCGTCAATCGTAGAAGGCCTTTTAATTGATAATTGTGAAGCCTTAGGTGCTGTACAGACCAGCACATCAAGCTACTACAATCTGTCAAATTTATTTAATAGGTTTTCAACTTTATCGCTAATACATTAAGATTCAAGTTTGATTGGGAAAATTTGACAGTTTCGGGTAGCTTGATCTGCTGGCGTCTGTACATATAACAAAACTAATAAGTGTAAAAGTTAATTCACATGCTACAAGCATTTGATTCACAGCCTATTAATTTTAACCTCATGACGTTTGGTCATTTGATCCTCATTACACAGGTTTTTCATAAACCTAGATCAGGCAGGTCTACATTACAGTTAGAATTTAACTTTCCTCGATTGTAATTAACGTAAATCATATTTTTACTTTACTTTTACTTGAATAAAAAATGTATTATTTTTATTATTAAATTTTTCAATGTCCTCAAGTATTCTTCCTGATACAGGTCCACAAGTGAACGGTATGCACCGGTCGACAAGTGAGGCAGAGATGGCTAAGTATGAGTTGGGAGCGCAGAGTCTGGCGCCCGATGATAAGAAAGATAAGAGGGGACGATCGCCTTTCAAGTAAGTTAGGCTTTTATAACTAAATGTTTTTGTTTATTTGAAAAAATGTCGAGAGTAAACAAGTTTTGGAACGAAGTTCCTTATCGCGCGTTGCGAAATTGATTGGCAAAAATATGTGCTTATTTTACTATCAACAAATGCCCAAAATTTCACAGAAAAATTATCTATTTCGATGTATTTTGGAACGAAGTTCCTTATCGCGCGTTGCGAAAGGAGGCTAGACGGAAAAAATTAAGACCAAAAGTTGGAACGACACTTTTTGCTATAGTTGTAAGCCGTGCGGCGTGCGCGTGTTTCTCTGTCTGTCTCTCTCTCTCTCTCTTATAGAAAGCAAGCCAGTTATACTTCGTTCCATCCGGGTATCCCTTGACACCTCTCAAGTTTTTCTAAGTGGCAGGCAATAACATCGTACCGCACTTTTTTTGTTAAATAATTTTGATCACTTACATATGTCGTTTTAGTATCATGTGGATTTGCTCTTTAGTTTTAAGTAGTAGGAAACCGGTATATAATTTAGGCGGTATATAGAAGGCGGGGCTAATAAGCGTGTGTAAAAACTACCAATGTTGCTGAAAATGCTCTCAGAAAAACCATTTTGTTTTCAGTTTTCAATAAGTATTCATTGCACGAAACAACTCTTGTTTCCCTAATCCAGGTTCTTCAGAAGCAAGCGCGGTGAAAGCAACGACCGAGGCAAGGGTCGTAAATCAAAGACACCAGATCCCTTCAGTGATACCGAAGTATCGCCTGAACGTGGACCGAGGAGACCCAACCCTCAGATCAAAGTGTCACAGGTATGCCTGAACTGTATTGCAAAGACCTAAGGTTCATTTTGCATTGTGTTTTTAATTGGAGAGTTTGTGATTGGAATATGTGGATCTTTATTTAATTCGAAAATGTCGGTTTTGTTTCACTAAATGAAAAATTTCTTAAACAATTAAATTTTTCTGTTATTAACTACCTACACAAGATTTTAATTATTCTATTTATGTAATATTCTTTTTGTAATTTTCCCTTTGTCATTAATCATTTTTTGTAACTATCTCGTGATTTTTATCTCACAAACGCCAGCCACGATAAAATAACTACTATAACTACTACATATAGATAAATGTTTAGTCCTGTCAAATTAAGATCCTCCATAGACAGTTTAGACGTGATGACGCCATGTTTTTACATGGCGGCTAAAAATACGTCAATTTACGTCAGGCGCTGACTAATTTGACAGGACTAAACTAATATTTTTATCTTCTGTCCTTTTCTTAATTAAATAGAAAAAAAAGATGCACTGAACTTAAATTTAGTTTAGTTTGTGAACGAGGGATCGGCGCCATTACCTTTTAGAAAAGGACCATTTATTTCCTTCGATCAATAATAGTACTAGATTCCCGATAAGCGCTTCAAAAACGGCCCGAAAAATACGACCACAAATACTTTTGTGGTCTTATTTCAAATTAATATGTTTTTAACCTTATTACTTAGACTTTAAGTTTCATTTTAGAATAAAAGACTGAAAATTTAAAATAGAATGTTTTTATTTTCAAACGACATTTTAAATATATTTTGCAATGGTAATTAAACTTTATGTTTAAGCATTAAGGTTTATAATAAACTGAAGTTGTTAATATTATTAAACTTTTTTGTAAGAAATGTAGATGTTTACGTGTGTGCAAACGTGGCCACATGAGCGACTGATTTTTGTTCCTGATCCTTAATCTAGTACTATTATTGATCGAAGTAGAAAAGGACCATTTATTTCACATACTTACTCTACAATATGTTTTTTTTTCCTTCGGTCCTTTCACATTATATTAATATTTTATTCGTTTTTTGTTACTTTTTATGATGTTTTGTTAATTTCTCACAAGGCCAATCAAAAGTATAACGGCATGAACGCGCGACCTAGTAGGGCAAACTTGTATGGAAGCCAAGTTGGTCTGAATGTAAGTCCTCTCATAAACCCTGATTTACACTAACCTGGCATTTCTTTCTTTGGTTTTCATACTAATTTATTACCATTTTTTTTTTCATACAGATTTTTTCATTTATAATAATAATAAGATAATAATTTTATTTATTTCGGACAATGTCCATAGTCCTGAACTATCACAAAATTATAATCAAATTATATAATAAAAAGCATTAAAATTAATCAAAAAACAAAAATTAGACTAGATTTATGAAGCCCAGATGAAGTCTGAAAGTGGCACCGGTAACTGAAAAGTTGTGTGGAAATCGGTTGTCATGGTATGGGCATGTGTTACGGAGAAATGAGGAAAATGTCGTGAGGAGAGTTTTGAGTATGAATGTCGATGGCTATAAGAGTAGGGGAAGATCAAAGAAACGATGGATGGAATGTGTGAATGATGATATGGTTAGAAAGGGGGTGACTACCGAGATGACGACTAATAGAGAAGTATGGAAGAAAAAGATGTTGCGCCGACCCCAAATATATTGGGATAAGGGCAGGAAAATGATGAAATGATGAAGCCCAGTACAAATATGTCAGCATAAAGTTATAGAAGCAAATTGACTGTTTCAATATACGGTAGTATGTAGGCAACTATAAGATGATTGGAGCCGGCGCCCACTGGCGGTACGGCACGGCAAAAGATTTTTTATGCGAGGAATAGAAAATATAATTTAAAAGTATGACATTAAAATTGAAATTTCAACGGCAACGATGCCGCGGTATCTTTAGGCACGCCGCGACGTCCTTTGGCATCATCATTGAAATTTCAATTTTATTGTCATACATATTTTAGTTATATTTCTATTCGTCGCATAAAAATCCCTTTCCGTGCCATGCCACCAGTGAGCAGTCCTTAATTATTTAAGACCAGAACAAATATTATTTCCTAGTCTTCTTCTAAAAAAAGTTTTTCAATGACTTTTCGTACTACTCGTGTATTATTGTATTGTATTCTACAGGCTACTGTAGAAATACAAAATAAATAAATATTTCAAGATTAAAGAAGAAAATAAAGCTCTCAAAATTATATTTGATAGAAATAAGGCAATTTTTTTATTGCTATTATGGTCTTGCTCTTAATTATTTCTCAGTAACTGGGTTGTGGAGATCAGATAGACAGTCGCTCCATGCAAAATTTCTGGTATTCAGCTGCATCCGGTTAGACTGGAAGCCGACCCCAACTAGTTGTGGAAAAGCTAGGCAGATGATGATGATAATCTTGACCTCGATCTCGCCTGGTGGAAGCGATGAAAATATGACGATTTCCAAAGAAATATAATTTCAACTTCTAATTCTCAATGTAGAAACCGGGTGTTAATGCCTCTTGCTATCGTGCTTGCTATCTGCGTCACAGACTTAGAAGCCCGGCTTACAATCTCTATACTGCGTTCTTTCCACACTATAATCTGTCTCTTTTCTTCCCTCACCCTTCTCTCTCCACCGGACGTCTGATGACACAGTCCAACGCTCAGATGACGACACCCACGCAAGACCGCAAGCAGATGACGACCAGCACCCTGGCTCAGTCTGCGACCGAGACTGTTGGCAACGAGATCTTTGACTCCGAGTGCCTGAAGCTTATCAATGAATACTTTTATGGAGTCAGGTTAGTACCTATTTTGAATAGATTTTTAATTGATAACTAGATGAGTTTTTTCAAATGTGCTGTAATTTTTCTGATGTCGCAAGTGCGCTGAAGGTCATAAGTGGGAGTGCGTAAAAGAGGCGCGTATCTATACTAATATTATAAAGAGAAAGAAAGAAAAGAAAGAAAGAAAAAAAAAGCAAGAGGAAAACTTTGTTTGTTTGTTTGTAATGAATAGGCTCAAAAACTACTGGACCGATTTAAAAAATTCTTTCACCATTCGAAAGCTACATTATCCACGAGTAACATAGGTTAAATTTTATTTTGGAAAAAAATAGGGTTCCGTAAGATTTTTGGGTTTTTCAGACACAAGGTGTAAAAAATCAACCAGAAAAGTTATTTTGTATCTTTATGGGTTATTTTGATTTCCTTTTGAGATACGCAATCCTGTCACAAATCCGAAATCTACGCGGACGAAGTCGCGGGCAGAAGCTAGTCGCGTTTAACTGTATAAATTAGGTCTATCTAGTATAATCAACAACTTGATTGCCTAACGACCGAGTACTCCAACCCGAGCCTTTGAACTGAATTTCGTCCTAAAAAGTCTATTGGTTGTTACAATACACCTTAATAAGCAGGAATATCATAAGGGTTTGAAGATGCAACTTGTGACTTTAACTTTAGTTTACTTTGAGCTTTGGGTTGTACAGACGCCAGCACATCAAGCTACTACAATCTGTCAAATTTCTTTAATCGATTTTCAACTTTATCTCTAAACCATTAGGTTCAAAGTTGATTGGGAAAATATGACAGTTTCAGGTAGCTTGATGTGCTGGCGTCTGTACACGGCTAAGCAGTTCAATCCTGCTTTTAAAAAATAATTTAACAGATAATGAATGAAGCTCGCTTTTCAATTTAAATACTAAGCAGGCTTATCAAAAATTCCACTACATAAACTGTTCTCTACCAGGATCTACCCAGGTCAGGACCCTACCCACGTATACATCGGCTGGGTGACGACGCAGTACCACCTCCACTCCAAGGACTTCAACCAGAGCAAGGTCACCAAGTCATCCGTCATCATCACCGATGACTACGACAGGGTTGTTGAGAAGTAAGTGTTTAAAGTGATTAAGTTAAGGCTGATTTTCCATCGTCAAATAAACTGAAAGATACTACAAGTGAAAAGTTCAAAACTGTCTCTCGAGGAACGGTAATACTTTGTAAAGTCATTATTTTATAATATTCTAGCAGAACTCGCTGTTTTTCTTAACGATATTCATAGAAAAAATTGTTATAAAACTCTAATTACAAGACTAATTATTTATTTGCTAGATAACTTTGTCAGTGTTTTATGGTTTATAATTTTTACAACACATTTTTTAGTTTTCTTATCTTAAGAGGCAAAAGGCTTAATTTATAAACGCTATCTAAATTTAGGAGATGTTTAAACGTCATAAAAGTGTAATTAAGCAACCTTTAATCATTAATTAACATTATGCAACGTTAATAAATAAACCCCATAATGTTTAACCTCTAACATTATGGGGCTCAGCGTGAATCAGCCTATAATGTTCCCAGCACTGCTGGGACACAGGCCTCCTCTCGGTGAGAAGCAGTGGGCCGTAATCCACCACGCGGGCCCAGTGCGGGTGGATGTTACATGTCTTCGAATGTTTGGTTCTAAGGACATGCCGGTTTCCTCACGATGTTTTCCTTCACCGTTTTAAGAGCAGTGGTGATGAAATAATTTACACAAAGTAAAACGCCTGTCTGGGTTCGAACCTACGACCTACAACTCGTGAGTCGCGGCCGTTACCACTTCGCCATCACCGCTCAATCTGGCAGTGTATAAAATATAATTTCTAAAACATCTTGTAATTACGGTGTGTCCAAACCAGGCCAAATATATATATTTTTTTAAACAATTTTTCGCTCCAGTGTAAACCGCCAGTCCTGCTACATGGTTCGCGCAGACGAGCTCTACAACGAAGTAATGGCCGAAGCCACAGCTAAGGGAGCTTCGCAGGGCATGTTCATCGGCTGCTCGGTGGATACCTCGACTGGAACAGTGTCCTTCACCTGTGAGGGAAAAGATACTAGCTTCAAGTTTAAGGTCAGTAATAATAATATCCCTGGACATAATAATATCCCTGGACATTTCACACAGCGCCATCTAGTCCCAAGCTAAGCAACCTAATGCTTGTGTTATGGTAACAAGATGGCTGATAAACTACTTATATACCTACACTTTTTTTTTGTAAATACATACATATTATAGATAGAAAAACACCCAGACTCGGAACAAATACATGTAGGACTTACAAATATTTGTTCTGTGCGGGAATCGAACCCGCGACACGCAGCGCAGCAGTCCGATCGCTCAGCCATTGCGCTAACCGTGTTATCGTACAGTGAAATATACGTTGCAACAAATGGATTCGGGTATTCTAAAATTTGGTCTTTGAATACGCATAGTCTTGTAAAAAAAATGCGTATGACTTTCGCGAAAAACGTCTTAATAAATGCAAGACCAAATGTGTATTCCTTTTGTGTACAGACGCCAGCACATCAAGCTACTACAATCTGTCAAATTCCTTTAATAGATTTTCAACTTTATCGCTAAAGTATTAAGGTTCAAGGTTGATTGGGGAAATTCGACAGTTTCGGGTAGCTTCACCTGCTGGCGCCTGTACAAGGTCTATTAATTTCTTTTTGTTACCTAGTATTGACTATTGAAATAGGAAAATAGTCTATCACACAACTACGCCACCACCGAAGGAGAATTAGCGCCAAAGCGAGTTTAAGCTCTGTGACTGTGACTAATGTAAACTGAAGTACATATTTTACTTGCATTTTAAAATAAATTATATAAAAGTTCTTATCACAGAGGCCTAAATAAAACCATATTTACAAGAATTATGCTGTGAACCGAAGGATACGCAATTTTTCTTTGCAATTTAGTTCCGAATGCATTATATGTACGATCGTCTTACACCCACTTAACCGAAAAACAAACTGTTATTTTTCTCCCAGATGGAGCCAGAAACAAAACTCTTCCCCGCGATCTTCGTAGAGGCCACATCCAAGGAGATCCTGCAGATAGAACTGGGCAGGTCTACCACCAGCCTGCCGCTGTCTGCAGCAGTGCTGCCGACGAGTGACAAGCACGTTATACCACAGTTCCCGCCCAGATTGAAGGTGCAGTGCTTGAAGCCACACCAGTGGGCTAGGGTGAGTGTCATCAGATAACTTTGAACTTCAGAATCGTTAGAATTTTGCACTTAGTAAGTTTGATTGTTTAGTCAGAGGGTTAGGTTATTTAAAACTGAGTTCTCGATTTTCAGGTACCAAATCAATCTCTGCAAGTACATGCCCTCAAGTTATCTGACATCCGCGGTTGGTCCATGCTGTGTGAAGATGCAGTTTCTATGCTGGCTTTACATATACCAGGTACTTTCACGAATTTCTTAGTTATGACAGACTAGGAAAAAAAAGAAAATCAAGAAGAAGAAGGTTGGAGTATTTGAGCACTTTAAGGTCCATTTTTACTTGCACCTTATTATTTTTCCGACTACGTATTATTGCCAACATTTTGAAAAAATATGTTCTAAAAGGCAACTTATCAGAAAACGTGGGCTGCGTTTTTTTATCGCAGCAATTTGCTGAGATTTTATACCTTTTTGGCCTCTCATATGTCTTATTTTTATGCTTACATTATTTTAATGGCATTGACTGCCACCGCGGTCACCGGTGACCGCCAACAAAAGATTTCCTGTTGTGTCTGTTGTTTGGCAGTTAACATATTGTCCTTTTTATTGTTTGCATTTCCTGTGCGTGTCCCAAATATAATATTTTTGCTTTTTTTTCTTTCTGTGTGGGAAAGGAATGTGTTCAAAAATTTTCGCTTAGTGACCGTTCGTTTTGATGCCGTTTGTTTCCGTTCGTGGTGTTAAAATTGAAAACATTTTGGTTACAGAGGAAGATCGTTGTATAGACATTCTGGAGCTGATTGAAATGGACAAGTTACTGAGTTTCCACTCTCATACACTGACGCTGTATGCTGCGTTATGTTACCAGAGTAATTATAGGTAAGTCATTTTATTATAACACTAGCGGCCCCCTTCGCACGGGTGGTTAAGTTTTAGTAAGGATCCCTAATCTTTTCTAGCAATAAATATAGCGTATGTCACTCAGGGTCAATGTAGCTTTCCAATAGTGAAAGAATTTTTGAAATCGGCACTGTAGTTTTTGAGCTTATTCATTACAAACATACACACAAAAGTACAAATCTTTCCTCTTTATAATATTAGTATAGATGACATTACCAACCCGCACTAGGCCCGCGTGGTAGATTACGGCCCACTCCCTCTCACAGAGAGGAGGCCTGTGTCCCAGCAGTGGGAACTTTATAGGCTGATTATGCTAATGCATCTTATTATAATACCTTTTGATTTTGATTTTGATTTTATCAATTCGAAAAAAAGTGTGGAATTCACATTAAATGATCAATACCTTTATCAATTCGAAAAAAAGTGTGGAATTCACATTAAATGATTAATACCTTTATCAATTCGAAAAAAAGTGTGGAATTCACATTAAATGATCAATACCTTTATCAATTCGAAAAAAAGTGTGGAATTCACATTAAATGATCATGGACCAATAAACGTTCGTCATATCAAAACTTCGAGGTTCGCTCGAACTAGGGCTTTAAAAAGCTACTGTTCGATGTTGCCTTGTGTAATATCGTTTTTTAAAGTGAAAACGTCTTTAGCGGCGTTGTGCACTTTTTTTGTGTAAATGAGGGGCCCGTGGCTAAATAATAACAGCCACACAGGTCGATCGGTCAGGTTAAGCTACGCTTGCCGCGGTTGGTCTGTGGATGGGTGACCATATTTACATGAGACCTCCCCGGGCAACGAAAAGCACGTTAAGCCGTTGGTCCCGGCTGTCATTCGTGGATCTTTGACAGTCGTTACGGGTAGTCAGAAGCCCGAAAGTCTGACAACGAGTCTTACCAAGGGGTATCGTATTACCCAGTAACTGGGTTGTGGAGGTCAGATAGGCAGTCGCTCCATGTAATATACTGGTATTCAGCTGCATCCGGTTAGACTGGAAGCCGACCCCAACATAGTTGGGAAAAGGCTAGGCAGATGATGAGTAAAAAATGTTAAACTCGCGTCAGGACACGTGACCTGATTGAAAATTCGTAAGACGGAGGGAGAGTAGACCGCATTCCAAAATATCGAAAATGCACAACGTTAATATTCAAGTTTTCACTTGTGCCGGCACTCCCGGAGTGCAACCCGTTTTTTTTATTGTCTACATTGAATATCGATTAAGGGCGAATTCTACCAAACTTTTGTACCTAGAATAAGTCTTATCCTGGGAATAAATTTTGAATATTTAACAGTGTTTCCATACTAGAATTGTCACACGTCAATTTTATTCTACGGATAAAAGGTATCTGACTTTGGTAAAATCCGCCCTAAATTAAATAAATTTGTCATTACTTCAAAAGTCTCTTCATAATTTTCAATACTGGCGGACGTTTCCCTTAAATTGTATTTAATTATTTATTATTTTATTTTGTTTTAAAAGTTCGATTGATTATTATAATTTCAGGGCCGCCCACGCTCTATGCACACACGTTGATCAGAAACAACTCCTCTACGCGATCCAGTCACAGTACATGTCAGGACCACTGCGGCAGGGCTTCTACGATCTGCTTATAGCCTTGCATCTTGAGTCGCACGCAACTACCATGTGAGTATAAAAAGTTAACTCCAACTATATGGGGTTACTTTTTTTTACCTTATAGTTAATTATTTGTATAATAATAATATCCCTGGACATTTCACACAGCGCCATCTAGTCCCAAGCTAAGCAACCTAATGCCTGTTGTATAAACTAACAATTGTACAAAAACACATTTTGCCAATATTTAATCATTAGTTACTATTTTTAACAATTGGCTATCTACGGATCAAAAACCCGGCCCTTAGTAATCGATTACAATTAAACTTACTTAAATGACAAATTATTGCAGATTGAGTATTAAAAATATATAAAATTAAGTTGAATTTACTTTAACAAATTGACAGCATCAAAAGTTATCAATTTAATTGTTTAGTGTATTCATTGATAATAAAATTCATTGACACAATTTAATAAAAAGTCCAGTAAAAGACTGTCATCATCACCATCAGCCTATAGCAGTGCACTGCTGGACATAGGCCTCTCCTATTGCACGCCATTCAACTCGATTTCCGGCAACTCTCATCCAGCTGCTACCAGCCATCCTGCAAAGATCGTCGCTCCACCTAGCCTGTGGGCGTCCCACCAGGAAAGAGTTGTCTGTCATACCATACCAATCGTCTAATACAAAATCTCACGCTTTTTTCTACGATATCAGAAAAAAACTACAAACCCTCATAACCTCCTTTTTAAAGTTCACGTAAACCAAATTAAATCAATATTATGTTTCTCACAGGGAGGCGTGTAAGAACGAGTTCGTAATACCGTTAGGACCAGAATTGAAGTGTTTGTACGAAGACCCCGACATGGGACACAGTCTGCGCTCCTTGCAGACGGAGAGTGTGCGTCCGCAGATGAAGATGACTGATATTGCGTAAGTATTTCTAATCAACAGTGATTGGAATAAGCTGAGTTTACCTAAAGTTTAAAGAACAGAGACGGAAATTGGAGACTTCCTTATGTCAAAATTTATTTTTACCGGTAAATTTGCTGGAACCTGGTAAATTTTTACATCAAATTAAACTTAAATAAACTTTTTGTTTCATAGTAAAGATCAATAGCTATCAGTAATCACTATTGCTTATACTTTACTATGAAACAAAACGTTTACTATGTACTATGAAACAATAGCTTAAATGAATCGTCAAAATCGTTACCTGAGAAATGATGCAACATATTATGTGTATTTTTAATTTAGTTGAAATAAAAAAAAAATATGTGCAAAATGTTTTAAGGAAGAATGTTTAGCTAATAGAAGCTTTAATTGTAATAATTTGATGTAAAAATTTACATAGTTAAGGGTCCAGCAAATTTACCAGTAAAAAAAAGTTTTGTCATAAGGAAGTCTCCGATATCCATCTCTGTTCTTTATACTTTAGGTAAATATACTCAGCCCATTCCGATCACTGGTAATCAATTACCTGAATTTCGATAGATGCTCAATGTATAGCTGTCTCCTAAACACTTACGTTCTAATTATACAGAAATTTAAGTCCTTTTTTATAATGTTGTATTTCTTTTGCGAATGCAGAAAATTTTAAAACAAACTATAAGGCAAGGCTATAATTTTAACGTCTGATATAATCACTGCTTAACCCTTCGTACCGACCGAGACTGGCTTTATAATTTTTTCTATAATTACGGCATTCAACCGGTTAAGCAACAGATGAAACAGTTATTATATCCGCGGTTTAAGCATCAGCAACCTTATGTTTGTTAAGAACAACTATTATTACCCTTCTGCTAATCGGCAATGACAGCTATTCAAAAATTATTTACATGATCTGACCAAGATTATGTCTGGACTTTAAAAGAGACTGTGACCTCTGAGTTTGTATCGGCCTTTCTTCTCAGAGTAGTCACGTAGGAAACGCCGACATCATCTAATTTTTAAAATATGATTGACGTGTAAAAGTGCTTGTACAAACCTGCTTACAGAAATAAAATCATTTATCATAATATATTAAAAACAAACTGATAATTCTAATTCAAACCTCTTTCCTCCCTTTTCAGTGAAAGCATAACAGAGATCAGCAACCTATACTCGCCGTACTTCCCATTGGAAGTAGTTCGTGAGTTCGTGATGCAGGCGTTAGCAGAAGCCGTGGAGACCAACCAGGTCCACAACCGGGACCCTGTGGGAGGCAGCAATGAGAACCTGTTCCTGTGAGTTTATTTAAGGGCCGACACAGACTGCTCGAGCAGTTAGCGATTGATCAACATAGACCGACCGCTCTTGCAGTCATAGTCAACAGCTTGAAGCTGCCATTGATAACTGCTGGAGCAGTTGATACCAACTGCTCGTCATTCAAATCAGGCAACTGCGCGAGAGCAGTTGACAGCTCGAGCAGTCAGTGTATACCTGGCGACTGCTTGACCGCACGACCGCCCGAAGCAGTTGCAACTGCTCGAGCGGTTTCGTGTATGTGTGTACGTAGAAGACTGTAGTTCACTATGCAGTCGCAGCTTGAAGTAGTTCATCCTGACTGCTTCAAGCGTTTGGTTGTGCGTAGCCTTGTTTCGCAAGGCGTATCGTATTTCTGGACCAAAAAAAAATAGCTATTCCATACATTTTGATCCTGTAGGTTTTACACTTTTGTAAGAAAACACAGTTTTTTTTTTTAAACCTACGAAATATTTCAACCTAGGGTTGTCCAGAATCATGTACTGAATCCATATTAATAGATTGTGCGTCGAATTCCCCATATAATATTAAGCAGTGGGTAAACGTACATTCAAAATAAACCCGAAAAATATACACCTTACCACATAACTAAATCCAATTCCTTCATTACAGGCCCCTGATAAAGCTGGTAGACCGTCTTCTGCTGGTTGGTATGATGCGCGACGAAGACGTGGAGAAACTACTCATCATGACCAACCCTGAGACCTGGGACCCTTCCTTTGATAAAGGTAATATACTAGAACATTCTTTGATATGAGAACCACGACAATATGGTAATGGTAATTCCTGAACAAGCTTCATCAGAAAACTAAAATATTGTAAATGTAAAGTTGAAACCTCTGGTCCTTTGAGCCATTAATTTCGAAACTATTGGTCCTTTTAGCACTTTTCTGTTCTTAGTCGCGTCATATTATTTTAAAGTGTAACATTGTCAAATTAAAAAATAATAAAATACGAGGTTTCGGTATCCCTTCTGTTGTGAGCAAGTAATTCAATTTTCTTTTTATAAAAATAACAAGCTGAGCCCCGCGGTTTCACCCGCATAAGTTTCGATCCCGTGGGAATATCGGGATAAAAAGTATCCTATATGTTAATCCTGGTTATAAACCTCTGTGTGCCAAATTTCATCCAAATCCGTTCAGTAGTTTTTGCGTGAAAGAGTAACAAACATTCATCAATCCATCCATCCATACAAACTTTCACGTTTATAATATTAGTAGGATTTTCTTATTTCTAAATACTAATATTATTTTATATTATTTTCTTCAGAGGGTAAAGACGAACATCGCAAAGGTCTCCTCCACATGAAGATGGCGGAAGGCGCAAAACTACAGATGTGCTACCTACTGCAACATCTCAACGACATACAACTGAGGCACAGGGTTGAGGCCATCATTGCCTTCGCGCATGATTTCGTTGGAGATCTACAGAGTGATCAGCTGAGGTAGGGTCGAATAATTTTATTTTTAACTAGCTTCTGCCCGCGGCTTCGCCCGCGTGGATGTCGGAAATTATCCCACGGGAACGTGCTAACAGGATAAAATGTATGTGCTTCCCCAGAATGCCATCTATCTCGCGGGCCCTTTGTGGCTAATTACAGTAGAAAACCAATTGTGTCTCATTAGTGGTGATTAAGAGGGTACCTATATGATATCTTTACCTAAGTACCTACCTAATTAAAAAAAAAACCTCAATAACAGAAAATTAAATACCTACCTAAATAAACCTATTTCTGATGATAACTAATCTAAACTCAATAAATAAGCAAAATCCCTAAAAACTAATATCTATACGAATGACTAATCCTACCTAACAGTATTATAAAATAACCTACGGTCACTACGTACACTAACATTAAAATCTATACCTACGACTCATATAAAAATAAACCTAAATAACTCTAAAAACTAAAAGGAATAAAAATGAACTCCACTGCGGGTGACCCAACCTACGACAAACTTAGTATTTGCGGTTGGTACAGTACAGACAGTGGTAATCGGGTATAGGGATCGAACCGCAAAATTAAGTTTGTTTTTTATTGTATATACTTTTCCGGGATAAAAAGTACCCAGTGTGGTGCCCAGGATATTAAAGAATAATTATACCAAGTTTCATCGTAATCGAACCCGTAGTTTTTGCGTGATGCCTGAACAAACAGACAGACAGACAGACAGACAGACCGACAGACAGACAGACAGACAAAAATTTTTTTAATCACATTTTTGGGTTCGGTGTCGGTCTAGTAACACCCCCTGTAAATTATTTTTTTGATATTTTCAATGTACAGAATTTTCACTTCTACAGATTTATTATAAGTATAGATTATATTTTATTTTATTATAATTCTGTTTTTGTATAGTTTTTGCAACAGTCACACGCACGTCGATGGTAAAACTTTGACCTTGAAAGTGTTTATGTCGTAGCAAAAACAGCCGTCGAAAGTCGTCGTTTTTGTAATTCAAATATAACTCAGTTTCTCTGTACAAACAATATATTAAAAAAATAATTAAAAGCGGTAAAGTTACAAGTTTTTTAAATATGTGTTTTATTAGCCATTAATGTCCCACTGCTGGGCAAAGGCCATTTACAAATAAATGTCATTAGTATTGGTCAGGTGATGTTGCCCTCTTTATTACTTGTGTAATTTTTGATGGAGTTCTCCATCTGAATTGTATAAAATGCCAACATTCTCAGTATATTTATTATGTTCATACTTCAACTACATAATATGTGCATCATCATCATCAGCCTAAAGCAGTCCACTGCTGGACATAGGCCTCTCCTATTGCACGCCATTCAACTCGAAACTCTCATCCAGCTGCTACCAGCCATCATGCGAAGATCGTCGCTCCACCAATAGGCTATTTTCCTAAAAAAATCTAATTAGTCAGTCAGTTAGATTATCAAAAAATATTGAACCCGTATTTTTTCTTTTGTCAATTATATAAAAAATGATGAAGATATCGCCCGTTAAAGTTCCGCGTGACGTCACTTGCTTGCGACACTTTTGCAAGCAAGTGACGTCACGACCCCCCACTCCCAAATTTTGACGCGCTTTATCTCTGTCATTTTTTGTTTGATTGACAAAAGAAAAAATACGTGTCCATTATTTTTCGATAATCTAACTGACGGACTAAATATATATATATTTTTTTTATGCATTCATACAAAATATCATTTCGCAGACGTTACACAGAGATCAAGCAATCAGACCTGCCAAGCGCGGTCGCGGCTAAAAAGACCAGGGAGTTCCGTTGTCCGCCTAGAGAACAGATGAATGCTATACTCAGTAAGTTTATTATAATTTGTTTTTTAAAGTGTCATATTCAGAATCATATCTCATTTTTGTTTGTTTGATGAGTTCAGATTACGCTACAACTTCAAACATTTTTATAACTTTTTCAATAGTGCTAGTCACTTTGAAGTCAACTTAATATAACCATTCAAATAAAGTTGATATTAGTTTAACTTGAAATAAAGTCAATTTTAAGCATAAATAAAATTTCAATATAGATTATTGAGGGAAACAAAAGACTGTGCTGAGTTATGCAACATGTCCCGGAATTAACGCACGCCACCAAACACCCAAATTAGAATATTATATTAAAATCATAATACGTACATTCAGGGCTTGTGGCTAAATAATAACAGCTGTACAGGTCGATCGATCAGGTTAAGCTAAGCTTGCCGCGATTGATCTGTGGATGGGTGACCATCTTTACATACCGAGACCCCTCCGTGCCTAGGAAAGCACGTTAAGCCGTTGGTCCCGGCTGTCATTCGTGGATCTTTGACAGTCGTTACGGGTAGTCAGAAGCCCAAAAATCTGACAACCAGTCTTACCAAGGGTTATCGTATTATCCAGTAGCTGGGTTGTGGAGTTCAGATAGGCAGTCGCTCCATGTAAAAGACTGGTATTCAGCTGCATTCCGGTTAGACTGGAAGCCGACCTAGGCAGATAATATTTTTTTGGTGAGAAGTACTTTAAACAATCTTAAAGTACGTTCAGTCAGTAAAAGGTATGCGCCGCAAATCCTTATTTAGCACACTAATAAATTACTTTCACTTAATTTCCCTCAGGTTTCAAGCACTTAGAAGAATCCGAAGACAAGGACAACTGTCCGTGCGGTGAGGAGCTGATCGCGCGCATGAACGACTTCCACGAGAGCCTCATGGCGCATGTGTCGTTACATGCGCTACAGGAGCCCGATGGATCGGTAACTTAGTTTTTTTTTTTTAAACGTTTATTGAATTCAAATTATTGGGATTATTGGAAGACCGATTTGTTAACTTTTTAAAGCCTCCTTGCCCGACAGGGTCCATGTTGATCCCATAAAAGGACAATGCTCATGGACGTATGGAGCCCCGTACCATGCTGCATCAAAGTCAAACTTTGTTTTTTATAGACTACTCTTATCATATTAACTCCTACAAAAGTTTTTTTTTGTAACAAAACCGGGTTTCGCATATTTTCAAAAAAATCTAAATAATCTGAAAACTAGGTACTTTATTTTGTTTGACATGTCATACACGAACAGCCATTATTGCTCTAAAAAAATTATAATTGTTAAATAAAAATTCCATTCTATTTTGTTCTAGTTACATTCTATTTATTTATAATTAATGTAGAATCGGCAAAGTATAAGTTTTTTTAAAGACGTGATCATGACACTTTCAAAATTCAAGGTTATATTAATCATATCATTTGAAACGGAACGTCTTGTAAAGGGAATACAACAAAATCAACACTTTTTTACTTTAAATTAAATTCCCTGTTCAAAAATAAAAACGCTGTCGCGTGTTGTCGTTAAAAATTATGAAAATAATTACTATAATATTTTGATCTTAATGCACGAGACTTTTTGGTACCACTCTTGGTCATTGTCTTTTTAAGTTACCACCTTAGTACACAGTAATTGTGGAATGCAATAAATGATTGAGTATTGTCCGGTTGTCATTGTTAGATCTTTGCCAGTCGTTATGTAGTCAGAAGCCCGAAAGTATTGCAAACAGTCTTACCAAGAGGCAGATAGGCAGCTGTTGCTCCATGTAAAATATTGATATTCAGCTGCATCTAGTTAGAATGGAAGCCAACCCCACCATAAGTCTATGATAATGAGATTCATTGTATATTTTTTTGCTACTAGATCTTTAATTGTTGTTGCAGGAGAACCAAGAACCAGAGGTGAAGCCAGGCGCGTTTGGAAAACTGTACAATATTATAAACACCGTTAAGGAGCTGGAAGAGGAAGCTAAGGTAACTATTTTTTTGGGTAGCGGGATCGTCCGAAAGGGTTACCGCTGCCCTGGAACATAAAGGGCTAAGGAAGGAACACGCGTGGGTTTTAGTCAGTAAGAGTCTGACACTCCTTTCTGCTCCACCCAGAGCGGGAGGGGTCATTTGATGATTTCCCATCCTGAAAAAAAAAGGTAACTATTTTTTTAAATAAATAACTATAGCCAGCCGTCGAGAGAATGCGTTCCTGTCACTGCGACAAATCTAGTAGCTAATAAAGTTCAAATTCGCAAAACACGTATTCGTTTGTATGAAACTGACAGGTGTGAAGAACACATTTTCTCGTCGGCCACACTGTACTGTAGGTATGCCTCTTTTTGACTTCGATTTTTCAATGACCCTATTTTGGGTTTTAAGTTATTTCAAAGGCTAGTTGCCTAAACAAATCTAATTAGTCCGTTAGTTAGATTATCTAAATATATTGGACCCGTATTTTTTCTTTTGTCAATTATATATTATAAAAAATGATGAAGATATCGCCCGTTAAAGTTCCGCTTGACGTCACGCCTTGCTACACTTTTTAGCAAGGAGTGACGTCACGACCCCCTACTCCCAAATTTTGACGCGCTTTATCTTTGTCATTTTTTGTTTGATTGACAAAAGAAAAAATACGTGTCCATTATTTTTCGATAATCTAACTGACGGACTAAATATAATATTTTTTTTTTACCCAGGAAACTACCCTATTGTTTGCATATAAGTTTTAAAGTTTCTATTTTACCGTATTGCTTTTGGCAATGGTTTTTTTTAAATAATTACTTATTCATTTACTTTATTTTATTTGTCTAGCATATATACTGGTTTTGTGAGTAATTTACAAGTTTCAGCTGAGTACACTGAAATAAAAACCAAAAAGGCGTTCTGCACAAAGCGACACATAATTTAAAAAAAAAAGTACAACACGAACCATCAATCATCGTTTGAACGCAAACAGTTAGTTTGAACATTATAGATATTGTTGTTTGTATATTTCAGGCGATAGAGGAGCCCATTAGGAAGACCCCCGAGGAGAAGTTCCGCAAGGTTCTGATCCAGACCATCGTCAACTGGGCTGAGGAGTCGCAGATAGAAACACCCAAACTAGTCAGAGAAATGTTCAGGTAATTTATTAAAATTTCTAAGACTGTACTATTGTTATATCTATTTCTGAGTTCAAACAGAAATTCTGAGGGCTTTTTTTGAGGTCTGTTTTCGCCCCGGAAAAATATTGTGTTCTAGTCATTAAGTTCTAACAATTTAATATGACAGATGTCAAAAACCGCTTGTAACCACTTTCTTTCAATTAAGCTGTGGGTGTCGAAAGGTCTCCCAATGAATACAATTACAAAGTTCAAAGTTCGACGGCGCATCTTGCTGTGCTGCCATAACCAGATGGCAGCACAGCAAGATGAGCTGTCATGTGGTCATGACGCTGGCAATATAGTCAACATTAGCACACACATGATCGCGACGATAGGTCGTGGTGGAGCAAAATGAAACTGTAGCGGACTGTATAACAAGTATAATGGAATAAAACGTTAAAATTACAACGGTCGGTTAAAAGTGAAAACAAGAGCGATTAAGATGCGCAAACGCAGCCGTGCACGAAGGAGGGCAACAGCTGACTGTCCGTGGCGGTGTGGCGCGGGGGCCCGCGCTCGGCCGTCGGCCGGCTGACTCCCCGCTGTCCCCGCACCCCTCGTTCACTGCCGCTAGCGCGCGGCGATGTTGAATGGACCGCGAGCGGTCTCAACAATAGTCAACATTAGCACAGTTGCCAAAAAGAAAAAGAAACATGTCAGAAAATATAACCTCGTCTATTAGATTTAATAACATAGCTACTTTACTTTTTGACGGCACTGTTGGCGCAGACGGCACGGTTGGCGCAGTGGTTAAGCGATTGACTGCTGCGCTGCGTGTCGCGGGTTCGATTCCCGCACGGAACAAATATTTGTATGATCTATCAGTAGTTGTTCCGGGTCTGGCTGTTTGTGTATGTGAGTTTAAATGTTTGTAAACGCACCCACGATACAGGAGAAATTCCTAGTGTGGGGCAACATTTTTATAACAAAAAAAACTTCCAAAAACGTATCAATTTCGTTATCTACCGTGAAAGCAAAAAAATATATCTTACACAATTCTGAGTATAACAATTATAATTTTCTTCCAATTTTAGTCTTCTCGTACGTCAATACGATGCAGTAGGCGAGTTAATCCGCGCCCTAGAGAAGACATACGTCATCAACGCTAAGACCAAGTTGGACGTGGCAGAGATGTGGGTGGGACTCAGTCAGATCCGAGCACTGCTGCCTGTGCAGATGAGTCAGGAGGAAGAGGAACTCATGAGGAAGAGGCTCTGGTAAGAAACTGGTTATTTTAAGCAACACTTGTTCTTGTTCTAGGTTCATATTACATCTTTATAACCAAAGACCCCTCAAAATCTAACTTCTGAAGTTCAAGTATACACCGTGATTTTTAAGTCGTCTGACAAAGGTGGTCCACTCAATGTATCCGACATAAAATACCTCTAGGCGTGTTTTTTTTTACCATTAATTAAGATAATAGGTACAAGGAAAAATAATTAATACATTAGAATTATGAAACATCCTGTTAATAATGTTTACGTATCAAACAGTAGAACATACCTAACCATCGCACGAGTCGAGTAGATAGATCTTCGCTCGCAACAGAAGGTTTCAACTACGTTATGCATCATAATAATGAATATTTTTTTCTTTTTTTTTCTCTTAAATGCCATTTTTTTTGTTATGAATGTGTAGTAGTCATTGGATACATGAAGTGGGCTGCCGTTGTCAGACGACTAAAAAGTCACGGTGTATTAAGTTTATGACGATGTATGAGAGCCAAATTTTTATTACTAGCTGCGCCCCGCGGTTTCACCCGCATACGTTTCGATTCCGTGGGAATATCGGGATAAAAAGTATTCTATATGTTAATCCTGGTTATAAACCATCTGTGTGCCAAATTTCATCCAAATCCGTTCAGTAGTTTTTGCGTGAAAGAGTAACAAACATCCATCCATCCATACAAACTTTCACGTTTATAATATTGGTAGGATTATAAGCCTGTGTTGTCTGCAGACGACGGCCTCCCTTACCTCTTTCCGCCATTACCGACCAAATATTAGCTCAATTTTATATTATACTAGCTGTTGCCGCGACTTCGTCTGCGATCCAGGATGAAAAGTAGCCTATGTCCTTCTCCAGATCATGGTCTACCCATGTGTTAAATTTCATCTAAATCCGTTCAGCAGTTTTAGCGTAAAAGCGTAATTCTTAAATTTTCTAATTTTCTGCGCAACTTTCTTAATTATTTTTTTCCGTAAGAACCTTCTACAAAGTATTAGAAAACTTAAAAAAAAAGATGGATGAAATCGGTAAAATCATTCTCAAGTTATGGCGTGACCAAGGGAAATAGGGATTGATTTTTATATAATATATAGAATTATATATATAGAAAAGACTTTTTGACTGATAAATACATTTTTATTATTACAGGAAACTTGTCAACAACCACACATTCTTCCAGCATCCAGATTTGATAAGGTAAATATGATTTTGATAAATATTTGCCGCCAAAAGTTAATTCACAATGTTGTTGACACTGCTCATGATAATCTTTACTAATAATAAAGCTGAAGAGCTTGTTTGTTTGAACCCGCTAATCTCTGGAACTACAGCACCCTAATTGCGTAACACACGATCAATCGGAATCGAATTCATTTTGACAGTTCAACAACATTCATTGCGTTATTTACGTGTTGAGCAGACAAATTTTTCGAACTTATGAAGCAATGGATTAGCAATTTGCTTCAAAATGATTCAGATTCCGATTGATCGTGTGTTACGCAATTAGGGTGCCGGTCGGATTTGGAAAAATCTTTTTGCATTTGATAGCCGATTCTTGAGGAAGGCTATAGGCTATTTAACATGACGTTAAGACCCTGTCTATGCAAAAAGAAAAAGAAGCCAGAAATAACGCTATTGCATTTGATAGCCGATTCTTGAGGAAGGCTATAGGCTATTTAACATGACGCTAGGACCCTGTCTATGCAAAAAGAAAAAAATGCCAGAAAGAACGCTATTGCATTTGATAGCCGATTCTTGAGGAAGGCTATAGGCTATTTAACATGACGCTAGGACCCTGAGTCTATGCAAAAAGAAAAAAAAGCCAGAAAGAACGCTATTGCATTTGATAGCCTGCTTCTTGGAGAAGTCTATAGGCTACTTAACATCATGTTAAGTGTCTCGGTTTCCTAGCCGACACGCGCGTACAGTCACGAGCACCAATAAGTCAACACTTGGCAACTTTCAATTGCGATTTCTTCGTGAAATAACGAATGCAACGTTGAAATACGACACATTACATAAACCTATGGGTTCGGAAATGCTATGTTCGTAACAACATAAAATTTCATTAAAAAATAAAGGAGTAAATCGCTTTTGAATAAAGCCGAGTGTATACATACCTTTGCTCGTGACTGTACACGCTCATGTACGTCCCTGCGTCGACTCGTGAGAGCAAATGCGGAGTTCGGTACTGTGCCATAGGTTTTCAACACTGTGACTCGCACGCGGCTCGTGACGACCAATGCGAGTGTGCGAGCAACATCAGAATGAGCGCTAAGCGAAAACGTAGTAATAGCGCAGGCAGGCGAGGCAATGCGATGCGATGGGTTAGGTTGGGAGAACAAGAAATTTCACGCGGACAAAGTCATGAGCAGAGAGGCAAATCTAATAAGAACGTTCACAGTCTGATCTCAGTCTCAATCTGTCAAAAATACCTCTAATTTCCCCTACATTTTCACAAGTTTTTGACATTTGTTTGTCGCCGAGATGAGACTGCGACTAGATTTTGAACGTTTTTAATTACGAGAATTGACCTATTGAAGCTTAATATTAATATTAAGTAGTTAGTATTAGTCTTAATATTACATCAGCACAACATGCATGTTGCATTGCGCAACACAGCCTTGCATATTGAATGTTATGAAACACACAGCACACAGATAAATAGAAACCGATATATTTAACTTAAAAGTAAGTTTCACTCTTGTATAATTTCCGTTTTCCGTGTTTAGAGTGCTCCGCGTGCACGAGAACGTCATGGCTGTGATGATGAACACTCTCGGGCGTCGTGCGCAGGCGCAGTCCGACGCACAGCCTGCCTCACCGCCCGTCACAGAGGACAAGCAGGAAAAGGTAAGATATTATGTCCGACTATGGACGGGTAAGACTGCTGATGAAAGAAAGAAATAACGTGTTTAATAATATAATAATAATAATATCCCTGGACATTTCACACAGCGCCATCTAGTCCCAAGCTAAGCAACCTAAGGCTTGTGTTATGGTAACAAGATGGTAATATAATAATATACATTTATTTCAGAAATGTCAATTCCATATAATGTTAGTAACAGAGGTCCTAAAAAACTATGTTAGTAATTGCAGCATTCTCGAATACTTGAAATGTATTCGAGAATGCTGCAATTACTAAGTATGTATAAAATAGATAAAAATATAAAAAAATAACAAATAATTAAATACAAACAATCAATTTAGAAAATCAATTTAAAAATAACAATACAATTTAATCTAATTTATTTCATTATATTTAGTCTAATTTAATTTACCCTAAACTGAATGGAATGCGAAAAACGACCAGTGGTCCACTTTAGCCCTAGATCTAAAGAGCTGGAAGTCATAGGGAGAGTCCTTTTCCCAGCAGGCTCAGAGTAACAGTAATGGAATGCATACGAATAAAACACCTTAGGGCTGATTTTTCCAACGCCAGATAGTTTTATAGGAGGAATAATTGGAACGAAGTTCCTTATCGCGCGTTGCGAAAGGAGGCTAGACGGAAAAAATTAAGACCAAAAGTTGGAACGACACTTTTTACTATAGTTGTAAGCCGTGCGGCGTGCGCGTGTTTCTCTGTCTCTCTCTCTCTCTCTCTCTCTTTGAACTTCGTTCTATCCGGGTATCCCTTGACACCTCTCAAGTTTTTTTAATTTTTTACAATTCTTCCAAACAAAAACTGTCGGACGTAAACTTTATTCCATGAATAAACATTATCTGTGGATTGAAAAATCAGCCCTTAGAAGTGTACAAAAAAAAAACTTCTTTTGACGCGGTATCTAACAATTGCAATCTTTGCCGCTGCACGCTGTCATCATTTTCATGACAGTCGTAACTACGGCCGTCATGTGCGGTCACCGCTTTTCCAGGAAACCGAAGTTTAAGTCGAACACGAAACCTGAGCCCTGAGGTACTAATAGGGACGGTGTGTGGGCAGCATTTAGATAGATAGATAAACCATTTATTTGTTGCACACAAAAGAGAACAACACACAAAGTACATGAATATAATATACAGGGTTATTTGTAAAACACCAGCAACCTCTTAAGAGGTCATAGTACTCATCATTATGAACAACTTTTACTATAGAACCAAACCTGAAATCGCGAAAAAAATATCAGCTGCTCCCTACATTTTGACGAGTTATGCGAACATAAATGTAGGGAGCAGCTGATTTTTTTTTCAGGTTTGGTTGTTGGTGTTTTATAAATAACCCTGTATAAAAGCAAGGCAATTTACCAGCTAGGTGCCAGAGTTTCTCTAAGAGATTTTTTTAAAGATATTGGTATTCTCACGGTTGCATCACAATTCATCTTCGCCAACATTTTATATATTAGGCAAAATTTGCACTTGTACACTAAAAACAGTGATATTCACAGTGTTAACACTAGAAATAAGGACAAACTACGTGCCCCCTTTCACCGGCTTCATAAGGTTCATAACTCATTTGTTGGGCTTGGTATAACCTTTTATAACAAGATACCCTCTTCTTTGCTAGACTTGCCTTTCAATGCGTTTAAAGCTCAAGTAAAATCTAACCTTTGCTCAAAGGCTTACTATTCCATCAACGACTACTTACACGATAAGAATAGTTGGTCGCCCTAATTAACTCAAGACAATGTTCATGTTCTTTCTCCAGAATCAGCTTACTGACAGGTTATTGTTATTAGTATTAACTTATTTATTTATTTTACTTCAATGGTCCTAGTTTTTCATCTGTGACTCAAGTGGCAGCTATGTGACCAGAACCCAGCTATGCATAAATATGTAAGCTGTCACGCCCTTTATGCCTGGAGGCTTTTATTTAGGTAGTAAGTTTTTATTTCCATTTGAATTAATTATTTTTCAGCTTGAGTACGTATAGTTTTTATTATATTTGTTGGTATATTGGCGTGGCTAGCTGACATATTTTTATGGCAAATAATTTAAGTTTCTTGTAATGTTAATGACTGAACATAGGTTCCTAGTATTGTATACATGCACTATATTCTAACTGAACAGACAGCTGTGCTGCTGGGAAGTTTGTTCCGCCACTTCTTCTTCCCAGCGATAGCACTAGGAAGTGGTGACGGGCGGGCGTTTTTGGGGGACTGTCTTTTGTAATTTTGACGTTCGAAAAGTGCTGACTCTCAGCCTAATTTGAATAAATGACTTTTGATTTTGATTTGATTTTGGTGCCGACATAAAAACAAAAAGAAAAACATACCGGGTGGCAGGGACATCGACGCGCAACCTGTAACCATGAATTCAGTACATGTGGTCTTATTTCAAATTAGTATGTTTTTAACCTTATTACTTAGACTTTAAGTTTCATTTTAGAATAAATGACTGAAAATTAAAAAATAGAATGATTTTATTTTCAAGCGAAATTTTAAATATATTTTGCAATGGTAATTAAACTTTATGTTCAAGCATTAAGGTTTATAATAAACTGAAGTTGTTAATATTATTAATCTTTTTTCTAAGAAATGTAGATGTTTACGTGTGTGCAAACGTGGCCACTTGAGCAACTGATTTTTGTTCCTGATCCTTAATCTAGTACTATTATTGATCGAAGTTGTTAGCCGAGCAAGATTTAGGTACCTATCTTACTCAGCTAGTAATATATCCAGCAACTTGCTAACTGTACGAATTTCCCCTTTTCCTCAGGACACCTCCCACGAGATGGTAGTAGCCTGCTGCCGTTTCCTCTGTTACTTCTGCCGCACAGGCCGGCAGAACCAGAAGGCCATGTTCGACCACTTCGACTTCTTGCTGGAGAACTCCAACATTTTGCTGTCCAGACCCTCGCTGAGAGGATCCACTCCCTTGGACGTGGCGTACTCTAGTCTTATGGAGAACACTGAGCTGGCATTGGCTTTGAGGTGAGGAGTTCTATTAGAGCTATGTTATTTAAGATTTTACTTTTTGACCCTATTTTAAGTCTTATGTTTGTAAAGTGAATCTTAGCGACAAAAGACCTAGGAATATTTGCTCTGCTCTTTTTTTTCCCTGTTATTCAATATTTTATTGATTGCTTATCTTTCGATGTAATAAGCATTCAAGCAATATATGTATTTATGTTATAGTTGAAAATGTTTTGTTTTTCGGATAAAAATTGTTTTGTTTGAATAAAAAAATTACTTCTTAAATTCTCTGTCGTACTACCGTTACGATAATTAACTATAGATAAACAAACAAAAAACAGTCCTTCTGTGAAATAAGATAATGACACTAAAAATGTTCATATCTTTCAGAGAACATTACCTTGAGAAGATAGCAGTATACTTATCTCGCTGTGGGTTGCAAAGCAACTCGGAGCTCATTGAGAAAGGATACCCAGATCTTGGATGGGATCCAGTGGAAGGTGAACGTTACCTTGACTTCCTTCGTTTCT
Organism: Apamea sordens; assembly: GCA_945859715.1. Lineage (NCBI taxonomy): Eukaryota > Metazoa > Arthropoda > Insecta > Lepidoptera > Noctuidae > Apamea > Apamea sordens. The sequence goes on along the minus strand of OX244009.1, from coordinate 6,743,900 downwards.
GCGTTTGGGTAAGTGGAAACCTGTAATCCTTTCAATATTTATTAGTCAAGGACCTTGCTGATAGGATGTATGCTTGTACGTCCTACAAGCGGTGGTTGTTGTCGTAAATGTTTGTATTTAATGTGCAAGAGAAAAAAACATGAGTTTATGTTTGTGTAAGTACCTATATGTATGCCATTTTTATTGTCTTGGACCGAAGTTCATTATCGCGCGTTGCGAAAGAGGGCTAGACGGAAAAAATTAAGACCAAAAGTTGGAACGACACTTTTTGCTATAGTTGTAAGCCGTGCGGCGTGCGTGTGTTTCTCTGTCTGTCGCTCTCTCTCTTTGAACTTCGTTCCATCCGGGTGTCCCTTGACACCTCTCAAGTTTTTTTTTTAATGGATCTTGTGTCCTCCAATATTTATTTATCAATCATCGATACATTTGGGGTACTACTCTAACCCACATTGCTCAATTCAAGCATAAGTGTTTTATCATAGCCATGTTGTCAAAATATGGATACCTAATTTTCATTTACTTGATATTTTTATATGGTATTTGAACTGAATGCTGCAACAAGATTCTGTAACCATCTCACCGTGAAAACTCAGGTGAAGTGAGCGTGGAGTGAGCTGTCATTCCAACTAATGCTAGGGATTGACACTATTGACAGCTCACTCTAAGCTCACTTCACCTAACTTTTCACAGTGAGATTTTTACAGAATCGATCGGCTGATGTCGAAGGAATAGGGTTATTTTTTTAGAGCAAAATACTATCTTACTCTAGTTTAATAAACTTCTTGTACAATAAATATGACTTCAATGTAAGATAGGATTGCAAATATTCTTGGATTCTAAAATTATTTATATCGGGGTACAGAAATAAACCAGAAAAAAGTTGGTGAATCAAAACTAATCTAAATTCTTTTCTACTCAGGTAAACGGCGAAAGCGTAGAGGAAAATGCGAATCTTGTAATCCGTCTCTTGATCCGTCGTCCAGAGTGCCTGGGTCCTGCCCTAAGGGGCGAGGGCGAAGGCCTACTGAAGGCTATCGTGGACGCTAACAAGATGAGCGAGAGGATCGCCGACAGGCGGAAGCTGAGGGAGATGGAGCAGGAAGGAGATGTTACCGTGAGTATTGAAGAGTGTATTTAGGAGAAAATTTGTAGGGATAGTTGATGCATCTTGATGTAAAACAGTGTAGGGATAGTTGATGCATCTTGATGTAAAAAAGTGTAGGGATAGTTGATGCATCTTCCTTTCTTTTTCTTCGTCCTACATGTATTTGTTCTGGTCTGTATGTATTTACAAAAAAAAAAATGTATATAAGTAGTTTATCAGCATCATCTTGTTACCATAACACAAGCATTAGGTTGCTTAGCTTGGGACTAGATGGCGCTGTGTGAAATGTCCAGGGATATTATTATTATTATTTTATTATTATCTTGATGTAAAAAAGTGTAAGAAAGAAAGAAAAAGAAAGAAAATGCATTTATTTGCGGCAAACATGATGCATAAAAAAAAGGACATAAACACACAAAAAAAAACAACTTGGGGTAAACATGCGTCACATTCACGCAAAACGGCCATCGCTCAGCATAATGCTAAGACCCTATACGAGACAGAGCCCCAGCGCTGGTAAAAAAGTGAAGTGAGTGTGTGTGGTCTTGATGTAAAAAAGTGTAGAGATACAACTATCTCTACACTTTTTTACATCAAGACCACACACACTCACTTCACTTTTTTCAATCAATCAAGGAGCATCAACATGCTCCTTGATGTAAAAAAGTGTTCTTGGAGTTTCATGCCCGTTCTTCTCCTTAGAGATCAACGCGGAGTCTACTTTGGAATGGGCAACTAGCTTCAACTTTCTGACTAACCGACCGACTTTCTGACAACTCAAAAGTGTCTGTAAATGGTTTAACTGAAAAAATGCTGAGTGCGATCATTTATGGCAAAGCTGGATGGGAAAGGTAGAAATAAAATGAAGTAGATTTACATGTAAATCAAACAAAGAAAATTATGCGTAAAATAAATTTAAAAAAAATGCAGGTTCAGAATTATGTCCTGAATTAACAGGTTTCGCGTCGATATCCCGGCCACTCTGTATTTAACTATATTCAAATTTTATTTATGTTACAAGTTATTTCAAGTTAAACCAATATTAACTTTATTGTAATGGTAATAAAGTTGATTTCACGAGTGACTAGCACTATTACAAAAATTATGAAAATGTATGAAGTTGTAGCGTAAACTGAACTTTATTGTGTAGGAATTAAAGTTATTTTTCCATAAACTCATTTTTGTTTACATTTTGGTCGATTATGTCGCAATATTAGGTTAGATGTGCTGTTATATATCGGCAAGTCATTAACTCGTCTCTATGGTTACAGTTCAGCCACCCCCTACCAGAATCAGATGAGGATGAAGACTACATCGACACGGGCGCTGCGATACTTAACTTTTACTGTACGTTGGTGGATCTGCTCGGTAGATGCGCACCTGACACTGGTGTTATTGCACTAGTAAGTACTCATCATCATCATCATCATTTGCCTAGCCTTTTCCCAACTATGTTGGGGTCGGCTTCCAGTCTAACCGGATGCAGCTGAATACCAGTATTTTACATGGAGCGACTGCCTATCTGACCTCCACAACCCAGTTACTGGGTAATACGATACCCCTTGGTAAGACTGATTGTCAGACTTTCAGGCTTCGTGCACTAGTAAGTAATATTGTCTTTTTTTACTGATATCACAAATGTGAATGGTAACATATTTCGCCTGATTTCACACCTCGGCTCAGCTGTTTATAAAAAAGTTTAAAATTAGGGACAAATGAGCTGAAAATGAAGAGCAGTGGTGGCCCAGTGGTAACGACCGCGACTTATCACTTGTAGGTCGTAGGTTCGAACCCATATTGGCGCTTTATTTTGTGTAAATTATTTCATCACCACTACTCTCAAAACGGTAAAGGAAAACATCGTGAGGGAACCGGCATGTCCTAGAACCAAAAATTCGAACCTGTGTCCCAGCAGTGGGAACATTATATGTTGAGAATGTATAACTGCAATGGAAGCGCCATTATCACCACGAATGCTTTCATTTTTAATCGACTTCTAAAAAAGGAGGAGGTTCTCAATTCGGATGTTTGTATTTTTTTTTAAAGTTTGTTCGCGCATAACTCCGTCGCTTGCCAACCGATTTGAAAAATTCTCTTTTTGTTGGAAAGGGTATACTTCCCAAATGGTCCCATAGAAATTTCATCAAAAACGGTTCATTAGTTTGGTTTTTAATCCAAAATTACTGGTAAAAATTACAACTTAAAAGTGAAAAATAAAAACATTTTTGCATAAAAAAATCAACCGACTTCCAAAAACGACACTACATAGTGAAAAATAACTTTAATTTCGGAATTTGGTGGCAAACAACGAAAATGCGAACCCAACGACACCGACTTCCGAAATTAAAGTTATTTGTCACTTTATAATGTCGTTTTTGGAAGTCGGTTGATTTTTTTTTTTGCAAAAAAGTTTTAATAACTTTCAATCAATTCTTAGGGTAAGAACGAGTCCCTCCGTGCCCGCGCTATCCTGCGTTCACTGGTGCCACTAGAAGATCTACAGGGAGTGCTCAGTTTGAGGTTCACACTCAACAACCCCGCCGCCGGAGAGGAACGACCCAAGTCTGGTTAGTATTTACATGTCTTTAACTTAACCATAACTGACATATGTAATTAGTGATACTTCACGAGGCGACCTGTCAGTGCGTACGTAGCCTTAGGCTATTTACGCACTGACAGGTGGGTATAGTGTGATAGGTCGCCTAGCGTGTATCGAACAGATTTTAAGTCCTGTCAGTGCGTAGCCTAAGGGCCGGCGCCCACTGGCGGCACGGCAAGGCAAGGGATTTTTATGCGACTAATAGAAAATATAACTTAAAAGTATAACAATAAAATTGAAATTTCATCGGCAGCAATGATGCCGCGGTATCCTTAGGCATGCCGCGACGTCCTTTGGCATCATCATTGAAATTTCAATTTTACTGTCACACTTTTAAGTTACATTTTCTATTAGTCGCATAAAAATCCCTTGCCGTGCCGTGCCGCCAGTAGGTGCCGGCCCTTAGGCTACGCACTGACAGGTAGCTTGCTTAGCGCCTAGAGCCTACTGACTTAAAGGTGTGCCCTAAAGGTGTGTCACGAGGAAGAATTTTTTTTTTATTAAGAAATCTTTTTAAAACATAAATTGTCTACGCAAGCAAAACCTCGAGGGAAATGCAAATCTATTTCGATTTACCCAATATTTATTTCTCTAATAGACATGCCATCCGGGCTCATCCCCGGTCACAAGCAGAGCGTGGGCCTGTTCTTAGAGCGAGTGTACGGTATTGAGACCCAGGAGCTGTTCTACAAGCTGCTGGAGGAAGCCTTCCTGCCGGATTTGAGGGCCGCCACCATGCTGGATAGGGTGAGTTGGAATTGTTGCCTATAATAAGTAATATTGTCAGTTTTTCTTTAGGTATTTAATTTGTTAGCATAATTGTTCATTTTATTGTACTTTTCACTGCGTTTTTCATGACTTTTTCACACATTTCCTGCGTTATTTCAGTGACTGTGTCTCAGATATTTCTTTTTGATTCTTGAAGGTTCATTGGCCTGTTATCAAAGACACATCCCTTTAGATAGCCCTACAAAAAAGTCAGGAGCTGTTAAATCCCCATCTTGGGAGTCAATCAATGTCATCGGTTTCTCGAAATTAATCGACCCGGAAACGTTCTTTTCAATGTCTCGATTATGGCTCGTGCCGTATGACACGTGGCCCCGTCTTGTGGAACCACATGTTTCCTAAGCCTAACTGATTCACTTGATGTAAGAAAACTGCTTTATCTGTTACAATGCCATGCTGCACAAATTTAATCACTAAACGAGTTATTGTTAGCCGCGAAGGTAAGTGATTTCTACCAAAAATTGGCCGCAATTTTCTTAGAGTTTCCGCAATTAATGATTGGGTTGAGTAGAATGTTTTAATAATTAAAACACGTTGTTCAGTCGTAAAACACTCCATAACAAATTTTCCGTATCTACACAAAATAATTTTCATGAAACAACTGTCATATTTGCCACCAAAACAAAATGGCGGCAAAAAACGTTGTTTACCTCCAATTTGCCCATCCTGTATAATAATTTCAACAGTCTCACAAAATTATTGCAATTTTAGGCAAAGACAGAAAGGGATGGAGAATATTTAAAGTTGTCAAAATAGTCCACATGTATCTGTGTCACGTGTGTGAGCCTTCGATCAATAATAGTACTAGATTCCCGATAAGCGCTTCCAAAACGGCCCGAAAAATAAGACCACAAATACATTTGTGGTCTTATTTCAAATTAGTATGTTTTTAACCTTATTACTTACTTCAAGTTCAAGTTTCATTTTAGAATAAAAGGCTGAAAATTTAAAAATAGAATGATTTTATTTTCAAGCGACATTTAAATATATTTTGCAATGGTAATTAAACTTTATGTTTAAGCATTAAGGTTTATAATAAACTGAAGTTGTTAATAGTATTTAACTTTTTTCTAAGAAATGTAGATGTTTACGTGTGTGCAAACGTGGCCACTAGAGCGACTGATTTTTGTTCCTGATCCTTAATCTAGTACTATTATTGATCAAAGGTGTGAGCCAACATTTTCCGAGTTGTTAAACCGGATACCGATGATATGTACGGATATAAAGTTATTTTCTAGCGTAATGATTGAATTGTTTTCCTTATGTTAACTGAAACCAAAGCAAAATAAAAAACTTAAATACTTTTTTTTTTCATTATTGTTTACGGGACGATCTGAACGCGTACAGCGGAAGCTAGATCGAAGTGGCGCGGGAAAAAAATCCTGGGAGGACTTGGGATAGGATTTTACCCAGCAGTGGGCCATTCTAAAAAAAAATAACATTCTCATTCACATCATCGTATTTATTATAGTACAGACGCCAGCAGGTCAAGCTACCCGAAACTGTCAAATTTTTCCAATCAACTTTGAACCTTAATGTTTTAGCGATAAAGTTGAAAATCTATTAAAGAAATTTGACAGATTGTAGTAGCTTGATGTGCTGGGGTCTGTACTTAAATATTCTTATTTCCCCTCAGAACGACGGCTGCGAATCCGACATGGCCCTCTCCATGAACCGCTACATCGGCAACTCGATCCTGCCGCTACTCATCAAACACGCTTACTTTTACAACGAGGCTGAGAACTACGCCAGCCTTCTAGACGCCACGCTACATACTGTGTATAGGTAAGAATAACATTTGTTTATTTATCCATCTTAACAGCGTCCTTGCTGCAGTACGATTCTATAACCATCTCACCGTGAAAACTTAGGTGAAGTGAGCGTGGAATGAGCTGTCATGCTAGGGAATGACACTACTGACAACTCACATCAAGCTCACTTCACTTGAGTTTTCACGGTGAGATTTTTTACGGAATCAACCGGCAGTTCCTGCTTTGGAGGTAGCCAGGATGCTGTACAGGCTCGTAAACGTAAACATTGGAATTGATCAAAGACAAAGATATTTATTCATCGGATATGGTAGGTACAAAGTTAGTAGAGTTATGATTATCCGCAGCGAAAAGCGGCATACGAATACTTACAACTAGCTTTTGCCAGCGACTTCGCGAGGGTGGAGTTCGGAAATGATCCCACGGGACGTACTACCGGGATAAAATGTATCCTATTTATTTTATTTATTTATTTTACCATTTATGTACACACATATATAAACAGACATTGAAAAACAGAACAAAAAAATAGGTACAGTCACGAGCACCAATATGTCAACACTTGGCAACTTTCAATTGCGATTTTTTTCGTAAAATAACGAATGCAACGTTGAAATACGACACATTACATAAAGCTATGGGTTCGAAAATGCTATGTTCGTAACAACATAAAATTTCATTAAAAAATAAAAGAGTAAATCGCTTTTGAATAAAGCCGAGTGTATACATACTTTTGCTCGTGACTGTACAGAGGTGATGCTTATTTCATAAGAAATCTCTGCCAGCATACCTGAGATAGGACAATAGATACAGAGATGTAGACAGCGTGTGATAGAGCAAAGGAGACAAAAAATAATACATAGAAACAAAAAAACAATTCACTTAAAAACTAAACAAAAATAACGAGAATATACTAACATACATACAAATAAACATACATGAATACTTCTAAAATAAATATTACCTATGTGTTAATCCAGGTTCTAAACTATCCGTGTGCCTATCCAAATCCGCTTTATCGTTTTTGCGTGAAAGAGTAACCAACATCCATCCATCCATCCATCTTCACAAACTTTAGCGGTTATAATATTAAGGGCTGATTTTTCCAAAGCCTTTAAACTAAACTTTATCTGAGGAATAATTTTGAATTTTTGACGGTTCGTCCATGGCTAAATAATAACAGCCGCACAGGTCCATCGGTCAGGGTAAGCTACGCTTGCCGCGGTTGGTCTGTGGATGGGTGACCATCTTTACATACCGAGACCCCTCCGTGCCTCGGAAAGCACGTTAAGCCGTTGGTCCCGGCTGTCATTCGTGGATCTTTGACAGTCGTTACGGGTAGTCAGAAGCCCGAAAGTCTGACAACCAGTCTTACCAAAGGGTATCGTATTATGCAGTAACTGGGTTGTGGAGGTCAGATAGGCATCGCTCCGTGTAAAATACTGGTATTCAGCTGCATCCGGTTAGACTGGAAGCCGACCCCAACATAGTTGGGAAAAGGCTAGGCAGATGAGTATGACGGTTCGTCCATACAAAACTCAGACGTCAATTTTATTCCACGAAAAAAAAAGATCTTTCGATTGAAAAATCAACCCTAAGACTGTTAGAAATCAAACTCAAACTCTTCATTGCATTCCTATGTACATTTCGAAAACTCAAAAACTCAAACTCAAATCATTTATTTCAATTAAACCATTTAAAGCACTTTTGAATTGTCAACATTTTAAATAGTCGGTCAGTTAGTCAGAAAGTGAAGCTAGTTGCCCATTCCAAAACGTAGATCTCTTTGGAGAAGAACGGGCATGAAACTCCATGTTTGCTTCGATGTTACAATATAAGTAAGTTCCAACATGAAACCCGGTAAGGCACGGCAACATAATAATAATTTTAACATAGTCTATCTATTATTATATATAAAAATGAATTGACTTTTGGTAGTGTCACAAAAAGCTGCAGAGGTAGATGGTGAAAGATAGTTTTTTGTCGTTAAAGTTGATTTTTAGGGTTCCGTAGCCAAATGGCACGGAACCCTTATGGATTCGTCATGTCTGTCTGTCTGTCTGTCTGTCCGTCCGCATGTCACAGCCACTTTTTTTCGAAACTATAAGAACTATACTGTTGAAACTTGGTAAGTAAAAATAGAAAAAAACAATAAATTTTGGGGGTTCTCCATACTTAGAACTGAAACTCAACATTTTTTTTTTTTTCATCAAACCCATACCTACGTGTGGGGTATCTATGGATAGGTTTTCAAAAATAATATTGAGGTTTCTAATATCATTTTTTTCTAAACTGAATAGTTTGCGCGAGAGACACTTCCAAAGTGGTAAAATGTGTACCCCCTCCCCCCCCCCTGTAACTTCTAAAATAAGAGAATGATAAAACTAAAAAAATATATATGATGTACATTACCATGTAAACTTCCACCGAAAATTGGTTTGAACGAGATCTAGTAAGTAGTTTTTTTTTAATACGTCAAAAATCGAAAACGGAACCCTTCATGGGCGAGTCCGACTCGCACTTGGCCGCTTTTTAAACTATGAGGATGGCATAATCTATAAGATCAAAACCCTCTTTACATAAATAAAGAAAAAAACAACTTATATCTATAATTACAGTTTTATATGCAGCCTACTCGATGCGATGTTAATTTTATTACTTTTCTATTCTAAGTAAAGTCTATTCAAACTTGTTTCAAATTGATGTTATTTCAAGTTAAACAAATATCAACTTTATTATAATGGTTATTAAGTTGATTTCAGAGTGACTAGCACTATTTAATTGAAAAAGTTATAAAAATGCTTGAAGTTGTAGCGTAAACTGAACTTTATTGTGTAGGAATTAAAGTTATTTTTCCATAAACGCATATTATTTGTTTATATTTTTGGCAAATAAGTCGCGCAGATTATACCTCTTAGTGAACCTTCATCAAAGCGTTATTTCTATTTTGACTTTTGTTTGTAAATGATAGCGCAGAATGTCGATAAATCCAATATGGAGATTTAAGATCCCTAGCTCCCAGCTATAGCATAAGCATAATCATCCTATGATCCTATGAAGTTCCCACTGCTGCGACACAGAGCTCTTCTCTATGACTAAGAGTGGGCGATAACCACGCAGGTCCAGTGCGGGTTGGTACCTAGATGTCACATATCTTCGATTTTTTTTATTTTAAGACATGCTGGTTTGCTCACGATGTTGGTTACCAGCCATAGTGAAGTAATTTCACTATTTGTGTCTTATTTGATGTTTTTTTATAAAGTCGACCAGGGTGTGTACATGCGGCCACACCAAGTTCGACTTGTCCAAAAATAATCTAGCTTGAATAAATAGTACAGAATATATTGTGTGAAGTACTGGAGGTATTACATCCCTTACCTATATCTGCTGGTGAACGAAACCATTGCGACTTCTAATTCGACGCCAACGCCATCTATCGAGCTTACGGAAAACGAATAGTAGCGTAATTTTATTGTTTTGTATGTATCATTGGATGTGCGGTATGTTGTTAATTTTTAAATGTCCAATGTGTAAAAAATATTAAACTTGTGTTATTAGGGTATTCTTGTTAGTGTATTTCATTTTTCTTAGTCAAAATGCATTTAAGAAGCAAATCCAAGCAACCTTATAGGATCAGCAAACTATTGTATAGAATCAGAATGCTTTATTTGTAAACATAGGTCAAATTACAATAGTGTGCAAGATGTTACAGATAGGTAGATCCTCTATGTTTTGCCCTGAGGCGTACAAATATATTTAATAACATTGTCGAATTTTTTACTTTTAACGCCAATTTAACTTTTGAGATATCATAAAGTAGTAGAATTATTATAGAATTATCATCCAAATATTCCAGTAGTGAGTAGTAACATTTATTTATCAATATTCTTAATAGTTCTGTTTTGATATTGTCCAGATTTAACATTTTTATTTTTTCAGGTAGGTACCGTAGTTCGTTATATATTTTTTTGGCCATACAGAAGGTACTATTATTCATTAGTGCAGTTTTGCTATAGGTCACTTCGAGTTCGAACTTATTTTTATTACGTCATTTTCTGTAGTAACTTTTGGTAGCTATCTTGTATAATGAAATGTTAGATTTGACGAACATATTTGTTTCGTATATGTACAGCGATGGAAAGGTAAGAATTTCTAGACGTATAAAGTACGGTTGACAACTGTCCGTGCTTTTAAGGCCACACATAGCTCTGACACATCTTTTTTGGGCTCTAAATATAATATAATATAAAATAATATAATGACGTAATGTTTAATAATATACGCACACAAATTTAATTATTCCTTTTTATACTTTTATAAATTAAAAAATCCAGATATGAGTTCTAGGAGAATTTCGGTTGTATAGGTATTGTATCTTTGTTACTAGCTAGTTTTTTAATAAGTACTTTAAATTGTAATCTGCGGAGAACGTAACATTATTGGTAACATTATTGTTTTAAAATGTAATATTTAAGATATTATGACTATTTATTATTGTGCTACTGTTTGTTTTTCCATAAATAAATAAGTATTGTCCACTTGGAAGTCTCTGAACCGTCTCCGGACACAAGTGGGAAGATGTAAGTCCTTAGTCCAACCTGGTAAAGTGGGGCCACCTTGACGGAACGGCAGTAGGGTGTGACAAAGTTTTGAGAAAACAAGATTTAAAATACAGTCGAGCCAGCGACACCAAGAAGAAGATGTATTGTTATGTAGAATGATTTCAAACACAATGTAAATTGTGTATACATTATAGAGCGGCGTTTAGATTGTCACATTCAATAGTACAGCGGTTATTATACCCTATCCAAAATCAAAATCACAAGTCATTTATTCAAATTAGGCTGAGAATCAGCACTTTTCGAACGTCAAAATTACAAAAGACAGTCCCCCAAAAACGCCCGCCCTTCACCACTTCCTACTGCTATCGCTGGGAAGAAGAAGTGGCGCAACAAACTTCCCAGCAGCACAGCTGTCTGTTCAGTTAGAATATAGTTGCATGTATACAATACTAAGAACCTATGTTCAGTAATTAACATTACAAGAAACTTAAATTATTTGCCATATGTCAGCTAGCCACGCTCCATCCATTAAGTAAACCGTTTTTCGAGAGATGGAAGTAGTGATTGCAGCAACATACTATATTAATTAATACACGTACGGTATTATGATGTCTGTAAGAAGCCATAAATAAGATAAGATAATATTTATGTTGTTACGCATTTTAAAGTTATCTTTTACGTTATTTGGAATATGTACGTACTAAGACAACTGTCAAAAAACGGTTTACCTAATGGACAGGGTATAAAAGTGGTTATCAGCCTGTAAAAATAATAAAATAAACAATTTTCCTAAACATGGAAAACTGATTTTTTAAACAAAATAAACAGCGTAAAAATTGGCACGAAATCAACGTGCGCGGCGATGGTATCAACAATTCAACACAAACTTTATGGTATTGTTACCAAATACATACCTAATAATGTTAGTAAATACTAAAACGAAAAAATGGTCCCACGGCTAGTGTTAATTGTCGTTAATTATTTTAATTGTCTGTTTAAAATACGTAATGTAGAATACGCGGTCTCAATTATTGTGATAACATCATCACACTGTATAGTAATGGTATAGTAATAATAATAAAACTTAACTCAACCAAAACAGTACGTTGAATATTTTTGAAAAAAAGTCATTGCTACGACGCGTGGGAACGAGTCTGATGCCAAAATATATTGTAGGTTTTTAAATTTTTGCCCGTTTGTCTGGCTGGCTTTATGTATGAGGGCACATTTAAATTATCGTACGGTAGTTACCTCCCCAATGTTAAGACCTACAGACTTACACGATGAGATTTTGATTTCATTAGTTCGCCATATCTTCTCGGGGTTAGGAAACGTCGACTCCATCCATTTATTTTCTTAAACACGACGTGTAAAAGTTATTTCGATATCTTAATTAAAGAATAAAGAGGTTATTGCCATTCAGCGTGGCAATGCCGCCAGTTTCTTGGGTACAGACGCCAGCACATCAAGCTACTACAATTTTTCAGATTTCTTTAATAGATTTTCAACTTTATTGCTAAAGCATTAGGTTCAATGTTGATTGGGAAAATCTGACAGTTTCGGGTAGGTTGACCTGCTGGCGTCCGTACAATACCAGTCGACAGCGATGCGGATGAATTTAATTTAATTTTAATTTATCAATTTATTCTTAAAACCACTTTTCCTTTGCAGGTTATCGAAGAACCGTATGTTAACCAAGGGCCAACGTGAAGCAGTATCAGACTTTTTGGTAGCATTAACATCAGCTATGCAACCGTCCATGTTGTTGAAACTGTTGAGGAAACTTACTGTTGATGTCTCCAAGCTATCCGAGTATACCACTGTCGCTCTTAGGGTGAGTGTCATAATCCATATTTTGGCATAACAGCCAACCTTCTTCGTTATTTACTCTAGTGTAACTACTCCAGTTGGCTATTGTCGTAGCAAAATGAGCTACGTACTACGCATCGAATAATTATTGAAACGAAGTTCTTTAACGGAGCTTTTTGAGCGAAAAAGCGTTATGCCCGCGCCATGCGAATTTTTATTACATATACAGAGAGTCAGTAAGAGAGAGAGATAGTTTCCATGGTTTTCGAGGATGCTGGAGCCGGTAAGTTAAGTAGTTTTCTGAGGTTTTCAAACAGTAAAACTCCTCTACTGTCCTGTGATAAGTTTCGCCCGGTGCATCTGCTTTTCATCATAATCAGGGGGTCTACTCCGAAGTAGTGTCGGCTGAATGTTCGGCCGTTTCCTGCTACGAAGTTACTATTTGGTTCGGTCGTTTCCGATCCTACACTCCTACACTCCTTCGAATATTGACTATGGTCCCGACCCAACTGAGCCGATCCGAATTTTTTTCGCATTTTTTAATGATCGTCGGTTCGGCCATGTGTCAGTCCGATCCGAACATTTGCATTTTGCACTTCGGAGTAGGCCCCCTGCTCTTGTATCAGAACTGTAAAATTGCTCATGGTGTGGTCATGGTAGTCAGTCAGCAATATGGTGGCGGGGCTGACTGATCTGGGTGCGCTCGACATTCAATTTTCGCTCTTATAACGCGTTTATATGAATCAATTTCTATTTTATTCTTCTTGCAGCTCCTGACCCTCCACTACGAACGCTGCGCGAAATACTACGGCAGTACAGGACCTGGCCAAGGAGTGTATGGAGCGTCTTCAGATGAAGAGAAACGCCTCACAATGATGCTGTTCAGCAACATCTTCGACTCGCTCAGCAAGATGGACTACGAGCCCGAACTGTTCGGCAAGGCGCTGCCCTGCCTCATAGCTATAGGTATAAGGATCATTTTACTAAGGGAAAGAATGGTGATTTTGGTCGTCTTATACTAAATTTACATTAGCAGTCAGTACATGAGGATGAGACGAAATTTTTTAGGGTTCCGTAGCCAAATGGCAAAAAACGTCGTCATGTCTGTCTGTCTGTCCGTATGCCACAGCCACTTTTTCCGAAATTATAATAGCAATACTGTTGAAACTTGGTAAGTAGGTTAACCGCACCTCACCGCACCGGAACCGCAACCGCATTAAGATTTTCACACAAAAATAGAAAAAAAAACAATAAATGGGGGTTCCCCATACTTAGAACTGAACCTCTAAAATAACACCAAATAAAATAAAAATTATATAATTTTGTTGTTTTCAGGATGTGCCCTACCACCTGATTACTCACTGTCTAAGAATTATGACGATGAGTTCTATGGCAAGGAGCAGGTTACAGGTAAGCTATGTAAATTTTTCAATTCTTTTTATATTACTTTATTTACACCAAAAATCCTGAATCCACAATGAAAGACTTTTTTGACGTGTGTCAAAAAACTCAAGTGTGTCAGTTTTGGTCAATCAATCAAATCATTTATTTGCAACGAATGTAGGTTACATTAAAAGTGAGCCATGTACATTCTGCCTGGAAATAGGCACGCAAAATTTATAAAAAATGTTAAGAAGCTAAGTATTTAAAAATAAAATTACAAATTAAAATGTCACAGTTAGAATTATTACAATTCGTCGCTTAAGTTCTAACACCACGTAAGTCAAAAATAACAACTTTATAGGAGAGTGACAAAATAATTTTATAATTTTACATAGATATACTAGATACTATAATGCTAAAAAATAAAGTTACAATAAATCCAATTTGAAGTGTACACAAATTATAAAATTGTATTGTCCTGGTATCTTATGTAGGTAAAATTATGCATTTTTTCACTCTCCTGTAAAGTTGTTATTTTTTACTTACGTGGTGTTAGAACGACGAATTGCATTACATCAATAATAATTAATATTGATTTGGCAAGTGTTTTTTATGTAAAAAATCGGCAGTTTGTGTACAGTCAAAAAAATCTGAGTCCGGCTTCAAATTTTCTAGAACGGCCATTTATATGGTCTTGAAAAACAATTGATCATAAACCTTTATTTCCAGGAGACCTCGATAACCCTCAATACGACCCACAACCCATCAACACCTCCTCAGTAGCCCTGAACAATGACCTCAACACAATAGTCCAGAAGTTCTCAGAGCATTACCACGACGCGTGGGCTTCTAGGAAGATCGAGAATGGCTGGGTCTACGGCGAGGGCTATTCTGAGAGCCAAAAGTCACATCCTCGACTGAAGCCCTACAACATGCTGAACGATTACGTAAGTAAACCTCTCCATCATCATCTTCAAAATCAAAAGTCATTTATTCAAATTAGGCTGAGAATCAGCACTTTTCGAACGTCAAAATTACAAAAGACAGTCCCCCAAAAACGCCCGCCCTTCACCACTTCCTAGTGGGAAGAAGAAGTGGCGCAACAAACTCCCCAGCAGCACAGCTGTCTGTTCAGTTATAAAATACTTGATACTTGATTGTATACAATACTAGGCGTTAAATAATTAACATTACAAGGCACATAACATAAAATTAAATTACTTGCAATATGTCAGCTAGCCACGCCAATATACCAACAAATATAATAAAAACTATACGTACTCAATCTGAAAAATAATTAATTAAAATTTAAATAAAAACTTACTACCTAAATAAAAGCCTCCAGACATAAAGAGCTTCCATCCTTGTCCCATGTTACCTGGGATTGGCGCAACACGTTAATTATTTTTTTATTACTAAATGCGCCTACTTCTGACCTCGATAACGCCTGATGGAAAGCGATGGATGAGGTCTATGATATCACGTTTCTTTCTTCCATTCCCCTCTGACAACTGTCACGCTATCATTCACTCCCTTTTCTTTCATATCATTCCTCACACAATCCACCCGGGATCCCTTCTTTTCGCATAATATTCTTTTTCCTAATATACTTTGGCATAACGATTTTGGCATAATTTGTTTTGCCATAATAATACTTTGCCATATTTTTTTTTGGCATACAGTTTATGTTGGCATAATTATCTTGAAGGCTAATTTGTTTTGGCATAAATTTAATTCGCATAACGTTACTAGGCCTAATGATTATTAGCATAATAATATTTAGGCATACAATTAATAGAAATAACGGAAACAAATTTGAGTTATTTTACGTATTTATTTTCACTCGATTCTGAATTACTTTTTCCAAGAGTCGGGGTGCCCTAAGGTCTAACTCATCTTGATTTAGTAAAAAGGCAATGAGAACTTAGGATGCAAGAGCGAGCGAAGCGAGCTCGGGAATTGGGGCACCCCGACTCGGACAGGTTAGGTTCGAAGGGGATGACGGGGGCTCAAGTGAGCGAGCGGAGCGAGCGAACGAGCCCCCGTCATCCCCTTCGTGTTAGGTTCCTTTAAACCCTGCAGACAGAAATAGGAGCCCCGCGAAGCGGGGCTCCGTCGACTACGCCTTATTATTATTGTTATGCTTAACAAAGTTATGCTTAATAAAGTTATGCTTTAGAATTTTATGCTTAGTCATTATTATGATTAGAGAAATTATGCGTAAAAAAATTATGCGTAAGCTGTTATGCGTAAATAATTTATGCGAAAATATAATTAGGACAAACAAAAGTATGCCAAGTTATATTAGGTCTTAAAATTTTATGCAAATGGATAGGGAACCAATCCACCCATCTATTCTTTGGCCTTCCTCTCCATCTCTATCCAGAAAACTTCTCCAATAGGCTATTTATAGACCACAGTAGAACGAGCAAGTATCGTACTATGTAGTCTTTCTTCAGATTAAACTTACGACCCAATGGGTCCCTCTAAGTGGCAAGCGACATCGCGGCAGCCCATAGGGAGATGGCGGGATGAGCTGGACTCCTTCAACAAGAACTGGTCCCTAGCAACTTTAAACAGAGAGAAATGGAAAGAGAGTAGGGAGACCTTTGCCCTGCTGTGGAACATCACAGGCTTTAAATAATAATAGATTTCGAGTGTATCCAGATGCAAAACCGCCGTTTGGCCAAGCTTTGGGAATGACCATAACTGAGTCATCATCATCTGCCTAGCCTTTTCCTAACTATTTTGGGGTCGGCTTCCAGTCAAACCGGATGCAGCTGAATACCAGTATTTTACATGGAGCGACTGCCTATCTGACCTCCACAACCCAGTTACTGGGTAATACGGTACCCCTTGGTAAGACTGGTTGTCAGACTTTCGGGCTTCTGACTACCCGTAACGACTGTCAAAGATCCACGAATGACAGCCGGGACCAACGGCTTAACCGGCTTTCCGAGGCACGGAGGGGTCTCGGTATGTAAAGATGGTCACCCATCCACAGACCAACCGCGGCAAGCGTAGCTTAACCTGACCGATCGACCTATGCGGCTGTTATTATTTAGCCACGGGCGCCTCTAATGACCTTAACTGAGTGCAAGATTGAAATTTGTTAGTGCTACATCGAAAAGCTTTTTTCTTCTTTTTATTCCGCACTAGCTGCGTCCTACGATTTCGCCCGCATAAGTCTCGATCCCATGAGAATATCGGGATAAAAAGTATCCTATGTCCTAATCCAGGTCATGTGGATTGTTGTGTGTTTGTTTTAGCGTGAAAGCTTAACAAACAAACATACAACATATACATACAATGTACTTCGGGGAGTGTGCTCAAGAGCTACATGAGCTCATCCCGCCTTCACCTTTCTACCATCGAGAGTCCAGACGCACTGCAGGATACCACCCCTATTTGGTTAATATACCATATATACGCACTAAGCGCTTCTCGTCATCTTTTCTGATGCGCACAGCTAAGGAGTGTAATCGTCTGCCTGCGTCTGCATTCCCGAGTTCATACAACCCGAATCTCTTCAAGGCGAGAGTGAATAGGCTTCTTCTGGGCAAGCTCGTTCCACCGTAGATCTCATTCCTGCCTCTGGGCTGGATTGAGGTCAAGAGTGAGCCCATTGTCAATAAAAAAAAATATACAAAAAATCAAATCTTTTCTCGTTATAATTTAGTTTAGATAATCTACGCAAGAATAGCTCATTTTATAGTGTTAAACTGTATGGATAAATCAGTCAGTAAGATTAGTAGCGAACCCTAACAGCCCTAATCTACGTTCGCGATGAATTCGCCAAACGTGTAAATAAATATGAGTTATTGGAAAAATAACTTTAACTCCTACACAATAAAGTTCAGTTTACGATACAACTTCAAACATTTTTAAGACTTTTTAGATAATGCTTGTTACTCTGAAATCAACTCAATTACTACTGCAACAAAGCTGATATTTGTTTAACTTTAAATAACATAAATTGGAAACGTGAATAGACCTTAGGTATAGATACCCGAGATTTACTTCTTCATTGTCATTAGGTATAATTTACTTCTTCATTGTCATTGATTGACACAGGTTTCTCTTGCATCTTCATTCCCAAAGCCACAATAAAGCATGAAACTAATAATGATCATCTACTTCATCAACTTTCAGGAAAAAGAGCGTTACAAAGAGCCTGTCCGCGAGTCACTGAAGGCTCTGCTGGCCATTGGCTGGTCCGTGGAGCACTCCGAAGTGGACATACCCAGCACCAACCGAAGTTCTATGAGGAGACAGTCCAAGTCTGGAGGCGTAAGTTGTATAAATACTTGTCCAAAACAGCAAATTATAGTAGGATAGCGCCGAAAACTTCATTACTTACTGTAATTTTATAAAATGATTTTTTTTTTTACCGTAGATTTGCAAACAAGCAGGCTGCGGATTTATTTGTTAGCTTTGCCCTGTTGTGGAAACCACATTTAAATGGGATTTTTGTTATAACAAAAAAAAAATATCAATGACTTTTTGAAAAAAGTAAACCAAATCATGAAATACCTGAATAACATCTTAGATCGATAGGAATATTAATATGTTTATTATTTCCAAATATCATGGCACTAATTGTAGAAATCTAAAATGCAAACTGTGGCTTTTGTGATTAAGTGAAAATATGTTTAAATATGTATAATCTATAATATGTATCTATTATCTTGTACATTTCCTGTGCATGCTAGCCAAAGGACGAAAGAGTCAAGGAACCGACGGTACATACGCTTTCGATATACCTATAACATATATAGACTGTTCATAGGCATCAAACGTAGTATGAATGTTCCTTATATGATTGGCATGACTGGCATTCTTCCTTTACAACAACTTTAGAACATTACCTAATAATTATTATTTAGTTATCTTAAACTAGGTGGCAGGGACATCGACGAGCAAACTGTAACTATGAATTCAGTACATGATTCCAGACACCCTAGAGTAGACATTTTCGTTAGTTATCATGTGGCGACATCTACATCGCCACATGCGAACTACTCTTCTATACAACGTCCCGACATCAATGTTCGGGCAGTTGCCCACCAGACACATCACCCGTCTGGTCGGAAGATCCTCCCTTTTCTATGGAGGATGAGTGAACTTTACGCCCTGTTACTCATACCTCTATAATCAAAATAAAAAATCTGCCTTTTTTATAGAAAAGTGCGACCTACGCGATCAAAAATGTACTGAACATGTAATATTTATTTTAATAGTCGACAAAAAATTTCAACTCTGGGTTTAAAATCATGTCAATCACTGAATCCATAGTAACAGGTTGTGTGTCTATATCCCAGACACCCTGTATTTATTTTTAATGAGGTTTAACCTTACGTCACAATGGATCGGTTTTTGATAATTCAACAAATCATGCGGCTAAAACAAAAATGACTGTTTCGATTAAATTTTTAATGCTCAAATAAACTCTTTTGCTACAGTCGTGACGAAAGTGAAAGTATTTGTCGTGGAAACATTCGTCAGCTGTTTTTCGCTTAATTTGTCGATCGATATAATTTTATTTTTAATTGAAAATCAAGCTAATGTTCAATCAAAATTATATTACTTTTGCATCGAAATTGAAATGAATGAACCAATCGTTCAGTGAACGAAATGAATGATTGAATGAACACCTTGTACACGTCTATTTGCTTTTTTTTCACCACCCTGACTTGTGTGTTATTTTCATATCCCCGCAACGCACAGCGCCCTCCCGATATTGTGGTGAGTTTAAGAACTAATTAATTTAATGAAATAAAATTTATTTAGAATAAATATAGTTTACGTAGTATAGTTTAGATTAGTCATAGATAGTCCGTATTTTTTGATAAATCTAATCGCCAACTTCCAAAATTGAGCATGCATAATTACAACTGACAATCGTACTTTGAAATTATATTTGAAAAAAACAAACACCATGTACAGTGCCTCCGCTGATAGAATACGTTCCTGACGACTGTCAGTTTCATACAATCGAATACGGTTTTTGCTAATTTGATCTATATTAGCAGTGATAGGAATAGGTAGTGCCTATTTGCCTAAACTTCGAAGAACAGAGACAAGAAACGGAGACTTCCTTAGGACTAAATTTTTTCCGGGACATCTGTCCCGACATTCGGGTCAACACTTTTAAATACATTAAAAAAATATGATATTTGGTATAAGTAATTCGTCTATATTTACCTAAAGTTTGGGACTAGACATAACATAATAAATAACATTCACAGTCGTTACAACCATAAAATTTTCTGAATTTTATTTTTTGGAGATCGTTTTGTAAATGCAGCGACCATATATCCCCTAGACGCCTAATGTTTGATCTAACGCACCAAAACAATTCTGTCAACTAGCTGAGGTATGAGGAAGCGGGGTACTGCGTTCTGATTGGCCCTTTCAAGGTCATTACGACTCACTAGAGATGGGACAGGTTTAAATAAAACACGAAGGTATCGATATTTCTGTTAAATAATTGTACATAATAAAATGTTTATTAACACCTATATTTAGTTGGCTTTTTACCTTCCTATTTCTTAATATTATTTGAACATGTACAGACGCCAGCACATCAAGCTACTACAATCTGTCAGATTTCTTTAATAGATTTTCGACTTTATTGCTAAAGCATTAGGTTCAATGTTGATTGGGAAAATCTGACAGTTTCGGGTAGGTTGACCTGCTGGCGTCCGTACTTAATGTAATAAAATTAATATACTTAAAGTAATAAAAATGTAAAAAACAACATATGACGGCGACGGTTTTTCATAGGCATAAAACAATCTTCAGTAAAATGCCGTAAACATATTACACTATGACGTGTTGATGGGAACCAGTTCTCTCGCTTGGTTGCAATAATCCATTTATTTTTTATATCATGATCTTGCGGGTACCTAAAATAAATTATCGTTTCACAATTAAATTAATGTCTCTATTGTAATTAGTGATTCAAAAGATCTTCGTAGAAAAAGTAAGTATAGGTTTTTGCTTTATCGAGTAATTTGAGTCATAGGATTTGGTGCAACACTAGTTATGTTTACCAAATAATAGAGTAAAAGAGATGGCTAAAAAAATACTTTCAGAAGAAAGGGACACAAACATAAAAAGACATCAACGAGAGTCCTTGCACCTTTTTTCACCTACAAGTATGACCAGTATAAGATGAACTCCGAAAAATAACATTAGAAAATAATTCTAATTATGATTATAATAACTATTAACTTACCGATGAAATGTTATGCCATCTTTTCGGAAACTCGAAGTTTGGCTATTGTTACCACACCAACGTATTGTGCAAGGGGCCATTATAATATTTATTTTCAACAATTTTTATTCAATATCGCAGAAGTGTTTACGGCTCACAGAAGTGGTCGAAACTGAATCGAAATTGTTGAGTGGTTACCTGTATCAGATCTATAAGTCTGATGTGTTGACAGACATCGGTCGCCTGTTATTAGGCGTCTAGGGGTTATATGGTCGCTGTGTAAATGGCTTGTTGATCTTAATACTATGAATCACAATGTTTGTATAAGGAGCCGTACACGTTTCGAAGTAAATATCTTCTTCCTAGCTCACTCTCGGCTACGTTTAATGAGATTTCTAAAGTTCTTATCATTTTAGCATTCTCTATAGTAGGACGAATTTATCATTTAAAAAACCAACGGTATTTGTATTTTATCTTAATGAAATATATTTCTAAAGTATATTTAAAAATGTGCATGATATTAAAATAATGGCCTTATCACATTGTTTAGTAACACACTTAAACTTTAAAAATATTTAAAAACACCATTTAATCTTTATTGCACCGAAAGTACAATACGACTTTTACGGCAGCGCATTTCGTTATCTATTCTTAGAAATTACAAAAAAAAACCGCCATTGTCGCATACCGCCAGATGTCCAAAAATTTAGTCCTAAGGAAGTCTCCGTTTCTTGTCTCTGTTCTTCGAAGTTTAGGCACTACCTATTCCTATCACTGTTTATTAGTCACTAGAATTGTCGCACTGACAGGTGTCAGAAATGCATTCTCTCGACGACCGGACCATAGTGTCTTTCTTCTCTTAAATTATTTATAGTTATAAATAAAATAATAATCAGCCTTTTTATAAAAAAAAATTAAAAGCATACTGAGAGATTTTGCTATAACCACAATAAAAAATAATGTGCTAGTTTAAATTTTGTGGATGAGCCATATAATTTTTTTTTTTTTTTTTGTTTGAGACTAAGTTCTTAAGCATTTCTTCTTCTATTACAATATAATATTTTAATCATCCTATACTGCTTTCAATATTTACTAACGCTTTTGCTTCAAGGCATGTAAATAAAAAAAGGGATAATATTAGTATCTCTACTTCATTACCAAAAATTAAAAAAAAAATAAGACTTCTTTTTTTCAGTTTTGTGTATTTCGGACAATAATGTATGGTTTTGCGGACACACAGTTCCCTATATGTTTATTATTCTAGCGTATGGCACTCGTGGGTTGCAGCTGAAAATCAGCGTTAGATGGTACAGTCACAGACAAAAGTATGTATACACTCGGCTTTATTCAAAAGCGATTTCCTCCTTTATTATTTAATGAAATTTTATGTTGTTACGAACATAGCATTTCCGAACCCATAGGTTTATGTAATGTGTCGTATTTCGTTGCATTCGTTATTTCACAAAAGAATCGCAATTGAAAGTTGCCGTGTGTTTATATATTGATGTTCGTGACTGTACACCTTGTGTTGTCATCTGACATTATGCTGAGCTGAACCCTTTTGGCATTATGATAATTATTTTCTGTTTTTCATAGTTTTAAGCTGTTATTTTGAAGTGAAAACTTCTTTAGCGGCGTTGTGCACTTTTGTTGTGATGGGTAAAAAATGTTAACCTCGCGTCAGGACACCTGATCGAAAATTCGTAAGAAGGAGCTCGCGTCAGGACACTTGACCTGATCGAACATTCGTAAGACGGAGGGAGAGTAGACCGCGTTCCAAAATATCAAAAAGGCACAACGTTAATATTCAAGTTTTCACTTCTGCCGGCACTCCCGGAGTGCAACCCGTTTTTTTTGCTGTAAAATAAATGCATTTTTCTTCTGTGTAAAAACTTAGGTCTGATATTTTAAGGGGTGATTTAGTAGTTAGTTAAGACAACTTGACATAAAATATCAATACAACATACATTCAGCCAATGATCGTCACCAGATAAGGGTGCTATCTATACACATGTTCGGCACGGTTTTCCGGTTTTGTTGTATTCTGTTGTCGAATACTGCCGAATCGACTGCACCTGTACATTTTTTTTTAAACGTTGCCCTACACTAGGAATTACCACTGTATCGTGCCTTTACAAACATTTAAACTCACATACACAAACAGCCAGACCCGGAACAACTACCTGTAGGCAATACAAATATTAGTTCCGTGCGGGAATCGAACCCGCGTCACGCAACGCAGCAGTCGATCGCTCAGCCACTGCGCCAACCGTGTCGTCATGTGTGTATCATCCCTAAGAGAACCCTACAAAATATATGTATAAAGTGTTACGTTAACGGGTAGCCTAATAAATTGACCAACCAAAAAACATTACGACAATTTTTTTTACAAAAGTTTAATTGCCAGATCCTACCCATGAACCCCTCAAAATATTGTATACAATTATTTAGGCTTCAAATACTCTTTCTCTCTCTAACATAGCCCCCACGTTTTCCAGCAGACAGACTCAGCCACGCCCTTCAACTACAACCCGCACCCGGTGGACATGACCAACCTAACGCTATCCCGAGAGATGCAGAACATGGCGGAGAGACTCGCTGATAACGCGCACGATATCTGGGCCAAGAAGAAGAAGGAGGAGCTGGTCACCAATGGAGGTAAGTGGGAGGGAGATGAAAGATAGCAATATCAATAAGCGTGACAAGAAAGTGTTTGAATTAGCAACTACTTCTGTGTTCACAAGAAGTCAGATTAGACCGTTAAGCCGTGAACTGATGACCTTGTGAAGGCCGCAGGAATCTGCTAGATGCGGAAGCACATAACCGGAAGTGGAGGTGCTTGGAGGAGGCCTACTTATGTCCAATAGAGGACGTCTTTCGGCTGAAATTATGATGATGAGACCGTCAAGATCTCCACTGATAGACAGGCGAAAGGTCGCGAGTTGCCTTTGGATGGAATAGCTAGAACAAACCGTTGTGAAAATTACTGGAGAAACAAATGATATTACTTGGTTGATATGATAATGATGACGAGATCGTAGAGAAACTGAAATTATATCGAACTTAACTTCTTTTATAAAAGCTACTTCAAATCTCTGATCAGATCAGCACATCAATCGACTACAATCTGTAAGGCCTCATTTCCGGAGATACGAGGCGTCGCTCGTCGCGTGCGGCGTGGCGTCTCGCGGTACTTATCATCGCACGCGTAAACACAAACGTATGGCAATATAAGACGTTGTTCATAGAGATGCGGGACGGGAAGCGTGGCGGTGCCCGCCGCTGCGCCCGGAGCGAATCCTCAAGCGCAAAGCACGCGGCGGGCAACGCTGCGGCGCACGCGGGATACTCAATCAAACCGACCAGTTTTCTAAAAATCGATCATATCGTACTCCATTGACTATACGTCTGTATTCTACAATTTACAAATACCTATGACTGGCAGAAGATTCCGCCGCGGGCATCGCTTTATCGAGAATTGCCACATCGTGCGCCGCTGCGATAAACGCCGCGTGAGACGCGGTGGTGCCAGCCGCGGGCTCGGCCGCAAAAATCGCTCCATTTCATGCAAACGCGTCTAAAATCGCTTTTCTCTAAACGCACTCATACAACGCCATATTTTTTAATTCAGTGCGGGCCGCACCGCCGCGACGTGACGCGCGACGCCCCGCGTCTCCGTAAATGAAGCCTTAAATTTCTTTAATAGATTTTCAACTTTATCGCTAGAGCATTAGGTTCAATGTTGATTGGGAAAATTTGACAGTTTCGGGTAGCTTGATTGCTGGCGTCTGTACCTACTCTTTGAAATCTTATCTCAACTCATACCGTATTTGAATAATTTTAAACCTTTCGAAAAATTCACATCGTATAGCATTTCATTATCATTATTTAGGTACCTATAGCAGTCGACAACGGAACATACATATATACTTCTCCAATGACACGCCATCTTACTTAATCCTCAACCACTCTTATGCAGTTAATACCAGCCAGCCCTCGAAGGTTAGCCGGAGCGAAGACCTTCGCAGGAGGACCAACCTTTTTCAATAATTTGATCACTTGATTTTCCTCCCACAGGCGGCATCCACCCTCAACTAGTCCCATACGATCTCCTAACAGACAAAGAAAAGAAAAAAGATCGCGAACGTTCTCAAGAATTCCTCAAATACCTACAATACCAGGGCTACAAACTCCATAGACCCAGCAAGGCGCCGCAGAGTGACACGGAACAGACCACTACAGGCGTAGCAATAGAGCTCAGATTCGCGTACTCGCTGCTCGAGAAGTTGATACAATATATTGATAGAGCTACTATTAATATGAAGTTGTTGAAACCGTCGACTACTTTCAGTAGAAGGTCTAGTTTTAAAACTAGTACAAGAGATATTAAGTTCTTTTCTAAGGTGAGTTTTTTTTTATTGTTTAGAATAATAAATAGTTCTGTTAAAAGCACTTTTATTATTTGTCTTCGTTAGGTCACTTCATTTAAAAAGTGTAAAATAAAGTTTATTTCTATTAGATTCAATTGTATTCTATATAGGTGTATTTGTTCTTTTGTTTTGATAGAATTAGATATTTCTTCAAAGAAACAGTAGGTATACATCTGAGGGGATTATAATTATAAGAAAGTTCACAGTCTGATCTCAGTCTCAATCTGTCAAAAATTCCTCTAATTTCCCTACATTTTGACAAGTTTTTGACATTTGTTTGTCGCCGAGATGAGACTGCGACTAGATTTTGAACGTTTTAAATTACGAGAATTGGCCTTCTGGTTTCTGAATTGAGAATTTGCAGTTGAGAACTTTTTAAACTCTCCTTTAACATTACTTAAAGTGAAAACCCGTGAAATTTATATTAGGTATTTTGTAAAAAAATCGTAATAAGTTTAGCATTTCGCAGGCTACTTTTAAGGAATCTCGTTAAGGCGAAAAACGTCGGGGTAGCCCGCAAAATTCTAATTTTCTTACGTTTTTTGCAATTTGTAGATCGGTATCAGGTATTTGAATTTCGCGGGCTACTTTTGAAAGAAAGAAAAAGTATTTATTGTGACTCGTACAGGAAGGTGACAAACTAAACTAAACATCAAAAAAAGCACATCCCCCTTAATAATAGTAAACTCAAACTCAAATCATTTATTTCAATTAAACCATTTCAGGCCTTTTGAATTGTCAATATTTTAAATAGTCGGTCAGTTAGTCAGAAAGTGAAGCTAGTTGCCCATTCCAAAACGTAGATCTCTTTGGAGAAGAACGGGCAAGAAACGACGTAGTTTAATGCTAAATCCGAGTTTAACAAGTTCGCAACTTGAAATTCTAAACTCAGAAACCGGATGTAAGTGTGTTAATAAGACATGTAGCTCAGTCAAAGACTAGTTTTAAATAACACTTTAAGATGGAAGGGTGATCGTTATGCCGCCAGGGCTGCGGGTTATTCGAAAGAGGTACCGTGGCCCCTGGCACAGGTAACTGAAGGAACACGGGTGGGTTTTAGTTAGTAAAAGTCTGACACTCCCTTCCGCTCCGCCCAGAGCGGGAGGGGTCATATGATGATTTCCCACCCAAAAAAAAAAAAAGGGTGATCGTTATTATAGTTACTAGTACTTTTATTTCATACTTAGGATATTTTTTCATACAGATTCTTTTAACTTAATTCTTTCTAATTTTTTAAGACTATAGTTAACGTTAAAACTAAGTTATTTTCTCTATGTATTTATAAATAAAGCATGCTATAATAATTTGTATTGGTTTCCAAGCAACACAAGTCGGAACTAAAGTACTTCAAGAAGGTACATACGTGTCTTAGAGCGTGACCACTCCATGTAATCATGCGCATCCGATACCGTACTGTTTATTTTGCACTTATATTATTTACTATACAGGAAATAAATTAACCAGTTTGCAAACTGTAACCATGAATTCAGCATATGATTCTAGATCCCCCTAGCGTAGAAATTATTCGTTGGTTATAAAAAAAAAAATGCTGTTCCTTACATTTGATTTGACCGCCTAGGTATTGCACTTTTCTATGAAACCGCAGATTTTTTTTTTTTTTTGATATCTGAAAATTTCTACGATAGAATGAGAGAGAATCCTATGCAGAATATTCATGGTAACAGTTTGCTCACTGGTTATTTTTTTTTTTTTGGTATACAAATGCGCTGTGTAAAAAAACTGCTGAGTTTGGCTTTTCGCATAAACCGCAAGCATTGATAAATGATAAATGATTTTATTTTGTAAGTAGGTTTGTACAAACACTTTTACACGTCAATCATATTTTAAAACTAGATGACGTCGGCGTTTCCTATCTGACTAGTCTGAGAAGAAAGGCCGAAACAAACTCAGACGTCACAGTCTCTTTTAAAGTCCAGACATAATCTTGGTCAGATCATATGAAGACCATGTAGGTGTGTCTGAGATGGTCTTTTGAGGAAAGAACCACACAGATTGAGAGGACCTGTCCAGTCAGTGCACGCATTTGTCATTAAAATGGGACTCTTCAGAAAAGTTCATATTTACTAGAGAGCAGTGCTTGCTTTTTCTTCTTCGTGTCGCTGGCACGACTGAATTTTATATCTTGCTGGTCCAAAACGTTGCCACTTCTACGGCGTCGTCAGTGGCAGCGCAAAGGTCACTTTGACTGCATGTTTTGGGACACAGAGGGCAGGATAGGAGGTGGAGCATGGAGTGCTTGCTATTACTAGTTCAAAAATGTATTACATAAAACTTATTTATTAATTTCCCAATCGCATGTTGACGTCGTCTTGTAGTCAAATAGCTGGTTGTATAAATTATACTCTACCAAAAAGGCCGCTGTAATTAATTATGAGTACATACAGGGTGTTATTGACAGCCCTCCACAATAACACAGGATTGATTCAGCTCCTTATTCTGAATCATATCCCACTGGAAATTTTCTCAGGAAAAAAAAAATTATGCCGTTTCTTCTGCTGATATTCCTTTATTTCAATGTAAAATTACGTTCTCTGTATGCAACACTCCATTTATGTAAATAAAACAGCTGAAAACAGCCTCGCTCAAGCTCGCTGCGCTGCCGTCCGCTACGTGCGTTTTGCCACGGTAACGATACGTTGCGTGTGAGGTAATAAAACAAATCTGGTTTTTTGGATTCCCTTAATGTTCCTGAAAGAATTACATGTACCGGTCATCTTAATATGATGTACTGAAGCCACCCTATCAGTTTGCGGAGGGCTGTCAATAACACCCTGTATATGCATGGTTTATAGAAACATGCCAAAATTATTAAAGAAAACAAAATTGGGTGGATACGCATGATATTGCTAGCAACAGCAGCTTAACTTATTTATTACACAAAAGCATTGAAAATTATCTACCACCAACACTTTCAGTATTTATTGATAGTGTTAGGGTAATCCGCGAAATTCAAATTTTCTTACGTTTTTTGCAATTTGCAGGTCAGTATCAGGTTGTATATTGATCTGATTTTTCCATCGCCAGATAACTTTCATTCGAGGAATAAAATTGACGTTTGACAGGTTTTGTATGAAATAACTGTCAAAATTTCAAAAAGATTCCTCGAATAAAGTTATCAGCCGATCTATTCTATAAAAATCTCACCGTGTAAAATTAAGTGAAGTGAGCTTAGAGTGAGCTGTCAATAGTGTCAATCCCTAGCATTAGTTGGAATGACAGCTCACTCCACGCTCACTTCACCTAAGTTTTCACGGTGAGATGGTTACAGAATCGCACTGCAGATGATTGAAAAATCAGCCCTAACTATGATTCGACCGTAACATTATTTATTTATAGAATTATTATGATCACAAAAATTAATATAACTAAAGTCAAAAAAAGTTCGTATTACTCTATTGAACGACTATTTCATGAAATCATGACATTTGAGGCAAATTCAAACTGAAGGAGTTTTAGAGGCATGAGGAACAGGGTGTAAAGTTCGCTCATCCTCCATAGAAAAGGGAGGATCCTCCGACCAGACGGGTGTGTGTCTGGCGGGCTATTGCCCAACGATTGATGTTGGGAAATTGTATCTATGCTAAGTGCGCGGTAAACTCTGCTTGCGAAATGCAGGATTTGCGTGACGTCAGCATGACGCGTTGTTCGCATGTGGCGTTGTAGATACCGCTACAGAGTTGTTTTGCTGAATCTAATGATTAAAATTTTGTAAAGTCATATTTGTTATGGTCGCGAATAATATTTTAATCAACATACAACTTAACACTGACCTGCAAAATGCAAAAACCGTAAGTAAATTTGAATTTCGCGGGCTATCTTATCGCATCCCCCTTAAAATGGCAACTTTCACAATATCAAAGAAATATTTGTACAGGCAACCGCACGTCCTTGGTAAATTAAGTAATTATAACAATTTATCACGGTTTTAATTTCGTAACAGAAACGATTTTTCTAGTTCAAGTGCCGAACAAAAAGCACAAACTCACCAGCTTCCCTATACACCACACCACCATCACATCTAACCTAAAACCAACTCTACCCCACCTACAACAACGTTCAATTTCCAGGTGGTGTTACCTCTGATGGAGAAGTATTTCTCGACGCATCGTAACTACTTCATAGCGGTGGCGACGGCGACCAACAACGTTGGTGCGGCCAGTTTGAAGGAGAAGGAGATGGTTGCCGCCCTGTTCTGTAAGCTGGCTAGCTTACTCAGATCTAGGTAAGTCACTTCGTAATTATTTATTTATTTCATTAAATACATATAAATTATATTATTAAATATTAGAATATCAAAAAATATAAAAACATTATAAAATAGTAGCCCACCGGCATCGGGAACAGGGTCCAAGCTACCGGCGGTCAGGGCTCCAGAGAGAGGAACCTCTTAACAATGCGGGCCGTGTCCAGAAGTACCGCCTTCTGAATCAAGCCCTTGATCCAGCTGCCCAACGAGAGCCTCTTGAGGTGTTTGTCGAGGCTCTTGGCTATTAAATAAATAAATAAAGTATTTATTTGCAAAAAAAACATGGTATACATGGTGTTTCAATAATAATTACAATAAAGAGCTTACATGTTGCAAACCATTGGCTGTCTTGACTCGGGGCACAATGATCGCTGAGTCCACATCCCACTTGTCGACAACCTCGTGATCCAAGTCAAGATACTTGATTTGTTTATCTTTCTCGGCTTATGCCTATTTTGTCTCACCGAAGGGCAAAGACCTCCCTTTTTCATTTCCACCCCACTGTATCTTGAGCGAGTGTAGACCAATCCTGGCTGTAGGCTACAAGCTCAGCTTAAAAATACAGTTTGTTGATCAATACTTGGTTGTTTGAAGACAACATTTTTCACAAAAAGCTCGTAATAAAAGTAACCATTGTTTTCGTATTTTCATCTTAAAGTAACATTATGATTCCTATTTTTTTTAAATGAAAACTTCTTTAGCACCGTGCACTTTTTTTGTGATGGGTAAAAAATGTTAAACTCGCGTCAGGACACGTGACCTGATCGAAAATTCGTAAGACGGAGCCCGCTTCACGACACGTGACCTGATCGAAAATTCGTAAGACGGAGGGAGAGTTTTTTGTGATGGGTAAAACATGTTAAACTCGCGTCAGGACATGTGACCTGATCGAAAATTCGTAAGACGGAGCTCGCGTCAGGACACGTGACCTGATCGAAAATTCGTAAGACGGAGGGAGAGTAGACCGCATTCCAAAATATCAAAAATGCACAACGTTAATATTCAAGTTTTCACTTCTTCGGCACTCCCGGAGTGCAACCCGTTTTTTTTTTTTTCTTATATCTCAACAACTCTGTCTGTAGTCGGTCCCTCATGTCTGAGGATCGTGGTCAGCTTCGGAGTTGGATCTGGATCGGATGATCCGCCTCCACCGGTGTCCAGCGCATCCTTTACTACTGTGTAGAATTTAGAGGACAATGATTCCTTCACCTGCAGTGCGATTCTGTAACCATCTCACCGTGAAAACTTAGGTGAAGTGAGCGTGGAGTGAGCTGTCATTCCAACTAATGCTAGGGATTGACACTACTGACAACTCACATCAAGCTCACTTCACATGAGTTTTCACGGTGAGATTTATACAGAATCGACTGGCTGATCGGTCCGTCGTGTTGGTGAACGACCCCGCGATCGCTTGCCTGCAACTACAACTATCTATTGCTAATTCCCCACTCTGGTCTGCAGACTCGCAGCGTTCGGTCCCGACGTCCGCATAACGGTCCGCTGTCTCCAAGTGCTGGTGAAAGGCATCGACGCCAAGTCTCTGGTGAAGAACTGCCCCGAGTTCATCCGGACGTCTATGCTGACCTTCTTCAATAATGTGGCTGATGATGTGGGGCATACTATAAATAATTTACAGGAGGTACGGATTTTTATTTCTTACTTTTTAGTTATTTTAGCACCTCAAATTCGAAGACATGTGATGATGTGACATCTACCAGCCCGCATCAGGCCCGCGTGGATGCCCACTCCTTCACACGGAGAGGAGGCCTGTGTCCCAGCAGTGGGAACATTATAGGATATTTTTTTAACCAGTGCGCTAACTGTAACTATTAATTCAGTACATGACTTTGCGTTGAAATATTCGTAGGTTATGAAAAAAAATAACTACCATACATTTTAAACGCGTAGGTATTGCATTTTTCTATGAAACAGTCGTTTTTTTTTTTCGTATTGC
The DNA here is from genome assembly GCA_945859715.1 of Apamea sordens. Taxonomy (NCBI): domain Eukaryota; kingdom Metazoa; phylum Arthropoda; class Insecta; order Lepidoptera; family Noctuidae; genus Apamea; species Apamea sordens. The sequence continues at coordinate 6,712,017 of OX244009.1, read as the reverse complement.
TGAATTGGTTTGGTTACAGTTTGCGCGTCAATGTCCCTGTATATCAGATACAATAACTCTCGATGTGCAAGCGTTCCTCATTGTATAAAAACTTGAGAGGTGTCAAGGGACACCCGGATGGAACGAAGTTCCTTTCGATTAATTAGTGAAGGAATTGTAATAATATTTTTTTTTAAGTTATAATTTTTTTTTTTTTTTTTTGTTATTAACAAATAAAAAACACAGACAAAAAAAAACTGGCTTGCTTTCTATAAGAGAGAGAGAGAGAGAGACAGACAGAGAAACACGCGCACGCCGCACGGCTTACAACTATAGCAAAAAGTGTCTTTCCAACTTTTGGTCTTAATTTTTTCCGTCTAGCCCCCTTTCGCAACGCGCGATAAGGAACTTCGTTCCAAAAACTTTAAATAAGAACATCAAAGTAAACCTAAAATTTTCCTACCCAGGGTAAATACTCGCATCTCCGAGGCACCCACCTGAAGACATCCACATCACTCGGCTACATCAACGGCGTGTTACTACCAATACTGACAGCCAAGTTCGACCATCTAGCCAACTGCGAATACGGAGCTGACTTGCTGTGTGAGTATTGCAAATGTTTGTGGCCAATGTTGTTTAAATGGAGATAGGTTCAAACCAGTGGTGTGCATGGCATAAAGGCATATAAGCAGTGCCTACCTCGATAAATCACCATAAGCCTGTCAATTACATTTTAGTGTGTGTGCCCCACAATTAAGGAACTCACTAAATTATCAAACCTAACAAAAAACCAAATCTTCATACAAACTCGCGCGGCAGTAGGCAGTCGCCAGGCGGCCTGCTCGGCTCCCGTACTATTCGCACATTGTCATTGGTCTATACTCGTTCAAGTTATTATGACGAAATTAAATTCCTGCCTACTAATTCTGTAAACCAATGCACGCCACTGGTTCAAGCCAAGTTTTGCCATCTGGCTAACTATTGGAAGTGTTCCTGCTCAATGTTGATTGCACATGATTTTCTGGGTGTGGTTTTGGATTAAATAAAATCTAAGAAGAGAGTGTAATAATAGTTTAGAGTTTAGACAAAAAATTGGCTAGTTAAAATTCAGTTGCGTTTGAGAATTCAGCCGAAAGAATACGAAACTAAGATTCATCATCTTCATCATCGTCATCATGGTCATCATCATCATCATCATCACTATCACTATCGTCCGATTCATCATCACTGTCAGCATCGCTATCGTATTCGCTATCGCTACTTTTGTGAGCGTTATTAGAATAAGCTATTCTGCAATCCAATTTGCAGTTTTTCCTCAAATTCTTTTTCAAACGCTTCTTGCAATTGAATTTGTCGCACGTAGCGGTCTGTGCGGATTGGCAAGCTGAGCGACATTTTTTTTGAGATATCCTTTGACATGCTTTTTCGTATTTGTCTCTTAGTATGTTTACTGGCTCGTCATTTATGGTTGATGTGACGTTTGACATTCGTCGTGTTGGCTGGAAAATGTATAGGTGTAGAAAGAAAGAAAGAAAAGACGTTTATTTGCGGTAAACATGACGCAAAAAAGAACATAAAAACAAAATAAAGAAAAAAACAATAAGTAATGGTTGATATGCGTCACATCCACGCAAAACGGCTATCGCTCAGCATTATGCTGCGACCCTATGCAAGACAGAGCCCCAGCGCTGGTTTTCAGCGACAGCCGGCGCCGACGTAATGACGTCGTCCGGTGCAGCAAACAATTATTCATAAACAAGTATAAAGCTATTATTTTTATGTGAACAGTTATTATGACGCTGTACTGGTACAGCGTAAAGGGTCAAATAAAATTAGCTAGCGAAACTGCGCAGAAGTGATAGGCATCGATATCTATGCTCCATTCGGAATAAGATTTGACATTTAAATAAATCTTTTTTACTTTCCGTTCAACCGATTTTGACTTCTATTGCGTTGGTGGCATGACAAATAGCAGCTGCAGTAAATAGTTGGTATTGGAACCACTTTTTTGCTTTTAATGCCATCCTTATACCTACGGAATAGAAGTTAAAATCAGTTGACCGTACTGTAAAAAAGGTTTGTTTTAATGTCTAATCTTATTCCAAATGGAGCATAGAGAGGGTAAAAGCAAAACAAAAATCTTCTTAACTTATAATTTCAAGTAATTACATCACTAATCATTGTCCCCGTAGTCAGCTAACGTTTTTTTTTTTAAATTATATTGGCATAATTATTTATAATGCACTCTTTAGACTAACATTTAAAATAATAATATGAACATGTGAAAAAAATAATCATAGGGCATTAAAAAATTCATCCGCATCGCTGTCAAGAGGAACAGTGTCCAAAAGGCTGGCAGCATTGCCACGTTGTATGGCGATGCTAATTTTAGGCCAAGAAACAGGCCAGCCTTCTGGTGACGTGAAGAGTCGACTAACCGCTTGGCGATTTCTCGAAAAACAAGTGGGCACTCGGACCCACTAAGGCTATGGCTCTGGTGTTGATTGTCATTAGATTTCAATACGTAATAAGTCGAAGATCTAGCTTCTACTTAGCGTGTCGATAGCAATCTAAATGGACTCGGCCCAGAATTCGGTCACTTGTTTGGCGCCATCACCAGCTTCCATCAGTTCCTGTAACGTGCAGCTGACAGGACACGCAGGACACGATATTAAGTGTCCCATAGTTTGTAGAACAGCACCACATACCATACTATTTGGGGAGTTTCGCTAGCTAATTTAATTTGACCCTGTATTGTCGTTCGTTTTTTTTGTGTTTGAGTTCTTTTTCTGCGTCATATTTACCGCAAATAAACGTATTTTCTTTCTTTCTTTTCTTAAAATATTGTTTAAAAATTATGTTGCATTTACCTTCTCTATTTGCGTTTGACAAGCCACCGATAAATATCCTTCTCGCGTCATAATTCCGCCGTTCGCTGTAATCAGAAATGGTATAAAACTTTGTTATTTACTTGATGTTATAACACTGTTTCATCATACCTGTGTCTCGGTGATCAAAATTGGCCCATAAGTCGCTTTGAACAAATAAGACTAACGACAATTAGTTAAACCAGTGTCAGAAAAAGAAACTGATGGTATACATACATTTACATAAACCCTGTTTCAAAACTTTTTGACAAAAATGTAAACAACAATGTTCAGTCCCTGACTGAACACTTTGATTTACATTTTTTAAATACTTAAATTCTTACTTATAAGAATCAGAAGTATTTTACCTGCCACGCCATTTTGTAAAGATGTCACCGTGAAAACTTAGGTGAAGTGAGCGTGGAGTGAGCAAATAAAGCTAGGGATTGACATTACTGACAACTCACATCAAGCTCACTTCACTTGAGTTTTCACGGTGAGATTTTTACAGAATCGACCGGCAGATGACAATATTGACAGATCACTTCACCTAAACTTTCACGGTGAGATTTTTAATTAAAGAATAGCTCAGCCGAACCTGAATTTTGTTTACACTTTGGACAACCTTAAGAAATCCACCACAGTCCACTGCTGGATATAGGCCTCTCCCAGGCTAGCTGGGGAGCGTCCCACACTACGCTTGCCGATATGAGGTCTCCAGTCCACGACTCCACTTCTCCACCGGCAGTCAGTCATACCACAGACATGACCAGCCCACTGAACTCCGGTTTATTTTTACTTCCCTCTCTTTGACTGTATAAAACACTCTTACGGCCAACGATTCTTCGGAGGCTGTAGGAATCTTCCCCTTTCGAAGAAGCGTTGAAGGCATCAATGCACCCCCTCCTAGAACTCTTATCGAAATACTTTTTCATTTCACTCTTGCATTTGCTAGCTTGGCACGAAGATGTAAACGCAGATTTGCAGGCCTTTAAACAAAAACGCATATAAAAACTAAGTGTTAGTAAACAACATGATACGGTGACACATGTACTCGTAACTGCCAGCAGTGAACCAGATATGGACGGTCCACATCGTCAGAAAAAAAAAACAGAAAAATCAAACAGACGCTTTTTCCAGAAGTTTAAAAATACACTGATGCTGAACGTAAAATATTTAATTCAAAAACCGGCCAAGTGCAAGTCAGACTCGCGCACGAAGGGTTCCGTACCATTATCTATAAAATCACGTCTGTTGTATGGGAGCCTCCCTTAAATATTTATTTTATTTTATTATTTCCTTTATTACATTGTAAACATATAAATTATATTTTTAAATATTAGAATATAAAAAGTATAAAAAGGGTCCAAGCTACCCGTGGTCAGGGCTCCAGAGAGACGAACCTCTTGACAATGCGAGCCGTGTCCAGTCGTTATTTTATTATTTATTATTAAAGTAAAAATACAACTGAGTATTTTGTGAATATTTCAAGTGCCTACCTTTTGCCATTATTGATATCGAGCAAAACAGGGCAAAAAAATCGCGTTTTCTGTATGGGAGTCCCCTTAAATATTTATTTAATTTTGTTTTTAGTATTTTTTGTTATAGCGGCAACAGAAATACATAATTTGTGAAAATTTCAACTAGCTATCGCGGTTCTTGAGATACAGCCTGGTGACAGACAGACAGCAAAGTCTTAGTAATAGCGTCCCGTTTTTACCCTTTGGGTACGGATCCCTAAAAAGTGGCCAAGTGGTTGGACTGAGGGTTCCGTAATACTATTGTAGTTAACTGTCACTTTCACTTATAATGAGGCTATAGACAAAACTGAAAATTGCAACTGACAAAATATACATAAGTTATAAGAGACAAACCGACAAACTGACAGAAAGACGGCACAGACTTAAACTGTATGTATAAGATAATAATAATAATATCCCTGGACATTTCACACAGCGCCATCTAGTCCCAAGCTAAGCAACCTAATGCTTGTGTTATGGTAACAAGATGGCTGATAAACTACTTATATACATTTTTTTTTTTTTGTAAATACATACATATTATAGATAGAAAAACACCCAGACTCGGAACATAATTGTAACAGGTAATTGTGTAATGACATGTCTGGCGGCATCTACACCGCCACATGGGAACTACGCATCATACTGACGTCACGCAAAATCCTGCATCGCGCAAGCAGAGTTTTTCGCGCCACTAGCATCTATACAACGTCCCGATATCAATCGTCGGGCGGTTGCCCGCCAGACACGACACCCGTCTGATCGGTAGATCCAACCTTTTCTATGGAGTATGAGTGAACTTTACACCCTGTTCCTCATACTCTCTATAGATCTATTACGTAGTAATGTGTGTGGCGTTTTCACTGCCACCACAGCCATTTACGATAACAAATGAAATTCTTACCCTATAACATTTTTTTATGACGAGTTTCAAGCATGCATCTCCATAAGCTTGCCTTAAAACGCTTGTCTTAAACAAATCTTTGGACAAAGCTTCATCATCGTCAGTGAATTCCAGAGATAAATCATTGTCAACTTTCTGAAAAATAATATTACGTGTTATTCCAAACTATTACGCACCACAATTAATGCCTGATACATGGTGATATTAGCTACCACTAGCGCCATCTGGTTTCGAGTGGCGGAGCTGATAGAGTCGCTGGCGCCATCTATTGTGGAATGGCAGAACTAATAGAGTCACTGGCGCCGTCTATTATCGAGTAGAGATGTCGATACTAGAACTTACTAGAACTATCGACATATGGTCAGTCGGGGCCGGTATGTATGTGAACATTCTAGATGTTTCTACAATAGAAGGTTCTGGAACTTTCTGGGGCACTATATAAGGCCGGGACTAGCCGCGACCAATCAGAATTGGTTCTGCGACAGAAGCGAATACATCGAAAGCGATCTTCAAGTGCGACTTAAGAGCGATTGTGTTTTATAATTAGTGCGTTTGAGTTGATAATAGAGTTGTTTAATTAAAGTGTAACTTTTGGTAATTTTTACCGGCAGTTTTTATTGTCACGAACCCGAAGCTCGTAACACTATCTTCTGCCCGGGACTTCGTCCTCGTGAAGTTTCTTGTTTCCCCGACTCAGCGCGTCGCATCGCATCACTTGCCAGCGTTACTACTTCGTTTTTCCTGGATTCTGTCTGATTCTTATCCCCCAGGTTCCCCAGGGTCATAGTATGATGTTGTTATCCCCAGCCCGAGCTATTACTTTGTTAACGCTTAGCGGTTTTTCTGAGTTTTTCTTTTTGCTTGGCTCCTAAGAGCCGTAGTGTGTTGTAAAATAGCCAAAACTCAAACTCAAACTATTTATTTCAAATAACCAATTACAGGCACTTTTGAATTGTCAAGGTCGGTCAGTCAAAAAGATGAAGCTAGTTGCCCATTCCAAAGCGTAGGTACCTATGGAGAAGAACGGGCAAGAAACTCCATGGACACTCTTTTAAATCATAATAATATTGTTACAATTAGTAGTATTGGTTACATCATTCATGTTCAAAATTATGCACATGAGAACGATGCAGAACGTTAAAAGCGTCCGTAATGAAAATATATTAAAAAAAACAATTCAAATAGGTATTAAATTAAATCAAGATAAGCCATGGCAGCAAAGAGCCTATAGCCAATCTCAAGAATTGGGCTATCAAATACAAAAAGATTTTTTTAAATCTGACTGGTAGTTCCAGTGCGACTCATTGAATATTCCTTTCTCACACAAATCCCTTCAAAGTACAGGCTGGCGGGACATCGACGCGCAACTTGTTAACACGGATTCAGTACATAATTCTGCATAGAACATTGTCGCCGGTTATTAAAAAAAAAATCTATTCAGTACATTTTGACCGCGTAGTTATTTTTGGACAGCTGTTTATTTTTTATTTTTAAATTTGGTTTTGCTAGTCATCAGAGAGCTCACGAAAGGAAAGAGAAGTAGTCGGGGTCGCTGTCGCCGGATACGGTGAAGAGGACTATATTTTTTATTTTTAATACCGACAAAATTTTTTACGTTAGAATTGTGTGCTGAATTCATGGTTACAGTTTGCGCGTCGATGTATGCCATCCTGTACAGTATTTTGTGTATTGAATACTATAACACCGTTAACATAGTATCATGCATTTTACCAAAACCCTTTTTTACAGACCCTTTTCATAACTAAGGCATTTTCATAGACATTTTTTTTTTCTTAGCCTGCATTGTGTCACGCTTGGGCAAAGGCCTCCCCTTGTTTCTTGCATTTTTTTTTTAAACGTTGCCCCACACTAGGAATTACTCCTGTATCGTGGGTGCGTTTACGAACATTTATACTCATATACACAAACAGCCAGACCCGGAACAACTACCTGTAGGCAATACAAATATTTGTTCCGTGCGGGAACCGAACCCGCGACACGCAGCGCAGCAGTCGATCGCTCAGCCACTGCGCCAACCGTGTCGTCGATTATGCGATTTCTGTTCTGGCCATGTTGGCCCTGCAAATGTACCCACATCGTCGCACCACCTTCGCCGTCGTCTACCTTGACGGTGATGTCCTCCCACAGGAGTTCAGTGAGTGATGATCTTTGCTCGTCGCTCTGAGTGCATTCATGAAACGTGTCCGGCCCACTCCCAATTTAGCCTGGCTGTTTTTTTCTCCAAAATCCGCTACATGAGTTATAGAGCGCAGCATAGTGTTTCTAACTCGATATGTACGCTTAACGCCTATTATGCTGCGCTCCATAGTCCGTTGGCAAATTGAATTTCATAGAAAACATATAAAATACAAAAAGTATGAAAATACCTTGGTCGTTAAAATTGCCTTGATGGTTTTACTATCATTAGTTTGATTGTTTTGACTTCTTAAATAAATTCCAGCCGTAACTTGTGTGACGTCATTATCTTTTTCATTAGCTCGTTCCTTTGGTTTAATTACACCAACCTCTTCGTCTTCTGTATGCAGTTCAATATGTACGGATGAATCGCTTTCAGAAGAGTTGTGGCTTAAATATTTTGTTTGCTTTTCCTTTTCAGAGTATTTTGTTTTCTTTGAGGCCTGCTGAACTGCTGCTTCTGGTATGATTGGTTTCTTTCTATCTGGTTTTATTTTCATCTTCTTATGAATGTCGATGAATTCTTGATTTTCGGATTCTGTCTCCTCTTTCAGTGCAATTGGTTCTTCGTTGGCAATGCTTGCATTTGTAGTGGTTTTTTGTACTTTGAGTTTATGTTTGTCAGTGTTTTCCATGGGCTTTCTGGATTTTACTTCACGACTCTTTTCTACCTCATTGCTTAGTTGTGATTGACTGCTCTTTTCTGATTCAATGCTCTTTTCTGGCTCGCTGCTCTTATCTTCGACAAATATCATTTCAGTTTGATATTTTAAGGTAGTTGAGGCCTTACCCGATGTGTCTCTCTTATTTCCTACAGAGTTTTTACTATTTCTATTAACACGGCCGCCTTCGGCGTCACTCTCATTGTCGTCGAAATTTTCGAGGGAGTTCTGCGGTTTTTTGAATTGTTCATAGTTATTGATCAGATCTTGTAACTCGTTGTTAACTCGTGAAATATTCTTGATGACGTCAGCGAATATTGCTTCTGGCTTTTCTGTGTCTGAATTGAGTTGGGCATTTGTTTTAATTTTTGGAGCCTAGAATAAAAGATTTTTTATTATTAGCTCTGTTTTCCAATTTACTATTTTAATGTTGTACAATAATGGATTATAGGTATTTTAGGTACCGAGACCCCTCCGTACCTCGGAAAACACGTTAAGCTGTTGATCCCGGCTGGCAATTGTGGATCTTTGACAGTCGTTACGGGTCGTCAGAAATTCGAATGTCTGACAACCAGTCTTACCAAGGGGTATAGTGTTACCCAGTAACTGGGTTGTGGAGGTCAAATAGGCAGTCGCTTCACGTAAAATATTAGTATTCAGCTGAATCCGGTTAGACTGGAGGCTGACCCCAAAAATAGTTGGGAAAAGGCTAGGCTAGATGACGATGATAAATAGATTATAGGTACTTATTTTAAGCAAGTTGAAAATATAACCGACTAAAAAAAATTGCTTCCATAAATGTACGTTTTAATATGAGATATGTAGATTTACTACGTGTATCACCTAAAATCAGATTCTTAGGCTATTATTTAAATAATTATAAACTTCGATCATTCCAATAAATAAAAATTTACCAATAAAGCCAAGAAACACAAACAAAGCACATTGTGAAAAAACATTTAAATTACATTAAAGAAACTAGTTTTATACGATAAACAGAATCAATTTACGCGGCAACACGTGTTTTATTGTTTATTTCACAATAACCATTTTATTTTATGCATTATTTATCAAAAGCGGAGCCCGTAGAAATTCTATAAGTTGATTTGGCGTTGCCATAATTATTATACTCGTATATGTATAGCCAACATTTATTTTCTCATAATCAATATTTCAAATATTGCTTACACTTTTTTTTTTATGAACTACTGTCGACACATGCTTTACTTGGATTTTCTTTCTACACATAACATCACGCCTCTTATTCCCGAAGGATTAGGCAGAGGTGTACCCACCGGTGTGTGGTGTTGTGGTGGTGTGTGGTGTACACTCACATTTTGCCAGTTATGTTTAAGTCTCGTGTAATACTGGACGAGCCTATTTAAATCTACCGGACGAGCCTATTTTCATCTACCGGACGAGCCTATTTTCATTTACCGGACGAGCCTATTTTCATCTACCGGACGAGCCTATTTTCATCTACCGGACGAGCCTATTTTCATCTACCGGACGAGCCTATTTTCATCTACAGGACGAGGATATTTTCATCTACCGGACGACCCTATTTTTATCTACCGGATGAGCCTATTTTCACCTACCGGACGAGCCTATTTTCATCTACCAGACGAGCCTATTTTCATCTACCGGACAAGCCTATTTTCATCTACCAGACAATCTGGTCTGTGACCAGACACAAAACCACTACCAACCACCACCCACCATTAACAAACAAACCACAAAAAAAAATTAAAAAAGTAAGTAAGTAAGTAGTAGTACTACTTACTTACTTACTTTTTTAATTTTTTTTTTATCAAACGATCACTATTTTTTAAATGTCGTTTACATTATGATAGATACTTAGAATTTCACTCTTATAAATCACAAACCGAATTATTGAACAAGACCAATGGTGGCCCAGTGGGAACGGCAGTGACTTAAAGTGTAGTGTAGGTCATAGGTTCGAACCAAGGAAGTCACTTTGAGTAAAGTATTGAACTGCTATTATCACCACTGCTTTCAAAAACGGTGAAGGAAAACATCGTGAGGAATCCGGCGTGTCCTAGAACCAAACATTTGAAGACATGTGGCATCTACCAAACCGCACTATGCCCGCGTGGTGGATTTCAGCCCACTCCCTCTCACAGCCAGGAAGCCTGTGTCACAGCAATGGGAATACTATAAGCATATTGTGTAAAATTGTAAATTTAACTTAAAAGCCCTTATTTTTTATGAATTAATATACTTACAAATAAAATATACAGCGTGGTGCTGGTGCTTTAATGGCGACATTAATTTAACACACGTATACGGTTTTGCGTTGTAGTTTTATGAATATATTTTAATTTAATAAACATTATTATTTATTTATTTACTAACAATTTTATAAAATAGCATCTTAGAGCAACCTGACTTAAATAACTGTAGCGCAGGGGTCATTTGCCGGGGTCACGGATCATAACATCGCATCAATGTAATTAAAACAATTAACGACCAAAGAGAAGGCCAATTGAAGGAAAGAGAGAGAGCCCTTTGTCGGCGCGCGGCGCAGGTGGAAGTTTTCAAGTTACGATTTTTTTTATGTTGATATAAATTTTATGATAACTGGCCACTAGCCCTACCCGCGTGTTAAATTAATGTCGCCATTGTAGCGCCACGTTGTATAAGAACATTAATAACTAAATGACCTCATTTTTCCCAACAGTGGACGAGATCCAAGTGGCGTCCTACAAGATGCTGGGCTCGCTATACGCACTGGGCACAGACGCTTCGCTCACACACGACAGGAAGTACCTCAAGACTGAGATCGAGAGGCATAAGCCTGCGTTGGTAAGTTTATTTCTAAAATATACAGGGTGACATGCACATCGATGCACAAACTGTAACCATGAATTCAGCATATGATTCTATATGATCAATATATGATCAAGCGTACAAATTTTTCGTCGGTTATCAAAAAAAAACAGTTGTTTCATAGAAAAGTGCAATACCTACTTGGTCAAAATGTATGGAACACCAAATGTCAACGCCGTGGGTCAGAATCATGTACTGAATCCATGGTTGCGCGTCGATGTTCTTGCCAACCTGTATATTTTAGGAATGCGCTTGACAAAAAGTATGTAATTCAATTTACTTTAACCGAACTCTCTAAGTGCGTATGTATACTCATGTAGTTGAAATAACACCATACGGACTCCTGGGGTAAAATGGCATTGCTGTGTACCAGTTTGATAGTTATGCCGTGATATTATACATGGTAGATAGATGGGAATTTTTAACTTTATCTCTCGTTAGTAGTGCCGCGGCCTTTTCTTGATTGCCCTTGAAAAGTCAGTGAAAATCAAATTGATTATCGTCTGAATATGTCTGTATGCCTGCGTCTGCATTCCCGAGTTCATACAACCCGAATCTCTTCAAGGCGAGAGTGAATAGGCTTCTTCTGGGCAAGCTCGTTCCACCGTAGATCTCATCCCTGCCTCTGGGCTGGATTGAGGTCAAGAGTGAGCCCATTGTCAATAAAAATAAAAAAAATATTCAAATCACAACTGTAATTCTTTGACAGTTGGATGAAATTGCTATAATTTGGCAAAATTATGCGCTTTTTCAATCTGCTAAACAATTATTTTCCCGGACCTGTACATAGGCGACGGTATGTACTATTGAGGTCTAGAAGAGCCCTCTGATGTAACGGGAGGAATCAAACAACGGTACGACTCCTTTAAGATTATATTGTAAGAACGTCTTTACATATTTCCATCTAAATTACCACTGACTGTTCTAAACAAAAATCCTAATATAAAACAATTGACACTATCTTGAACGTTCGAATGTAACTCACGCTACAATATAGCCAGCCTGCATCATATGAGGTCGTCTTCGGCAGACAAGCCTCTACAGTACCTACTATAAATTAAATTTTTAATTAAGTAAATTACGATATTTTCTCCAGGGTTCGTGTCTAGGAGCGTTCAGTTCCACCTTCCCGGTGGCTTTCCTGGAGCCACATCTGAACAAACACAACCAGTTCTCTTTGCTGAACAGGATCGCTGACCATTCGTTGGAAGCCCAAGGCAAGTAGCAACACTTAATGATTTTGTTTTTTTAATTATAATAATTTTTAATCCTCAGTATTTTGTATTAGTAAAAATACCTCGGTAACACGTGTTGGAAGGTTTTAGTTTGAGTGAGTGGGACGAAATATTCCTAAGAGGTTGCTCGGTAAAATAGCTTCCCTTTTAAAAAAAAAAAGGTATAATGCTTTTTTATTAGTCACCAATGTCCCACTGTTGGGCAAAGATCTCTCTACTCTCTTTCCACGTCTCTCTGTCCCGAACTGCCAAGGACCTATTATTTATTAAAAGAGCCTAGCTCTATATTGAGGGGCTTGTGGCTAAGTAATAACAGCCGCACAGGTCGATCGATCAGGTTAAGCTACGCTTGCCGCGGTTGGTCCGTGGATGGGTGACCATTTTCACAAACCAAGACCCCTCCGTGCCTCGGACAGCACGTTAAGCCGTTGGTCCCGCTGTCATTCGTGGATCTTTGACAGTCGTTACGGGTTGTCAGTAGCCCGAAAGTCTGACAACCAGTCTTACCAAGGGGTATCGTATTACCCAGTCACTGGGTTGTGGAGGTCAGATAGGCAGTCGCTCCATGTAAAATACTGGTATTCAGCTGCATCTGGTTAGACTGGAAGCCGACCCCAACATAGTTGGGAAAAGGCTAGGCAGATGATGAGCCTAGCTCTATATTATGCTTACTATTTTTGTACTTAAATTACTGTGAATATTCAACCTCAGTGCTTCAAATTGATGATCTATGCCAATACTGTAGTCACAAATTCATAACATTAAAATAAAAAATAAACGTTTAACAGCTTATATTATTGCATCTTCATCAAAAGCTTTTCTATAAAGAATCAAATTATTTTATTTTATTTATTTAATTTAATCTAATTTGTAATGATGTGCCAATTAATATTTATTTTTAATTTATTAATGATGTGAAAGTTTAATCTCAGAAGGTAAATGATAATTGACAATGTTAATTATATATATTTGTACGCCTCTGGGCAAAACATAGAGAATCTATCTATTTTTAACACCTCACACTCCGTTGTAATCTGACCTATGTTTACAAATAAATTATTCTGATTCTGATTCTGATCAACTCACCATACAACAAAACTGATTCTCAACTTTACCCCTCTAGACATAATGCAGAAAATGGAACAATGCATGCCGACACTTGAAACGATCCTGGGTGAAGTAGACCAGTTCGTCGAGTCAGACAAGACATACAACGAGGCACCGCACATTATAGACGTGGTGCTGCCTTTACTGTGCTCGTATCTGCCCTTCTGGTGGGCTCAGGGACCTGATAATGTTACTCCTACTGGCGGGTGAGTACTAGACTACCTTCTTATAGAAAGACTTGGACTTGATTTTATTTATTTAATCCAAACTAATATTATAAATGCGAAAGTAACTCTGTCTGTCTGTCTGTCTGTCTTTGCTTCACGCCTAAACTACTGAACCGATTTGTGTGAAATTTGGTACAGACATAGTTTGGAACTTGAGAATGGACATAGGATAGTTTTTATTACAAAAAATAAAAAAATAAATTAAATTTATTCCGGACATACAGCGCCATCTATTGGTCAAGAGTCGGTGTCATCTATTGGTGAAGTCACTATTCCACGCGAACGAAGTCGCGGGCAAAAGCTAGTTTAAAATAAAGACATTATGAGGCACCTTATTAAAGCTCTTGAGGTTACGGCCGAAAGACCTCGGCTGTGAACACAATGTGGACCTACAAACAAACCATTTAGATGAGCATAAAAATAAACAGCCTATATTGACGACACGGTTGACGCAGTGGTTAAGCGATTGACTGCTGCGCTGCGTGTCGCGGGTTCGATTCCCGCACGAAACAAACATTTGTATGACCTACAAGTAATTGTTCCGGGTCTGGCTGTTTGTGTATGTGAGTTTAAATGTTTGTAAACACACCCACGATACAGGAGAAATTCCTAGTGCGGGGCAACGGTTAAAAAAAAAACTTGATAGGTGTCAAGGGACACCCGGATGGAACGAAGTATAAGTGGCTTGCTTTCTATAATAGAGAGAGACAGAGAAACACGCGCACGCCGCACGGCTTACAACTATAGCAAAAAGTGTCGTTCCAACTTTTGGTCTTAATTTTTTCCGTCTAGCCCCCTTTCGCAACGCGCGATAAGGAACTTCGTTCCAAAAAAAGAAACAGTCCAGTGTTTTTGAAGCCTTAGTTACGTCACATTTCTGTCACTTAACGAGAGTATGCCTGAATGTAAGAGGTTGATGAGATGACTTGCAAAGTTGACATGACAACTCATGACATTTAAAGGTCGTAATATAGTTCCCTCAATCACGATTATTTATTCTGAAATTTTACTGCATAAACTAGATGTACATAATTTTACCCTGTCTGACAGTATTTAGCATCTTGATAAAAAAAAACTGGTAAAATTTCTTATATAACGAGTGTGGCTTTTAATTTCTTTAATCGCGACACTGTTATCAAAAAAAAATCTTTGAAAACTATGCAACTAATCAAAATTTTCATTTCCAGAAACCACGTAACAATGGTAACAGCTGAACACATGAACCAGCTTCTGAAAAACGTGCTGAAACTTATCAAAAAGAACATTGGCAACGAGAACGCGCCTTGGATGACTCGCATCGCGACTTATACACAGCAGATCATCATCAATAGCTCCGAGGAGTTGCTCCGGGACTCGTTCTTACCTCTCGCTGAGCGGGTGAGGAAGAGGACTGACAATATGTTCCATAAGGAGGAGAGTTTGAGAGGGTTTATTAAGGTAATTATATGTTTTGTGAATTCTTAGTTACAGCCGGTCGATTCTGTAAAAATCTCACCGTGAAAACTCAAGTGAAGTGAGCTTGATGCGAGTTATCAGTGAAGTCAATCCCTAGCATTATTTGGAATGACAGCTCACTCCACGCTCACTTCACCTAAGTTTTCACGGTGAGATGGTTACAGAATCGCATTGCAGTTAATGTTGAAAAGATACAGACTTCTTATTTTTATGATTTGTGCCAGTCCTAAATATAAAATGCTGCCAATGCGACCGTCGAGAGAATTCGTTCATGACACCTGTCAGTGTGACAGTTCTGGTATGTAATAAAGATCAAATTCGCAAAACACGTATTCGTTTGTATGAACTGACGGAACCGCATTCTCTCGTCGGTCGAAATGTAGTAAAAAAATTCACAGATTTTAAGTACATTTTCAATATAGGGTAAAGTCAATATGTATTTTTTTTATATTGGTTTTGTTTAGAAGCCTGAGCAACGAGCTTAATACATCAATTTGCGGGTTCGATTGACGTTGAAAGCAAAAAAAAAAAAAACAATTCTGGCCTTTCGAATGAATCTGTAAACACGAAACATGACATTTATTAGTAAAGGGTAATTTTAGCTTTTTGCCTTTTTGCTAGCGGTTAACTGATTTTCAGGAAAAGAATTGCATTTTAATAGTATTAAAATTTAGGATTTTGTATTGGTTTCAATCGGCGATTTTTTTTTCAGTCTTCAACAGACGACACTTCTCAAGTAGAGTCCCAGATCCAAGAAGACTGGCAGCTGTTAGTTCGCGACATTTACTCCTTCTACCCGCTGCTCATCAAATACGTAGACTTGCAGAGAAACCACTGGTTAAGGAATAATGTTCCAGGTGTGTATCAATCAATTGACGGCACGGTTGGCGCAGTGGTTCAGCGATTGACTGCTGCGCTGCGTGTCGCGGGTTCGATTCCCGCACGGAACAAATATTTGTATGACCTACATGTATTTGTTCCGAGTCTGGGTGTTTTTCTATCTATAATATGTAGGTATGTATTTACAAAAAAAAATGTATATAAGTAGTTTATCAGCCATCTTGTTACCATAACACAAGCATTAGGTTGCTTAGCTTGGGACTAGATGGCGCTGTGTGAAATGTCCAGGGATATTATTATTATTTATTATTATTAATTTTTTTTATCAATCAATGGGTTGATCAATGAGTGGATTGATCAATCAACAGTTATAAAACCAATTTATTGTCGGACACCCCAAGCAGTAAGATTGGCGGGTGCAGTCATTGCAGAAATTGCTATAATCACCACGCTGTCTGCTAGTAAGATCATCAATTTATTAGCAATAAATTGATGGTCTTACTGAAGAAGAATTGAGTAAAGCTATCTACATGTTTAAATACTTTTAGTCAATCTGGGTCTAACATAAAATGGAGGAATAACTGCCAAATTAAATTTATTACTCGTGGCCGTTACCCAGGCTGATAGTAACCAGTAATCAGTATTGTGAAAAAATAATAATTACTGTTTGTAATCAACAGAGGCGGAAGAGCTATACAACCACGTAGCAGAGATATTCAACATCTGGTCCAAGAGTCAGTACTTCTTGAAGGAGGAGCAGAACTTCATCTCGGCCAACGAGATCGATAACATGGTAAGTGTACATACAATATATTTGAAAGTAGCTACAGCATTGTCCACGTGTTTGTTTCTTTCTTTTAAATTCATTACTCACAATGGAAACAAAAATTTATTAAATTCTCAATTCTTTATTAGGTACGTACCATAATGTATACAGGGCGAAATTAAATTCATGGTCATCCTTTTAAGGGGTCGTTGTATTCATCATTATGAACAACTTTTACTAAGGGGCCAAACCTGAAATCGCGAAAAAGAAATCGGGTGTTCCCTACATTTATATCCGCATAACTCGTCAAAATGTAGGGAACAGCTGTTTTTTTTTTGCGATTTCAGGTTTGGTCCCATAGTAAAAGTTGTTCATAATGATTATTACAATGACCCCTTAAAAGGATGCCCATGAATTCAATTTCACCCTGTATAGTTGGTAGGGAAATAATTATATTAGTCACAATAATCGACACTATCGGGCACAGCATAGATCAAGTAGGAGAGAGGAATGTATCAGACCTACTTTGCTGATTTAGGCCGTAAGAATAATATTGCCGTAATGACGTTGTCTTTCATTAATTAGCTTATTGTTGATTGACCATCCCTTAAGCAGATATCAGACACTTCACATTTTATTCATATTTGTCTTTCATTCGGCATCTTTTACTTGAAGTGAAACGTCTGAAAGATGAATCAAAATTGAAAAATGAATTTATTAATGAACCGATTCAACGATGTTGGAATTCGGCACTCCGCATCTATCACACGCCTACCGATACCGAATGATTTAAAAATTCAATAGAATGAGCAGATGAACGATAATTTCTATGTTATTTCGTTGATGTCGTTTGAATGTAGAATAAAACAAAAATGAACGTTCACTCGAGTTAAGCATCTGATTTCAGCTAAGTGAGCTTGTGAGTCAAGCCCGGAGCGCTCGTTACACAGTGCTAGTCGCGTATCATTGAAACGGCCAGCATCATCTTTACAAGCCCCACAGATGGCACAGACTGCACCACTTTATCACGAAATGCAATCTTCTGAAATCTCATACGATTCAACTCTTTTTATGACAGGTACTGATCATGCCAACGGCAACAAGAAGAGTTACAGCCGTCACAGATGGTACTCCACAAGCTGGTGGAAAGGTATTGTCATAAATATTACTAAACAAAACGCTTTTAGTTAAAATTATTAATTAAAATATGTCTTAGCTTTCCAAGCCGAAATACAGACGAAAATGAATGAAAAAATAAATTGTTGTTAAAATACTTTTGAAGTAGATTATATTAATACTCGAAAATAACGTTTTTAAATAATAACACTCAACATAATCAATGAGATACTTAAAGGTGCGTTTAGACTTCAACATTTACATGATCCGATGCACTGTAGGATTCTTCGCACGGCCTAATTTCGTATCATAATTTTGGACCTTCAGAAAACAAACACTATGCATAAGGCTCCTTTCATCATTAGTTATATAGTGCCTTGTATATGAAATTGGCGTTTTATATAGAAAAAAAGAGAACGAATTTATTTTATTATACACCGTTACATTTTGATCATTTTAATCCTTAAAAGGGGTCATTGTACTTATCATTATGAACAAATGTTACTATGGGACTAATCCTGTAATCGTGAAAAAATGAGCTGATCCATACATTCTTGAGTTGTGCGAACGTAAATGCTAATTTTTTGCGAACGTAAATGTGCTTGTTTGTTTTTTTTAAAAAACGTTGCCCCACACTAGGAATTTCTCCTGCATCGTGGGCGCTTTTACAAACATTTAAACTCACATACACAAACAGCCAGACCCGGAACAACTACTTGTAGGTTATACAAATATTTTTTCCGTGCGGGAATCGAACCCGCGATACGCAGCGCAACAGTCAATCGCTTAACCACTGCGCCAACCGTGCCGACATGTATGGACCAGCTGATTTTTTTTCGTATTTGTAAATAACGCGATATTTTAAGTTTTCCATATTGTGAACAGAACGATGTCAAAGAAAAAGAAATGAACGCGAAAACAAATTAATCACTAAATTCAAAAACAAGCCAAAATTTGAATATGGAATTCCTACCTAAACGCCAGATATTTGAGATCAAAGTGGCCAGTTCGGCAGAACGCCAATTTCATTGTTATATAAGGACCTCATATTATTATGCACGAAACGGATTTAATCATGCAATAAATTCGATACAACAAAATGTTCAAGTCTAGACACACTAAACAATTTTATCATTTTATTAATTCAAAGCACTAATACACAATGTATCTTTAGGGAAAGCTCCTCGTAAGTATTCAAGACAACCCAATATGAGGATCAACATGATATGCAGGTTTAAGACCACGTTTACATCAAACTGGTCTATTTCTTACCTTCCTTCCCCAACAACTGCTATCAACCTCGTGATTGATTCACAATTGATTGAAAACCGTTTGACTGATTCACAAATTATTCATAATTCGTTTGATTGATTGGATTTTAACTGTACATCTTTACACACAGACTATTCTTTTCTTTTTATGTCTTTCCTGATTCGAATTTATGTAAGAAACTTGTTTTTTATTGATTCTTACTTCAGTATTCATGTCTTATGAGTTACTTCTACACTTTCACTTCACTACGTTTTTATGTCGATTGATTGGCTTTTTATGCGTTGAATTCTATAATACTCTCTAGCTGTTTAGTTTGATAGAATTACTAGTCGTGACTAAATTTACTTAAAAGTTATTTTATTTTGCCATTGTTTACCCCTTCATTGATTGGCAGTCTTGTTTTTTTTATGAAATCATTATCAGTTCAAATTACACCTTACATACTACATGTCGGACCATTTTACCCTTTAAAACCCTTGCTACATCAAAACAAAACAGACAAACCTAATTCTTTTTTTAACCTTTCGTTCGCATTTCAATTTGTCCCACAAAAAAATCTACAAAAAAACATCTGTGTAGCAAAGGTTTTAACATCGAAATCCTATCATATACCAAAATCTTATTTATATAACCTATGTTATATATTGACAATATTAAAAACAGAAAAAGAAGAAACATCGTGACAAGAAGCGAGATAAGGATAAGGAAGTTCAGGCTTCTCTCATGGTAGCCTGCCTCAAGAGACTACTGCCCGTAGGTCTCAACCTATTCGCTGGTCGGGAACAAGAGCTGGTCCAACATTGTAAAGACAGGTTCCTGAAGGTAGGAACCCTTAAGGTAATCTATCTCCTCATTAATACCATCTTTTTAAGTTAATTTTATTTTTATTTTACTGATCGAAAAATATTTTGCACCGCTTGCAACAAAAGCTTGTTTCAAATGACAAAAAATAATATAGGAAAGTGTCAAAGTCCGCATATGCTAGGGCTAAAAAGCAATGCAGCTATAATAAGGGTGCATACCGTCCTTCGATTTTTGCCCTGGACAATGTTTTTAAACTATTTGATACAAAACTGTTTGATAATAAAATCATTTGTTACTTTTTAAATATGAGTTGATCAAGGCTCGTTCCTTCTCTGTGAGAAATCCTCTTGCAGTAGGCTTTACTGGCCAACCTTACTACTTGTTAATTTTGCTGAAATCTGCCTTTAATAAGTATCTAATAGCGGTGCAATTATTTTTTGGATCAGTACCTATCCATATTATTTTATTTATACATATTTTTATTTTATTTTATATACACCTACATAATTACGTTATTTCTGCACATCCTATACCAAAAGTGAGGCACTCATAATCGCATGATTGGTGATTGAAGAGTGATTTTATTGCATATTGTACCGGTGGTCCTATGTTGCTTCAATTTCCACAAAAAAATAAGTTCCAGTTTTCACGGGCTTATTTTGGCCTTAAACATGACTGGCGCCATGTGGGTGTGCTATAGACTTCTACCTAGTCCTTTGGAGAATACTGGCGTGATATTATACCGGCTGACTTTTTTTACTGTCTGGACAAAAACGCTATATAATAATATAATATAATATATCCCTGGACATTTCATACAGCGCCATCTAGTCCCAAGCTAAGCAACCTAATGCTTGTGTTATGGTAACAAGATGGCTGATAAACTACTTATATACATAAAAAGGTATATAAGGTACTATATAAAAGGTGAACGGCCAGAAACCTATGGCACAGAAATCCCTTTTTTTACAAAAACCTAAAATGAAATTAACCTTTCAATAAATACTATTACTTATTTGGAGTAAACTTTACATACTAAAACAAAAAAAAAAACAAATATATCATTTAATAATATAAAAAATCGACTTATTCGCAGGCTACTCTACGCGCGTAAATTATTCAATCCTTTGATTGAAGCCATCGGTTTCAATCAAATAATTGAATGTAAAAAAAGAGATTTCTGTGCCACAGGCTTCTACTTCGTTCACCTTCTAAACACTGTGTGAAATGTCCAGGGATATTTATTTGTTTATTTATTTACTGTTTTTGTCCAGACGGTAAAAAAAATCACCCGGTATTATGTAAAATAACGAAATTGTAAAACTTATTGCACTTATCACCAAGGTTAAAAGTAGGATGGATGAATGCAGTTTTTTTTTATTAAGACAGAAGAACGTTGTTTTCAATGCCCTTGAAACCTATAGCCTTCGCATCTGGATTTGGTTAACGTCGCGTAGACGCTGCGATCTACGCTAGCATTGCATACTTATATAGATATCGCGACATATTCGTCAAAAATGTAAACAAATAAGAGTTTCTGGAAAAAAAACTTTAATTCCTACACTATAAAGTTCAGTTTCCGCTACCGCTTCAAACATTTTCATACCTTTTTCAATAGTGCTCACTCTGGAGTAGTCACTCTGAAATCAACTTAATTAACATTAAAATAAAGTTGATATTTGTTTAACTTGATTTAACGTCAATTAGAAACAAATAAAATTTGAATATAGATATGATGGTACTTCATCATCATCCACAGCCCGCCGACTGCTGAGCATGGGCGTCTCTTTTCTCGTGCCAATCCCCACGTTCCTATGCCAGCCTCATTCAGGTTCTACCCGCAATGGTAACAACGTCGTCCGCCCATTTCGCAGCCGGACGACGGATACTTCGTCTGCCAGTCCTTAGACGCCACCTTACTCCACCTGTCATCATTGTACCTTGCCAGGGGGTCTACTCCGAAGTAGTATCGGCCGAATGTTCGGCCATTTCCTGCTACGAAGTTACTATTTGGTTCGGTCGGTTCCGATCCTACACTCCTACACTCTTTCGAATATTGACTATGGTCCCGACCCAACTGAGCCGATCCGAACTTTTTTCGCATTTTTCAATAATATGCGGTTCGGCCATGTGTCGGTCCGATCCGAACATTCGCACTTTGCACTTCGGAGTAGGCCCCCAGGTGTCCTGTCCAACTCCATTTGAGTTCCACAACTAGTTTTCCGATATCAAAAACCTTCGTACGTCTGCGGATCTCGACGTTTGGGACGGTCTATTAGCCTTATGCCAAGCATGATGATTGTAAATACAACTTCAAAAAACGTGGCGTGACCGCGGCGATTAGGTCACGTATGCGCAGCATATACCTTAGACAGACACCAACTCTAGATGCAAATACCTCAGTCATCTTTTATGACCCCCACGGCTTCTTGAAGATGTTCCACAGCTTTCCCCCTGAGAACCAATAACAATAAACAAATTGCTTTTACCAACAAAAGTACTGATCAAGCCGCCCCAATGTTAAATTCACAGAAAATGTCCGAACAAGACGTAGCCGAATTCGCGAAGACCCAGCTTACACTTCCGGACAAAATTGATCCAGCGGACGAGATGTCCTGGCAGCATTACCTCTACAGCAAGCTTGGTTCGAAGAGTAAAAGCAATATAACTATTGAGACGGCGGAGAATAAAGCCAAGATTATTGATGATACGGTGGAGAGGATCGTCGCTATGAGCAAAGTATTGTTTGGATTGCATATGGTAAGTGGAAGCATCCTAAATTAATTATTTTTCAAGTCTGTTAATAATTTAGTAATTTTTTCGGATTTTTTCAGTAACTCATTCTAGGTTCTCAATACCTACATATGTATAATTTTTATTTCTATTAATCAATCAACAAGTCGAACCTTGTGTGCCTCGTAATGTTAATTACTTAACGCCTAGTATTGTATAGTATCAAGTATTTTATAACTGAACAGACAGCTTTGCTGCTGGGAAGTTTGTTGCGCCACTTCTTTTTCCTAGCGATAGCACTAGGAAGTGGTGAAGGGCGGGCGTTTTTGGGGGACTGTCTTTTGTAATTTTGACGTTCGAAAAGTGCTGATTCTCAGCCTAATTTGAATAAAAGACTTTTGATTGATTGATTGAACAGTTGAGCGTTTTTTCATGAATATTGTAAAAATTGTTTGTAAGTAATTAATTCAAATACCTATGACTCTTTTTTATGATATGATATTTATTGGATACCGATAATTTACTTTCTAAACTTACTGTCGCCTCATCAGGCCGTATTTGACGACACATTTTACTGTGTCATTATAAAACCAAAGTACTTACTTGATGTGATTATATTCTGAAGAAAAAACAGTTGTGTACAGACGCCAGCAGGTCAAGCTACCCGAAACTGTCAAATTTTTCCAATCCACTTTGAACCTTAATGCATTAGCGATAAAGTTGTAAATCTATTAAAGAAATTTGACAGATTGTAGTAGCTTGATGTGCTGGCGTCTGTGTCAAAGATGTTTTACAATAGCAATATTATGTATCAGTCCCTAACTATACCCGTCAGTCCCTAGATTCACAAAATTCTTAATTTCTTATAAAATACTTCATGGCGACTGGCTCTTTTGAGTCTGACAAATGGGAGGTTAAACAGCATCTAAAACATAATTAAGACAATTAATTTGCAAAAATTGCTCTATTTCAGGGCTGCCCAACCAATTTTGAAAGTGGGCCATAATTTTAATTCCGTGCCAGCAGGCAGGCCATCTAGTGAATAAAACTTGCCTACAGTTATGGTAGATACTAAATAAATAAACCCAGATATTAAAATGAAACAAAAGTTTAAGTTAAGTACTTAAAAAACTTCACTGACTCTGAAGAGGTTTATAGGCTAATGCGTTGGTGGCCCGCGGGCCTGGAGTTGAGCAGCCTTGCACTATTTCATTTATCCATTTATTTATTTATTTATGTATTTTTCTTACACATATTTATTCACTCGCCATTTATTATGTTTACTCTGTATTTACCCCGCAATAGATCGACCATCCTCAACAAATGAGTAAGAACGTGTACCGCTCCGTGGTCTCGATACAACGCAAGCGCGCCGTCATCGCTTGCTTCAGACAGACGTCGCTGCACTCTCTGCCGAGGTCCTTATAGTGTGTGCGAGATGTGTGCTGTTTGTATACTAACTGTACATACTAATTTGTAGGCAGAAATCTCGAACCGGCTATTTTCAAAAACCAACGATTAATCAATCGAAAAATTGATTCGAGTTTATGTAATCGATATTAATAGGTGCTAATTGTTGGTACAGTTTATAATAAAATTATTAATCTTATCAGCAAACGGTGTATCGTGGCTAAATAATAACAGCCGCACAGGTCGATCGGTCAGGTTAAGCTACGCTTGCCGCGGTTGGTCTGTGGATGGGTGACCATCTTTACATACCGAGACCCCTCCGTGCCTCGGAAAGCACGTTAAGCCGTTGGTCCCGGCTGTCATTC
Source organism: Apamea sordens (assembly GCA_945859715.1). Classification (NCBI taxonomy): domain Eukaryota; kingdom Metazoa; phylum Arthropoda; class Insecta; order Lepidoptera; family Noctuidae; genus Apamea; species Apamea sordens. The sequence goes on along the minus strand of OX244009.1, from coordinate 6,687,709 downwards.
GTGGATCTCTGACAGTCGTTACGGGTAGTCAGAAGCCCGAAAGTCTGACAACCAGTCTTACCAAGCGGTATCGTATTACCCAGTAACTGGGTTGTGGAGGTCAGATAGGCCGTCGCTCTATGTAAAATACTGGTATTAAGCTGCATCCGGTTAGACTGGAAGCCGACCCCAACATAGTTGGGAAAAGGCTAGGCAGATGATGATCAGCAAACGGTGTCTACACAGGATGATATTAAACCTCCTTTCTTAGCATGTGTGTGTCGGAGTCGTTAGCTCAGAACAATAACCGCTTTAGTGAAGTGTTGTTTTTATTAACATTTAACTAGATAGTAAACTTTTACATAAATTATATCTACTTTACATTGGAAATTAGGACAAAGCTGCCTCCGTATTAATAAAAACTTTATCGATGGGATCAGAAGGCCAATTCTCGTAATTTAAAACGTTCAAAATCTAGTCGCAGTCTCATCTCGGCGACAAACAAATGTCAAAAACTTGTTAAAATGTAGGTAAATTAGAAGTATTTTTTTGACAGATTGAGACTGAGATCAGACTGAACGTTCTTAAAATTACGAGAATTGCCCCTCAGGTCACATCCCAATTTTATTTATCAAACGTCTACAAATGGTTTTCAGCTATATATTCTCTATGACCAAAAAACCATTTGCTCCGAACCTCTGAATCCTAACTATGCTACCCAAGTCCTTAATATAATGATTTTTATAATGTTGTACGTAAGTATGATTGCGCATGCTGCCTTTGGACCCGACTAGGCGACGAAGCCGCGTCAACGGTCCGATGTGTGGAAGAGAGTGTTATGTGCGGCTCGTAAGCGCGCCGCTATCGCGTGTCTACGGTCCGTACATCTTTATAAGATGAGTCGGTAGGTTTAAGTAGCTTGTAGATTTCGTAAGGGTTTTTTATAAACTTTATCGGAGATAACATGTCTTTGGCCCCTCGCCCACGGCAAGTTTTTGTAGCGATGCAGTAGCGATACTGTCACGCGTTCGCATCGATACAGTCGCGATGCAGTCGCTAGCTGTTTGCCCTCGCCCACACCACGATTCTCAGTCGCGATGAAAAACCGAATACTGTCGCGCTTCTGCCGCGATGTAAACGCGATTCAGTAACGGCACAAAAATGCCAAAGTTGCAAGATGGACTCCCTTGAGGCAACATTAGTCATGCTGTCTTTGGTGTAAGCAGCTGAAGTTAGTAGCGCGTTGGCATCGCTTCTGTAGCGCGTTGCAAATGCAACTAACGCGCGTTAGTAGCGATGCTGTTGCGCGTTTACGAAACGCGCGACAGCATCGCTACAAAAAGTCGCCGTGGGCGAGGGGCCTTTTGGGCTGGTCTTAAAATTTTCTGAGAAGAATCGTCAACAAAATGATGCAAATCAGTCAAAAAAGTAATTTTCAAATAGTATTGTATATAATAGTACGATGACATATTATGAAGGATACTATGTAAAAGAATATATTTTGACAACGTTTTTACTGCTATACATATTTTAAATGTGTTTCCCATTTAGGGGTCCAGGCCCTAATGTAATAGTTTTGCTTTTAATATATGGTAGGGAGACCGACGCACAAACTATTATTATGCATTCGGTACACGATTCTGGACCCTCCTGCGTTGAAACTTAGATCAGTTATTTTTAAAAAAAAAACGCTGTTTCCTACAAAAGTGTAATACATGCGTGGTCAAAAAGTATGGAACAGCTAAAGTCCAGAAATGATTCTGTAGCTGTTCGTACTGAATCAATGGTGGCGCGTCGATGGCCCTGCCACACTGTGTAGCGGCCTTTCTGCCGATCGATTCTGTAAAAATCTCACCGAGAAAAGTCAGGTGAAGTGAGCTTAGAGTGAGCTGCCAATAGTGTCAATCCCTAGTATTAGTTGGAATGACAGCTCAATCCACGCTCACTTCACCTAAGTTTTCACGGTGAGATGGTTACAGAATCGCACTGCTGTTCCCGTTTTCGCATGATATTACCAACTAATATAAATGTCCGCTTTCTGACAAATCCTCGTAATGCTATACAATTGCACCACAATACTGGTTTTTCAAATACCTTTTAATATAATGAATTCTTATATTTGGCAGACATCGAGCGTGCAACATATTCGCGAGAACGTACTACGAACTGTGGTTGGAAGAAGAGAACATTGGACAAGAAGTCATGATAGAAGATCTTACCGTAAGTTAACAGTTTACTTTTTTTTATTAGCCATTACTCTCCCAATGCTGGGCAAAGGCCTCCCTACTCTCCTTCTACCTCTCTCTGTCCAGAGCTGCCAACAAAAAAAAATATTTTTAATTATTTATACCGGCTGTTCAATCAATCAACTCAGCCTATCACAGTGTAAAGCGGGAGGAAACGCAACACCACTGTGTGGATCGCTCGGAAGACACGGTGAAGCATACGGTGGAGGCTTGGGCGGAGCACCGCCGTGTCCTCGTGAAGGCGATCGGCGGCGGCGATCTCTCGCGTCCGGCCCTGGTCCAGGCCATGGTACGGAGCGAGAGTGCATGGGAGGCCGTCACCTCCTTCTGCGCAGTAATGCTCGCGAAGGAGGAGGCGGAGCGCGTGAGGGAGAGGCAATCACTGCGCCTTCACGCCCCTAGTCGCCGCAGGAGACGCCCTGGACGGGAGTCAACAGCCGACTCCCGGCCACCGTAGGCGCGGGCTTGCGGGCGGCGAGCAATAGAGATGTCAGCACGAACTGACGGGGTCCGTTAAGGCCGATGCCTGCCAGGGCTGCGGGTTGTTCGAAAGAGATACCGTGGCCCCTGGCACAGGCAACTGAAGGAACACGGGTGGGTTTTAGTCAGTAAAAGTCTGACACGCCCTTCCGCTCAGCCCAGAGCGGGAGAGGTCATTTGATGATTTCCCACCCAAAAAAAAAAGCCTATCGCAGTCCACTGCTGGACATAGGCCTCTCCCAGGCTGCGCCACAACACCCTGTCCTCCGCCTTCCGCATCCAGTCCGTCCCAGCAACCAAACAACAACAACAATATGTTACGATAATTTTATTTATTAAACACATTTTATTTTCCAGCAATCGTTCGAAGATGCTGAGCTAAAGAAGAGTGACGTAGTGGAAGAGGGAGAGAAACCCGATCCTCTCACACAATTGGTCACCACATTCTGTCGAGGTGCCATGACTGAGAGGTCCGGCGCTTTGCAGGTGACGTATTTATTATATTTGTTTTAGTTACAAAGGGACTGGTTGAGACTAGGAGTAGTCCTAAGTACTTGATGTTAATTATGACATGACCATTAGGAGCAACGGTAGGTAGCCCAGAGGTAACGGCCCTAAATTACGAGTTGTAGATCGTGGGTTCGAACCCAGACAGGCACTTTACTTTGTGTGAATAATTTCATCAGTGCTGTAATTTAACATCGCGAGAAACTGATAAATGATAATAATGGTAGAGATGTCAGCAAAAGCGACGGGGCCCCATAGGGCCGAAGCCTGCCAGGGTAGCGGGAACATCCGAAAGGGTTTACCGCTGCCCTGGAACATAAAGGGCTAAGGAAGGAACACGGGTGGGTTTTAGTCAGTAAGAGTCTGACACTCCCTTCTGCTCCACCCAGAGCGGGAGGAGTCATTTGATGATTTCCCATCCTCAAAAAAAAAATTATAATAATGGTATGATAATTCGATATGTCTCGAGAATCGGTTTTTAAAGCAACCGATTTTTTCCGTTTTTTTTTTTTTGTCACAAAGTATTTTTATAAATGTCAAATCCGACTTCTTAGATTGTCGCAAGTTAAGTGTTTTTAATTCCGGTTAGAATCCATCTCAAACATGATGGTAGATAGTCGTTGCAAGTTGGGAGTTGTTAAAACAGTCAAATTCTGTTACGCAAGGTAAATGCTGTGTATATCAGTTACCGAGTAAGTAATTATTATCTCCTTTATTTCAACATAAATATATATAAATTATATTTTTTAATATTTTTATTTTACAAAAAAACAAAAAGAAAACAGCGATTAAAACAAAAAGATTTTAAAAAAACATTTAAAAATAAAAAAATTGTAGCCGACCGGTATCGGGAACAGGGTCCAAGCTACCAGCGATTAGGCCTCCAAAGAGAGGAACCTCCTAACAATGCGGGCCGTGTCCAGAAGTACCGCCTTCTGAATCAAGCCCTTGATCCAGCCGCCCAACGAGAGCCGCATAAGGTGTTGGTCGAGACTCTTGGCTATTAAACTATTGGCTGTCACGACTATCGGCACAATGATCGCTGAGTCCACATCCCACATGTCTGCTGAGTCCACATCACCGTCACGCATGATGAGAACCATCATGCGGGACGGTGATGTCAACAATCATTGCGCGCCGCTCTGATCGATCTACCACCACTATATCAGGCTTATTGGCAACAATAGTCCTGTCAGTGATGATGGATCGATCCCAGTACAATGTGATATTTCTATTTTCGAGAACTGGGTCGGGCACATACATACCTGTAGTACGGCACCTCCGATTCCACAAGGTTGTATTTCAGAACAAGCTGCTGATGGATTATCCTGGCTACAAGGTTGTGTCTATTCAAGTTAAGTAATTTATTATTAGTATTCTATTAAATCTTGGAATTATGTTTCCAGGAGGATCCTCTATACATGTCGTACGCACACATCATAGCCAAGTCTTGCGGAGAAGAAGAGGAAGAGGGTGGCGGGGAGGAAGAGGAAGGAGGAGGCGGCGAACCCGAGGCTGAAGAAGAAGGCAGAGCTAGTATACACGTAAGTGGAGTTACAACTTTATTGTGTTAGGGGTAGGGTTGAATTTCGTTCGCATCATAGCAAACTCGTGCGGGGAATAAGGCGAAGAGGGTGGCGGTGAGGAGGGAGGGGGGAGGCCTAGACTGAAGATAAAGGCAGAACTAGTATGCATGACTTAGGACTTTATTGTGGTAGGTAGTCATACTCATAGTGTCATCATAGAGTGTCGTGTAATTAAAACCCGACCTTATTTAAATTATAAGTGGGGTGACTTTTACACGATAAACTACCTTGTGGTCTTAGTATAAAGTTGAGATTCGAGATAAAAGAACTAAAAAGTATTTGTATGTTACACGCAGAAAACAGTGGATATGTTTATGGTATGTATTTTTAATATAAGGTATAAAGTTTTTATTTTTAAATATTAGTTATAATTACTGGGAAAGTGTATAAGTAGAAGTTTTATACAAATGAAATATTAAAAAAAAAAAAAAAAAAAACGTTGCCCCGCACTAGGAATTTCTCTTGTATCGCGGGTGCGTTTACAAAAATTTAAACTCACATACACAAACAGCCAGACCCGGAACAACTACTTGTAGGCCATACAAATATTTGTTCCGTGCGGGAATCGAACCAGCGACACGCAGCGCAGCAGTCAATCGCTTCACCACTGCGCCAACCGTGCCGTCAAATGAAATTCTTACTACAATAAATAACAATAATAATGAAAGATCTTGTTAAGTAAGTCAGAATAAAAAAAAAACAAAAATTTTAAATAACGGACGCTTTAGTTATGGGTGGTAAATTTTGTAGATGGTGAATGATGAACTTCCTTTTCCCACAAACAGGAACAAGAAATGGAGAAACAAAAGCTCCTCTTCCATCAAGCCCGCTTAGCAGACAGGGGGGTGGCAGAGATGGTGCTGCTACACATATCGGCGTCCAAAGGCCTGCCCAGCGAGATGGTGATGAAGACTCTACAGCTCGGCATCTCTATACTGAGGGGAGGCAATATTGATATACAGATGGTAAGATTTTGTTACATTGATCTTTGAGCATATTCTCTACATTCGTGATAATTACTAATCATCAAAGAGTTAATTAAATGTAGTGTTTGACTAGGAAATATGATTCCTACTAGGAATCAGTTCTAGAAATAAAATGTTTATCAAACTTAAACATCTCCCAACAGTCTCATCTCAACATAAACAAAACGAACAACGAACCAACAAAATGCACTTCTAATTAATTCTTATAAAACATAAAAATAATAAATTCTCTTAAAACATAAAATTAACTCTTTTGTTATAAATGGTACCTAATGTCTTAAGCCCTGCTTAGATTATATTGACTTTACTAAAGTGATCTCGCTGCTTTGAACAAGGGGTAGACCATAGGTTTTCAAACTTATTTTGCCCACCGCTCACTTTGAGAGTATATTTATTTCTAGAACTCCTCAATCTTTTTTTCTCTGGGTTTTTTACTACCCCCTGAAAGTATTACAGAGGACTAGAAAAGCCCTCTGAGGTAACGGGAGGAATCGAACAACAGTACGACTCCTTAAGATTATATTGTAAGCAAGTCTTTACATATTTCCGTCTAAATTACCACTGACTGTTCTAAACAAAAATCCCAATATATAATAATTGACACTAGCTTGAACGTTTGAATGTAACCCGCGCTAAAATATAGCCGGCCTGCATCATATGAGGTCGTCTTCGGCAGACAAGCCTCTACAGTATCAAACGCCTACAAGCGGGCGTTCTCGCCCGCGTTGAGAACCTATAAATTAGACCAAATTAAGAAAGGCCTGATATTATAACGTTAATTTTGCTTACATGGCACGTGATTTTACTTTATTTTATTGGCCTGTTGATTACAAGGCACTTGGATTTCTATTTTATCGAACAAAACGCTAACTGTTGAATCGTCAAAAGATCATGTAGTTTTGAGACGATATTATATTAATCTAACCAAATATTAATCGAGCTTTAAGTTACTATCTTATTGACTACAATTATTATAATTTCCAGGGTATGCTGAACCACCTAAAAGACAAGAAAGACGTGGGCTTCTTCACGTCGATCGCTGGTCTCATGAACTCATGCTCGGTACTTGATCTTGATGCCTTCGAAAGAAACACCAAGGCTGAAGGTTTGTTACAACAATTTTTACAAATTTATCACTTCACTCGCTGTTGAGTGAAGTTACCCTAAACTAACGTCATTTACCCAGAAAAAAGTACCCATTATGTTAATTTAATTATTGGGCCACAAAGTGTCTATCTATGCGCCAAACATTCAAAATCGGTTTAACTTTTTATTCTTGATTGAGTATGAAATATCTTCACAAGTTTTTTTTTCCTTTATAATATTATTGGGAAGGATTTTTTTTTTTTGGGTGGGAAATCTTTAAATGACCTCTCCCGCTCTGGGCTGAGCGGAAGGGCGTGTCAGACTTTTACTGACTAAAACCCACCCGTGTTCCTTCAGTTGCCTGTGCCAGGGGCCACGGTATCTCATTCGAACAACCCGCAGCCCTGGCGGCATCGGCCCCAGCGGACCCCGTAAATTGGGAAGGTTTAGAATCGTATTTTTGACCTGATAAGCCAAATGAACGTACGCACACTAGCTTGGAGAATCTTTTTATCATCATCTGCCTAGCCTTTTCCCAACTATGTTGGGGTCGGCTTCCAGTCTAACCAGATGCAGCTGAATACCAGTATTTTACATGGAACGACTGCCTATCTGACCTCCACAACCCAGTTACTGGGTAATACGATACCCCTTGGTAAGACTGGTTGTCAGACTTTCGGGCTTCTGACTACCCGTAACGACTGTCAAAGATCCACGAATGACAGCCGGGACCAACGGCTTAACGTGCTTTCCGAGGCACGGAGGGGTCACGGTATGTAAAGATGGTCACCATCCACAAACCAACCGCGGCAAGCGTAGCTTAACCTGACCGATCGACCTGTGCGGCTGTTATTATTTAGCCACGGGCCCCTCTGAATTGGAGAATCTTTTTATGAAAATCTAAAATCGAAAGGGAAAGTATTTTTTCTTGTATTTGATACAAATCAATGCTTATGTTCCAGGTCTGGGAGTTGGTCTAGAAGGAGCTGCTGGAGAGAAGAACATGCATGACGCTGAGTTCACGTGCGCACTCTTCAGGTTCATACAACTTACCTGTGAAGGTCACAACTTGGGTCAGTATAACATACATAACTATTTTATTTACCTGCTAGCTGCGCCCCGCGCTTTCACCCGCATATGTTTCGATCCCGTGGGTATATCGGGATAAAAATTATCTTAGTGTTAATCCTGGTTATAAACCATCTGTGTGCCAAATTTCATCCAAGTCCGTTTAGTAGTTTTTGCGTGAAAGAGTAACAAACATCCATCCATCCATCCATCCAAACTTTCACGTTTATAATATTAGTAAGATAGGACTACCCAGAAGTAATTTTCTCTTTTTGAGGAAAAACTACAACTTTAAGTAGGTATTAAAATTATCTCGGGTCACTATACAGGGTGGCAGGGACATCGACGCGCAAACTGTAACCATGGATTCAGCACATGATACTAGACCCCATAGCGCCGAAAGTTTTCGTCGGTTATTAAAAAAAAAATATTGCTGTTCCATACACATGGAACAGAAAGCACTTTTCTATGAAACAGAAGATTTTTTTTTTTGATAACCGACGAAAAATTTCGACGCTATCGTGCTGAATCCATGGTTACAGTTTGCGCGTCGATGTCCTGCCACCCTGTATTTCTGAAGAGATTGTATGCTTTCGAGAAAAAGCCATGAAGTATCAATTAATCATCGAACGAAACTAGAAAATACATAGAGCTTAAAACCATCGGTCTAACCGATCTATTCTGTAAAAATCTCACCGTGAAAACGAGGGTGAAGTCAGGTTATAGTGTCACTGTCAAACCATTTCATCTTTCATCCGGTGAATGACAGCTCACTTCAAGCTCACCTCACCTAAGTTTTCACGGTGAGATTTTTGTATTGAGTGACCTTTATGACCACCAGCAGTGCGATTCTGTAACCATCTCACCGTGAAAACTTAGGTGAAGTGAGCGTGGAGTGAGCTGTCATTCCAAATAATGCTAGAGATTGACACTACTGACAACTCACATCAAGCTCACTTCACTTGAGTTTTCACGGTGAGATTTTTACAGAATCGACCGGCTGGTATAATTTCTTCTTCCCACAGACTGGCAGAACTACCTCAGAACGCAAGCCGGTAACACGACAACTGTCAACGTGGTCATCTGTACTGTCGATTACTTGCTGCGACTACAGGAGTCCATCATGGACTTCTACTGGCACTACTCTAGCAAGGTATGTCGATACCTTATCTTTTATAACAGTAGCGACCCACCCCTGCTTTGCACGGATACAATGGCGATATTTCAAAACATCGAAATTTCTGTACAGATATTAATATTCTACTTATACATATTGTTTTAGTAAAAAGAAGTTGTATACTTATACATAAACCTTCCGGAATAAATGCTGTTGCTGCAGTGTAAATAAATGATGGTGGAAACCACATTGAAATACATTGTGAAGTTTAGAATAACTAAGTGGTCACACAGACAGACACGAAACAGTGACTTTGTTTTATACTGTGTAGATGCAGCTGTTAAAACAAATACTAGCTAAGTGCGAGTAATTGCCTGGTAGGTATTTTTTATTCATTGTCCGTAAAAACGTGACTTTTTGAGAAAAACTAAAACTGGGACATATCGAGACGCCTTACAAAAAGTATTTTTCATAGTTTTTACACCAGGAATAGAACGAATTGGTATTTTCCATATAGATATACCATTGAAATGCAATTTTAAAGATTTTGTTTAACTGTAAAATGCATTAAATACCATACAAAAAGTCAAACTATATCGAAAGGTTCCTGTTTATTGAATTTGCAACCATGATATATTTGAAAACTAACCAACTATCCTTTTCCTCAGGAACTGATCGACCCGGCTGGTAAAGCGAACTTCTTCAAAGCCATCGGCGTTGCATCACAAGTATTCAACACACTCACTGAAGTCATCCAGGGTCCTTGTACGCAGAATCAACAGGCTTTGGCACACTCCAGGTATTTGAAAACCTATGTTGGGGTCGGCTTCTAGTCTAACTGGAAGCAGATGAATACCAGTATTTTACATGGAGCGAATGCCTATCTGACCTCCACAACCCAGTTACTGGATAATACGATACCCTTGGTAAGACTGGTTGTCAGACTTTCGGGCTTCTGACTACCTGTAATGACTGTCAAAGATCCACGAATGACAGCCTGGACCAACGGCTTATCATGCTTTCCGAGGCACGAAGTGGTCTCGGTATGTTAAGATGGTCACCCATCCACATACCAACCGCGGCAAGCGTAGCTTAACCTGATCGATCGACCTGTGCGGATGTTATTATTTACCCACGCGCCCCTCCGCAGCAGTTAGTCCCTGATTTGAAACTAATAAAAAATGCATACAAAACTAAACCATATAATTCTTCCTCAGATTATGGGATGCAGTGGGCGGTTTCCTGTTCCTGTTCTCTCACATGCAGGACAAGCTGTCCAAACACTCGTCTCAAGTTGACTTGCTGAAGGAACTGCTCAACCTGCAGAAGGACATGATCACTATGATGTTGTCTATGCTTGAAGGAAACGTTGTTAATGGTAAGTGTTTTGTTAAGTTTTTTTTTTACTTTTTAATTTGATTAAATACATAATTCGGGTGATAATAATTAGCATGGTCTGCATGTACAGACGCGAGCACATCAAGCTACTACAATCTGTCAAATTTCTTTAATTGATTTTCAACTTTATCGCTAAAGCATCAAGGCTCAAGGTTGATTGGGAAAATTTGACAGTTTCGGGTAGCTTGACCTGTTGGCGTCTGTACAGAGGTGGCTATTCAGGGTCAAATTAAAATAGCTAGCGAAACTTCGCCGACGTAATGGGTATAGGATATCTAAACATGATACAACAATTAATAAATTAATTTGATAACTTTTCTTGTGGGATCATCGACCGCAGTGAGTCTAGTCACTTGAAATATCAGTTTAAGAGAATAGGTTTTTTTGTGTAAACTTCACAGACTAGATTTGTATCGATATTTGACATGACAAAAGAAAGGAAACAACTCATTCTTGAAGTAACATACATAACAAACAACATACATCGATCGTTAACTTTCCAAAAAAAACATCAAATCTTTTAAATTTTTCGTGTTTAAATCTCGATAACCATCAAGTGCGCGGAGTTTCGCTAGCTAATTTAATTTGAACCTGTATACTTCGCAATCCAATGTAGAGTCGATATTGATCAGTTACTTGAGTGGCAGTTTCGAGACTATTCAAGAAAATCTATTAATCATCTCTTCTAGGCACAATCGGTAAGCAGATGGTGGACACGCTGGTAGAATCCGCGTCCAACGTGGAGCTGATCCTGAAATACTTCGACATGTTCCTCAAACTGAAGGACCTGACGTCCAGCGCCAGTTTCCAAGAGATCGACGCTAACAGTGATGGATGGGTTCTGCCCAAGGACTTCAAGGAGAAGATGGAACAGCAGAAGAGTTATACGCCGTGAGTATTTTATCTTTCTCTCATTGTTCAGACGCCAGCAGGTCAAGCTACCCGAAACTGTCAAATTTTCCCAATCAACCTTGAACCTTAATGTTTTAACGATAAAGTTGAAAATCTATTAAATAAATTTGACAGATTGTAGTAGCTTGATGTGCTGGCGTCTGTACTAGATAAATTAAATCATTCAAACGATCGATACACGAATCTTTCACAAAACCCTCCTCACACCCTCAATCTAAATCAGTCGTGCAACATTGAGCCTTATAATCGTTACATGAAGGTCTAAATTAATTTATCAGACAAGTGGTGAAAAAGACCATAGGTCTATTAAATAGTTATAGTCTTCTGTCAAATCAATCTCAAGTAAGTTGATTCTTCGTTTGTTTTTGGTTTACCAATCCTTCGAGAGAGAGACACATTGCATTCGACAGAAAAGGACGATGGACAAAGTATTATAGACCCCGTCCCCAATATTTTTTTTCATCCTGCAGACCAGAATTTTCTCTCATATTTTTCGTTATGGGCTACAAAACAGCAAACCGTTTGTTTCAACTCTTAAATATATGGGATTTCCTGAAAAAATCATCTTTCATTTTCATTTCACTGACGACACAGTTGGCACAGTGGTTAAGTGATTGACTGCTGCGCTGCGTGTCGCGGGTTTGATTGCCGCATGGAAAAAATATTTGTATGACCTGCAAGTAGTTGTTCCGGGTGTGGCTGTTTGTGTATGTGAGTTTAATGTTTGTAAACGCACCCATTTTTGTTTTTTATTTTTCGTCGTAATAAAAGAGATAAAACATAATAATTGCCGACTGATATAATATGGAACACAAACAACAACATGACGCCTGTGCCACGAAGGATGTAGGTAGAAAAAACTTGTTGTCTAGTACAAAATATGACCATTAAATGAGATACGTCTCAAGTCTGTTGACTTCAGTTTCAATTTTGGGGAAGCCAGTTCCCATCGTCCTTTTTTTCAAAAAACGTTGCCCCACACTAGGAATTTCTCCTGTATCGTGGGTGATCGCGACACGCAGCGCAGCAGTCAATCGCTTAACCACTGCGCCAACAGTGTCGTCAAATTTAATTAATACACCTTAATTAATACTTTACTGACTTTTAACTTGATTAATACACTACTAAATTCACCACACCTCTGAACAAGGTTCCCAAACTGTGGTACGGCAGTTTGGTATTGATATTCTTAGAATTTCAATAATTTGCACATTTATTAACGGTTCTGATGTAGTTATGTTGTTGTTGTGGCTATGTATTTTCAATTCAATTTAAAGATAGTTTCAATTACAATTAAATCCATTATCTTTTCACAGCGAAGAGATCGAGTTCCTCCTAGCCTGCTGTGAGACGAATCACGACGGTAAACTAGACTACGTCGGTTTCTGCGACCGGTTCCACGAGCCAGCTAAAGAAATCGGTTTTAACCTGGCTGTACTGCTGACTAATCTATCTGAACATATGCCTAATGAGCCAAGGTAAGTTAGGTTAAGGTAGCTACTTAGTTATCTACTCGATAAAGGTGAAGAATGTAAAGAAATAAATCCTGCTTTATATGATTATTTTTCTAAGGTAGTGTTCATAATCTCAGATAATTTACATTCCATCGCCACTTAATCTAATCTTATAAATATCTACTTTAGTGAAATGTGTTCTAAGTTGATTTTTGAGTGACCCTTTGTATACCCTGTCCTTTAGGTAAACCGTTTTTTGACAGATGGAACTAGTGATTGCAGCAACACACAATACATTGATTGATACACGTGCGGTATTATAATGTCTGTAAGAAGCCATAAAAAAAGATAATTCAATAAGATAAGGCAGTTTATATATTTATTTTATAAAGCATTTTACGTAATCTGGAATAGTTCGTTCTAAGACAGCTGTCAAAAACGATTAACCTAATGGACAGGGTGTAACAAAAAGGTCCTAAAAAGTTTTTGGTTGCAATGGAATTTGAACTTTGTTAAGTATGTCACTCAGTTCTTAATTGAAATACAGATAGAATACTCTTTATTATGTACTTACAAATTACAGATACAAATGTAGAAATGTCATATAGGGACACAATGGGTGGTCTTATCTCTAAAAGCGATATTTTAAAGAGAGACAAGAGATACTATTTACAAGGTAAAATCTAAGATACAATTTATGTTCCTCAGGTTGGCCCGTTTCCTGGAGACAGCTGGTTCAGTCCTAAACTACTTCGAGCCCTTCTTAGGTCGTATCGAGATCATGGGTGGCTCTAAGAGGATTGAACGAGTATACTTCGAGATTAAGGAGTCCAACATTGAACAGTGGGAGAAGCCTCAGATTAAGGTATGTTAGAATAGTTAACGGCACGCACGTGGTAACAATGTAACTTTGACAGCGCTTTTATGTCCTAGCAAAGCAGTAAGGTCAGGGGGTCTACTCCGAAGTAGTACCGGCCGAATGTTCGGTCGTTTCCTGCTACGAAGTTACTATTTGGTTCGGTCGGTTCCGATCCTACACTCCTACACTCTTTAGAATATTGACTATGGTCCCGACCCAACTGAGCCGATCCGAACTTTTTTCGCATTTTTCAATAATATTCGGTTCGGCCATGTGTCGGTCCGATCCGAACATTTGCACTTTGCACTTCGGAGTAGGCCCTCAGTTTTTTTACCAACGACATGCGGTTGAACTGTAGCGGCATCTATACCGACACATGCGAACTATTCATAGAAAGAAAGAAAAAGTATTTATGGCGACTCGCACAGGAAGATCATAAAACTAAACTAAACACAATCAAAAATAATAAAAAAAACAAATTATATTTAAAAAAAGTCATCGTCATCACCATCATTATGACGTCACACAAAATCCTGCATCGCGCAAACAGAGTTTGCCGCGCGACTAGCATATATACAACGTCCCGACATCAATCGTCGGGCAGTAGCCCACTAGACACGACACCCGTCTGGTCGGAGAATCCTCCCTTTTCTATGGAGGATAAGTGAACTTTACACTCTGTTCCTCATATCTCTATAGAACGAACGACAAAGAAATGTAAACGTTTGCAAGCGTGTTCTACAACCCTATTTACTATTAATAATAAAAAATGGACTTGGCCACTTAAGGCGGTCTAGTGCTATCTTTAAAACCGAATAGTCGCTGAGAAAAATAAAAAATGGTTTTATCAGAAACCATTTGTTCCCTCCCTTAAGTTGTTCCTAATCTAAAAGAAATTATACTTATTCAAATTACGTAAATAATACTTAACGTTATTTCTGTTAAAAGAGAATATAAAGATTTATAGTTAATCATAGACATAATGCTTCAGTTGTTCTTTTCTTAGCCGAATTTCGTACAACCATTTCAAATGCAGTCAAAAAAGCAGGCAAGTCGCCAACTGAGCGCATGCGCCGGCCGCGCCAATCGCGCGCTACCTCCGCGCTTTTGTTTATAATATGAAATTCTGACCGGGCGATACGGTCGTCCATCTGTTGCGCTGCGAATGTCGCCTAAATGTGAATGCGGTCATAAACTTAATCCCTTTCTCCCCAGGAATCCAAACGCGCATTCTTCTACAGCATAGTAACTGAAGGTGGCGACAAGGAGAAGTTGGAAGCCTTCGTGAACTTCTGCGAGGACGCTATCTTCGAAATGACGCATGCTTCTGGTTTAATGGCGGCTTCGGAAGAGACTGTGGGCGGAACCAAGAATAGAGAAGCCAGCTATATGTATATGGGGGATGATGACGATGAGAGGTAGGTTATATTATGAATTGGATGGCCATTAAGGCTTATCCTTAGCCAAGCCAACCCTATTAGAAACCAAGGGCTGTTAAGTACGATGCTAAAGTCATCACGCCTCGACGGCACGGTTGGCGCATTGGTTAAGCGATTGACTCCTGCGCTGCGTGTCGCGGGTTCGATACCCGCACGGAACAAATATTTGTATGGCCTATAAGTAGTTGTTCCGGGTCTGGCTGTTTGTGTATGTGAGTTTAAATGTTTGTAAACGCACCCACGATACAGGAGAAAATCCTAGTGTCCAAGCTTCTTTTTTTTAAAAAAAGAAGGATAAAAAAAAAACATTGTTGCAATGCGAGACAAAGATAGTGTTAGGCGTTCTCCATCATTTTTCTCTTATGAGGACTTTGACACTTTCTTATACAGCCCTAATATTTGAAATAAGAATGAAAGACCGAATCAGTTGGAAAAGTTCTGTTCTTATCTTAAATATTTAAATGCCGATGCCTTTGGTCTTCTGGTTGCAAGCGCAAATGGTGAGCGGGGGTTCGATCCCCAGGTCGGGTAAATTGTTATTGGGTTTTCCATTAACATTAGGAATTTCTTAGTAACAGCCCGGAGTTTGGAAGTTGGCGGTGTGAACACCCGTCTCGCGCGTGCGCTGTGTGTGCTGCGCCTGATCTCTCCCCGCGACTGTCGGCTGGCCGTCCCTGAGGAGTTTGAGAGTGAAAGAGAGAGAGTGCACTTGTGTCTGAGCACATCTGCCGTGCGATTCTTCGAACTTACGTGATGTGAGCGTGGAGTGAGCTGTCATTTTAACTAATACTAGGGATTAGCAGTAGCAGGTAGGCAGGCAGGCAGGTAGGTTAGTATTCAGCTGCATCCGGTTAGACTGGAAGCCGACCCCAACATAGTTGGGAAAAGGCTAGGCAGATGATGATGATGATGCTAGGGATCGACACTATTGACAGCTCACTATAAGCTCACTTCACCTAACTTTACACCGTGAGATTTTTACAGAATCTAGCGGCTGCACTATAATATCTCCTCTCTCTCTCTCTCTCTCCTTACGCTAGTCTCCTCCGTTGAGATTGACCGCCATAGCCAAAATATGGTCTGGAGGACCTGTAAGGTTTTTAAAAGGAGTACAACAAACATACACATAGTTATGGCCACTCATATTAATCTTATAAAAACTTATTTCAGAGCCGGCAAAGATCCATTCCGCCGAGGTCTCCAGTCAGTAAAAGACGGCTTCGCCACAGCATTTTCATCCTTATCTCCATCCAACATAAAGGCGAAAATCGCAGACATGCAACAAATGCCGCCCGCGGAACTAGCAGTCGGCTTCTTTAAAATGTTCTTCTACTTATTCTACTATTTAGGCTATGGAGTGCTCGTCGTGGTCAGGTGAGTTTGAATTTGAACTTTAATGTGTTGGAAATTAGGTTTTATAATCAATCGAACGTCATAAGTGATTTGTTTCGTTTGTGTTCCACGCTACTTTTGGTGCACAGTCATTGGTAAATGCTTCACTATTTCAAAGTTGTGGTTGTAGGGTGCTTTATCGGCTTGTGACGTCACCATAATAGTAGTTTCTTAGTTATTTATAATTATTTCCTTAGATGTAGAAGTAATTTTAAACTACTTAAAAATCTTATCTTAATCTTTAATCTAAATTAAAACTATAAGTTGTAGCAAGTGCTGGTCTTTTTTTTAAATATGGCTGGTTTTTTATTTTAAGGAATTCGGAAACCATTTTTTTGCAAAAATGTTCAATACTAAAATGATAGCTGTGACTATTCTATGTACGGTCACCAAAGGAGATAAGTAATCAGGGTTGTCGCATATAGTTGAAGTTTAGTAAGAAACGGATTGATGTTTTCGGATAAAATTTAATTTATTTATTTATATATACTTTATTGTACACCACAAAAATACATAGCATAAAAAATACATGGCACACTACAAAATATACAATGGGCGGCCTTATCGCATTACTGCGATCTCTTCCAGGCAACCTTAGAATGGACAGTGATTTTCCTTGACATAAAATGGGACCGTCGTTGGTGCAATTTACATAATTAATAGAAAACAAACTGTTCATTTATCAAACTAAATTTCATTCGAAAACATCCATCGATTTCTTACGACCCTGGTTACTTATATCCTTTGGTGACTGTAAATATTGCAAAACCATTGTCTATACAACATTACTTGCTTAAACCACAGTTAAAAAGTTATACATGGTTGAAATTTAACTCATTTGAGAGGGGTTCATTTACTTTTTCTGAACGTATTATATCAATGGGTGTCCTATTCACACGCCCACCCTTAAATGTGCCTTTTATAAATTCGTCACAGGTCGATAAAATAGCCTTTACGTATAAATACACTTTGTGTTCCTTTTCATCCACATACTGCTATTTCTTCACCTTTCCTATCCACACATTTCTCGGTAACTCAATGTTAGTTAGCATGTGTGTACAAAAACTGTGTATGTGTACATAGATTGGGGTGTAAAAATAATTTGGTGCACAATATCTGTGTCTAGTAGTAGCTTTAGCACGGGCACTATGTAATATTATTTACTATGTGTTTAGAATACATTTTACTTAAGGTTAAAGGACGAGCCCTCGTACCCACGAGCAACTTTTCCTGCGACGATTTTTTATCGCGCACAGGATTTTCAATTCTCAATGTTGAGCCGAGGATTTAGAATCCAACAAAGGGAATCCAATCACGTCAAAAATAAAAAATACATTGTAAGATTTTCAACTCTGGGCGCTAAGCAGTGAATTCAAAATCCAGTGCTTGAAAAAAAAATTGCCATTGGGTACGAGGGCTAAGGGACTTTATAACGTATGCCCCTTACACCCTTTAAGCTTCAGTGTATACACATGTGTTGTCTGTTACAATAGAATAAGATTTTTCGAAGCCTGGGTCCGTATCATGCCATCATGATTCTAGTCCGAAAAAGGATGGTGCTATCGGTTATGGATAGCTACGTCTCTCTCTAGCACTGGAATCATGATGACATTGAAACGTCATAATACGGCACCTGGTGGCTTACCACCAGCTCTTAAAACAGGGCAGAAGTTGAACTGCACGGCTTTTTGCTGACTAAGTACAAAAAAGCAGTGAGTTCAACTTCTGCCCTGCTATAAGAGTTGGTAAGCCCCCTGATCAGTCAATTGGCTATCAATTCCCAACCTGTATTTTGATTGGTTGAAAAAAAAAAGATTATCTTGATTGGGAAAAGGCTTTAGAAACTGATAGTTTTCAGTGTTGTTGTAGAATAGGTATAGAGAGCACCACTATCGCTTAGAGTATATACTTCTTCTAAAACACGACCTTTCTAAAAAACTACGCACCTTAATGGGCGAATTTCCATATGCGAGTAACCTTCTACAAGACATGTCAGAGTGTATCCGATAGCAACTTGCAAGTGTCATGGGTCTGTACAGTCACGAGCACCAATATGTCAACACTTGGCAACTTTCAATTGCGATTTTTTTGTGAAATAACGAGTGCAACGTTGAAATACGACACATTACATAAACCTATGGATTCGAAAATGCTATGTTCGTAACAACATAAAATTTTATTAAAAAATAAAGGAATAAATCACTTTTGAATAAAGCCGAGTGTATACATACTTTTGCTCGTGACTGTACAGCTCGCGTAGCATGGCCAATCCTATCTCCATTTTACCAAGCATAGACAAAGTAGGTACTTTCTACCCAACTCGATATCCAAATTTAGATACTCCATAGCAAGTTTAGACGTGATTAAAAAC
Organism: Apamea sordens; assembly: GCA_945859715.1. NCBI lineage: Eukaryota > Metazoa > Arthropoda > Insecta > Lepidoptera > Noctuidae > Apamea > Apamea sordens. The sequence continues at coordinate 6,668,829 of OX244009.1, read as the reverse complement.
ATGGCTACCAAAAATACGTCAATTTACGACAGGCGCTGACTAATTTGACAGGAACAGGACTAAACTAATATTTATCTTCTGTCCTTTTCTTAATGAAATAGAAAGAAAAAGATGCACTGCATTTAAATTTAGTTTAGTTTGTGAACAAGGGAATCGGCGCCATTGTAGGCTTTTGTCGACTGATGATTAGAAACATTTATTCTCTACATCGCCACGTCACGGTAGAAATCTTTCTACAATCTGTAATTTTGTCTATTATTTCGTCGACAAAACCTGGGGGCCTACTCCGAAGTGCAAAGTGCGAATGTTCGGATCGGACCGACACATGGCCGAACCGAATATTATTGAAAAATGCGAAAAAAGTTCGGATCGGCTCAGTTGGGTCGGGACCATAGTCAATATTCGAAAGAGTGAAGGAGTGTAGGATCGGAACCGACCGAACCAAATTGTAACTTTGTAGCAGGAAACGGCCGAACATTCGGCCGATACTACTTCGGAGTAGACCCCCTGTTTCTATGATGGTCATGCATTCAGGAGTATAAATATGACATATCGAGATTTATGAAAAGACTGTCACACACGCCTGAGAAAAAGACCGCGAGAGTATCGTCTCTTTCTTCGTAGTAAAGCCGAACTCTTTCTTTAAATTAAACTACCATAGTGACAGGGTAGTCAGGAGCCCGAAAGTCTGACAACCAGTCTTACCAAGGCGTATCGTATTGCCCAGTAACTAGGTTGTGGAGGTCAGATAGGCAGTCGCTCCATGTAAAATACTGGTATTAGACTGGAAGCTGACCCCAACATAGTTGGGAAAAGGCTGGGCAGATGATGAGTGACGCTGGGTAGTGTACGCCTATAATATACTTGCAAGTTGTTATGGAACTGTCGATCAGACATTTCTAACAGAAGACTGCTTGCCATTGGAAATGCAACCTTAAAAACACGGTAGCAAAACCAGCCAAGCCAAAAAAAAATAATAACCTTCCAAATCCTCCAGGTACATATTCGGTGTCCTCCTCGGTCTGATGCGAGGGCCTCAGACGGATGAACCGCCGCCAGAGCCCACGGAAGAGGAGAAAATCGGTCAGTTGAGGCACAGGTTGCTAGCAACGCAAAGTAAGAACAATGCAGGTATACATACAGGGTGCCGCTTAGCACGCCGCGTTTGGTCACTGGGAAGAGAATAATAATAATAATATCCCTGGACATTTCACACAGCGCCATCTAGTCCCAAGCTAAGCAACCTAATGCTTGTGTTATGGTAACAAGATGGTAGAAGGGATGTTGGTAAGGAAAAGTTATACTTTTTGGTAATGAAAAACTAAAAAGGTTTTATACGAACAATACAAATTACCGAATTCGCAATTAAGTATATAGCTGTTTATTTAAACTTAGTTGCGAGGCAATTGTTTTTAAATGTCTTTTTAATTACAAAAGGTGGCCTTGAATTTTTTTTTTTTTAGTGTTACCATAACTGATTTATTAATTCTGGCCATTTTTGCCAATGAGGCCTTTAAAGTTAAAATCATGAGAGACTTCTGTTTGACACTTACCCCACGTTCGCAAGGACGTAAAAATATCGCACACTGGATTTTAAACTCTCGGTGCTTAGCCGAGCGTTGAGAATCGAGCAGAGCGCATCCCAGCGCGTCAATAAAATACACTGTTGATTTTCAACTCTCGGCGCTAAGCACTTGAAAATCCAGTGTGCCAATAAAAATTGCCGCGGGAAAACGCGCCCGTACCTGGGTTTAAACGATGTTTTGTGGACGCATTCTTGAAGAACTCTTAGCTCTTTAAGAACTCGTCTTTTGAAGTTATAAAAAATAGAAGTAACGAAACCGTGCTTATAGAAAATAATTTGTAAAGAGTACATTTTAATTTACCCATAAATGGGCGTACTTAATCTTAGGAATCGACTGGATATTTTGATACAGGATTTATACAGGTTTTTTTTAAACATCTTCTAGCCCAACAGTGACCAAACGCATCAACAACAAGAAACACAATAATCGCCAAACGCAGGTTTAACAATAAACTGTAACACCTAATGGTTTCAAAATTATCTATTAATTATTGGCATTAATTTTATTAATTATAACATTCAATGGTGTAACAAATCTGCTTTTGGACAATAACAGGTAAAGGTAAGCTAACAACAAATTGAGGTGAAGTAGTTTAAGAGCCGGATAGCAATAAAGTTGAGTCATTAGAAATCAAATAAAAGAAATCGAGTCGTAGAGTTCAATCATTATAAGATAAATCACCTTTAAAAACTATATAACCATCGCACATGAAGTATCATACATACCTTCATTTTTTATCGACTTGTAGTTACTAATGCAGCTTCGTTAGAGTTCGAAACTAGTCGGTAAAATCAGAAATAAATACGTGATTAAAATATTATAAAATAGCTTCCGAGCGCGTGGTATGTCGATAACAAGCCTGTGTTATCCTCAGGGTACAAAGTATCCCCATACCAAAATTTGTCAAATCGGTGCTGCTGTTTCTGAGATTAGCGACAGACAGATAGACACTACAGACAAAAAAAAAATTGAAATTATTTTTTTAATTATAATTATAAATACCGTATATAATTTCATATGCATTAAGTAAAAAGCTATTATTTTGACGTTACAAACATAGTCTTCAATTTTATTTATTTGTATAGTATCTATACAAATAAATAAAATTGAAGACTCCTAAAAGTTTACAGTAGCCTAAAAAATGATTACAATGAACATCATTGTCTGGTAATACCATTTTTATAATTCTATTAGGGATTCACTACTTCAATATTTTTAGGCAGTCACTGGCTCTTAAACTATTAGAAGTTTGTTTAAATCACAAAAACATACATAGGACTGTTTTTATTAGGAAAAATCAACGTTGCGATATGCTTAACATTTTGTCTAAAGCTGAATGTTGTGTTGTAAGTCTGTGAATATTGTATATTTCGGTGTCGTCGTTTGCCATTATTTTTTTTTTCTGTTTGTAGTTCCTGTGCGTGTTCCGTTTTTTTTTTTTTTTTAACGCCTTGCATAATGTGTGCAAGTGCATACACACATTATATACAGACAGCTAGACAGCTGTGCTGCTGGGGAGTTTATTGCGCCACTTCTTCTTTCCAGCGATAGCACTAGGAAGTGGTGAAGGACGGGCGTTTTTGGGGGACTGTCTTTTGCAATTTTGACGTTCGAAAAGTGCTGATTCTCAGCCTAATTTGAATAAATTACTTTTGATTTTGATTTTAATATGCAAACAATGTATGCAAAATAAGAATCAGTTTATTAAAATCCAACATTTTACTTAAGTTTGCCGTATTTCATTACTTTCCAGAATTCGATCCTTATTAGCGACACTATCGAATAGTGTTATAATACAGGATGTTTTCTTTTTCAAAATCATCGGGTTCGATTCCTGGCTAGAAATATTGACTTTTCAAAAACCAATGATACTGTTTTAGTTTTCTTCAAAATCGGGCCCGAGACTCCTCTTCCCGAGTAATTTTTGCTATTCCTCATAGTTCCGGATTTGGCCATCCGCGACCACTTGAAAAATTTAACCAGTATATATATAAAAATGAATCCCTGTTTCCCTTGGTCACGCAATAACTTGAGAACGACTTGACCAATTTCATCCATCTTTTTTTTTATATTTCTAATATTTTGTAGAAGGTTCCTACAGAAACAAAAATTAAGAAAGCTGCTTCACGCGGACGAAATCACAGGCAAAATCTAGTATCACAATAAAATCATCAAAAACTTGACAATCATGTTAATAAGCGAAGACGTAATATTACACTATAAACTATGAAACAAGAAACTATCATCACAGTATAGAGCATAGTGATACGATGTAAATTTATAACATGACAGGTTCTCGACATCTACCGGCATTACCAGCTGCTGACGACACTGGACAACTACAGGTATCGGCCTTCGGACTGGACATCACCAAAGAAGACAATGGACAGTACGTATCTATAATAATAATAAAGCTGAAGAGTGTCAACATTATTTTTTTTATGCTTGACTACGAGTCTTTTAACTAAATGTATCTTATGTTTTTTTTTTTTTTTTTTGTAAAGAACTGTGCGTTCTGTTTGTGCAGAATAGAATATTTTTCTGTCTTTTCTTTCTTTCTTTCTTTAGTTTGTTTAATTGTTCGAACGCGCTAATCTCTGGAACATTTCAGGGGATATTCTTTTTCAAAGAATATCTTCTCCGTAGATATTTTTCGAATGCAAATTCATTAAAAATTGCTTTTTCTTTGGTCAGATTCGAAAAGGGTGAAAAAATAGATACACTGATTTAAAAAAAAATAGTTCGAGTGTTCAAAATATGTGAATGCAAATCAACATTTCTCAAAAAGTTAAGGACAGTCTCCTAGGACCGTTTTCTTGTAGCTTAAACGGTTAAGGTACCTGCCCTTACTGCACCATTTTAAAAATCGACGCTCTATAACTACAGGAGGATTCATTAGACATCTGAAAAAGTAGCGATAGATTACAGTTTGTTATGACGTCTGCATTAATTGGTTACCGCTTATTACAAAGTATTTTAATGCACGGGAGGTACCAATCTAGTGCAAGCGTTTGTTCATGCCTTAAAAAAACATCAACTTGATGGGCTTGAATTTAATGAAGAAAGAGAACAAGCATTACGGCCACGTGGTTGTAGGACAAAATAAGCTTCGCCGTAGCACTGCACAAGCTACGCCGTAGTACAGGTCAAGCTACGCCGTAGCACCGCACAAGCTACGTAGTACAGTTCAAGGTACATCGTAGCACGGCACAAGCTACGCCGTAGTACAGTTCAAGCTACGCCATAGCACTACACAAGCTACCCGTAGTACAGTTCAAGCTACGCCGTAGCACTGCACATACTACACCGTAGTACAGTTCAAGCTACGCCGCAGCACGGCACAAGCTACGCCGTAGCTCGACGCGTACCGTCGCTATAATAAAAATCTTTATGACCGACGCGAACGAAGTCTTAAATTAAACGAAAACAGTGAATGTTTCCTATTATATTATTCTTGATTTGGTTTCAGATTCACTTGTTCAATAATTCGTTATTTTTTTCAAAATAACAATAATTTTTTTCAAATAATTTTTGTGAATTGCCCAGGATACAAGTAAAACCGCACGAGTCACCGAGCACGTCAACACCATCTTCCGGCGAGGAGGCTGAGGTATCGCCCGACGAAGGAACCGAACATTCTGAGGAACAGAGGCCGCCATCTTTGATAGACTTGCTTGGGTATGTGACTTGGAATCATATTAATTTTCATTAGTTATAAGATATAGGGGCTCGTGGCTAAGTTAAAGCTGCACAAGTCGCTGAGCACATCCTATCCTACTCATATTATAAACGCGAAAGTTTGTGAGACACACAGAAACTTGAGAGGTGTCAAGGGACACCCGGATGGAACGAAGTTCAAAGAGAGAGAGAGAGACAGACAGAGAAACGCGCACGCCGCACGGCTTACAACTACCTAAAGCAAAAAGTGTCGTTCCAACTTTTGGTCTTAATTTTTTCCGTCTAGCCTCCTTTCGCAACGCGCGATAAGGAACTTCGTTCCAATAATTTATAACCAGGATTAACACATAGGATACTTTTATCTCGACATTCCCACGGGATCGAAACTTATGCGGATGAAACCACGGTGCGCCGCTAGTCAACGCTACTGCCAGCGAGGAGGCTGTAGTGTCGCCCGACGAGGGTACCCAACATTCCACTATCTTCGATTAATCTATTGGGGTATGCGGTATGGAGATAAATGTTTTAAATTATTCAAATAAATTAGAATCTTTATTTGAGTCCAACGATATTGGGTTTGAGTGTTAATACAGTTTGGTCCAAAGAAGATCAAGTTTGGTTGTTACGAATATTTGAGTCTTTGAAAGCAATTTTAATTCAAAGTTACTTACGGACGTCCAACAGCATTTTGACAGAACGTAGGAATTTCTTGAATGACTAACTTTATTCGACAGGGAACACAATATGAAAATTAGTCGCACCGGGAATTAAATATTCTAGGAACTGTCAATTCTCATTTTGTTTATATGTATGTATGTATCGATCTATGTATTAGTATAATTATTCTTGTATTGTATTGTTATTTCCGAGCTATTTATCCCGTATGTTGCACCTGCTATGATTCGTTTCGGCATTTTTTTTTTTTTTTCAACATGGGAAATCATCAAATGACTCCTCCCGCTCTGGGTGGAGCAGAAGGGAGTGTCAGACTCTTACTGACTAAAACCCACCCGTGTTCCTTCCTTAGCCCTTTATGTTCCAGGGCAGCGGTAACCCTTTCGGACGATTCCGCTACCCTGGATTCGTTTCTGCATCGCCCTAAAGTTGATTGGTATAAAATGCCTCAGGCATTAAGTCCACCTTTTTACAGTTTTTTTTTTTTTGGAACGAAGTTTCTTATCGCTCGTTGCGAAAGGGGGCTAGACGGAAAAAATTAAGACCAAAAGTTGGAACGACACTTTTTGCTATAGTTGTAAGCCGTACGGCGTGCGCGTGTTGCTCTGTCTGTCTCTCTCTCTCTCTCTTATAGAAAGCAAGCCAGTTATACTTTGCCAGGGTAGCGGGATCGTCCGAAAGGGTTACCGCTGCCCTGGAACATAAAGGTCTAAGGAAGGAACACGGGGATTTCCAATCCTGAAAAAAAAAAAAAAAAAAAACAGCTTTACTTCGTTCTATCCGGGTGTCCCTTGACACCTCTCAAGTTTTTTCTTTACGAGTTTTAATAAATAAATAAACTCTGCAAATTAGAAGTTCTGAGAATAATATGTCATTTCTGAACGGAGAAAAAACATCGTTTTAATTTTTTCTAATAAATCTTCTTTTCTTTTGTCACAAAACAGAGGTGAACAAGCTAAGAAGCAAGCGCAAGAAAGAATGGAAGCTCAAGCTGCCCAACAAGCTGCTATGTCCGCCATTGAAGCTGAGAGCAAAAAGGTATGACTTTTATCCATTTTTACTGAACTTGTCAAGGGACACACATCCCTACTAGCCCTATTACTAAGTATTTAAAAAATAATTGCGAGTCATCATTAGCAGATTGGATACATGATATTTATTTCAATAAATTACTTAAGGAAAGTTTATTTACATGGAACATACAATTAAATAATAAAATAGTACGCTTACCATCAACGATTGCATCTCTGCTTTCCATCAGGCGGGATCGCAGTCAAGCACTATAGTTTATACCATAAAAAAAAAACAACTACATATAATTATATCATACACAAGTTTACAATAAAAAATTAAAGCAAAAGGCAGGAGCTCGTTGGGTATCATTTGTCATCATTTCTGTAAATTGGATTAAATAAACATTTTGACATATCTATACTTAATAATATAAAGAGATAAAATTTGTTTGTTTATACGTATGTAGGGGGTAATCTTCAGAGCTAATGATCCAATTCTAAAAGTTTCTACACTGGTAGAAAGCTACATTATTCTTGAGTGATATAAGCTATAAATTATATTTATATCATGCATCATTAGCCGAGCTATCGCAATTTTTGTATAGTCAAAGTTTTTTTTTTATACTTCGTGTTTTCATCAATATTTTTTTAATCTTCTGCTATTTTTAGTTCAGCTATAGTATTTTTTTAACTACAACTTTCATTTCGCTCTTCACCTGTCCTACGCTTTTATATTGTGTTATTTCTTCTTATTAAATTTAATTACTTTTATGAGAATAATGCAATAGTCAGTCCTTTCAAATTAAGATACTCCATAGACAAGTTTAGACGTGATTAAAAACATGGCGACTAAAAATACGTCAATTTACGTCAGGCGCTGACTAATTTGACAGGACTAACCTAATATTTGTTTTCTGTCCTTTTCTTAATGAAATAGAAAAAAAAAATGCACTGAACTTAAGTTTTGTTTAGTTTCTGAACAAGGGAATCGGCGCTTTTGCCTAAAATATGCATACATTTATTGCGCCTAGATTGTTCGCAGTATATTAACTTATTCATTATTATCATTTCCATTTTTGCCATTTGACGCAGCGAGGACGCTCAATATCGTTTTTGAGGCCAAAAAAGGTAAACCTTCTACATAGTCCGTATTACTGTAATGATACAGTACGTAGACTAGCACTTTAATATTAAGTATTTCGGGGAAGGTTGGGTAGGTATGCGAATATTCAAAGATGAAGACTTTATTCTTGAAAAGACTTTACTTAAGGGCGAATTTCATCATGCTTTTATACCTAGAATCAAAAAATCAAAAACCCTCCCCAATGTCCTAGAACCAAATATTCGAAGACATGTGACATCTATAGTTTGACCAAAACCGCTGTACCGCGCCTTCAGTATGTGCGCGGCGAGACGGGGGGGCAGTGCACGCCGCTCATTCGTCATCGCTCACGGCGTCCTGCCCCCCGCCTCGCCGCGCATTCCTAAGGCGCGGTACAGCAGTTTCGGTCAAACTATATCAACCGGCACTGGGTCCGCGCGGTAGTTTAAAACCCATTTCCACTCGAAGAATGGAAGCCTGTGTCCTAGCAATGGGAACATTATAGGCAGATTATGTTGTTATACCTAGAATAACTCTTTCCCTGACAATAAATTTGGAATGTTGGACAGTATTTCCATACTAGAACTGTCAGACGTGAATTTTGTTCCACTTTTTGCACGCGTAGATTTGTAATGTGACCACAATTTTCTCCCACAATCAGTATCACTAATTTGTTAAAAAAAACAATGTTTTATACATAATAATAAAAATTCAGTGTATGCATTATGATTATAACATAATAATCTAATTGGGGTGTTTGTTGGTGTGCGTTCATTCCGGGACATGTTGTATATTCTTTTCTCCTTGTCTATTCTCCTATTGGAACACACTTCTACCCACAGGCAGTACAAGTCCCGGCGCCGTCAGCGTTATCTCAAGTGGATCTGTCTCAGTACACTCGCCGTGCGGTCTCGTTCTTGGCGCGAAACTTCTACAATTTGAAGTACGTCGCGCTCGTGTTGGCTTTCTGCATCAACTTCGTGCTGCTGTTCTATAAGGTAAGTGAAAATAAAAAGAAAGAAAGAAAATACATTAATTTGCACTGGACGTGACGCCAAACAGATGGCCGATGGGGCCGAAAGATTCTGGAGTGGCGACCGCGTACCGGAAGACGTAGCGTTGGAAGGACTCCCACAGGGTGAACCGACGACCTTGTGAAGGCCACAGGAACCCGTTGGATGCGAGAAGCACAGAACCGGTCGAAGTGGAGGTGCTTGGGGGAGGCCTATGTCCAGCAGTGGACGTCTTTCGGCTGAAATTATGATGATGATGATGAGACGTAACGCTAAACATTTCTAATTATATTGTTTTCATTTAAGTTTCTGAAATTTTGTTCAAGTCTCTCATCAGTTTAAACCATCGGGCAATTTTTTAATTCCGAACTATTTTCTAACGTCAAGGTACCACCCGAGCCATTTTTTAATGCCGAACTATTTTCGGATTTTTCTAACGTTTTGTCTAAGTTCTTAATACAAAAATTATTTTTAAATCGTTCAAGTTGTCGACTTTGTATTTAGAACTTTACGCCAGTCGGAATAAGGTTTGAAATACAAAAACTGGTTGAAAGGTTTAAGCTTGGGGCAAAGTAAGAACTGGTCCATGATTGATTGGTCCTTGGCAGCTCTAGACAAAGAGAGGTGGGAAGAGAGTAGGGAGGCCTTTGCCCAGCAGTGGGACACTAACGGCTAATAAAAATAAAAAGGTGAGGTGCCGTGTCAAGGGACACCCGGATGGAACGAAGTATAACTGGCTTGCTTTCTATAAGAGAGAGAGAGAGAGAGAGAGAGACAGACAGAGAAACACGCGCACGCCGCACGGCTTACAACTATAGCAAAAAGTGTCGTTCCAACTTTTGGTCTTAATTTTTTCCGTCTAGCCCCCTTTCGCAACGCGCGATAAGGAACTTCGTTCCAAAAAGTAAGAACTCATTTTGAGTTTATTTTGTATGAATCCGACCATCCTGTTCTCTCTTTCTCTTTTAGTCTGCGCTAAATAAATGTATTTTCTTCCTTTAATTTTATTTACACCATCATAATTATGATGTCCTTATCCCAATTTATTTCCAGTCAGTGCAATATATCTTCTCCAATACCTCTCTATCATTCGTCATCCCAGCAGCCATATCAAAAAAGAGCAATAAAGAGTTTGAGTTTGAGTATCAAAGTCAAATCATTTACTTCACATACGCACATGAATGGCACTTTTGACCATCAAAATTTACAAAAAAAAAGAATTGATTCTAGTTACCCCCTCCAAAAGGTAGTTTCGTGTGAAGAAGAATGGGCAAGAAACTCCACCGTTATTCTTTTAAAAAGGCTTGTATACATTCATAATTCAAGGTTCTGTATTCATATCATCGTTCTCACAGTCCATCCATCATTTCTTTGGTTAGTACAAGATTTAATGACACATAACTAACAATGCCCTCCAGGTATCTACGCTTGAGGCGGAAGGCGGCGAGGGCTCCGGCATCGGTAACATTATCGCTGCCGCCGCCGGCTCTGGCTCCGGATCTGGATCTGGCAGTGGAGATGGTAATTATATAATTTATCATAATTACTTGATACTAGCTGCGCCCAGCGGTTTCACACGCATAAGTCTCGATCCCGTGGGAATATCGGAATAAGGAGAGTTATTTTCTATTTCACCGGTTCTCAAATATATTTATTGCATTTTGTGATAGCGTGATATACGATTATCGCCCATAATAACGATAACAGACCGTCACAGATATCCTTCACCTATTTTCAGGAGGAAGCGGCGAATCAGAAGAAGCAGATGACGTCATAGAAGTAGTACACATAGACGAAGATTTCTTCTACATGGAACACGTGATCAAAGTAGCGGCAGCTATGCACTCTGTGGTGTCCCTCGCTATACTCATCGGATACTACCATCTTAAGGCGAGTGTATAGTCGAGTTCAAAAGTACCTGACGAGAATGTAAACAAATGTTCATCATCATCATCATCTGCCTAACCTTTTCCCAACTATGTTGGGGACGGCTTCCAGTCTAACTGGATGCAGCTGAATACTAGTATTTTACATGGAGCGACCGCCTATCTGACCTCCACAACCCACTTACTGAGTAATACGATAACCTTGGTAAGACTGGTTGTCAGACTTTCGGGCTTCTGACTACCCGTAACGACTGTCAAAGATCCACGAATGACAGCCGGGACCAACGGCTTAACGTGCTTTCCGAGGCACGGAGGGGTCTCGGTATGTAAAGATGGTCACCCATCCACAGACCAACCGCGGCAAGCGTAGCTTAACCTGATCAATAGACCTGTGCGGCTATTATTATTTAGCCACGGGCCCCTCATCATCAACCATCATTAACCAAAAAATAGAGAAGAGAGGAGCAGTGGTGAGCAAGTGGTAACGGCCGCAACTTACGAGTAGGTTCGAACCCAGGCAGACGCTTTAGCATAATCAGCCTATAATGTTCCCACAGCGGGGACATAGGCCTCCTCTTAGTGAGCGGGAGTGGGCCATAATCCAAGACGCGGGCACAGTGCGTGTTAGTGGCAGGCGCTTTACTTTGTGTAAATCATTTTCATCACTATTGCTCTCAAAACGTTGAAGGAAAACATCGTGAGGAAACCGGCATGTTCTTAGAACCAAAAATTCGAAGACATGTGACATCTACCAACCCGCACTGGGCCCGCGTGGTGGATTACAGCCCACTCCCCCTCGCAGAGAGGAGGCCTGTGTCCCAGCTGTGGGAAAATTATAGGCTGATTACGCTACCCAAAAAATAGTTAAAAAGCCCAGGGGGCCTACTCCGAAGTGCAAAGTGCGAATGTTCGGATCGGACCGACACATGGCCGAACCGAATATTATTGAAAAATGCGAAAAAAGTTCTGATCGGCTCAGTTGGGTCGGGACCATAGTCAATATTCGAAAAATAGTGTAGGATCGGAACCGACCGAACCAAATAGTAATTTCGTAGCAGGAAACGACCGAACATTCGGCCGATACTACTTCGGAGTGTCTACTCCGGTTCCCTGGTTTTTTTATATAAAATTCCATAAAGAAGCATTTCCATAAGCACTAGTCTGTTAGTACATTTGTAGGAGATAGAGAATTCATACGTTTGCCAAATGTACCTAACATTTTAATAAAATATTATGTTCCTTACGTCACAGGTGCCGCTAGCCATCTTCAAGCGTGAGAAAGAAATCGCTCGTAAGCTGGAGTTCGACGGACTGTACATCGCGGAGCAACCGGAAGATGATGATCTGAAGAGTCACTGGGACAAGCTCGTCATATCTGCTAAGTTAGTAACATTATAACTTCATGAGAGCTTTATGAGAGCTTTATGAGAGTTTGATGAGAGCTTGATGAGAGCTTTATGAGAGCTTGATAAGAGCTTTATGAGAGCTTGATGAGAGCTTTATGAGAGCTTTGTGAGAGCGTTATGAGAGCTTTATGAGAATCAAATGATGAAATCAGATTCATTCACATGAAATCATTCATTCAGATCAGAAAGTCGATGTGACGTTAAGTTGTGTTTTGGTCTGTTTTATCACCTCAAATATATAAAACAGCTTCTGTCAGGACTATTAAACCGGAATTTATCCGAAAGTAGTGAATCAGGACAGGTCTCGAAGGTGTACATGGTACCGTTCTATTCTGATAATATTTTGGAAAGTTTGGCAGCAAAAACGTGCACAAGAAACGATGAAAAGATATTGAGATCTTACATAATTTACGTTTAGCTTTTAACCAACTGTTAACCAACAAATTGGGTTATTATTTAGATGTTATCTTAATTAGCCCAAAACCTATAACTACATTCACTTTAACCTAAAAAACGCTCACTTCCAGATCATTCCCCGTGAACTACTGGGACAAGTTCGTCAAGAAGAAAGTCCGCGCGAAGTACTCGGAGACCTACGACTTCGACTCCATCTCCAACATGCTGGGAATGGAGAAGACTTCCTTCACCGCGCAAGAAGACGAGGGCAGCAAGGGACTGATTCACTAGTAAGTATTGTCATACTGTTGAACGTGGGCCTGACAATATAAGCTAACAAGCTGTTCTGATATTAGCAAAATGATCACGCTTGGCTTCTTTTTATGAAAAAATAATAATATGCAGTTTTTGGTTCTCAAAGGTACCCAATCCACTATAGCCACCCAAACCTATAGCCCCAATATATTTAATTCCGACGGCACGATTGGCGCAGTGGTTAAGTTATTGACTGCTGCGCTGCGTGTCGCGGGTTCGATTCCTGCACGGAACAAATATTTGTATGACCTACATGTATTTGTTCCGAGTCTGGGTGTTTTTCTATCTATAATATGTATGTATTTACAAAAAAAAAAAATGTATATAAGTAGTTTATCAGCCATCTTGTTACCATAACACAAGCATTAGGTTGCTTAGCTTGGGACTAGATGGCGCTGTGTGAAATGTCCAGGGATATTATTATATTATTATTATTATAATTCCATGTACTTCAATTAATAGTCCTGCACCAATCGAGAGTTGTCCTTGGATGCACTTGCATAGGGCATACAGGGATAATCGTCGGTTGGTGCCTCCTCATCATTTAAAATTGTCGAAGGGTCCTCTGGGAGTTGGCTTCGGCCCCTCGCACGCCTTCAAGAGGTGCGGGTGCTGAGATATGTCAAAGACATTTTTAAAATAATATGTAGTTTAACGTTAACTGTGATCTTGACCTACCCTGTACATCAACCTTGCATTTCTATAAATATTTTTTTGTTTAAAACTTGTTTCTAAGAAAATATTTGAATGAAAATTATGGAAAATAACGAAAAAATCCCATTCCCTTGACACAGATCTTTATTCAAAATAGGATAGGTGCTGCCCACCAAAATAACTTCAACAATTCAGATAAATTTTAATACACTCAGTAAAAATAAAATTCTTAAACAAATATTTCCTAACTTTTCCCAGCATAATCAACATAGATTGGCGCTACCAAGTTTGGAAGGCGGGCGTCACGATCACAGACAACTCGTTCCTCTACTCTCTGTGGTACTTCTCTTTCTCTGTGATGGGCAACTTCAATAACTTCTTCTTCGCTGCCCATCTGCTGGACGTGGCTGTCGGCTTCAAGACTCTGAGGACCATCCTGCAGTCTGTCACGCATAACGGAAAGCAGGTAATGTGGAGATAATGATTATTATTGATTCTAAGTTTTTGTTAAGCATGGAAACGTAGCGTTGGAAAGCCTCCTACAAAGTGACCTGATGGCCTGGTGAAGGCTGCAGAAATTCGCTGGATGTGAGAAGCACAGAACCGGTCGAAGTGGCGATGCTTGTGATGATGATAAAGCATGGAGAATAGTTTCTTGCGAAATCCAACCTGGTCCTATTTTTAATCACAATAAAATTCATCTTTTTCTGAAACGTCTCGTTAAGTAGGTACATTGATTTTTGTGTCTAAGCTTTTTAAATTCAAATATGGTTGGCAAAGTATATTGCAATTTTTGCAAAAGACGGTTAAAAAAAAACGATTAATGCTTGATAGATCATAATACTTACTTAACTTTTTAGCAACTTTTACTAAGGCGACCAAAAAGTTGTTCCAACATCCTTGCGGGTTACAGCAGTGTGACCACTATTGCCGTAACTGCAGAAACATTTAAAAAGCCATTGTATCTCGCGTAGATCCACGTTCGGACGAGGCTATAGCACTCCTCGATATCTTTCTTAGCTCAAGTTCGTAATGATCGATAGTTTGCTCTGTCCTGTCTGTTTGTTTGTTTTTTTCTGTACCACTCCTGAGCAAAAGTCTCCTTCTACTTCTTACAATTCTCACGAACCCGCGTTACTGTCTTTTTCTACATTATTTTGTTCTCTAATTATAATACATATTTCACTCCCCAGCTGGTCTTAACGGTGATGCTGCTAACGATCATCGTGTACATCTACACGGTGATCGCGTTCAACTTCTTCCGCAAGTTCTACGTGCAAGAGGAGGACGACGAGGTTAACAGGAACTGTCATGACATGTTAACGGTGAGTTTCAAGCACTGTTTATGTGTGCGTTTTCATTAGCAAGCAGTGTCGCCAATCTTGTTGCGGATCTGCACCCTAATTGCGTAACACCCAATCAATTGGAATCGGTTTCATTTTGACAGTTCAACAACATTCATTGCGTTATTTACGTGTTAAGCAGACAAATTTTTCGAACTTATGAAGCAATGGATTAGCAATTTGCTTCAAAATGATTCAGATTTCGATTGATCGTGTGTTACACAATTAGGGTGCAGTTCGTCTAACGATAGTATTTCAAATATACAGGGAAAAAAAATAACCAGTTCGTAAACTGTAACCATGTATTCAGCATATGATCAAAAAAATTTTTTTTAAACCGACGATAATTTTTAACGCATGGTGGTTCAGAATCATGTACTGAGTTCATGGTAACAGATTGCGAACTGTTTAAAAACAATCCTGTATGTATCGGTACTCCTTCAACAAGAACTGGAAGAAGCTTCAGAGAGAAGTGGAAGGAGAGTAGGGAGGCCTTTGCCGTGCAGTGGGACATCAGAGGCTTTTAATAATAATAAAGAAAGAATAAAGAAAGAAAAGAAAGAAAGAAAGAAAAAAAAGAAAGAAAGAAAAGAAAGAAAAAACATTTATTTAACACAAACTAAAAGACACACAATACACCAGATACATACATCAGATAGCAATAGCAACTAATAAAAAAACAAATAGAAAGTATAAAGACCGATGGAAGAAATTAGCAGGAAAGTGTGCCTCACGACTGCACCAAAAAGGCCCAGTTCAGCAAAAGTGCCAGACAATAGTGCCTGACGCTGGTTTTCAACTGAACCTGATGTGCGAGGTGTCGGATGTAAATCAGTTTTACACTGCAACGTGACGTGTGTATGCATACTTAAATAAGATAAATATGTGACAAATAAAAAATAGTAACGAATAATGTATCGGTAATCGGTACATTTTACTCTGTCACTATCGACTACTGGATATATTCTTCCTAAACGTAATAAACTTAGAACACAACCCGGGAGTGCTGCAGCGGTTGCATTTGCCCTAAGAAAGTGCTACGAAACTGTGTAAAAGTGCAAATTGACACTATTCTTAGTTATAACATAATCTATCTCGTAAAATATTAAGTTAAATTGCTTATTAGTCTGTTAGGCTAGATTGTAATCCATTACTACGAACTTTAGTTCTTATTAATAAAGAAAAAAAGAGCGGTTGCATTTGTACGTACACACGGCTACACGTCAAGCTATACAAAACCAGTTTGTCTTGGCCTCACTTTGTATGATATTTTCTCACAATGAACGGTCAGCTAATGCTGGTTTTGCATAGCTTGATGTGTAGCCGTGTGTACCCGACCGTTATGTGTGGAGGCGACGGCCCCCGCCACTGCTGGTCGTACCATCAGCCAGGATCAACTTGCTGGCCAAAACCCCTGTGACTCGAGCAATTCGCACCATCAATTATATTCAGGCCTGAATATAATTGATGGTGTCACTGGGGTGAATTGATGGCACGGTTGGCGCAGTGGTTAAACGATTGACTGCTGCGCTGCGTGTCGCGGGTTAGATTCCCGCACGGAATAAATATTTGTATGGCCTACAACTAGTTGTACCGGGCCTGGCTGTTACAAAAAAAAATTGTTTTCACTGTGTTACAAACAATGATCTTTCTGATCTTGACATGTAGTTTGTGACTTATTTTTTATTTTGAGTGTGTGACTTGACTATCGCATTAGGTTAAGTAAGACCTGGGGGCCTACTCCGAAGTGCAAAGTGCGAATGTTCGGATTGGACCGACACATGGCCGAACCGAATATTATTGAAAAATGCGAAAATCGGATCGGCTCAGTTGGGTCGGGACCATAGTAAATATTCGAAAGAGTGTAGGAGTGTAGGATCGGAACCGACCGAACCAAATAGTAACTTCGTAGCAGGAAACGGCCGAACATTCGGCCGATACTACTTTGGAGTAGACCTCCTGTAATGATAGTTTTAAGGCATTTAAATAAATAAATAAATCTTTTATTCAAATGCAGGGCGAGTCCCAAATTATTACGATTAGAAATAGAGCTTCATTATGTCGCTAAATTAATTTTTATCCTGAACAACTTTCTGCATGGGAATCGCGAAAAAATTATCAGGCGCCCCATACAACACTTCAATAGCTACTCGACCCAAATGCACATCTTTGCACAGTGTACAAATTACTTAACTATCTATAAAATTTTTCCTCAGTGTTTCGTGTTCAACCTGTACAAAGGCGTACGCGCCGGCGGTGGTATCGGCGACGAGCTGGAGCCGCCCGACGGAGACGACTCCGAAGTGTATCGAATCATATTCGATATCACTTTCTTCTTCTTCATCATCGTCATCCTGCTGGCTATTCTGCAGGGTAAGTAGCAACCATGACATTGAGATTGAAATAAAAATCGATATCCTTTCAATAAAATTTTCGTCGATGGTTTAATTTTATCGATTTCGACTACTTGCAGCAAAATTAATATCGATATCGACGTTTAATACATAAACTCGCGCCTTCTTCCCATGGGGATATGCAGAAACTACAGAATGCCAACTGCTACGATCCGTACATACCTACTCTTTTTGCTTCGTTTACTTCATACATCTGAAGGCCAATTCTCGTAATTTAAAACGTTCAAAATCTAGTCGCAGTCTCATCTCGGCGACAAACAAATGTCAAAAACTTGTCAAAAATGTAGGGAAATTAGAGGTAATTTTGACAGATTGAGACTGAGATCAGACTGTGAACGTTCATAAAATTACGAGAATTGCCCCTCAGGTCATACACGCATGCCGTTTCGAGCACTACGCATCCGACCTTTCTGAAGAACAAGTTTAACTGAAATTATGCCTGGAGGCTTTTATTTAGGTAGTAAGTTTTTATTTACATTTTAATTAATTATTTTTGAGCTTGAGTACGTATAGTTTTTATTATATTTGTTGGTATATTGGCGTGGCTAGCTGACATTATGGCAAATAATTTAAGTTTCTTGTAATGTTAATTACTGAACATAGGTTCTTAGTATTGTATACATGCAACTATATTCTAACTGAACAGACAGCTGTGCTGCTGGGAAGTTTGTTGCGCCACTTCTTCTTCCCAGCGATATCACTAGGAAGTGGTGAAGGGCGGGCGTTTTTGGGGGACTGTCTTTTGTAATTTTGACGTTCGAAAAGTGCTGATTCTCAGCCTAATTTGAATAAATGACTTTTGATTTTGATTTTATGATTTCTAAGTTAAGCAGTACTGTCTTGAAAAGGAGTGAGAGTGACATCGACCAATGCACTCGGATTTCAAAACGATGTGCACCGCTTACGCTCTTCTCAATGAAATAAAAAAAACCTTTTTGAGCCCTGATTCTGCAGCATTTATTTGTAACCTACCTAAAACGGCTAATCTACTTAATCGAAGCGGAGATTATGTCCAAATTCTTCATTAACCCTTCGTATACCGAACGTGGATCCACGCGAGACACAATGATTTTTTAATTGTTTCTGTAATTACGGCTTCAACCGGTTAAACATTCGAAATTCACCCATAATCAAGTCTTTTATTATATTTAGACTACTAATAATAAATAATGTGACGTTACAGGTTTGATCATCGACGCGTTCGGAGAGCTCCGTGACCAGCTGGAGTCGGTCAAGGAGGACATGGAGTCCAACTGCTTCATATGTGGCATCAATAAAGACTATTTTGATAAAGTAAGTATACATATGTTCTAGAAGGAAAACTGAACAATTTAGATACCGCCTTCAATATTGATTAGGCAACGACTGGCTGGCTGTTCGTCGATACCGCGCGGTGTCGAGTATTTACTAAACACTAATAAATACTAAATCAAATATGAACTTACCACTTTTTGATTTATTTAACAATTAAGATCAATCAATTAATCTAGATTCAAAAGTGAATCTAGATTGGGAGATTTAGGGCTGATAGTTCCATCGCCAGATAACTTTTATTCGAGGAATAATATTGACGTTTGACAGTTTTTGTATGACATAACTGTCAAAATTTCAAAATTATTCTTCGAATAAAGTTATCGGATGATTGAAAAATTAGCCCTTAATGTTATTGAACAATAACAATTTTTGAAATAACAACAAGATACGCAAGTTCAAAAAAATATGGATGTCATGTGACCAACTTTAAACGTTAATGGCGCCGATTCCCCTGTTCACAAACTAAACTAAATTTAAGTTCAGTGCATCTTTTTCTTTCTATTTCATTAAGAAAAAGACAGAAGAAAAATATAAGTTTTGTCCTATCAAATTTAATTTAGATACTCCATAGATAAGTTTACGAGTGATCAAAAAATTGGCTACTAAAAATACGTCAATTTACGTCAGGCGCTGACTAATTTGACAGGACTAAACTAATATTTATCTTCTGTCCTTTTCTTAATGAATTAGAAAGAAAAAGATGCACTGAACTTAAATTTAGTTTAGTTTGTGAACAAGGGAATCGGCGCCAATATCTGGGAAACGTGACGCTTTAAGTTATATCTATTATGTTTCCTGTTTGCATTGATCAATATCTATCTATCAATATCAATTTATATAGCGATCATGAGTGGCTGCCATTTTGAAAACAAAAACAAAATGGCGGACAGGTAGGTATGCTCCATATCGCCCTATCTACAATCCCCTCTAAATTATGTCAATATGAAGAAACATTTATATTAAATCCATCTTTTCTATACAGGTGCCGCACGGGTTCGACACTCACGTGCAACGGGAGCATAATCTAGCGAACTACATGTTCTTCCTTATGCATCTCATTAATAAACCCGACACGGAGTATACAGGTAAGATATATTTTATGTTTTTTATAATTACTTTATAAGCCCCTTTTTTGAGAATGAAAATAAACATGGATTTTAAACCATGATGACCAATCAAGCTGCGCAAACGAATTTTCAAAATGAACTTAAAACCGTAAAAATGGCCACGGTCCACGTTACGTAATGCTTTTCTTTCAAGGTTTTCAAATATATAGTCAGTAAAAGATTTTAGTAACCAGCCCAGAAATAAACATCTATGCTTGAGCGTAATAATTTTCTAAACTTAAGACGAACAATGGCGCCGATTCCCTTGTTCACAAACTAAACTAAATTTAAGTTCAGTGTATCTTTTTCTTTCTATTTCATTAAGAAAAGGACAAAAGATAAATATTAGTTTAGTCCTGTCAAATTAGTCAGCGCCTGGCGTAAATTGGCGTATTTTTACTGCAGATCTCTTAACAAAAAGGAAACGATTGTATTTAGCTGCCTGTATACTTATCTCTTAAGCTACCTAAAAGTTGATTATGACATAAATTTTAAGCCAGTAATTTGATATTAAATCTACTTTGTTCCCCAGGTCAAGAAACGTACGTATGGAACATGTACACACAAAGATGCTGGGACTTCTTCCCGGTCGGAGACTGTTTCAGAAAGCAATACGAAGATCTGATGGGAGAATAGACAACCCTCTAGCCACAGATGATATAGAACATTCGCTTAATCGTAGCAATCTCGAATTTATTGCTCAAATTAACACCAATCTATAGAATTTTCCAAAGATTTTTGTAAAGATTCGACAAATATATTAAGACGTTTTTCGAGATGAAGTATTTATGATTTTGTAAATAATTTATGGATTTGACGATTGATATTTTTAGTAACATCTTTTTTAATGATTTTAGTTTACTTTTATTTTCAGAAGTAATAATAATTATCTTTTTGCTTTCTTTTAAGAACTTGCAAAGTTATTTAGTAAATTGTGGTTGTGGAATAAAATGTAAAGGAACGAATCTTTACCCAAATCAAATACTTAAGTAAAAAAATATCAAATAGCTTCATCATAAAGTTCAAATTCTTGAAATTTCTAAATAAATAAATACTTATAGTGAAAGAAATACATTTTCTATTTCTTAAGTATAACTTAAGGTGGCCTTTCCATATAAACTTTTCTATTTTTAACTATTTCGATATAGTTTATGTAAGATAAATAAATAAAATTGTTAAATAAAACTATTTAATTTTACGTTTTAGAAGTTTTATTTTTCCTTAATTTTAAGATATCAGTCTTAAAAAAACTAATAGTACTTAAAACTATTATGTAACATGGGTTTTAATCTGTAATCTTAATTATTGCTATTATTTCATCACTTGTTTGAATGTGCGCAGGCGTTAACATTTGACTTAAAACTACATATTTAACGTAGTCACTAATCTGCATACTCATTTGTTTTGCTGACTGTACAGTCAGCCTCAAAAAGATGTTTATGTCTCAGCCAACTAGCTTAATATTAGCCTATCAGTTAACTGAATAGCCTTTGGAAACGCGCTCGCCGGCCACTACCGTGAAACCGCTCGCTTCGCTAGCTCGGCTCGCGCGCGGTTTGTCACAGTTATAACCTAACCTAACCAATTTGGTCGAGGTGCCCCCGGCTTAGTTACTGCGACCAATTGGCTCACACGTGGTTGGCCACAGTTCCAACCTAACCTATAATGAATATCATTCAGTCCGCTAGTTGAACGTTGCCGTTTAGTAAAAAGGCTTGGCTATTAACTGAAAGGCTAATATTAAGCGAGTTGGCTGAGTCATATACATCAACAAGAATTCATTTGATTTTCTATAATTTATAATTTAGTTTTAATGTTTGTAAACGCACCCACGATACAGGAGAAATTCCTAGTGTGGGGCAACGTTTTATTAAAAGAAAGAAAGAATTTGTGTTCCATAATACTGTATCAATGTGTAGCTACAATAAAGTACCCAATGAGCAATATACGCAATATTATGGAACAAAGATTGTAGACAAATGAATTCTAGCCGATGTATACATCTTTTTAAGGTTGAGCCTTCAGCCATCATAACTTTCTTTTTCTTGGGGTTACCGGCAAGCGAATGAAATGAAATTTCAAATAAATATAAAGATGAAATAAATAGAATTATAAAACATACAGAAGAAAGTACTGTTTCCAGATACTTCCATTTATCACAATTCATAAAAATCTTAGACCCGTATTACAGAACCTCACTCAAGACTCGAGCATTACTTAAAACTACATAGTTTAGAGGCATTTGATTGGTTGAAACTAGATTAAAGTAATGCTTGAATCTTGAGTGAGGTTTTGTAATACGGGACTTAAAATGGCAGATTTCACACCAATTTTAATCCATCCATTTCAGTATCAAATACTTTTTAATTTTGGTATCGTTACTTTTCAAAGTGCATGCACATTATGCTGGCAGACACATCACTCTACACTCAAAGTTGTTCACAATTATGTGTTCCTAGGACAAAATGTCAAGTTAGGTATGTCCAACTACGAAGACAATCGTCGTCTTCGCGCACTGAATTTTCAACGCATGCTTAGCGCCGAGAGTTGAAAATCTAAGTGTGGTTGTTTAACGCGCTGGGATGCGCTCTGTTGGATTTTGAATGCTTGGGCCAACACCGAGAGTTGGAAATCCAGTGCGCGATAAAATTCCGCCGCGATATTTTAGCGTCCGTGCGAAAGTATAGACGTTCTAAACAGTATTTCTGCCGCTTCAATGCACCCACGACAGATATAACATGAGACATTAACGGCGACTTAAAATTGAGCTGCGTTCAACATAATATGCACTAAAACCTCGTATAGTATATTTATCTCACGAATCGACGCTTTACTTGTGGTAACCACTTGGTTACCACAAGTAAAGCGTCGATTCGTACACTTGTACAACACTGTGAATATGTGCGCGAATACAATACGAGTTCGCCATTGTCTCAGACGGTACTGAGACCTGCGCTTACACACAGATTCGCAGCCTGTTTGTACACTTGGTAACCACAAGTAAACCGCGCGCCGTTGTGAGATAAAAAAGACAAAAAAAAACATTGGAAACATAAGTTGCACAGCATTGTTTCAGCAATATGTTTATTATATTTTGTAAGGGAAAACAAACAGTAGTATATTAAGAAAAAATTGAAATAACAAATATATCATCATCTGCCTAGCCTTTTCCCAAATATGTTGGGGTCGGCTTCTAGTCTAACCGGATGCAGCTGAATACCAGTATTTTACATGGAGCGACTGCCTATCTGACCTCCACAACCCAGTCAGTGACTGGGTAATACGATACCCCTTGGTAAGACGGGTTGTCAGACTTTCGGGCTTCTGAATGACAGCCGGGACCAACGGCTTAACGTGCTTTCCGAGGCACGGAGGGGTCTTGGTATGTAAAGATGGTCACCCATTCACGGACCAACCGCGGCAAACGTAGCTTAACCTGATCGATCGAACCGTGCGGCTATTTATGCGGGTTATTTCTTAGCCACAAGCCCTACTAACAATAACTTAACAAATATACTACCTACAGTGGGTGTTTTAAACAGATTACAACTTAGATACATCGTCAAGAAAAAATCAGTTGATCCATAGATTTATGTACGCATAACTCGACATAATGTATGGATCAACTGATTATTTTTCACGATTTCAGTGTTGGTCCCGTAGTAAAAGTTGTTCATAATTACCCTTTTTAAGGATTAAAACGATCAAAATTTAACGGTGTATAGACAAACTGATGGCAAACGTAATTGTAGTTAGGGCAAAATTAATTATATGAACAAACGAAATTAAGAAATAACAAAACAAAATTCTACGGATCCTATAATGATAATCCTATATTGACGAGATCCTGCATTGACGACACGGTTGGCGCAGTGGTTAAGCGATTGAATGTTGCGCTGCGTATCGCGGGTTCGATTCCCGCACGGTACAAATATTTGTATTGCCTACAGGTAGTTGTTCCGGGTCTGGCTGTTTGTGTATGTGAGTTTAAATGTTTGTAAACGCACCCACGATACAGGAGAAATTCCTAGTGTGGGGCAACGTTTTATGTAAAAAAAAAATTGCTAAACCATACGAAATCTTCTGCTAATCCTTCAGAATTTTAGCTATCATCATCATCAGCCTATAGCAGTCCACTGCTGGACATACGCCTCTCCTATAGCACGCCATTCAACTCGATTTTCGGCAACTCTCATCCAGCTGCTGCCAGCCATCCTGCGAAGATCGTCGCTGAGGGCGTCCTACCTTCCGTTTGCCGAAAAGAATTTCAGGTACATTACTTTTAAAGGTATTTCGGTTAAGACATAGAATTTCGGTTCGTTGTCGATGTTCATACATTTCATACAGTTTTGTGAAACATGTTGCTAGCAACACAAAACAACGTTGCTGCAACAATGTTGTGCAACTTTTGATTACCACGAATAAGGGGCTTGACTTTCAACTTTGACAAATTATACTTCGATTTACTTACAAAATCTAACTTACCGAAGGCTGTTTATGAGCTAAGTACAACGTAAATATGCTAGTCAACGCACTGACCAGGAAAATAACATCAAACCATCGATGGTAGAAGTTGAACTGCAGATCTCCGAGCACCTGGGTGATGATGATGCGGTATTCGGATGGCATGTTCATCCGCATCAGGAGTACGGAGGAACAGAAGTACATGCCCATGATTTGAGCGAGAATCAGCACGATTATGTTTGACGATTTCGATGAGGAGATTTTGTAGAAGAACTGGAATAAATGTTAGTATTTTTATTAAATACACTTATACAGAGTGGGTTTTAGATGGAACTACAGAATGAGCTATACTCCGTAGTGATGTGCTATTTAGGGGAAATAGCACATCACTACGAAGTATAGCTCTCTCGCCAATTTCAAGCCGGTAAGCTTGATCCCAAATAAAAGATGATTATTAAAAGATCTCATCTTAGAAGAACTCTTTAGGCAACTTTACTTCTAATAGTTTTTGAACTGAAGTTCCATATTTACTTATATTTTAGACATTCTATATCGGCCACTCAAATACTTATTGAGAACTACCCGACGAACCACTCAGGCATTTTGTTTGCCATTGTTTTCGGTTGCTAGGGTCCACAAAAGGAACACACCGCGTACTACACTCCATTCACAGTTATTTTACCTCTGATTTTGCATCACAGTCCAAATCACAGTGATCTCTATTCTCATTCTAATAAGGTTCCTGTTGGATTACTGCCACTGACGAGTCTGTCACAATAGGGTAGTTTCCTGGGTAAAAAAATCATCAACTGCCTAGCCTTTTCCCAACTATGTTGGGGTCGGCTTCCAGTCTAACCAGATGCAGCTGAATACCAGTATTTTACATGGAGCGACTGCCTATCTGACCTCCACAACCCAGTTACTGGGTAATACGATACCCCTTGATACTGGTTGTCAGACTTTCTTTCCTGGGTAAACAAATAATTATTATATTTAGTCCGTCGGTTAGATTATCGAAAATTAATGGACATACATATTTTTTCTTTTGTCAATCAAACAAAAAATTACAAAGATAAAGCGCGTCAAAATTTGGGAGTGGGGGGTCGTGACGTCACGCCATGCTAAAAAGTGTAGCAAGGCAAGGCAGGCCAGTGACGTCACACGGAACTTTAACGGGCGATATCTTCATCATTTTTTATATAATTGACAAAAGAAAAAATACGGGACCAATATTTTTTGATAATCTAACTGACGGACTAATTCGATTATTTTAGGAAACTAGGCTAATATTGTTATCTTTATTCTCGACACAATAAGGGCCTGTACACACCACGTTTTTTAAACGCGCCGTTGACGCGCGTTTGTAGCGATACAGACGCGATACGCACGCAAGTCAGAGGACAACAAACTGCTCTGTGAGATAAAAGCGCGCCGTCGACGCGCGTTTAAAGAACGTGGTGTGCACAGGCCCTAAGGTTGCTACTGTCAGTTATAAAACAACTGTGAACTGTGTTGTCAACCTTTGAGCGATGCGATTCACAGACCATTTCTAGTAGTATAGTATTCATCACACTTTCTTACCTTAGTCAGTGTAAGCAGTAACCCTCGAATGCTGGTCAGTACGATGCATCCAACTAGTATAAAAGACACGTGCTGCGACCAGAAGGCCACGTCGATGTTCCAGCCCAGCCAATGAACCACTATCTCTAGGCCGCGTGTCACTGGGTCCTTCTTGCCGACGCGGTCGAATACTATGTTTATTGTTGACTGTGGACAATAAGATTTAAAGTAATATACATTGAATAGGTGCGTAACAGTCGTTACGGGTAGTCAGAAGCCCGAAAGTCTGACAACCAGTCTTACCAAGGGGTATCGTATTACCCAGTAACTGCATTGTGGAGGCAGTCGCTCCATGTAAAATACTGGTATTCAGCTGCATCCGGTTAGACTGGAAGCCGACCCCAACATAGTTGGGAAAAGGCTAGGCAGATGATGATGACATTGAATAGGTGCGCCAAATTAAAACATCTAATTCAACGTGTTATAAAGAAAATTTAGAGCATGTTATTAACGAAATCTGACGATTTGGCAACGTCATCGCGCGCTATTTTTTTTTTTTTTGTAGGATCTGTGAAAATTATGTAAATACCGCTAGTTCAACGTGTTGCCAACTTGATTCATGTTTTGAACTCTGCGATAGACTGCTTATCGGGCGCGCGCTAAAATTGATACTTTAATTTTCTAAAGTGTGTTGATAGTTTCTTTTTTTTTTTTTTTTTGTTGAAAATTGGTAATTTCATCCACTAAATCCTTATATATTTTTTTAAATTTATTATAAGCACTTTTACACATTGTGCATACCAGTCCCATTAAACCCTAACCACATCTGACTGCCAATAGCTTATACTAAAAAATATAAAAATAAAATTTTCTTCGATGCCATTAATTCAAACAGACACTTTGCTATCTTAGAATTGGGTTGACTAAGCATCACATTTAATGTGCCAACATCCAGTCTGTTTAATTCAAAGGCATTTGCAAGACATGTTCTCCCAGATTCAAATCGGACACATTCCAGCAATAAATGATATAGATCCTCACACACGCCACAATCTTCACAGTTTGGTGAGTCAGTCTTCCTCAAAAATAACAAAAAAAAAAAAAAAGAAGTACAAAATTGCATACTCACAATAAAAATCTTCCAAACACAATAAAGCGAGAAGAAGTACCCGAGGAAGTTGAAGTACTTCCCCTGGAAGGTGTGCGACCACTCGATTTTCTCTCGCATGGTGCGCGCGTCGTGGGCTTCCAGGAACAGCTGGCGGGACAACTCCTCCAGGCCTGAGATCTCTTGCCGGAGCTGGTTTATGTCTGGAAGAGGATGATTCATTGAAAGAAAGAAGAAAGGTTTTTGTTTATGTTGTCACAGAAACACGTACTATCGCCAAAACCTATATCTGACCATTTTGAAAACAAAAAAATAACTTGAGAGGCGTCAAGGGACACCCGGATGGAACGAAGTTCAAAGAGAGAGAGAGAGAGAGAGAGAGACAGAGAAACACGCGCACGCCGCACGGCTTGCTTAATTTTTTCCGTCTAGCCCCCTTTCACAACGCGCGATAAGGAACTTCGTTCCAAAAATCCCGTGCATATGATGACCACAGTTGCGTCAGTAAGTAAAACAAAAGAGGATCCTTTTTAGGTCGACTAATAATATGCGCTGCAAGCAGGAATAGTCCTTACGGTGGTCAGATATAGTTTGGCGATAGTATACGTACATATTTAAAAAATAAAAGTTCTGCTCGACGTTTATCGAGGCACAGAGAGTTGATTACATATCGAGACAGCTCCGTGACTCGGAAAGCACGTTATGCCATTGGTCCCGAATGTCATTCATTACACGGTTAGCGCAGTGGCTGAGCGATCGGACTGCTGCGCTGCGTGTCGCGGGTTCGATTCCCCCACATAACAAATATTTGTAAGTCCTACATGTATTTGTTCTGAGTCTGGGTGTTTTTCTATCTATAATATGATCAGCCATCTTGTTACCATAACACAAGCATTAGGTTGCTTAGCTTGAGACTAGATGGCGCTGTGTGAAATGTCCAGGGATATTATTATTCATAGATCTTTGATAGTCGTTACAGGAAGACAGAAGCCAAAAAGTCCTACCAAGAAATATGGTTTACCCAGTAAATTGGCTGTGTAGGTCAGATAGGCAGTCTCCCCATGTATAGTACTGGTATTCAGCTGCATCCCGAACACAGTTGGCCGACTAAGGGCCGGTTGTTTCAAACGGTTGGTTAACGTAACATACGTACGTCAAATAATAACGATTACGTACTCGTTATTATTTCGCATCTGCATTCCCGAGTTCATACAACCCGAATCTCTTCAAGGCGAGAGTGAATAGGCTTCTTCTGGGCAAGCTCGTTCCACCGTAGATCTCATCCCTGCCTCTGGGCTGGATTGAGGTCAAGAGTGAGCCCAATGTCAATATTTTTTTTTTTAAATTGACTAGGAAGGGCGTAATTTTGTAATTGTAATTTGAAACAACACTTTTCTGGCGTTGGCGCCTTTTTTGACGTATACGCGTGCGTGAAGTGGACGTGAAACAACCCGCCCTAAGGATAACAATTCTATAGAGATTTGAGGAACAGGGTGTAAAATTCACTCAACCTTCATAGAAAAGGGAGGATCCTCCGACCAGACGGGTATTGTGTCGGGCG
This sequence comes from Apamea sordens, assembly GCA_945859715.1. Taxonomy (NCBI): domain Eukaryota; kingdom Metazoa; phylum Arthropoda; class Insecta; order Lepidoptera; family Noctuidae; genus Apamea; species Apamea sordens. The sequence goes on along the minus strand of OX244009.1, from coordinate 6,640,235 downwards.
GGCTACTGCCCAATGAATCATGTCGGGCTGTTGTATATACATATGCTAATTGCGCGGTAAACTCTGCTTGCGCGATGCAGGACTTTGCGTGACGTCAGTATGTCGCGTAGTTCGCATGTGGCATTATAAATACAGCTATAGTTCGAATACTTACTCTCAGTTCCATGTCCCAAAGTATTAGTAATACTCCCAACACTGGACAAAATGTTAGTCCAGAAGCCGCCTCTATTCTTAACATTCGATTGGTCTAACATATACTGCTGTCTCGCTCCTACGCTGTTGGCTTCGGCTAGCGCTATCCTTTTCTTTTTCACTAATATCATGTCCATAGTTTGAAGGAGCTTCTTCTCAATTGATAGGACGTCTGCTTGTGTTACTGGTCTGAAATCGAAATGATTTATTTTACTTTTTTCCGCGAAGAGGTTCGCAGAGTCACACAGAAATTCCTAATAGAAGATGACATTTATTTTTTTATTAAAGTTTTATAAACGAAACTTTTTACTGTTTTCCAAACTCCACAGAAAAAAACTTGAGAGGTGTCAAGGGACACCCGGATGGAACGAAGTTCAAAGAGAGAGAGAGAGAGAGAGAGACAGACAGAGGAACACGCGCACGCCGCACGGCTTACAACTACCTATAGCAAAAAGTGTCGTTCCAACTTTTGGTCTTAATTTTTTCCGTCTAGCCCCCTTTCGCAACGCGCAATAAGGAACTTCGTTCCAAAAGAACCGTAACGATGATATTTCTTTGCATTCAAGTCCATTAACATCTATCTATACTAATATAATAAAACTAAAGAGTTTGTTTTTTATTGGAACGCAATAATCTCTGGAGCTGCCGGTCGGAACTGAAAAAATATTTTTGCATTTGATAGCTCAGTGCTTGAAAAAAGTTATTTAACATCATGCCCAACAGCCCTTTGGAGCCGAGCAAAAAAAAAACAGTAGGAGCGCTAAACGAAAATAAAGCAATAGCGCGAGCGGGCGATGCGACGCGATGCGTCGGAGGACAAGGGCGGCCGCCCGACCAGAACCGAGCATTACCAAGAAGAAATCAAATCAATTTATTTGCGATAAGTGTTGGTAAGTACAATCGGTCTTAACATTTATTATTTATTATTATATTATTGTTGCGCGCCACCATTAATGCCTGATAAGTGGTGACATTAGTTACCACTAGAGCCATCTGGTTTCGAGTGGCGGAACTGATAAGAGTCGCTGGCGCCATCTATTGTGGTGTAGAGATTTCGATGCTGGAAGTTACTAGAACTGTCGACATCAGCGGGGTAATTCTCGTAATTTTAAGAACGTTCACAGTCTGATCTCAGTCTCAATCTGTCAAAAATACGTCTAATTTCCCTACATTTTGAAAAGTTTTTGACATTTGCTTGTCGCCGAGATGAGACTGCGACTAGATTTTGAACGTTTTATATTACGGGAATACGGGCCCAGAAGGCGAATTCTCGTAATTTAAAACGTTCAAAATCAAACAAACATTTTTGATATAATCTCCTCCAAAAACAATATTTCATGATGAGCATGCTATTGGCATGAATCTTAAAGCAAATCAGAAATCATTCTAATGAGAAATAATGTCCTATCTACAGGTGTTGTAATAACTCATTGGACTAATTTCTAGTGTGGGCAGACGAATAATAAGTCAAATTGTCAGATGTATTATTGAAACTGGAATTTTGCCAACATGATTTATGAGGAATGCAACGATGTGCTTGTATTATGTTTCGCAAAGTGTATAATTGTGATTTATATTGCAAACTGCTTTTAATTTGCAGCATAACATTATTTGAGTATTTAAAAACTAGCGGACCCGACAGACGTTGTCCTGTCCCTATAAATACGAAAAATCCATAGAAAAACTACTTTAAATTTTTACAAACATATTTTTCACCTTATTAGGATTTTTACAAACATATTTTTTTATACCCACATCTGTCCAGCCTTTCTCAAGTGACGCAAACAATATATATATATTTTTTTTTTTATATAGGTACTAGCTGATCCCACATCGGGTCCTGAGTTTTCTTTCGATAAAAAACTAATTCGGACTATTACGAAAATTTTCCAATAAAAAGTAACCAAATCAGTCTATCCGTTCTCAAGTGATGCGCTTACCAACGAACAGCATTAATTTTATTTACTTACATAAATAAATAGATTAGAATTTAATATGATGAAGTCAGAACTATTCCTTTTTCTTTGTTTTAACCTGAAAGACGTAGTTCAACTATGTAATGTAAGATAAATTTTTTAAAACTAATAATTCATATTATACCTTATAAATATGGCCATCGAAGTGTATGGGTAGCTGACTGCACCAAACCCAGATAATAATGCCATCACAGTAACTCCAATCACTCCTATACGAGACACACCTTGTTCTATTGAAAATATACCCTGAAATATGAAAATGAGGTGTTAAAACGTACAGAACTAATGCATTAATTGAAATACGGAATTTATTTATTTTTATATTTTTTGTTACGTAGGTAATACAAGCTGGTGTCCGCAACTCCACGTCAATGAGCGTATTTTGCGTACGGGTGTAAATATGGATTATTCGGACCCCAGCTCCTCCGGGAAGGCCAGCAACAGCTTGGTGCTACTGACAATCTCACGGAGGAGGGTACCACTGGACAGTTTAGAAGCACAATGAGCTGCTGTCTTGTCGTCCTCCATGCAGGCCCTGCACAGCGGACTGTCTGTGGCTCACTGGCTCCTAGATATTAGGAAAAGGGCAATGGCGTCCTGTCAAATTAGTCAGCGCCTGACGTAAATTGACGTATTTTTAGTAGCCATGTTTTTAATCACGTCTAAACTGTCTATGGAGTATCTTAATTTGACAGGACGAAACTAATATTCATCTTCTGTCCTTTTCTTAATGAAATAGAAAGAAAAAGATACACTGAACTTAAATTTAGTTTAGTTTGTGAATAAGGGAATCGGCGCCTTTTGCCATGCTAAAACGAGACAACTATAATCTTATCTGTAATGAGGTGATTTAACTATCACTCACCTGTTTTGGACTTAAAATAGGAAATGGATCTCCAATCTTCCAGAAGAAATATAAGTAAATGAACCATACAAACATAGTCAATGGCCTTATCATATTCTGTGACACTGAAACAAAAAGAGATTTATGCAATCAAAATCAAAAGTCTCTTCAAATTAGGCTGAGAGTCAGCTCTTTATAAACGTCAAAATCACATAAGACAGTTCTCCAAAACGCCCACACTTCACCACTACCTAGTGTTTAAATATTGCTGCAAAATTCAAACAGTATAGCGAGATAATAGTTTTTATTGCCTACCTACATAGAATATTATTTTAATGAAAGCCGTGCCTAACGGGATTTCCCATCAGCTAAAATGAAAACATTCTTATCGCCAAAATGAAACAAAGATCTCCGATTTAAACCCTTGAGGGGGCGCATATTCAAACATCATTCCTTATACATTTTCGCTATATATCCTTTTATAGCGAAAATGTATAATGAAAATGTATAAGCGTTCCTACGCTTGTGCTTAAAATTCATGCTTCTAGTGACCCAGTGGTTTGGGCTGTGAGTTACCTGTCAATGAATAAATTTACGATTTTAGTTTTTTTTTTTTTGTGCTTTTTTTGTTTTTTTTTTTAATTTCAATTCAAACAATAAGCCTCAATGACAATAATTATACTAGCTAACATTAAAATATATAGAAGTATATAATAAAAAATACAAGAAAAAGGGAGGAGCTCATTGGGTACAATAAAATGTTTCCACATCAGTCAATGGGATTTTTATTAAGTAATATTTCCAAAATTGCCAGGTTGTTTAACCTTGCCAGGTTTGTTGTTTTGCTTGAAGAGGTACTTCTGAGTTTAGGATATGTTACGTGTTTAAGGGCTCTACTGAAAACCTCATCAATCTATAAAGTTTCTATATACATGCAGAATTTATTTCAAGGTTTAAGAATATTTTTTTCACAATTTAAATTCATACTCACCAAACCTAATATTGCTGATGCAGAAGTAAGCAATATAGAACGGTATCAAAGCTATGACCATGAACAGCAGCGAATAGAGACCCATGTTCCAGTGGAAGTATCGGGAGCTGGAAGAAAAGCAAAACAATATATATTACAATAAAAAAATATTTCAAATATACCGGAAGACTTACATAGACAGAAACAATACGGGAGGAATCACAACACAAACACACCCCCACAGAACACACTGACACACACACACACACACAACACACACGGAACACTTTGACAGATGGGTGGGACAATACATAGTAACAAAACAAAAATAAATTAAGAAATAACACGGCCTTTATCGGATGTGTGTGCAGGGAGCATACACCCTCGCCCGCGCTCGATCGCTGACCGATAGTGGACGAAGGATCGCGAGTGCGTACGCCACGATCGCGACCCGCTCATAATTAATACTGTGGATTGTTTTTATATTTACCCATTTTTTTAATGTTTGTATGCTGTGTTTTACAATATACTTTTACTGTTAAACGTGCGTTCTATTCATTTAAATAGACCCAACACACACCCTGAGATCACTTTCCTACAGAAATACATATTATATTCCTATACCGATTAGGGGTACTGTGGGCTATATCTGTTTTTGACGGCTATGGGTTACAAGCGTGCTCTCTTATGTGGCTGTTATAGCCTTTTTTTTGCAGTTAAAGTATGTGTATGTCTGTATATATGCAATGTGAAATATAATTGAAGTAGACACCACTCAAATTATACGCATGAATAAAATAATTTGATAATCCATAGAATCATGATTTAACCAAAATATTTTTTTACAACATATTATTTCTAGAATTTTGCATATTTTTTATTTGAAAGCATTTTTATATTTCTGTATTAACTTACAAGTCAAAGCTTGTATATGCACTATTGCCAGAATCTATATCTGACCACCGTAAGGACTAGTCCTGCTTGCAGCGCATATTATTAGTAGCCGGCCTAAAAAGGATTCTGCAGCTGTGGTCATCATGTGCACATGATTTTGTTTTCAAAATGGTCAGATATGGGTTTTGGCGATAGTACGTCATTTTGTAGGTCATTATAAATTGATTCATAGTAACTTACCTAGAATCCAAATAGTCAATGATTTCAAATATGATGAGTTCAAACATGGTGCAGCTGAGAGCGAAGGTCACGGAGAAGATGAGCTGCACCAGCAAGTGGTGGACCTCATAGTCACGGAACAGTTGCTTCACGAAGAATATCCAGCCACCAACGAAGAAGACAATCTGGAATGTTTATATAAATTATTTATTATACGTGTGGATATGGATATCTATTTTTAATTTTTCTCACTGGATACCTGAAGGAGGACATAAGATCGTCACTCACTGGACACCTGAAGGATGACATCGCCTTCGAGGTAGACCAAGGCGAGGGTAGTGTGATCGCACAAGACAGGGGGAGGTTTGGAAGAAAAAGGGGAGGCCTTTGCCCAACAGTGGGACACAAAAAAAGGTTACAAAAAAAATAAAAATTATGGACAGTGCACTCAGAATACATTGATTTGCAACCTGTTACCATGAATTCAGTACATGAATCCAGACCCCCAGAGTTGACATTTTTTGGTGGTAATTTCAAAAAAATCCTTTTCCATACATTTTGACGCGGTATTGTTCTTATACAGAAAACAGCAGATTTTTTCTAAATAACCTGTAGCTGCAATACGTAAACATACATCCGTTCGCCGCTGCTGTGCGCGGAATAATTTCAGCGACCTGCGCGCCACCGCATGGATTTCTGTAGGAACTATATTTCATATGGAATATTCCAACTGTGTTCCTATTGGTTGAATTAATTTTGTAAGTTGGGCACTACTTGTGCACCTAAGTTTAGTATAAGACATGTACATATTTTGTAAAGCATACTTCCTCGTTTACTTTTAAATTATGCCTTCGTCGTACATCTGGAGTATTATTGCCTCACACTACCTAAGCGCAGTTCGCCGAAACTATTCCGCACACAGCGGCGGCGAACGGCGAATGTATCGCAGCTACAAACCCAAGAAAATTTTTAACTCAGGGTTGGGTCCAAAATCATGTACTGAATGAATCCATGGTATTACAGGTTGCGCATCTAAGTCCCTGCCACCTAGTATAGAGAATCTATATTTTAACCAAATAAAAAGATGAAGTAAACAATTGTTCCAAAACAATTCAAGGTCTTTTTGTAAGAACTGGCAAGAGGTATTTTTTTTGTCATAGAATGGAACATAGCGAGAATTCCGATAGTTCCATGAAAAGGCCGATTACATTAATAATATTCAACAACAGTAATATTTCATAAACTTCATTCGAATTGGGTGATGTTTTGATAAGAATCAAATAGGAATTGAAGTGTTACGATAATTAATGGAAAACTACCATGTTTTAACAAAATATATTGAAGCAGTTATGTTAATAAACTTGTTTTTATCTGTTACTAACGAAATGTTTAGTTTTATCATGAAAATATTTGAAAATTTTCAATACATAACCTACGACTTTGTTTACATTCAACTTACTTGCGATATTAAAATTATCAACGTGTCCTCTAAGAACGTCATATTGAATTCTTTTCGCCGCTTATCCTCCTGTTTCAATACAAAGTATTTGTTTACAACATTTCACAATTTACTGAAAATAAATTGAAAAAAGGAACTGAACAAGTTCAACGTATAATGACATGACACTGACAGGCTGTCAGTGTCATGTCATTCGCGCGGGAATAAATCGCGTTCAATTTGCATCAAATCACAGATTTTTTTTCCGCGCGAATTTTATAACGTCAGTGCGGCTAGTCCTATAGTATTGAACGTGTGAAAATAACTGGCTTGCTTTCTATAAGAGGGAGAGAGAGAGCTAGACAGACAGAGAAACACGCGCACGCCGCACGGCTTACAACTATAGCAAAAAGTGTCGTTACAACTTTTGGTCTTAATTTTTTCCGTCTAGCTCTAGCCCCCTTTCGCAACGCGCGATAAGGAACTTCGTTCCAAAATTATTATTATATTAGGTATTATTATTACACAAGTCCATAGTTTCGTCCATATAATTAACATAGGTATTAAAAAAAATACAATCTATGGACGAAACTACAAAAGCGGTTAAAATATGATAATACAACGTCTTGCTTGTATTTCGAAATATGGCGTAGGTACCCATATTTCGTTTAGGATTAAACAACTCGACCCGGACAATTCAACCCGACTATTCAACCTCGACAGCTCGACCCTGACTAATCGCGTCTGTCTATTTAAGTCACTAGGTATAGTTTTTGGGATATTTTCGGTTACAACCGCAGAATCAAATTGGTTGAACACATAGTTTTTACGAAAAATTTCGTTCGTATAGACGCCAGCACATCAAGCTACTACAATCTGTCAGATTTCTTTAATAGATTTTCGACTTTATTGCTAAAGTATTAGGTTCAAGGTTGATTGGGAAAATCTGACAGTTTCGGGTAGGTTGACCTGCTGGCGTCCGTACATACGTTCATTTCATCATAGACCTTAACATTCACTTTTGAGGACAAGAGTGGGTCGAGTTGCCTCGGGGTCGAGTCGTCGCGATACCTTCGTTTACATCCCATGTGATAGGGTCCTGTTGCCATTAAGTAAGCGAGCATTAATCCAGCCTCTATTTAGAATTTTTAAATATAAAAATAACGCTAGTGCGTTTGACCAGTGTGTGAACGAACCAAGATGGCAACATTGCCAACAATATTGTAAAATTATAATCTAAGGCCACTTTCACACGTCCCCTCTTTGAGGAGTGGTTAGAGAGGCACCACGGCGCCCTCACCTTCTGCCTGACGCAGGTCCTCACCGGACACGGTTGTTTCGGGAAGTTCCTGTTCAGGATAAGGCGGGAGGAAACGCCAGGGTGTCACCACTGTGTGGATCACCGGAGGACACGGTGGAGCATACGGTTGAGGTCTGCCCGGCCCTGGTCCAGGCCATGATACGGAGCGAAAGTGCATGGGAGGTCGTTACCTCCTTCTACGAAGCAGTAATGCTCGCAAAGGAGGAGGCGGAGCGCGTGAAGGAAAGGCAATCTCTGCGCCCTCACGCCCCTAGTCGCCGCAGGAGACGCCCTGGACAGGAGTCAACAGCCGACTCCCGGCCACCGTAGGCGCGGGCTTACGGGCGGCGAGCAATAGGCAGCTCGCCGCCCGGTAAGGCCACTGTCACATTAGGACCTTAGCAGCGCGATACTACCGACAGAAGCAGATGCCTTCACATTATAAGAACAGCCGCGCGGCTGCTGTAAGTTTGTTACGCAATACACCCGCAGGTAAGTAAGTACACTCTTAAATGATACATCATAAAAAAATAAATCCCGCCGCCGCACTCGGTCTGTTAGGGACTAATCGCACTTATTCAGCTCTGTTCAGCTTTTGTCCATAGAAAACAACTACCTATTTTGTATGGAATGCGTACGCGGCCGAAAAGCGTTGTTTTCTATGAACAAAAGCTGAATAAGTGTGATTAGGTCCCTTACGCGTTCGGCGTTGCACCTGCAGCCCGCTCGCTTGTCATTCGCTCAATCTTATAGTACTCTTTGCATTCGCTTCTAGAGGTACGCTAGGTATGTACACACGGCTACATACCAAGCTATGCAAAACCAGTATAGGCTGACCGTTCACTGTGTGAAAATATCATACAAAGTGAGGCCAAGACAAACTGGTTGTGTATAGATTGACGTGTAGCCGTGTGTACATGTACAGCGGCTCGAGTCGTCGCCGGCGACGTCAAATTCTCACGTCCACATCTGTCAAAATCTGTAGACCATGGACGTGAGATTTTGAAATCGCCAGAGTCGCCGGCGACAAAAGTTTCTGCGTGCTAGCAAGCCTAGCACATTAAGCATGTTTAATTTCTCCACTAGGTTATACTAATAAAGGGGGGAGGAATGAGGAAACAGTTGAGTTAACACACATTTTATTTATAAAAAATTACCACTGAACGTGTAATATGTGGATATAACGTAGTTAGTTACGCACTGATATATCTAGATTATAAGCTATTATTAACCATGTATAGTGTGTAATTGTTGGTTTTCCATAATAAATAAAATTAAAAAAAATAAACATTTAATTCATAACAGGGACATGGGACAGTTAGTCAAATTAACACTAAAAAAACTCAATTCATAATAGGAAGATGAGCAAAACATTTGAATATTTTTATTTATCTAGCGACACATACTGATTGTTAATAATAAAAAAAATAGGCTTACTGCCATTTTAAGTCAAGCGCGATCTTTTACAAAAGATGATACTTAGTTGAAATAAAATGTCGTACTGTAAATAAATATAATAAAGCTTATATGCTATTATATAAGTACGCAACATTGAATTGAACCATAAGCAAAGTGAATGTTGATACATATGACCTCACCCTTTCTTCCGATAAGGGGTAGGCAGAAACTACAGAACACCACTTGCTAAGATCCTTACATATTCCTTTTGCCTCAGTTAAGATGCTCCCACACAGCAGTTATACAGGGCGTCCCACAGCCTTGCCACATGGAGGGAAAGTACCTTGAATATTGTAGATAGAACATATTACTGAAAGAAGACATTATGTTAATTTAAAAAACAATTTAAACTGCATTCATAGATTTTTAAATAATTACATGGTTGAACCGGGAATCGAACCCGCTACACAAGAAAAAAAATTACCCTGTAGCTTTATCATACCGATCGAAAGGCTTTATCATAAGGATTATTTTTTGCTAAATAACATAGTGTCAGAAATAAAAGGAAGACCATGAATTTTAACATTTTTAATACAAAAAGTATGCTTCCATTAAATCAAAATTATTTTGATATGCCATGGTTATGTAAAAAAATCACATTTTATCATGCACTTAAATTAAAATGGGGAAATGATGCGTACTTCTCAAGTAAGTACATTTATTAGTAATAGGTACTTATGATAATGTCAGTTGTGTCCTTACGACAATGTCAGCTATTCATTTTTCTGAACAAAATTTCACATCAAATGTTAAAGTTCATGGTCTTCCTTTTATTTTTGACACTATGTTATTTGTCAAAAAATAATCCTTATGATAACGCCTTTCGATCGGTATGATAAAGGAACAGGGTAACATTTTTCTCGTGTAGCGGCTTCGATTCCCGGTTCAACCATGTAATTATTTAAAAATCTATGAATGCAGGTTAAATTGTTTTTTAAATTAACATAATGTCTTCTTTCAGTAAAATGTTCCATCTACAATATTCAAGTTACTTTCCCTCCATGTGGCATATCCGTGGGAAGCCCTGTATAACGTTATAGAATGTTGCATAACATTTGTTGTCTAACTTTTTTTAACAAATTGTAACAAAAGTTATAAATTGTTAGTGATGTTATACAACTTCATGTAACAAAATGTTCTCTGTTCTCTCGCTTTCAGAGTTTGACGCATCCGAGCAAGAGCGCCTTTTCATTTGTTTTTTCTTTTCAAATAAAAAATACAAGCCAAACCAATAAGCACTTCCTCCATTTAGAGCCACTACCAGCTTCCTCGAAAGGCAGACCCAAACTGATAGTTACAGAATATTATACGATGTTATACAACGAGTTGAACCAGTGTTCAAGCATTTATAACATAACATTCTTAACATGTTGTAGCAAAATGTTACACAATGTTATAAAATGGTATTATGCTACACAATGTTTTATAACGTTATATAACTGCTGTGTGGGAGCACCTTTAAGTTCATACGTCTGGTCATATATGCATGTGGAATTCAATGTAGTTTGAAACCACACAGGCTTTCTATCTAAAACTAAACACCTAATATTTTTATATAGTCATCAGCATCGTCAGACACTTCTAAATACACTTTTACATCTTCCAAAGACTGCTGTGTATCGTCATCCATATAGACCTGTCCCGTAAACTGATTTAAATCAACATTGCTTGAATCAATCATTTTCTGAAAACTAGGAATAGTATCTTCATCAACTTTACTTATTTGCCAAAGATCTTTTGGTTTATTTTCAGAAACTGACAACGTGACACTTTTACTTTTGTCTTCATTATTCGGTATCATCACAGTTTTTACATTGTTGTAAGTTAAATTGTCTTTGTTCTCCGATTTTGTATGAGCCTTTTTATGCTTTATTAGGAAAGTTTTTGAGTTGAATTTGCTATGACATATGTCACATTCTAGTGTGGCTCCTATGTGATGACGTTTCACATGATCTGTTCTACGGGAAGCAGAAAGGAATCTGCACTCGCAATGTGGACACTTGTAAGGTTTCTCACCAGTATGGGTTCTGGTGTGATATAAGAGGGACTCTCTAGTGACAAATTTTCCTCCACATATTGAACAAGGGAAGTTTCTCTCTTTTGTGTGTTTTACAGAGTGCGCTTTCAATCGACTTTGTGCCCAAAATTTCTTCCCGCACCATTCACAGACATGAGACTTATAATTTCCATGTTCATGCTGAATATGAACTCTTAAAGATACTTTCTGTGTATATTTCTTGTTGCAATAATCACAAGTGAACGTAGCCTCTGCTGGATTAGCTCTTGATTCCTTCCCACAAACATTCAGATCAATATGCTTTTTGAATGTAGCTTTATTTTTGTACACTCTGCCGCAGTCTTGGCAAACCAACCTCAAGTGATGGCCCAACTCATGCATTTTTAGAGTATGCTTATTATTGAAGGTTTTCCCACATTCGCTGCAGACTATTGTGCAATGGCTGTCTGATTTATGAGCTTCCAGAAATGTTGCAGAGCCATAACTTCTAGGACATTCGGAACATTTAAAGACCTTAGGAGCATGTACTCTTATGAAATGATTCCTCAAATTCCAAATAGTTGGGTATTCTTTGTAACATTCTCTACATCTTATTGAATCACAATTGTTCTTATCAAACAACATTTCACTGGTCGGAATGTCAGTCGTATTTCTATTTTTCCTGTGTTTCAGTTTAGCATTTCCATTATGTTCTTCTTTTTTTATGATCATATCTTCAACCTTAATTTTATTAGTATTATCTAGTGTACGGAATCTACGCAAAGCAGCTCGTGGGGTGTTGACATTCTTCTTTGTATCATAGAATTGTTTGCTCGTCAAGTCTTGAAGATTGAGTGAGACATATAGAGATTTGCAGTCATATAGTTCATTAGTAGCATATTCAAAATTGTTTGCGACTCCATCAAGGACACCAGTAAGATTCTCAGCGTTCTTCAGGCATGTATGTTTGAACCTGTAGGAACTTATGGCTGATTTTGTGCACTGATCACATAGTGCATTGAATGTACTTATGTAGGAACACATCTGGAATAAGTAATTGCATGTTTTTAGGGTACATTTTGTAACAATAATAATTTCTTTGGTAGTTTTTTCACGATTATAAAATACTTATGTATGCAACCACAATTATTGTCTATGCAACTCCTACACAGAAAAAGTGAAGAGATGCTCTTTTTATAACATGTCATTTGAGAAAAATATGAATGCTTGTAAAATGTTATGGTGATACAACTAAACAAGTTACTCTATTATTCATTACCCTATTGTCTACCCCAACATAAGGTTATGAGCCCAGCACACTTCATCATCTGCCTAGCCTTTTCCCAACTAAGTTGCTGCAGCTTCTAGTCTAACCGGCACACTTCCACTGCGGAATTCATTGTGGAAAAATATAACACATCATTTATTACCAGGGTTAAGCTAGAGACAAACGTGTTTTCCGCAGGTCTGACAGAACAATAGAACATGCCTTTGCTAAACTTAGCATTGTTTAGAAAGGTTGTCACTATGGAAGTAATACAAAACTGCTACCTTACCTCTTGATCAAAAACAAAGTTCAACACTTCTGAAATGACTGTATCGTATTCGTAACTATGTATATTAACTACAACTTCGTCATTTAATCGAATCGGTTCCTCTTCTAATGAAGATAAACATAAACAACAAAAATCTTTCTTCCTATTTATAATGCTGTTCAAAGCGTTATTTATTGGCGACATTTTGTGAAAACAGTTTCAGTTTTTAGTAGTTACTGTAGTTGTAGATATAACGCATGAAAAGCAGTCGGAAAAGATAATAATGAATAAATTTGAAAAATAAATTCAACTAACATCGAGTTGACTAAAATTACGAAACGTCAACCAACTGTCAGTGTCAACTGTCAATTCAATCTTCAATGTTTTGTAGTGATGGGATGGGCTTTGGCTTAGTTCCGCTTTGCCTCATACTTTTATGACGTTTAACATTGTAGTTAGACTTGATTGAAATTGATTTAAAAAAATATTACGATTACCCGCACTGTACGGGCGTAGATTGATACTTAGAAGTGCCACAACTACATGAAATCATTTCATTTATTTTGTTGGATGCGGAAGGTGCAGTGTGAGAAGAAAAGTGCCTGAAAGGTACCTGGCCGAAAATCACGTCATGCTCCCCAGACACCCCATCATCTATTTTGCTGTTTATAAATTCATACATCAATTGTAAATTTTACGTAGACACTTACTTATTAGGCAAACAAGTGGTTGATAAAAATTGTACTCTTATTTTTACCACGGGATGTGTTACATATGGCTACTGAAACCTTCATTTTAAATCTCGATTACCATTTTGCTGTTTATAAATTCATATAACAATTGTACGTAATGTGTACTGAATTAGTACATACTTAAAAAAATAAGTACCTTAACTGGTTAACAGGTAGGTACATGCAACTGAATTATGGCTTGCTGTAGAGCATCGCCCCAGCAACCCCAAGTAATATTTAAATAAATTTTACGTAGACACTTATTTATTAGGCAAACAAGTGGTTGATAAAAATTGTACTCTTATTTTTACCACTGGATGTGCTAGATATAGCTACTTAAAACCTTTGTTTTAAATCTCGATTATAAGCGCCTTAGAAAAATAAATAGCAAAGTCTATTTCAAGTGTATTACATCTATCATATTTCTCTCTTCCCTCCCAACATAAAATCGGTAGGTGTTGTGTAGTACTTAAATAAATTATAGACACTATGTGATTACGGGCTGATTTTTCCAACGAGGAAAAATTTTGAAATTTTGACAGTGCTTTTAAACAAAATCTGTCAGACGTAAATTTTATGTCACGAATAACTGTCCATTGAAGAATCAGCCCTAACCAAAACTATTGTTAGAGATAATAATATTTTCCTGTAGCTGTTATCACGGATATTATTTTATTTTTACGAAGGAATTACAAATACTTACTGCAGTATAATATAAAATTATAGTGATTCGTTAATTTATAATTTTCTAAAATCGTAACCTACCCTCAATTACGACATGGTTGGCGCAGTGGCTGAGCGATCGACTGCTGCGCTATGTGTCACGGGTTCGATTCCCGCACGGAACAAATATTTGTATTACCTACAGGTAGCTGTTCCGGGTCTGGCTGTTTCTGCATGTCAGTTTAAATATTTGTAAACGCACCCGCGATACAGGAGAAATTCTTAGTGTGGGGCAACGTTTAAAAAAAAAATTCTATAACTTAATTTCTTTAGTTACTTTATGTGAAAATTTAATTTGATTGCCAATGCAAATGTTATTTTGATTGACCATTAAGACTTAATTTAAATAGCTATTGAAATACACAGTTTATATTCAATTTGTTTATTTTTTTGTTTAAAATATAATTGACAATGTGCTCCAAGTTGGTACCCATCTAATTCATAAAACAGCATCGAAATCGGTCCAATATTTTTCGACAAAACCCACACAGTCAAACAGATATTGCTTAGGCGCTATAATCGAGATTTAAAACAAAGGTTTTAAGTAGCTATAGCTAGCATATCCAGTGGTAAAAATAAGAGTACAATTTTTATCAACCACTTGTTTACCTAATAAGTACGTGTCTACGTAAAATTTACTCAAATATTACTTGGGGTTGCTGGGGAGATACTCTACAGCAAGCCATAATTCAGTTGCATGTACCTGTTAACCAGTTAAGGTACTTATTTTTTTAAGTATGTACTAATTCGGTACATATTGCGTACAATTGATGTATGAATTTATAAACAGCAAAATAGATGATGGGGTGTCTGGGGAGCATGACGTCGAAAATCAGGCCAACTCCTCTGGTGACTTGAAAAGGCAACCAATCGCTTATGTTATAAAACCAATCGTCTCGAAATTATTATTACCAATTAGTCTGACTTTATTAACTGCAGCTGCCACGCCTGCCACTCCAGCACACCTGGACCACTGTGCTAGCTGTTGCGTCTCACTCTCACACCAATAGGCCCACCTCGGCCTACCCAGGTTCCATGGCAATGAGGTCCTTTAATTCAAATTGAATAGAATACTAAATTCAATAATATCGAAATATTTAGTCGAGTATAATATATTCATGCTGTGGAATAATTCAGAAAACAGATCAAAAAGTTACTAACAGTTCAGTTATGTCACGAATGTCACTCACGATACGTCACGTCATTCGCATACTTTGATACATTCTATTCAATTTGAATAAAATTATATGAAATCATTTAGAAAAGTATGTAAATCGTGCCCTGTGTTGTGATAATTGTGCATTTTTAACTCTACAAAGTTAATTTACTCGAGGTAAGTCATCCTATTTCAAGTTTCTCCAAAAATATATTTTTGTCCAAAAATTGACTGAAACGATTAGATTCTCTTTGATTTATTACAAAAACTGGACATCAATAGTTACCAAAATGAATTTGGTTTCATATTATCGTGTTTCACGGCTCGTTTCTCACGTGAAATGTGGTCGTAAAAAGTATTGATTTCGTGTGTGAATTTGTTATTTTTTCGACCGGTAAGCCCGAATACTGTAATGTTTTGACAGGAACTTGTATATAAATAGTCTATCCATTATGTATTTATAGTATAGAGCTCTCCGATTCACTCAGCTGGTACCTTGATCATGGATTCGAAATTCAAGTCTAAATGGCCTAGCTGGAATGGAAGTATCAAACAAATCTAAACTTTATAGTGATCTGATAAAGCTTATAATTCCAGGAAGCGTCATGGGTACTTAGGGTCATAATGGAGCGATTTTATCAGACTATATAATTACATAATTGCATTTAAAATAGTTGGGGTTGCCTGCAATCATTGCACGCAGGTACTGCATTAAATATGACCTTTTTTTGCTAAACAACAGATAGGGTGTTAGGTAAACGAAATCTATCATTATTTATAGTTTACTATTCTATTTTTTTTTTAAGTAATCCTACTCTGTCCCACTGCTGAGCAAAGGCGTCCCCCTAAATCCTTGCAGCAATCCTTTTGTCAAGCCATTTCGATCCAACCCTTGTGGTACGATATGTGACATAACATATGATAACTCGATTAAGTAAGTCCACCATTACTAAACAGATGTGAATCTTATTAGTTTTATAGGACAGTAGTTAATGGGTCACTGGTCAGACCACTTTATATAATGTCTAGACTTATTTATAATGAGGTTTATATTTGTGATGGCCAGTGATGAGTATTTTAGCATAAATATTTTGTTGCTATACAAAAACTTCACTCATATTTAAGTATAGTTTTTTTTTGTTATTTTTCATATAAGATTCCTTCCCAGATTGGTTTGGTAGAATAACTGGGTAAAACAACTATCACATAAAATATAATGATGTAGGTACCTATCTCTTTTAATGTTTCTTGATTAGCAACTGTAGTTTTAATATTTTTGATGGGATTGCCATATGCATTGCAGTCATAACAGTCCCTAATTTTATTATATAAATACTTAATAATAAAAATTGATTTTGTGGATAGAACAGTACTGTTGAAGAAGCTGGAAAGGTATGGAGTTAGGGGCAATGCTTTGAACCTTTTGAAATCGTACTTGTCCGACAGAAAACAAGTTACTAAAGTGGGTAAGGTGTGCATCACGTCAAAAACCGAGCGTACGTATATATCGAGTCAAAGAGCTAATAACTACGGTGTACCCCAAGGAAGTATTGTAGGATCTTTATTATTTATTATTTACATTAATGACATGCCCAGAGAAACACATCATCCGATGGTTTTGTTTGCTGATGATAGCACGGTCGTTTTCAGTGGTAAGGATGATGCGACTACACTTGAGGGAGAGATAAACCACTGTCTCCAAGTATTAGTAGAATGGATGAGCGCGAATAATTTAAAAATTAATATTGACAAAACTAAAATAATGACTTTTGAACAAAGGACAAATCATAAAAAACCTGACATAAAATATGGAAACAAGACAATTTCAGAAACGACAACTACAACATTTTTAGGGCTTGAACTGGATAGAGACATGTCGTGGAAAACTCATACTGACAGTGTATGTAAACGCCTGAGTCAACATTCATATGCTTTACGTAATCTTGCAAAGGAGGTAAATCAAAAGGTTTTAGTTATGGCGTATAATGCATATGTTACGTCTGCATTACGATACGGGATCATATATTGGGGTAACTCCACCAACATGGAGACAGTATTTAGAGCGCAAAAGAGGTGTGTTAGGGCGATATGCGGTATTCAAAGCACGGAAAGTTGCAAACCGTTCTTTGTGAATTTCCGTATTTTAACAGTACCCTGCCTATACATATGTGAGGTGGCTGTATTTGTCAAAACAAACTTCCACCTATTTGAAAAACTGCACAGTTTGCGACATAGAAATAAAATAAGCAGCAGGCAACACAAAAAAGCAGTATTCCAAAAAAACTTCTTAGGAATGGCACCACATATTTATAATAAATTACCTAATACTTTGTTATGTATAACAGATATAAATGTATTTAAGAAGCAACTCAATAATCTACTGATAAATAAGACATACTACACAATTAATGAATACCTGTCAGATAGAAATGTGTGTGTATAATAATAATACATAATATAATTATGGTGAAGACTAGGGTCCGATTTATTTTATTTGTATTATGTGTTGACTGTATTAGACATTACTTAATTATTAAAACATTATTACTCTGAAATTACCTACTTATTCATTTGAATTTATGAAATTACTTAATTATTTATTTATATTTATGACATTGTATACTTATTGATTTCAAGTTATGACATTGCTTATGGTATTATTTTGAATTAATGAAATTGTATAACGTATTAATCTGAATTTATGACATAGTATAATTTTAATGATAATTTTGCATGCCTGAATTGGTGCAACACAGTGGACTGCGCATTCACTTCACATCTAGAAATGTATATTATGTACTGTGTTGAGCAATAAACAATTGAATTTGAATTTGAATTTGAAAAAAACGGGTTGCACTCCGTGAGTGCCGGCAGAAGTGAAAACTTGAATCACTCCACGCTCACTTCACATAAGTTTTCACGGTGAGATGGTTACAGAATCGCACTGCAGGTCACGTGTCCTGACGCGAGTTTAACATTTTTTACCCATCACAAAAATGTGCACAACGCCGCTAAAGATGTTTTCACTAAAAAAAAATATATTTTTGATTTATTTAAAAATTTCAAGATAGAATTGTGTGGAAAAGGGAGAGGGTGGCCTTTGCCCTGAAGTGGGACAATACAGGCTAGTTAGATACTTATTTAAAAAAATTCATGACTTACCACCGAAATAAATACACTCCCAGATTTGTATATCGAGCCACCATGACCAAGATGCATAATAACATGTAAAAATGGGGGTCAATCAATCAAAATGATATTTTGAGTAATAAAAAAATGTTTTATTGCAGTTTTAAAGACGACATACTGGCCATCATTTTGGTGTCATCATTGTTTGAATCCACTCTTGTATCAAAAAAGTTTCAGACCTATACACAAAAAAAAGCAAGTGACTCGATCTGGAGTCTGGAAGAGTATTAGCTGAAATAAAAGGACTGAATTAGCAAATAATTTGCTATTATTTTAAGCTAAAAATTCCATTAGATTCATATTATCATATTAGTTACAACACACCTAACACTTATTAATTTGTTGATAAATTAAACATGTGTGATAGGAAGCCATAAATTATAAGTTTGTTATCAAATCGAAATCGGTTGGATACGACGATATCGCAACTCACATTCTAATGTATTTTTCCAGATAAACTCAAACAATCCATTGTTTAAACCCTTATTTAAAAAGAGGACATAATTATCGCCTTATAAAACTAATATTTAACTTCTCAAAAATCGTTTAGAAAGTCGTGCATCACCGACTCACAATATATGTAGAAAATAATCACTTTATAAAATAGGAACAAAATAGCTTTCAAAGGGAAAAATTTACTATAGAGAATTTAGATAAACATATTCCAGTATCTGTCATCTTCTTTGACACGAGCAAAGCTTTCTACTTTGTCAACCATGATTTACTAATACAATAACTACGGAATTAAAGGAATAGTTATTGATTGGAATACTAGCTATTTATCCAACCATAAACAAAACATAGAAATAAGCATAATAAACGAAAATAACGAGTCCACACCATAATTTATACTTCTGCCCAAATCAGGAATACCCCAAGGAAGCATACTTGGCCCATTAATTTTCCTCATTTACATCAATGATTTACCTACAGCTGTAAAACAAAAGTGCATACTCTGCTGACGACATAATATCGGTAATTGTAATAAATCATAGTAAATCAGTAATAAGTCACGAAATAAACCTTAATCAAACAGTAAACCAAATTTAAAGTTGGCTTGAAAACAATTATCTCTGTGCAAATCTAAGTAAAACCAAATATATGAATTTTCAAAACCACAATTCAAAACAAAAAGCATTTAAAGCTACATGGAAAGCACGTAAGGACAAATTAACGAAGTTAGTGAATATACATTTCTTGGAATTATTCTAGACCAACATTGTAACTGGTAATTACATATAGAGCATGTCTGCAAGAAACTAAACCAATTTGTCTTGCTCTTAAACGTTTAGACGTACCGTGAGTGAAACAGTTACACTCACTGCTTACCACGTATGTTTACACAATAAGCATACATTGCGTTATGGGTACATGTCTATTTCTTTTTGTAAGGAATTTCAGTGCATATCAGTTTTAAACTAATTACTTTCAAACAACCCCAAGTAACACAACGAGGGCAGGAAAATTATGATGATGGCTTTTAAATTTCGTAAATATTTTGAAATAAAGTTCATTTCACAATGCCCGGGCATTGTGAAACATTGTGTGACATTGTGAAATGAACTTTATTTTTGTCGGGGCAGATTAACAAAATTATCAGGCAACACATGTTATTATCAACCAATTTGAGATAAGGATTTGATTGATCAATAGGAATATTTGCAAAGGAGGCCAGGCAACCGATACCTTACTTGTGCATACCTTAAAATGTGTTAATAATTATTAAAGCTGCTTAAGTGTTCCGTCCTACTTTACATTTACCGATTCGCGGTCTTCACTCAAGAACAGGTCTATCCCATCCAGCGCTGGGGCTCTGTCTCGCATAGTCGTAGCATTATGCTGAGCGATAGCCGTTTTGCGTGGATGTGACGCATATTTTTCTCTAACTTGTTATTTTTTGTGTTTGTGTTCTGCGTCGTGTTTACCGCAAATTAACGTATTTTCTTTAGTTATTCTTCTTTCTTTTTGCAGAAAACTTCTTAGCTTAAAACGACAGTAGGCTATCTCGCCTATAAGTTTAGTAGTATTTGACTTCTCGTATCATTTTCATATTAAAGAGATAAAACTAATTAATATTGCCGCTAACCTTTAACCTCTAGCCTTAAATCTTCCGCTCTTTATCCAAGCGTCAGCATATTTGTCATTTAATGAAAGATAAGAACTAATTGAAGAAACGTGAAGACAATTAACACATTTACTACTGATCTAAGAATATCAGACAATTAGAACATAAATATGAATTACGTAACTGCACCATAAATTTTCATGCTAATATGGCTTGACACTCGCTGAATGGTATTATTATTAAAATATGAGCCATGAGCCCCTTTAGTTATGCCACGAGCCCATGCACTGAATCACGGGATAAATGGCACCCGACCAGATTTATCCATATTTGAGGGCTATGTTGTAGCTGTCATCGTCATCTTGAATGCCTAATCTACAACCCGCAAAAGTTAACTTGAGACTTCGCTCAGATGACGTAAGCGCGCGATACTGAGGCGACAATGGCGAGAGCGGTAACAGCGAGGGGGTCGGGAGGGTCTCAAGTTAACTCCTGCGGGTTCTACTTAGGAATCGTCAGTCTCCGAAACAGAATTGGAATTGATTAGTCAGAAAATTGCAAGTGTGACGACGATTTAATTTTGATATCCCAAGTTATTAGAGAAAACAAACGACTAGTGCTCCACTTTAGCCCTGTATTGAAAGAGCTGGAAGTCATGGAGAGAGGCCTTTGCCCAGCGATGGTATGATGCAGGCTACCAGTAACAGTAGATTATTAGAAGTGGTACAAATGAGTAGGTCTGACGCCCATTCTGTTATGCTCGTACAACAGCATTTGTTTGCACTAATTAGTAACGAAAAGTTCTGGAGTGGCGACCGCGTACCGGAAGACGCTAGGGTTGGAAGGCCTCCCACAAGGTGGACCGATGACCTTGCTAAGGCCGCAGGAATCCGCTATGCGAGAAGCACAGAACCGGTGGAAGTGGCGGTGGGAGGTCGAAATCCAGCAGCGGTCGTCATTTGGCTGAAATGATGATGACAACTACGACGACACGACGACGCGACGATGATAGTAGCTGACTTTAGCGTCGTAGCGAAAAGCATATGCAGCTGGCAGTTCAAACGTACATCATTCTTCATTGTATTAGAGGTGACTAATGACCTTATCAGAGAGAATGAATAAAAATAGCCCTGTCGATGTCGGGCGATATTCTTACAGCCGGGTACGTCGGCCCCGGATATTGTGCGACAGCCGATCTAACCTTAGCATACCGGCCCATATTGATTCTGCAACGTAGAAGTGGTTAGCCTAGAAGCCGATCAATCTTTCATATAGATAATCTCACGCCTTTTTCCCTTTGGGGTAGGCAGGAACTATAGAACGCTAACTGCAACGATCCGTACATACTTCTTTTACGTTCATACGTGAGCACCCTAATTGCGTTATTGCGTATCACACTATCTGAATCATTTTGAAGGATATTGCTTAAGTATCCATTGCTTAATATGTTCGAAAATTGTGTCTGTTCAGCAATGTAAATAACGCAATGAATGTTATTGAACTGTCAAAACGAAATCCATGGCCACTGAATCACTGATAGTGTGTTACGCAACTACCCCGCTGGCCAATCTTTTAATTACAGGAAAATTCATTAATAGTTTGTGATGAATTAGGTTAAATGCATGACAGTCCAAACTTCAAAGTTTGAGGTAAAAGATGAATTTACCTTCCTGCTAGCTATTTTACCTTAAAAGGACCATCTCCTTCCTGCCTTTATCCCATGTTACTTGTGGTCGGCGCAACACGTTTTCTTCTTCCATTCTCCCCTGTCACCCGTCACGCTATCATTCACTCCCTTCTCTTTCATATCATTCCTCACACAATACATCCATCTTTTCTTCGGCCTTCCTCGCCGTCTCCATCCATCAACATGTACACACGGCTACACATCAAGCTATGCAAAACCAGTATTAGCTGACCGTTCATTGTGAGAAAATATCATACAAAGTGAGGCCAAGACAAACTTGTTTTTTTATAGCTTGACGTGTAGCCGTGTGTACAGTGCAAACTTCAAAGTTTGAGGTAAAAGATGAATTTACCTTCCTGCTAGCTATTTTACCTTAAAAGGACCATCTTCTCAAAATGGGATTAAGCTAATTAACACGTTCTGAGAGTATCCTCCTATCATTCATCTATTACAATCAAGTAAAGTCAATAAAAAACAAATAGTGTTATTCAGTTTTGTCATTAAGAATTTCTTAGTAACAGTCCGGAGTTTGGAAGTTGGTGGTGGGATACTCCCGTGACTCGGAAAGTACGTTAAGCCGTTGGTCCTGCGCCTGATCTCTCCCCGGTCGTGTCGGATTCCCGTCCCATCGGATTATGAGAGTAAAGGAACAGAGAGACAGAATATGGTAGTTTCCTGGGTAAAAGAATAATTATTATATTTAGTCCGTCAGTTAGATTAACGAAAAATAATGGACACGTATTTTTTCTTTTGTCAATCAAACAAAAAATGACAAAGACAAAGCGCGTCAAAATTTGGGAGTGGGGGGTTGTGACGTCACGCCATGCTAAAAAGTGTAGCAAGACAAGGCAGGCAAGTGACGTCACGCGGAACTTTAACGGGCGATATCTTCATCATTTTTCATATAATTCACAAAAGAAAAAATACGGGTCCAATATTTTTTGATAATCTAACTGACGGACTAATTAGAATTTTTTAAGAAACTAGCCTATTGCACCTGTGTTCGCGCCTTAAAGCCACTTTACTTGCTGTAAAGTGTAACTCCGAACCTGCTTACTGTATTACCTGGACAATAAATATTTTCTATATTTCTTTCTATAACAATATTCATAGCGTTATTTACGTTGTTGAGTAGACAAATTATGTGTTATGTAATTAGGTTGCGGGTCGTACATGCACGCCGGCTGCGAGTACTACGCACCTGACCTTGTATTTGTCTTTATCTACCTTTTACGTTTCTACTGCTCCTACACAAGTTAGATTTTTTTAGGAAACTAGCCTATTGCACCTGTGTTCGCGCCTTAAAGCCACTTTACTTGCTGTAAAGTGTAACTCCGAACCTGCTTACTGTATTACCTGGACAATAAATATTTTCTATATTTCTTTCTATAACAATATTCATAGCGTTATTTACGTTGTTGAGTAGACAAATTATGTGTTATGTAATTAGATTGCGGGTCGTACATGCACGCCGGCTGCGAGTACTACGCACCTGACCTTGTATTTGTCTTTATCTACCTCTTACGTTTCTACTACTCCTACACAAGGTAGCAACTATCCTTCCTCCATCTCAAGCATAACAGATTTGTCGTCATCGTCGAAAAAACCTCGCTTGGCAGAAGGATCAAAGATCGTACCATGATGTCATTACAACTAACACACTTGAATACACTTTAATTAATTTTGAATATTGTACTGTTTGCAACAAAGACTCAAGTCAATTAGTCAGGGTGCGAAGTTCAGATATAAACTAGCTGACCCGGCAAACGTTGTTTTGCCATATAAATTATTTCTAGCTGCCCGGCGCTACTTCGTTCGCGTGGTGTCCTACCCCCTACCCTACTTCTAACCTACTCCTACACTACTCCTACCCTTCTCCTACCCTACTCCTACCCCACTTCTGCCCTACTCCTAACCTACTCCTACCCTACTCCTAACCTACTCCTACACTACTTCTACCCTACTCCTATAAGTAAAACGCTGATAGAACTTAGCGGACCCGGCAGACGTCATCCCAACCGAAAAAGCAGCGCCACCTACCGGGTCTAATTATGTATAAAAACCTTGTCCTGACAATAACGAACACAGAAATTATCAGTACCGTACCAGTATCATTACATACATTTCGGTGATTCATTTTTATTTATATAGATTATGTTTATTCCAATTTCGTTTGTTTCAAGCCAGCTACTATAGTAATTTGACTCTTAAATACCGCAGACACAATTAAAAGGTGACTGATACTGATTGAATGACAAACGGGCTTAATGCGTAACACACTAACCATTGCAATGCATTTCATTTTGACAATTCAACAGCAGTAATTGCGTTATTTACGATGTCGAGCAGACAAATTTTCCGAACACATGAAGCAGTGGATTAGGAATTTTTTTCAAAATCCTTCGGATGGCGAAGTGCGTTATGCATTTGGGGTTCGGAAGGCCAATTCCCGTAATCTCGTCTCGGCGACAATCATTGTCAATCAATTTAGGGAAATTGAAGTTATTTTTGACCGATTGAGATTGAGGTTAGTATGTGAATATTCCTAAGAATACGGGAATTCCCCCTTTAATCTTCTGTCGCTTCCCCATATCTGATTAGCTTAATTCGTGCCACTGGCGCTCTCCTGTTTCTTATATCCTGTGCCAACTGTAATGCTTTCTGTGGAGTCGTTCCTGCAGTATCCTTCATCGTATCGACCCATCGTCACCATGCTTCGAGCTTCTAAGCTCGCAATTGAAATATACTCTGCATTGCCAAATGTTCTCCTTTCCCTATTACTAATTGGAGTGAAAACCGAGGAAATGCATGCAAACGAAATCGCTTTCAAATATTCAAAGAATATTTGCAAAACAAAACCATGTCGTTAACTGTTAACATTCTCTATGCGAATGAATTTGTATACTTAATATATTCAGAATATTGACCGTTTTATTATTCCTAAGTCTAAATTCAGTAGAGAATACGGATGGGTGAATCTTGGCCTCTAAACGATAAAGGGTTTAATTACATCAGGGTATCTGCCTTTGGTCCTTTATCCAAAAATAAGTCTTACCTATTTTTGTTTTCGACTTGATTACTCGGGTATGCTAAACAGAGGCTTCAATACATTTATCGGGGATGTTCGCGCTGTTTCGCACTGATGGCTTTCATGCCATCATTTGCAAAGGAACGGTATCCCTGATCTGCAGAATGCGTGGAAGCCGCAATGAAATCTTGAAGACTGTGGCTGATAGGATCTTATCTCCGCTTTGGAGGTCCGTAGTTAAATCAGTCATCTAATCATAATTTTAATTTCGATTTTAATATCCATATTTGCAATTTTAATACATACAATGTAATTGTACCCATGGATCTTGATATATGAATTAAACAAAATTCCTGGTCTTTACGGAGGGGTGAATTATAATTTTGGTCTTTCGGTACAATTTAAAACTATTATTTCACAACTTTGCATCACTTTCTAATACCTCCAATCCCTCCTCTATTGGCAAAACATTCCCACGTTACTTTTCGTTTACCCAAAGTCTCGCAAACAGTGGCATAGCAGTTTCGACCAATAAAAACGTCACCGGCCTTCGTTTGATAGTGTTTACGTAAGTGCGGCAAACGGACACACCCCCAACTGTTTTATGAAAGCAGTTCTAACAGCCAAGGTGACATTGATGCATGTTTTTGTGCTGTTACGTATAATGAATCATGTGAGGCGACTAAAGGTTTATATTCGAATAAAATTATCATTGCAAAGCATTAACATTTGTGTTGTATCTTGGGAAACAATAAAAGAGGGCTTGTCTGCACGAATCTGGACAGAAATAGTGACATGCTAAGTTAGAGTGATGACCTTTACAAAGTTGTTATTGTTGGAGATGATTCTGGTCACTCAACCCATGCATGATACTATATACTTTTAGCTCCCAATGACACCCACGACAGGGGTGTTGGCACTGGTGCTTCGAGACAGACCGCATGGCACATGACTTGAATGAAATACATGTACATAACTTTCCTATGATTCGGATCGGAAGGCCAGGCAATAAACTACATCTTGTGACATGATGTGTAGCATACAGCGCAATTGTATTTTAAAAATAAAATCGACGTAGGCGAAGTACAAGGGCACGATGAATAGTTTTAAGCTGTTTATACAATACTAGCGTCTTCTCACGACTTCGTCCACGTGAGTTTTCTTGTTCCCCGACCTACCCCGTCGTATCGCATCGCCTGCCCGCGCAATTACCTCTTTTTAGCTTAGCGTTCTTTCCGAATTTTGTTGTTTGGTCGGCTCCTCCTTGAATTTTTCAAATCCAATGGAGCAACCAGCTCCAGAGAGAAGCGCGTTCAAACAAACAAACTCTTCAGCTTTAATATTAGTATAGATAGATATATATATACAGATTCCTTGTTTTGCGACTGTTTATGGTAATGCGAGCAGACAGAATAATGAAGCATACAGCATAATGCGAGTTTGCGAAACACTTGTTTTGATGACAGTTTCATCAAAACGAGTGTTTCGCAAAAGGTGTGGCAATGAATTTATAGCTGTTATTTATTCCTTTCTTACGGTGGAAAGCACGAAAGCACGATTTCCGCAGTAAGTAAACCGAATGAAATTAATTTAATTAAAGAATTTGAGTGATTATAATAAATGAAGGCGTGCCGTGCTGTTTCTGTGTTTCGGACGTAACAATTGTTCGTTTTCTACTCTCTTTCAAATAGAACACGGTAACCTATTTAGTTTTTATTTTCTTGATAATGGAACTTTAACCTAGTATGAGGGGCTCGTGGCTAAATAATAACAGACGCATGGGTTGATCGAAGTATAAGCTACTTTGCCGTGGTTGATTCGGGGATGGGTGACCATCCATTACAAATCGAGACCCCTTCGTGTCTCGGAAAGTACGTTAGACCATGGATCCTGGCTGACATTCGTGGATCTTGGAGAGCTGTTACGGGGTAGTAAGAAGCCCGAATGAGTGTGAAGATCAGATAGGCAGTCGCTCCTTGTGAAATACTGGTAATCAGCTGCATCCGACCTGGACATTGGACGACCCCAGCATAGTTGGGAAAAGGTTAAGCAGAGGAATGAGCATGCCGCAAAAATGTGAGTTATAAGTGAGCTGTCAATAGCATTATGCGGAATCCCTAGCATTAGGTGGAATGACAGCTCACTTCACCTACGTTTTCACGATGAGATTTGTACAATATAGACTGGCTGAGTGGTAGACTTTGTCTACCGGGAGATAGTAACAGTATCTATGCGATTGCCAAGCTTGGTGACTAAGAAGCAACCACTTCAAATGTGGATGGAGTTCCTAATTCCAACAATGAATCACCTTTTTTTATTTTCCTTTACAAAGACCACATTTACATTTGCATTGACATTCCAAATTTGGAGAGTCCCCAAAAATTTATTTTTAAATTTCGACGATTATTTGGTAGGTACATACTATCGCCAAAATCTATATCTGACCACCGTAAGGAATATTCCTTCTTCTAGCGCATATTATTAGTCGACCTAAAAAGGATATTCTCTTGTTTTACTTACGGACGCAGCTGTGGTCATCATGTGCACGGGATTTTTTTTTCAAAATGGTCAGATATTGAAAGAAGAAAGAAAATACGTTTATTTGCGGTAAACATGATATGGTTTTGGCGATAGTACATCAAGATGCTCACGCGCAGTCACATTCGCTTTCTTTGTTTGTTTATTATTTGTTTGGCAATTACAATTTTTATTATTATTGTTATTTGGCTCCTGCTATACGGAAAAAAGACGCGAAAAATATTTTGTTGTATCAAATCGTGTGTACCAGTGCAAAAATTCGCACATGACACCCCGGCGATATAAAAAAGCGTTGCGTACTGCATGACGCATGTTGACTTTGTCACGATGAACTATTTTTGGACTACCTACTTGTTGTTAATTTGTTTTGTAAACGTCTACCACAAAAGAAGTTACAGTGCGTAATCGAAAATATATATTATATCGTGCTAATCATACTTGCACTAAGTAATGGATTTGTTGTAAGATTTATTTTGGATTAATGGATTACAGGGGGTGACAAGTACGAATGGTCCAGACTTCTTGGACAATTGCCACAGTACTAGCTTACTTTTATTCAGTGTTACCTGTAATTTATCGTCAGTAGGTACCATTTGAATAGTGACGGACGAATATCTCATAATTTCCACGTAACTTAATTTATGAGAGGCAATTAAAATTTTTTGGCCAGTGTGTCCATACCTGATGTTCTATTTTAATACTGTTCAACCTTATACAACTTGCTATTGGTCAGTTTAGTCAACCGCTCGTAATGTATCGAGAAAAAATATTAATAATTCCTGTTTTTGTGGTAATTGTGATTGTGGTACTTGTGAAAATGAGAGAAGTGAAGTTGCACAATTGGAACAAGCGTAAAACAAAAACCCGTAAGAATATTTGAATATTTTTAAAGCATCTATGATAGCACTAGATTACGTTTTGCAAAAAGATGTGAATTGTGAATAAATCTTATCATCACCATCAGCCTATATAGCAGTCCACTGCTGGACATACGCCTCTCCTATTGCACGCCATTCAACTCGATTTTCGGCAACTCTCATCCAGGTGCTACCAGCCATCCTGTGAAGATCGTCGCTCCACCTAGCTTGAGGGCGTCCCACCTAACGTTTACCGATTCGCGGTCTCCACTCAAGAACACGTCTACACCAACGGTCATCGGTTCTACGGCTAATATGGCCGGCCCATTGCCACTTCAGCTTGCTTATTCTGTGAGCTATGTCGACAACTTTGGTTCTCTGCCGGGTCACCTTCCAATATATATCTTAGATAGATAAATCTTATCGTTATATGTACATTAACTTTCGACTCATTATCGATCAATAAATAGGGCTTTTGTTGAACGACATTCTGTCGCGATAAAACCGCGAAATTGCCCTCTGCCGCCTGTAATGATTATACACGACTCTATGTACGCGTAATTATTGTTTTATACCTAAATTTTTACGTCATCGTACGGCGGAGTGATAACAGAGTGGGTGTGTAAGCCGCCGCGCCTCCGCAGTTCGACTGCTGGTTTGCGCGAGAACGAGCGCGTTTTGAGTGTTCCAAAATTTAATTTCCCGCTAAAATATTTTAAGTGGTTACGTGAACTGTGTATTTGATTTAATTATTTTCGGCCAGTGTTGTGATTTTTTTTGTAAATAAGTATGGATGAAGGTATGTTTAGGATATCATTTTCGGAATATTTTTAAGTGAAAATATTTTTAATTGACTTTGCGCTAAGTGTATTTATTTATTAATAACTAAAATATTATTTGTAACAAATAACAGCTTGGTTAAGCACATACTAGACCAAGGTAGTCTACTTTTCACTTTTGTGTCCCACGATCAAAAATATACCTAGCAACTTCCTTTGCTTGAACAAAATAAGTTCAGCCAAGCAATTTAATTGCTTATCAAGAACTAGAAAGTTTATTATCGTCCGGGAAATCAAGGAAATATAAATAATAAAATGGCCAAGTCGTTGTTATAAGTATAAGTAAGTACTTAAAGATAAAGAGAAATTCGTGATAAATTGTTACGGGCTGACTTAATGAAACAAAGAAAGTATTTTCTAAGGAAAACCATAGAATAGGATGCCTCGTATATTCTTTGAAAAAAAAAAGAAATTAAAAATAATTTATTTTGCAGAAAGAAAACTCATATTATAAAATTAATTTAAAAATAATTAATACTAGGGAGTCAAAAGCCAAACAACAACTTTGCGAGTTTTTGCTGTTTTTTTTTTTCATTTAAATTGCAATATTTATTTCTTAGAGGTTTCATCGTTTCGATTTTTTATATAATGTTTTGTACAATGCCAAAAAGTAAAAAAGGATTTCTTTAAAAAAATAAGTCTGCCTAGCCTTTTGCCAACTATGTCGGGGTCGGCTTCCAGTCTTAACCGGATGCAGCTTAAAGAAAGGGAGGCGTTTGTCCTGCAATGCCACATAGGCTAAAAATTATAACAATAAAGGAATAATAATAAATAAATAATAATAATAGTATATGCCTACAACCTGATTCTTCCGATTACGATTGCGGTATCGTCTTATCGTACTAAACTTAGCGCGATATCCACAAATTGTGGGTGTGTATAGTATGTACTTACACCCACTCTGGGGAATTTCTACGTAAGTAACAGGTGTACTTTTCCTTATATGTGAAAGTTTGTATGTTTGGTGTTCATCATTCATCATCATCATCATCATTACAGCTGAAAGACGTCCACCGCTGGAGGCCTCCTCCAAGCCCAAGCCCAAGCACTTATGTTTGGCAATTCTTCGGGCTATGTCGGTTACCTTGGTTCTTCTGCGGATCTCTTCATTTACGATTCGATCACGCAGTGTAACTCCAAGCATAGCCCTCTCCATTGCCCTTTGCATGACTTTAAGCCTTCTAATAAGGCCCATTGTGAGCGAACACGTTTCAGTGCCATATGCCATCACTGGCAACACGCACTGGTCAAACACTTTCGGCTAGAGCGTTTGTTGCTCAATCACGCAAAAATGGCTTAACGGTTTTGGATAAAATTTAGCACACATGCAGGGTGGTATCGTTACAGTTTGCGCGTCGATGTCCCTGCCATCCTGGAGTTCGATGCGACGAAACTAGGTAATCTGAATTTATAATATTCAGTAAAGATTACTTTATGTAGGTAAATGTAATTTATCATAATCTTTACAACATTGTCTGGATTTGAGATAAGTGTTAATGCCTATATACTGTGTTTCTGATAAGCCTGTAAATTGTAGCTCTGTGTACTTTGTTCTTGATTTAATCGTGCTATTATTTTTTTTATCTAATAAATTTAGTTAATATCTTTAATAACACGAAAATTTACATTCTCTTTTGCATGTCAGACAGTGTTTAGAAAGTTACTTTGTGTAAAAAGATTTCAATTCCTTTATTTATTTAGTTATTTTATTTTTATTTATAATATTATTATTTATAATTCCTTTATTTATATATTATTAAACTTCTTCCGGCTTTGCTGTGAGAGGACTCTAGTGAAAAAAATCTTCATTTAATTTGGATAAGCCACATCTGTCAAATATTAAAACAAATAAGTATAGATAGCATCAAAGTAAAAAAAGTACATACATATCTTTATTGAAAGCGAAACGATCGTTGTCCGATAGCGAATTTATTATTAAAACATTACTTACCGAATTACCTATCTTATTAAAATCCCCCTCACAATCAGCCACTTCTTCATGAAACATTTTTGTATGTACGAAAGAATATAAATTCCATCTAAGTACATTGATGCTGACATAACAAGTCAGTAAATTAAAAAACCACGTACACACGGCTACACGTCAAGCTATACAAAACCAGTTTGTCTTGGCCTCACTTTGTATGATATTTTCTCACAATGAACGGTCAGCTAATACTGGTTTTGCATAGCTTGATGTGTAGCCGTGTGTACAAGCTACTAAAAACTGGTCTACTACCTACTTTGTTTTGTAAATAAATACCTGAATAGGTAATAAAAAAATGTAATGATTATGACAGCCATGACACTCAAGAATTTTCCCGCTCTTTTTACGTGTCATGGCGTCCGGTGTCAGGTTTTCCATCTACGCAACATTGTTTACTGTAACCACAAATTAAAGTCAGTGACACCCAATGAATTTTCCCGCTCTTTTCACGTGTCATGGCGTTCGGCGTCAGACTGTATGTAACCACAAACAAAACCTTGGCATTGGTATGTAATTTACTCATCTTTTACAAAGAAGGCTGAACAGGTTATGTATGGACTTAGTAACTGTCCTTGTAGTTTTTCAGTGAACTTTGAAAAGTTTTAATAATATTTATATTGTTATGACAGAATGGTCGGTTCAACATACTTTGGGTACTGTAATTTTGTTATAAGTATAATAATAATTGACTTCCGTAACGTTGTAACACGATACTCCATTCAGAGAAACTTCAGTCAACGTACAATGATTCGTTACAAAGTTATTATACATATAATATTGTGGTTGTGTTTGTGGTTTTGAGCCGTCCAGAACGTATACTTATTCATTAAATTAACAACTATTTGATATATCAAGACATATAGTTAGTAAAAATAGTAGACTGAATTTGCCTAAATTGATAAAACTAAATGAATTAGGTTTATTAATTAAATAAATAATTTAATGGTATGTAATTTATTTAATTATTTGTGGTTCTACTTTCTAAACAATTTCGTCATAATAGTATGAAACCTAATTATGACGTCATGTTAAGGAAAATTATAACATTTGTTTCTTTAAAAAAACATTTGCAAAAAAATGTTGTTTTCCTCATATCAGACGAGGTCGCTCAAAAAGTTAAGTTATACAGCCGTTGATTAGATTTTTTTTTAGAGGAATAAAAAATATTCAAAGTTTAGTTTTTTCTGGTCTTCTGCCTTTTTTGTGAATATTATTTAACTAGCTGCGCCCCGCGGTTTCATCCGCATAAGTTTAGATCCCGTGGGAATATCGGGATAAAAAGTATCCTATATGTTAATCCTTTATAAACCATCTGTGTGCCAAATTTCATCCAAATCCGTTCAGTAGTTTTGGCGTGAAAGAGTAACAAACATCCATCCATCCATACAAACTTTCACGTTTATAATATTAGTAGGATTGCATCAAACTTCAAACATCGATCAAAATATGTTTGTATTTTCCGATACACTTAGCTATTATCAAGTTACTAGCTTCAGCCCGCTACTTCGTCCGCGTGAAATTTCTTGTTCCCCGCGTCGCATCGCATCGCCTGCTCGCACTATCTCTTCGTTTTCGCTTACTTTTTTACTTTTTGATCGGCTCCTAAGGGTTATAGCGTGATATTAAAGACTAAGGCTCTATTCTCTATTTATTATTATTTATCTATTGCATTTGATAGCCTTCCTCAAGAATTAGGCTATCAAATGCAAACATATAAGCCTACCGTACGCTACGCTTAGGGCCTACGAGTACTCGCCATACGCCTACGGTCTACGCACCCTATGCCTACTAGGGAATGAAGAACCGGTGCTCTTCTTGCGTCCCGGGATTTTCGGGATTACTTGTTGAAGGAACCGGGAGAACCGGGACTTTCGGGACTTTTGGGTATTTTTTTACCTACTGCTGGTATTTTTATTTTAATAGGTCTTTTAGTATTTATGTATGTACGTAGGTAATGAAAACTACATTGTATTAATTAAAGATATATATTTTTTTAAATCAACAAAAACAGAACCATTTACTATTCTTTGAAAAAATAATCAACAGAAGAAAACAACAAGTCAAATCAGCATTCAGCAGTTATCATATCACTGAGATGCTTATCTTTAAGGAATATAAAATAATAAAATATGAAAAAGTTACAAAGGAATGAAAATAATGAAATTAAAATAAAGAAAATAATAATTAAAATATGAAAACGTTCAATTATTTAGTACTATCTTGCTCATTATAATGGGTTCTTAAAAAAATAAGTGCGTCTAAGCTTTTATCACTTAAGCGTGATCTTATTTTGTTGCACAGTAATTCTGGTGCAGAGAATATCCTCTCGGGCTACACGCTGGTCGGAGGGATCGTCAGAAGGTGATCATAAGCTAACGACAGAAAACGGCCACGATCACCACCATTCTCAAAAAGAGCCATTTCTATTCTAATTGTAGTGTTCAAATCTTCTTGATCGCTTCGAACTCGTACATTTTTGGTAGCATTCAGTATTTCAGTATTAAGCTCATCTTTTCTTGTTAATATAGCATCTCTGTGCAGATCATTATTTTCTTGATTTTAAACTCAAAAACTACTGATTATATTTAAAAAATTCTTTCACCACTAAAAAGCTACAAGATCCCTAAGTAACAAAGGCTACTTTTGACCTCATTTGCTCGGAAAAACGTGTAGCAGCGGGTGAAACCGCTAGGCGGACCTCTAGTTTTAAATAAAATCTTACTAAGAAACCTTTTATTATGATATCTGAATGGGGAAACTCAAATTCGTAATTTAAGTTTATACTTTTCAACTAAGTCCCGAAGGTCCCGAAAGTCCCGGGAGACTAAAGAATCGTCCCGGTTCTTTAGTCTATACAAAAATCCCGGGATTTCCCGGGATTTTCGGGACCGGGATTTCCCGGGACCATTCCCTAATGCCTACGGCCTACGAGTACTTGCCCTACGCCTACGGACTACGCACTCTATGCCTACAGCTTTCGAGTACAATCACGAGCACCAATATGTCAACACTTGGCAACTTGCAATTGCGATTTTTTCGTGAAATAACGAATGCAACGTTGAAATACAACACATTACATAAACCTATGGGTTCGAAAATGCTATCTTCGTAACAAAATAAAATTTCATTAAAAAATAAAGGAGTAAATCGCTTTTGAACAAAGCCGAGTGTGTACATACTTTTGCTCGTGACTGTACTCGCCCTACGCCTACGGCCTACGAGTACTCGCCCTACGCTTATAATATACGGCCTACGCACCCCTGATAGTCAGAGCTACCACCAAAATGGCCGGCTAACTAATCTTACACAGTATGTAACTATGTACACAATAAAGAGTATTCTATTCTTTTCACCACCTCAAAATGTATGTAATCTTAGTTTAACACATAGCGTCGTTGTGTGATGAAAATGCTGCCTTTTCTTGAAAATCTTGAATTTCTCATGTAATATAACCTGCACCCTAATTGCTTAACAGTAACTTACATTTTTGTCTATACCTTATAGCTTGATGTGGATAAAGATTCTGCTGTGGGTATAGCAAAATTCACAACTTATTTATTTTTATAAGGGTGCTCATATTCTCTATTATTATTGGCGCGTTACCTGTAATAAGATCTAAGGAAATCATTGTAGCGTTTGTCTACCGGCCAACTAGTTGTCATATACATACATAGTCCCTTATAAATATTGAAATATTTCAGTGAAATAATTTACAGCGTGCGATTACAATTTGTTCCTGACAGTTTGCTATGCAAATTGTAATTCTAATTGCTTTCGTCGCGTTGGTATCATTAGTTCCAAATCCAATTTCTATAGTGGTAGGTTCAAAAGTACTTAGTTTGCAAATAAATAATTAGAAAGAAAGAAAAAGTATTTATTGCAACTCGTACAGGAAGATCATAAAATTAAACTAAACACAGTTAAAAAAAACAAATTAGGTATATAAAAAATAAAAACTTTTTAACAAAAAATTGAACCGCCGTAAAAACTGAAAAGCAAAAAATAATATACCTTTTTTATTTAACCTTAATAAGGTAAGTTCTTAAACTAATGCAAGTATACCTAAGTAATTTTGAGTCAAACAATCAATAAACAAAGATCACTAAATTGCCTTAAATTTAAACGGCCCGACTCAAAATTATTTAGGTAGGTATACTTACATTAGTTTAAGAACTTACCTTATTAAGGTTAAATAAAAAAGGTTTATTATTTTTTGCTTTTCAGTTTTTTCGGCGGTTCAATTTTTTGTTAAAAAGTTTTTATTTTATAGTTTTTTGTGGCCTGACGGGCCGCTACTAAATTATAAGAATCGGCCATTAGCCGTTGGTTCTGGCTGTTATTCTTAAATCTTTGACAGTCTTTACGGGTAGTTAGAAGCCTAACGGTCTGGTAACCAGTCTTACCAAGGGGTACCGTGTTTTCCAGTAACTAGGTTATGGAAGCCAGAGAAGCAGGCGCTCCATGTAAAATACTGGTATTCAATTGCATCCGTTTAGTTAGACTGGTGGGCGATTCCAAAATAGTTGGGAAAACGCTAGGCTAATTAAATTACAGAGTTATATAAAAGGAAAATTTTGTAAAGTAAAATAGTCGGACCGATAAAATATATGGGCATGAATAATTTATTAATTATGAATATTATCGCAGAATTAAACCGGAGAGAGTGTGGGTTTATTGACTTTTTGCCGGCCAGTTCGAATCTCGTACTGTTGCTGTATTTTATCTAAAAACTAAAAGGGACTCTTATTTTGGTCCTTTTGACGATTTTAGTCGGATTATTTAGGTTTACATACGTACATAAACTCGCGCCCTCTTCCCATGGGGTAAGCAGAAACTACAGAACGCCACCTGCTACGACCCTTACATACTCCTTCAGCAGGGTTCTGTAGGTTTCCACGTGTTGTATTGCTAAGTTTTTGGAACGAAGTTCCTTATCGCGCATTGCGAAACGGAAAAAATTAGGACCAAAAGTTCGAACGACAATTTTTGCTATAGTTGTAAGCCGTGTGGCGTGCGCGTGTTTCTCTGTCTGTCTCTCTCTCTCTCTCTTATAGATAGCAAGCCAGTTATACTTCGTTCCAT
This sequence comes from Apamea sordens, assembly GCA_945859715.1. NCBI lineage: Eukaryota > Metazoa > Arthropoda > Insecta > Lepidoptera > Noctuidae > Apamea > Apamea sordens. The sequence goes on along the minus strand of OX244009.1, from coordinate 6,603,531 downwards.
CCGGGTGTCCCTTGACACCTCTTAAGTTTTCTTCTCTCTCTCTCTCTTCTTCATCAGCCTTACGCCACCCAATGCTGAGTGTAGGCATCCTGCAATGCACACTACTTTTCTGTCTCTAGCCTTCCTAAGCCAGAGTCGTCCACCAATCTTGACCAGGTTACTTCTTCTATACTAATAACTAAGCTAAAGCTAATTTCGTGTAATTTTTCAAAAAAAAAAAATTGCATTTGATAGCCTAATTGTTGAGAAAGGCTATAGGCTATTTATCAATACGCTAGGACCCTTAGGAGCCTAGCAAAAAGAAAGAAGGCTAAGGGGAAACGAAGTAAAAACGCGGCCAGGCGATGCGATGCGATGCGACAGGGTGGGTCGGGGAACAAGACATTTCACGCGGACGAAGTCGCGGACAGAAGCTAGTTTTATTATAATGTTCATCACCATCAATTTTATCTTGATGACACACATATTTTTATTCTCCTGACCTCTGAACAGTGTAATCAAACAATTCCGAGAAAAAAAAAATACCAATGTCCATTATAGTTGATCCATAATTTCGTTTATTACTTTGCATATCTCGATATTGTCACCTTTGGACTATGTACATACGAAGAATTATATTACTATCTACAAAGAGGTCAAAAGTTATTTGCCTGCAAGTTTTATCAATTTTGTTGATAATTGAAATAATGGAAACAATTCGAATTTGGAGAGAAAGAAGTAAACCTTAGAAACTTAAGTGAAAGATACGTTACTTGACCACAACGCTCAGTCCTGCTGAACTAAGTCCAATGGACACAGTTGCACTAAGGTCACACGCGGACCACCCTCTAAACAGCGCAATCATTTTATATTTCTGTATATAAATACATCAAATTGCCTTATTGTGTATTTAATGTGTTCTAATCAAGTAGGTAATTACTAAAGAACGAAAAATAAGATCCATGGGATTACTTTTTACGCGTAAATACAGTAAAAAATGTTAAGGAAAAATAAAAATAATTATTGCTTGCTTCGGCATTTTGACATCGAGATAGATAATAGGTATCGCGTGACTCTCGCGCGATACCTACTGTCAAAGTTCATGTTCACAATCGTAAACATTTGGCGGTTAACGCGATTGCGCTCGCACAACTGTGTCGGTCCAAATTCAGTCCTTGACTATCGGTAGCAGTAAGTATGCAACAGGATTATAGATGTGTGTTTCATTCAATGTAGTTGTGCATTGAACCCAGGCTTAGTGATTGCGAGGTTAGAGCGTACCGTATCTTCTGCTTTTAAGTTTATCTAAAGCTGGCACTACACTACTCGAGAAGTTGATTAAAGTTAAGCGCACATGAGAGTGTAAAAGGGCACTTGGTTCGCTTCGTCCAGCCTCGGCTCGCCTCGGTCTTCATCTTATCGGTTTTTGGACTCGAAACGTCCTGTAGTTCTTAGCATGAGTCTATAGCACTGACCTCTAATGAAAAAGTACGCTGGACTAAATCCAAACTAATATTATAAATGCGAAAGTAACTCTGTCTGTCTGTCTTTGCTTCACGCCTAAACTACTGAACCGATTTGTGTGAAATTTGGCACAGACATAGTTTGGAACTTGAGAATGGACATAGGATAGTTTTTATTACAAAAAATAAAATAAAAAATAAAATTTATTCCGGACATACAGCGCCATCTATTGGTCAAGAGTCGGTGTCATCTATTGGTGAAGTCACTATTCCACGCGAACGAAGTCGCGGGCAAAAGCTAGTATACTATACGAAATGACAGTTGTTTTTAGGGTTCCGTAGCCAAATGGAAACTCAACCCTTATGGATTCGTCATGTCTGTCTGTCTGTCTGTCCGTCCGTATGTCACAGCCGCTTTTTTCCGAAACTATAAGAGCTATACTGTTGAAACTTGGTAAGTAGATGTATTCTGTGAACCGCATTAAGATTTTCACACAAAAATAGAAAAAAAACAATACATTTTGGGGGTCCCCATACTTAGAACTGAAACTCAAATTTTTTTTTTCTTCAAACCCTTACTTGTGAGTTGTGGGGTATCTATGGATAGGTCTTCAAAAATGATATTGAGGTTTCTAATATCATTTTTTTCTAAACTGAATAGTTTGCGCGAGAGACACTTCCAAAGTGGTAAAATGTGTCCCCCCCCCTGTAACTTCTAAAATAAGAGAATGATAAAACTAAAAAAAATATATGATGTACATTACCATATAAACTTCCACCGAAAATTGGTTTGAACGAGATCTAGTGAGTAGTTTTTTTTTAATACGTCATAAATCGTAACGTAACGGAACCCTTCATGGGCGAGTCCGACTCGCACTTGGCCGGTTTTTTGTTGATCCAAAGCGCCCCGCTCGAGCGTCTCATGAACTAAAATTGACATTGTTGCAAATGGTCGTTGTGTTGTTATGGTACGTCTCTGATGACTTAGGTCTAAATCGTGGAATAAGACTTTTTGGTGTATTTTGTGTTTACTACGAGATATTTAGAACATTTTTATCCTGAGAGTATGCGCATCTTGTAAAACTCTCTATCAAAAACGTTAGTTCCACGGACGCTCACGTTGCTGTCAGCGCCAAAATGGCGACACACGTACTTCGGACTTTGGTCAATTTCGAGCAGTACTTCGTCGAATCAAGTTTGCGAGTACTGTAGTGCAGGTTTAAAAAGTGAACGCTAGTTTTTCCTCATCAACAAGTTTTACATAAAGTGAAATCATTATGCGAGTAGCCAAAGCAGGAAACCGGTTTAATAATTCACATCAGTTTAGGTACTCACTTTTCTTCGATGATTACTTATCTGTAGAAAAACCGTTTGGAATTGAGTGGGAAATTGCATCATACAGCTTTGATATTAACATAGCGTCTACAAGTGGAGACGACAATCTATATAAGTACATATATGTATACATACCTACATGCCTACTATATATTACAAATCAATAAAATTGAAGTATCTATTTGTAATGTCAAAATAACAACTGGATCGATTTTGACGGGACTTTCACTGGCAGATAGCTGATTTTCAAAGTAGTGACACACACACTTTTGTTTTTAAAAAATATTTTTGGTTCTGCGCAAAAAAAGCTCATGAAATCCAATTTGTTTTCATGCACCCGAACCGGGCACAGCTGGTATAGACGGCAGCAGGTCAAGCTACCCGAAACTGTCAAAATTTCCCAATCAACCTTGTACCTTCATGCCGCAGCGATAAAGTTGAAAATCTATTAAAGAAATTTCACAGATTGTAGTAGCTTGATGTGCTGGCGTCTGTACCACAATAAATTAACACGCTGATTGTGCTAATGCATAGGATTTTTTTTTAAATGATCAAATATAACCTAACATCGAAATTAAAAAAAAAAGATGCTAATGATGATGATTTTTTCAAACAAAATAAATACTGACTATCGGTTTTGCCAGTTTTTCAACTAGCGAGCGTGACTAAACTATTGGATCTATGTATTTGGTTAATTTTTTGTATGCGTCTGGGAACGTCATTAGATATACGCAGTTTAATTTACTGTCGTATTCGAGAATGGGGCTTGTGGCTAAGTAATAACAGCCGCACGGGTCGATCGATCTGCAGTGCGATTCTGTAACCATCTCACCGTGAAAACTTAGGTGAAGTGAGCGTGGAGTGAGCAGTCGTTCCAACTAATGCTAGGGCTTGACACTGTTGACAGCTCACTTCACCCAACTGTTCACGGTGAGATTTTTACAGAATCGATCGGCAGGTCAAGGTACGCTTGCCGCGGTTACCCATGTACGGACCGTACATGGGGTCACCCATGTACGGTCCGTATATGGGTGACATCACCGTAGATGGTCACATCTTCACGTGCCAAGACCCCTCCGTGCCTCGGAAAGCACGTTAAGCCGTTGGTCCCGGCTGTCATTAGTCGATCTTTGACAGTCGTTACGGGTAGTCAGAAACCCGAAAGTCTGACAACCAGTCTTACCAAGGGGTATCGTATTACCCAGTAACTGGGTTGTGGAGATCCAGATAGGCAGTCGCTCCATGTAAAATACTGGTATTCAGCTGCATCCGGTTAGAATGGAAGCCGACCCCAACATAGTTGGGAAACGGCTAGGCAGATGATGACTGACAATACTTAGGCCATCTATTCTCATCTATTGCCCTACCTGGAGGCCCTAATCTATTAAGGCATCAAAGGATCGGTTAGATATTCAACTGTCACAATATAAAAGACAATAGTAACAAAATGGCCGCCGAACCGAATCAGCTTGCGTGACGGTGGAGGGTGAGGGACAGCTACCCCGTTAGGGTATTTATGTTCTGTGGCAGCTACAAACCTCTTAAAAGTGGTCTATGAACCTACAGAATTAAATTGGTCCGGTCTCCAAGCCCTCGGATTCAGCTTGCCAAAATTGAGTATTTAGACGATTTTATGGATGAGGGGCGCATGGAACCGAGAAGAGTGGCAGAATAAAAGGGAGGCTTAAACTTATCAGTTATCAGCAGTGTTTGATTCGGGGCTGTAATGATGATTTTCTGGCGAAATATTGGGAAGCCAGCGAGAAGTTGTTTTGTTTTTTGTGAACGAAATACAAGAGGGCCGCGCCCCCGTCAGCTCTTTCCTTGTCGAACGAGTCTTTCCGCTTCGGTTGTCCTTGTTTACAAATGCCAGGCTTTATTATATTAATACCTAGCTGTTTTTTTACTGTTACCCATGTATGCACATTGCCAAATGCAAAGTGATTAATGAATGGGAACCCGAAATTGTTCAACATAATCAGCCTATAATGTTCCCACTGCTGGGACACAGACCTCTCTGTGAGAGGGAGTGGGCTGTAATCCACCACACGGGCCCAGTGCGGGTTGGTGGATGTCACATGTCTTAGATTTTTTAGGTGTAGGACATGCCGGTTTCCTCAAGATGTTTTCTTTCACCGTTTTGAGAGTAGTTGGTGGTGAAATTAAATACAAATAAGTGCCTGGGTTCGAACTCACGACTTACAATTTGCAAGTCAGAGCCAATACCACTGGGCCTGGGCTCTCTGTTGTTATTAAATTGTCTGAAGTTGCGAATAATGAGATTCTACATTGTCACCCATGTCAGAACTGCTTTCCTATCTTGCTAAGTTAAGCTAAGCGTACAGAACAAACACAAGGAATAAATATGCACGGCGACATTTCAAGCTATATATTTCCAGTATCTATACAATGCGAGGTCAGCTAATACTGGAAATACATAGCTTCATATGTCGCCGTGTGTCTGTCTATAGAACAAATCATGTAGGTAATCAACGAACAATTTGTCAGTATTACGTTTCAAGCTGTCAACTCTAGTAAATGTATATCTCGTATTGATATCGATAGGTATTATACCGATATCAGATATCGTAAAGGCTGTCTCCAAAACTATTGCGTAATTTTGTTTCGTCTTTATTCATACTTACATAAATAGAATTAAGCGGATTTGATAAAATCTTCCAAGTCGTGTAGTCACTGAAAAAGCTGTCCACGACATCCTGTTACTTGAGGCCGTGGCTTCCCAACGCAAACAAATCCTCGGAACAGTGCGGTCGCTCCAGCCTATGGAGAACCCCAGCTTCTGTGCTTTTGGGTGAAGCTAGGCTGAATATGTTAGCCAGCACCCTTATTGCGTAGGTATACACTATCAATCAGAATCTGAATCGTTTTCGCTTAGCCTTTTTTTGTTATTTTGGCTCGGCTCCTAAGGGCTAAATAGCATATAACCTTCCTCAAGAATAAGACTATCAAATGCAAAAATAATTTTTCAAATCCGGCTGTTAGTACCAGAGATTAGCGCGTTCAAAAACAAACAAACTCTTCAGTTTTATTATTGTCGAGGTGTCATGTAGCCTTCCGCGAAAACGACGATACTTCATGAAAGTCTCCCCTTCTCCAGATTCGGAACCCGCACCACAAATGCTCGTGCCTTCTCTGTGTAAGAAGAGGTCTTTGCCCAGTAGTGGGTTAAAAAAAGGCTGGTTTGTTGATAGAATCTGCGCAGACAGAAGACAAATTAACAGCAGCAGTGCGATTCTGTAACCATCTCACCGTGAAAACTTAGGTGAAGTGAGCGTGGAGTGAGCTGTCATTCCAAATAATGCTAGGGATTGACACTACTGACCACTCACATCAAGCTCACTTCACTTGAGTTTTCACGGTGAGATTTTTACAGAATCGACCGGCAGGCCCCGTTACACCAACAGGAAATGACACCATCCATTAAGACTTAGCCCCCTTTATGGGCTGATTGTTCTCTAGTGCAGTTTATTTAGCTTTTCCTGCGCGTGATTGCTTAGTTGCATCAGCCTTGAGTAGCGGTTAAGGAAAATCTTCAATTGATCGCAGAACGTGTCGGAGTAAATCTATAAAGTGGCGCGGGAATTACCACCGTCCTGGTATCATGAACACTAATCACAGAGTGGCTTATTATCGCTATCAAGTGACCATGATCCCGAAAAAAAATACGTTGTTTTGTGATTTACGCATTTGCTTATCTCGTTTGTTTTATTGTGAAATGAGCAGTCCACAACTTCGTCTGCGTAAAATTTTGACCCCTCGACTCACCGCGTCATACTTATCGTGTCCTCGACCCGTGCCATTAATTCGTTTTCTCTTAGCGAAATTTCTAAAACAAAGAAAGAACCATCACCTCTGTACCTATTTTTCTGTTCTGTTTTTTCTTGGCTGTTAAAATGAGTTAAAAAAAAAAAAGAAAATGGAAACCTGAAGGCCAATTATTAAAACGTTTAAAATCTAGTCGCAGTCTCATCTCAGCGACAATCTATAAATCTTCAGCGACAATCCTACTATATTCCTATTTTTCTACTATAATATTATAAATGCGGAAGTTTGTATGGATGGATGGATGGATGTTTGTTACTCTTTAACGCAAAAAGTACTGAACGGATTTGGATGAAATTTGGCACACAGATGGTTTATAACCAAGATTAACATATAGGATACTTTTTATCCCGATATTCCCACGGGATCGAAAATTATGCGGGTGAAACCGCGGGGCGCAGCTAGTATTATAATTGCGAAAGTTTGTATGGGTGGATGGATGGATGTTTGTTACTCTTGAACCATGAAGACGAAGTCGCGAATAGAAAGCTAGTGATACAATAAAAACAAGATACATAGCTGACAGTCGGATTGTATCAATGTACTCAGAAAAAAACGTTGATCGTGAAAGGATTTAAAAAAATTGACAACTAATGCATCTATGGTATGCCACGGCTACATTACTGAGATGCAGACTATTATGCATTGCATTACAGATTTGGCAGAAGTCAAGACTTGTTGTTATCGTGTTACAGCCGCTGACAACACGATAGGCGTGGTTACACACTGGGCTAAAATAATTTAACATAATCTATACTAATAAAAACTTGAGAGGTGGGTCTCAAGGGACACCCGGATGGAACGAAGTTCAAAGAGAGAGAGACAGACAGACAGAGAAACACGCGCACGCCGCACGGCTTACAACTATAGCAAAAAGTGTCGTTCCAACTTTTGGTCTTAATTTTTTCCGTCTAGCCTCCTTTCGCAACACGCCATAAGGAACTTCTTTCCAATAAAGCTGAAGAGTTTGTTGTATGTTTGTTTGAACGCGTTAATCTGTAGAGCTACGGAAAACTAAAATCCTTTACAAATCCGCCGGATTTGTAAAGGATTTTACAAATCCGACGGTTTGTAAAATCCTTTTTGCATTGATAGCCTAATTCTTGAGGAAGGCTATAAGGCTATTTAACATCACGCTATGTACCTTAAGAACCGAGTAAATAGGGTTAAAAGTCAGAAAGAAAGCTATGCGAAAAAGAAAGTGATAGCGCGGGCAGGGGATCAAAATCAAAAGTCATTTATTCAAATTAGGCTGAGAATCAGCACTTTTCGAACGTCAAAATTACAAAAGACAGTCCCCCAAAAACGCCCGCCCTTCACCACTTCCTAGTGCTATCGCTGGGAAGAAGAAGTGGCGCAACAAACTCCCCAGCAGCACAGTTGTCTGTTCAGTTAGAATATAGTTGCATGTATACAATATTAGGAACCTATGTTCAGTAATTAACATTACAAGAAACTTAAATTATTTGCCATATGTCAGCTAGCCACGCCAATATACCAACAAATATAATAAAATGCAGGATGCAGAAGCTAGTACAATATAACCATCAGGTAATACAGAGGCAAAACGCGAGAACAACTAAAAAAAACAATACATTTCGTAATAACTGCTGATTATTTTAAAAGTCGTTGTAGTAGAAGTAGTTGCAGTTGAAGTTGTTTTACTAAGTGAATTGTTTATGATTTTATGTATTTTTTTGTCTCCTTTACTCTTTCACATGCTGTCTACATCTCTCTATCTATCGTCCTATCGCAGGTATGCTGGATTTCTTTTGAAATAAGCGTTATCTTTGTACCTATTTTTCTGTTCTGTTTCTTTTTTCTTGTTTGTTTATATATGTGTGTACATAAATGGTTAAATAAATAAATACGAGTAATGTCTGGCAATATTTTGTAACATAATCTAGGGGATATATTTATTATGAACACCAATCATCTCATCAAGTTTTATATAGGTACTGTGTTGTCTGTATTTTCTATTTACAATATACTTTGTTTAATGCAATTCACTGCGAGTAAATGTCATGCAATCACAATAACTAAGGCTTCCCCTCCCATCAGACAAATTGCTACGTTTCAATCATGTCATTGAAAACAAGCATTTCATGTTTATAGGAATACGACATTCTCTTTATTGCATTTGGATGAAGCCATTATGATATTAAAAGGGTCTCGTTAAAATTAAAGGAGATTAACCATTCGTATAAGTACTACTGCCACGTTAAAAGGAAAATTTTAGTAAATGCTTAGAAAAAAGTAATAGAAATCAACAATCTGCCAAGACTTTTCCCGTCTACGTTGGGGTCGGCTTCCAATCTAACCGGATACAGTTGAGTAACAGTATTCTACATGGAGCGACTGCCTATCTGGCCCTTCACAACTGTTACAGCAGTGCGATTCTGTAACCATCTCACCGTGAAAACTTAGGTGAAATGAGCGTGGAGTGAGCTATCATTCCAAATAATGCTAGGGATTGACACTACTGACAAGTCACATCAAGCTCACTTCACTTGAGTTTTCACGGTGAGATTTTTACAGAATCGACCGGCTGGGTAATACTAAACCCCTAGGTAAAACTGGTCGTTAGAATTTCGGGATGCTAACGACTGTCAAAAATCCACGAATGACAGCCAGGACCGGCTTAACGTGCTTTCGGAGGCACGGAGGGGGTCTTGGTATGTAAATATGGTTGCCCATCCACGGACTACCCGCGGCAAGCGTAGCTTAACCTGATCGATCGACCCGTGCGGCTGTTATTACTTATCCACAATTACTGACCATAATACAAAAATCAATGAGGCCAATAAAATCTATTCTCAAAGGAGGCCTTGAGCCCTTGAGTGACTGAAAAATAATTTCCTTGAGGTGAATTATTGAACCACTCAATTTGGAAAAAGCCCGCAGAATATCGATCGCTATAACAAAGTCAGCTCGCATGTATAAAACGTTCGTTCAAAACGTGGGCTCTATAGGTCTTTTTATATCGTTTAAGGACCAGTTCTTGTTGAAGGAGTCCAGTTCCTACCGCCATCTCCGTCTGGGCCTGCCGCGATGTCGCTTGACATTAAGAGGGACGCATTGGGTCGTAAGTGTGGCCCCATTGGTCGTCTGACATGCGGCAGATATGTCCAGCCCAATTCCATTTTTGTTTGGCAGCTTTCTAAGTGACGAGACCTGGTCCTCGGCAGCTTTAAACAGAGAGCAGTTGGAAAGAGATTAGGGAGGCTTTTGTTCGGCAGTGGGACATCACAGGATTTTAATAATAATATACTGTTGGTACATGGTGACATTAGTTACCACTAGCGCCATCTAGTATCGAGTAGCAGAACTAATAGATCATTCTAGAAATTTCGATGCTAGAACTTTCTAGAACTATCGACATCTGGTCAGTCGGAGCCGGTATTTAGGTACTCGAACATTCTAGATGTTTCTACAATAGAAGGTTCTAGAACTATCTGCGGCACTATATAAGGCCGGGATTAGCCACGACCGAGTCAGACGTCGATAGGCAATACAAGCGAATACATCGAAAGCGATCTTGAAGTGCGACGTAAGTGCAATTGTTTTTTATAATTAGTGTGTTTGAGTTTTTATTATTGTTGTTCAATTAAAGTGTCATTTTTATCGGCAGTTTTAATTGTGACGAACCCCGAAGCTCGTAACAATATTTATACTTATAATCACTCTATAATGTTCCCACTGCTGGGACACAGGCCCTCTGTTAGAGGGAGTGGGCCGTAATCTACCACGCGGGCCCCGTGCGGGTTGGTGGATGTCACATATCTTCTAATTTTTGGTTCTAGGGCATGCCGGTTTCCTCACGATGTTTTCCGTCACCGTTTTGAGAGCAGTGGTGATGAAATTATTTACACAAAGTAAAGCGCCTGGCTGGGTTCGAACGACCTACAACTCGTAAGCTGGGGCATTTACCACTGGACCACCACTGCTCTCCTGCTTTTTTAATATATCGTTTGGTAATATAAAGTTTAAGTGATCCAAAGTAAACAATAACTTTACTTCAACATTTTCAAGACGTCTTGGAAGATTAGAAGCTGTTCTTAATATATTTTAATTAGGCTTGTCCTTTCTGACTTGGTCCTTGTGGTAGGGACTAAACTTCGATCAATAATAGTACTAGATTAAGGATCAGGAACAAAAATCAGTCGCTCAAGTGGCCACGTTTGCACACACGTAAACATCTACATCTCTTAGAAAATAGTTTAATAATATTAACAACTTCAGTTTATTATAAACCTTAAAGCTTAAACATAAAGTTTAATTATCATTGCAAAATATATTTAAAATGTTTCTTGAAAATAAAATCATTCTATTTTTAAATTTTCAGTCATTTATTCTAAAATGAAACTTAAAGTCTAAGTAATAAGGTTAAAAACATACTAATTTGAAATAAGACCACAAATACTTTTGTGGTCTTATTTTTCGGGCCGTTTTTGAAGCGCTTATCGGGAATCTAGTACTATTATTGATCGAAGGGACTAAACGATGAGTCTGGCACAGGAGCGTGGGGATTGGCACAAGAAAAGAGAGACTTATGCCCAGCAGAGGGTGATGTCAGGCTGTGGATCATGATGCTGATGAAAGAACGTGTCGGTCCGAGTCCTGCGTGGTAATGGCGCAACACACTATCAGTAGGTAGCAATGGCTTTCATTTTGGCAGTTCAACAACATTCATTGTTTTAATGATAAATGATTTAATTTTTGTAAGTAGGTTTGTACAAACACTTTTACACGTCAATCATATTTTAAAACTAGATGAGGTCGGCGTTTCCTATCTGACTAGTCTGAGAAGAAAGGCCGAAACAAACTCAGACGTCACAGTCTCTTTTAAAGTCCAGACATAATCTTGGTCAGATCATGTGAAGACTATGTAGATTAATGTCTGTGATGGTTTTTTTGAGGAAAGAACCAAACAGTTTGAGAGGACCTGTCCAGTCAGTGCACGCATTTGTCAGAAATCGTGCAGCTCAACACAACACTTAAGGAGCTCGACGATTCGACGAACAATGCCAAAGAAAGGACATTTGGGTAGGCCACATTAATTACTCAAATTGCCAGACCATGACAAAAACTAACAGAACAGAGATAAAAATAAAATGACCCACATAGTCTTCACATTCACAATAATTAAAATAATAGAATACTTTACAAAGAGTTGATTTGATTTATTTAATTATAGAAACATGAGTATACATACAAGGCACGCAGGTTGTTCATAATCAAAAAAGATCCGTCATGTTCGGCCTTTGTGGCATACAAATATAAAGGTAAGAAGTCATTCAAGGTTTTAAACAAAGCTAAAAACATTATTCAATTTTCACATACTTAAACTAAAAATTTAATTTAAACAATAAATTTCAATTAAATTGTCCTATATTTAATTATAAATTGTCAAAATTATAAAATGTCCGTAAATATTTGTTGAATTCGTAATATTACTTAGTCATTTAAAAATTCAAAAATTGTTGTTGAGTAGACAAATTTTTCGAACATGTGAAGCAATGGATAGTGTGTTACGCAATTAGGGTGCTATTCTTATTATTTTGCAAACATAAGTTGTGATCCAGCTCGTAAATTAATGGAAACCGGAGCCTTACAAACGTTGTACTCTCTCGGCTCAAAGGACCAATATTTTTGTATGCACATAGATCAACGCAGACAATAATTTTTTTTGCCGTTGTTTCCCACTTCTGGGCAAAGGCCCCCCTCTACTCTCCTTCCACCTCTCTCTGTCCAGAGCTGCCAAGGACCAATCTTTATGAAATGAGTCCAGCTCATCCCGCCATCTCCGTCTGGGCCTGCCGCGATGTCGTTTGCTATTAAGCGGGACCCACTGGGTCGTAAGTTTGGCCCACTGATCGTCAGACTGTCATTTACAATTATTATATTACTATCTAGGTACTATTAAATTTTACTACACGTACATACACTCATGGCGTTTGTTCCAACGATAAAGTAATTAAAATAAATATTAGGTTAATAACTATAAAACTGCGTGAAGGATTTGTGATAATTCACATTTGTATGTTAGACGGTGAATAAATATCATTAATGTCTTATGTTCTCCTTGAGGGTATTACTCGTCTAAATGCTATCTTAGTTGTTGGAAAATTTGCGTTATTGACTTCCTGCTCTTGTCCCATGATTCTTGTTGTCGGCACAACACCTTTTCTTCCTTTCTCCCCTGTCAACCGTCATGCTATCATTCAGTGCCTTCTCTTTTATATCATTCCTCACACAATCCATCCATCATTTCTTTGAACTCTCCATCAATCAACATTTATATTCATTATTACTGACTTTCGCCCGCGGCTTCCCCGCGTGGTATGTCGATAAAAAGCCTGTGTCCTTCCCCAAAGTATCCCCATACCTTTAATCAAAATCGGTCAGTCCGTTTCGGAGATTAGCCGACACAAACACAGGAAAACATCGTGAGGAAACCGGCATGTCCTAGAACCAAAAATTAGAAGACATGTGACATCTACCAACCCGCACTGGGCCCGCGTGGTGGATTACAGCCCACTCCCTCTTGAAGAGAGGAGGCCTGTGTCCCAGCAGTGGGAACATTATAGGCTGAAAAAACAGATAGGAAAAATTTTGAAATTATGTTTTTTTTTGTTACTAGTACACTAGTAATACTTTCATATGCATTTAATAAAAACCTGGTATTTTGACATTACAAATAGACACTTCAATTTTATTTATTTGTATATTTCTCCGCGCGTTTTCTCATATCACACCAGAAGGCCAATTCTCGTAATTTAAAACGTTAAAAATCTAGTCGCAGTCTCATCTCGGCGACAAACAAATGTCAAACACTTGTCAAAATGTAGGGAAATTAGAAGTATTTTTTGACAGATTGAGACTGAGATCAGACTGTGAAAGTTCTTAAAATTACGAGAATTGCCCCTCTGATATTGGCAGAATTGTCGTAATGGGCACCATTGCCATAGAGAAAAATGGAATAGAATTTATTTATATACTCTTTTGGAAAATTCTATTAACAAAATTCTTTAATGATATAATACTATTTAATACCTGATGATATTAGAAAGAGTTTTATCACTACAGATTAATACTATATCTTCTTCTGCCCTTTGATAAAGGTGCGTACAGAAGGACCGACATTTGTTTATGAATTTCTAACCAATAAAGATTAGACCTAATAGTTCTTTAGCAATGCGTGCAAACATAACAGTATGTGTTCCGTCTGCTATAATAACCCTAATGACTTGAATATTGATAAGAGTATTTAATTATGGTAACCTTTCCTTAATCTGCTTGACTATCGCAGAGAGGATGATGAAATAATTAGTTCAGTGCGTGATATCCAACTGCAGTGATCTCAGCAATATTATTGGCGATTTTGATTAAAATTTGTTGAGGTTTTGTGTGGTCCTGTCAACTGTGTGTTTTATCTTGGTTATGAAGGCCTGGTGAAGCATTTAGTTTGAAAAATGGATCCGTTTGAAGTGACAGCTAAAATAGGTAGACAATTTGTGTATGTTCGCTCTCGTCTTATAAAATTAAAGTTTGAGCACATAATGTGAATATGGCGTGAGGTTCGAGAAGCCTATGTCGTGAAATGATGTGGAAACTATAAGAGGATATTTCTTTTTTTCAGGCAGCGAGATGCCTGTGAGAGACGGCTCTAAGCGGCCGCTGGTCGGCGTCGTGGACGACGGCACTAAGACTGTTAGATTTGTGGTAAGTGACGTCATAGTATCTGTTCTAATTAGCTGGTGAAACTTTACACACGTAATTGGGGTATCGATATCTAATCATCATCTGCCTAGCGTTTTCCCAACTATGTTGGGGTCGGCTTCCAGTCTAACCGGATGCAGCTGAATACCAGTATTTTACATGGAGCGACTGCCTATCTGACCTCCACAACCCAGTTACTGGGTAACACGTTACCCCTTTGTGACTTGACTTGGATCTAATGACGTAAAAAAAAATATTTCGTAAAATCTTAATTTCAAGTAACCACACTACCAGCGGACGTTGATATGATAAATTATATTTTATTCCTGTAAATTGCTTGTAAAAAAAACACTTTTAAACGTTAAAAGAAATAATAATCATATTTTAAAACTAGATGGGGTTGGTGTTTCCTATGACCGCTATAACAAAGTTAGCATTATCAAAGTTAGCGTTATCTGAGCAGAAACACCGAAACAAACTTAGGTCACAGAAGGTGACCAGACATTATCTTGGTCAGGTTGACCCCGTAATCAGCTGTAAGTAATTAGTTAAAATTACGATTTCGCAGAACCGTTTTTTGGTGTCGTTATATACGAAATAAAGATACCTTCTTATTACGTCTTTGAAATTTCGCCAGTTAATTTAATTTAACCTTGTAGTTGCGTGTGTAAGTGTGAACATGGATGCATTGGAAAACGACTAAGGGAGGGCACTCACGAGCAACTTACGTAGTGGCTCAGCAACTTTTTTGTCTGCCGCTGTCTGCTCGCCGAGATTTGGACGATGCGCGCACAGGAGCGACAGAAACGCTACTTTTTTTGTTAAATTTTCGGTTGAGTGGCAACTGACTAGCTGGCAACTTTTTTGTAGCCGTGCACGCACTTACATTGCAGCGAATAGACGGGCGACAGTTGCGTCCAAACCCGCAGACAAAAATGTCTCCCAGCTGTTGCTACATGCGCGCACTTTCATACAAACCCGTAGACTTGATGTGTGAGACAAATTAGTGGTGGAGACAATAGTTGTTCGTGGGTGCCTCTCCATAAGGGAATCCCTTAGCCTATTCAAAAGTAATAGGGATAGTATCGTGGGGATAAAAAGTATCGCTATGTGTTAATCCTAGTTATAAACTATCCAAATTTCATCCAAATCCGTGCAGTAGTTGGAGCGTGAAGAAGTAACAAACATACAAACACACACACACGCACTCACTCGGAAACTTTCGCCTTTATAATATTAGTGTAATTAATACAATCAAAATATTTACGAGGTCATTGATAGATAGAAGGCGTGGTGACTACGTACGTTGGTAATTACCAAATATTTTGATAACAATTGTAATGATTGACCCTTGCACTTTGATTGTATTTACTGTTCCTACAAGAAATATCAAAATATTCGCTGAAATTGTTATTATTTTGTCTTACAGCGACATAATGAGGTCACAAAACAAAAAAAATACAAAAAAAAAATATATGTTTTGATTTATGTATCCATCAGATTTACTTGGAATTATTTGGTTGTAATTATAGTCAGCTGACAAATTATTGACGTACGTGTATGATAGTATTTTTCCAGTACCTCGTTTATTGGAAAAATGTTAGTAAATATCAATGAAATTAGAATAAAATAACATCAGATTTACTTGGAATTATTTGGTTGTAATTATAGTCAGCTGACAAATTATTGACGTACGTGTATGACAGTATTTTTCCAGTACCTCGTTTAATGGAAAAATGTTAGTAAATATCAATGAAATTAGAATAAAATAACATCAGATTTACTTGGAATTATTTGGTTGCAATTATAGTCAGCTGATAAATTATTGACGTACGTGTATGACAGTATTTTTCCAGTACCTCGTTTAATGGAAAAATGTTAGTAAATATCAATGAAATTAGAATAAAATAACATCAGATTTACTTGGAATTATTTGGTTGCAATTATAGTCAGCTGATAAATTATTGACGTACGTGTATGACAGTATTTTTCCAGTACCTCGTTTAATGGAAAAATGTTGTTAAATATCAATGAAATTAGAATAAAATAACATTTATTATATTACAGCTAGTAGTAGTAAGTGCTATCGCCAAAATCTATATCTGACCACCGTAAGCAGGAATAGTCCTCTATTCCTGCTTGCAGTGCATATTATTAGTCGACCTAAAAAGGATCCTGTTTTGTTTTACTTACGGACGCAGCTGTGGTCATTATGTGCACGGGATTTTGTTTTCAAAATGATCTGAGGGGCAATTCTTGTAATTTTAAGACCGTTCACAGTCTGATCTCAGTCTCAATCTGTCAAAAAATACTTCTAATTTTCCTACATTTTGACATTTGTTTGTCGCTGAGATGAGACTGCGACTAGATTTTGAGCGTTTTAAATTACGGGAATTGGCCTTCTGATGTAGGTTTTGGTGATAGTACATACACAAAACTAAATATAGTAAGCAAAAGGTTTAAGCTTCAGCGCTGGTTTTCAGCTTAAACCTTTGACTCCTGTTTACAAAGAAAGAGAGGTACAATTCGGCATAACAACAGATATATATTGCAAAAACCTCTATCAGATTATGCACAAATCGTTTTTTCCATTACTGATAAACGATATGCAGTCAATGATTGATAATATTCAGCTTTGACTAAGTTTTCACCACACTGCTTGGTTTTTTTGTATCTTTATCAATGAGATAACAACACCTGGTAATGATGACAAGGATCTGCACTTTCTACACAATCGTTTCTCTATCAAAATCTGCAATCAATCAACTTAGCTTATCGCAGTGGCCTGCTGGACATAAGCCTTTCCCAAATTGCGCCTATAAACCGTATTCTCCGCCTTCCGCATCCAGTCTGTCTGTTTATAAGGCCGACACAAGTTACACTCACCGATTGGCAGCCAACATTCAAATCTACATTGGAAGCTCCAATGTTCCTTAAAAAAAAATATTGCAGCGCCCCGCGGTTTTACCCGTATAGGTGTCGATCCCGTGGGAATATCGGGATAAAAAGTATCCATGTGTTATTCTGATGTACAAGCTGTATTACTGTAAAGTTTCATCAAAACCCATTCATTCGTTTTTGCGTGAAAGAGTAACAAACATCCATCCATCCATACAAACTTTCGCGTTTATAATATTAGTAGGAAGTAGGATTAATGAAGGTTCATTTTAATCTTTCAGATATATGAAGCCGGCCGTTCAGATGAGCTGGTTGCCTACCAGATGGACAAAACAGAGATCCAGCCTCACGAAGGCTGGACGGAACAAGATCCTTTAGAAATTATGCACCACGTCAGAATGTGTGCGGAAAATGCCTGCGATCAACTAGTGGAGCTAGGTAAGGCTTACTATCAGATGGAAATGTAATACTAAGGAGTGCTAGTTTATCCTATAGAGGTTAGTGATTTTCCTTTTGTAGCTCTACTTAGCAATCCGGACAGTTAGCGCTTATACACTAACGTCAATTCAAATTGATGTTATTTTAAGTTAAACAAATATCAACTTTATTTTAATGGTATTTAAGTTGACTTCAGAGTGACTAGCACTATTGAAAAAGTTATAAAAATGTTTGAAGTTATTGCGTAAACTGATCTTACTGTGTAGGAATTAAAATTATTTTTCCATAAACTCATATTTTATTTGTTTACATTTTTGGCAAATAAATCGAATGCAGTATACATAGATCGGTTGAAAAATCACATACATTTATCTGAATTTCAATGAGGAAGTGGACGGGATCTCTTCTTTTTGCATAATATTCTTTTTCCTAATATACTTTGGCATAACGATTTTGGCATAATTTGTTTTGCCATATTTTTTTTGGCATACAGTTTATGTTGGCATAATTATCTTGAAGGCTACTTTGTTTTGGCAGAAATTTAATTCGCATAACGTTACTAGGCCTAATGATTATTAGCATAATAATATTTAGGCATACAATTAATAGAAATAATGGAAACAAATTTGAGTTATTTTTACGTATTTATTTTCACTCGATTCTGAATCACTTTTTCCAAGAGTCGGGGTGACCCAAGGTCTAACACATCTCAATTTAGTAAAAATCAATGAGAACTTAGGATGCAAGAGCGAGCGAAGCGAGCTCAGGAATTGGGGCATCCCGACTCCTAGGTTCCTTTAAACCCTGCAGACAGAAATAGGGGCCCCGCGAAGCGGGGCTTCGTCGACTACGCCTTATTATTATTGTTATCTATACTTATAATAAATCTGTAGAAGTGAAAATTCTGTACATTGAAAATATCCAAAAAATAAATGGCAGGGGGTGTTACTTGACAGACACCGAACCCAAAAATGTGATTAAAAAATTTTTTGTCTGTCTGTTTGTTCAGGCATCACGCAAAAACTACCGGTTCGATTACGATGAAACTTGGTATAATTATTCTTTAATATCCTGGGCACCACACTGGGTACTTTTTATCCCGGAAAAGTATATACAATAAAAAACAAACTTAATTTTGCGGTTCGATCCATTACCACTGTCTGTACTGTACCAACCGCAAATACTAAGTTTGTCGTAGGTTGGGTCACCCGCAGTGGAGTTCATTTTTATTCCTTTTAGTTTTTAGAGTTATTTAGGTTTATTTTTATATAAGTCGTAGGTATAAATTTTAATTTTAAAGTATACGTAGTATATTTGATAGTGTACGTGTGACCGTAGGTTATTTTATAATACTGTTAGGTAGGTTTAGTCATTCGTATAGATATTAGTTTTTAGGGATTTTGCTTATTTATTGAGTTTAGATTAGTTATCATCAGAAATAGGTTTATTTAGGTAGGTAGGTATTTAATTTTCTGTTATTAAGTTTTTTTTTTAATTAGTTAGGTACTTAGGTAAAGATATCATATAGGTACCCTCTTAATCACCACTAATGAGACACAATTGGTTTTCTATTGTAATTAGCCACAAAGGGCTCGCGACATAGATGGCATTCTGGGGAAGCACATACATTTTATCCTGTTAGCACGTTCCCGTGGGTAAATTTCCGACATCCACGCGGGCGAAGCCGCGGGCAAAAGCTAATTAATAATAAGTATGTAAAGTTGTCGAAAATTTACCACTGACGGGACAAAAAGGGGTAATTCAGTTTTTACGGGGAGGATTTGAACTTGAAACTGTATGTTACATTTTCACGCCTAAACCACTGAACTTCTGATTTGGCATAGAGATAGATGGCATCCTGGGGAAGCACATACATTTTATCCTGTTAGCACGTTCCCGTGGGATAATTTCCGACATCCACGCGGGCGAAGCCGCGGGCAGAAGCTAGTGCTTAATAAAGTTATGCTTTAGAATGTTATGCTTAATCGTTATTATGATTAGAGAAATTATGCGTAAGCTGTTATGCGTAAATAATTTATGCGAAAATATAACTAGGACAAACAAAAGTAAGTATGCCAAGTTATATTAGGTCTTAAAATTTTATGCAAATGGATAGGGAACCGAAGTGGACATATGTGGATGATATGATAATTTTTGCATATTCCACAATCAGGTCGTCATTGGAACTTAATGGAGATAAAGCTATTATTTTTTTTAATAAGAGATATAATAAATCGTTATGTAGACACAATAATACGGCGTAATTTTCTCATATCAAAGACTTGTCGAGAATTGAAACCTATTATTATTGTTAGTAGCTTTTACGTCAGCGTCTGGTCACTGTCTCTTATCTCTTGTAACATTCATAAAAAATCATGTAGTAGTCAAGTTCATTTAGTTTTTACTACGACGTATATTAGAATACGATTAATTGCTTTTTAACTTATTTTCCTCGTGATCACAATATTATGATTAATGTCGATTGTTTTACTATTGATAAATGATAATGGTAAATGATTTTATTTTTGTAAGTACGTTTGTACAGACGCCAGCAGGTCAAGCTACCCGAAACTGTCAAATTTTCCTAATCAACCTTGAATCTTAATACTTTAGTAATAAAGTTGAAAACCTATTAAAGAAATTTGACAGATTGTAGTAGCTTGATGTGCTGGCGTCTGTAACTTAACACAAACACTTTTACACGTCAATCATACTTTAAAACTAGATGAGGTCGGCGTTTCCTATCTGACTAGTCTGAGAAGAAAGGCCGAAACAAACTCAGAGGTCACAGTCTCTTTTAAAGTCCAGACATAATCTTGGTCATATCATATGAAGACCATTGTGTCTACTTTGCGGATATATTATAGTGAAACGATTAACAAAACGTTTTTGAGTAGTTCCTAATATCAACGTTCGTTCGTTCGGTCGTTCGTTCGTTCGTTCGTTCGTTCGTTCGTCGTTCGTTGTTGTCCAAGAGACGGGGTCTAAGAAGTCAGAGAGTGAGAAAGTCCAGCAATGGTTTTCATTTTGACAGCTAAACAACATTCATTGCGGTACTAACGTTGTTGAGCAGACAAATTTTTAGAACATATGAAGCAATGGATTAGCAATATCCTTCAAAATTATTCAGATTGATATTTAAAGTGTGTTTAAAATTTTTAATTAAAATGGTTTCCACCTTTCATTGAAATGATGTGTATTATTGAATCAGTGTCATTGAATACATTAAGTATCAAAGTTCAATCAACTGTTTTATGAATTCATTTATTTTTCAATTTACTTGTTTTACTAAATAAACCTAATTGATTTGATTCGTAGCAATGATTAACATTTGTAATGCAATGATTAACGGCTTTTTGTGTATGTGAGTTTAAATGTTTGTAAACGCACCCACAATACAGGATAATTCCTAGTGTGGGGCAACATAAAAAAAAAAAAAAAATTGTGTATAGTGCATATTGTTGTTTTGAGTCCCGAACAATCAAGATTCGTTTCTGATTATACAATAGATTAAAATTGTTTTCTTTTTTTTGTTTGTGTAAAGACCTTCGCTTTTTCCTTCAAAACCGGGTATCTTGTGCGATCTCTGGCCATGTTGACTATTTTTTTTTTGAGGATGGGAAATCATCAAATGACTCCTTCCGCTCTGGGTGGAGCAGGAGGGAGTGTCAGACTCTTACTGACTAAAACCCATCCGTGTTTCTTCCTTAGCCCTTTATGTTCCAGGGCAGCGGTAACCCTTTCGGACGATCCCGCTACCCGCCATGTTGACCCTGAAAACCTTATCAGATCATCACCACCTTCCCCGAGGTATGCCTCGACGGCGATATCCTCCCTCATGCGTCCAGTGAGTGACGATCTTTGCCCATCTCTCCGGGTACATTCGCGCGAGGTGTCCCCAGCCCACCACAGTCATTTCAGCCTGGCTGTTCTTTCTCCAACATCCGCTACTTGAGTTATGGTTTACATAACTCCATAACTGTCTCATAAATAGCATTATAACTTGTTACATTATTGGAATAAAGGAACCTATTGAATTGCAGTGATTCGCACCGGAAAACTTGCAATGTATGAATTCTGCGTTTTTCGATGCAACTAATGATGGTGATGATTGAAAAAAAAATCGGGTTGCACTCCGGGAGTGCTGGCAGAAGTGAGAACTTTAATATTAACGTTGTGCATTTTTGATATTTTGGAATGCGGTCTACTCTCCGTCCGTCTTACGAATTTTCGATCAGGTCACGTGTCCTGACGCGAGCTCCGTCTTACGAATTTTCTATCAGGTCACGTGTCCTGGCGCGAGTTTGACATTTTTTACCCATCACAAAAAAAGTGCCGCTAAAGAAGTTTTCACTTCAAAAAACAATTCATTTAATCCTTGAAGTTGTTCGCTTGGGTTGTTTGCACTACTGTTTGTCATTCGTAATAGTAATAGTGTAAATTATTTATTTTCAGGTTATACCAAAGATGATATAGTGGCTTTGGGCATCACGAATCAGAGAGAGACAACGATAGCCTGGGACAAATATACCGGCGAGCCGTTGCATGCAGCTATAGGTACATATTTTTTTTTTAAATATCAATTGATATTTTGATATCCAAGGCCATTGAAGAACCAAATGTGTATAAAAAAGTATATATACTGAGTTGTATGCACACACACCACATTCTGGTATCTGTATGTTTAACTCATTGGCCGGTGCAATAAATATTTAAAAGGGTAATGACCATAATCACTATTCTTAGGAGATAATCGTAGTTTGTAAGGTCTTTTATCAAACTTGAGGACTGAGGGTTGTTTCACGTCCACTTGACACACGTGTGTAAGACAAAAAAGGCGATACCTATCGTCAAACTAAAAAAAGCGTTGTTTCAAATTACAATCACAAATGGCCTTGCCGTAAGTCATGTAATAACGAGTACGTAATCGTTATTATTTGACGGGCGTATGTTACGTTAACCAACCGTTTGAAACAACCGGCCCTTAGCTGTCCATAATGTGCTGTCCTTTCTTTTTGTTTTATTTAACAGACAAGAGTCAGTGGGGTAATTCTCGTAATTTTAAGAACGTTCACAGTCTGATCTCAATCTCAATCTGTCAAAAAAACGTCTAATTTCCCTACATTTTGACAAGTTTTTGACATTTGTTTGTCCCCGAGATCAGACTGCGACTAGATTTTGAACGTTTTAAATTACGGGAATACGGGCCCAGGACTGTTGCTTATTGATGCAATTCTAAATTCGTCTCATAACACCTTTGAATGGAATATATCTTGGCGTTTATCAACATTGCAACTGGCAGAAAATAGTGTAAATCCTTTTCCTTTATTTCCAGCATGGAACGACATCCGAACAGACAGCACAGTGGACGCGATCTTAGCCAAAATCCCCGACCGCAATAAGAATTACTTCAAGAACATATGCGGCCTGCCGATATCGCCGTACTTCAGCGCGCTGAAGATGCGTTGGATGAAGGATAATGTAAAGGCAGTGAGGCGCGCCAGTCGGGATAAGAGACTGCTGTTTGGAACTGTTGATACGTGGATTGTGTGGGTGAGTACTAGAGTAATTGCATGCTAGAGAAATCTAGTTTTTACGACCATACAGCGATCAGCAAAATAAATAGGGAGGATTCATTAATATGTCCTGGATAATGCCGACTTCTTGGTAACTAAGATATCATACTATCTGCGCGCAGGATTCCCACGGCGTGCATTTTTCAGGCATGAATAATAGTATCCTATGCCATTTGGAAAAGGTCTTCATCAGTGAACAATTCAGTAACAAATTCAATATCGGATCAGTAAATCCACAGTTTAGTTTTATAAACACATTACAACTTTTAAGTCCTTATAATATTAGTATAGAGTATAAATTATAACGAGGTTTTTTTTTCTGTTTCAGAATATGACCGGTGGTCCTCACGGCGGCTTGCACATTACTGACGTC
The DNA here is from genome assembly GCA_945859715.1 of Apamea sordens. Lineage (NCBI taxonomy): Eukaryota > Metazoa > Arthropoda > Insecta > Lepidoptera > Noctuidae > Apamea > Apamea sordens. The sequence goes on along the minus strand of OX244009.1, from coordinate 6,579,904 downwards.
ACAAATGCCTCTAGAACTCTGCTCATGAATCTGGAAACATTGAATTGGGATCCTATCTTGATGAGGTAAGTTTTGAATGTTAACAAAATATTATTATAACAAAACGGACAGTAAAAAAGTTTGAAAATATAAATCGCATGTTTTCTTTAATAAATATGTTTTTCTATCTATAATATGTATGTATTTACAAAAAAAAAAATGTATATAAGTAGTTTATCAGCCATCTTGTTACCATAACACAAGCATTAGGTTGCTTAGCTTGGGACTAGATGGCGCTGTGTGAAATGTCCAGGGCTATTATTATTATATTTGCATGTGTTAAATTCGAAAACCGTAGAACTAGAGAGAACTAGAGAAACTACATTTTTTTTACTATGGTATCCTGATTCCTGACCATTAATAAAATATGTTTGTATATCTGTGACATCCCAAAGTATGGTTTCTTCTAAGTAAGTTCGTCTGTTATGGTGGATGCTCCAAGGTAGCCCGCGAAACTCAAATTTTCTTACGGTTTAGCAATTTGCTGGTCAGTACTAAGTTGTACGTTGGTTAAAATATGATTCGCGGCCGTAACAAATATGTATTTACAGAATTATAATCATTAGAATCATTAATTAATAAAGGTTTGTGACTGTTACTAGGTTATTCGGCATCCATCGAGACTCCTTGCCCACAATTCACAGCAGTTCAGAAGTATACGGCACAGTGAAAGATGGCTCCATAGTAGACGGGATCAGGATAGCTGGGGTAAGTCAAAATCTACATTAAACAATACGCCTGTAACCCCCAAAGGGTTAAGCAGAAATGTTCCTATAGTACACCCACATTTCGCCAGTTATGTTTAAGTCCTATGTCCCATAGTCGCCCCTTATGGGACACGAACCGGTCACAAATTCAGACTCCAGACTGTTACTGAGCTAATAAAAAAAAATTGAGATGTGTCAAGGGACACCCGGATGGAACGAAGTTCCTTTCGATTAATTAGTGAAGGAATTGTAATTTTTTTTTTTAAAGTTATAATAATATTTTTTTTATTATTAACAAATAAAAAAACAACAGACACAAAAAACTGGCTTGCTTTCTATAAGAGAGAGAGAGAGAGAAACACGCGCACGCCGCACGGTTTACAACTATAGCAAAAAGTGTCGTTCCAACTTTTGGTCTTAATTTTTTCCGTCTAGCCCCCTTTCGCAACGCGCGATAAGAAACTTCGTTCCAAAAGCAATATTTTAAGAACCCTATTATGACTGCACGTGTCATTCGCTAAGGGCACCTGGTGCTACTCCGCTGCCCAGCACCCTCCCCCCCCCCCCAGACCTCGCCTAGTAGAAGTTTGATAAATTTTCGTGAGGTAACGCTATAATCGACTTTTTCAACGAGTATTGTTGTAGTGGCGTAGACATTCTATGATAAGTAGTTCCCATAAATCTCCAAGAAATCAAAGTCACAGTTAAAAGTTTCAAAACAAAATATGTACGTTAACCGTTTTTAAGTCCTGTAACAGCAACTTTTTTATGAATACATTTACTCTCCAACAGATACTTGGCAACCAACAATCAGCCTTAGTAGGCCAAAACTGTCTACAAGCTGGCCAAGCCAAAAACACGTACCGCAGCGGCTGCTTCTTACTGTACAACACGGGCACACGTCGCGTGCAGTCCACTCACGGCCTCATCACCACCGTGGCATACAAGCTGGGCCCGAACACGCCTGCCGTGTATGCACTTGAGGGTAAGTAAAAAAAAAGAAAGAAAGCAAATACGTTTATTTGCGGTAAACATGACGCATAAAAAGAGCACTTGAAACACAAAATTACAAGTTGGGGAAAACATGCGTCATATTCACGCAAAACGGTCATCGCTCAGCAAGACGTACTGAAGTAGTAGTTTCATATTCATATCTTTATTTGCATTCCATAATGTATATGTCGCAGCCAACTGGTTAAATTAGCCGTTTAATCAACCGCCTGGCGTTGGAAGTAGTGCTCGCCTCGCTTCGCTCGCGGTTGATCACAGTTCTAACCTAACCCATTTGGTCGGGGTGCCCTGGCTTAGTTACTGCGACCATTTTGGCTCGCACGTGATTGGTTACAGGTTCAACCTAAACTGTATTTTATTATCATTATAATATCATTCACGTCGCTAGTTGAACGGCCGCCGTTTAGTTGAAAGGCTAGGCGGTTAACTAAACGGCTAATTATACCAGTTGGCTGCGACATATATAAAATGTTACAAAGTTGTTAAGGTACAATTATGGACCCTGTAGGGCACAGTAAAAAGTAAAAAAAATAATAAAAATAAAATTAATAAAAAAATAACCATTTTCAGATAATAATAGTTATTAACATTAATTAAGTAAATAATAAGTAAGTAGAAAAAAAATTAACAAAATATTTTTTTTTCTCCCCCAGGTTCCATAGCCGTAGCAGGCGGCGCAATGAAGTTCCTGCGCGACAATCTTCGCCTAATCAAAGACGTTGTAGTGGACACGGAGCAAATCGCCGGCCAAGTGTTCTCTACGGGCGACGTGTACTTCGTGCCGGCCTTCAGCGGCCTGTACGCGCCCTACTGGAGGAAGGACGCTAGAGGGTAGGCAGACAATCGATTAAAAATCGGCTAAGTTGATTGATTCGCAATGGTCGGTAAAATTTTTGAATAGGAATTGGTGATTTTAGTTTGAATTAATGTACCATATAAGTAGCTCGCCATTAAATTATACCCACAAGTGTGCATACACACGAGCGACATGCGTCGCCGGTTACAGTTGCCTCTGTCATTGTCGCGTGTCGCTCGTGTAAAACTCAACTCAACTCGAAGCATTTATTTAAAAATAAACCAATTACAGGCACTTTTGAATTGTCAAGAGTGTATATTATTATGCACACTACGTCCATCTGAGAATAATAATAATAATAATATCCCTGGACATTTCACACAGCGCCATCTAGTCCCAAGCTAAGCAACCTAATGCTTGTGTTATGGTAACAAGATGGCTGATAAACTACTTATATACATTTTTTTTTGTAAATACATACATATTATAGATAGAAAAACACCCAGACTCGGAACAAATACATGTAGGTCATACAAATATTTGTTCCGTGCGGGAATCGAACCCGCGACACGCAGCGCAGCAGTCAATCGCTTAACCACTGCGCCAACCGTGTCGTCCAGAATGTTCAGAATGTTTATTAAAATTAGTCAATGGACACACTTTAGTGTAATACTGCGGTCCCGACTTGCCATATTGCAACTCGGGACGTTACTGATAGAAATAGATTTTTTTTTGACAATTAATAACAAATGTAATGTTTTGTTACAGAATTATCTGCGGTCTGACTGCATTTACGAATAAAAACCATATCATAAGAGCAGCTTTGGAAGCTGTATGTTTCCAGACGAGGTAAATATATCACTTTAAATGCCGAAATATAAATAAAGACAAACTGATTTATGGTAGTTTCCGACTACCAAAAAATACCCATTCGCTTTCTGTGGGTATAACAATGCCGTATTAGATTATACAGTTTTATTTTTCAAAGACCAGCCAAATTTAAGGATGTGGTACAGACCATCAAACTGAACAACTTTCTCCATGGGACAAATAGCGTAATCGCGAAAATTTTATCAACTGTCCCATAGTAAACTTCAATACCACTCGACCTAAATGTATGGGACGGCTGAATTTTTATTCGCGATTACGATGTTGGTCCCACGGAGAAAGTTGTTCAGTTTGATGGTCTGTACCACATCCTTAAATTTGGCTGGTCTTTGAAAAATAACCCTGTATAATGCGTAACTGAATTAATGCACATTATGAAAGTAGTTTGTTCTGAATTATTTATTGAATCGATTTCTGTCATTTTTAATATGTATAGGTAATTTTTTATCCCAAAAATTATTATAACCACGAAAATTACTGTCACACTTCCGCTGTGCAGTCAAAACAAAACAAAATGGATGAAGTACCTTTTACGCCAGATCCTTATACGTGTGCGACTGTGTGTGTGCGCAGATTTGTAATGTGACCACAATTTTCTCCCACGATCAGTATAACTAATTTAATAAAAAAAACAATGTTTTGAGATGAGGAGCTCAACGATTCGACGAACAATACCAAATAATGGACATTTGAGTAGGCTGCGTAAATTACTCAAACTGCCAGATCATAATTAATTCTACTTTGTTGTTCAGGGACATCTTAGAAGCAATGAACAAAGACTGCGGGATGCCCCTGTCTAAACTTCACGTGGACGGTAGGATGACGTCCAATGATCTACTGATGCAGCTGCAAGCAGACCTCGTCGGTATACCTGTGTGTGAGTATTGGTTTTACTTTAATATTGAACGAACCTAATAAATTTGGACTATTTATTTATATATACTTTATTACACAGATACCAGCACATCAAGCTAGTACAATATGTCTATTAATGTATTTAATAGATTTTCAACTTTAGCGTTAAAGCATTAAGGTTCAAGGTTGATTAGGAAAATTTGTCAGTTTCGGGTAGCTTGATCTGCTGGCGTCTGTACACTAGAAAAAAAAAAAAAAACAAACAATGGACGGCCATTTGGGGCTATTTTTGGACTAGATTGTATTCAGAAAGAGTGCCGGAGGAACTGGATTATCCAAAGCGGATATGTCGAGATTATCGGTACGTGCAAAAAAAAAGCTCAGTTTGAGCCACCTTTGGTGTGATCGGAGCAAAATGTCTCTTTCGACTTGGTAAATACAGTATAGGTTTCTTTCAGACCTGCTAGATTAGTTGTTCCGTAAAATCAAAATCCATTTTACAGGTTACTTACAGTACCCTCCAAAAGTTAGTTGTCAGTTTTCCTCTTTTGTAATGGCACATTATGATTTTAAATTTTAAAAAAAATCAGGTACTGGAAAGGGATAACCTGATTATTTTTATTGGAAATCAAAGATAGTTGAATTAGTCAATAAAAACATTATAGCAGTTCAAACATTTGGATCACTACAATTTATATAGCAAAATTATATCCTAAATTAACTAAAACTATTTGCAAACTAAAATATAGCGTCGAAAAATTCATCCACATCGCTGTCCACTGGTAATGTACCCAAGACACTGGCGGCATTGCCACGTTGTATGGCAATGCTTAGCCTCTGGCCAAGGTAAAAGCCAGCCCTTGGGTCATGGGAAGTGTCAACCAGTCTTTTCGAAATTTCCTTAAAAAAACCATGCGCACTCGGACCCCACGAAATCAGCGTCAGGTGGTACACTTGTGTTGTCATCAGAAGGCCAATTCTCGTAATTTAAAATGTTCAAAATCTAGTCGTCTCATCTCAGCAATAAACAAATGTCAAAAACTTGTCAAAATGTAGGGAAATTAGAAGTATTTTTTGAAAGATTGAGAATGAGATCAGACTGTAAACGTTCTTAAAATTACGAGAATTGCCCCTCTGACATTATGCTGAGCTGAGGCCCTTTTGTCATTATAATCTTTGTTTTCTGTTTTTATAGTTTTAAGGTGTCATTTTGTGTAATGCCTAAATAATTATTTCTTTCTTTCCACGGCCCGAGGGTTTCAACCCCAAACGGCTCGAAAATATAATGATTAATATTTAAGTGCTTAAACTTAAATATTAATATTATTATAGTACGCCGCTTGAGGGGCCCGTGGCTAAATAATAACAGCCGCACAGGTCGATCGGTCAGGTTAAGCTACGCTTGCCGCGGTTGGTCTGTGGATGGGTGACCATCTTTACATACCAAGACCCCTCCGTGCCTCGGAAAGCACGTTAAGCCGTTGGTCCCGGCTGTCATTCGTGGATCTTTGACAGTCGTTACGGGTAGTCAGAAGCCCGAAAGTCTGACAACCAGTCTTACCAAGGGGTATCGCATTACCCAGTAACTGGGTTGTGGAGGTCAGATAGGCAGTCGCTCCATGTAAAATACTGGTATTCAGCTGCATCCGGTTAGACTGGAAGCCGACCCCAACATAGTTGGCAAAAGGATAGGCAGACGATGATTTAAGTACAGTCACGAGCACCAATATGTCAACACATGGCATCTTTCAACTGCAATTTTTTCGTGAAATAACTAATGCAACGTTGACATACGACACATTACATAAATCTATGGGTTCAAAAATGCTATGTTCGTAACAACATAAAATTTCAATTAAAAATAAAGGAGTAAATCGCTTTTGAATAAAGCAGAGTGTATACATACTTTTGCTCGTGACTGTACGCCGCTTGAGGTTTTCCGCACTACAATTGGTAAGTAATAATGTTACGTTGTGTTCCAGTGCGAGCCCAGGCGTGCGACATGTCGAGCCTCGGCGTGGCCGTGGTGGCGGGCGGCGCGCTGGGCGTGTGGAGCGCCGACAGCTGGCGCGCGCACGCCACGCCCACCGACACCTTCCTGCCCACCACTACGGACGACGGTACGGACGTTTACAGGTGTAACACGTGCTAGATGTTCGGGTCACATTCGATTGAGCAGTATTAACAACAAAGCCGGTCCGAAGCAATGGGGTAGTTGCCTGGGTAATTAATTGGTGTTTTCAAGGCTAGAGTGAATAGGCTCATAATAAATTAGTGCGCTTACCATCAACGATTGCATCTCTGCTTTCCATCAGGCGGGATCGCAGTCAAGCGCTAGTTTATAACATTAAAAAAAAAATATATATATTTAGTCCGTCAGTTAGATTATCGAAAAATAATGGACACGCATTTTTTCTTTTGTCAATTGAACAAAAAATTACAAAGATAAAGCGCGTCAAAATTTGGGAGTGGGGGTTCGTGACGTCACTTGCTTGCAAAAGTGTCGCAAGCAAGTGACGTCACGCGGAACTTTAACGGGCGATATCTTCATCATTTTTTATATAATTGACAAAAGAAAAATATGGGTTCAATATTTTTTGATAATCTAACTGACGGACTAATTAGTTTTTTTTTGGAAAATAGCCTAACTACCTATTGTATTTTAAATTGGTTAGCTAAACTCCCCAGACGCGATGGTGACCGGTATCTAAACATAACATTTCAGAATAAAATCGCAAGGCGTTGTACAGAGCAATTTACAAGTTAAAAAGTGACACAAATACATACATATAAAGTCTATTCAAACTTATGTTTCAAATTGATGTTATTTTAAGTTAAACAAATATCAACTTTATTACAATGGTAATTAAGTTGATTTCAGAGTGACTAGAACTATTGAAAAATTTATAAAAATGTTTAAAGTTGTAGCGTAAACTGAACTCTATCGTGTAGGAATTGAAATTTATTTTTCCATAAACTCATATTTGTTTACATTTTTGCCGAATATGACGCGATTCAAATTTACAGTATTTTTCTCTCCTTCCCCTTTTTAATCCACCCAAAGTTTGTCTTTAAAAGATCGCTCTTAGCGATAAGACCGCCCATTGTATCACTCTTTATATAATTTCTATATTTATGTCTGTAATTTATATGGTGTACATAATAAACACACACACAGACGCACACGCACATGGTGTACATTTGTATGGTGTTTAAAAAAGAAAGAAAGAAAAACACAAAATCTTATCACGACACGCATCTATCCATCTCCCAGCAAACAAGTCACACTCCGGTGTTGAAGTCAGAAGAGCATTGACGCAATTAATAGACATTATCATAATTTCATATACAGGGTTATTTTTCAAAGACCAGCCAAATTTAAGGATGTGGTACAGACCATCAAACTGATCAATTTTCTCCATGGGACAAATAGCATAATCGCGAAAATTTTATCAACTGTCCCATAGAAAACTTCAATACCTACTCGACCTAAATGTATGGGACGGCTGAATTTTTATTCGCGATTACGCTATTTGTCCCATGGAGAAAGTTGTTCAGTTTGATGGTCTGTACCACATCCCTAAATTTGGCTGGTCTTTGAAAAATAACCCTGTATAGCTGGGTATAAGCCACCGCTTTCTTCTGCCATACTTCCCTGTTCTGTGCGTTTCTCATCCAAGTATTTCCTGCTACTTTGATGATATCGTCAACCCAACGCGCTTTTCGACGGCCCTGGTTCCTTTGGCCTAACCCTGGCCACCATACAACGTACAACAACAACAGTATATTAATAAAAATATTCATTCTAGATCGCGACGCAAGATACACCAAATGGAAGATGGCAGTACAACGATCACTCGGCTGGGCGACGACTAAAAAATCGTTCACCATGACAGGTCAGGCCAAACGAAAATGTAGCATCATGCCACAGCAGCCAAGTCTTGAGGTCTCATCTCAACCGGACAGTAGAAAGAACTCACTCTTTGAACCCCATAACCTAACCTTACTAGAAATTAAAAACGATAAAAACTTCGACGAAGGTGTCAATCACTACGTAGAAGAATTACTACAATATTCAGCCCGTAAATTCTCAATTTTTGTACCAGCTAAAAAACGTGTAGGCGAACGTACTATCTTAGATGATATCGACTATTTTATGAGTAAAAAGGAATGTGATTATGGCATGTGCGAGTGTTGCCCTATTGAGAAAAAGGTGCAGACTAATTGGGAATCGATCGAAGAGATTATCGAGAATGATCCGGAAATTATATTCGATTGTGATGACAACCCGATTATGGTCGAACGTGTCAGGTCGCATGTCATCGCTGAACCAGTTTTCTTGACTTCCGCCTTGAGTATAGGAGCCGCGAGTCTAAGTAAAAAAATCCACTTCGATAAACTCCCGGCTCTGTTTAAGTCTATTTACAATAAAATCTCAAGTCCTTTAACGTGAATGTTTTCTGCGAGTTTTTGTGTAGTAATTTTTAAATGATTATTTTTATTACTTTGGGGCTAGACAAAAGCCTAGGAATGCCATAGTGATGTTCCTATGAAAGCTTAGGATACTTTTACTACGCGTGGTCTTTGAACAACAATGCTGAATGCTCGCTCAAATATCAGAAGGACAATTCCCGTAATTAAAAACGTTCAAAATCTAGTCGCAATTTCATCTCAGCGACAATCAATGTCGAAAATTTAGGGAAATTAGAGGTATTTTTGACAGATTGAGACTAAGATCGGACTGTGAACGTTCTTTAAATTATGAGAATTGCCCTCTTATTGATAAATAAAATAGTACAGACGCCAGCAGGTTAAGCTACCCAAAACTGTCAAATTTTCCCAATCAACCTTGAAGCTTAACGCTTTAGCGATAAGGTTGAAAATCTATTAAAGAAATTTGACAGATTGTAGTAGCTTGATGTGCTGGCGTCTGTACTATTAACATGAAAAATTAAAAGACAAATCGAATTCTCTAGGTTGGAAAATAGCTCCAAAAGTCAAATGTATGTCGAATGACGTCAAAAAGACGGAATCACAACGAATATAATTAGGTGTTATTAATTGTTACGTAGTCCAATCTTGTTACGACTTGTTAATATTAAAATGTGATATTTTTGAATTATGTTTGAAATTCGTTAGGCGTAATGTACTTGAAAGGTTATTAGTATTTATTTAACATACACCGATTAATTACTATTTTTACAAGCTGACACTAAAATATATAATATATATATTCAATTATATACAAGTATACAGGGTTATTTGTAAAACATCAACAACCTCTTAAGAGGTCATTGTACTCATCATTATGAACAACTTTTACTATAGGACCAAACCAGAAATCGCGTAAAAAAAATCAGCTGCTCCCTACATTTTGACGAGTTATGCGAACATAAATGTAGGGAACAGCTGATTTTTTTTTCGCGATTTCAGTTTTGGTCCCATAGTAAAAGTTGTTCATAATGATGAGTAGAATGACCTCTTAAGAGGTTGTTGATGTTTTACAAATAACCCTGTATAATACGAAAAAAATATAGAAAAAGGCAGGAGCTCATTGGGCATCAAAAACTCGTCCGCATCACTGTCAATGGGATAAGTGCCCAAAAGGCTGGCAGCATTACCACGTTGGATGGCAATGCTGATTCTTTAGGCTAAAAATAGGCCAGCCTTCTGGTCACGTGAAGAGTCAACCAAACGCTTGGCGATGTCCCGAAAAATTCGATGAACACCCAAGGCCCTAGTGTTTCAACCCCAAACGGCTTAACCATAAAGCTCCCAATAAGGTTGTTATATTTGCGCCGTTTGAGGTTTTCTGCTCCTGCAGCAGCCGCCCCAGCACAGCCCACCGTGCTAGGAAGATGGGATGGCGCGAGGGTGTCGAAACAGGTTGCATCCCACACCAAAGGCCTACCCAACTTCCAAGGCATTATGGTCATTCCATCGGGCCTCTTTTCATCGTCGCGTGCCAAGCCATTGGGCTCTAAAACAGCTGGCACCCCGGCGGAGACAAGAGCCAGGCGGATGATGTCGTTAATGCTGGCGTGCCTTGCCATCCGTCCAAAGCTCTTGCTGCAGGATAGGCCATGGTGTCCGAGGCAGTCGACTGTTTCACCGCATTGACAGCGATGTGGAGCTCCGCAAGGAGCGCCCAGACGCAAACATGTAGTGAGCCGGAATGTGGTGTCACCCAGCATAGTGCCTATATTGGGTGACGGTAGCGCCTGAAGCCAGAGGCCCGACTCCCATTCACCCACAGCCAGCAGGCAGGCACGCTAAGCAGTATTGGTGGACGTATTAAAAAGTTTATTCTGTACCAACCTGCAGAGCGGGTCATCCCACTGTCTCTGGGAAGACGGGTTCTCTGGCTGAACCGTGTCCGGGCAAGCCACTTTCCAGGCGTTCACCGCGTCGGTCAAACACGGCACTTCAGAGTCAACCTGAGCAGGAACCAAGATTCGTGTGGTTCTTTTCGGTGCTGTGGACCGAGGATAGGAACGCCGGTAGGCTTACATTAGAAATTTTGCGGACGCCGAGCCCACCAAAACGAATGGGTAGTGTGGCTTGCAGCCACGCGCGGTCTTCCAAAGCCACATTAAAAAAAATGGATGTAAGAGTACTGCGAATAATATTATCGATTTTGTCCAAAAGGTGTGAATGCTTCCATAAAGAGGAAGAGCGGAGAAAATACATAAAATTTGGACCGAAACAACAATATCTGATTGTAAATTAATTTTAGAAAGTCTATCCGAAATATCGTTAAAATGTTTAATTTTTCCGTCGACAACTGGTGAAAAAAAAGTAAAAGTTTTAAAAGCAAAAAATACTAAAATTAGTTTAAAAATATCATGAATTTGGATTGCGATACTCCTTAAAGCCAAATTTTTATGTATTTCTGTTCCCGGATGTATTATTAAAAGACATTTTTAGTATATTACTGTCTTAACTAGAAAAAATCAAATGTGTAGAAATAGTACTACATTAGATGAATTGGGTCATTTTAAATCGAATGAACAGTAATCTAAAATAGTTTTAGCTTAATATTTGAGAACATATGTATTTGTTTAAAAACAATAAAAATTAAGTTACGTAAACATTTTGATTTACTCATCATTTTTAGGACCTTTTAAGACTATGGATGCACCGATTTTAAAGTATTTTTCAATCAGTATTCGATACTGAGAGTCTAGAAACTTCGTTCCTCAATACAAATAGTCCTTTAGTATTTTTATTAAAAATATGTTAAACCTCTTTTGAAATATGTGACCCTTTTCAATAAATTGTGCTTTATAATTTTAGTTCCTTATTTTCGCTAGAATACTGTGACGTCTGTATTGTTACTGTTTAACTAACATTAAAATAAGACTGGTATTAACTTGAATATTGAATAAAAATATTTATTTATCCTTTTTGGGTCTTTAATTTATTCTTGGTTACTCCTTGCATGACTTAATTTTGCACGAAACATGAAAAAAGAACTACTAATTTCATCGCATGACTTTTATAAAATTTTTCGTTAAAATTTGGACACATTGTATGAAATTCTTGCACTTTTTTGTAATTCGAAAATTATTTTGCATGAATTCAAGTAGGCTCCTTAAGACGCCCGATCTAGCCGACAGTCGATAGCAGACTGCCAACCAAATCGTAGAAAAAAGTGTTTTTATAGCCCGATAAACGAGATAAATCTTCAGTATAAGTAGATAATAGATAATGCAAATGATATGCAAATAAAAATTATACAATAATAAATTTAGGAATTACTTTACGTGATTCGACAATAGATACATTCTATTACATTGGATAAATCCATGGTTTTAAATACATAATTTAGGTACACATTTTTTTATTTGTAGTACACACCAATGTCACCACGGTGACCATAGAGCATGTGACGAAAAGACTTATGGAAATAATAGAATTAGGCTGTTTATACAACTACGAACGCGCGATCGTACTTGTAATCACAGCCTAATTGATAAAGCATATTCCATTGGCAAAATTATTCAGTAACCATTACTAATACTAATGTTTATCCACATTTTGACACTATTAGTATAGTTGGTGCATTTCACGAGCGTGTGTCTATCATTCTAATTTGTACTTTATGTCAGTGAGAATAAAGTATCATTTCGCTCGACCTTCACCTTCGATAAAAAATAGCACTAGATTAAGGGTTAGGAACAAAAACACATCGCCCAAGTGGCTGTGACCTTAGAGAAGGCTGAACCTTATCTTTCAAAGATAAAGTTCATTATCGTTTGAAATATATTTGTTTCTGTGATTGAAAAGTAAACGTATTTTATGTTTAAATAAGAACAAAATTATTTCTGGTAAAAATAAAACAATTTCTAAGCAATGAGGTTGATAAACCTCGCGCTTTCGCTTGAACCTATTTTATAAATAAGACGCCAGCACATCAAGCTACTACAATCTGTCAAATTTCTCTAATAGATTTTCAACTTTATCGCTAAAGCTTTAGGTTCAAGGTTGATTGGGAAAATTTGACAGTTTCGGGTAGCTTGATGAGCTGGCGTCTGTAAGTATTAAAGATTATATTGGAAGTGTAAAAGTGCTACAATGTCAGCGTCTGCGGCCCTGTTTTTGCGGAATTTTGTGATTTAAAACGATAAGTATTTTCAAATATCATTGTTTTGTTTTTCAATTCACTTCTTCATTGCGTTAACTTACTGTTTTTTGAGTAGTTCTTAACTAAGTAGTAAGTTAATATTTTAAGTTTTGAGGTCACAAAATTTCGCATCTTTTCACACAACATTATTTGAGTTGGCTCATGTATACATCATTTTACGGGAATTTTGTGTGCTGTTTTGGATTTTACCTTTTTTTTTTAAGAAAAAAGTTTTTTTTCTAATAATTTCCAATCTTTTTCTGTTACAGAGGAAAGATACAGGCTCCTGGCTTCGATCCCAGCGACTCTTTACCTAATAGGTAGCTTTACAATGCTAGCCGTTTCAAAAATGCTCAAAAACAGGTGATAAGCGAAAATAGGCTCTATTCGTTCTAGAATAAGATTTAATTCGCTGCTAAATGTAGAACAAGAAAACTTAGCGCTTTTTATGTATGTTTTAATGATAATTCGTGTTACATATCTGAAATAAAATTTCTTTATTTAGATAGATTCCTATGGACGATTGAAAATACAGTGAAAAAAATATATTATCGAACTTTTTACAATGAATAATGTAAACTTCTGACTACTTTAGACATTCAATTATTGAATGTAAACTACGTACGGGTAGTACGTAGTTTACATTCAATAATTGAATGTCCTTTCGTATAACCTCATTTACCTAATTTATTTTATTTTAAACATGCATACATACAGACGCCAGCAGGTCAAGCTACCCGAAAATGTCAAATTTTCCCAATCAAAATTGAACTTAATGCTTTAACGATAAATTTGAAAATCTATTAAAGAAATTTGATTGATTGTAGTAGCTTGATGTGCTGGCGTCTGTACATGATAAAATTGAAAGCAGGGTAGTAGTAAATTTACGTTATCTTAATTACGGAAATGGGTCAGTTGACGAACAAATTATGATATGGACAGGAAAAGTTAACACAGTGGGTACTTTGTTTCAAAGGTCTTTCAAGATCCTTGGCATACCTATCAGTCCGCCATAGCGACTTTTTTCAAAATGGTGACCACGCATGAAACCTGTTTAAATCTATAATAATATAATACGATGTCACGTGATCAACTTTGAACGTTAATATAATACATCAAAAACGTGACACTACGGGGTTTGGTCTTACAATGTTTTCTGTTTGCATTGATGTCAGCTATCTATTTATATAGGTACCTATCATGCGTGGCCGCCATTCTGAAAAAAATCAAAATGGCGCGACACTAGATATGCCAGGCTCCATATAAAAACCTGCAATCCCCTTTCATAGCTTTTAAAAATATTTCTATTGCTATTAATAAGTTTTGTGGGTTGTATAATATTTTAAGGGACCCTTTTGTAACCTTTATCTGAAATACATAATACCTCCACCTTATATTATTTAAATGAGTTTTTGCTTTTTAAGCAAATGAGAGCATTTTGATAAAGTTGTCTTGACATACGTAGAGTATCGGTATACTCACAAGGTCAAATAAATTTAGCTGGCGAAACCTCACAGTCGAAATGGATGATTTGTGTAAACCAATTTACAGATATAAATATTATTTAGCATATACCAGCGACCGCTGCCCCGTGATCAGCAGTGTAGCAACTTGAAATTATCAAGATTTAAAACCTTTTCTTTTGCTTTTCACGTGTGTGAAGTTTTGCCAGCTAATTTAATTTGAACTTGTAATGTACAAGTGTCTCAAAGAAATTCGGTAGCATTTTAATTTATCGAATAACTAATTTGCTCGAGAAGTCTCGACCTCATGTTTAGACAACGAGATTTTAAAACAAAATGTTGTTTTAAGAACGTATGTGTCGATGTAAGCAAATAGTCTTATTCTAATTAATTGGTTCAATAATTTTAAATTGCATTTATTACATTATTATTTATTTAAACATTTTAATCACTCATTAAATTGTTTTGAAAATCGAAATGCTGAACAATTAATCGTTTTGTAATATTTTAATCAAATCATGTAGGTATATACAAACATGTTTTTGTTATATCGATATTGGTAGGTAATTGTGACCTCAATAAGACTCCAAAAGTAGTTTTTAAGTCAAATGTAGTGAAGGCATTTTATAGAAATTAATCCTATTTATTTGAAATTTTATATAATTCCTACTGAATTCCGTAATGGAATAAGTGTCTCAACTGGTAAATGTGCAAAGTAAATTGTATATATATGTATATATATAGTTGTTGAATTTCACGAGCGCTCGTTACTTAATTGCAATTTAAACCTTTTAACATGGACATAAAAGTCACATGACACGCGCTCGTGACTTGCAACGACTATACCTAATCCGCATTCGCGATTTATTTGCCAAAAATGTAAACAAATGTGAGTTTATGGAAAAATAACTTTAATTCCTACACAATAAAGTACAGTTTACGCTAAAACTTCAAACATTTTTATAACTTTTTTAATAGTTCTAGTCACTCTGAAATCAACCTAATTGCCATTAAAATATAGTTCATATTTGTTTAACTTGAAATGACATCAATTTGAAACATTAGTTTTAATAGACTACATGGGCACAATAAAAACCTGATATTATGTTAAAGTCTATTGCTGGACATGAACTTGACCTTGACCTTTTTATCTCAAGACCCGGTGCTGCACCTTCCTTATCCAGCCTTATTAAGGCCCTTTGTACACGGCACGGTTTCTTGAAGGTACGGCGTATAAACCGCGCCGTAGAAAAAACATGTCTGTCAACAAGCTTCTATAGTGATACTTTATGACTCCTCCCGCTCTGGGTGGAGCAGGAGGGAGTGGCATACTCTTACTGACTAAAACCCACCCGTGTTCCTTCCTTAGCCCTTTATGTTCCAGGGCAGCGGTAACCCTCGGACGATCCCGCTACCCTGGCAGGCTTCGGCCCTATTGGGCCCCGTCACTCGTGCTGACATCTCTTTAAGGCTCTATAGTGATATTGACGATCGTGGCGTGGCGAATAAACCGTAGTTTTTCACGGCAACAAAAACGTGTGTGTACAAAGGGCCTTAGGCAATAGGTCGAGTGGCAAATGACAATTGTTTTACTTCATTTTCTAAAACGTATTGGTTGTTTCTTTACCAGAAAAGACACTTATTCTACAATGGATTTTTACTAGGTACTCTTTTATGTGCCATTTTATTGAAGGCTGAACTGATATTTGGTCGTTTAGCAGTTTGAATTAATACTTATGTTGTGAAGAACAGACTACGTACTTACTATGTAAAGAAAAATGTACGTGCGATTCAGAGAAAATGGGCGGAGCTTATATCCCAAACTGTAATACTGCAGCTTGGGACAAACTTTTTTGGCATTTAATTTATTTCATATTTAATCATTTGTATGGCAAACTGTATGGAATCGATACTGTTTTTTATACACTGACCTTTAACAAACAAGTACGCTGGAATTCATACTATCGATGACAAAATGAAGACATTTGATTTTCGCCATTTTGGCGCTGACAGCAATGTGAGCGTCCGTGGAACTAATATTTTTGATAGCGAGTCTTACAAAATGCGTATACTCTCATGATAAAAATGTTTTAAATATCTCGTAGTAAACATAAAATTAGTACCTACACAAAATTGTCTTTGTCTTATTCTTCGATGTATATGATGTATATCCCACATCGTCAGAGACGTACCAAAACAAAACGATGGCCATTTGCAACAATGTGTCAATTTTAGTTCTCGAGACGCTCGAGCGGGCGCTTTGAATCGGCACAAAAAACAACTGTTATTTCGTATAAGTCAGTGATTTTATACTGTTGATTCGACCAAAAATCATGGACCCAGTGATAACCCATTTGTGAGCCCTAAGAGCGTTGCAAAGGTTCAACGCCTAAGCATTCCTAATGCATTGTAATTTAAGATAAACATAACATAAACATCACGCTTGTCTTCCCCGAAGAGTTAGGCAGGGGTGTACCTATAATACATTCACATTTCAGTTATGTTTTGTTGTTAGTAATTTTAGTTACTTTGTTGAGCAGTTTATTTATTTAGTTTGGGTAATGGTTTTAGATTTTTTTTTTTTGTAATAGGGAATATGCATAGAGGTCGCTTTTTCAGACAGTTATGAACATTTGTTAAAGGCGATTCATTAATCATTGTAATGTAAACCTTATGCCTTTAGAAATAAAAGTTAAATGACGCATGTTAACCCGCACTGGGCCCGCGTGGTGGATTATTCCATCCCTCTTACAGAGAGGCGGGCTGTGTCCAAGTGGGAACATTTTAGGTTGATTATGCAATGCTAACGTCGAAAGTGGCAACATTTGTTTAGAGTTGCACACGACAAAATAAAAATTACCATTTTATAGACCTTGTATATTTCCCTATTTGAGATGGGAATAATTGGCTTTTTTTTAATTAGTAATATTTTATGCCTACTTATAAAGTTTTGCGTATCACAAATTTTGTACCTCTTAGTTTTAAATTGTTATTGTAAATGATTATTTATTATTTATTTTGTAACTCGAACTCAAAACTCGATGATGATTATTATTTATTTATTTTGATTAATGTATTTATTTTTAATGACATTCTTGCTTTACTGGACTTTGGATAACAGCTTTGGCATAACTAAGTTATGTACCCCGCATTTTATATAGTTATTTCAGTACTTTGATATAAATTATTTTAAAAGGACTTTGTAATAAAATTAGACATTTTGTATTGTATCATTTTGGTATTGGTTTTTTATTAAGTATTTTATTCTTGCTGGTTATTTAATTATTTTGATACCTATGCCTGTTAAATCAATAATTTGTATTATATCTATAAATATTATACTTAATCGATAATAATCTAACGACATGAATAAAACAGAACATACAGTTTAATGTAAAATAATTTGATACTCCTTAAAAAATATATTTACTATTTCTTGGATATCGTTATATACATACTTACACAATACCTTCCTAATATCTATTTTGTGATTACTAATATTTATAAAAAAATACATAAACCTTATAAAATAATTAAGTATATAATACTCATTTTACAATTTATAAAATCTGTAAAGAAGTATTTATTGAAGCCTAGACCTCTGAAATAGTGGCCTCTACAGAATCAGAAACCCTTACTCTCCGGTTTCTGAAACCCGAATGTAAGGCCATATCATAATAAAAGCGATCGTCACACGAATATGCAACCGTCGCGATCATTTGTTCGGAAAACTTATTGTTTGTCTACGGGAAAACCGGTGAGTGCCCTCTGGCGGTGCGATGACGCGTTCGTCGCGTACAAAATGAACGCGACGATCACTTAAAATAGAACAAGGCTTACTACCTATGTATATTATCACTTAGCAAGTCAAGTGATTTGGTTGGCCGTCAACCAGTCACATTACATGAGTTTGACAGCCTTTTAGCTAAACTGCATTCACGATTTATTTGCCAAAAATGTAAACAAATATGAGTTTATGAAAAAAATTACTTTAATTTCTACACAATAAAGTTCAGTTTACGTTTCTTTAACTTTAAACGTTTTTCAATAGTACTAGTCACTGAAATCAACTTAATTACTATTAAAATAAAGTGGATATTTGTTTAACTTGGAATAACATCAATTTGAAACATAAAGACAGTAGCTAATTTGCGCCTTTCAGCCATTAAGAATTCCAGTGTTATTCAACTTATACCAACGGGTAGATTCCACTATTCCAGGGG
The DNA here is from genome assembly GCA_945859715.1 of Apamea sordens. NCBI lineage: Eukaryota > Metazoa > Arthropoda > Insecta > Lepidoptera > Noctuidae > Apamea > Apamea sordens. The sequence continues at coordinate 6,561,296 of OX244009.1, read as the reverse complement.
TTTAGGCCTAAACGCAAACCAATGTTTTTCTCAATCTACTTATAAATGTGACATGGTAAATATGTAATGTGCAATAATAACTATGATGTAATAAAATATTGCATTTGTTGGGATTTTTCGTGTTTTTCTGAACGAACTGAAATAAAATGACCTTTAGGAGTGGCCGCGAGTGGAGTGGTGAGTGACGATGACATGGGTCCCAAGACTTCCAGGTAAATCGATTATTGAAAGAAAACATATTACAATAGGCAAAATATACAATTTTAATGAATAAAGTTTCCCAGTCTAGACCGTACCGTATAATTAATAGTAACAACGAAGAACAAAATCAAATTAAACAAAGCACAGGACAATAAAACAAAAATATCTACCTAAAGAAAGCAAAAAACAGCAAACCACTTGGGACACTAAACGCCCCCAGATGTTAAGTAGGGTGACCTGTTCAACAGTTAACCACCTAAATTTCTAACCACGATAGCGCATAATTTTTTGTTCATAATTTACTTTTATCTGCAATTATGAATAGGTAGGTTACTTGGCTACATATTTGTATTTAAATAACGTTTGATTTACTAATAGATTTTAAAGAAACGATTTTTATTTTTTAAATGGGTTTTGGCTAACTGTGTCCACCCCATGGTACACTATTAACCAGGGGGTGGTGCTACAGTTAACCATAGTGTACACATTTAACCATTGAGTATAAAAACTTTAACTTTTTCAAAAAAATAATAACTCCAGTTGTTACAAATCAGTCTTTTATTTTAAAAAAAACATACCGTCGAATTGATAACCTCCTCCTTTTTGAAGTCGGTTAATAATGAAGTAAACTTATCTATATCTATACTTATAATAAATCTGTAGAAGTGAAAATTCTGTACATTGAAAATATCAAAAATATAAATGGCAGGGGGTGGTTCTAGACCGACACCAAACCCAAAAATGTGATTAAAAAGAATTTTGTCTGTCTGTCTGTCTGTCGGTCGGTCTGTCTGTCTGTCTGTTTGTTCAGGCATCACGCAAAAACTACCGGTTCGATTACGATGAAACTTGGTATAATTATTCATTAATATCCTGGGCACCACACTGGGTACTTTTTATCCCGGAAAAGTACATACAATAAAAAACAAACTTAATTTTGCGGTTCAATCCCTAGACCCGATTACTGTACCAACCGCAAATAATAAGTTTGTCGTAGGTTACGTCACAGTATCTTAGCCGTGTGCAGTGTCCCTAAGTTATGCTCTAAATGTAGTGCTGAAGGTTGAATTTGGCTTGCACCGTTCGCAGCACACGCGTGGCGCGCGGCCGCGCGCGCATTACGTCAGTACGTCTATGGCATTACATTTTTTGAACTTTGATTTGAACGGACGTGTCGAGTGGCGAGCGTTCGTTCTTATTCTTATTTTATCTGCTACTTGCAATTTTAAACTGTGCTTTTCAGTGCGACCTTTTTATTCCTTTTAGTTTTTAGAGTTATTTATGTTTATTTTTACAAGTCGTAGGTATAGATTTTAATTTTAAAGTATAGGTAGGTAGTATATTTGATAGTGTACGTAGTACGTAGTGACCGTAGGTTATTTTATAATACTGTTAGGTAGGATTAGTCATTTGTATAGGTTTTTAGGGATTTTGCTTATTTATTGAGTTTAGATTAGTTATCATCAGAAATAGGTTTATTTAGGTAGGTAGGTATTTTATTTTCTGTTATTAAGTTTTTTTTAAATTATTTAGGTACTTAGGTAAAGATATCATATAGGTACCCTCTTAATCACCACTAATGAGACACAATTGGTTTTCTATTGTAATTAGCCACAAAGGGTCCGCGAGATAGATGGCATACTCTGGAAGCACATACATTTTATCCTATTAGCACGTTCCCGTGGGATAATTTCCGACATCCACGCGGGCGAAGCCGCGGGCAGAAGCTAGTATCAAATATAACAAAATAATTGTTTTCGTAGTAATAAGAGGTCGCTCCGTGTGGCTGACTCTGGCAGAGCCACCAACAGGGATTTTATTTTTGATTACACAAAAATTTAGTCGCTATTTTGTCGAAATTTGTCGCCAAATATCAAAAATTGTCGGTCACTGGTTCAAAAGATATAAGGGTTTATAGGGGGCCGATCTGGAGAGAGTCTCCCCAGCAGAGCCAAATTTATATCTCAAAAACTAGGGCACCTAGCGAAGATCTGTTTTCTCCCATATTTTGTCGCCAATTAGTCGTAATTTGTCGCCAAGTCACAGATTTAGTCGGGTCTTAGTTAAGGAGATATAACGAGTTCAATTATTAAGGTACTTATAGTCCAAGAACTAGATCGAAGAGTTCACGAAAAATTGCCAAGAAAAAATATTTCTACTATTATGTGTAATATACTTCTAGTTTTATCGGTCTCAAGTCCTTAGAAATGTCCAAGAGAGATAAATTCTCAGTTAAATACATGTTTTCATGTTTTAAATTACTAGTTTAGAATGGCTATTTGTGTATTTGAGTTTTTAAATGTTTGTAAACGCACCCACGATACAGGAGAAATTCCTAGTGTGGGGCACCGTTTTTTTAACCGACTTCTAGAAAAGGAGGAGGTTCTCAATTCGGAGAAGAATTAAAAGAGACTGACGTCTGAGTTTGTTTCGGCCTTTCTTCTCAGACTAGTCAGATAGGAAACACCGACCTCATCTAGTTTTAAAATATGATTGACGTGTAAAAGTGTTTGTACAAACCTACTTACAAATTAAAATCATTTATCGGATGTTTGTATTTTTTTTAATGTTTGTTCGCGCATAACTCCGTCGCTTGCCAATTTGAAAAATTCTTTTTTTGGTTGGAAAGGGTATACTTCCCAAATGGTCCCACTGAAATTTCGACAAGATCTGATGATGAGTTTCGGAGACAGACAACGGAACTCTTCAATAAATGCCAGCAAATCAACGGCTATTGCTGCTATCGCTTATGTATGTATTGTTTACGCAATCACACAGCATAACGTCACGCCTGTACCCTCTAAAGCAGTGGTTCCCAACCAGTGGTCCGTGGACCACCAGAGGTCCGCAGAAGCCAAAATGTGGTCCGCGAACGATTTTAAATTTAGCGGGCGGTGAGCCGTTGGTCGCCGTGCAGTGAGTGAGAAGAGCGCGGGTGAAGGGGGCGATACGTCGGGCCGCCGTATGTAATTCCTATTAAGTTTTTAATGAAAGTTTCAGTTGGATTATTACAGTTTATTTTTATTATACCTACATAGTGGTCCCTGCTAACAAGAATAATATAAAAGTGGTCCCTGACCAAGAAAAGGTTGGGAACCCCTGCTCTAAAAGTAAAGGGTACGCAGATGTGTTCAGTTTACCGCGGTACACCCTCATTTCTGTCAAAGTTGTTATTGGGGTACCTACCTCTAATCTTATAAGTATACATATACGAACTTGTGTGGGGTAGGTACAACAAAAAAGTGAAAAATAAAACCTTATTTACAAAAATACAACCGACTTCCAAAAAAAAAACACTACAAAGAGAAAAAATAAACCCTTTTTTGCAAAAAAAAAAAAATCAACTGACTTCCAAAAACGACACTACAAAGTGAAAAATAACTTTAATTTCGGAAGTCGGTGTCCTTTGGTTCTTCGTTGTTTGTCACCGACCGAGTGTCGTTTTTGGAAGTCGGTTGATTTTCTTTTGCAAAAAAAGGGTTTATTTTTCACTTTTGTTGTAATTTTTACCAGTAATTTTGGTTACAAACTAAACTACTGAACCGTTTTTGATGAAATTTCTATGGGACCATTTGGGAAGTTATACCCTTTCAACATAATAATAATATTTCAAATCGGTTGGCAAGCGACGGAGTTATGCGCGAACAAACATTTAAAAAAAAATACAAACATCCGAATTGAGAACCTCCTCCTTTTTTAGAAGTCGGTTAAAATAACTTTAATTTCGGAAGTCTGTGTCAAAAAACGAAAATGCGGAACCAGCGACACCGACTTCCGAAATTAAAGTTATTTTTCTCTTTGTAGTTTTTTTTTTGGAAGTCGTATTTTTTTAAAATAAATAGATACATATCCTAGAGTGGGGCACCGCCGAGGTGGTGGCGTCGCGGGGTCGAGGTGGGGGCGCTGTGCCCGACCGCGACGCAACTCCATTTTGTCCCAATATATCTCCCTAGATATACGGTAGGTAACTCTGTGTTGTGTGTGTTGTGTGCGTAAGTGCGTACCGGAGATCGTTGTGTTGAACAATAATATACCGACTTGACTTTCGAATGCAAATAAAAATAAATAATTTAAAAAAATTAAAATCACGACTGCTCTGCCAAAAACCGAACTAAAAAGAAAAAAAAAACAAGTTGTATTCCCTGACTAAACAGATAAATAAAATTGTCAATGCAGTCGGGGGACCATTCTGTGGTCCACTTTTTAATCTAAGAGGTCCCCGACTACACACACCCGATTACACACTTACACTCCTTTTGGGGCAGTCGTGTAAAAATGCTTACAAAAAAGACCGACAAGTGGTGGAAACTGTTTTTGCAGTTTCCTTCGCCCTACTCGGTCGGGCAGGCTAAGGTCTTCTTTCTTGGACTAATTTTTGTAGTTAATAAGTTGGTAGCGTAGACAGAGTTTCTCTGTCTACGGTTGGTAGCAATACATATTGTAGTCTTTGGTTGGTAGTGCTGAAGTTATACCTTCCTTCGATCAATAACCCTTCAACTGTGGCGGCCATAATAGTATTGATCGAAGCGTTCAACATATTCTTTATTATACTTTTTTTTCAGAGCTGGCTGGCTGGGTGGTTTGGCACTTTATCTTAGTTTTAAATATTAATTGAAGTTTTCAGGTAAAAGTTAAAACATTTACCTTTACTAAAATAACTTATTATAATAGTTCTTTATAGGAAATTGTGAAATAAGTTTGACTTTTTTTTACAATTGGGTTTTCACGTTTCAGAACGTCGGATTGAAATGAACTGAAGTAGGAAGTACCAACATTACAATACAAAACAAAACGTCACACGACCTTATCATATCAGTTTTATGTGATATTATTTATGACGATAAAATTGTAAACACGGTGAGTTATTTTGAGAATAAGTAGTCTAAAATTCATTCCTTGCAAATAGTAATGTGTATATTTTACCAATTTCAGTTGTATTCAGAAAATATGTGAGCTTCGAAAGCACAGAAAGAACGGATTCTTTCTATTCTTTTTAAACAACAAATTAATACATTTTTCAAACAATAATGGACTTAAACAGCTTACCATTGGAAACTTTTATAGAAATATTAATAAGAACCGATGGTACTACTCTCGGAAAATGCCGTAGGGTGTGCACAAAATGGATGGACATTATAGACGAATATGACTTAATTTGGGAGAAAATGTGTCTCAAAGAGTTCGAATGCTCCTCCGCAGTAGCCAAAAAGAAGTGTGGCAAGGACTGTAAATGGTACCATATTTACAAAAACCTCACAATGTGGACAAAAGTAACATTGTTTCTTCCACAAATTAATGGGTTCTTTAAATTCTCCTTACATGACAAAAATCATGCTTTAGCCATTGATTATGGTGTTCTACCATTGAGAGACTCTAAAGGTATAGTGCTGTATGACATACACACAAGCACTGTAAAACATATACCTATAGCGCTTCCAGACACAAGTTGCATCAAAATTGCCAATAATGATCATGCAACCGTATTACTAATAAAATGGGGCATTCTCCTCCAAAGAACAGTTGCAGACGCAACATATATGACTGAAGCATTTTTCAGAGCAGATAACTTCGTCCTACACAGAAAGGAACTATACTTCTTCAATAAAAAAGATGTTTTCATCTGTGATTTAAATACAAAGAACCTTGAAGCTGAGTTAATGCTCAACTGTGACTATGATATCAAAGAAATTCAGTATTATAGAGGAACATTATGTATCTTTACTGAATGTGGTAACATCGTCACCATTGCTAAAGGCAAAACTGTATCAGTTAAACCTATATCTTGTCCGTCAGTATGGGTAAAACATATCGAACATATTTATGCGATCAACGACACAAACTTCGTCTGTTTATCCAAAAACCAATTCAAAATTGAGACTGACAAACACTGTCATTTGCATAAAAAATTTCCACCAATCACAGCCATCTTTTTCTATGGAGACTTTATCCTGATTGGCACAATAGTGGGCGAGATATTATTGTATCGGTTTTCGAGACAGCAAGGACAGGAAGAGCCTTTCTTTGAAAAGATAGCAGAGATGCCCGGTAATAAATTTGCTGTGCATCTAGATGTGTGTGAAAGGAAGTCTGGACCAGTTATGATAGTGGGAACATTCTTTGAGATTTTGTTGTTCGAGATTGATTTCTTTCCTCATGTGAGTAAAACTATTTGTTAGTACCGTAAATAATATAGTTTGTTGCTAACAAGGACACTTTGTCTGGCAACATCATCTGCCTAGCCTTTTCCCAACTATGTTGGGGTCGGCTTCCAGTCTAACCGGATGCAGCTGAATACCAGTATTACACTTTGTCTGGCAACAAACTATATTATTTCAACGTTAAAATCCATTTTAAAGTTTAGTCCTGATTCACCCCTGCATCCCTATTCACCCCGTTTTACCATTATTTTTAAGATACTTTCTGCTGAGATTAGAGGGGCAATTCTCATAATTTTAAGAATGTTCACAGTCTGATCTCAGTCTCATTCTGTCAAAAATACCTCAAATTTCCCCTACATTTTTGACAAGATTTTGACATTTGTTTGTCGCCAAGATGAGACTGCGACTAGATTTTGAACGTTTTAAATTACGAGAATAAGGCTGGGTTCACACGGCATTGTCCTGCACGTTTTTTTTGTATTCGGTTTTTTAACGTACAATCACCCGGGTGTTCATACGGTATATTTTCATTCGTGTAAAAAACGAATAGCCGCAGTCTTCACACGTCAGTGATGGATCCACGCTTGGTTGTACGTTAATATATATTTAATCGAAGGCGCCAACGGCCGACAGAGCAGAAGGTTTTGGGTACAGACGCCAGCAGCAGGTCAAGCTACCCGAAACTGTCAAATTTTCCCAATCAACCTTGAACCTTAAAACTATAGCGATAAAGTTGAAAATCTATTAAAGACATTTGACGTATTTTACTAGCTTGATGTGCTGGCGTCTGTACAATGTATGTGCCACTATTTATTCGTTAAGACGTATACTGCAAAAAAACCTGCAGGACAATGCCGTGTGAACCCCCCTCTTAAGCTTCTGATATCAGTCTCAATCTGTCAAAAATACCTCTAATTTCCTTACATTTTGACATTGGTTTGTTACCGTGATGAGGCTGCGACAAAATTTTGAATGTTTCAATTACGAGAATTGGCCTTCTGGCTGGTGGTCTGTGAGAACTAAAGGACCACACTTTAAGGGCTGCAGGTTTTTATAATTTGCTTACAAATTCCCAGATTCGTTCTACAATTGTTTTTAGTCTACTACAATTTTTTTATTATTCTTTATTTTGCGAATTACCAGTGTGGTCCCTCAGTTCATATGCAAATCACATTCTGACTTTGGTTTTTTTTGACACCTGTAAAAATAAAATAATATTGGCGTTAAAATAATTGCGAGAGTTGCCCTTTTAGTCTAGCTAGTTTATACAGGGTAAAATTAAATTTGCTAGCGACACTCCGTAGACGTGATGGATATCGATAAAACAAAAAAGAAATTAATTTGACGACTTTTTTGTGGGGTCTACGACCGCTGACAGTGTTATTATTTAAAGTATAAGTTGAGAAAATCCTATCGTGTGAGCGGTGATGCAGCAACGAATGCAGTGACGAAAACTGGGGAATTAAAAAAAATTTTGTTTTCTAAAATCCCATGAATTCTTGCCTAGGCTTTATCGGGTGCCTATATGTTGCAAATGGGTCACACTATCACGTCCTGGAAGGAATATATCAAACTAGCTGCGCCCCGCGGTTTCACTCGCATAACTTTCGATCCCGTGGGAATATCGGGATAAAAAAGTACCTATACTATGTGTTAATCCTGGTTATAAACTATCTGTGTGCCAAATTTAATCCAAATCCGTTCAGTATTTCTGGCGTGAAAGAGTAACAAACATCCATCCATGCATACAACCTGTTTATGCGTTGACCGAGTGTCATTAACTTATGTATTCATTTGTTTTCAGGAAAAAGAAAACATAACACGTTTCCCGAAAAACAAAGTGTCCATGTACAAGCGACTTTTGCGAGTTCGGGACAGACTGTACCGTCGATCAATTCCATAGCTTAAGACCAAACTTTAAACGTAGACCATAACAGTATTTATTTTTTCTAAAAAGTAATTTATTAATAAATTATTGTAGTATTGGATTAAATTCAAGTAAATGTCGATGTCAAAATTGTGATATTATTCAGGAATTTTCTTTTCATCATAATCTTGGTGAATCAGTAGTGTCTTTGAACTATACAAGGTGTAATTGAAATGACTGAAAACCAGCTATTGGCTATTATAGCGCCATTTTGAAGGGCGTGTGATAACACATTTACTTGAAGTATGATTTAGTACTCTATTGTCTAGTCATGGATTGCTACTTAGGGCCAATTTCACCAGTGAAACAACGGGTTCAGGCCATCTAAACCGCGTTCAAGTGCTGCCAGTGTTAATATTCCGCAAAAAATATGACACTGACAGCACCGTTTTTTTTTTTGGGTTCGTTATCATCAAATAACTTCTCCCGCTCTGGGCGGAGCAGGATTTCAGACTTTTACTGACTAAAACCCACCCGTGTTCCATTAGTTGCCTGTGCTGTGTTACCCGCGACCCTGGTAGGCATTGGCCCTAGCGGGCCCCATCAGTTACACTGAGAGCTCTTGAACGAGGTTTAGATGTGTTGAACACTTCACTTGTATTGGTGAAACTTGCTGTGCCCGCGACTTCGTTCGCGTGCATGTCGGAAAACAAATTGGATCTCAAGGGTTTTATTTTTTTGCGAGGAATCCGATTTTTTTTCTAAAATAAAAGTAGCCTAAGCTACTCCTTACCCGCCAGCCAGTGAAAGTTCCGTCAATATCGATTCAGTTGTTCCGGAGATTAGCCGGAACGAACAAACAAACAGACAGACGGACTTTTTTTTAAGTCTTTGTCTGTTATTTATTTATTTTCATATTATTATGCATTTACTAAAAAGCTGTTAAGTTAAATTACAAACAGACACTTTAATTTTATTGATTTGTATAGATCAGCCCTTAGACGCTTGCATGGAGAGGGAGACAACATAAAACCAACCAACCACGTAGGTAACTTTTCATTAAACCTGGAACCACACAGTTCATTCCCAAAGATAACATCAGCTTTTGTCTCTCTCACTCCTAATTTCCACAGGAGGTCAAACTAGTGGCTTTATCAGGGCTTGTAGTACACACGGCTACACATCAAGCTATGCAAAACCAGTATTGGCTGACCGTTCATTGTGAGAAAATATCATACAAAGTGAGGCCAAGACAAACTGGTTTTGTATAGCTTGACGTGTAGCCGTGTGTACAAGTGCAAATGAGCCACACGTATGCAGTCTTGTCACGATGCCAAAACAGCGCTGGCAGCGACAATCTGTGTTTTAATCTTCATTTTATCAAGCGCTGTATTGCGCTAAGCACGATGCGTTGAGATTTGGAGAGCTAATTTTGCGGGTAGAATATGTTTTGTATTATAAAGGGGATTTAGGTGTGAGGATTAGAGAAAGTTGTAGTGTGGTTGGTCCCATAAGCAAAAACTGGTTAGTTTTAAGAAATTCACAATACAAATATTTTATTGGAACAAAAACATATTACAATTTTTGTGTACGTCAGCAATAGCACTTGCGATTACTAGATCAACGATTTCGAAAATAGTCTTAATTTAATCATAATTAATAATAATTGATATACAGGGTGACATGGAAACTCGAAGTATTCCTTGAAAGGCGTTATACTAGAGGTCATTAGCAACAAATTTAATCCAGTTAAGTAGGGTTCAAAACTGGATGGTTACCGAGAAGTGTCAGTTCTTCGATTTTTTAGAAATTTTCTAACTTGTTACCAAAAATTAATGAGAAAAACCAAACCATTATGAGAAAAAACTACTCCACTTCAAACATTTAATTAATACTTTTCTGAAAGATGAAAAATGAATGATCATTTAAAAAAAAATGCTTGCAAAACTTACATAATCTCAGAAATAAAAGGTCTTTATTAGGATTTATTTTTATTTTTTAACCATCCAGTTTAGATCCCGAGTTCACTGGATTTAATTTGTTGCTAATGACCTCTAGTCTAGTATAATATAACCCCTTTCAAGGAATACGTTGAGATTCCCTGTCAACCTGTATAAATGCAAACCAAATACATTGTTTTAAATAATACCTACCTACTAAGGAACCTACCCAACACCACGCCACCTGCTTTGGAAGACGTGGGTTTATGTATGTATTATATCATATTCAAAATGCTTTTCAGAATATTTCGTGATCACATTAGATTAAGAAATAAGACGCGACAAAATCAAATTCTTTTCTTCGTGTTCTCACACACTATTGTCTACATTTCTGCTGCAAGAAATTTCTTAAGAAATAAGCAGTAGATATCTTTGTATTTGTTTTATAAAAAATATATGTTGAATGGTTCAAATTATATTATTTTTATTGATATTTTTATTTATAAATTTAAGAACAAGATTATACTCAATACTAGTCGTATTTTGTTTTAAGTATAAAAAGTATATTTTGAATGGTTCAAATAATATTATTTTTATTGATATTTTTATTTATAAATTTAAGAACAAGAATATACTCAATTCTAGTCGTATCTGTATCCATTTACTGTGTGTAGGTACTTAAATAATAAAATAAAATAATAAATGTTTGTTTATTATCCTCTTATTTCCGTCAAAAAGGGCAAATATACACGATACACAAATACACTGACGGTCAAGTTAATTAGCTGGAATAGACGTCACTGTGTGACATGTCATTTTGTTATTGCGTCGAGGGGTGGGGCTGCGCAGCGAGTAGCGCACTTCAGGTTACCAACTCTCCAAGTCCGTCAACGAAAGTACGGACCTGTCCGAAAGTAGTTCGAAACTTCAGAGTGAACCCTTCTTCGTGTCGCTGGCATGACTGTATTTTAAATCTTGTTTTCCCAAAACTGCTACTTCCACGGCGTTGTCGGTGGCAGCGCAGAGATCACACTGACTGCATGTTTCGGGACACAGAGGGCAGGATAGGAGGTGAAGCATGGTTTGTGACATAGCTCCACAATCACACCCTACTGCCGTTCCGTCAAGGTAGCCAAACCATTGGCTATTTTGATAGCCAATCGCTTTGTGTAATATTTAGATAGAGCACAGAAAACGCAATGTTTTGACATAAAAGGACAACTAAGATTTCAAAGCCAATCTAAAAATGAACATACCTACTTAGAGCGTTCGTAGACGGCACACAATGGGTGACTGATTTTTGTAGGCGAAATAGTAAAGATCAAATGTATCAAACTAGGCTGAGAATCAGCACTTTTTGAACGTCAAAATTACATAAGACAGTCCCCCAAAACGCCCGCCCTTCATCGCTTTCTAGTGCTTTAGATGGGAAGATGTGGCGCAACAAACACCCCAGCAGCACAGCAGTGTCTGTTCAGTTTGAAGAACTTAGTTCTATACAATAGTAAGTATTTAACATTACGAAACACAAAACTTTCAATTAATTTGCCATATGCCAGCTAGCACACGCCAATATACCGTTTATTAATCTATGAATATACCAACACACACGTTCTACAAAACGTTGGTCAGAAAACTCGGGGAGGATCTTCCGACCAGAAGGGTGTTGTGTCTAGCGGGCAATTTCCCAATGATTGATGTTGGGAAGTTTGTATAAATGCCTAATTGCGCGGTAAACTATACTTGCGAGATGCAGGATTTGCGTGACGTCAATATGACGCTTTGTTCGCATGTGGCGTTGTAGATACCGCTACAGCTCTTTGTAATCTGCTACTATTTTTTTTTTTAAGAATTTGCAGCTCAAATCCAAATTAAGTGAACTAAACTGGAACGACATAATCAAACCCGATGAAGACATAAATGAAAACTACAAATTATTTAATAACTAGCTGACCCGGCAAACGTTTTGCCATATAAATTATTTCTAGCTGCTAGGCGCTACTTTGTTCGCGTGGTGTCCTACCCCCTACCCGACTCCTACACTACTCCTAACCTACTCCTACACTATTCAAAACCCTTAATTTAATACGTGCTTCAATTCGGGTGGACCCGAGTCTAGTCTACCGTACCGAAGGGACGATCGTCAAATGTTTGACAGGAAAGTACCTAGGTAGAACGCCTTCGTAGTTTATATGGGAAAATGAAATTGTGGTTTTTATGATCTTCTTAGCAATTTTTCCATATTTTCTCACCGTTTAAACCTTCCCCGGACTACGACAAACATTTCAAAAGCATCAAAAGAGTTTTAGCGACTCAAACTTCGATCAGACTCAAACGAACAGCAATTGATTTTTCAATATACCTACTATAGAAGATACAGTACTTATTAACTTGCTAAACCAATGTATACCAATAACAAAACTAAAGATTAAAACAAATTACATTGCTCATAAGTTGCACTTGAAGATCGCTTTCGATGTATTCGCTTCTATCGCAGATCAAAGTCTGACTGTACGCTTTTTTTTTTATATATGGCATCTCGCAGTCGCAGTTGATCTTGAGAGGTCGTGACTACTTAACCGGACTATCCTGTGGCTGCCTTAAAAAGAAATCTTAAAGCTTGCAGCCAGGGCTTAAAACTAAGTTATACTAAGCGACTGCACGCTAAGGGGGGCACGAACCTCGGCTTAGGGCGTCGCTGGGAGAGGACAGCAAAGGGACAGGCTGGATCGAATTAATATTCTTAATTCTTTGATGAGCACGGCGTTTCCTAGGACTATCTCTGAGAAGAAAGGCCGAAACAAACTCAGAGGTCTCAGTCGGGGGATTTAAAGCTACAGGCAAGGGTCGGGGGGGGGGGGGGAAGTGACTGCTCGCTTTTTTTTTTTTTTATTGCATCTCTTAGTTTACCTTGAGAGGCTGTGACTACTTAAGCTACTGCAAACTGTCAAATTTCTTTAATATATTTTCAACTTTATCGCTAAATTGTAAAGGTTCAAGATTGATTGGGAAAATTTGACATTTTCGGGTAGCTTGACCTGCTGCTGGCGTCTGGCGCCCCCGGCCGCAGAGTGCCATAATTATGGTGGCCTGTAACTACAGGCCCCTCGTCGTGTTCGCACATTACGGCTAGTAGCCCGTTGAACACGCGTGAGTTGCGCGCGTCCATGTGAATGGTTGCTATGTGTTTTTCTGTAGGCACGTCGTCGCGACGCCGCCGCCCGACTCACAGTGACAGCGGCGCTTCACGACACGTCGGCGGTCTGTCCCCGCCAGGTGAGACCCGCAGTTACCTGTGGGAGGCCCGGCGGGGGATTTCTTTATGAATAACTGGTGGCAGTGCGCTCATATACTAAAGTCGCGGCACGGGCGAGGTGGTGGCGGCGCGGGGTCGAGGTGGGGGCGCTGTGCCCGACCGCGACGCGATTCCACCGCCATTTTGTCATTTTTTTTCGGGCGTAGACGTATTTACACAATTAAAATGTATGAAGGAAGCATAGCCGCCCACGCCTCGACTCTATATAGAGACCACGCCTCGACCGTGCCGCGACGCTGCAGCGACCTCGCCTCGGCTTACGGAGATCGTTGTGTTGAAGAATAATATACGGACTTAACTTTCGAAGGCAAAAAATGCTTACAAAAAAAGACCGACAACTGCAGGTGGAAACTGTTTTTGCAGTTCGCGCCTTCGTAGTTAATAAGTTGGTAGTGCTGAAGTTTATACCTTCCGTTCAACATATTCTTTATTACTTTTTTTTCAGAGTTAGCTTACTGGCTGGTTTGGCACTTTTTCTTAGTTTTAAATATTAATTGAAGTTTTCAGGTAAAAGTTGAAACATGTACCTTTACTAAAATAACTTATTAGAATAGTTCTATAGAGGAAATTGTGAAATCATTTTTACTTTTTAGTACAATTGGTTTTCACGTTTCAGAACGTCGGATTGAAATGAACTAAAGTACCAACATTACAAAACAAAACGTCAAAATCACGAGCTTATCAGCTAAGTGATATTATTTATGACGTTATGAGATAAAATTGTAAACACGGTGAGTTATTTTGAGAATATGTAGTCTATTAATCTTTCCCTGCAAATAGTAATGTGTATATTTTACCAATTTCAGTTGTATTCAGAAAATATGTGAGCTTCGAAAGCACAGAAAGAACGGATTCTTTCTGTTCTATAATAAACAACAAATTAATACATTTTTCAAACAATAATGGACATAAACAGCTTACCATTGGAAACTTTTATAGAAATATTAATAAGAACCGATGGTACTACTCTCGGAAAATGCCGTAGGGTGTGCACAAAATGGATGGACATTATAGACAAATATGACTTCATTTGGGAGAAAATGTGTTTCAAAGAGTTCGAATGCTCCTCCTCAGTAGCCAAAAAGAAGTGTGGCAAGGACTGCAAATGGTACCATATTTATAAAAACCTCACAATGTGGACAAAAGTATCATTATTTCTTCCACAAATTCGTGAGTTCTACAAATTCTCCTTACATGACAAAAATCATGCTTTAGCCATTGATTATGGTGTTCTACCGTTGAGAGACACTAGAGGTATAGTGTTGTATGACACAAGCACTTTGAAACATATACCCGTAGCCGTTCCAGAAAAAAATTGTATCAAAATTGCCAATAACGATCATGCAACCGTATTACTAGTAAAATCTGGCATACTCTTCCAAAGAACAGTTGAAGACGCAACATATATGACTGAAGCATTTTTCAGAGCAGATAATTTCGTTCTACATAGAAAAGAACTATACTTCTTCATTAAAAAAGATGTTTTCATCTGTGATTTAAATACGAAGAACCTTGAATCTAAGTTAATGCTCCACTGTGACTATGATATCAAAGAAATTCAGTATTATAGAGGAAGATTGTGTATCTTTACTGATTGTGGTAAAATCGTCACCATTGCTAAAGACAGAACTGTATCAGTTAAACCTATATCTTGTCCGCCAGAATGGGTAAAACATATCAAACATATTTATGCGATCAATGACACAAACTTCGTCTGTTTCTCCAGAAACTTATTCAAAATTGAGACTGACAAACACTGGCATTTGTATATAGAATTTCCACCAATCACAGCCATATTTTTCTATGGAGACTTTGTCCTGATTGGCACAAGAGTGGGTGAGATATTATTGTATCGGTTATCGAGACAGCAAGGAGACGATGCGCCTTTCTTTGAAAAGTTAGCAGAGATGCCCGGTAATAAATTTGCTGTGCATCTAGATGTGTGTGAAAGGAAGTCTGGTCCAGTTATTATAGTGGGAACATTCTTTGAGATTTTGTTGTTGGAGATTGATTTCTTTCCTCATGTGAGTAAAACTATTTGCTAGTACCGTAAAACGGGGTGAATAGGGATGCATGGGTGAATAAAAAAACAACAATTTAAAATGGATTTTAACATTGAAATAATATAGTTTGTTGCCAGAAAATACTCCAATGTGTTTACTGTTTTTTTAAATAAAAGATTAAGTGTCCTTGTTAGCAACAAACTATATTATTTTAAAGTTCAAATCCATTTTAAAGTTTCGTCCCGATTCACCCCTGCATCCCTATTCATCCCGTTTTACCGATAATCATTTTTAAGAACTTTCTGAGATCAGAGGGGCAATTCTCGTCTTTTTTAAGAACATTCACAGTCTGATCTCAGTCTCAATATGTCAAAAATACCTCTAATTTCCCTACATTTTGACATTTGTTTATCACCGAGATGAGACTGCGACTAAATTTTTAACGTTTTCAATTACGAGAATTGGCCTTCTGGCTGATGGTCTGTGAGAATTTAAGGACCACACTTTAAGGGCTGTAGGTTTTTATACATTTGTTTACAAATTCCCTAATTCGTTCTGCAAATTTTTTTTTTGTCTACTACTAAATCCTAGGAGTTTTTTTCCCAGTTTGGTCTCTCATTTCATACGCACATTACCTACATTCTGACTTTGTTTTTTTTGACAACTACCTATATTGGCGACAAAATATTTGCGAGAGTTGCCCTTTTAATCTAGCTAGTATACAGTGTAAAATTAAGGCCCGGCGCCCACTATCGGTGGGCAACGGTGCGGCTCGGTACAGCTCGGGCGGCTTCGAGCGCGTGAGAGCTGCTTCGGGCGACTTCGGGCTGTCATGGCAGTCGTAGGCATACCTAAGGACGCCGAGGCTGTCTTCGGTTAGCTCGGGTGGCATTCTCGTGGCAGATACGTCGCAGAACAGTCACAACGTTTACCGCGCGCGCCTCCATTAGCTTGGCAACACCTAGAGGAAAATAAAAGGCAACAGCGTCATTAATTGCAAGCAAGATGAACAATGAGAACTAAGTCCCAATCCACCATTATAACAACACACACACATACACACATTATTATTTTATTATTATTAACTGTTTTTACGTATCGTTACGACTGCTCTGCGACGTGTCTGCCACCCGAACTATTCTTAGTTTTGCCGAATCTACCCGAAACCAGCCTCGGCGTCATTAGGTATACTTACGAATGCCAAGGCAGCTCTCAGGCGCCCGAAGCCGCCCGAAGCCGCCGTAAGGCGCCCTAGCTGTACCGAACCACACCGATGCCCACCGATAGTGGGCGCCGCGCCTAAATTAGCTAGCGAAACTCCAGCAGTGATGGGAATCGATATCTAAACATGACAAAACAAAAAAGACATTAATTTGACGGCTTTTTTGTACTAAAAGAACCACTGATTGAACGCATGACGCCATCGCGGCAGGCCGAGACGAAGATGGCGGGATGAGTCTGACTCCTACTGTAAGGACTGGCAAAAGACAGAATTGTGTGGAAAAGGAAGAGAGAAACCCTGCAGTGGGACAATACAGGCTAGTTAGTTTAGACAGACTTTATTGTGGGGTCTACGACCGCTGACAGTGTTATTATTTGAAGTACTAGCTTCTGCCCGCGGCTTCGCCCGCGTGGATGTCGGAATTTATCCCACGGGAACGTGCTAACAGGATAAAATGTATGTGCTTCCCCAGGATGCCATCTATCTCGCGGGCCCTTTGTGGCTAATTACAATAGAAAACCAATTGTGTCTCATTAGTGGTGATTAAGAGGGTACCTATATGATATCTTTACCTAAGTATGTACCTACCTAATTAAAAAAAATAACCTACCTAAATAAACCTATTTCTGATGATAACTAATCTAAACTCAATAAATAAGAAAAATCCCTAAAAACTAATATCTATACGAATGACTAATCCTACCTAACAGTATTATAAAAAATAACCTACGGTCACTACGTACACTAACAAATATACTACCTATACTTTAAAATTAAAATCTATACCTACGACTTATAAAATTAAACCTAAATAACTCTAAAAACTAAAAGGAATAAAAAGGTCGCACAGATATTATACTGCGGGTGACGTAACCTACGACAAACTTATTATTTGCGGTTGGTACAGTAATCGGTCTAGGGATCGAACCGCAAAATTAAGTTTTTTTTTATTGTATATACTTTTCCGGGATAAAAAGTACCCAGTGTGGTGCCCAGGATATTAAAGAATAATTATACCAAGTTTCATCGTAATCGAACCGGTAGTTTTTGCGTGATGCCTGAACAAACAGACAGACAGACAGACAGACCGACAGACAGACAGACAGACAAAAATTTTTGTAATCACATTTTTGAGTTCGGTGTCGGTCTAGTAACAATTTTCAATGTACAGAATTTTCACTTCTACAGATTTATTATAAGTATAGATAAGTTGAGAAAACCCAACCATTTATTTGGCGCACACAAAAGACAGCACAATACACAAAAGTACAGACGCCAGCAGGTTAAGCTAGCCGAAACTGTCAAATTTTCCCAATCAAGTTTGAACCTTAATGCTTTAGCCATAAAGTTGAAAAACTATTAAAGAAATTTGACAGATTGTAGTAGCTTGATGTGCTGGCGTCTGTACATGAATATAATATAAAAAAAAGGCAAATAAGTGACAAATTCTGGGAATAAAAAAAAAAACAAAAATTGTGTTTTCTCGAATCCCATGAATTATTGCCTAGGCTTTATAAGGTGCTTATTTGTTTCAAATATTATTTATTTATCAGGAAAAATTTATATTGTGTTTGATACATTAGTTTACATTACACTCATCATAATTAATTAAATTTAATATAAATTCTAAAACTGAACATGCACAATAATAATTAAAAATAATAATAATAGGTCACACTATCATGTCTTGGAAGGAATACGTCAAATTAGAAGTCAACCTGTATAAGCGTTGACTGTCATTAACATATGTATTCATTTGTTTTCAGGAAAAAGAAAACAAAACACGTTTCCCGAAAAACAAAGTGTCCATGTACAAGCGACTTTTGCGACTTCGGGACAGACTTCGACTGGGTGTACCCTCGATCAATTCCATAGCATAAGACCAAACTTTAAACGTAGACCTTAACAGTATTTATTTTTTCTAAAAATTAATTTATTAATAAATTATTGTAGTATTGGATTAAATTCAATTAAATGTCGATGTCAAAATTGTGATATTATTCAGGATTTTTATTTTCATCATAATCTTGGTGAATCAGTAGTGTCTTTGAACTATACAAGGTGTAATTGAAATGACTGAAAACCGGCGTGTGATTACACATTTACTTGAAGTATGATTTAGTTCTCTATTGTCTAGTCAAGGACAGCTACTTAGGGCCAATTTCTCTAGTGACACAACGTGTTCAGGACATTTAAACCGCGTTCAAGTGCTGTCAGTGTTAATTAATATTCCGCAAAAATTATGACACCGACAGCTCTTTTTTTTTGGGTGTGAAATCATCAAATAATTCTCCTAATAAGATTTTTACTGACTAAAACCCACCCGTGTTCCTTCAGTGGCCTGTGCCAGGGGCCACGGTAACTCTTTCGAACAACCCGCGGCCCTGGCAGGCAGCGCCCCAGCGGACCCCATCAGTTACACTGAGAGCTTTTGAACGAGGTTTAGATGTGCTGAACACGTTTAGTTTTATTGGTGAAACCTGCTGTGCTGGAAATTGGATTTCAATGGTTTTTTTTTTGCGAGGAACCCTAATTCCTTTTCTAAAATAAAAGTAGCCTAAGCTACGCCTTATTATATCAGCTGCCAGCCAGTCAAGTCCCGTCAATATCGGTTCAGTTGTTTCGGAGATTAGCCGGAACAAACAAACAGACAGACGGACTACTTTTTTTAAATTGTGTATGTCTGTTTTTTTTTAATAAGCACCGTATTTATTTATTTTCATATGCATTTAGTAAAAAGCTGTTATGTTGACATTACAAACAGACCCTTTAATTTTATTGATTTGTATAATAATAATATCCCTGGACATTTCACACAGCGCCATCTAGTCCCAAGCTAAGCAACCTAATGCTTGTGTTATGGTAACAAGATGGCTGATAAACTACTTATATACATTTTTTTTTGTAAATACATACATATCATAGATAGCAAAACACCCAGACTCAGAACAAATACATGTAGGACTTACAAATATTTGTTCTGTGCGGGAATCGAACCCACGACACGCAGCGCAGCAGTCCGATCGCTCAGCTACTGCGCTAACCGTGTTGTCAAGTGTATAGCCCTTAGAGCCCTTAGACACTTGCTTGCATGGAGAGGGAGACAACATAAAACCAACCAACCACGTAGGTAACTTTTCATTAAACCGGGAACCACACAGTTCATTCCCAAAGATAACATCAGCTTTTGTCTCTCTCACTCCTAATTTCCACAGGAGGTGGGAACTGGGCACACGTCGTCCCGTAAATCAAATTAGTGGTTTTATCAGGGCTTGTAGTACAAGTGCAAATGTGCCACACGTATGCGGTCTTGTCACGATGCCAAAACAGCGCTGCAGCGACAATCTGTTTTAATCTTCATTTTATCAAGCGCTGTATTGTTCTAAGCACGTTGCGTTGAGATTTGGAGAGCTAATTTTGCGGGTAGAATATGTTTTGTATTTATTATAAAGGGGATTTAGATGTGAGGATTAGAGAAGGTTGTAGTGTGGTTGGACTCTTATGCAAATGCCCCCAGCATTTGCATACCCCGTGAACCCTTCTTCGTGACGCTGGCACGACTGTATATTAAATCTTGTTTTCTCAAAACTGCCACTTCCACGGCGTTGTCGGTGGCAGCGTAGAGGTCACTTTGACTGCATGTATTGGGACACAAAGGGCAGGATAGGAGGTGGAGCATGGTTTGTGACATATCTCCACAATCACACCCTACTGCCTTTCCGTCAAGGTAGCCAAACCGCTGGCTCGTTTAAGAGCCAATCCCTTTGTGTGTAATATTTAGATAGAGCACAGAAAACGCAATGTTTTGACATATCGCAACATCAATAGATTGCACCCAGGGTGGGTCTCTAGTAGGTACCTAATAACGTAACATAAAATCTAGTCAAAAAGGACAAATAAGATTTCAAAGCCAATCTGAAAATGAACATACTTCGAGCGTTCGTAGACTGCACACAATGGGTGACTGATTATTGTAGGAGCTAAATGAAATGGTAAAGATCAAAATCAAAAGTCATTTATTCAAACTAGGCTGAGAATCAGCACTTTTTGAACGTCAAAATTACATAAGTCCCCCGCCCTTCATCGCTTTCTAGTGCTTTAGATGGAAAGATGGCGCAACAAACACCCCAGCAGCACAGCTGTCTGTTCAGTTTGAAGAACTTATTCGTTCTTATATCGTTCTATATGATAGTAAGTAGGTAATTAACATTACGAAACACAAAACATTAAATTATTTGCCATATGTCAGCTAGCACACGCCTAATACCAACGCACACGTTCTACAAAACGTTGGTCAGAAAACTCTACGAAATAATCTGACCGATTGTAGGACCTTTCTAATCAAAAGCACCTAAAACTCTTTTCATTAAACCGCGTCTTTCTGCAACATAATAATTTTAGAGTGGGTAAGTTACTCGTAGTTTTTTCTTTTATTTCATTTTTTTTTTCAAATGAATTTCTTCATATAAATTAAAATGTTCGTCTTACTTGGGAAGAGTCTGGACCCCATTACACAGGGAATCCTAGTGTGGGGTCCATGGCATATGCAAAAACCTTGCAATACTTACCTGGCAACCTGCTACAATTTTTTTTTATATTGTAGTTACCTTGATTTTTCTGAACTGAATATAGTTTTTATTTATTTACATACAAAAGCTATGCCGTGTGCGAGCGCGCTGAAACAAAACATAGTACTACTCACAGTACTGTCTACTTACAGTACAGACTTGCTTACATAAGTCAGTGCGTGCGTCGAAAACGCACCGACGCCGAAGTTTTGAAAGGCGCCTCCACGTTGCATGGAGTAGACTCTATTGTTATGTAGTCATTCAAAGACAAGTAGCATTTACTACGACATAAACATAGCTATACGTATTATGGAACTATTCTTCTATGAAGACGGGCGGTACAAAAGTCTCGCACTACGGCACGACGATCTTCACTTGTTTTGCTTCTTCTATTTTCGTAGTTTCATTCATCTTTTCATAATGGAAGGTTTTGAAAACAAAACTGGGAAAAAACTTGAGAGGTGTCAAGGGACACCCGGATGGAACGAAGTTCACAGACAGACAGAGAAACATGCGACGCCGCACAGCTTACAATAGCTTACTATAGCAAAAAGTGTCGTGACAACTTTACGTAAGAATTTTTTCCGTCTAGCACCCTTTCACAACGCGCGATAAGGAACTTCGTTCCAAAACTTCGTTCCAATAAAAATTTTCTATAAATCAATTTACGTTGTTGAGCAGATAATTTATTATGTAGCTCTGCGACGACGTAGCTGCGTAGCGGATAATCTACGCATCGGCTACGGCGTAGCACTCGTAGCGATTATGTCGTGACAACTTTTCGTAAGAATTTTTTCCGTCTAGCCCCCTTTCGCAACGCGCGATAAGGAACTTCGTTCCAAAATCATTCATTCATGAAAACATTCGTTTCTTAGTAACAGTCCGGAGTTTGGAGTTGGCGGTGTAATACCCCCGTGTCTCGGAAAGCACGTAAAGCCGTTGGTCCGTTTGCCGTCCCATCGGACTATGAGTGTAAAGGAACAGAGAGTGCACCTGTGTTTGCGCACACACTCGTGCACTATAATATCTCCTGCGTACCGGTCTGGCTAATCTCCGTTGAGATGGGCCACCGTGACCGAAATCGGTCGGGAGGCTATTAATATTATCAAACATTTTACCCTATCAAGCACTCGATCTAACTTAGCTACCTACTCTTACTCAAATAAAAACATCTGTCTAGACCAGACTAATTAGTTGAAAATTAGCACATCGAAAGTTTACCTCAAGCAACCTACCTAAGTTCGGGTACAGACGAAAAGTTTGCAGTCATAATCAAATTGCCTTACATTTTGTTTCAAATATTTTCAGCGAAAATGATTGTTTGATTTGATAACTTATTTTTAGGGTTCTGTACCTCAAAAGGAAAAACGGAATCCTTATAAAATCACTCCGTTGTCCGACTGTCTGTCTGTCTTTCAATACCCTTTTTTTCAGGAACGCGTGGAGTCGTCAAGTTGAAATTAATACCAAATAGTTAGGCTGTAGGTAATCCCCTAAAGCAGTGAAAAACTCAAACTTCTAAGTCAACACAATCAAAAGATATGGGCGTTTATGTTCCGGAATCAAAACCTATAGGATAGTTCCCGATGACCACCAATCATGAAATATGGCGAGAATTAATGTCATATAGCACAAGTAAAGTAAAAAATTGCATTTATGTTACCATATACAAGGTGTCGTTTAAAGTCGTTTTGCATCTCGTCAAATTCAAGGAGCTATGCTACTGATTCTCGACACGAATAAATGATAAATAATATGTAGATATAATTTGCATGCCGTTCTGCCAAGCTAAGTGTTACTAGTAAGTAAATAAGCGAATCGAAGTACGGCAAATTATGTCAAATACACGATTCATAACTAGCCCACGAATACCCAAAGAAACTTAAAAGGTCCTTTAAAAAAATCGCTATAAAAAACTTTTTTGCAAAAAAAATCAACCGACTTCCAAAAACGACACTACAAAGTGAAAAATAACTTTAATTTCGGAAGTCGGTGTCGTTGGGTTCACACTTTCGTTGTTTGCCACCGACTTCCGAAATTAAAGTTATTTTTCACTTTGTAGTGTCGTTTTTGGAAGTCGGTTGATTTTTTTTGCAAAAAAGTTTTTATTTTTCACTTTTAAGTTGTAATTTTTACCAGTAATTTTGGTTTAAAAACCAAACTACTGAACCGTTTTTGATGAAATTTCTATGGGACCATTTGGGAAGTATACCCTTTCCAACAAAAAAAGAATTTTTCAAATCGGTTGGCAAGCGAAAGAGTTATGCGCGAACAAACATAAAAAAAAAAAAAAAAACAAACATCCGAATTGAGAACCTCCTCCTTTTTTAGAAGTCGGTTAAAAACCACACCAATTTCTGAACAAGATCACAGACTAACAAATTCGTAAGTGGTTTACGAGTTTCGAAGAGTGTCTACTTATTCCCTAGCGGCTGTATCGTGGTCACGGTTCACAAGTTAAGTCTAGACTTCAGACGATCTGGTAATATGCTGTTTTCCACTCAAGTCTTCAGCTGAGATTGGATTACTTTGACTGGCCTTTCGCTGCGGGTTTCTCCGTGACATTGCCGCGGAACAGACGTTGCAAGGTTGATATTTTTTTTTAAATATTATGATTATTTTTTTAACTGTCAGAAACGATACTGGTTTTTACCGGTTTGGCGACATTATTTAGATACTAGCTTTTGCCCGCGGCTTCGCCCGCGTGGATGTCGGAAATTTACCCACGGGAACGTGCTAACAGGATAAAATGTATGTGCTTCCCCAGAATGCCATCTATGTCGCGGGCCCTTTGTGGCTAATTACAATAGAAAACCAATTGTGTCTCATTAGTGGTGATTAAGAGGGTACCTATATGGTATCTTTACCTAAGTACCTAACTAATTAAAAAAAAAACTCAATAACAGAAAATACAATACCTACCTACCTAAATAAACCTATTTCTGACGATAACTAATCTAAACTCAATAAATAAGCAAAATCCCTAAAAAACTAATATCTATACGAATGACTAAACCTACCTAACAGTATTATAAAATAACCTACGGTCACTACGTACCTACACTATCAAATATACTACCTATACTTTAAAATTAAAATCTATACCTACGACTTATATAAAAATAAACCTAAATAGCTCTAAAAACTAAAAGGAATAAAAATGAACTCCACTGCGGGTGACCCAACCTACGACAAACTTAGTATTTGCGGTTGGTACAGTACAGACAGTGGTAATCGGGTATAGGGATCGAACCGCAAAATTAAGTTTGTTTTTTATTGTATATACTTTTCCGGGATAAAAAGTACCCAGTGTGGTGCCCAGGATATTAAAGAATAATTATACCAAGTTTCATCGTAATCGAACCGGTAGTTTTTGCGTGATGCCTGAACAAACAGACAGACAGACAAAAATTTTTTTAATCACATTTTTGGGTTCGGTGTCGGTCAAGTAACACCCCCTGCCATTTATTTTTTGGATATTTTCAATGTACAGAATTTTCACTTCTACAGATTTATTATAAGTATATAGATTAAGGGCTGAATTTTCAATCGACAGATAACTTTTATTCGTGGAATAAAATTGACGTCTGACAGTATTTGTATGGTTATTTTTCCAAAACTTTGCCACTTCCACGGCGTTGTCGGTGGCAGCGCAGACATCACTTTGACTCCATGTTTTGGGACACAGAGGGCAGGATAGGAGGTGAAGCATGGTTTGTGACATAGCTCCACAATCACATCCTACTGCCGTTCCATCAAGGCCTTCAAGCCATGCCTTCCATTAACGGTCACATTATTTGCCGTCATCTTGACGATAGATATTTATGGATGAATCGTGAAGTCAGATATTATTGCCGACCTGTCCATAGTAACATATTTATGCTCGTGGCTGTACAGTCACGAACAAAAGTATGTATACACTCGGCTTTATTCAAAAGCGATTTATTCCTTTATTTTTGAATGAAATTTTATGTTGTTACGAACATAGCATTTTCGAACCCATAGGTTTATGTAATGTGTCGTATTTCAACGTTGCATTTGTTATTTTACGAAAAAAATCACAATTGAAAGTTGCCAAGTGTTGACATATTGGTGCTCGTGACTGTACCTATAATGACACCTAAGTTATTGGACCGTATGTAGTTATACTCTGCACACTTGGTGAATGAGAGCTAGACCGCAAATAGTGCAAATTTTAATCATTACGACACTTGTTTTTTTCATTTAGTTACTATCAAACATTGTCAATTTATTTCACTGAGCCTGTTATTTCTACCTATCTAATATACAGCAAAAGGAACTATAATAAGCCAAGCTATGGAGAGCGAGCAATGGCAAGCATATTCGATTTTTTTAGAAGGTACCTATCTACGTAGGTATTTTTTCTTCGGTTTAATAAAAACCGTAGAAAGATAAAATTGTTCAAATAAACTCACCCCCTTTCGATATGGGTATCGCAAAACAACACACATTGTAAAATGGAAGGTGTAATTTACATATCTACTGGATCTTTTCCTACGACGAACTACAAGAATATACATACCTCATCATCATCAGGCTATAGCAGTCCACTGCTGGACATACACCTTTCCTGTGGCACGCTATACAAGAATATACCTAAACACTTTAAATTCCCCTTTATAGCACAGGAAAGGAATGGACTCATTTCGTATGAATAAAATCTTTATACCGGGATCCAGTGAATTCTAATCTCCGTTATTCAAAGGATTTCCTCTTTAAATCAATGTTTAAGAAAGCCGAGATTTACGACAAAGGCATACCTATATTTTTTTATTTCCTTTCCCGATTTAGACCGGGAGCTAACGTTCGAAAAAAAATTACATTGCGTAGGTACACATTTCATTTACAAAAATGTTTCTTATTTCTCGGTGTATTTTTAGGGTTTCTTATCCAAAGTGTGCCAACGGGACGCTATTACTAAACCTCCGCTGGCCGTCCGTTCGTCTGTCTGTCAGCTGGCTGTATCTCATGAACCGTAGAGGAATAAAAGCCAGTTCTCCTGGCCCTGCTGAACTCATCCATCCCCACATATTAATTGTAATTCGACCTGAGTCTGTATGGTGTGATAAAAACGTAATCCCTATTACGTTTTTATCACACCAGCGAGTGTTATCCTAGCGCCATAAATGAAGCCTGCCCTTTTGACTAGATTTGAAGGTCTTTTCATCTGAAAATATGGTAGTATTCCAGTCAAAATCTAAATAATTCCGTGCGAAACGTAATCGTTCTTGTTTATGTCTTTCTGTCAAGAAGGGCTTTTTAGCTGGTCTTCTGTGATGCAAGCCTTCAGCGTGGAGGGCACGACGAACAGTTGGCAATGAGGTATCGAATAATACCGCAAACTGTCTAGTTGGTGTGAAACCATTTGTTTCATACTCGCTCACCATATGTCGTCGCTGCGCCTCGCTAATAAGCAACGGCCTTCCACTTCGCTGCCGACTAGCAAGGTTACCCTCTTCCTCATATCTCTTGATCCAGCGACTTACAGTATTCCTCTAAAACAAAAAAAAAGTGATATTAGGCAGCTATAACAAAATACTAAAGTGACTTAATTTTTATATAATATAATAATATTTATTTAATAGGTATAACAATATGATATTAAAACTGCATTTATAAATCCAATAATAAAGACTAATGATGGATTTAAAAAACAATAAAAAGAATTAATCTATATATCACCAATTAATCTTAGGTAAAATTTCAAATAAAATTTTATGTTACAATTTATAAATATGTCGGAGTTATTCGTTTATTCGGAACGCCAGCGCCATCTCGTGGCGCTCGACAGAGTCTAGTCTGAGTTTGTGGGGGGACGAGAGCTACAGCTACAAGAGCGGTGAGCAGAGCTCTCGGAATCATCGAAACATTGGACATCGTACGAAGAACATGTGCTTAGAAACTGTCTCGCGTTCCGTATCGTTGACTTGTGGACTACCTACGTACAGTGATTCGCTAGTGTGACTAACTAGTTCGTAAATTATAATCAGATTTGAACTGTAAACCGTTTTTCTATTGCGCTATAACCAACACTACCCATAGAACGCCCACAGTTATTAAAATATGCCTGATGTTAACGAGAGTCAGACATACCTTCTCTGACAAATATAATACTCACATTCAGTTTCATCAGATATTTCTGTTCTATTAAGACCACTTTTATGCAACAGCGCAATAATAGTCGCCCTCGCCTCAATATTAATATTTGCCTTCATTTTGACAATAAATATAATACCGCTATCTATTAAATCACACGTCACTAACCAACAACTACAGCCAAACGACAACGTTCATTCCGATCAAGTCAAATATTCATAAAACTCATGTCTACCTTACAGAAATCTGAATTCTTTGTTTAGTTTTCTATGTTCTAACTACCTTTCTATCTTTACGAAATGTGTGAACAAAGCGAACAAGACAAAGAATAATTATATTTCTGTCCAATTACTTCTAATCGAGTAAAAACTTACAAAAAGTCGAAGTATTGCGTGAAATTTGAACCCACGGCTCACTGATTCACGAATCTATCTGCACACGCGAATTTCATGAAATAAAATGTTTCATCATTTTCTTAAAAAAATTCACGCTCTCAAAGGTAATTCAGATCACTTCATTTCGTTTAAAAATGCCGACGGACGCTGGAAAGCGATTTTATCGTGTGTCAAATAATGACAAAATTAGTTTAAAAAATTACAAAATTAGTATAAAAAAGACATATACAAATTGTGGTTTCAATGCAATTAATACTTAAAACTAACAGCTTGAACCATATGTATTATTGTTCAAGCTGATAGTTTTAAGTATTAATTAGTTTTAAGTAGTCAGAATTAAACTACATAGACGTACGTCTCTCTACCAGGAGGATCACATCTTTCACTATGCTCAGTCATCATAAAACCTTCAAAAACAACGTACCATTTTATCTAAGAGGTACATTTCCGCGAAGTCTTTTCAAAATAGTTTTCATATAAAACGCCGGCTCCCGGACTATCGCTCTGTATTGTCTCTGGTCTCGGATATCAAAGGAGAGCCCACCTTTGTGCTGGCGCCTGATTCCAGCCAAGTGCTGTTATTTATGCGACCTAAAAACATAGTGGTAACATGAGTTTGACGATAGAACGCTTTGACGACGGCAACTAAAACCTATGAAGTGAGAACTCTTTGGTCAAGCAATAGAAAAAAGTTTTTTTTTGTGGTAAAAATACTATTGGAGGTTTGAAGAATGTTAAAATACATAGGTAACATGTATTGATGTATTTCCCGAAGGGTTAACCAATCATGGTTTATAGTACATCCACATTATAGGTACTGCTGGGACACAGGCCTCCTCTATGAGAGAGGATGTGGGCCGTAGTCCCCCACGCAGGCGTAGTACACGTTGGTAGAGATGTCACGTCTTCGATTTTTTTGGCTCTAGGATATGCCGGTTCCGTCACGATGTTTTCCTTCACTGTTTAGAGAGCCCACCACTGCTCTTAAACAATGTAATGTTACAAATGTGACGGCACGGTTGGCTGCTGCGCTGCGTGTCGCGGGTTCGATTCCCGCACGGAACAAATATTTGTATGTCCTGAAAGTAGTTGTTCCGGGTCTGGCTGTTTGTGTATGTGAGTTTAAATGTTTGTAAACGCACCCACGACACAGGAGAAATTCCTAGTGTGGGGCAACGCTTAAAAAAAATATACCTATATGTATAAGGACTTTCATTGAATTAGAAATGAAATAGAATGAAAATCCGTACATTTTAAAGACTACAGCATACAGAATGCCAATACATCTAAAACAAATCCATATTCAACACACAACGCTGAAAAAGGTCGTGAAACATGTAGCTACCAACCCGAAAAACAAAACACAAACGCCCCGCATTCGGTTTTTAACACCAAATCGATTATCCTAACCCCTATCTCGAGTATCGATAAGTCGACATCGATTCTGAGGGTCCCGTCAATAACCCTCAAGTTACCCTCGTCATGTGGAGTGACATCATCGCATATCTAGATGCAAAAATATACATGATTTAGTATTCTTGGTGATTGTGCTTGGGGTCGCGGCCTCGCGGGTTTGGGATAGTACCTAATGGTTTAGTTGATATTATACGAGGGAATTCTCAGGACAGTTTGATTATTGTCTGGTGAACTAAATAATGCATTAAAAGACATTTGGGTTGGTTGACTCTTCACGTGACCAGAGGGCTGACCTATTTTTAGCCCAAAGAATCAGCATTGCTATCCAACATGGTAATGCTGCCAGCCTTTTGGTCACTTATCTTATTGAAAGCGATGCGGACGAATTTTTTGATGCCCAATTAGCTCCTCCCTTTTTCTTTAATTTTTTATTAAATACTAGTATACTTGTATATAAATTGTAATTAAGGCTTTTTGTTAGTAGTGTTGTCTTAGTGATATATCCCTAAAGACCTTTCATGCGTGTTTTTTTTTAAATACGTACGGCGAATCTAGATGTCAACTTAGCGACTTCAATGACTGACTTGAAGTAGTTCTTGCCGAAACGAGATAAATCTTACTAATCCCATCCTACTTCATATCTTACTAATACTATAAACGTGAAAGTTTGTATAGATGGATGGATGGATGTTTGTCACTCACACAAAAACTACTGAACGGATTTGGATGAAATTTGGCACACAGCACCAGGATTAACATACTTATCTTGATACTTTTTATCCCGATATTCCCACGGGATCGAAACTTATGCGGGTGAAACCATGGGGCGCTGCTAGTATCGCTATAAAAGTAAACAGATCCCGAGATTAAACCTTTTTCTAATTAAATTAGGCAAAGGAAAACCTAAAGCAGCAAAAGTATAATATTAACCTTATCGGTAATTATATTTTCGAGCGGTTTGGGGGTTTCAAACCCTCGGGTCATGGTGTCCGAGTGCTTATGACTTGTTCAACGAAATCTCCAAATGGCTGGTTGACACTTCCCGTGACCCAAGGGCTGGCTTTTACCTTGGCCAGAGGCTAAGCATTGCCATACAACGTGGCAATGCCGCCAGTCTCATGGGTACATTACCAGGCGACAGCGATGCGGAGAAATTTTTTGACGTTATATTTTAGATAGATAGATAGATAACACGTTTATTCAGTGCAAAAAAAGACACACTACAAGCAATAAAAAAGAAAAAAACATCAAAAAAAGGTGAAACGTAAAAAAAAAAACAAAGATTAAAAAGCTAAATTGACCCATAGACACATAGTTAGTTTAGTTTGTTATATAGTTTTAGGTCATTATATTTTAATTCGAATTGTTTGTCAGTTAATTTAGTTTAAGAAGTTTATCCAGTTTATCTGGGTCAAATTAAATTAACTATCGAAACTCAAAGGACGTAATGGGAGTCGATATCTAAAAATGACAAAACAAAAAAATAAAATTGGTTACAATTTATTTTGAGATCAACGACCTTTTAAATATGTAATTTGATAGGTCAAATTACAAATAGGAGTTAGGATAGGTCCTACCTATAATTATGTCTGTAGTTTGCTTGAAATATCAGTTCTAAAATTTGTTTTTGTTTCTGTATGTACATTTCACAGACGTAAACACCAAAAAACTGATTTTTGCATTTAAACTTCATGCAACGCTACCAGCGGTCTTTGACCCCAAAATAAATGAACATCAAATATATATATTTTTTTGTTATCCTGTCATGTTTAGATGTCGATTTTCATCACGTCTGTGGTGGAGTTTCTCTAGCTAATTTATTTTGACGCTGTATATTTTTATCCTCTTTAATAAATAATCGGTAATGGAATACATATCTACAAGTAGTACAAGTTCCTAGTATTGTATACATGCACTATATTCTAACTGAACAGACAGCTGTGCTGCTGGGAAGTTTGTTCCGCCACTTCTTCTTCCCAGCGATAGCACTAGGAAGTGGTGAAGGGCGGGCGTTTTTGGGGGACTGTCTTTTGTAATTTTGACGTTCGAAAAGTGCTGATTCTCAGCCTAATTTGAATAAATGACTTTTGATTTTGATTTTGACAACACAGTAAAGTCGAGAGCCTCATTTTAAAAATTCAGTACTAATGCACAATATTTTGTACTCAAAATTGTTGCCATTTTTTAATATGTAAAACAAACCGGTCTTTGCTTCAGGCTTCAATGTACACCCATCCATTCATAACAGCTTAACGAATCGTGAAAAGAATGTAATCCTGGGAATTGGGGCAGATATGAAATCATACGAGACGGCGCATTTACAGGCGAGTATACAGAATGTTCTTTTAGATGAAACCATTTTCGAAGAATGGTTTGTGAAAATTGTTAAAAGTCACGTTTTTTAGGTTTCCTATGCATTGAGTGCTAACAGGATCCTATTACCTACTAAGCCTCTGCTGTCCGTTTGCTCGTCCGACTGTCTGTCAGCGGGCTGTATCTCATGAACAGGTAGGTAGACAGTTGAAATATTTACAGACTATGTATTTCTATTGCCGCTATAACAATAAATAATAAAAATGTAATAAAGTTAAAAATTAAAAGGGGTGTCCATACAAGAAACGTGGTTTTTTGGCGTTTTTTGCCTTGTCCGCTTTTTATTTAATTTGATTACCTAAATATGCAGATTTACTAGCACTTACTACTATTACTTATTTAAGAATGCAATTATGGTCAGAGAAATTAAGGCAGCGACAAATAACGTAGAATGAATACTTAAATTAATCCTAGAAGTTCTAGACTTCATTCGTGCTTATATTGCTAAAATGGAATAGTTTAAAAAATTAAATAAAACTTTTGTAAAGACTAGGTCCATAAATTAAAAGGAATGGCTTTAAATGGCTAGTATTTATATGATACATCCTGTATAATACATTGCCTTCAAGAATTGTTAATTTAACCTAATTTATAATTTATGAAAGGTTTAATTGATCCGACCCTGTTTATAGGGTTTAGATATCCATCAGAATATAATATTCTTTATTATATTATCTATATATATAAAATTCAAAGTCCTGACTGACTGACTGACTGACTGATAGATCAACGCACAGCCTAAACCACTGGTCCTAGAGACATGAAATTTGGAGGGTGTGTTCTTCGTGAAGAGTAGGCATCCACTAAGAAAATTTTTTTCGAAATTCCACCCCTAAGAGGGTGAAATGGGGGGAAATCGTTTGTATGAAAAATCTTATTCCTTGAGTTAACAAACTTGAAACTTGGTACGAATACTTATCTAAATAAATTATGAACATTGTCAGTTTTTTTTTCTTCTAAACTACCCCCTAATAAGGGATTAGGGGGTTTCAAAGTTTCTATGGAAGAATTTTAGCGCGCAGTCCGATTTACTCGAAACTCAGTATTTATACCTAATATTGAAAGTAAAGAATAATATGTATCAGGGTTTATTGAAAATCTACCCCTGACGGGCTGAAATGGGGTAGTAAATTTTTCAGGGGAGGATTTTACGGCATGGCTTGATTAACTCGAAAATTAGTATAAATAATCCTTGAGTCAAATTATGAATACATCCCAAACGATTTTTTTTAATTCCACCCCTGTGGGGGTGAAAAGGGGGGAATTCGTTTGTATGAAAAATCTTATTTCTTGAGTTAATAAACTTGAAACTTGGTACGAATACTTATCTAAATAAATTATGAACATTGTCAGTTTTTTTTTCTTCTAAACTACCCCCTAATAAGGGATTGGGGGGTTTCAAAGTTTGTATGGAAGAATTTTAGCGCGCAGTCCGATTTACTCGAAACTCAGTATTTATACCGAATATTGAAAGTAAAGAATGATGTGCACCAGGGTTTATGGAAAATCTACCCCTGACGGGCTGAAATGGGGTAGTAAATTTTTCAGGGGAGGATTTTACGGCATGGCTTGATTAACTCGAAAATTAGTATAAATAATCCTTGAGTCAAACTATGAATACATCCCAAACGATTTTTTTTTAATTCCACCTCTGTGGGGTTGAAAATCTGGGATACAGTTTATATGAAAAATCTTCTTCATTAGGTTAATAAACTTGAAACTTTTCAAGAATACTCGCCTAAGTAAGTAATAAAGTTTATCATTATAAGTTTTTCAAAACTACCCCTCAAAGGGGGGTATAGGGGTGTTGAAGATTGTTTGGAATAATTTGAATGCGCGGTCCGATTAACTCGAAACTCAATGTCAATACTTAAGACCAAAAATATTTTTCGAAAATCTACCCCTAACGGGTTGAAAAGGGGTAGTTAATTTTACAAGGGAGGATCATAATGCGTGGCTTGATTAACTCGAAAATTGGTATAAATAATCTTTGAATCAAGTTATGAATAATCCCAAACGATTTTTCAAAATTCCACCCCTGTGGGGGTGAAAAGCGGGGGATACAGTTTATATGAAAATTCATTTAGTAAACTTAAAACTTGGCAAGAATACTTGCCTAAGTAAGTAATAAAGTTTGTCATCATAAGTTTTTCAAAACTACCCCTCAAAAGGGGATATAGGGGTGTTAAGTTTGTGTGGAAGAAATTGAATGCGCGGTCCGAGTAACTCGAAACTCAGTATTGATTGATACTATTGACAAAAAATAATTAATAAGAAGTATGTAAAGTTGTCGAAAATTTACCACTGACGGGACAAAAAGGGGCAATTCAGTTTTTAAGGGGAGGATTTGAACTTGAAACTGTATGTTACATTTTCACGCCTTAACCACTGAACTTCTGATTTGGCATAAGTAGAGATAGATGGCATCCTGGGGAAGCACATACATTTTATCCTGATAGCACGTTCCCGTGTGATAATTACCGACATCCACGCGGGCGAAGCCGCGGGCAGACGCTAGTATATAAATATAATATTCGAGGGGCCCGTGGCTAAATAATAACAGCCGCACAGGTCGATCGGTCCGGTTAAGCTACGGTTGCCGCGGTTGGTCTGTGGATGGCTGACCATCTTTACATAACGAGACCCCTCCGTGCCTCGGAAAGCACGTTAAGCTGTTGGTCCCGGCTGTCATTCGTGGATCTTTGACAGTCGTTACGGGTAGTCAGAAGCCCGATAGTCTGACAAGCAGGCTTACCAAGGGGTATCGTATTACCCAGTAGCTGGGTTGTGGAGGTCAGATAGGCAGTCGCTCCATGTAAAATACTGGTATTCAGCTGCATCCGGTTAGACTGGAAGCCGACCCCAACATAGTTGGGAAAAGGCTAGGCAGATGATGATGATATAAATATAATATTCATACATACTCGTACATACTTACATTTTTGTAAGGTAAGAATAGTGGTGTGTCTGGTGTCGAACTATATATTAGACATTGTTATTATGGGTGCACAGCTTAGGTCGTTCATCATCATACTCGGCTTATGATTTTCTCACTGCTGGGACACAGGCCTCCTCTCTGTGAGAGGGAGTGGGCTGTAATCCACCACGCGGGCCCAGTGCGGGTTGGTGGATGTCACATGTCTTCGTATTTTTGGTTCTAGGACATGCCGGCTTCCTCACGGTGTTTTCCTTCACCGTTTTGAGAGCAGTGGTGATGAAATAATTTACACAAAGTAAAGCGCCTGTCTGGGTTCGAACCTACGACTTAAAACTCGTAAGTCACGGTCGTTACCACTGGGCCACCACTGCTTATGGGTCCTGGGGGTATTTGTGTGTTATAACATAACATGAAGTTGTGTACAGATGCCAGCACATTAAGCTACTACAATCTGTCAAACTTTAATAGATTTTCAACTTTATTGCTAAAGCATTAGGTTCAAGGTTGATTGGGAAAATTTGACAGTTTCGGGTAGGTTGACCTGCTGGCGTCTGTACTTACATTAAAACCTGCTTTCGTAAAAAAACATTGTCGTTGGATTTTGACCTTCAATATCTTCGTAACCAAAAGGTTCCCAGGTATGGTCCAGTAAAAAAAAATGATTACAACGACGGAGAGTACAAGTGGCTCTCAGCTTTGTTAAGTGTTTTTTTACACCTGTTATTTTAATCCGAAACACAAATACAGTGCAACCTCGATATAACAAATAGGAAGGGAACAAATAAATATTCGTTATATCAAGTAATTCTTGTTATATTTAGGTTTGGTTGGAATTTGTTATAAAGAGGTAAAAAATAAAAATGTGTCGAAACCTGTCGCGACTGAATCACATACTATTGGCCACTATTGGGAACGTTACCTATATAAAGGTTTTTGGTTGACAAAATTCGTTGATTAGAGGTTTACACTTTTTTTTGATAGTTGAAATTCGTTATAAAGAGGTTGTTCGCAAAAAATCTTCGCAATGTAAAGGTATATTTTACATTGACTCTTATGGACAATTCAAGGGGGTTACGAAGAATTCGTTAAATCGAAGAATTCGTTATATTGAGGTACGTTATATTAAGGTTGCACTGTATTACAGTAATACATATAAATATTATCCAGACACAAAATTGTGCCATCAAAATCACTCAGGCCGGGATTATGTTGCTTCTCGACGGTGATTGGTCCTGACGTGCTCAGACTTGATAGCCCGGTATACCCGGTCCGTCAGCTGACATCCGGAATATCCGTCGAAAAATCCGGTTATCATTTTATTGAGATTGCGAAAATTGAATTATTTTGTTTTTGTGACAATTTAGGTAATAATCTTCGATCAATAATAGTACTAGATTAAGGATCAGGAACAAAAATGAGTCGCTCAAGTGGCCACGTTTGCACACACGTAAACATCTACATTTCTTAGAAAAAAGTTTAATAATATTAACAACTTCAGTTTATTATAAACCTTAACGCTAAAACATAAAGTTTAATTACCATTGCAAAATATATTTAAAATGTCGCTTGAAAATAAAATCATTCTATTTTTAAATTTTCAGTCATTTATTCTAAAATGAAACTTAAAGTCTAAGTAATAAGGTTAAAAACATACTAATTTGAAATAAGACCACAAAAGTTTTTGTGGTTTTATTTTTCGGGCCGTTTTTGAAGCGCTTATCGGGAATCTAGTACTATTATTGATCGAAGGTAATAATTAGATCTGCTTTTTAGGAAATATAAAAAAGGGTTTTCATACACCCCTGACGTAAGAGAGTACCGTAAAGTTATCCAGATGCTCGACGATCTTATTAAAATGCCTAATATTTAATAGGTACCAAGGATAATAACGAATAAAATATTCGTTTTAAATACCAATTTTGATTATGTAGCCACTGACTTAAAACTTTGTCGAAGCATAAAATGCCTTGACAACACAAAGAAAAACAAAAACATAAAAAGTTGCAAGCCTATGGTATACTGAAGTTTTTTCACTTGCGAACTTGTGTTTCAGCTCGAAATTAGAAAAATTCGAGCCATTCGAGAGAGCAACTCATGCGACAAGCCAGGAAAAGACGAGCATTATTACAAACTTGCATTCAGAGTGTGAGATTGCCTGTTTGCCTGTCTGAATGTCTGAGTATCTTTGAAACTGCAATCCTCTAGGCACGAAGTATTTTTAAGTTGATCATGCCGATAGAAAAATGTGTTTAGCACTTTTTTAAATGTTTTATTGCGAATGATAATCAGATTTTTTTGCTTTGGATAACAGTAAACTGTGTATATGTATTTGTAGGAAACATACAGGGTGTTATTGACAGCCCTCCGCAAACTGATAGGGTGGCTGATATTAAGATGAACGGTACATGTAATTCTTTCAGGAACATGAAGGGAATCCAAAAAACCAGATTTGTTTTATTACGTCACACGCAACGTATCGTTACCGTGGCAAAACGCACGTAGCGGACGGCAGCGCAGCGAGCTTGAGCGAGGCTGTTTTCAGCTGTTTTATTTACATAAATGGAGTGTTGCATACAGAGAACGTAATTTTACATTGAAATAAAGGAATATCAGCAGAAAAAACGGCATAATTTTTTTTTTCCTGAGAAAATTTCCAGTGGGATATGATTCAGAATAAGGAGCTGAATCAATCCTGTGTTTTTGTGGAGGGCTGTCAATAACACCCTGTATAGGTTCTTGATTACCTGTGTCATCAGTTGGTCACATAAGGTTGTCAGCTGGACATGGTCGACTACAAAGTTAAAGTCAAATCATTTACTTCAAGAAGACCATTAAAAAGCACTTTCGAACGACAACATAATAAGAAAAGAAAATTAAATTCTTTGTAGTTGACCCTTTCAAAAGGTACTAACAAAAACAAACAAAGGAAAATAACAAACACTAGTTCTCAGCTTAATCCGGTTAGACTGGAAGCTGACCCCAACATAATTGGGATTATTGGGAAAGAGCTAGGCAGATGTTGATCATCCTTTCAAAAGGTAGTTTCGTCCGGAGAAGAATGGGCAAAAGCTTCATAAGTAGTTAGGTACTCTTTTAAATTGTAACAATATAATGGAATATTATTACAATTAAATTAAATTTATATAACTCGGGTATATTCAATCTGTAGATCAACTGCCAATATTTGATGAAAACATACAATTTGCTGAGCGCAAACTTCACTTTTGCAATGAAAACTCGCACCATTTTTTAAGAGCCCAAGTACGTGTCAAAATTCCGTGAGAGGCCGGGGCGCGGGACTAGTGTTATATATACATAAATACAGGAAGAAATACATTAGCTACCCGACAAGTGTACTGAATAGTTCATGCACACCACTCAGGTAGTCTGGCTGGGTTTAGAAAATGGTGCATGGTGGAGGCGGTAGCGGAAGCGATTTGAGGTCGTGTTGTGTTTAAAAAAAATCGCAGTTGCAACACGCTAAAACGGTTTTTGTTTTGTTATGCATAACAGTCCTTTTCGTAGGTTCTACAAAGAAGGAGTACACGTCATATAAAAGACTAGTTCTTGCCCTATGTCCTTATCCAGCCGATCGATTCTGTAAAAATCTCACCGTGAAAAGTAATGTGAAATGAACATAGAGTGAGCTGTCAATAGTGTCAATCCCTAGAATTAGTTGGAATGACAGCACTCCACGCTCACTTCACCTGAGTTTTCACGGTGAGATGGTTACAGAATCGCACTGCTGG
The DNA here is from genome assembly GCA_945859715.1 of Apamea sordens. Classification (NCBI taxonomy): domain Eukaryota; kingdom Metazoa; phylum Arthropoda; class Insecta; order Lepidoptera; family Noctuidae; genus Apamea; species Apamea sordens. The sequence continues at coordinate 6,523,033 of OX244009.1, read as the reverse complement.
TCATGGTCTGCCCATGGACCTCATCCAAATTTGTTCAGCCGTTTTATCGTGAAAGCGTAACAAACAAGCATACAAAAAATCAAATCTATTCTCTTTACAAGATTCGTTTTGATTCGTTTAGAAAAACACACTATAATCTAATATCGCGACGACTTCGCCAAAAATGTAAACAAATATGAATTTATGGAAAAAAAAAACTTTAATCACTACACAATAAAGTTCAGTTTACGCAAAAATTTCAAACATAACTTTTTCAATAATGCTAGTCACTCTGAAATCAACTTAATCACCATTACAATAAAATAGATATTTGTTTAACTTGAAATAACGTCAATTTGAATATAATGTGTTTTTGTGAGAACCCGATTTCTACTAAATATTGGACTTGAAACTTTGAAATATTACACTCACCATAATAATTTGTCCGTGTGATGACTCATCCTGTAGTTTATAAACCCCTTTATTTTTATCGTAACCATAAATGTATTATATTATTATTTTCAACTTTATCGCTAAAGTATTAAGGTTTAAGTTAGATTGGGAAAGTTTGACAGTTTCGAGTAGCTTGACCTGCAGGCGTCTGTACACAGGACCTATTAACACTTAATTGCTGTTTAGCGTGGTTCTTGATTATAACATCAAGCGAAAATTAATAGTTTTTGTAAAACAATGAATAAATGATTAGTGTTCTTGACAACATCTTTGATAAGGTCGTTGTGGAAAATTTTCTGTTTTTAATAAATTATGATGATGATTCAAAATACAAAACACTTTTAGTCCCTAGGGATTTGATACCTATTTTACGAAGAATACATTAGCTTTTTTTTTTGAATAGATGTGATAAAAAGTAGTTTTCATCCCATCTATTCGAAAAGAACGACTTGGGTCGCCTTTAAGTGCACCCAAAGGTGGTATTTTCTATAAGAAACTTTTAGCGGGCAGTAATGAGTTTTTAGTCCTGTTTAAAAGCGCGCCGCAATTATCTTTGCCGCGCACTTTTTGAATTTGGAACATCTTAGTGTTCAGCGCTAAAGAAATCGAACGCAAAAACTGTTTGAATAAAGACTGGCTGGTACGAATGCCCATAGTCGCGCCGCCCGCCGGCTGAATAAAAAAAAAAGAAATCAAATTAAAAACGCGCGAACTACAGCCCGCATTTTCGTCAATTTTCACGGATTGTTAGAAATTTACGGTTTTGTTTTGAAAAATTAGTTCTTCATGTGACAGTGAAAGTATAGAATTAACTCCTGAAAGTATTAGAACTGACGCAAGAAATGTGATGGATAAACCTGCAATATCCCGGGAGAAATTATGAAAGCCTATGGTAGTTTTGTTGAATGGAGAAATGCAACAGGCGTCAAGAATTTTTCAGAATCTGTGTTTTTGGCCTACTTCCAGTACTTAGCCAAAACTAAACAACTTCCACTCTTTGGAGTACCTACTCTATGCTAAAATCAATAGTAAGTTCTAATAACGACGTAAAATCGACACATATTCCAAATTAATAGCGTATCTGACGAGGATGGGTGTGATGGATTTAAACCTAAAATATCCAAAGTGTTCTCAGTCAAAAACGTGGAGACTTTCCTTTATGAGGCACCCGACAAAGTCTTTCTTGCCGTAAAAGTAAGTAACTATGTATTATGGTGGATTAGTAAGTTTCATAGTGTTTTAAGTTGCACATTTTATTGTAACCTGTACTTCGATAGATACTTGTCTTATTCACATTCGGTTTTGTTACAGATGGCTTTAATTTTCGGAGTACATGGAGCTTCTCGTGGCAATGAACTTTTAAAAATAACTGTTGATGACGTCAAAAATCACTCGGATGATTTACTGTTAGTAAAGCTGACAGACACAAAAACAAAAATTGACCGATCCTTCGTAATCCGAGGAGAATACATAACTATTGTACAGAAATACCTGGACCTGCGTCCTGCTGATATGAAGACCAATCGGTTTTTTTATCCGTTATCAAAATGGCAAGTGCTTCCAACAAGTTATGGGAAAAAATAATATTTCCAACATGCCACAAGAAATCGCTACTTATTTGAAGTTACCAGATATCAAGCTGTATACAGGACATTGTTTTCGTCGTACTTCTGCTACCCTTTTGGCAGATTCTGGAGCGGACTTAACTGTTCTCAAGCGACATGGAGGATGGAAGTCGAGTGCTGTAGCAGAGGGGTATATAGAAGATACCATTGAGAACAAGGCGAAAACATGTAGGTAAACACATCGTGGAAAACATTAAATGGCAACCTTCAGTTAATCCATCTATGCCACAGTAGCCGCGCCCACCTACATCCAAACAACGAGATTCACCGTCACATTTCCTCAAAATGAGCCAGATTCGGACATTATTTCAAACACGCAGAATATAAAATCTACAACAATCTCTATTCCTAATAAAACTGTAACAATAAATTTTCATAATTGCAAAAATGTCTCAAATGTAAATATAAGTTTTTAGTTGTTTTATTATTAGATACTATTTAATTTCAATTTTGTTGTTACTCTATGTTTTGTTAAATAATAATATTACAATAAAATATGAGGCGCCTTTTATTTTCTCATACTGGGTGAAGAAAATTAGAGTGTATAACTCGGGCGCAATATTTTTGGCTCGGGCGACCTACTTTGAATCCCTCGCTACGTTCAGGATTCTACTCTAGAATCCCTCACTTCACTCTGGATTCAAAAAAGCGCCCTCGCCGTAAAAATATTATTTTGTTCCCATAAGATACAATCTACTATTTTTTTTACCTAATGAATCACTCTGCTCATAACTTGGGCCACAACAGCAGCCCTATGTAAGGACAGGCGTCGCGACCGGGCTACACAGGTACCCACTACTCACTAGTCACAAACACCGGCGCGTTTCAAGTGTGTTTTCACCTGTTTTTCTACTCGTTGGCGGTTTTTTGTGAGCTTTTCCATTTGTAACGCAGTCGACACGCAGTTAAAATGTTACAGGTTTAATTTTATGCTTTTGTCTTTGTTTTGTTTTGTGTTTGCAAGGTTGTTTGTTAATAGAGTGATTGCAGTTTGCAATTTGTTCCGTTTTTCTAAAGGATTTGTGTTTGGAATGTTGTTTTCTGTGTCAGGGACAGACTGAACAAACTCTTCCTCTAGGAATTTGAATAGTTGTGTAGCTTGATATTTGGGAAATGGGAGAATCTAAGCAGTGTTCATAATCTCAGATAATTTACATTCCAACATACAACAACAACAACATAATCAGCCTAAAATAATAGTTTATTATTAATAAGCTGGGACACAGGCCACCACTCTGTGAGAGGCAGGCCCAGTGCGGGTTTGCAGATGTTACATGTCTTCGAATTTTTGCTACTAGGACATGTAGCGTGCTCTGCCTAGACCATGGCAGCCGTTGGTGTTTTTTCCAACCAGCCCACCTCCATCCAGAAGTTGATCAGTTCTCTCTGTTGAGAACATCTGTGTAAGATCTTGGTGTCCCGAGGGTTTCTGACCTAATTTGGGTGATTCCTGTGCACTCAAAAAGCACATGCGCAACGGTTTCGTCAGCCTCCATGCAACCCTTGAACAAGGGACTGTCCGTTATGCCTATTAAACGCCTAGGCATTAATAATAAGCACACTATGCGCTAACTAGACTGTATGGGTCAAATTCATCTGCATACTTGTCTTGATATTGTTAATATGATCCGGTTTCATAGAGCTTTGTGCCGAGTAACTTAGTGGACGCGTGTCAGTACTCATCAGCGCAGCAGACTGCGCACGCGACGCTCACCATGGCCGACAACAATACCAGTCCTACCAGGCCACAAAACCTAACGCAACTCCTTGGTGACTCTTAGTGGTCCATTATTGTTAGGTTGATTTTCTTCGTCCCACCTCTCGCGGGGGCCATATACGGAGTGACATCGTGGTGCATACTCAAAAAGTTTCGTCATTTCAGAGACGATGTGCTCCTCAGTGCAATTATAGTGAAAATTATGTTTTGGGTTTTCTTTCTCATAATGGATCGACTAACAAACAAATACACTGCAGTGCTGAATTTATTTACGGGTGCTTTAGGAACGCATCTTTTGGCATCTTATCATTGTTGGTTAGTAGTGTTGTGCTACAATTTTTATGTTGATGTTGTTAAAGTTTTTCGTCTTGACATTCGTAGGAGGTATCTTAAGAGTAGCCTATTTGCTTTGGGTCTACCTTTTATATTAAACTTATTACTTTATGTTCCTGCGCTATATTCGAATATTTTTGTCGCGAGAAATAATTTTACATATCAAATATTGAATGTGTTAGTGAAGCTCAACTCATCATTATGAACAACTTTTACTATGGGACCAAAACTGAAATCGCGAAAAAAAAAATCAGCTGTTCCCTACATTTATGTTCGCATAACTCGTCAATATGATGATATCAATATATGATCAATATATATGATATCAATATATGAAGCAGTTGATTTTTTTTTCGCGATTTCAGGTTTGGTCCTGTAGTAAAAGTTGTTCATAATGATGAGTACAATGACCTCTTAAGAGGTTGTTGGTGTTTTACAAATAACCCTGTATATATTTTTTTAAATAAAATGACAATTAATTTTATTAGTTCTCCCTGTAAGTGCCACAGACCATTATCCAAACTGTAATTCTTCACTATTGGACATTCTCATTGTTAGCTCGCAAGCATGGTCAATGCCCAGTTTTCTTCGTGTCGCTGGCACGACTGAATTTTAAATCTTGTTAGCCCAAAACTTTGTCAATTCCACGGCATCTGTCGCGTCGTCGGTGGCAGCGCAGACGTCACTTTGAATGAATGTTTGGGACACAGGGGGCAGGATATTAGGTGGAGCATGGTTTGCCCAGTCCATATGCCCACATGGTAAAAAACTAACATTTCAGCTGACATGTTTTCTTACCATGACCTATTCATTATTCCTAAAAAATTCACCCAACTAAGGCATTAAGTACCTAAAATTCTCCTGCAGCGCAATTTGAGTGGCATGAATACAGATGATCTCCGAAGAGATGATTTTATTCGAAAGAGTACCTACATATGTATAGATAATTATTTACACTAGCTACTAAATTAAAAGACTAACTATATAAATAAGTACAAAAACAAAACGACATATAGGCTTCGAAGTACTCGTCCGCATCGCTGTCATCCGGAAACGTGCCCAGAAGGCTGGCAGCATTGCCACGTTGAATGGCAATCCTAACTTAGCACCCTAATTGCGTAACACACGTAGCGGGTTTCATTTTTTAAGGATATTGCTTCCATTGCTCCATCATCATCTGCCTAGCCTTTTCCCAACTATGTTGGGGTCGGCTTCCAGTCTAACCGGATGCAGCTGAATACCAGTATTTTACATGGAGCGACTGCCTATCTGACCTCCACAACCCAGTTACTGGGTAATACGATACCCCTTGGTAAGACTGGTTGTCAGACTTTCGGGCTTCTGACTACCCGTAACGACTGTCAAAGATCAAGGAATGACAGCCGGGACCAACGGCTTAACGTGCTTTCCTAGGCACGGAGGGTTTCGGTATGTAAAGATGGTCACCCATCCACAGACCAACCGCGGCAAGCGTAGCTTAACCTGACCGATCGACCTGTGCGGCTGTTATTATTTAGCCACGGGCCCCTTATGGCTCATCCATTGCTCCATATGTACGAAAAATGTGTCAGCTCAACAACGTAAATAACGCAATGAATGTTGTTGAACTGTCAAAATGACACCCATTGCTACTGATTGTGTGTTACGCAATTACCCCGCTGGTATTACTTCCGTAAACAACATAGATTCCTCAAAAACTCCTTACTACATACAAACATTATCAGCCTGTAATGTTCCCACTGCTGAGACACAAGCCTCCTCTCTGTGAGAGGGAGTGGGCCATAATCCACCACGCGGGCCCAGTGCGGGTTGGTGGATGTCACATGTCTTCGAATTTGTGGTTCTAGGATATGCCAGTTTCCTCACGATGTTTTCCTTCACCGATTTGAAAGCATACAAATGCCAACACAGAAACATTCCGATATTTCTAACAATATTCCTCCGCAAATATATCCTTTCCCTCCATATTACGTCAGTTCGCTTGTCGGTAACATTGTCACCTGACGGCGCGCACAATTAAGATGGCGGCGACACTGCACACCTCGTTACGGCCCCAAGTGTACGGCACGGGTGTTACTAACTTTTTCCGCCTCATGTGTAATGTTGCCGAATTTTTGGCGAGTTTTGTAAGGGAATTTTGTGAGAGAGTTTGTATTATTATAACGAATGGAGTAAGGGTTTTTAATTGGGTAAGACACTATCAATCTCACTAAATAATGTGTCAAATTGTGAACGGATTGTTGCAGTTCACAATTTTTCGATAGTTTATAATATCGTTTATAGTTTTCGATAGATTATAAACTATGTTCATAATTGGGACCAAGCGTAGCTTAACCTGATCGATCGACCTGTGCGGCTGTTATTATTTAGCCACGGACCCCTCAATATGTCTAGAACATACCCACAACTATATACACCTTATCTATTGTCTCCATGTTCAAACGTTTCACTACATCGTAACTTACGAGTAATTGCTAGATGCTGGTCTAATCTAAGGTAGTCTAAGGTAGTCTAAGGTAGTCTATGTTAGTCTATGTTAGTCTGCGTTAGTCTGTGTTGCGTCTAAATCACGCTCCGTTGACATCCCGTAGCGTCATGGTCAGGAACATTTGCCTCTCGGCTGTGATCTGCAGTGGCCTATATGGAAAGCTCTCAATCGATTGCGTTCCCAAGTAGGGCGCTGCAGACACAACTTGTCGAAATGGGGGATTACTGACCCATCCAATACCCAGTGCGAGTGCGGTGCCTCTAGTCCACGGATGGGGAAACTACGGCCCGCGAAGGCTTGAAATCCGGCCCGCGACCATCAAACAAAAATCAAGAGAATATTTCGTATTGTTAGTAATTTCATTCTCATTGGCAATGGCCAGCTTGCATAGAACAATCAATTGTAATATTTTTATAATTGTGCAATATTTTTATGTCAGTAATTAACATAGCCGAAAATGAAACAACTTGGCCCGCCATATATTTCGTTAGTATTATATTGGCACGCGAAGGAAATAGTTTCCCCATCCCTGCTCTAGTCAGACCATGCCCCACTTGCTGGAGTGCCCCAAGTGCCCGTTCACCTGCACCTTGGATGACTTAATGAATGCCACTGATGACGCAATTAAAATGGCCACCTGCTGAGCTCAAACAATCCAAACTAATATTATAAATGCGAAAGTAACTCTGTCTGTCTGTCTTTCTGTCTGTCTGTCTTTGCTTCACGCCTAAACTACTGAACCGATTTGTGTGAAATTTGGTACTGACATAGTTTGGAACTTGAGAATGGACATAGGATAGTTTTTATTACAAAAAATAAAATAAAAAATAAAATTTATTCCGGACATACAGCGCCATCTATTGGTCAAGAGTCGGCATCAATTCAGTACTGAAAATTCATCGGAAAAATGTAAATAAATAGTAAGAACTATGGGGGTAAAACCAAAAATCTGCCGGAAGTCACTATTCCACGCGAACGAAGTCGCGGGCAAAAGCTAGTATAAAATATCGAAGAAGAGTACCTGCTTACGCAAGTTTCTATATTACAAGTTTCTCTCTATTAAATATCCGAACGAAAACGTCAACGTCTGTCATGTCGTCAAGTGCCTATCCATCTATCCCTCTCCCTATCATTACGTCCATACGCGACAGAAAGAGAAAGCGCCAACCGACTACCGTTTCCGGACTACGTGGAACAAAACACCAGGAGAGGGACAGAGATTCAACCTCACTTGTAATCGAACCGTTAATCGCACCGCAAGCAAACCGCTAAGCTTTGCGACGCGCTCGCGCCGCGAAATATACCAAACCGCTTTAAATAAAATAAACCAATTCACGAGTGTCGGCCGACACAGAACCAGGAAGAAGCAGAGAAACAAAAGCTACCGGACGCCGGTCTGCATATCAGCACGGCACATGCAAAACCACCAAGTAAGTCCTTAATTGTTTCCTACCCCCTTGTGTGCAGGCGACATGACATTCGTTCCCAACTAATTACACAACGCTTATTGGTCCTTCGACAGCCGCAATAACCCAACTTATTCTACATAAGTTTTTGGTCCATTCGAGTCGGATTCAAAAAATCAGCATTCATAGGTCCCATACCTAAGAATTTAGGCAAATACCTAAGTTCGTAAAACCGCCATATTAAACGAACGCGTACTAACGTTCGTTCATTCCGCTAGGTACATATTTCATTGAGAACCATTGTGCCAACTTAATATTGCTCCTACTGCATTACAATAGCATAGGTCAATATTAAAAAACCGCTTATTATCGTGAGTTAGTTCGGCAAACTTGCCTACTAACTTATTTATAACCAATTACTTCTTACTCACTTACAATAAAAATATTTGTTGTAAGTCTACCCGCTATACTTAATAATTTTTATCCGTTGTATTTTCAACAATAACCCATTATGGAAGAACTAAAAATGAAGATCAAATTACTTCAAGCTAAAAATCAAGCAATCTTTGAGCGTTTATCGTCATTGTATGAAACTTCAAAGAAAATAAATACGATTAATATTGAGCTTCGTTCGTCGGAAACGTTCATGGCGGACACTCAAATACTCTCGATCACTCGTCAGGAATTTAGTGCTAATTTAGACAAAATAAATACATATTCTTTACAAATAAATCCTGATTATACAATCGATTATAACAGTCAAATATCATTTGACGGCGTTTACACCCGTGTCGAAAGAGTTCGTTCACTTGTCGCCGCGAGGTCTGCAAGGTCATCGGATGACTCAACTTGTGATATCGTGAAACAATCTAAATACTCGATCAAACTACCCCCAATTCAGATCCCATTTTTTGATGGTAGGATTGAAAACTGGCCTGTTTTCTACGAATCATTTAAGTCAAACATCCATAGTAATATAAATCTTACAGATTCTCAACGAGTGCAATACTTAATGGGTAATCTGAAAGGAAACGCATTACAAATTTCTGCCGGAATTATTCCATCGGGCGAAAATTATAAATCCATTTGGAACAGTTTGGTTCAAAAGTATCAAGATAAACGAACACTAGGGTCACATTACATGTCTAACATATTAAACATTAAACCTGCAAGTAATAATTCCACCTCTTTAAATAGTTTTATTGAAAGTTTTCACGCGTCTGTTTCGGCACTAGAACAATTAAAAATTAACGACTTAAAGGATTTCATACTATTAAATTTAGCCTTGAAAAAATTGGACCCCGCTACCTTACATTTATTTGAGATGCATATGAGAGAGGAGGAGATTCCAACTTATACGGATTTCGTTGAATTCATAAAATCGCAAGTTAAAATATTGGATAGAACTGTTTCGTCTCGAACTGTATCAGTGAACAAAAATAATTATCGTAATCAGTCACGTGATAGTACGGTGCATACCTTTGTTGCTTGTGACAATAACCAAGCTTGTTCACACTGTAATGGAAGTGATCATTGGAAGCTTTATATGTGTCCAACATTTCAAGCACTATCAGCCAATTCACGTTTGGACTTTATTAAAAACAAACGTGGATGTGTAAACTGTCTTAGCTTAACACACACGGCTTCACAGTGTAAGTCAATACATACTTGCAGGACATGTAACAAAAAACATCATTCGCTTTTACATCTGGAGCAAATTACTCAACGGTCGGGATCGAGCGACGCTGTGCCTAGTTCCGCGCATTCACAACAGGTGGCGCTGTGTGCATGTTCACGCGTAGGTACAGATTTACCGCGCACAACCGTATTACTGTCGACCGCACAAGTATACGTTGACAACAGATATAATAGATATGTTTCTGTAAGATGTTTGATCGATAACGCTTCGCAAAACAACATAATTACGTCAGCGTGTTGTAAGAGACTTCAATTAAATATTATACCGCTTTCAAATTCATTTATAAAAGGCGTAGGAACCTCTTCGCGGCCTATTATAGGTTACGTTGAGATAACAGTTACTGCTAAAAATAAAAATAATTCCTTTAAAATAACCGCTCTTGTGGTTGACTGCATAACTGACAAATTACCATCTCACTTTGTTGATACCTCTGCAGTGCAACATTTGTTCAAATTACCGCTAGCCGACCCCCTGTGGCATATGCCTGGTGATGTTGAACTACTTCTAGGGGCAAAGCTGTTCCCATATTTATTACTCAACAATAAAATTATTTCACCTACCGCGCCATCCGCTATTGAAACCGTGTTCGGTTATATTCTTATGGGTGAAGTACCCGCTAGTTTATTTAACAATAAAAACGAAGTACCCACTAGTTCGTTTAATAATAAAAATAATATCGCTGATTTAAATACCGCTTCATATTTTTCTACCGCGTTGAATATAGATGATTCTCATTGTTTTCTGTCGTTAGACGAATCTTTACATAAATTCTGGAACATTGAAGAAATACCCTCAAAATCTTTTGTGAGTCCCGCTGAACGGGAATGTGAACAGCTGTACGTTTCTACGGTGTCACGTGACTCCAGCGGTAGGTACTGTACTGCGTTACCATTTTGTAAGAATCCAGATTCACTCGGAAATTCTTATGCTGTCGCTTATCGACGTTTTATTCACTTGGAAAAAACTAAGCTTCGCGACCCTGCTTTGCGCGCTAGTTATAACGAAATAATCCAAGAATACCTTAATCAAAATTATTTAACTGAAACTCCACCCGATTCTATTGTACTTCTCTTTCAAAAGTTTAAAGAGCAACTGCCTTTACTTTCCTCTTTAAAACTGCCGCGTCATGTAGCCGTTACTATGGGTTGCGTGACAAATATAGTAGGTTTTGCTGATGCCAGCTTGAATGCGTATGGCTGCGTCATATACTTACATGTTACTGACACAAATGGCAACACACACGTAACTTTGGTGTGTGCTAAATCCAAGGTTGCACCTGTCAAGGTCGTATCTCTGGCTCGTCTAGAGCTTTGCGCCGCTGTACTCTTGTCAAGCTTAATTAAGTTAGTTTATGACACTTACCGCTCTCGTATCGCTATTAATAAAATATTCGCATTTTCTGATTATACAATTACTCTTTCATGGATTCATTCCTCACCGCACAAATGGAATATTTTTGTTAGCAACCGCGTCGCTAAATGTCAAGAAAACCTTGATCCTAAGCATTTTTTCCATATTAACGGAAAAGAAAACCCTAGTGACTGTTTGTCTCGAGGTCTTCTACCTGAGCAGCTACTAAATCACAATTTGTGGTGGCATGGACCTGAGTGGCTTCTACGCCCAACTGCTGAGTGGCCTATCAATCCGTTTGTTTCCTCATGTAGCGAGCAGTTGCCTGAGTTTAATAATAAATCGCTAACCTTAGTATCTACTGTATCAGAACCTAACTTAATATATAGTGTTAGTCAAAAATTTACATCATTAAATAAGATACTGCGCATAATTGTTTACATCTTAAGATTTTTGCATTTTATTCCTTATGACAAGTTAAATAAGACAATTACTGTCCGGGAACTAGGTACCGCTGAAATTTATTTAATTCGTTGCATTCAACAATTTCACTTTTTAGATATTTACGTCGAAATTAAAAGTAAAAAACTTCGCTCGCAGTTTAAAAAACTAGATCTCTTTATAGACGAGCATGACATAATAAGAATCGGTGGCAGGTTGTCAAATGCGAACCTTCCTTATGAAGCTCAGCATCCCGCTCTTTTACCTAAACATGATAATTTTACACATGTCTTAATAGACTATTACCATCGCATTTATTGTCATGCTGGTGTAAGCCTTCTTAGCAGTCTGCTACGACAAAAATATTGGATCCTCTCTTCTAGAGGTGTCATCAGACAAAGAGTACACGCTTGTAACTTTTGCTTTAAAGTGTCACCTTCTCACCCCAGCCCAAAGATGGCTGATTTACCCGCTTGTCGCGTACAAGAGACTAAAGCTTTTGTGCACACGGGTGTGGATTACGCTGGTCCCATTAAAGTCACGTTATGTAGACGCAGAGGTCAAAGAAGTCAGAAGGCTTACATTTGCTTATTTATTTGTTTCGTTACCAAAGCAGTTCATATTGAGTTGGTTACTGACGTGTCATCGGACACTTTCATTTCCGCTTTTAAAAGATTCATTTCCCGAAGGGGACCTGTTTCCAATTTATACTCCGATAATGGAACAAATTTCGTTGGAGCCAAGGCTCAATTGCAAGAACTACTTGCTAACCGCTACCGCATAGAGTGGAAAATGATTCCACCCCGCGCCCCCCACTTTGGAGGGTTGTGGGAATCTAATATTAAATCTATTAAAACTCATTTATACCGTGTTATCGGTTCTCAGCTTCTTACCTATGAGGAACTCTCGACTGTTCTCACTGAAATTGAGGCAGTTCTGAATTCGAGACCGCTCTGTGTCCTGACTGAGGATCCTTACCCAGAACCGCTTACTCCCGCTCATTTTATAATGGCTTCCCCGTTGACTTCGTTGCCTGTCGTGAACGTTCCCGAAACAACGAAGTCTCTAACTTGCCGCAAAAAATTGCTTGACCAAATGGTTTGCAGCTTTTGGAGAAGATGGCGGATAGAATATTTACATAACTTACAAGTTAGGCAAAAATGGTTGGATGCCGTGGACAATGTTAGGATTGGTGCAGTGGTTCTCATGCATCAAGATGATGTCCCTCCTTTACGTTGGCCAATGGGCATAATCACCGAGGTTTTCCCCGGCAAAGATGGGACAACCCGCGTTGCTATGGTGAAGACATGCAGTGGCTCTTTCAAGCGACCCATTGTTAAACTCTGCCCGTTGCCTTCCCAATGATTTCACCGCGTAATTAATATCACGTAATTTTAGTCGTAATTAATATATTTCAATTGTTTTCTTTTCTCTCTTTCTTTTAATCCGCTTTAACGCAATTCCTTTCCCTTTTTGAGAATACTACATATCCTCAAACCCGGGCAGGATGCTTACGCAAGTTTCTATATTACAAGTTTCTCTCTATTAAATATCCGAACGAAAACGTCAACGTCTGTCATGTCGTCAAGTGCCTATCCATCTATCCCTCTCCCTATCATTACGTCCATACGCGACAGAAAGAGAAAGCGCCAACCGACTACCGTTTCCGGACTACGTGGAACAAAACACCAGGAGAGGGACAGAGATTCAACCTCACTTGTAATCGAACCGTTAATCGCACCGCAAGCAAACCGCTAAGCTTTGCGACGCGCTCGCGCCGCGAAATATACCAAACCGCTTTAAATAAAATAAACCAATTCACGAGTGTCGGCCGACACAGAACCAGGAAGAAGCAGAGAAACAAAAGCTACCGGACGCCGGTCTGCATATCAGCACGGCACATGCAAAACCACCAAGTAAGTCCTTAATTGTTTCCTACCCCCTTGTGTGCAGGCGACATGACATTCGTTCCCAACTAATTACACAACGCTTATTGGTCCTTCGACAGCCGCAATAACCCAACTTATTCTACAAGTACCATCGACACGAAAAGAAGAAACGTCATGGTAACAGAACCACAGCGGTATGGAGTGGAGTGTATTATTTACGTCTTGAGCTATGCAGCTTTGAGCTAGTCATACTAAACTTGGTATGAACCTAATCATTCTGAGGAGTGATTCTCGTAATTTTAAGAACGTTCACAGTCTGATCTCAGCCTCAATCTGTCAAAAATACGTCTAATTTCCCTACATTTTGACAAGTCTTTGACATTTGTTTGTCGCCGAGATGAGACTGCGACTAGAATTGAACGTTTTTAAAATTAGCCTTCTGCATTCGCGACATATTCGTCAAAAATTTAAACAAATATGAGTTTATGGAAAAATAAGTTTGATTCCTAGACAATAAAGTTCAGATTACGCTACAACTTCAAACATTTTTATAACTTTTTCAATAGTGCTAGTCACTCTGAAGTCAACTTAATTTACATTAAAATAAAGTTGATATTTGTTTAACTTGAAATAACGTCAATTTGAAAGATAAATGAAATTTGAATATAGATTATTGAGGGAAACAAAAGACTGTTGGGTTTTACAACATGTCCCGGAATTAACGCATGCCACCAAACAACCAATTAGAATATTATGATATGATCATAATTAACTCGTACGTCTGTACACTCAGGGCTTGTGGCTAAGAAATAACAGCCGCAGAGGTCGATCGATCAGGTTAAGCTACACTTGCCGCGGTTGGTTCGTGGATGGGTGACCACATATCAAGACCCCTACGTGCTTCGAAAAGCACGTTAGTCCCGTTCCCGGCTGTCGGGAGTCCGAAAGTCTGATAACCAGTCTTACCAAGGGGTTTCGTGTTATAGTTCCGGCACGTAAGTTGGCAAGAGATTTTGTAGTGGGGGAAGTTCGCGCATGTAAAAATGTATGAAATTGTGCGTGCGCGAACTTCCCCCACAACAAAATCTCTTGCCAACTTACGTGCCGGTAACTATACCCAGTAACGACTGAACCTAATAAACCATTGATAGATAGCTACTGATACCCCTCCGTGCCTCGGAAAGCACGTTAAGCCGTTGGTCCCGGCTGTCATTCGTGGATCTTTTGACAGTCGTTACGGGTAGTCAGAAGCCCGAAAGCCTGACAACCAGTCTTACCAAGGGGTATCGTATTACCCAGTAACTGGGTTGGGGAGGTCAGATAGACAGTCGCTCCATGTAAAATACTGGTATTCAGCTGCATCCGGTTAGACTGGAAGCCGACCCCAACATAGTTGGGAAAAGGCTAGGCAGATGATGAGATAGCTACTGATATATTTTACTAAACCAGAGATAGATAAGTTTTTCTCCAGTATGCCAAAACTGGTGATGGATAGGTAATTTGGTTCGGCCGTAAGTGGGTTGTGGAGGTCAGATAGGCAGTCGCTCACATCTTACATTTTAAATATTAAATGACAGAAATATCTGACATTTGACCGGCACAACCCTACACAAAGTCCCGTTGCGAGTAGCCACTTTTCATCAAGAAAAAAAAAACTTTTCACACAGACAGACCCGCAAGCGTAGCTAGTTAAAACTTAAACAAAAGTGTACTGTGACTGTGAAGTCCACGGCAACGCGACAGAGCCGTAAGTAAGTATAACTTGTGTACGAACTATGCGTAGTAACTTGGTGCAGTGAACTGACTACTGGCGTGTACAAAGATGTAAATGAGCTGACATTTGACGTCAAAAAAAAAAATAGAATCAAATCTACTTAAATAATAATGATGTCTGTTGAAAGCTTCGATCAATAATAGTATTAGATTAAGGATCAGGGACAAAAATCAGTCGCTCAAGTGGCCACGTTTGCACACACGTAAACATCTACATTTCTTAGAAAAAGTTTAATAATATTAACAACTTCAGTTTATTATAAACCTTAATGCTTAAACATAAAGTTTAATTACCATTGCAAAATATATTTAAAATGTCCCTTGAAAATAAAATCATTCTAGTTTTAAATTTTCAGTCACTTATTCAAAAATGAAACTTAAAGTCTAAGTAATAAGGTTAAAAACATACTAATCTATACTTATAATAAATCTGTAGAAGTGAAAATTCTGTACATTGAAAATATCAAAAAAATAATTTACAGGGGGTGTTACTAGACCGACACCGAACCCAAAAATGTGATTAAAAAAATTTTTGTCTGTCTGTCTGTCTGTCGGTCTGTCTGTCTGTCTGTCTGTCTGTCTGTTTGTTCAGGCATCACGCAAAAACTACCGGTTCGATTACGATGAAACTTGGTATAATTATTCTTTAATATCCTGGGCACCACACTGGGTACTTTTTATCCCGGAAAAGTATATACAATAAAAAACAAACTTAATTTTGCGGTTCGATCCCTATACCCGATTACCACTGTCTGTACTGTACCAACCGCAAATACTAAGTTTGTCGTAGGTTGGGTCGGTTGGTTGTGTCGTTGGTTGATCGTTTGGCTTGGTATGGGCATGTGATGAGAAGGGACGAAACGCATGTGACTAAAAGAGTGATGAATATACATGTTGATGGATGGAGAGGGAGAGGAAGGCCGAAGAAAAGATGGATGGATTGTGTGAGAAATGATATGAAAGAGAAGGGAGTGAATAATAGCGTAACGGCTGACAGAGGAGAATGGAAGAAGAAAACGTGTTGCGCCGACCCCAAGTAACATGGGATAAGGGCAGGAAGATGATGATGATGAGGTTGGGTCACCCGCAGTGGAGTTCATTTTTATTCCTTTTAGTTTTTAGAGTTATTTAGGTTTATTTTTATATGAGTCGTAGGTATAGATTTTAATTTTAAAGTATAGGTAGTAGGTATATTTGATAGTGTACGTAGTGACCGTAGGTTATTTTATAATACTGTTAGGTAGGATTAGTCATTCGTATAGATATTAGTTTTTAGGGATTTTGCTTATTTATTGAGTTTAGATTAGTTATCATCAGAAATAGGTTTATTTAGGTAGGTATTTAATTTTCTGTTATTGAGTTTTTTTTTAAATTAGGTAGGTACTTAGGTAAAGATATCATATAGGTACCCTCTTAATCACCATTAATGAGACACAATTGGTTTTCTACTGTAATTAGCCACAAAGGGCCCGCGAGATAGATGGCATTCTGGGGAAGCACATACATTTTATCCTGTTAGCACGTTCCCGTGGGATAATTTCCGACATCCACGCGGGCGAAGCCGCGGGCAGAAGCTAGTTTGAAATAAGACCACAAAAGTATTTGTGGTCTTATTTTTCGGGCCGTTTTCGAAGCGCCGGGAATCTAGTACTATTATTGATCGAAGGTTGAAAGGGTACCTATAATATTTATCTTAAGGCTGATTTTTCAATCGATCGATAATTTTTATTCGTGGAATAAAAATGACGTCTGACAGTTTTTGTATGGACGAACTGTCAAAAATTCAAAACTATTCCTCCGATAAAGTTATCTGTTAATAATTTTATTAAATAATTTATCATTTTTTAAACTACCTACGTATGCTTTTTATTAAAAAAAATGTTTTGTTTTAATGTATTTTTTAAATTTAATCTTTTAAAGCATGTAAATCTCTTATTAGCACGTTATTGTTGTTGTTTTTTCTTTAATATATTTATAATTTAATTATGTATTCAGAGCATGTGTACTCGATAGTGTGTAAGCTGTGGTTACCTGTAATTGAGTGTGCATTACAGGATAATCTATAATAATACAAGTTATATAATGGTTATAGATAATTGTAATGTATCTCGTTGGTAATCCTTAAATAAAATAAATAAAAATCCCTAAAACATAATATTCAAAACAGTCTGCAAAATTAGATATACTGAGCTACCCAAGGAAGAATACACAATGGATTCCTGAGTTTACGCCTCAACAATTTCAAAGTCAAACAGACCAAAAGTTTTGTCACAAGTTGTGCGACGGAATTTTCGTTGGTTTATGTAAAATACATAGCGAGTTGGGCGCTGTGTTTCGTGGCTAAATGTAGCCTAGGAGTTTTTTTCTGAATTCAAAATTTTTATGTCAAATTCAAAGTCAAATCATTTATTTCAAATAGGCACATTAAAGGCACTTTTGAACGTCAAAATTAATATTAAAATACCATTGATTCTAGTCGCCCCTTCCAAAAGGTAGTTTTCGTATGGCAAGAAACTCCACCGTTACTCTTTTAAAATGTTTTACAATATTTTGCATATATTAATTATATAATTATATGTGAAGACGATGCACCTAAAAATAAAATTACTAAGTATAAGTACCATAATAGGTAAAAGAATTAAAATGAATTAATGAAACCATGACATATAAATTGACTATGTGATAGATACATGGTGCTCACATATTTACAAACATTCCACTATGTGCATTGTGTTTCATTTAGTTGGGACAGACATAACCCTTACCTCTATCCGACTACATTTCTACTGGGATGTCTCGGATATAACTCGTTAGAGGTAAGGCGAGCAAAAGACCAGCCGATCGATTCTGTAAAAATCTCACCGTGAAAAGTTAGGTGAAGTGAGCTTAGAGTGAGCTGCCGGTCGATTCTGTAAAAATCTCACCGTAACAAGTTAGGTGAAGTGAGCTTAGAGTGAGCTGTCAATAGTGTCAATCCCTAGCATTGGCATTGGAATGACAGCTCACTCCACGCTCACTTCACCTAAGTTTTCACGGTGAAATGGTTACAGAATCGTACTGCAGCTCACAATAGCCTGTAAGACGCTCCGTGGCACTATAGACGCGCCTGATCTACATGATGTGCTAGCTTGCTTCTTTGTGCCAGACAACTACTGCCGCGGCAGAAAGCACAGGCTGTTTGCTGTGCTTCCATGTCGTACACTTGCGCGTGCTAAGTCCCCAATACCACGTACTCTGGCCGCACTTAATGATCTCTTGGACTGTAATCCAACAAACGATCTGTTTGCGGACGAATGGACGAAGATTTTGTCGGCATGCCAGAAGTACTGTGAGAGGGATTTATGAAAGTGTTGTTTTTCTTGATGATTTTATATTTTGTGTACTTTTATCTTTTATTTTATCTTGTGTTCGTGTATATACAAATTGTATCTTTAATTGACGGCACGGTTGGCGCAGTGGTTAAGCGATTGACTGCTGCGCTGCGTGTTGCGGGTTGGATTCCCGCACGGAACAAATATTTGTATGACCTACATGTATTTGTTCCGAGTCTGGGTGTTTTTCTATCTATAATATGAATGTATTTACAAAAAAAAAAAAATGTATATGAGTAGTTTATCAGCCATCTTGTTACCATAACACAAGCATTAGGTTGCTTAGCTTGGGACTAGACGGCGCTGTGTGAAATGTCCAGGGATATTATTATTATTATTTCTCAGTCTAATACCATGAAACAACTCTTTGTAAGTGTTGACACAACCCAGATAGGACGGCAGACCTTCCCAGAAAACTTAGAACATAACATTATTATTCATAGTTCCTATAACTTACCGCACGTTTAGATTTTGCTCGAGTTTTATACTGTAAACTTTCGCGTTTATAATATTATTATTATAAACGCGAAAGTTTGTATGGATGGATGGATGGATGTTTGTTACTCTTTCACGCCAAAACTACTGAACGAATTTGGATGAAATTTGGATAGTTTATAACCAGGCTTAACACATAGGATACTTTTTATCCTAATATTCCCACGGGATCGAAACTTATGCGGGTGAAACCGTGGGGCGCACTACTGCTGAGCAGTAGGTCCTGGATTCGATTCCTGAGTTAGGCAGTGTTTTTGGATTTTTCCATCTGGAATTTCTGAGTAGCAGCCCGGAGTCTGGATTTGTGCCGGTTGCTGGCAATAGGCCCTATGACATGGTACTTGAACATAACTGGCGAATTGTGGATGTACAGACGCCAGCACATCAAGCTACTACAATCTATCAAATTTCTTTAATAGATTTTCAACTTTATCGCTACAGCATTAAGGTTCAAGGTTGATTGGGAAAATTTTACAGTTTCGGGTAGCTCGAGAATTGCCCCTCTGAGTCCTTACTTATATAAATAAGTAAGGACTCAGAGGGGCAATTCTCGTAATTTTAAGAACGTTCACAGTCTGATCTCAGTGTCAATCTGTCAAAAATACCTCTAATTTCCCTACATTTTGACAAGTTTTTGACATTTGTTTGTCGTCGAGTTGAGACTGCGGCTAGATTTGGAACGTTTTAAATTACGAGAATTGGCATCCTGATCAGGTGATCAGGATGCCAATTTAATTTATTTTGCATAATTTATCGACGTACAAATAAAACGATCACACTTTTTCAGAGCCTACTTTTTTGACCAACTCATATTTACTGCAATCTTTTAGCCTCAGAAAGCCTAAATACAGATACGAAATATTGTAAAATATCGCCTCTGGCGTCCCTAGAATTTACCTACATATATACAAAAATACACTCACTACACACTCACATAAACACTTTTCAGTCTATTTGAAGAAAAACAACCTCATACCCTCAGAAATCCTAACTACAGATAAAAAAATCCTAAATATCGTATCTAGCATCCCTAAATCCAGGCTAGACACCATCCATATCTATATTTGCGTAGACAAGCAAAGCTTTGTCAGCGTACTTCTCAAAACCAGTTACATTGTGTCTTCGTGCGAACAATGCTGGGTCTATGCGCCTGCACGGATGTGTACATAGGCAGGAACGTTGTTTTCTTTTCTAATGTTTGTCAAGTGTCCTTTCTGGGTGTGCTTAGTTAGTCTTTGCTTTTGGTTTTAAACATGGAAAGTTGGAAATCAGCGGAATTTTTACATGTTATGTGGTTGTTTGTGGTGATATTTCTTCATTTAAATACAGGGCAATTTAAGTTAAGATGGGCTCATCTCCTTTTGAGTACGTTACTTGTATTTATTAAAAAGATGGATAAGTCGCAATAAAATACACAAAACCCATTAAGTTTACATTAGAGTAGAAGTTAAAATTATTAAAAAGATAAACTTTATTTGGACTAACACTTTTTTTTACTTCTGAGAGGAGGCCTCTCCCAAATCCTTCCAGGCATCCTACTAGTACTAAATATATATATAATACACAATCAAAATCAAAAGTCATTTATTTAAATTAGGCTGAGAATCAGCACTTTTCGAACGTCAAAATTACAAAAGACAGTCCCCCAAAAACGCCCGCCCTTCACCACTTTCTGCTATCGCTGGGAAGAAGAAGTGGCGCAACAAACTCCCCAGCAGCACAGCTGTCTGTTAAGTTAGAAAATACTTGATTGTATACAATACTAGGTACATATATAAAGGAAAAAAAGGGAAGAGCTCATTAGGCGCAAAAAAATTCGTCCCAAGTCTACATATTATTTGAGCATTGTTTAACCAATTTATTCATCAAATGACTGGGTAAAGTGTTCTCATCATCATCATGTCTAGCCTTTTCCCAACTACGTTGGGGTCGGCTTCCAGTCTAACCAGATGCAGCTAAATACCAGTATTTTACATGGAGCGACTGCCTATCTGACCTCTAAAACCCAGTTAAGTACTGGATAACACAATACCCCTTAGTAAGACTGGTTGCGAGTCTTTACGTGCTCTCAGAGGTATTGAGGAGTTTCGATATGTAATGAATGGTCACCCATCCAAAACTAACCGAAGTAAGCGTAACTCAACCTACGGTCGACTTGTGCATGATCAGCCTATAATGTTCGCACTGCTGGGACACAGGCCTCCTATCTGCA
Source organism: Apamea sordens (assembly GCA_945859715.1). Lineage (NCBI taxonomy): Eukaryota > Metazoa > Arthropoda > Insecta > Lepidoptera > Noctuidae > Apamea > Apamea sordens. The sequence goes on along the minus strand of OX244009.1, from coordinate 6,501,802 downwards.
AGAGGGAGTGGGCCGTAATCTACCACGCGGGCCCAGTGCGGGTTGATAGATGTCACATGTCTTTGAATTTTTGGTTCTATGGCATACCGCTTTACCCGTGCGTCTGTTATTATTTAGCCACGGGCTCCTCAGACTAGGGAAAGTTCCATTATCAAGAAAATAAAAACTAAACAGGTTACCGTGTTCTATTTGAGAGAGAAGAGAAAGCGAACAATTGTTACAGCGCTACACATTACTAATTCAGTTGGGGCGAAATTAATAGGACGGCACGACACGGGAGCGGGACGCATGATCACAGGAACCATAGATGTTGCCAGTTTTGAGAAAGATTGGTACTGTTTGTGACTTGTTTTATTATTTATTTATTGGAACGAAGTTCCTTATCGCGCGTTGCGAAAGGGGGCTACACGGAAAAAATTAAGACCAAAAGTTGGAACGACACTTTTTGCTATAGTTGTAAGCCGTGCGGCGTGCGCGTGTTTCTCTGTCTGTCTCTCTCTTTCTTTGAATTTCGTTCCATCCGGGTGTCCCTTGACACCTCTCAAGTTTTTTCTTAAATACTTAGCCTATGTTACTGTTTGATTTTAGCCACACAACGAAAATCTCTCATGGGTTAATACGTGTGGTGGCGAGCCGTTCATTAAATTTTTACAAAAATATTGTTACTACAATCATACATCCTACTAATATGTTTGTTACTCTTTCACGCAAAAAGTAACGGATTTGGATGAAATTTGACACCCAAATAGTTTATAATGGAGGAATAACATATAGGATACTTTATATCCCGATATTCCCACGGGATCGAAACTTATGCGGGCAAAACCGCGGGGCGCAGCTAGTATTAGTATAAAAATACTTTTATAATGATGATAATATTTTATAGGTACATTAATACTTCTTCTTCTTGGTCTTTGTTTTCTGTTTTTATAGTTTTAAGGTGTCATTTTGTGTAATGCCAATAAATGCATTTTTCTTTCTTTTCTTTCTTTCTGAATAAATAAAGTTTTCAATACTGGAAAAAAGGTAAGTACTAAATATTCTGCAACCCTCATCCTATACACGTTATTGAATTTTGGTAGAATGTTTTTATTTATAGGTAGTATCGTTCTAAGACATAAGGCCTGTTTTTTTTTTGGATTGTATGAGGGGCATTTAACAGTACTCCTTGTATATGAGAATGTGCTGCCCCAGGGTGCACTATACGTACATTTAAGTCTTTTAATTCACCTCGATCCAACCTACGAATACGATCGCTTAATCTGCTAGGTTAAACTGAGCTTGTGGTGGTCAATCCGTGGATTCCAACAATTGATCCTTTCCGTGCGTCGGATAGCACGTTCAACTGTCGATACTATTTATCCTTCCTATCACCTATGCCTATGCCTATGTCTTTACAGGCAATGATAAGCCTGAAAGCCACCAGCTAACCAACCAGCCAGCTATCTAACTTTACATGAACTAACTGTATTTTGACGACAAAATCGATCGATTGATCGAGATTTTGATGGCTTTTTTTTTTTTTCTTTTTTTTGATGGATTTTTGGATTTTGATTTGATGGCTTTAACTTGGCATCGTTTTAATTATGTAACCTTTTCTACATAGTAATTATATAATACTGGCAAAAAATGATGAGATAAGCACTAATATGAATTTAAAATAAAATAAAAAACGGTAGGAGTCAGTTTAGGGAGGGCGCCCACGAGCAACTTTTGTCGCAGCTATTAATTTGTCTCTCAAATCAAAAGTATGAAAGAGCTATCTTTTTCGCGTCGTTACATGCGCGCACTTACATTTAAACCCGTAGACTAGATGTGAGAGACAAATTATTATAGTTGTTGAGACAAAAGTTGCTTGGGGCCCTTAGCTGACAAGCGTATGTGATGATATTTAATGTATGAACATTAAATAACGCGATATTTTATAAACGCTTATTAATCCAGGTAAAGTTAGCATCCCTCCAATGCTAACAGTACTTACAAAATCTAGTCCTTTCAAATAGCCTTTCATAGTTATTTTACCTCTATCAGCAACCCTACAGCAAGCTTATATATGTAGGTAATACCAGCCCATGATTGTCCCACGAGTGGGCAAATGCCTTTTCGCATACAGGGAAGGCACGAGCATTGATCCACGCTTGCTCAAAACGGGTTGGCGATTTCAGACTTGTTCAGATTTCCTGACGAATTTTTTTCTTCAGCGGTGTCAGAAGCTCTCCCATAGCGTCTAAAAAATATTTTATTACCTACTTAGATTAATCGTTTATTCGGTAAGTACATGTTTTAGTCAAGGCACAATCTATAAATGCATCTATACAGATAAATAAAATTGAAATGTCTGTTTGTAATGTTAAAATAACAGCTTTTTACTAAATGCATTATGGAATAAGAATATAAAACATAAATTGTCTGTTTGGTCCGTATCTCCGAAACGGCTGGACCGATTTTGACGATTTTTTCACTTGCAGATAACTGATGTTATAAGAAGTAACTTAGCCGGAGTTACTTGCTATAAATAGAAAGAAAATCAAAGGTATTCATGTCACGCGAACGAAGTCGCTGGCAGGATCTTGTTTCAAATAAGTAGCGGAAACTCATAGCAAAGTCAAAGCATTTATTTCGAACTAGCTGTACCCGCGACTTCGGCCGCGTGGGAGTCGGAAATTATCCCACAGGAATGTACTACCGGAATTAAAATTATCCTTTGTAATCCAGGTTATAAACTATATGTGTGCCAAATTAACTAACACTAATCCGTTCAGTAGTTTTTGCGTGAAAGATTACCAAACATCCATCCTCACAAACTTTCGCGTTTATAATATTAGTAGGATAATCACATAAAAGGCGCTTTTGAACGCAAAAATGAATAATAATAATATCCCTGGACATTTCACACAGCGCCATCTAGTCCCAAGCTAAGCAACCTAATGCTTGTGTTATGGTAACAAGATGGCTGATAAACTACTTATATACATTTTTTTTTTGTAAATACATACATATTATAGATAGAAAAACACCCAGACTCGGAACAAATACATGTAGGTCATACAAATATTTGTTCCGTGCGGGAATCGAACCCGCAATTTACCATAAAATAAAATGAATTCTAGTCGCCCCTTCCAAAAGGTAGGTTTCATAGCTCTGGTACCAGTGTACCACCGAGACAATCGCAGCAGTCTGCCTATCCGTCGTATTTCCATTTGGTTGGTATTCCCGTTTATTGCGTCATGTTGGCTAAACATGCTTTAATCAAGGAGCTCGTTTTGTGTGGGAGTTTGTCTTTGACAATGTTTTATTGGATCCCAGAATTGGCTTTCAAAATCCAAGGTTGTTTAGGGAAGAGTTCACTGTATAATTTGTATCTTATTTTGGTAGCTGCTGTGCTCACGATTCCGCCCGTGTACTTAAAATCAAGGTTGGAAGACTGTTTTTACTAAATAAAGACCCTTTTCAGTTCCGGTAGTTGGAAAATGAAACTACGCACAGTCACGAGCAAAAGTATACGTATAGTATACACTCGGCTTTATTCAAAAGCGATTTACTCCTTTATTCAATTTTATGTTGTTACGAACATAGCATTTTCGAACCCATAGGTTTATGTAATGTGTCGTGTTTCAACGTTGCATTCCTTATTTCACGAAAAAATCGCAATTAAAAGTTGCCAAGTGTTGACATATTGGTGCTCGTGACTGTACGTAAGGTGATTAGACACACACACATATTTTCACGCCCTCTTCTCGTAGGGGTAAATAGAAATACAGAATGGCAACTGCTACGATCCTTACATACCCCTTTTGTTTCGTTTAGATGCATTCATATAGATGACTAGCAGAGCCCCGCGGTTTCACCCACATAAGTTTCGATCCCGTGGAAATATCGGGATAAAAAGTATCCTATGAGTTAATCCTGGTTATAAACTATTTGTGTGCCAAATTTCATTCAAATCCATGCAGCAGTTTTTGCGTGAAAGAGTAACAAACATCTATCCATCCATCCATACATCTATACAAACTTTCGCGTTTATAATATTGGTAGTATTTGTATTTGATAGCCCAATTCTTGAGGAAGGCTATAGGCTATTTTTAATATCACGCTATGACCATTTTCTTAAACATTCCTTTAACATTCTTTCGACCAACATTTCTTTAACATTTTATATAAGTACCTAAGTGCTGACAATTTTCATTTTATTATAATATTCTCTCTACACATTATTTATCAAGTTAACTTATCGACATTGTTCAGTGAGATGATCTAATTTATTTTACTTTTTATTTGTGATTCTGTAATATTTATATTAATTTATTGTTTTAATTATATTGCATGTACTGCTTTACTACTTTTGTACGCCCTAGAGGCAAAGCATAGCGCCCTCAACGTATTAACAAATAACAACTTATAATGTACTTATGTTTTACAATGAATAAATGATTATGATTATTATGATCCTTAGGAGCCGAGTAATAAAAAAAAAAGATACAAAAAGACCGCTAAGCGAAAGTGACGTGATAGTGCGAGCAGACGATGCGATGCGACGAGGTAAGTCGGAACAAGAAATTTCACGCAGACAAAGTCGCGGACAGAAGTTAGTAAGCAACATAAATAAAAAAGCGGTCAAGTGCGAGTCGGACTCGCCCATGAAGGGTTCCGTTTTACGATTTATGACGTATAAAAAAAACCTACTTACTAGATCTCGTTCAAACCAATTTTCGGTGGAAGTTTACATGGTAATGTACAGACGCCAGCACATCAAGCTACTACAATCTGTCAAATTTCTTTAATAGATTTTCAACTTTATCGCTGAAGCATTAAGGTTCAAGGTTGATTGGGAAAATTTGACAGTTTCGGGTAGCTTGACCTGCTGGCGTCTGTACATCATATTATTATAGTTATTTTTTTTAGTTTTATCATTCTCTTATTTTCGAAGTTACAGGGGGGGGGGGACACACACATTTTACCACTTTGGAAGTGTCTCTCGCGCAAACTATTCAGTTTAGAAAAAAATGTTATTAGGAACCTCAATATAATTTTTGAAGAGAAGATTAATATTTTGAGTTTCAGTTTTAAGTATGGGGAACCCCCAAAATTTATTGTTTTTTTTTTCTATTTTTGTATGAAAATCTTAATGCGGTTTACAGAATACATCTAATTACCAAGTTTCAACAGTATAGCTCTTATAGTTTCGGAAAAAAGTGGCTGTGACATACGGACGGACAGACAGACATGACAAATCTATAAGGGTTCCGTTTTTTGCCATTTGGCAACGGAACCCTAAAAAACTGACCCACCAATGAACTGACATGACAGAAAACACCACGTTCATTACGAAACTACGTCTTCCGAAAATTGTTCCCCGAAAACTTTCCATGTCTTGCACGTTGAAACTTTGTCGTCACTTTTCGAACGCTGTACAGCTACAATTACGTACACGGGCAATTATGGCCGACAACAGTTGCCGCAGGTAGTGGAGCAATTAGTTGAGTTCAAGAAAGAAAATAAAGTTTATTGCCCTGAAAACAACAAACTATTTTATTCCTTAACGTCATGTTTTTTCTGAAGGATTACGAGGTATGTCAAAAAAGGTATATCTAAAATTAATCAAAAGTCAGATTAGGCTGAGAATCAGCACTTTTCGAACGTCAAAATTACAAAAACGCCCGCCCTTCACCACTTCCTAGTGCTATCGCTGGGAAGAAGAAGTGGCGCAACAAACTCCCCAGCAGCACAGCTGTCTGTTTAGTTAGAAAATACTTGATACTCGATTGTATACAATACTAGGTGTTAAATAATTAACATTACAAGGCACAGAACATAAAATCAAATTATTTGCCATATGTCAGCTAGCCACGCCAAAATACCAACAAATATAATAAAAACTATACGTACTCAAGCTAAAAAATAATTAATTAAAATTAACATGTAAATAAAAACTTACTACCTAAATAAAAGCCTCCAGGCCTATAGGGCATGACAGCTTACATATTTATGCATTGCTGGGTTCTGTTCACATAGCTGTCACTTGAAGTCACAGATGATAAACTAGGACCATCGAAGTAAAATAAATAAATAAGTTAATACTAATAACAATAACCTGCTGTCGGTAAACTAATTCTGGAGAAAGAACATGAACATTGTCTTGAGTTAATTAGGGCGACCAACTATTCTTATCGTGTAAGTAGTCGTTGATGGAATAGTAAGCCTTTGAACAAAGGTTAGATTTTACTTGAGCTTTAAACGCATTAAAAGGCAAGTCTAGCAAAGAAGAGGGTATCTTGTTATAAAAGGTTATACCAAGCCCAACAAATGAGTTATGAACCTTATGAAGCCGGTGAAAGGGGGCACGTAGTTTGTCCTTATTTCTAGTGTTAACACTGTAAATATCACTGTTTGTAGTGTACAAGTGCAAATTTTGCCTAATATATAAAATGTTGGCGAAGATGAATTGTGATGCAACCGTGAGAATACCAATATCTTTAAAAAAAAATCTTAGAGAAAGTCTGGCACCTAGCTGGTAAATTAAAAAAAAAAAAAAAAAAAAATTGCACTTTATGTTTAATTTCCATATAATAGGGGTAAGCTTTTTGCCATCAACCGGCCAGAAAGCCGGACTTCAGGCTGCTACTGAGAATTTCCTGATGGAAAAAATCAATAACACTTTGCTCAATCTGGAAGTCGAACTCGGTCCTCAGCAATAGACCAACGACGCAGTTTAATTGCTTTATATCAGTCAATATGGTGTGACGGTATAATAATAATAATAAATTGCGCAAATAAATGCGCGTCATGTAAAGTTCTCAATCAGCGCTGGGGCTCTGTCTCGTATAGGGTCTTAGCATTATGCTGAGCGATGGCCGTTTTGCGTGAATGTGACGCATGTTTACCCCCAACTTGTTTTTTTTTTGTGTGTTTTTTTATGCGTCATGTTTGCCGCAAATAAATGCACTTTCTTTCTTTTCAATTTAGCATTAGGTAGATAAGTACAGACGCCAGCACATCAAGCTACTCCAATCTGTCAAATTTCTTTAATAGATCTTCAACTTTATCGCTAAAGCATTAAGGTTCAAGGTTGATTGGGAAAATTTGACAGTTTCGGGTAGCTTGACCTGCTGGCGTCTGTACAATAGGTTCAATCCGGTTCCCTTAACTAGACTAGGCCTGTATCTTAAGGGGATGTGTGCGAGAAGCACAGAACCGGTCGAAGTGGAGGTGCTTGGCTCCCCCAAGCAACCTATGTCCAACAGTGGACGTCTTTCGGCTGAAAATGATGATGTCTAGCAACAATTGCTACTTGTTGGCATCGCAATAAACTGCTTGATGTTATCGTGATGTCATATTCGGTCAATCAGTCAACTTTTTTTTTTTGGGTGGGAAATCATCAAATGACCTCTCCCGCTCTGGGCTGAGCGGGAGGGCGTGTCAGACTTTTACTGACTAAAACCCACCCGTGTTCCTTCAGTTGCCTGTGCCAGGGGCCACGGTATCTCTTTCGAACAACCCGCAGCCCTGGCGGCGTCAATCAGTCAACCTGCTAGCCTTTCCCCAACTGTGTTTGGGTGGGCTTCCAGTCTAGCCGGATGCAGCTGAATACCACTAGTTTACAAGGAGCGACTGCCTATCTGATCTCCACTAACCAGTAACACGCCACTCCCCTTGGTAAGATTGGTTGTCAGACTTTTGGGCATGACATATTCGCCCAATATTGCCAAGAATTGAGCGCTAAAGTGGCCCGTTTACCACACTTTGCTAATAGAAACTTCACGTTCACTCAACTACACTCATTACTTCTCTCCTTCCTGTTATTACTACGAGTATAGTTAAACATCGTCCGTTAAAATGTTCCAGGTGAAATTTTCAGTGGTTAACGACGGTTAACATGCGAGCTAGTCATTTATTAAAAATTCTTTCCGTTTCGTTGGTTGAATTTTTGGGTATTGTAAAGTAGGTCAGGTTTTGATGAGAGTTAATTGAGGAAGATGTTGTGTAAGCTACGCTTGCCGCGGTAGGTCCGTGGATGGGTGAACATCTTTACATACCAAGACCCCTCTTTGCCTCGGAAAGCACGTTAAGCCGCTGGTCCTGGCTGTCATTCGTGGATCTTTGACAGTCGTTACGGGTCGTCAGAAGCCCGAAAGTCTGATAACCAGTATGATTTTCAACTGGACCTGCACCCTAATTGCGTAACACACGATCAATCGTAATCGGTTTCATTTTGACAGTTCAACAACATTCATTGAGTTATTTACGTGTTGAGCAGACAAATTTTTGGAACTTATGAAGCAATGGATTAGCAATTTGCTTCAAAATGATTCTGATTCCGAGTGATTTTATGTTACGCAATCAGGGTGCTGATCTGTTTTTAATGTACCCACAAAGACAGTGAATATATTGTTTCATCTACAATGTACAGTTTCCACAAGATAATTTGTACAAAATTCATAAAAATCTTTCTTGGCAACATCAATCAAAATAACGAAGCTCGGAGTCGCGTGAACAAATACCGCGATTTTGCAGCACAATAAAATTTAATGGTCTCGCGCTCGTACCGTCAGCTCGCCTGCAATGCTTGAAAGTGCATTGTTGAACCTTTTGTACATACAGGTAGGGAAGGTGGTTAGCTTTCTAGAAGGAACTGTAGTAAATATAGCGAAAAGAACACTTAAATATATACCTACCACATATTTCTGACACTGACAGTGGTGGCTCAGTGGTAAAGGCCCCGACTTACGAGTTGTAGGTCGTGGGTTCGAACCCAGCCAGGCGCTTTACTTTGTGTAAATATTTTCACCACATCTGCTCTTAAAACGGTGAAGGAAAACATCGTGAGGAAACCGGCATGTCCTAGAACCAAAAAATTCGAAGACATGTGACATCTACCAACCCGCACTGGGCCTGTGTGGTGGATTACGGCCCTCTCCCTCTCACAGAGAGGAGGCCTGTGTCCCAGCAGTGGGAACATTATAGACTGATTATATCGTGGAATGGTCTGGGCACCATAGGTTATCTAGTTTTTTAAATATTATTGACGTGTAAAAGTGTTTGTGCAAAGCTGCTTCCAGAAATCAAATCGTTTATCATTTAAATAGATTAATCAAAGTCACGGTAAACTAATTTACTTTCTCATACGTATTTATATATAGGGTCAAAAGAAATTAGTTTTCCGAGGCACGGAAGGGTCTCGGTATGTAAAGATGGTCACCCATCCACAGACTAACCGCGGCAAGCGTAGCTTAACCTAATCGATCGACCTGTGCGGCTGTTATTATTTAGCCACGGACCCCTCCGATCCTCCCTCTTCTAGAACGTGTATAAAACTAAAATGTCTCACAAATCTAATCACATCCTGTTTGCTGCTCTTAAAACCCGTATGTATAATATCAACGCAGTGTTATCTCCACGCTCGGTTGCGAAGCAACTGAACAGATTACAGCCTCAAGATGTCTCCACTCCCTAACACAGCTCCGAATAACTTCCCCATAAGTACAGCCTTTCTCGCCTCGAAATAAAGAATTCCGGACAACTTCTGGACCAATTAAAGTGAGTCGATTTTTAGAAATAATTGAATTACCCGGTATTGGAGGGTCTTTGTGGAATTCGGGACTTGCCAAATGGAGTTTTCAATTTAGTTCGCGCAAAAATAATTGATTTGTTGAAAGTTCTTGAGGAGGCACTTGGAATTGTTTCTTGTCCAATCGAGGGTTTTGCGGGGGTGTAATTAGTTGGTAATTGGATATTAATTATTATACCAGCTTTTTAGTTGATTTGTGTGGAAGTCATAAAAAGTTTCGAAGAGAAATGGATCCTGCAGATTTATTCTGTAAAAAATCTCACCGTGAAAATCTGGGTGAAATGGGCTGTCAATAATATTATTGTTTTTTTTTTATCTCTCACTTTTCAATTGCAAACACAAGTGATTATTTTAATAGTTTTAAATATGTAATTACTTGTATGTTCCCAACACAAATCCTGTCCTACTAATATTATAAATGCGAAAGTTTGTATGGATGGATGGATGTATGTTTGTTACTCTTTCACGCAAAAACTACTAAACGGATTTGGATGAAATTTGGCACACAAATAGTTTATAACTAGGATTAACACATAGGATACTTTTTATCCCAATATTCCTACGGGATCGAAACTTATACGGGTAACATCGCGGGGCGCGGCTAGTTCTTTTACAGGCTTTCTGTCGATTATTGTTCCTTTTTGTTGTGGTTTGTTATTAGCTGTAAGTCTTCTATGCTGTAATAAATAAATAGTGTCAATCTCTAGCATCACGTGGAATAGAGTTCACTTCAAGCTCAGCCGATCGATTCTGTAAAAATCTCACCGTGAAAAGTTAGGTGAAGTGAGCTTAGAGTGAGCTGTCAATAGTGTCAATCCCTTAGCATTAGTTGGAATGATAGCTCTCTCCACGCTCACTTCACCTAAGATTTCACGGTGAAATGGTTACAGAATCGCACTGCAGTTCACCTAAGTTATCACGGTGATATTTTTAAAGAATAGATGGATGTTGGATATACTTTTATTGCAAACCTCTTTGTTACGTTTTTGATTATGATTCGCGATCCCCACTCAGCTCCACTCAAGGATACTACAGTGGTTTATTCCCAAGGGTAAAAAGGCGTGAAAGTCTTTGTGTGTTTGTTTGTATTTCAAATCAGTTTGCCTGAGTGATTTTGCTTTGAATTATGATTACAAGTGACCCACCCCTGCTTCTCACGGTTTTTCACCTGACAAAATATAGAGATTTCTTTATAAGATTTATGTTTCATATATATATGTCGACGGTTGAAAGGCTAATTGACCTAAGCGACATTCTTCGAAAAAAATTAGAACCTGACTCAAACGATGGAGAAAAATTGCTGATTCCGAATATGTATATAACTCATTATTGCAACAAACAAAATGCCGCTTAGACCAATTAGCCTTTCAACCGTCGATATATATATTATTTCTTTATTAAAGGTAAGTTTACAAAAATCTTGCTTATAATCTATGCCCCACAAAATCGTTTTCGCGGTTTGTCTGTTGGAACAGAACAAACAGTACAAAAAAAAAAACAAAATTATATTAACCATATTATAAATTATCTAAATATAAAAATCAATCCCTATTTTCCTTGGTCACGTCATAACTTGAGAACGACTTTACCGATTTCATCCATCTTTTTTTATAAGTTTTCTAATACTTTGTAGAAGGTTCTTACGGAAAAAAAAATAAGAAAGTTGCTTCACGCGGCGGGCAGAAGCTAGTTATTTTATACACATAAACCTCCCAGAATAAGTTCTTTAACTTATGGTGGAAAACCAAAATCCGTTACTTATGTAGCGCGGTCACATAGACAGAACCGAAAGCCGACTTGAATGTGTATACTGATATAGATAAAATATAACATAGATTATGTGCTCCTATGACAAACTAACTAAATATACGAATAAAGCCAAAAAAACCATTTTTTTGAAGTGAAATCTTCTTTAGCGGCGTTGTGCACTTTTGTTGTGATGGGTAAAAAATGTTAGACTCGCGTAAGGACACTTGACCTGATCGAAAATTCGTAAGATGGAGCTCGCGTCAGGACACGTGGTATCTGAACGAAAATTCGTAAGACGGAGCTCGCGTCAGGACACGTGACCTGATAGAAAATTCGTAAGACGGAGGGATTTTTTGTGATGGGTAAAAAATGTTAAACTCGCGTCAGGACACGTGACCTGATCGAAAATTCGTAAGACGGAGGGAGAGTAGACCGCATTCCAATATATCAAAAATGCACAACGTTAATATTCAAGTTTTCACTTCTGCCGGCACTCCCGGAGTGCAACCCGTTGATTTTTTTAGTAATTAAGGCGTCGAATGTCCGCATAGCTGTCCTCCAGAAACACGCGCAGATGACTGCCAGCATTGCCACGTTGAATGGCAATGCTAATTCTTTGGCCGAAGAACAACCCAGCCCTCTGCTCACGTGAAGTGTCGACTAGCCGGCGAGAAATTTCCTTAAAAAGGAGACGCGCATTCGGGCCCCATGACCCGAGAGTTTCGACCACAAATGGCTCAACTGTAGTTACCCATAAGGTTAAGCCGCTTGAGGGTTTAAGCAGCCGCAGATACTATGCTCTTATTGTATGAATGCTAAAGAATATTTTGGCAGCTAAACAAAGAAACTGTCTGTAGCCTGAATTTAGTTGTGAAGGTGATAAAGTTACACAATTTTCTCAGTAAATTCGTTAACAAAAAGTTTTCGCTGCATTTTCTTTGACCACAAAATGAACAGACCACTTAGGGTTTCTTTCATAGTAAGTCTACTTCGCTTCAAAAGGAAAATTTTCATCGTTAGCAGAACTGAAGTTACCTTTAGTTTTAGTGGAAGGTCGCCTTGGCTAAATAAATACAGGGTGAATTTTTCCAAGTGTGTGTGGGATAACTAAAGACGAAATTATTATAGGAAATAGCGATTTTTTTTCTTTAGTTTTTTTTTTTTTTTAGTAGGTGACGATGCGAGCAGTGGTGGTCCAATGGTAACGACCGTGACTTACGTGTTGTGGTCGTAGGTTTGAATCCAGTCATGCGCTTAACTTTGTGTAAATTATAAGTAATAGCGATAAATGAAATAATAACAGCCGCACAGGTCAGTCGATCAGAGGGGTAATTCTCGTAATTTTAAGAACGTTCACAGTCAGAAGGCCAATTCCCGTAATTTAAAACGTTCAAAATCTAGTCGCAGTCTCATCTGGGCGACAAACAAATGTCAAAAACTTGTCAAAATGTAGGGAAATTAGAAGTATTTTTTGACAGATTGAGACTGAGATCAGACTGTGAACGTTCTTAAAATTACGAGAATTGCCCCTCTGATCTCAGTCTCAATCTGTCAAAAATACGTCTAATTTCCCTACATTTTGACAAGTTTTTGACATTTGTTTGTCGCCGAGATGAGACTGCGACTAGATTTTGAAAGTTTTAAATTACGGGAATACGGGCACAGGTTAGCTACGTTTGCTGCGGTTGTTCTGTGGATGGGTAACGATCTTTACATACCGAGACCCCTCCGTGCCTCGGAAAGCACGTTAAGCCGTTGGTCCCGGCTGTCATTCGTGGATCTTTGACAGTCGTTACGGGAAGTCAAAAGTTCGAAAGTCTGACAATCAGTCTTACCAAGGGGTATCGTATTATCAAGTAGCCGGGTTGTGGAGGTCGGATAGGCAGTCGCTCTATGTAAAATACTGGAATTGAAGCCGACCCCAACGTAGCTGGGAAAAGGCTAGGCTAGAATTACTCAAGGAGTCTAGACTTTTTAAAAGTCATTTTCTTAGCCGGCAATCTAATCTTATGGAAAATTTGGTAAAAAACACGGATTAAAAAAATTTAAAGTGGTACCTAACGTCAAATGATACACAAAGAAAATGTTGATCTTTAATAAACTGCCTATTTAAAGTGGGTGATACTTACTACACGTAACTTGTTTTATTTTTAATCTATACTTAGGGGCTGATTTTTCCAATCGACAGATCATTTTTATTCGTGGAATAAAACTGACGTCTGACAGTTTTTGTACTGAAGAACTGTCAAACATTCAAAATTATTCCTCCGATAAAATTATCTGGCGTTGGAAAAAGCCAGCCCAAGGACAAAAAGGCTTGGGTTTGAGCTGCTTCCATTTTTTGCATATTGAATGTTTTTATTTTTTTTCTGTTTTGTTCTTGTTTTTGGAACGAAGTTCCTTATCGAGCGTTGCGAAAGGGGGCCATACGGAAAAAATTAAGACCTAAAGTTGGAACGACACTTTTTGCTATAGGTAGTTGTAAGCCGTGCGGCGTGCGCGTGTTTCTCTCTCTCTCTCTCTTTGAACTTCGTTCCATCCGGGTATCCCTTGACACCATTCAAGTTTTTTTTTTTATTATCTGGCGTTGTAAAATTCAGCCCTTAATCGATGTCCTTGCAACCGCGTAGTTTCGTATCTGGCCATACTAGTCGGAAAATTTATCCTGTATAAAAATACGACAACATTCGGTTCTAACATTACATAGTTGTACAGTCACGAGCACCAATATGTCAACCCTTGGCAACTTTCAATTGCGATTTTTTCGTGAAATAACGAATGCAACGTTGAAATACGACACAAACTCAAACTCAAATCATTTATTTCAATTAAACCATTTACAGGCACTTTTGAATTGTCAAAATTAAATAGTCGGTCAGTTAGTCAGAAAGTTGAAGCTAGTTGCCCATCCCAAAGCGTAGATCTCTATGGAGAAGAACGGGCAAGAAACTCCACGGACACTTTTTAAATCAAAACATTTTTACAAAATCCTGGGTACATTATTCTTATTGCTTCTATATGTGAGAACAATGTAAAGAAACAAATTAAAATATAAAATTAAAAATAAGCCCTGGCAGTTAAAAGATGACCAGTATCAACAGATGGCGCCCGTTCACGAACATGACGCGTGGATCAGCACCACCCAGCTCAACCATTTCGTAGGGAACCGAATGATCCAACACACGCGCCACCACCAGTGAGACATTTAAGTGAGCATGACATATTCTCAACTGCCATGCTCTTTCAAGTCATCATCAAAATATCATAAAAAACATTACATAAACCTATGGGTTCGAAAATGCTATGTTCGTAACAACATAAAATTTCATTCAAAAATAAAGGAGTAAATCGCATTTGAATAAAGCTGAGTGTATACATACTTTTGCTCGTGACTGTACGGGACAGTTAAAGTCGTATCAAGAACGTAATTAACTTTTAGAGGAAGGAAGGGGGGGGGGGGAAAGGGGGGGAAGGGGGGTGGTTCTATGAGAGGCTAGTGGCGTAAAGCCGAATAAAACAATACTTTTTGCTTGATTATATCCGCTTTGAGCAGTGGTGGGTCAGAGGCAACGACCCCAATTAACGAGATGTAGGTTGTGGGTTCCAAACCAGACAGGCGCTTTACTTTGTGTAAATAATTTAATCACCGCTGCTCTCAAAACGGTGAAGGAAATCATCGTGAGATACAATTAGCATACGTATACAACATTCCGGCATCAATCGTCGGGTAGTTGCCTACCAGACACAACCCACCACGACCCATCGGCCTATCAATTCTGTAAAAATCTCACCGTGAAAAGTTAGAGTGAGCTGTCAATAGTGTCAATCCCTAGCGTTAGTTGGAATTACAGCTCACTCCACGCTCACTTCACCTAAGTTTTCACGGTGAGATGGTTACAGAATCGCACTACTGGTCGGAGGAACCTCCCTTTTCTGTGGAGGTTGAGTGAACTTTACACATTGCAACAATAAATGCATTTTCTTTCTTTTTTTCTTTCTTTCACCATGTTCCTCATACTTACCTCTATAGTTCTAACCCAGGTCATCGTTTACTTGTGTGCCAAATTTCATTATATTTCGTACAGCCGGTAAAAGGAGTGAAGAAGTGAAAGACATACAGAGTTACTAACTACGTCACTGCCTCGTTGGTCTCGTGGTTGCAAGCGCGACTGCCGCGCGTGGGGTCCTGGGCTCAATTCCCAGGTCGGACAAATTGTTATTGGGTTTTCCATTGGGAATTTCTTAGTAACAGTCCGGAGTTTGGAAGTTGGTGGTTTAATACCTGATCTTAGTAGTTTAGTGCCTGATCTCTCCCCGGTCGTGTCGGATTGCCGTTCCCATCAAACTATGATAGTAAAAAAAAAAATTCTACAGAACAACACTGAGGCGGCCCCAGTAAGTTATAAGGATACTTGTGATGGGGTTACCTCGCAACTTCCCATGGGTTACTATCTACAATGTTGAGACATAATTAAAAGAAAAATGAAAAGAACAAGTTTAGTTTCTAGGATGTTACAAAATTATTGTAGCTTGTTCAGGTATGTGTAGTGTGTGTGTATGTGGGGGTAAGTAGGTATGTGTGTGTGTGTGGTTGCATATTAGAAAATCAAAACTTTCTCGAGCAAAGGAGATCGGACATTTTTGTATGGGCTCTGGCCCAAGTGGCGTCAGAGCATGACGCTTATTTCATTTGAAAGTTCATTAACTAAGCTTACTTTTATTGTATGGGTAAAAAAAAATCCATCCTGGGAGAAAAATGTTACTGCGTATATTACATAATCTTAGTATATCGGCGTATTTTGAACTATTTATCAATTAAATCTATTTATTTTAACCCGATATGGTATGTTTGATGTTGCCTAACACTTATGATGACTCAGATGCGTGGTATTTTTTGCGCCGACATGAGGAAGAGACAAAATATACGTGGTATGTTTGCGTTACCTAACCTAACCTAAACCTAACCTAACCTAAACCTAACCTAAACCTAACCTAAACCTAACCTAACCTAAACCTAACCTTTTTGGGTCAGGGGGGGAGTGAGGTGTTAGACTCCCCCCGCGACGTCTAAGAGGGGCGCGCGTGGAACACTACGCGCCGCCACCTCGGGTCCTGATGTGTGGGGGGCAACAGACGTCCCCGAGTCCGTCGCCCCTGGACCCATTTAGGGGAGCTGTAAGAAGGCGTTGTCCGCCCTTCGCCGACGCCTGGTGCGCCTGCTGCGTGCCGGGTGAGTGGACGAGATCTCCCTCTCCCTTTCCGCAGCCTCCTTCTGCGAGACGACCGTTTCGCAGAAGGAAACCACCGCGTCCCAGGACTCTTCGCTGCCGACCATCGACTCCCTGTTTATGCGACACAGGTACTTCCCGAAGCAACCATGCCCCGAGAGCACGGGAGCCGTGCCTCCTCCCGAACCCGCGCTCGAGCACCGGCCGGACCGCCTCGATGGTGACGAGGCCAGCGGTAGGGCGTGTAGGCCTGTCCCGCCATGCCGCCATCAGGACCTCGCGAAGCTGAGACCGACGCAGCTCCATGTGTCGCTTCATCGGTCGCTCACCCCGCGCCCTCGCTTCCTCGCGCCACCGATACATTGACGCGAGTACTCTCGCCTTGGGGTCCCAAGGCGGGGATCCAGCCAGTACGCTGGCCGCCTCGTAGGAGATCGTGCGATATCCCCTGATGACTCTGACGGCCATCGCTCTCTGCGGTTTCCGCAATATTGCGATACTGCCGGCCGTCAGGTCAGAGGCCTACATCGGGGCCCCATACAGGGCCATCGATCGCACGATCCCCACATAGAGCCGCCTGGCCCCCCAGATTGCAAAGCAGCGTTATTTTTTTTTCTCTCCCTGAGAAATGCTTTATGCATCCCCTATTGTATGTGGGACTCCCTGTCGGAATGACAGTATACCCACTAAAACTCAGCGGTTTTCCCACATCGCCGTAATGGGAGGGCCATGGGAAACCGGCATAGCCTTTACTTCCACAGCCCTCCCGGCGCACGCCCGCCTAGATGGTATGGCGGGCCCCGCATGCCCCCCAGGTTGGGGGGCTACGGGAATGGCCGGGAACACCTGGCCATTCCCGTCCCACACTGGTGGAGGCCTGTGCAATACAGGCAACGATGCCCCCGCACCCGTAGCCTGCTGGCCTCCACGCCCGCCTAATAGGCAGGCCCCGCATGCCCCCCGCATTGTGGGGGCTACGGCCGCAAAGGCCGCGATGTCTCCCTCACGGGGGACATCGCGGCCCACCTCAGGTAGGTTGCGATGTCGCCCACCAACCTCGCAACCTACCCGCCGGCCGCTACGTCGTCGGCTTAGCCGCAAAGCCCTGACGAGCGGCCCCCGCTTGGGTTCCTCTTAGCTTCACCGTGACTAGCCATGGCTACTGAGCCCCCCCGCCTCGACAATGCGGGAACCCACTGGGGGGGTCCAGAACCTAAACCTAACCTAACCTAACCTCATTAGAAAAGATACAAAAATGTTATGGCATGAATGACAGTGACTGTTACTGTCTTTGGCAGTCATTCTCTCCGCTTGCTGCTGTTTGATGCGATACGTTTGTGTTTGAACTGCGTTACCTATTCTGTTATTTGTCCACTGTTTACCGGCTGTGTTTAATATTGATTTGTTTTATTGCTGTTATACTTATATAATGTATTTAAGGAGGAGGAAGGTACATGGTACATGGTATTCAACATTATTACTGTAGTTGTATCATAGGGAAAAGGACAGTTGGATGTTGCGCCCACATCATGAGCGTAGTGTGGTATCTCGGGTGGGCTCATTACGAGAACATAGAACATCCTGCAGCGTTTCTGGACAATATATTATTAGTTTAGTTCAGTTTTCAGTTAAAATACTTTTTTTTTTGTTAGCCTATACTATCCCACTGCTGGGCAAAGGGCTCCCCCAAAACCTTCCAACAATTCAATAATTGAAGTATGTATTATTAATTAAGTACTTACGATGAAATATATTGTAAAGTAGGTTATTAAGTTTTCTTCTTCAATGATTGCATTTTTTAATCCTTTCTCAGAAACAGTTTTATTCAAACACTTTAAAATACTTTTTCAAAAACAGAGTAGGTATTATTCAAACAATTATTAAGTTAAAAGAAATAGATTTATTTAATTGAATAAATGGTTTAAAATAGCTCTATATAACTATGAGTATTTTAATACACCCTGTAACTTTTTCCTCCCAGGTTAAATTTTTTTGTACCCATACAAAAAAAGTTAGCTTAGTTAATGAACTTTCAAACAAACTAAGCGTCATGCTCAGACGCCACTTGGGCCACCCCCGTCCGATCTCCTTTCAAAAGAACAATAAACGAAATAACAAAATTTAAATGACCAAATGTTTTATTTAGAAAAAAATTAATATCCCAATGTATGTGACATCAAATGAACGACCGATCAAAAGTTTTTACATCGAAACAGCTAGGTTAGGTTAGGTTAGAACTGTGACCACACAACGCACGAGCCGAGCGAGTGCAGCGAGCGGTGCCGCGGCAGCGGCCGGCGTCGATTTGGTCAATAGTGTAATAAATAATTTAAACATTGATATTCCAGACTTTGGTCAGCTGGACTTTTGATCAAATGACCATCGTTATTTTAAACTTTGTTGATTTGTACGTTGTTCTTTTGAAATTTGCTCAGGAAAGTTTTGATTTTCTAATATGCAACCGTGTGTGTATTGATTAACTGATTGTAGAGAGTAAAGGAACAAAAAGTGCACCTGTGCGCACACACTTGTACAATATAATATCTCTCTATAATGTCTCGGTTGTCTGTGAAAGATCGCTCTTAGCGATAAGACCGCCCATTATGTCACCCTTTGTAAAATTTCTATATTTATGTCCATAATTTATATGGTGTACATAATAAAGATTATTTTGTTCTATTCTATCCTGCGTACTGAGCTAATCTCCGTTGAGATTGACCACCGTAACCGAAATCGGTCGGGAGGCTATTATGGATTTAATTAAAACAAACAAACCGAGTTATAAGTATTATTTAAATAATCCATCAACATACTTAAATCTAATTTACGATCATTATCAATAAAAACGATTTTATTCGCAAGTTCATAATCCCACTGAAAAGCACAGATTAAAATGACTCACACATGTTTCATCATTTATATCAAACTAGCTTTTTCTCGCGGCTTCACCCGCGTGGTGGCTGTAGAGGTATGAGGAAGAGGGTGTAAAGTTCACTCATTCTCCAAAGAAAAGAGAAGATCCTCCTACCCCATGATTCGTGTCGGGCTGTTGTATATATGCTAGTCGCGCGGTAAACTCTGCTTGTGTGATGTAGGATTTTGCGTGACGTCAGTATGATGCATAGTTTGTATGTGGCGGTGTAGATGTTGCAACAAGTCGAAAATTTTCCTACGCGAACGTACTACCGGGATAAATATTCTATGGTATACCAGGTTAGCAGACGAGTCTTGGAGTGGAGACCACGTATCGGCAGACGTATCGTAATACCCTCAGCTAGATGGACCGACGACCTTAAGAAGATGGCTGGGACAGACAGTCTTGTGCCGCAGCCTGGAGGCCTTTGTCCAGCAGTGGACCGCGTTAGGCTGAGTTGATTGATTCCAGGTTATACACTATCTGTGTGCCAAATTTCATCGAAATCGGTCCAGCCGTTTTTGCGTGATGGAGTAACAAACATTCAAACATACGCAATTTTATAATAGTAATATTATGATCTGCCTGTACCTTCGTCCGCGTAAAAATTCTTGCTCCCCGACCCATCCCATCGCATCGCATCGGCTACCCGCTGTTATTACTTCGTATTCGCTTAGCTTTCTTTCTCACTCGTCTCCAAAGCGTCCTAGCTTGATTTTAAATAGCCTTCATTAAGAATTGGGCGATCAAATGCAAAATTGATTCCCGATTTTTTCAAATCTGCACCCTAATTGCGTAACACACGATCAATCGGAATCCGTCCGATCAATTTTCGAGCTTATGAAGCAATGGATTAGTAATTTGCTTCAAAATGATTCTGATTCCGATTGATGGTGTGTTACGCAATTAGGGTGCTGACTGGTAATTCCAGAGATTAGGGCGTTCAAACAAACAAACTCTTCAGCTTTATTATTAGTATAGATTCATGTATATAGTCGGATTGAGCTTAATTTTATTACGAGTAAGTCAATGGCATTAACAGCAATGTCGATAATTATTGGACTTTGAAAATGTAATTTACTATCCATTTAATTTTGTATTTCATTAATTCAATTGGTAGTAATTTAATTAGCTAGTTCGTTTGAATGCATTTCGGTGTACTTATGTCGGTAAATGATTCATTATCAGCCTATAGTGTTTCCACTGCTGCGACACACGCCTTCTCTCTTCGAGAGGGAGTAGGCTATAATCTACTACGCATATCTTCAAATTTTTGGTTCTAGGACATGCCGGTTTCCTCATGATGTATTCCTTCACCGTGTGTGTGCGGACACAGCCGATCGATTCTGTAAAAATCTCACCGTGAAAAGTTAGGTGAAGTGAGCTTAGAGTGAGCTGTCAATAGAGTCAATCCCTAGTATTAGATGGAATGCGCACACCTCTTCAACACTCATCCACACACCCATTCACCTTACACTCAGCACATAAACTCAAAGTTAAAATACATCCCAAATCACCAATGTCTTGTACTGTTTATTTTTATTTTTGTCTTGTTCTTTTTTACTTATTTTTTTTGTTTTATTATTAACTAACTAAGTCTATATTAATTGAATTACCTTTTAAGCACTTTTTGCATGGAACATCATTCCATTCTGTATCTGGAGAAGGGCGTTGTTAGCTGCGCTACGCTATACTTTTGCAGCTATCATCGTTTTACTTGTTACTTATTCTTGTATTTTTTGTTCCAAAATAAACTTTTATTATTATTAATGACAGCTCACTCCACGCTCACTTCACCTAAGTTTTCACGGTGAGATGGTTACAGAATCGCACTGCAGGTGCACTCTCTCTTTACTCAGTCTCATAGTCCGATGGGACGGCACGCGATCCAACCCAACCAAGGAGAGAGATCATGCGCAGAACCAACGTCTTAACGTGCGTGCGGCTTAACATATACGTTGTCAACAACATTTTCTCCACATCTTAAGCCACAATACATTGGTGTAGCTACGTGACCAGGGGCCCCAGTGCGAAAAAAAAGTTGGGGCTCTATCTAATTTTTTTTTGTTCCGAGTTTGTAAATCCTCTTGGATGTCCTCCGCCCCTTGGGGGGACTCTTACTGACTAAAATCCACCCCGGTGTTCCATCTTACACCTACGCCGGGGATCGCGGGAACGTACGATCCTTCTGCAAACCTCCGGCTGGGCCGGCCGGCCATGCGGGCCTCCTCGGGTCAGGGGGGAGTGAGGTGTTTGACTCCCTCCACGACGTCTATGAGGGGCGCGCGTGGAAAACTACGCGCTGTCACCTTGGGTCCTGATGTGTAGGGGGTCGTCGCCCCTGGAGCGTGGATCCGGCCAGTACACAAGCCGCCTCGTAGGAGGCAGGGCTGCCGAACGCCGGCGTTAGGGCTTAACAACTTGGGCGCCAGCCGCCGGAAGTGGGGGTCGAAATCCCACCGGCTGTCGAGCCGTCCAGTCCCAGGTACTTCATAGTAGACGACAGCAATTCAAGCTCCCCCCCCCCCCGAACACGATGTGCGATCCAGGTGGCGGCGCCCGCCGGGAGCCATGAAAAACAATGGCCTCCGACTTGTTGAGGGACACCTCCAGAACCCTAAATTGTTTTTGTCAGGAGTGTAGTTCATTACTAATATTTCGGTAGAGTAAGCTAGTATTCATAAATCGGTCGCATAACAGCCGATTGGTTGAAGAGGCTAAACACAAGAATTTACACTGCAGAAAGAATAATACATTCTTTCTGTTGTGTAAGTTTTTGTGTTTAGCCTCTTCTATATTTATGTTCTGAAGGTGGAAGACATTTTTTGCTAGGTCAGTTTGAGGTTTACTGGTCAGAGGCCGA
Source organism: Apamea sordens (assembly GCA_945859715.1). Classification (NCBI taxonomy): domain Eukaryota; kingdom Metazoa; phylum Arthropoda; class Insecta; order Lepidoptera; family Noctuidae; genus Apamea; species Apamea sordens. The sequence continues at coordinate 6,479,483 of OX244009.1, read as the reverse complement.
GGGGCCCCCTGAGCTTGGGGGCCCCGGCTCACGCCACTGCCACCATAGCTCTGGCCACACTGTATCGATTATGTTAATAGTTAAGAAGTCACGGTATTCACGCCAGTTTGGACACCTAAATACAAGTTAGTTGACACAAACAGCGCGAGTGAATCCCGTCCCGCATTCCCTGTTTTTGCCTAAAAACACACGTACGATACCGAACAAACTCCTAGTTCGGGACAACGCTATAAAAACACTTAAATATAGCGGATGATAATAAAGAAATCAACAATAATCCGACCCATTTGAGTATCACAAAAAAAGTACTTTCCTCAATCGTCGAAACCCTCGGATTCTCTGACACAATGGAGTTTGTTTACCGAGCCATGTTTCTCATAATGATTGGTATAGATGCCGATAAGCTTCAACAGCTGAAGTATCGATTTCGTGATGGAATTGGATTCTTTGGAAACATTCCCGTTTGGTTAAAAAACGCGACGATTTATTTTCTATGTCCCAATGTTCTTAGAGCAGTATCAAAACGCTGTGTCATTATTTTTTCATCTGTCTTTTTAACCGACTTAAAAAAAGGAGGAGGTTCTCAATTCAACGGTATGTTTTTTTTTCGCGATTACTCTGCCACACTACAAAGTGAAAAATAACTTTAATTTCGGAAGTCGGTGGCAAACAACGAAAATGCGAACCCAACGACACCGACTTCCGAAATTAAAGTTATTTTTCACTTTGTAGTGTCGTTTTTGGAAGTCGGTTGTTTTTTTTTTCAAAAAAGTTTGTCTAATTGTATTTGGGTAGGCTTGCAGTCTAACCGGATGTTCCTAGACCACCTTTAAGAGGTTTTTAGCTGCCACAGAACATAAATACTCTAACGGGGAAGCTGCCCCTCACCCTCCACCGTCACACAAGCTGATACAGATCGGCGGCCATTTTGTTACTATTGTCTTTTATATTGTGACAATTGAAGAGCTAACCGATCCTTTGATGCCTTAATAAATTAGGGCCTCCAGGTAGGGCAATCGATGAGAATAGATGGCCTAAGTATTGCCAGTCATCATCTGCCTAGCCGTTTCCCAACTATGTTGGGGTCGGCTTCCAGTTTAACCGGATGCAGTTGAATACCAGTATTTTACATGGAGAGATTGTCTATCTAACCTCCACAATCCAGTTTCTTGGTATCACGATTCCCGTTGATAAGAGTGGTTGTCAGACTTTCTAGCTTAAAGACACTCGCCCGCGCACGCGCTCGCTCGCTCGCTCACTCGCTCTTTGACACGTAAAGACTGTCAAAGATCTACACACGACAGCGGGGACTGTTTTGAGTCGATCTCGATATACAATGGATGGTCACCCATCCACTGACTGACCTCTGCAAGTGTTACTTAACCTTGATCAATCGACCCATGTGGCTGTTACTTAGCCACGAGCCTCTCTTCTTGAACAACGGAGTTTGTCAATCACGAGATAGCGTTTTATTACAATACTGGCTGATTTTTCAATCACCTGAGGGGTAATTCTCGTAATTTTAAGACCGTTCACAGTCTGATCTCAGTCTCAATCTGTCAAAAAATACTTCTAATTTCCCTACATTTTGACAATTTTTGTTTGTCGCTGAGATCAGACTGCGACTAGATTTTGAACGTTTTAAATTACGAGAATTGGCCTTCAGATAACTTTATTCGAAAAATAATTTTGAAATTTTGACAGTTATTTCATACAAAAACTGTCAAACTTCAATTTTATGCTCGTATAAAAGTTATCTGGCGATGGAATAATGAGCCCTTACTGAACATAGCCTTATTTTATTTCGGTAAATAAAAATAGTAGTATATAATGTTCTTGAGTGGTCCCGATAAAATGCTGAAAATTTTAATTAATTTGTCAGTCTGAACAGAATCGATTCAGAGGCATTGAGTCTGACACATTTTTGCTACATTAAAAATTAAACAAGGTTTGTAATTATTTAGAGTATATTCTCATTACGTAATAATTAATTTTACTATGTAATTATTTTTCAATAATACAAAATTCCGCTAGCAAAGTAAATAAATGACATTGGTGCTACGACGTAGATGTCTCTTTGACGTCACAGCTACGCCGTAGCTTCGCGCAGTCTCGCGAGCTACGCGACGGCTACGAGTGAATTAATTTTATCAGACACTGGGCGGGTAGACATGTGCGCACACACGTCCGTCCATGTCGCCAATTAATTTATAATTATTTACTAACAATTAGGCTAAGGTGATACTAACACTAATTATATGGATATTTGGTCTGAAATAAAGAATTTGATTGATTGATTGAATATTTTTGTAGTCGGACATGTAATTTTGTTTTAAATTATTGACATTTTAAATTTATTTATTTATTTAAACTTTTTGCACAAAAAGGTACAAAGGCGGTACTTAATACCTTAGGCATTTTCTACCAGTCAACCAAGGGTGGTGAAGAGATTAGATGGTAGGTGCTTTGGTTGAGAGGGAAAATAATAAAAAAAAACTTAAAACTAGGTACACAAATACATAAATAGGTTATATACACATACATACTATTACTATAATATATACTTATAATATCAAGGGAGAGAGGTGTTGACATGACTGTACACTATTTTTTTTTTTTTTTTTTAAATATGGATAGTGATTATTGATTAATTTATTCAGTAGATTGGATTTAAAGAACTCTTTTACGCGTCATATTGATGAATGCTTTTTAATTAATGAACCACTTAATATTTTTGCGGTTCTAATAATGCATACTTTTTTAAATAATTGAGCGTTTTTTTTAACTCTCTGATCTTTTCTCACAGTCGGTCGCAGTAAATAACTTCGATCAAACAGGTTAGGTTAGGTTGGAACTTATTGTGACCAAATATGGATCGAATTGGTCGCAGTAACTAAGCCAGGGCACCGAGATCAAATGGGTTTAATTAGGTTAGAAATATGACCGACCTCGCGCAAGCCGAGCGAGTGAAGCGAGCGGTGCCGCGAAAGCAGCTGGAGCTACATCCGAGTTGGTCGGAGTTACTTGGCTAATTAGTGTTTTAGGACAACAAAAAGAGGCGCAATCATTATATTAGAGTGTTCAATAATATGTTTAGGAGCGCAAAATGAGAATTATTGGAGGTTCCATTAAAAACATGCCATTTAATAATAAAGGATATTTTCTTTTAAACGCGCGTTTGTATTTGGCAAAGGAAGCCATTTTCAAATATTTAGTTCAAGCAGCGCCCCGCGGTGTCACATAAGTCTCGATTCCGTTGAAACATTGAGATAAAAAGTATACCATGTACTAATCCAGATCATGGTCTATCCATGTGCCAAATTTAATCCAAATCCGTTCTGCCGTTTTAGCGTGAAATCGTAACAAACAAACATACACAAAAACAAATCTTTTTTCCATATAATATTACTAGCTGTGCCCCGAGGTTTCACCCGCATAAGTTTCGATCCCGTAAAAATATTGGGATAAAAAGTACCCTATATGTTAATTCTGGTTATAAACCATCTGTGTGCCAAATTTCATCCAAATCCGTTCTGTAGTTTTTGCGTGAAAGAGTAACAAACATCCATCCATCCATACAGACTTTCACGTTTATAATATTAGTAGGATTTAATACAGTCAGAAGTTGATACCTATACATATTATAATATCATGTTACCGAAAGCAAGAGCGGGGGTGGGCAGTCCCTTCATGTCATTTGTCAAAGACATGCATAACTATTTTGTATGTTTTCGTCGTATTAATTTATCAAAAGTAATATGGTAGTGTAACGCTGGTGTGCTGTTGACAGCTTGAAAATGAGGGTCGATCGCTTAAGCGCTTTCCGTTTTAATAGTTTTTAGTAAATTATACAGGGTTATTTTTCAAAGACCAGCCAAATTTAAGGATGTGGTACAGACCATCAAACTGGACAACTTTCTCCATGGGACCAACATCGTATTCGCGAATAAAAATTCAGCCGTCCCATACATTTAGGTCGAGTAGGTATTGAAGTTTTCTATGGGACAGTTGATAAAATTTTCGCGAAGACCTGAATTCGAAGACCTGTGAAGATGTCACATGTCTTCGAATTTTTGGTCCACTTCAGCTGTGATTCCACATTATGATTTAAAATGAAAAAAATATCAGGGTACTCCTAAGAGATTAGGTACTTGATTAGTTTGTAACACAAATAACAGAAATTACAACCCAGTTACTGGGTAATACGATACCCCTTGGTAAGACTGGTTGTCAGACTTTCGGGCTTCTGACTACCCGTAACGACTGTCAAAGATCCACGAATGACAGCCGGGACCAACGGCTTAACGTGCTTTCCGAGACACGGAGGGGTCTCGGTATGTAAAGATGGTCACCCATCCACAGACCAACCGCGACAAGCGTAGCTTAACCTGACCGATCGACTTGTGCGGCTGTTATTATTTAGCCACGGGCCCCTCAGAACCAGCAAGAGCATCAGCCTATAATGTTCCCACTGCTGGTATACAGGCCTCCTCTCTTCGTTAGAGAGTGGGCTTTCCAACACGCGGGCCCAGCGCGTGTTGGTAGATGTCACCATGTCTTCGAATTGTTGGTTCTAGGATATGCCGGTTTCCTCACGATGTTTTCCTTCATTTGCAGATTTGTGGTTAATTTCTAATCTGCTTCAAACTTCGATCAATAATAGTACTAGATTAAGGACCAGGAACAAAAATCAGTCGCTCAAGTGGCCATGTTTGCACACACGTAAACATCTACATTTCTTAGAAAAAAGTTTATTAATATTAACAACTTCGGTTTATTATAAACCTTAATGCTTAAACATAAAGTTTAATTACCATTGCAAAATATATTTAAAATGTCGCTTGAAAATGACTGAAAATATAAAAATAGAATGATTAAAATCATCATCGGGAATCTAGTACTATTATTGATCGAATGCTTCAAATGATTAAATCCAAAATATTTCGTAAACTTTTCAGTAAGTTTTGGCATTTAACTGCGGTTAATTTTGACACATTTCCATTTAACCTGTTAATGAGTCTCGCTTCATGTTCCAGATTTACCAAGCTAATTGAAAATTTATGAACAATTAGTATACGTTCACTAATATTCACCTCAGGTTCTGTTTGAGTCGGAATTAATTAATTAATTAATTTTTGTAACGATACCTTTTTGGTTTATATATAGTATAATAAAAAAACTTGAGAGGTGTCAAGGGACACCCGGATGGAACGAAGTATAACTGGCTTGCTTTCTATAAGAGAGAGAGAGAGAGAGACAGACAGAGAAACACACGCACGCCGCACGACTTACAACTATAGCAAAAAGTGTCGTTCCAACTTTTGGTCTTAATTTTTTCCGTCTAGCCTCCTGTCGCAACGCGCGATAAGGAACTTCGTTCCAAAAATAACTAAACTGCAGAAATATAAATAATGTACCTAGATAATCAGCCTATGTATAGGTTATGTATCCACTGCTAGGATACAAGCCTCCTCTCTTCGAGAGAGGGTAGGTTGTAATCTACCACGCGGGCCTAGGACACTTGGTTCTAGGACAGGGATGGGGAAACTTTTTCCTTCGCGTGCCAATATAATACTAACGATATATGGCGGGCCAAGTTGTTTCAGTTTTGGCTATGTTAATTACTGAAATAAAAAATTGATATGTATTTTTGAAACACTAATTTATTGTGCAATATTACAAAATAACTATTGGAATAAAAAAGAAATTGGAAATTGTAATTAAATTAAACTTTTAAGTTAGCTGCGAAGTAGAAAGTTGAGGAGCGCTGGTCTTTGTGGGGACATGTGAACTGTTCTATGCAAGCTGGCCATTGCCAATGAGAATGAAATTACTAACAATACGAAATATTCTCTTGATTTTTGTTTGATGGTCGCGGGCCGGATTTCAAGCCTTCGCGGGCCGGAGATGGCCCGCTGGCCGTAGTTTCCCCATTCCTGTTCTAGGACATGCCTGTGTCTACACGTTATTTCGTAGTGAGAATTCTTTGACAGAGGCTCAGAAGTCTAAACTCAAGGTTTGCCAAAGAGCGATGGAGTATTTTAAAAATTAAACTTACCGACCAAATTCGCAAAACCACAATACGCTCCAAGACAGGTATCGTGGCAAGTCTGCGAGGCTGTAGTAGGAATGGGCGAGTCACGCTTGTAGGATGATTCCAGACAAATGGGCCAAAGCCACACAGTGGGTGCCTGAACACGGGTATCGTCACCGAGGCAGGCCTAAGAAATGCTGGGGCGTGACGATTTGGACTCGTTCCTAACCGATTGGACGGAGAAGGCACAGGACAAGGAAAGGTGGAAGAATATGGGGGAAGCCTTTGCCCACCAGTGGGAGAATATAGGCTAACGGAGATAAAAAGTGAGAATTTATAGGACTAAGCTAAGGTATCAACCCAGATCATTGATGATTCGATGATCCGTTCAACTACTTTTTATATACGGACGTACTAAAATCATTACGTCATAGCTTATAATCAATTAATAATTTTAATTTGGCAGCCTTTGAATAGGTCGGTCTTTTGTGGCGACATGATTGATTTTAATCCTAATATTGATTTTGGTTGTAGGTAGGTACAGAGCACATCAGGCTACTAAAATCTGTCAAATTTCTTTAATAGATTTTCAACTTTATCGCTAAAGCATTAAGGTTTAAGGTTGATTGGGAAAATTTTACAGTTTCGGGTCAGTGGGGCAATTCTCGTAATTTTAAGAACGTTCACAGTCTGATCTCAGTCTCAATCTGTCAAAAATACCTCTAATTTCCCTACATTTTGACAAGTTTTTGACAGTTGTCTGTCACCGAGATGCAACTGCGACTAGATTTTGAACGTTTTAAATTACGAGAATTGGCCTACAGATGTATGTCGTCCATCAGACCGTATTTTGGCCATAGCGGCTTATCGCAAGGGAGACTAGCCCTCGGCGCGAAAGATATTATAGTGCACAAGTGCGCAGACACAGAAGCACCCCCTCTTTTCTCACTTTCATAGTCCGCTGGGACGGCAATCCGATACGATCCGTGAGAGTCCAGGCGCCGAACCAACGGCTTGACTTGCTATTCAGGGCACGGGGGTATCACATCGTCACCTTCCAAACTCCGGGCTGTTACTGTGTGTAGTACCACTGTGTAGATATACCACTGTAAACCCAAAACCACTTTGATCGACCCGGGAATCGAAGCCAGGCCAGCCAGCCCCACGTTCAGCTGTGGCGCTTACGACCACGAGAACAACGGGGCAGATGTATGAATATAAACGAAGCAAAAGGATTGTAGGAGGTGAATTTCTGCCTAGTCCCATGGGAAGAAGGCGTGAGCTTATGTAAAGCTCTAAAAGCTCTACGAAAACCACTTTTAATTATATTAAACTTAAATTAATAGCTGTAATCTCTGGTATTACTTCATAACAATAAAAACAAAACACAAAAAAAAACAAAAGAGGTTTAAAACAAAACAGAAGCACTTGCATAAAAAACCTAAACAATACAGTTTCACCTTGATACGGCACCGTCTCACCAAATAGCATATTACAGAAGGTCGGTTCTCCATCCAACGAGCGAAAACCCGCGCACGCACATAAACGCGTACGGTCAGCAACAAAAGTCGGTTAACACTTTAGTTGTTTAAATCTTAATTATTGAGCAAAATATTATTAAAAAAAAATAGTAATAGAATATTTAAGAATAATTAATTCTTTGCTATTAAGTACATGAAATAGAGAAAACCAATGTATCGCATCATTTTGTATCAATTTAGATGATTTGTAAAAGTAAGTGTTAATTGACTTTTGTTGCTGACTGTACCTACGTGGGGCGATCTCAAACAAAATGGTGGTCAAGATAGTGCGCTTGGACTCGTACTGTGAGTGCAAGTACGGCGTATAAATGAAGTTTATTTCTGAAAGTAGGTGAATGTATATTATCACTTTTAAATGACAATTATTATACGTAGTTATACAAGTTTTTATTGTATGTATAGATAACTAACTATTTACACTAGCTACTAAATTAAATGACTAACTAACTAATCATCATTATCTGCCTAGCCTTTTCCCAACTATGTTGGGGTCGACTTCCAGTCTAACCGGATGCAGCTGAATACCAGTATTTTACATGGAGCGACTGCCTATCTGACCTGCCTCAGTTACTGGGTAATACGATACCCCTTGGTAAGACTGGTTGTCAGACTTTCGGGCTTCTGACTATCCGTAACGACTGTCAAAGATCCACGAATGACAGCCGGGACCAACGGCTTAACGTGCTTTCCGAGGCACGGAGGGGTCTCAGTATGTAAAGATGGTCACCCATCGACAGACCAACCGCGGCAAGCGTAGCTTAACCTAACCGATCGACTAACTAACTATACAAATAAATAAAAATCGACGTCAATAATATTTTTTAAACTAGATGAGGTAGGCGTTTCCTGTCTGACTACTCTGAGAAGAAAGGCCGAAACAAACTCAGAGGTCACAGTCTCTTTTAAACTCCAGACATTATCTTGGTGAGATCATGTGAGGACCGTGTGTGAAATGATCTTTTGAGAAAACAACCACACAGGTTTGCGTGGACCTGTCCAGTCAGTGCACGTATTTGTCAGTAATCGTGTAGTTCAACTCAAATTGAAAGCATTTATTTCTATTAAACATTTACATGCACTTTTGAATTGTATTGGAGGTGTTTGTGGCTAAGTAATAAAAGCCGCAAGGGTCGATCGATCAGGTTAAGCTTCCATGGATGGGTGACCATCTTCACAAATCAAGACCCCTCCGTGTCTCGGAAAGTACGTTAAGCCGTTGGTCCCGGCTGTCATTTGTGGATCTTTGACAGTCATTACGGGTCGTCAGAAGCCCGAAATTCTGACAACCAGTTTTACCAAGGGGTTTCGTATTACCCAGTGACTGGGTTGTGGAGGTCAGATAGGCAGTCGCTCCATAAAAATACTGGTACTCAGCTGCATCCGGTTAGACTGGAAGCCGACCCCAATATAGTTGGGAAAACGCTAGGCAGATGATGAGGTACTTTTGAGTTGTCGAAGAGTCGGTAAGCTGGTCAGAGAGTTGAAGCTAGTTTCCCATTTCAAAACGTAGATCTCTATGGAGAAGAACGGGCAAGATTCTCTTCTGGAGCGTGAAGCGTGTCTGTGTGCAATGCGTGCGTTTTTGCTCGTTGTATTGAGCCGACCTTCTGTCCCATATATTTTGTGCCCGTTTTCCTATTCACCCACTGACCCCAAAGTATTTGCTAAATGTTGCAGATTGGACCGGTCGAATACTTGTTAGGTAAGGTTGTTTAAATTGGTAGAAAATAACATCTGAAAACCTGAAAATGTGTAACAAGACAGCAAAAGGTTGCGCTGAAAAACTTCACATTAGAAGAAATTATACATAAGGACGTAAGTTCAGCTGCATTCGGTTAAATTGGAAGCCGACAATATTATTATAAAGAGGTAAAATTCGTTTATTTGTAAGTTTGTATGTAGGGAGTAGGTAATCTCCGGAACTACGAGTTGGATTTGATAAATTCTTTTTGCATGATAGCCTATATAGATTTAACATCACCTTACGACCCTTAGGAAAGCAAAAGGATAAAAATTCAGAAAGACAGTGAGCGAAAACGAACTAGTACGCACAGACGAGCGATGCTATGCGACGCGATGGGTCGGGGCCGAAATTTCACGCGGATGAAGTCGCAGGCAGAAGCTAGTCTATAATAATATAGGTACATAACTAGTAACCGCACGCCTGCTTTGCACGGGTGCAGTGGCGTCTTGTCAAAACATCGAGGTTTATATGCTTGTGGCGCCTCCGCTTTTCTAGACTGTCAATTGACTTCTTATACAAATGTCAATGTCCAAAACGAACACCTAACTCTGGTGAGGCAGCCATCTTGAAAAACGAGCAGTTGACTTCGGTTCACGGTAAAGTGCGCATGCAACCACGTGCTCGGTGGATGTTATATTTTGGGGTACACACTTCATCTAAGTGATCTATCTTGCGAAGTATTTGATTGAATAATCGAGAATTATAAGTGAAGCCGACTTGTGTTTTTTTTTTTAAATCTTGTCGTACATTAGGAATTACTCCTGTATCGTGGGTGCGTTTACAAACATTTAAACTCACATACACAAACAGCCAGACCCGGAACAACTATCTGTAGGCTACAAATATTTGTTCCGTGCAGAAATCGAACACGCGACACGCAGCGCAGCAGTCGATCCCTCAGCCACTGCGCCAACCGTGTCGTCGTGAAGTGATTGTAACGAGTGTTATTTCATTAAGTACAATACTGCCTTCCTACCCGATAATCCACACCTACCTGAACATTGAGAACACATTAGATGAAACTCCAACCACTTCATGCTAAATGTAAGTTAAATATGAATGATGAAATACACATAAACCTTCCTCAATAATTAACTTAAATCATATTTTTACTTTACTTTTACTTGAATAATTTTTTTTTTTTTTTTTTTTTTTTTTTTTTTTTTTTTTTTTTTTCAATAAATGACCTAAACGATAGTGAGAACCGCTTAATGTATTGAAGATTTAAGTGGTAACAGACAGACACGAAAAGCGACTTTGTTTTCTAATATGTAGACACAAACACACATATAAAACAAATTATACAGGGTGTCAGGGATATCGATTCAGTACATGATTCTGCACCGAAATTTTTCGTCGGATATTAAAAAAAAACAACTGTTTCCTACAAAAGTGCAATTCCTACGCAATCAAAATGTATGGAACAGCAATTATTTTAAAAAACCAATGAAAAATTTAAGTTAGTTACAGTCACGAGCACCAATATGTCAACACTTGGCAACTTTCAATTTCAATTGCGATTTTTTCGAGAAATAACGAATGCAACGTTGAAATACGACACATTACATAAACCTATGGGTTCGAAAATGCTATGTTCGTAACAACATAAAATTTCATTAAAAAATAAAGGAGTAAATCGCTTTTGACTATAGCCGAGTGTATACATACTTTTGCTCGTGACTGTAGGTAGGGTAGGGTAGCGCGGGTGGTCCAGAATCATGTAGGTACTGAATCCATAGTATCAGGTTGCGCGTCGATATCCCTGCCACCCTGTATACAGTCTATGTATACAGGGTTACAGGGTATACAGGATTGGCGGGATGGCAGGATGGTATAGATATAGGGAATTACTTTGAAATTGATATAGCTCCGGACCCTCGGTTCCCGGATCTTTGAAAGACGTACCAGGGGCCGAAGCCAACTCGCAGAGGCCCTTTAGACAATTTTAAATGATGAGGAGGCACCAACCGACCATTATCCCTGTATGCACCATGCAAGTGCAGCCAAGGACAACCCCCGGTTGGTGCAGGACTATTGCAGAACATGGAAACAAAATATACTGGGCTATGGGTGTAGGTGGCTATAGTAGATCGGTTACCTTGAACTATGGAAGGTCTATGTCCCCTGCCTGACCAATGATAATATAATTCACAGAGTAAATGGCAGGGGGTGACTTGCAAATTTTCATTACTTTATTTATTTATATTATACTTTATTGTACACCACAAAAATACATAGCATAAAAAAAATACAGTGCACAATACAAAATATACAATCGGCGGCCTTATCGCATTACTGCGATCTCTTCCAGGCAACCTTAGAATGGACAGTGATTTTCCTTGACATAAAATGGGACTGTCGTTGGTGCAAACATTATGTATACAATAAACTAAAATAGATACACAAATATATACATATTCAAAATTATAGATACATAAATACATATATACTATATATACAAGCAACGAAAAATAAAAGAAGACTGTAGATGATTCCAGTTAGGACAACAAGATCACAACGACAAGTAGTGCTCCTTTACAAGTCTTTTGAACACCTGTAACGACTGCGCGCTTTTTATTTCAACTGGCAATGCATTCACCAACAACAACTTCAACTTTCATTATTATAAGTAGAAAAATCAAGATCAAGGACCATCGTATCAGGACTAGGCCCGTGCCGGACGGCGTGTACGTGTTCCACGCGCGCCTCAAAGAGATGTCAGCAAAAGCGACGGGGCCCCATAGGGCCGAAGCCTGCCAGGGTAGCGGGAACATCCGAAAGGGTTTACCGCTGCCCTGGAACATAAAGGGCTAAGGAAGGAACACGGGTGGGTTTTAGTCAGTAAGAGTCTGACACTCCCTCCTGCTCCACCCAGAGCGGGAGAAGTCATTTGATGATTTCCAAACCTCAAAAAAAAAAAAAAAGGACCATCGTAAGACTTCCTTGCAAGTTCAGTCCTTGAACCATTACCAAACGTTCAAGAACAACCTATAACAGTAGTGTATTTACCTGTTATTTAGCAATGATTAATAGTATTGTAACAGAGAGGGTGACTTAATAGCTTGTCTTGATGTGAAGCGACGATAAGCGGGGACAGTAATTGGATGGGTCGCGGTACAAGATTAATGAATCGTATCGCAGTTGACTTTTGGTCGGTTTCTTTGTGAAATTGATGGGTTGGTAAACAGTGGGGTAACTGCGTAACGCACTAACAGTAGGAATGGTTTTCATTTTGATAGTTCAACAACATTCATTGCGACGGCACGGTTAGCGCAGTGGTTAAGCGATTGACTGCTGCGCTGCGTGTCGCGGGTTCGATTCCCGCACGGAACAAATATTTGTATGACCTACATGTATTTGTTCCGAGTCTGGGTGTTTTTCTATCTATAATATGTATGTATTTACAAAAAAAATGTATATAAGTAGTTTAGCAGCCATCTTGTTACCCTAACACAAGCATTAGGTTGCTTAGCTTGGGACTAGATGGCGCTGTGTGAAATGTCCAGGGATATTATTATTATTATTATTGCGTTATTTACGTTGTTGAGCACACACTTTTTTCGATGTTATGAAGCAATGGATTAGACAATTTTTTGGGTAATGTTGGCACTAATTACTTAACCCTCACCCTAATTACGGAACACATTATCAATCAGAATCTGAGTCATTTTGGAGGATATTGAAAGAAAGAAAGAAAGAAAAATGCATTTATTGGCATTACACAAAATGACACCTTAAAACTATAAAAACAAAAACAAAGATTATAATGCCAAAAGGGCCTCAGCTCAGCATAATGTCAGATGACAACACAAGTGTACCACCTGACGCTGATTTTCAGCTGCACCCACGAGTGCCATACGCTGAAATACCAAACACAGGGAAGTGTGTGTCCGTTATAATAAATTAAGATAATTCATTTAAATGCTAGAAATTATAGAAAAGCTCATGCAAAATCAAATTGCTAATCCAATGCTTTATATGTTCGAAAAAAGTGTCTGCTTAACATCGTAAATAACGCAATGAATGTTGTTGAGCTTTCGAAAACCTATTCCTACAGTTAGTGCGTCACGAAATTACACCAAAGTTCGAACTTTTCTCAAAAAGGTCGACTACTATACAGGGTGACAGGGAAACTCGACGTGTTCCTTCCAGGGCGTGATAGTGTGACCCATTTGTAACAATTAAGCACCCCATAAAGCCTAGGCGAAAATTCATGGAATCCGAGAAAAACCGATTTTAATGTTTTTTTGTAAATTTTCCAGAATTCGTCACTAAATATCGCTTATCTCTAAATTCTCTAATTGAGTGGCTATCATAGCTATTCCATTGGCTACGTAATACTTTAACACACCTATTGATGTTACCAAATTTTCTAAAATATCAAACAGTTAAAAGTTAAAGTAAGAAGTTTATTAACTATTTTCAAAAATCATCTACGTACACGAACTTTGACACCAGTTATCTCAAAATTTTACTAAAACAATAAGCGTACAAATTATGGAGAAGACATCATCATTTAATCAGCTATGCAATGAGGTACTAAAGTTTCATAAATGTTTAAAGGTGCCGATGAATCAGTCGATAATATTGGCAAAGGTCGAATTTGCAAATTGTTGAAATATTTTAAAATTATGTGATAATCGAATTAACTAACTGGTTTATGTTATCCCTTTTCCTCCTCACCACCGAGCAATCATTTCTACGTCATGAAACTAGATCTTCGCAACCAGGTGGCAAGCTGAGACGCCACTTTCGAGTGGTTAGTATTATTCGTAGTTGATGAGCCAATCCCCGATCACTTGTCGCTTGGTTCGCCTGTGATTAAGCTGCTATGCACGTACAAACTCTAAACATAAACTTTGAGACTTCTGCAAAAGAAATAACTGTTTACTAAAACGTGCACTGGCAGTACCAGACGAGTTAAGATGCTCTAAGTAACCAACAGCAACTACATTCATAATTTCTAAAGTTGGCAGCAGCGAACTCTTTACTCCTACTAATAACAGCAATCATCAATCTGTTGTCAAAGATTAAGGCATTGCTTTTTCTTGATCTTTCTCTAAACGACCAAATATGATGTGAAGAGTCTACCACATTGCAGGTTAATGACATGATAAATAAAAGATTATTAGTCTAAAGCTTAAAAAACCGAAGTATGTTTAAAATTTAAGAGTTTATACGTACGCAGTAATTTAAAAATCAGAGTAAAAAATACGCGAACTTATCGACAAGTGATCGGTGATTAGCTCATCGACTGCGAGTAATACTTACCACTTGAAAGTGTGGTCTTAACTTGCGGAGCGGAGGTAAAGAGATAACATAAACCAGTTAATGAATTCGATTATCACATCATTTTAAAATATTTCAACAATTTGCAGACAAAATCAAGGTAAAAATACGCGAACTTAACGACAAGTGATCAGTGATTAGCTCATCAACTACGAGTAATACTAACCACTCGAAAGTGGCATCTCAGCTTGCCACCTGGTTGCGACGATCTAGCTTCATGACGTAGAAATGATTGCTGGGTGGTGAGGAGGAAAAGGGATAACATAAACCAGTTAGTTAATTCGATTATCACATAATTTTAAAATATTTCAACAATTTGCAAAGTCGACCTTTGCCAAGATTATCGACTGTTTCATCGGCACCTTTAAACATTTATAAAACTTTAGTACCTCATTGCATAGCTGATTAAATGATGATATCTTCCCCGTAATTTGTACGCTTATTGTTACAGTAAAATTTTGAGATAACTGGTGTCAAAGTTCGTGTACGTGTAGATGATTTTTGAAAATAGTTAATAAACTTCTTACTTTAACTTTTAACTGTTTGATATTTTAGAAAATTTGG
This sequence comes from Apamea sordens, assembly GCA_945859715.1. Classification (NCBI taxonomy): domain Eukaryota; kingdom Metazoa; phylum Arthropoda; class Insecta; order Lepidoptera; family Noctuidae; genus Apamea; species Apamea sordens. The sequence continues at coordinate 6,464,311 of OX244009.1, read as the reverse complement.
TAACATCAATAGGTGTGTTAAAGTATTACGTAGCCAATGGAATAGCTATGGAAGCCACTCAATTAGAGAATTTAGAGATAAGCGATATTTAGTGACGAATTCTGGAAAATTTTCAAAAAAACATGAAAATCGTTTTTTCTCGGATTCCATGAATTTTCGCCTAGGGTTTATGGGGTGCTTAATTGTTGCAAATGGGTCACACTATCACGCCCTGGAAGGAACACGTCGAGTTTCCCTGTCACCCTGTATACCTATCTCGGAAAATGTCTAGATATTTCGTCGAAGTCCAAATTTCTGAAGCCTGATGAACTAAAATAGTTTTTAACAAAGCATACCCAATTTTATTTCTAAGCAAGTTACTTTAATTACAAATGCTTTGCTAAAAAATCGTAACTGAGTTTTAAAAAAACTTGTAAAAAGCCTCAAAAGATTCCTTTGAACAATTTGTACTAAATCTTTAAAACATCTGTCGAACAAAACTTTTCTAAAAGAAAAAAAAAACCGGCCAAGTGCGAGTCGGACTCGCCCATGAAGGGTTCCGTTTTACGATTTATGACGTATTAAAAAAAAACTACTCACTAGATCTCGTTCAAACCAATTTTCGGTGGAAGTTTATATGGTAATGTACATCATATATTTTTTTTAGTTTTATCATTCTCTTATTTTAGAAGTTACAGGGGGGGGACACACATTTTACCACTTTGGAAGTGTCTCTCGCGCAAACTATTCAGTTTAGAAAAAAATTATATTAGAAACCTCAATATCATTTTTGAAGACCTATCCATAGATACCCCACACGTATGGGTTTGATGAAAAAAAAATTTTTGAGTTTCAGTTCTAAGTATGGGGACCCCCAAAATTTATTGTTTTTTTTTCTATTTTTGTGTGAAAATCTTAATGCGGTTTACAGAATACATCTACTTACCAAGTTTCAACAGTATAGCTCTTATAGTTTCGGAAAAAAGAGGCTGTGACATACGGACGGACAGACAGACAGACAGACAGACAGACAGACAGACCGACAGACAGACAGACAGACATGACGAATCCATAAGGGTTCCGTTGCCATTTGGCTACGGAACCCTAAAAAACAGTTATTTATGCTCGAGAAATTCTATCTTGTCTATGTTTCTATTGTTTTCAAATTCGTAAAGACAGTATAATTAAACAAGCGAAACAAACAAAAGCTGAACGATGAACAAGTCAAAACTTGGTGCCACTAAGTTCTAATACAGACGAAATTAATGTCGCCTGAAAGACGAATGTTTAGATATTTTTCAATGCATAATCTGTCTTTAATATCCCAACTGCTAGGACACATGCTTCCTCTCTGTGATAAAGCAGGCGCTTTACTTTGTGTAAATTATTTCATCACCACTGCTTTCGAAACGGTGAAGGAAAACATCGTGAGGAAACCGGCATGTCCTAGAACCAAAAATTCGAGGACATGTGACATCCACTAACCCGCACTGGGCCCGCGTGGTGGATTACGGCCCACTGGGCTCACTGAGAGAACGTGTGTCCCAGCTGTGGGAACATTATAGGCTGATTGTTTTTTTTTTTTCATAACACGATCGCCACGACACCTTATTACGTACCCCATCCCCCGAGAGAAGAGAATGCGATTAAATACAACGAACAACATCAGCATTCCCTAAAATAATAGTTCATGCAGTTGTTTCAACAACTACAAAGCAAAATGTATGTAAACAGAGATGAACATCACAATGAAACTCAACACAGTTCACAACGCCATTCTATAGCAGCTGGGAAGAAGTATTTTACTCTGTTCCAAAAGTATTTATAAGGGTTCCTTGTTGACTACGGAACCATAAAAACAGGACAATGCTTAGTTTTTTTTTATACTTTGTGTTTAAATTGATTCTCATGTTAGTGAAATGTTTTCTTTATGAGAATTAAATGTCTTTAACCAGAGATACACTAAATAAAACAGACATTCGATCTTTTTTTAAATAATCTTTTTTTTATCTTTTAATACACATACATAATAGTCGTATTTATTTTGACAATACAACAATATTCTTTGCGTATTAACGTTGTCGAACAGGCGAACTTTTCAAACATATATATCTTCATTCATGTTTTAAAAATTCGTCAGCGGATCAGCAATTTCCTTCAAAATCCTTCGAATTGTAATTGAAAGTTTGTTACGCAATTGGGGGTGCTGAACAAGGTTTGTTAAATCTTTCAACAAAATGTTTTACGAACAGATTATACTGGAACATTTTGCCACGTGAATTGTTTCTATGTTCATAAAGTTACCAGCTGGCTACATTTGTTCGTGGAAATATAATTGGAGAGTGCTGGGGCGGCTGCTGCAGGTGCGGAAAACCCTAAACCGCGCAAATACTCCAATCTCTTTGGAACTTATATGTTGGAGCCTTTTGGGGTTGAAACACTTGGGCCATGGGGTCTGGGGTTTTTGGGGCCATAGGGTCCGAGTGCCCACTTAGTATTTCAAGACTGGCCAAGAGGTTGGTCGACTCTTCATGTGACCAGAGGGCTGGCCTATTTTTTGGCTAAAGAAACACTGCCATATAAAGTGGCAAAGCTGTCAGCCTTTTGGGCACGTTTCCTATTGACAGTGATGCGGACGAATTTTTTGATGCCATTTGATTATTTCCCCTCCTTTTTATAAAGGGTCAATAGGGACTTCTGAACAGTTGATAGCGACCATATTGTTGAAGCTACATCTGTCAAATTGTTGGCTGTCATTTATTCAGTCTGTTTTGCCAAATCACCATGGATGGATATAGCGTTCAACAACACGTGCAAATGATAAAATTGTTTTATCAAAATGGCTGTTTTATTTGGGCAGCGTTCCGCGCGCTTTGTCCAGTTTACGGTCGCCATAATCGTCTTACCGAGAGGACTATTCGCAGTGTAGTGGATAAATTTGAGTCCACTGGTGATGATACCAATCCACGTGAGATCCAAGAGCGTCCAATAAATACCGAAAAAGTCACTGTTTGGTGTGGATTTTGGACTGGCGGCGTCATCAGTCCATGTTTCTTTGAGAACGACGTTGGCCAGGCCATCACCGTCAACGGCGAGCGCTATAGGTCGATGATTACCAACTTTTTTTGGCCTGAATTGGATAATGTATACATCAACGACATGTGGTTTCAACAGGACGGCGCTATGTGCCACACAACTCATGCTACATTGGACATTCTGCACGAGCGATTTGAAAGCGTGGTCGTCTCACATGGAGGTGATGTGAACTGGCCACCGAGATCGTGCGATTTGACCCCGTTAGACTTTTTCTTGTGGGGTATTCTTAAGTCGCAGGTCTATGCGAATAAGCCACAAACTACAGCGGCCCTCAAAGCCAACATAACCCATGCCATCGGTCAAATTCAGCCTGATTTATGCGCTAGAGTCATTGAAAATTGGACATTTTGGATGCGCGCCACCCAGCGAAGCCGCGACGGACATTTGAATAATGTCATATTCCATTCATAATGGAATCGAAAGGCCTTTCAAACAAATAAAAAATGTCGATGTTATCTCACACACACATATTTAAATTTATTAAAATTATTATTGAACTTGAAATTTTATTTTATTTAAATTTAAAGGTAGGAAGCGCTTACTGAAATACCCTTTATACTTGTAGGTACATATTATTATTGTTATTATTTTAAATCTGTTAGCTTTTTAGATTATGTAAATACTGGCAGCATCCCACGATTTTACTCGTATAAGTCTGGATTCCGTGGCAATATCGGGATAAAAAGTATCCTATGTGTTAATACTTAATACTGGTTATAAACTATCTGTGTGCCAAATTTCATGCAAATCTATTTAGTAGTTTTTGCGTGAAAGAGTAACAAACATCCGTCCATCCTCACAAACTTTCGTGTTTATAATATTAGTAATCAAGATTATTATTCAGATATAGTAATAACCACTCAACGGTTTTTTGCCACAGAGTGACAAGTAATATGGCCGCCCGAACGGTTTCTTGCCTCCAGGAGGCAATCTAGATATATCATTTTTTTGCGCAAGCATTCTAGATATACATATATTTTTTTTTACGGAGAGTCTTGCCAATACAGAGAAGTACTGGGCGTCCGAGGGGTTGCGGCCGTGCGGAACCCCGAACCGTTAACGCCGGATTCGGTTTTCGCGCGCGAAAACCGTTGAGTGCGAGAGTTATTATTGAGTAAGCCGTATACCTAAATTGTTCTGTGAAGGGACTGTGGTCAAGGTACAGGTTTTACAGGGTGGCAGGGACATCGACGCGCAACCTGTTACCATGAATTCAGATGATATATTACGTCATCCCGGTCTTAATTTGCATGTATTTAAATGTATTTCTTAGAAACTCTAATATTTAGGCCTTTCGATATCTCATTTAATTGCGACTGGAAATCAATTAGATGGCATGTATGATTAACATAATGTATCAAAAATTCAAAATTATTCTTCGTACAAATTTATCTGGCATTGGAAAAATAAGCTTAAAAGGAATACGAAGACACAGATATCTAAAAACATACACCGAAACCGCTCCACATAACCATTCAAACAGATTCAATCTTTCAACATTCAATCTTTCAACACGTCAATCTTAGCCATTCACTTTTCGTTCATTCCGTTCATTCGCCGAAAACCTCAACACAATATAAAAAGAAGGTTCAAGTAAGTAAATTGCAATAAAAGTCAAACAGATGTTTTTAGGGGGTGGAATAATAAAAAAGGGGGAAATAACGGCAATGTATCTTGGGGAATAGATTCAGGTCCAAATCAGGGCGTCTTGGCACAACCGCTCACCCTTTTCAACCCCCATACGATACGAGACGACTCTTATCTAATACTGTCTGTGGATGTGAAGTGTGAATGTGCTAGAGTGAGCATCTGTCAAAATGAGTGAACATTTTTAAGTAAAGATAAATTAAGCTGATGAGGATGAAGGGTGTTATGAGTGCATGGTTTCTTGATGGTGTGTTTAATTATAATCAACATAGTTTATTTGCCAAGAGAGAAGCACATCAAGCTACTACAATCTCTCAAATTTTGTTCTTTAATAGATTTTCAACTTTATCGCTAAAGCAGTAGGTTCAAAGTTGATTGGGAAATATTGACAGTTTCGAGTAGCTTTATGTGCTGGCGTCTGTACATCTTGTTGCTTAGATGTTTGAAATAATCACTCTGAAAGTTTAAAGCAATCAAACATCTATGCAACAAGATGTAAGCAAGTTAAAAAAATATGGATGCCACGTGATCAAATTTGAACGATAATATCTCGGAAACGTGAATAGAATAGAACGTGACGCTTTGCGGGGTTTGGTCCTATTATATTTTCCGTTTGCATTGACGTCAGTTATCGATTTATGTAGGTTACATTAGTGGCCGCCATATTGAAAAAAAAAAAAACAAAATGGCGCAGCGGTAGTTATGCCAGGCTTCATATAAAAATCTTTAATCCCTTTGTAATCCTTTTACAATCAACCTTATATTATGCAGGTATGCAAACATTGAAAAGATTTTTTTTATAAAAAAAATTAACATGGCAGCCAAATTAAAATTGACAACAATATTAATAAAAAAACCGGTCAAGTGCGAGTCGGACTCGCGCACCGGGGGTTCCGTACAAATTTGTAGGTATGTAACTAAAAATTTAGGGTTTTTGCAATGTTTCCTTTATCTGTGCGTTATATATTAGACGTTGCTTCGTACCAAATTTTAAGATTCTGAGTTCACAGGAAGTACCCTGTAGGTTTTGATTCCCTTGCGTGTCGAAAATTTGCGGCTTATACGGTTGTATCTTTTGATTGCGTTGGCTTAATAGTTTGTTTTTTTCACAGCTCCAAGGGTCAGTAGACCTGAGTATTTGATATAAATTCCAGCTTGATACCTCCACGCGTTCCTGAGAAAAAGGGTCTTGACAGACAGATAGACGGACGGACGTGAAAAGTGATCCTATAAGGGTCCCGTTTTTTACATTTCGGTGTACGGAACCCTAAAAATTATGGAATTTAAACCAAGCACTGCAAAGAAAACAAACAATGTGAAATATTAAATCTAAGTGTATGGAATTCTTATGTTTCTTTTTGATGATAATTATAATGGAAACAAAATTGACATTGTTATGAACTTTTTGAACGATTTTATTTGTGTATAGTGACGGAGAAGATCGTGTCCCTCGTTATCATGAGCTATATTTTAATTACTGTGGGCGTACTAAGGGTAGTGTTGATTATTGCGCAATAGTAAAATCGTTTGCAGTTCAAATCAGATTACTAGCGAATCACACACTGTAGGTACACAACTCAACGATATGGAACGCGAAACAGTTTCTGAGCACATATGTTGTCCGTACGATGTCCAATGGTCAACAGTGCACTGCTCCACACCGCTCTTGTTACTGTAGCTCTCCTTGACCCCCACGAACTCAGGCTAGACTCTGTCTAGCGCCACCAGATGGCGCTGGCGTACCGGATACGACTTGATAGCGACATATTTAATCACTAGCTGCGCCCCGCGGTTTCACCCGCATAAGTTTCGATCCCGTGGGAATATCGGGATAAAAAATATCCTATATGTTAATCCTGATTATAAACCATCTGTGTCTCAAATTTCATCCAAATCCGTTCAGTAGTTTTTGCGTGAAAGAGTAACAAACATCCATCCATCCATCTATCCATCCATCCATTCTTAAAAACTTCACGTTTATAATATTAGTAGGATTAGGTCTTTCTACCGTTCGACCTTTGAAAGAAGTCTAGTGACCTAATACAGGCACAGTATAAAATAATTAATTTAATTTAAACGAACATCCAAATGTATATTAAAAACATTGCAAACGTATAAATATGACTAAAAGATTAAAGTACTTAATGGCAAACGAATTCATTATAATAGAATTAATGTTATGAAAAGCTGCATATTACAGATTAATTTAAATATACTATTCGCAAAGCTCATGTCGCTATAACAGTTTCAGCATAACCATCAATTAGAGATAACTATCGAGACCAGTGGTGGTTCAGTGGTAACTTGGTGGCCTACGAGTTGTGGTCATAGGTTCGATCCAAGACAGACGCTTTACTTTGTGTAAATTTTTCATCACCACTGCTCTCAAAACGGTGAAGGAAAACATCGTGAGGAAACCGGCATATTCTAGAATCAACAATTCGAAGGCATGTGACATCTACCAATCAACAACTCCCTCTTACAGACAGGAGGCCTGTGTCCCAGCGGTGGGAATATTATTAGGCTGATTATGGTAAATGTGTAAAGCTCGATCATACTGAGTTCACACTCGTTTTTAACCGACTTCTAAAAAAGGAGGAGGTTCTCAATTCGGATGTTTGTATATTTTTTAATTTTTTTTTAATGTTTGTTCACGCATAACTCCGTCGCTTCCAACCGATTTGAAAAATTCTTTTTTCGTTGGAAAGGGTATACTTCCCAAATGGTCCCATAGAAATTTTATCAAAAACGGTTTAGCAGTTTGGTTTTTAAACCAAAAATACTGGCAAAAATTATAACTTAAAAGTGAAAAATAAAAACTTTTTTGCAAAAAAAATCAACCGACTTCCAAAAACGACACTACAAAGTGAGTCACTTTGTAGTGTCGTTTTTGGAAGTCGGTTGATTTTTTATTGATTAGGAAGTCTCTCGACTGTTCGAGCCAATGAACGGCTTCGTACAAGTTAGTTGTCGCCATTCAAGCAATCGCCTCAGCCTGTTGTAGTCCACTGCTGGATATAGGCCTCCTGCGCCACAACACCCTGTCCTCCACCTTCTGCATCCAGTCCGTCCCAGCCACCTCTTTAGATCGTCCTTCCATTTAGCTGGTGGGCGTCCCACACTACGCTTGCTGATACGCGGTCTCCACTCCATGACTCGTCTGCTCCACCGGCCATCGGTCCTTCGACAAACATGGCCAGCCCACTGTTACTTCAGTTTGCTTACTCTGCAAGCTATGTCGGTAACTCCGGATAAATTCATCCTGATTTTATCCTTCAAAAAGACTCCGAGCATAGCTCGCTCTACAGCGCGCTGAGCGACCTTGAATGCTGTTGACGCCATCATTGGCGCGTTTGAATTTTATTCCGCATCCCGCGAGGGATAAAGCTTTAGTCTGGATGTTTGTTAGTTTTAATGTTTGTTAATCCATCACATTTTAATGGCTGAATGGAATTGAATGAAATTTTAGTCAAAGGCCGACTTTAGACCGAATTCAAATATGGGGTCTTTTTATCCGGGTAAATGTAGTAGTTTGTTTACAATGCGAGTGGAACTGCAAGAAACAGCTAGTAAAATAATAATTGTCGAAATACATTACGAACGCTAATAGTACGCACAAATTTCAGGTTAACTGAACGAATGATTGAACGAAAGGTAATCGAATTAATTAATATAATGTGATACTTATTGGTAAATTAATAACTTAATTAAGCTACATTATTTTATACACAGTTTACCTACATGCACAATAGTTGGAGTTTCCTTTGTGTAAAGTACCCGGACTATAAGTTATGATCTTTGCGTTTGGCAACCGCCGTCGTCATGGGGATCTCTTTCTGGGCATCTTCAGATAATTTTGCCCAGCGATCATCGTGCATGAGGCTGATGTGAGCCGCCCAATCCTATTAGAGCGATATGTTTATAAATTACAAAATCTCATTTTGTTGTTCAGTATCTGCTACAAAAATATTTTCGATTGTATTGCGAAATGTGTAGGTAAAATTTGATTGAAATATTTTAATCTTCGTTCCCATTTCCACAACACAATCACGGCTTACTAAAATAGCTTTTAAGTTATTTGTTTTTTTTTGCCTGCCATGACATCCTACTAATATCATCTGTATTCATGGTATCAGGTTGCGCGGCGATGAATTTTGATGGATGGATGAAATTTGACACACAGATAGTTTATAACCAGGATTAACATATTATAGGATACCGATATTTTTATCCCGATATTCCAACGGGATTGAAACTTATGCGGGTGCAACCGCGGGGCGCAGCTAGTATTATAAACGCGAAAGTTTGTGAGGATGCATGGATGGATAAAGAAAAGAAAGAAAGAAAAAGTATTTATTGCGACTTGTACAGGATCATAAACTAAACTAAACACAGTTAAAAATAAAACAAATTACATAATATAAAAAAAAGTAACAAAAAGAAAAACGAAACAGAAAGTCCTATACGAGGCCAAAAGGCTCCTATCTCAGCATGATGCTTCGACATTTAAAAATTAATGTCGCAGCGCTGTATGGATGTTTGATTCTCTTTCACGCAAAAACTACTGAACGGATTTGGATGAAACTTTACAGTAATAATATAGCTTATACATCAAAATAATACATAGGACATACTTTTTATCCTGATATTCCCACCATGAAATCGCGGGGCGCTGCTGGTCATATTGATCATATTGATATGCAAATATATAGATTGTTAGCTCGAAAAGCTTACAAACTATTTTTATACGATACGATTTAGTTCGGGTACGCTAGCTTTGGTTGGTCCGCGATGGGTGACTATCTTAACATACCAAGACCCCTACGTACCTCGGAAAGCACGTTAAGCCATTGGTCCAGGCTGTCATTCATGGATCTTTGACAGTCGTTACGGGTCGTCAGAAGCCCGAAATTCTGAAACCAGTCTCACCAAGGGTTATCGTATTACCCAATAACTGGGTTCTGGAGGTCAGATAGGCAGACGCTCCATGTAAAATACTGGTATTCAGCTGCATCCGGTTAGACTGGAAGCCGACTCCAACATAGTTGGGAAAAGGCTAGTATATGTATGTATGATGTATCTGAAGAGCGGTTTCAAACAACACGTATACTGTCCATATTCTTAAAAATGCACCTACACAATAAGTACAGACGCCAGCACATCATGCTATTGCAATCTGTCAAATTTCTTTAATAGATTTTCAACTTTATCGCTAAAGGATTAAGGTTCAAGATTGATTGGGAAAATTTGACAGTTTCGGGTAGCTTGACCTGCTGGCGTCTGTACTTACTCCATTTCTTCATCAAGTTCGTAACTCAACGCCCCACTTGTAAGGGTAGTTTTTATCCGACACGTTTTCCTTCCTTCGAAAAAAAGAAGGAATCCTACTATTGTACGGAACCCTTCCTGCCTTAAGAAGGGTCCTGTTGTGCTCTAATGAATTAATACCCAAATAGGAATAGGAATGTCAAGCGTGAGTTGTGTTGGAATAGAAATACGTTGAAGATGTTTTTGGGAAGGTTTTCTTTAGTAGGTTTTGTTTTAGGAAATGTGGTATTACTAATTACTTATCGACAAAAGTAATTTATAGATCTACTCGCTTAGTTTTGGTAAAGGAGTGAGTGTTTATTGTTGAAGGTTAAACCAAACGACGTTTCTATGTGTATGTGTCATATAACACAACTGTCATACTTGCTTGTAATCTATATACAGGGTGGAATTTTGTAATGCCACCTGAAGGGAAAGTACTCTTAATACTGTAGATAGAAAATTTTACTCAAAGAAAACATTCCTTTATTTTTGAATAGAAAGAAAATTGCATTCAAAGATTTTCGTAAATTCGCTTGCCACACCCGGGAATCGAACCGACTAAAATCTGTAATAATTACAACCTGTAGGTACTTTTATTGCATCGATCGTTAGGATCAATTATAAGGATGAAATCTGGACTTATAAATTCAATGAGTCAAGTTAAAGCTCTTTAACTCAAAGATCCATATATCTGTTTACTTATGTTAATAATGATTAAAATGAATTCGTTAGAAGCATACATTTGTGTATCCAAGAAAATGGCGCCCATTTCGAGCAACTAATTAGCTAATTTACCATTTTTTGTAAATAATTAAAATAATTTAAGATCGAATGGTTTTCCTATCATTTAATTTATCAAGTTTGTTAGAGAGATTTCATCCTTATAAATTGATCCTAACGATCAATGCCATAAAAGTACAGGATGTAATTTTTACAGATTTTAGTCGGTTCGATTCCCGGGTGTGGCAAGCAAATTTACGAAAATCTTTGAATGCAGTTTTCTTTCTATTCAAAAATAAAGGAATGTCTTCTTTGAGTAAAATTTTCTATCTACAGTATTAAGAGTACTTTCCCTTCAGGTGGCATTACAAAATTCCACCCTGTATACAGAGTTGATATGACAGAGGGGCATTAAATTACACTACGTATACTATACGTGTTTAGTATTAATTCGATACGGCATAAAAATAAAAAGCGCCAAAAATGAGAAATATTTTTTTTTAAAAAAACTAAATGGCTTACAAATCAGAATAAAACGCACCACCCTTTGTAAATAAATTTGACTGACCTTAGATACCTAGGTAACGACATGGCAACGTCTTTATCGTTGTAAGGTGCATGACCTATGCTTAGACATAATCAGCTGTTAGGAAAGATACATCGTGTTCAAACGGTGCAAAAACTTAAAAATATTTTTTTTTAATTTTTTTTTTTATTGACAATGGGCTCACTCTTGACCTCAATCCAGCCCAGAGGCAGGGATGAGATCTACGGTGGAACGAGCTTGCCCAGAAGAATGACTAAACTATCATTTGTGACTAAACTACTGCTCCTATTTAATTGATTTTTGGTACAGAGCTTGAAAATGGTACCTAGAATAGGCAGTTTAAAGGAAAGCCCCTCTGTCGTATCAACTTTGTATAAAAATGAATCCCTTTTTCCCTTGGTCACGCCATAACTTGAGAACGACTTGACCGATTTCATCCATCTTTTTTTTTAAGTTTTCTAATACTTTGTAGAAGGTTCTTACGGAAAAAAAATCACGCGGACGAAGTCGCGGGCAGAAGCTAGTTCATTAAAAAAACGATTGTCCGTCTATGTCTACTCTGAGAGACATCTTATAATTTATCTTATTTTCCTACCAATAATCCATAATCCATCATTTATTTTATTCAATCAAGTTTTAGTTGTTGAATACTTCAATATTAAATACCTCTTCCGGTTTGGTAGTACAATTTTATTCATCTTCTATACTTATAATAAGAATGTAAAAAAGTTGTGTCTGTACATTGAATATATTTAATCTATACTTATATCTATCTATATCTATACTTATAATAAGAATGTAAAAAAGTTGTGTCTGTACATTGAATATATTTAAAAAAGAATAATTGAGGGGGGTTAAGAAACAGTAATAGAACACGAATCTAATAAAAAAAGTCTGTCTGTTTGTCTGTTTGTCTGTTTATCTGTTTGTCTGTTTGTCTGTTTGTACACGCTAATCTCCGAAACTACTGGACGGATTTGAATGAAACTTTTTTTGTTATCTAGCTATTAAGCCTGGGCAACATATAGACTATAATTGATTTTGGAAACTGGAACACCTGATGCAGAACCGCAACAGACCAGCTAAACTATAAGAGTTACATAAATGGCGCCTTAGAAAAAAATGTTGTGTCTGATGAGCATTTTCTGCTGAGAGAATAAAATTGAAGATCCGGAACACCTGATGTGGAACTCTTAGAGCACAGCTAAACTATAATAGATATATATAGATTTGACATTTTAGCAAAAGTTATTCAGTCTGATGAGTATTTTCTGCTGCGAGAATAAAACTCGAAGATCGGAACATCTGATGTGGAACTCTAAGAGCACAGCTAAACCATAACATATATAGAAATGACATCTTTGCAAAAGTTGTTTAGTCTGATGAATATTTTCTGCTGGGAGGATAAAATTCAAAGATTGAAACATCTGATGTGGAACTCGAAGAGCACAGCTAAACTATGGCATATACAGACATGACATTTTAACAAAATTTGTTTGGTCTGATGAGTATTTTCCGCCGAGATAATAAAAATCAATAAAAATCATTAATAACCATAACCATGCCACGAAAGAGGTCAAATCTTTCGCAATGTTCGAAATTAGCGAAAAGATTGAAAATCATTAGATCCCAAGAATCGAATGAAGAACGCCAGGCAAGACTTGATGCTGTTCGACAACATCAGGCTGTATCTCGCCCAGCGGAAACTTCTTCGGATCGTGAAGCACGACTTAGCGCTGATCGTGAGCGTCATGCATCGTCTCGCGTTTCTGACACTTTCACACAAAGAGAATCACGCCTGCGTTCTCAGCGTATTTACGCATCTACATCTAGGTCTCTAGAGACCAGTGAGGATCGTGATGCGCGACTGACCGCTGATCGTGATCGTCATGCATTGTCTCGCGAGTCGGAAACGTTAACGGAAAGAGAATCACGCTTGAGTTCTCAGCGTATTCTCACGTCGACTTCTAGGTCTTTAGAGACCAGTGATGAACGTGAAGTGCGACTGGCCGCTGATTGTGATCGCCATGCATTGTCTCTCAAATCAGAAACGTTCACAGAAAAAGCATCACGCTTGAGTTCTCAGCGCATTCGCACGTTGACTTTTAGCTATCTCTGGAGACCAGTGAAGAACGCGATGCGCGACTTGCGGCTGATCGTGATCGTCATGCATTGTCTCGCGAGTCGGAAACATTCACGGAAAGCGAATCATGCTTGAGTTCTCAGCGTATCCGCACATCCACTTATAGGTCTCTAGAAACCAGTGAAGAACGTGATGCGCGACTTACGGCTGATCGTGATCGTCATGCATTGTCTCGCGAGTCGGAAACATTCACGGAAAGCGAATCACGCTTGAGTTCCCAGCATATCCGCACATCCACTTATAGGTCTCTAGAAACCAGTTAAGAACGTGATGCGCGACTTACGGCTGATCGTGATCGTCATGCATTGTCTCGCGAGTGAAGACAGACACTGAAAGCTGCTGGTGTTGATTTGAGAACCGGCTGTTTTTCTCATGGCCAACTTTATGTTGCTTTCTCAAGGGCTAGCCTTCCGGGTTTTATATTCTGGCACCCGACGGAAAAACCAACAATATAGTTTATAAAGATTTTTTTTAGAATAGTTATGTTAACTAATTGATATTAATTTCGCTTCATAATTTCGGAATGAAAATAATTCTACCTTTTTATTTTAATGAAGTTATAACCTACCCATTGTCTATAACACTCAATCTAAGTTATACCAAACAAAACCGATGAAGGATTTCGATTAAGTAACGCACAGTTCAAATTCCTGCCGAAATTCCTATCGGAACGAGAAAGGGACTAGATCCGCGTACGAAGTCGCGGGCAGAAGCTATATCTAAATAAATTATGAAGTTTGTCAGTTTTTTTTTCTTCTAAACTACCCCCTAATAAGGGATTGGGGGGTTTCAAAGTTTGTATGGAAGAATTTTAGCGCGCAGTCCGGTTGACTCGAAACTCAGTATTTATACCTAATATTGAAAGTAAAGAATAATGTGTATCAGGGTTTTTTGAAAATCTACCCCTGTCGGGCTGAAATGGGGTAGTCAATTTTTCAGGGGAGGATTTTACTGCATGGCTTGATTAACTCGAAAATTAGTATAAATAATCTTTGAGTCAAGTTATGAATACATCCCAAACGATTTTTTTTAATTCCACCCCTGTGGGGGTGAAAAGCGGGGATACAGTTTATATGAAAAATCTTATTCATTTAGTTAATAAACTTGAAATTAGCCTAAGTAAGTAATAAAGTTTATCATTATAAGTTTTTCAAAGCTACCCCTCAAAGGGGGATACAGGGGTGTTAAGTTTATGTCGAAGAAATTGAATACGCGGTCTGAGTAACTCGAAACTCAGTATTGATACTTTTGACAGAAAATAATTAATAATAAATACCTATGTAAAGTTGTCGAAAATTTACCACTGACGGGACAAAAACGGGTAATTCGGTTTTTAAGGGGAGGATTTGAACTTGAAACTGTATGTTACATTTTCACGCCTAAACCATTGAACTTCTGATTTGGCATAGATATAGATGGCGTCCTGGGGAAGCACATAGTTTTTATCCTGTTAGCACGTTCCCGTGGGATAATTTCCGACATCCACGCGGGCGAAGCCGCGGGCAGAAGCTAGTCTCTTAAATAAATTGCAAACTATAGTTTTGTATAATTTAGAAGCATTTTTTAAATTTTGTAACTGTAAGAACCATGGATCCGTTTCTATGATATTTTGATGTTGACTTGAAAGAGCATGGCAGTTGAGAATATGTCATGCTCACTTAAATGTATCACTGATTTTGGCGCGTGTGTTGGATCATTCGTTTCCCTACAAAATGGTTGAGCTGGATGATGATGGTCCACGCGTCATGTGCGTGAATGGGCACCGTCGGTTGAGACTGGTCATCTCTTACATAACTCCTTTGAATTATTGTTTCTTAATTTTTTTTTAAATTATTCTCTCATATACTCGTAGAAGCAACAATAATACATGGACCCAGGATTTTGTAATATCTTGATTTAAAAGAGTGTCCTTCGAGTTTCTTGCTCATTCTTCTGCATAGAGATCTACGTTTTTGAATGGGCAGCTACATAGCTTCAACTTTTTGACTAACTGACCGACTATTTCATTTTAACAATTCGAAAGTGCTTGTAAATGGTTTAATTGAATTAACTGCTTTGAGTTTGAGTCTTAATAATGGCCTAAGTTATGATTAGTAGTAGGTACCTAGGTATCTTTGCGTAGAGTACCAAACTTACTTTGATGAATAAGCAGTGGATGTTGTTGAATTACAAATAATTTATCAAGCTTTACGAATAATGCCTTGAAGCCCTGTATAAAGTTAGTAACAGAGGGGCAATTATTCTCGTAATTTTAACAACGTTCACAGTCTGAGGGGCAATTCTCGTAATTTTAAAAACGTTTACAGTCTGCACCCTAATTGCGTAACACACGATCAATCGTAATCTGAATCATTTTGAAGCAAATTGCTAATCCATTGCTTCATAAGTTCGAAAAATTTGCTCAACACGTAAATAACTCAATGAATGTTGTTGAACTGTCAAAATGAAACCGATTCTGATTGTTTGTATGTTACGCAATTAGGGTGCTGATCTCAGTCTCAATCTGTCAAAAAATACGTCTAATTTCCCTACATTTTGACAAGTTTTTGACATTTGTTTGTCGCCGAGACTGCGACTAGATTTTGAACGTTATAAATTACGAGAGTTGGCCTTCAGGTAACTGGCAAGATTACAAAGAATTTATGATTTTTTATTTTTTTTTATTAAATGAAGCACCAACTACGATGGGACCCTACTTTAATGTTAGTAACCTCACAAAGAGTACCTACTCTAATGTCAAATGATATTTGTTTCTTTACCATACTACGCATCTTCTGGTTCGGATCAATCACAACTGTCATTTTACGACCGAATCCAATAACCTATTTTAGTTAAAGACAGATCGCTACTGATGGTAGGCAGTATAATAATAACAGCCAGACCCGGAACAACTACTTGTAGGTCATACAAATATTTGTTCCGTGGGGGAATCGAACCCGCGAAACGCAGCGCAGTAGTCAATCGCTTAACCACTGCGCCAACCGTGCCGTCAACAGTTTATCTCATACTAGCTTCTGCCCGCGGCTTCGCCCGCGTGGATGTCGGAAATTATCCCTGGGGAACGTGCTAACAGGATAAAAAGTATGTGCTTCCCCAGGATGCCATCTATATCTATGCCAAATAAGAAGTTCAGTGGTTTAGGCGTGAAAATGTAACATACAATTTCAAGTTCAAATCCTCCCCTTAAAAACCGAATTACCCGTTTTTGTCCCGTCAGTGGTTTTTCGACCACTTTACATAGGTACTTATTATTAATTATTTTCTGTCAAAAGTATCATTACTGAGTTTCGAGTTACTCGGACCGCGCATTCAATTTCTTCGACACAAACTTAACACCCTTAGATCCCCCTTTGAGGGGTAGTTTTGAAAAACTTATAATGATAAATTTTATTAGGTAAGTACTTACTTAGGCAAGTATTCTTGCCAAGTTTCAAGTTTATTAACCTAATGAAGAAGATTTTTCATATAAAATGTATCCCCGCTTTTCACCCCTACAGGGGTGGAATTTAAAAAAAATCGTTTGAGATGTATTCATAACTTGACTCAAAGATTATTTATACTAATTTTCGAGTTAATCAAGCCATGCAGTAAAGTCCTCCCCTGAAAAATTTACTACCCCATTTCAGCCCGTCAGGGATAGATTTTCAAAAAACCCTGATACACATTATTCTTTACCTTCAATATTAAGTATAAATACTGAGTTTCGAGTAAATCGGACTGCGCGCTAAAATTCTTCCATACAAACTTTGAAACGAATCCTTTATTAGGAGGTAGTTTAGAAGAAAAAAACTGACAATCTTCATAATTTATTTAGATAAGTATTCGTGCCAAGTTTCAAGTTTATTAACTAAATGAATAAGATTTTCATATGAACTGTATTCCCCGCTTTTCACCCCCACAGGGGTGGAATTTTGAAAATCGTTTGGGATTATTCATAACTTGATTCAAAGATTATTTATACCAATTTCGAGTTAATCAAGCCACGCATTATAATCCTCCCTTGTAAAATTAACTACCCCTTTTCAACCCGTTAGGGGTAGATTTTCGAAAAACCCTGATACATGTTACTCTTTATTTTTGGTCTTATGTATCAATACTGAGTTTCGAGTTACTCGGACCGCGCATTCAATTTCTTCCACACAAACTTAACACCCCTATATCCCCCTTTGAGGGATAGTTTTAAAAAACTTATAATGGTAAACTTTATTACTTACTTAGGCGAGCATTCTTGAAAAGTTTCAAGTTTATTAACCTAATGAAGAAGATTTTTCATATAAAATGTATCCCCGCTTTTCACCCCCACAGGGGTGGAATTTTAAAAAAATCGTTTGGGATTATTCATAACTTGATTCAAAGATTATTTATACCAATTTTCGAGTTAATCAAGCCACGCATTATAATCCTCCCTTGTAAAATTAACTACCCCTTTTCAACCCGTTAGGGGTAGATTTTCGAAAAACCCTGATACATGTTACTCTTTATTTTTGGTCTTATGTATCAATACTGAGTTTCGAGTTACTCGGACCGCGCATTCAATTTCTTCCACACAAACTTAACACCCCTATATCCCCCTTTGAGGGATAGTTTTGAAAAACTTATAATGGTAAACTTTATTACTTACTTAGGCGAGCATTCTTGAAAAGTTTCAAGTTTATTAACCTAATGAAGAAGATTTTTCATATAAAATGTATCCCCGCTTTTCACCCCCACAGGGGTGGAATTTTAAAAAAATCGTTTGGGATACATTCATAACTTGACTCAAAGATTATTTATACTAATTTTCGAGTTAATCAAGCCATGCAGTAAAATCCTCCCCTGAAAAATTCACTACCCCATTTCAGCCCGTCAGGGGTAGATTTTCAAAAAACCCTGATACACATTATTCTTTACTTTCAATATTAGGTATAAATACTGAGTTTCGAGTAAATCGGACTGCGCGCTAAAATTCTTCCATACAAACTTTGAAACCCCCCAATCCCTTATTAGGGGGTAGTTTAGAAGAAAAAAAACTGTCAATCTTCATAATTTATTTAGATAAGTATCCGTGCCAAGTTTCAAGTTTATTAACTCAAGGAATAAGATTTTTCATACAAACGAATTCCCCCCTTTTCACCCTCTTAGGGGTGGAATTTCGAAAAATCCTTTCTTAGTGGATGCCTACTCTTCACGAAGAACACACCCTCCAAATTTCATGTCTCTAGGACCAGCGGTTTAGGCTGTGCGTTGATCTATCAGTCAGTCAGTCAGTCAGTCAGGACTTTGAATTTTATATATATAGATAATATCTACATCAGTATTGTAATATATTAGTTTGATAAGTAATGTTATAAAATTAATAATTAATACACTTATTTTGCTGTGCCCGACATGGTCCATATGATCTAATTGTAAGTTTACCACTTAAGAATACCTACATGTGGAATGCAATAAAAGTATTGAGTAACCTGATGCAGCTGAATACCAATATTTTACATGGAGCGACTGCCTATCTGACCTCCATAATCCAGTTACTGGTTGTCAGACTTTCGGGCTTCTGACGACCCGTAACGATTGTCAAAGATCCACGAATGACAGCCGGGACCGACAGCTTAACGTGCTTTCCGAGGCACGGAGTGGTCTTGGGTTTAATATTATACGCGGAATGCAAAACAAACGTAGCTTTGGGGTTGACGATATTCCGCCGCTATTGTTAAAAAATACGTAAAGGAGCTAACATCGCCTCTCACTAAACTAGTAAATATTTCTTTCGACGAGGGACGATTCCCAGAAAATCTTAAAATTGCGAAAAAAGAAGGAAATCCAGAAAATCAGGGCTTCAGACTACCCGTAACGACTGTCAAAGATCTGCTGATTATGCTACTCATGGAGGATATTTTAATACATCATGGAAAGTAGTTGCGAGTTACTTATCCATTAGTTCTCTTTATTGACGCAGCTTGGATCTCACTACGAAAGCGGAAAAAGCGTAAAATAAGGAAAATAAAATTGTTCGTTCTGCGTAATCGTTTTTTAATGAAGATTTAGCGAGTTTTGGCGAATTCCTTTTGGAATGAAATAAGATAGATTGTGTCAGCTTTACTGTAGTCTTGAAACTCGGAAAATAATTACCAAATTGATTAAAAGGTTATTAAAGGTCCAGCCTTTTGGGCACTGTTCCTATTGACAGCGATGGGGACGAATTTTTTGATGCCCTATGATTCTTTTGCTTGTTTTTTCACATGTACATATGTATTATTATTTTGAATGTTAGTTTATTAAGTCAATAATATAATTAATGTCACAAAAAAAAGGTTATTCAAATAGCATCAAAAAACACCCAGATCTTACACAGATGTTCTCAACAGGCCAGGAGACAAAATGAAATAGAATCTGGAGGAAGGTGGAATAAGCACGGACGATCGCCATGGCCCACGCACAATGGTCCATTGGAAGGACTAAGTGCGGAACCAAACCAAACATAGAACATAGCATCAAAAAAATAAAAAGTCATTTATTCAAATTTAAATTAGGCAGAGAATCAGCACTTTTTGAACGTCAAAATTACTTAAGATAGTCGAACAAAACGCCCGCACGTCAGCACTTCTAAGTGCTTTAGCTGGGAAGAAGAAGTGGCGCAACAAACTCCCCAGCACCACAGCGGTCTATTCAGTTAGAGGTTATCATCTTACCCTCTTCCTCGTCGATTGATCAGGTTAAGCTACCCTTGCCACGGTTGGCCCGTGGATGGGTGACCATCTTTACATACCAAGACCTTTCCGTGCCTCGGAAAGCACGTTAAGCCGTAATTGGTCCCGGCTGTCATTCGTAGATCTTTGACAATCGTTACGGGTCGTCAGAAGCCCGTAAGTCTGACAACCAGTCTTACCTAGTAATTGGGTGGTGGAGGTCAGATAGGCCTCCATGTAAAATACTGGTATTCAGCTGCATCCGGTTAGACTGGAAGCCGACCCCAACATAGCTGGAAAAAAGCTACGCATGATGATGAAGTTATAAAACGAACACTGTTTTACACTACTTTTAATGTTACAGTGCAGCCGATGAGAGACGATAATTATATTGATATTTCATGAAATAGTCATTAATAGGGTTATATTATATTAGGGTTGATGATTCGAATAATTATAATTTTGTTAATACTTGTTACGGTCGCGAATCATATTTTGATCAAAATTCAACCTAAAACTGACCTGAAAATTGTAAAAAACCTAAGAAAATTTGAATTTCTGGCGCTTCCCATTTAACTCCATCTGGCTGATAAATATTACTGTCACCCATCCAAAGACAAACCTTGCCAAACAACGCTTAACCTACCAAGTTGACTAACCTTGCCAAAAATCGCTTAACTTACAAGTTACCAATCAGTTGGAAACGAGAAAAACACAAATTGGGTTCCTCATCGTCTAAAAAACAATATACCAAACGATACACAGTAATTCTGAAAGTTAATACAACTTTTCGCATTACTGAAACCATTTGGATAGGTACTTAAAGTAAATTCGATTTTTTTTACTTCTTTCTTCCCTTTTCCGAGTTTCGAAGAAAGTTGAAGCCTCGGTGCAAAGTTTGTAACATATTGAATTATAAAGCAAAGGTTTCAACTTTCCAAATTTATTAAAATTGAATTTGTTAATTTTGTTTGAGGTCTTTTCAGGTAGGTACTGAATGTTTTTTCAATCACGATTTTTTTGTCAACTGTTGAGGTGTTTGTTCTGAATATAACTATATCACTTCGAAATTCTAAAGGTGTCTTGTTATGAATCCGCGATGATTTACTTTAGAAACAAATGAGTTCGCTTTCGAATTGTGTGCGCTCGAAGTCTACTTCGAACCTCACTCACTTGAGTGAGGTTCGAAGAAGTTCGACTTTACGCAATGAGTGACACTAATCCTCCCGATCCCGTGGGAACATCGGGATAAAAAGTATCTTATATGTTAATCCTGGTTATAAACCATCTGTGTGCCAAATTTCATCCAAATCCGTTCGGTAGTTTTTGCGTAAAAGAGTAACAAACGTCCATCCATCCATACAAACTTTCACGTTTGATGGTCTGTACCACATCCTTAAATTTGGCTGGTCTTTAAAAATAACCCTGTATATCATTAAAATAGCAAAAAAAAAAAATGTTTTTTATATTTATATGCAGACCCACGAGGCAGTTTATTATTACTTCCTTATCCATTATCCTTCCTTAACTCATTTGTATTGCGAAAAAATGAAAGAGTTTTATTCAATCTACATACATTCTATTACTTATTTTTGTTTACAAAAGGTAATCAAATAAAGATATCATAAAAACGGAATGAAAAAGAAATATATCATTCAATTTGCCTTTTGTGTTCACTGTGAGCACTTTCAACTGCTATCTATCTATATATTAATAATAATGCTGAAGAGTTTGTTTGTCATGGTCTGGCGTTTGAGTAATTTATGTGGCTCGGCCAAATGTCCTTTCTTTGGTATTGTTCGTCGAATCGTTTAGCTCCTTAAGTTTTGAGTTGAGCTGCACGATTTCTGACAAATGCGTGCACTGACTGGACAGGTCCTCTCAATCTGTAGTTCTTTCCTCAAAAAGACCATCTCAGACATCGATCTACATGGTCTTCATATGATCTGAGCAAGATTATGTCTGGACTTTAAAAGAGACTGTGACCTCTGAGTTTGTTTCGGCCTTTCTTCTCAGACTAGTCAGATAGGAAACGCCGACCTCATCTAGTTTTAAAATATGAATGACGTGTAAAAGTGTTTGTACAAACCTACTTACAAAGTAAAATCATTTATCATTTTGGTTTTTTGTTTGTTTGAACGCGGTAATATCTGGAACTACCACTACTAGCCCAACTACTAATAGCCCAATTCTTGAGGAAGGCTATAGGCTATTTAACATCACGCTACGATTCTTAGGAGAAAAGTAAGAAAGAGAAAAAGAAAGAAAGGATCGAAAACGAAGTAGTACCGCGGGCGATGCCATGCGACGGGTTGGATCGGAGAAACAAGAAATTTAACGCGGACGAAGTCGAAGGCAGAGCTAGTGTATGAACAAAACTTTTATTGTATCGCAAAACAAATGAAAATAATAATATCCTTTACTTTCTCATGTTAATTGCTACGAGTATTTATTACGTGAGTCTTTTGTTTGATTAAATGATAAGTTGTAATTGCAATTCGTTTACTTTGCTCGTATATTGCTGTTAATTGAAGTCATTCATTTACCTATGAATTGAATTTTACTGCGGATATTATTTAAAGGCGGATTATTTATTTAATTCATAAAAATCAGATGAAACCTGCACGCCGATGACAGATTTTCATAAAAGCTTTTGTATAGTGGTACCTACACTGTCCGAAATTCCATTTTGTTTAGCAAATCTTTTGATAGCGATATATCAACGCGATGAATTTTATTGAATTGTCCTGAATGAAAACAAGTTGAATTATTCGGTAGTTTCGTAGGAGAACCAAGGTAACCGACATAGCCCGAACAATTCCCAAACTTAAGTGGCAGTGGGCAGTAAAAAACGGGTCGCACTCCGGGTGTTCCGCCAGAAGTGAAAACTTGACTATTAACGTTGTGCATTTTTGATATTTTGGAAAGCGGTCTACTCTCCCTCCGTCTTACGTATTTTCAATCAGGTCACGTGTCCTGACGCGAGCTCCGTCTTACGAATTTTCGATCAGGTCACGTGTCCAGGGCTCTGAAACCGGTTGAAATTCTTAACCGGTTACGGTCATTGACCCCAAACCGAAATCGATTTAGGTTAAAGGTTGCACTTTACCGGGTTTAACCGGTATTTGCAGGAAACCGGTTTTTCACCAATTTTGGTTTTGGTAGTGAAAATTAACCGGTTAAAACCAAATTTGAACCCCCGCGGCCCCCGCCACTCTCGCAAGCACGGTCTGGACGTTGCGATGTCATTTAGTTACAAAATAGTCGCATCAAGTCGCATGCAAGTTCGCAACGCGCGTCGTTGCCACCGTTTTCCTTCACCTTTCGTAACTTCGGAGTTTTATTTGAATTAATAATGTTGACTTAATTTTAACTAGCTTTCGTCTTTTCTTTACTTAATTTACTTATTCTTTCCAGGATTAAAGCGAAGCAATTCACCATTTCCTTTAGACTCAGAAAAAAATTAACTTGAGATGAAAAAAAACTTTTATTGAATTTTTTACATTATTATACATATTGAAATTACCAACGATTCATAATCAAGAAATTAATAATAATAATATTTTGATACAGCTCACACACGGCCATCTAATCCTCAAACTAGGCAGAGCCTGTATTATGTCAACCAGACAACTTATAAATATACTTAAAAAATTCTTACATACATATACAGGTTGACTGGTAACTCGACGTATTCCTTCCAGGGCGTGATAGTGTGACCCATTTGCAATAATTAAGCACCCCATAAAGCCTAGGCGAAAATTCATGGAATACGAGAAAACCGATTTTCATGTTTTTTTGAAAATTTCCCAGAATTCGTCACTAAATATCAATAAGTGATATTTATAATAAAAACTTAATGTCCAGCCACCCTGAGTTCAAGCTGGCTGGACACATGTATCTCCGCTGCCTGATGATCTACGGCCTTCGAAATGTGTTCAAAATTTTGTGACGGGGACGATAAAGACGAAATTTTCCCATACAAACACTGCAGTATGGTTACCAATATTGTAGGTTTTATGTAGGACTAAGTATATTTTAAGGTGTTTTCTTTAATGGACGAAAATCCGTGTATTGGTGATACTAATACGAACAACTGTAGGTATTTAAATCAATAGAAGACAAAAGTGTAGAAGTGAGGAAGCCTCCCCCCCCCCCCCTTCCTCACTTCTACACTTTTGTCTTGGTAATTTTTTAATGTTATTCATCATCATCATCAGGCAGCGGAGATACATGTGTCCAGCCAGCTTGAACTCAGGCTGACTGGACATTAAGTTTTTATTGATTTCTCGTAAACCCCTACATGTGACGCCATAAATCAAACGTTATTACTGTTACACATTGCATCACTAAATGTTAGTAAAGGAATCATATTCGAAAACGCTCCCGTTATTGAGATTCGGAAGTGCCAGCCAGAAGTTTTATACGTATAAATTCAAGCTGGCTGGACACAGATTTTTGCATTTTTCTACTAAACCGCTGTCACAAAACTTTTACCTCGATGCCTGTTACAAATTCATGTGACGCCCGTTGATATGCAAAAAGTCGTCAAAATCACTTCCGTTACCGAGATTGAGAGACCAGCGAAAAGTGGTTTTACAAGCTGCCTGGACACGTTTTCGATCGATTATCTATGATTCTGTAGCGTTACAAATTCTGAAATAAGGCTGTTTAGCCGTCACTTAAAGTGCCCTATTGACCTAGTTAAACGCGAGCTATTTTGAAGATTTGTCCAGCCAGTCTGAGTCACATGATTAATGACATGATAAATAAAAGATTATTTCTCAAAAGCTTTTTAAGAGTTTATACGTGCGCAGTAGTTTAAAAATCAGGGTAAAAATACGCGAACTAAGTGACAAACGCTCGGTGATTAGCTCATCGACTGCGAGTAATACCACTCGAAAGTGTGGTCTTAACTTGCTGGGAGGTGCGGAGATAAAGGGATACCATAAACCAGTTAATTAATTCAATTATCACATCATTTTAAAATATTTCAACGATTTGCAAATTCGACCTTTGCCAACAGTATCGACTGTTTTATCGACACCTTTGAACATTTATGAAACTTTTGTACCTCGTTGCATAGCTGATTAAATGAAGATGTCTTCTCCGTAATTTGTAAGCTTAGTGTTTTTGTAAAATTTTGAGATAACTGCTTTCAAAGTTCGTGTACGTAGATGATTTTTGAAAATAGTTAATAAACTTCTTACTTTAATCTGTTTGATATTTTAGAAAATTTGGTTACATCGATAGGTGTGTTAAAGTATTAGGTAGCCAATGGAATAGCTATGAAAACCACTGAATTAGAGAATTTAGAGATGTGATATTTAGTGATGAATTCTGGGAAATTTTCAAAAAAACATGAAAGTCGGTTTTTCTCGGATTCCATGAATGGCAATGGGTGTTTAATTGTTGCAAATGGGTCACACTATCACACGCTGGAAGGAACACGTCGAGTTACCAGTCACCCTGTATATAGGGTGGATACGACCTATGAGATTTCCTTTGAAATACCTACTGCTGCTGCCCATAGAAGTGAGCAACTTTTCCAAGAAAGTAATAGTCTATTCCGAAAAAAATGTTGAACGAATAGACTATTACTGTCTTATTAGTTTAATAGAAAAGAGCACACGAACATATTCCTTTTTTTTTCTCCCCAAAATAAATAGGTACCTACTTAGCTATCACATTCACCACAATAATAAAAATAGTTATATCTCCGCTGTGAGTTTACGAATTGTCCAAACCAAACGCAATGAACGAGGAGTGAGTAGCGTCTGGCGTAGGTTTGCTCGACGCTTTGTTTGCGGGCGCGCAAGAACTAAGCAAGTCGAAACATGGTTGTATTTGACGTCCTCAGAATTCAGATCAAACATTTTTTTCCTAATATTTTTGGGGTACTAAGGTCACTATAACTTGTTGGAAGTGTTAAAAAAGCAGGCGATAAATATTTACGAATTACGGAATTAACCGGTTAATTTGGGTGTCAAAACCGTTTGTGCTTACGTAACCGGTAACCTTTATCATTTGTGTTACATAAGAAAAGTTCACTTGTTTAACCGGTTAATGAAGGAACGATATATTTACCGGTATTTAATCGAAATTAACCGCTCTTTTTAAAACGGTTCAGAGCCCTGCACGTGCCCTGACGCGAGTTTAATATTTTTTACCCATCACAAAAAACTCTCCCTCCGCCTTACGAATTTTCGATCAGGTCACGTGTCGTGTCACTCGAGTTTAACATTTTTTACCCATAAAAAAAGTGCACAACGCGTCTAAAGAAGTTTTCACTTCAACAAGGCATGATAAATAAAGGCTAGTAAATAGCTTTGTAGAACGTCGTTAATGTCGCTCTTATCTACTTAAATGGCAGCCTCTTTCTAGACCTCTATCTTTCTGCAGTGCGATTCTGTAACCATCTCACCGTGAAAACTTAGGTGAAGTGAGCGTGGAGTGAGCTGTCATTCCTAATAATGCTAGGGATTGACACTACTGACAACTCACATCAAGCTCACTTCACTTGAGTTTTCACGGTGAGATTTTTACAGAATCGACCGGCTGAACGCCAAAGTATAGGATAAAGCGGGAGGAAACGCCAGGATGTGACCACTGTGTGAATCGCCCGGACGACACGGTACAGCATACGGTGGAGGTCGGCCCGGCGTGGGCGGAGCACCACCGCGTCCTCGTGGCGGCGATCTCTCGCATCCGGCTCTGGTCCAAGCCATGGTACGGAGTGCATGTGAAGCCGTCACCTCCTTCTGCGAAGCAGTAATGCTTGGGAAGGAGGAGGCGGAGCGCGTGAGGGAGAGGTATTCTCTGCGCCCTTGCGCCCCTAGTCGCCGCAGGAGACGCCCTGGACGGGAGTCAACAGCCGACTCCCGGCCACCGTAGGCGAGGGCTTGCGGGTGGCAAGCAATGGGCAGCTCGCCGCTCGGTAAGGACCAGGCCTGGGTCGACAGCGTGTTGTGTTCCAAGCGCGCCTCAAAGAGATGTCAGCACGAAGTGACGGGGTCCGCTAGGGCCGATGCCTGCCAGGGCCGTGGGCTGTTCGAAAGAGATACCGTGGCGCCTGGCACAGGCAACTGAAGGAACACGGGTGGGTTTTAGCCAGTAAAAGTCTGACACGCCCTCCCGCTCCGCCCAGAGCGGAAGAAGTCATTTGATGTTTTCCCACTCAAAAAAAAGGTACTGTACTTACTTGTATTAAGTTTTATACTATGCCTGATGCAATACCTTATTGATCACGTCTACGGAAGACGCATACCGTGTCATTGCATTGTGCCTGTCATCCTGAGACAAAGGTGGAATGTCTCATGAGCTAAATAAAATTGCAGACAGCATCACTAATTCCAGGAGGTACAGTCGGCCTCTAAAAGATGTATAGGTACATCGACAAGAATTCATTTAGTTTTCTACTACACACAGATAGTCTATAACCAGGATTAACACACAGAATACTTTTTATCCCGATATTCTTACGTGATCGAAACTTATGCGGGTGAAACCGCGGGGTGCGGCCAATATTTTATAATTAATTTCATACGTACATCTCTGTCTAACTCTTCGGGCAGTACAGGTTTGATGTGTGTGGGAATGGTGTGTGTACTCTGTCTGTATTCATTTATATAATAAGAAAATAAACAGACACAACAAATCCCACAAAAACACAGTCAGTTGGTATAATATCGGAATTCGCACTAACCATTTTGGAAAAACGTCCACCCACCTAAAGTAATTAAAATCTATCAAGAATATTCAGTACGGAACAGTATGCCAGTTATTTGGACAGGAACCTGAATTTTCCCTTTTCCTATTTGCCACTAGGAAAGCGGAATGCTAAGCATTTTTATTACTTCACGTTTTCCGGAAACTGCCAACAGATGGCGGAGCTTGGTATTAAATGGAACGTTGGCAGTTGAAGGATTTATTTTGTTAAAGTTTTATGGGGTAGTTTAGTATTGTTGGCGACCTGTTGGTGGGTAGTTATTAAGTTCTATTGGTACTAGGTGGGTGTTAAGTACAGTTTAGTGTTGAAAGATGTAGAAAGTGTATAGTAATGGAAAACTGCATATCGATTCACAACTATACGTTAGGCTGTCGTATCGAAAATTACAGATTTCGATAACCTGATTTGCCTTTCCCCCGACATCAAACAGTTGCCAGAAGAATAGCCGAATATTATATCTATTTTATTATTTATTTATTACTGTGATTGCCCGTGACATCGCAGCGGGCCCTATCAGAATACCAGCGCTACGACATTTATTTTTTAAATGTCGAAGCATCATGCTGAGATAGGAGCCTTTTGGCCTCGTATAGGACGTTCTGTTTAATTTTTCCTTTTGTTACTTTTTTATATAATTTGTTTTATTTTTTACTGTGTATAGTTTAATTTATGATCCTGTACGAGTCGCAATAAATACTTTTTCTTCCTTTCTTTCTTTCTTTCATTTCTTCGAATTTTTGGTTCTAGGACATGCCGGTTTCCTCACGATGTTTTCCTTCACCGTTTTGAGGGCAGTGGTGGTGAAATTATTTACTCAAAGTAAAGTCCCTGTCTGGGTTCGAACCCACGACCTACAACTCGTAAGTCAGGGTCGTTACCACTGGGCCACCACTGTTCTATTTTTCCTGTGCACGTTTTAAAACTGCATGATGCGCGTGCGCATTAGTCATTGCAATCCGGGCAATCCCACCTCGAGTACAATGACAAACATTGTACACTTGGATAAAAATGTACTATTATAGTCACAGTTATATTCCTCTTAAATAAGCGTTCACATTTACCGCTACCTTATATGTGTTCGAGTTTGAACTTCCCGTTACACGTCACACTTTGTTTGGGCAGCGTACCACGAGGGCTGGTTCGAGGTTGCGCGGGAAAAGAGTTTCTGGAAGGACTTGGGGCAGGTTTTTGCCCAGCACTGGTACAGAACAGGCAAAACCAAAAATGGTTATGATTTAGATATAAATCTCACTTATAACAGGTAACAAATTATCTCGAAATTCTTTGTTACCTTTTTTATAAATGTAAAAAAAAACCTTTTTCTCTCAAACAAGTGTTTTTATTTACCGCTCCCTTATACAGGGTTGTTGTTGTCCCACTGTCACGTCCTGGAAGGAATACCTACGTCAAATTACCAGTCATCCTGTATAATATCTAGTGATCGCGTTTGAACTTCCTGTTACACGTCATACTTTGTGACAGCACCTGTGTTATGTCATAACAACTTACTGACGTCAGAAAACGTAATGACATAATTCGATGAAGTTATAAAAGATGAATGAACCTTTTGTTTTGTACTAACTGATTACCGTATTTGTATATTTGCTTTATCGCATGGTTTTTAACCGATCGAGGAAATATTTACATTAAATGGCGGAATGTGTCTTTGCACTGAATTTTGTAGGTTACATCTCTTGTGCCTAACGTTTTTTTATGCGAATAAATGATTTTGGCTCCAAAGGAGGTGGTGCGATGAACCGGACGCGTACCGTGAGGGCTGGTTCGAGGTGGCGCGGAAAAAGAGTTCCGTAAAGGACTTGGTGGAGGTCTTTGCCCAGCCGTGGGACAGAACTGGAAGAACAAAAATTTTTTTAAATTTTGACAACAAACTAATCCGAGATAATGTATTCCGAGATAGTAACGATTCGCACGTTTCGGGCGAGTAAATTCGTGCGATTCGACTAATAAGCCACTCGGAGTAGTCAGCCTCGCTACCGAACTTGGTGACGGGTCCACTGATGGAGCCATTCTAGGATAGACCCTTATTAAAAATTCTGCCAAGAATATCACACCTCATCATCTGCCTAGCCTTTTCCCAACTATGTTAGGGTCAGTATCCAGTCTAACCGGATGCAGCTGAATACCATTATTTTACACGGAGCGACTGCCTATCTGACCTCCACAACACAGTTACTGGGTATTACGATACCCTTGGTAAGACTGGTTGTCTGACGGTTGGGCTTCTGACGACCCGTAACGACTGTTAAAGATCTCTGAATGACAGCCGGGACCAAGGGCTTAACGTGCTTTAAGATTAAAGATGGTCACCCATCCACTAACCAACCGATCGACCCATGCGGCTGTTATTATTTAGCTGCAAGCCTCCTGAAAATTCCAAAACTGTTTCAATTATATACTTTGTTTACTGGAAACATAATAACACCGTTCAGGTAAACTAATTAAAACAACAATTTAGTACAAAACACAACACACACTGCAAGTTATTGTTCAGTATTATTTAGCTTAGCTTGAAGCCGTTGACGTAACGAAGCTAATTCCACACGGAATTCAAGCTATTCGAGTATTACTGTGAATTCAAAATGTGAATATGTACGTCGGTGAATTATTATGATTGTTGGGGTGAATGTTGAATTTATTACAAAGACTAGCGGCCCGCCTCTACTTTGCGCGGGAGTTATCTAATAATTTTATTTATTTATTTAGATTACATGCATAATATTATTACAGAATTGCATCCCATGACGTTGTACAGAGCAAATTACAAACAAAAACTTGAGAGGTGTCAAGGGACACCCGGATGGAACGAAGTATAACTGGCTTGCTTTCTATGAGAGAGAGAGAGAGAGAGAGAGAGAGAGAGAGAGAGAGAGAAACACGCGCACGCCGCACGGCTTACAACTATAGCAAAAAGTGTCGTTCCAACTTTTGGTCTTAATTTTTTCCGTCTAGCCCCCTTTCGCAAGTTTCGCAACGCGCGATAAGGAACTTCGTTCCAAAAAATGACATAAAAACATATTTAGGCAGGCTAGGTTTTTTATACTTTAATAAAAGAAAACACGTTTCTTGAATGGGAAATTTGGAAATTACCTGGGCCTGTGATTAAAAATACTGGTATTCAGCTGCATCCGGTTAGACTGGAAGCCGACCCCAACATAGTTGGGAAAAGGCTAGGCAGATGATGATGACTTGGGCCTGTGATTTTGCTTTATAAACTTATTTATTTTACTAGTAGCGACCCGCCCCTGCAACAATGCGAACATATAATTTTATTATATACTAGCTGACCCGGCAAACGTTGTTTTGCCATATAAATTATTTCTAGCTGCCCGGCGCTACTTCGTTCGCGTGGTGTCCTACCCCCTACCCTACTCCTACACTACTCCTTCCCTACTCCTACACTACTCCTACCCTACTCCTACCCTAATTCTAACCTACTCCTAACCTACTCCTACCCTACTCCTACCCTACTCCTAACCTACTCCTACCCTACTCCTACACTACTCCTACCCTACTCCTACCCTACTCCTACCCCACTCCTACCCTACTCCTACCCTACTTCTACCCTACTCCAACCCTACTCCTACCCTACTCCTACACCTACTCCTTCCCTACTCCTACCCTACTCCTACACTACTCCTACCCTACTCCTACCCTAATTTTAACCTACTCCTAACCTACTCCTACCCTACTCCTACCCTACTCCTACCCTACTCCTAACCTACTCCTACACTACTCCTACCTGCTATAAACCTCACGGAGCCCGAGACCTTTCCAACGAATGCAAAACCGTGGAAATTGGTTCGTGCGTTCTGGAGTTATAGCGTCAGGAAGGAAAACCCGACTTATTTTTATATAGTAGATTTAATGTCTTGTGATGTTAATTACTTAACATAGGTAAGTACATTGTATATTGTATACAATCAAGTATTTTCTAACTGAACAGACAGCTGTGCTGTTGGGGAGTTGGTTACGCCACTTCTTCTACCCAGCGATAACACTAGGAAGTGGTGAAGGGCGGGCATTTTTGGGGGACTGTCTTTTGTAATTTTGACGTTCCAAAAGTGCTGATTCTCAGCCTAATTTGAATAAATGACTTTTGATTTTGTTACAAACAAACAGGAAAAGCAACTTTGTTTTGAAATATTTAAGAAGAAGTACCTAATCATCATCGGCCTAGCCTTTTCCCAACTGTTGGGGTTGGCTTCCAGTCTTACCGGATACAGCTGAATAAGTACCAGTATTTTACATGGAGCGACTGCAGATCTGAACTCCACAACCCTGTAACTGGGTAATACAATACTCCTTAGTAAGACTGGTTGTCAGACTTTCGGGCTTCTGACGACCCGTAACGACTGTCAAGGATCCACGAATGACAGCCGGGACCAACGGCTTAACGTGCTTTCCGTGGCACGGAGGGGTCTTGGTTATGGATGAAAACTGCCGAATGTTTCCGAAACTTACTAGTAAAGTTTCCAATATTGCCGGAAGGTTGCCAAAATTGCCAGATTACATAGGTTTTTTCAAATGCCATTTTTAATGTTTATGCTCTCATGAGGTTTTATGTAATGGTGTAATTATACGTACTTATTACTAGTAAGTCTGTCTGGTAACTTAGCCACAAGCCCCTCATTTAAGAAGAAGTAATATGTTTACATATTATTCATGAATTTCGATTCATGAACTTCATTAGCTTTTGTCTATAAATAACAGATAGAAATCTTTATTAAACAAACAATACGTTTTGTTCTCAAACAAAACTACTAAGAAAATGAACAGTTAAATAAATGAAAACTCAGATAATTGAAGAGAAACGCCGCTAAAGGGATTCTTAAATAAATATGCGATGACAAAAGATAGAACATAAAAGATATCTTTTTCTATTTACTTAATTCTGTGATGGAAAGGTTTTGTGAACACATTTTTATTTTCTGTAGAAGCCAATTTTATATGATTTCTTCTTATTAAAAAACCTATTATTTGCGAGTCTAGAACACTACATATTAAAAAAAACCCGACCAAGTGCGAGTCGGACTCGCGCACGAAGGGTTCCGTACCATTATCTATAAAAATCACGTCTGTTGTATTGGAGCCCCCTTAAATATTTATTTTATTTTATTTTTAGTATTTGTTGTTATAGCGGCAACAGAAATACATAATTTGTGAAAATTTCAACTGTCTAGCTATCGCGGTCCTTAAGATACAGCCTGGTGACAGACAGATGGACGGACAGACAACGAAGTCTTAGTAATAGGGTCCCGTTTTTACCCTTCGGGTACGGAACCCTAAAAACACGTTGCTTTCAGTAAGAGCCCGGTGTTTGGATTTGACCCCCGGTTGGTGACAACGCGTTCGCCCCCTACATGCACATACACGCACGCCGGTGGCGAATACTACGCACCTGAACTTTCTGCACCCGTCACCCGTCATAAATAACGAGTAAATACCTAAGGCATGTTCTAGAACTAAAAATTCGAAGACATGCCATCCACCAAGCCGCACTGGGCCTGCGTGGAGGATTATGACCCACACCCCTTATAGAGAGGAGGCCTGTGACCCGGCAGTTGGAAAATTATATGCTTGTCGGAGATGGTATATCTGTCTCTCGTTAGCATCAGGCATATTTTAATTACTGTGGGCGTACTATGGGTAGTGTTGGTTACAGCACAACAGAAAAACGGTGTACAGTTCAAATCAGATTATAATTTACGAACAAGTCAGTCACACTAGCGAATCACGCACTCACACAATTCAACGATACGGAACGCTGACAGTTTCTATGCACATGTTGTTCGTACGATGTCTAATGTTTCGATCATCCCGAGAGCTCTGCTTACACCGTTCTTTGTAGCGGTCGCTCCCACCACGAACTCAGACTAGACTGCGAGAACGTCAGCGCCACGAGATGGCGCTGACGTTCTGAATAGTCAAAGGAATGACTGCGACATGCTGATTATGATTTTTCCATTTATTATTATGTGGCCATGACCACCCTACTTACCACCTAAGTAGGATGGTCATGGCCACCTACGACGGCACGCAGTGGTTAAGCGATTGATGACTGCTGCGCTGCGTGTCGCGGGTTCGATTCCCGCACGGAACCAATATTTATGTAGGTTTCACATACCTACAACAAATCTAAACAACTAAACTCCAACTAAATTTTTATGACCTACAAGTAGTTGTTCCGGGTCTGGCTGCTTGTGTGAGTTTAAATGTTTGTAAACGCACCCACGATACAGGAGAAATTCCTAGTGTGGGGCAACGTTTATAAAAAAAGTACTTGTAATTACAGCGTATTCTAGACCACACATAGCTATAATAATTACAAATCTAATCAAAACAAATTTATCAGAAGAAAATCTGTAATGACATAGCCATATTTGCAAGTACTAGATATTCATAGATATTGATAATTATTGTTAACAGTTTTTAACCACAGTGGAGTAGGTTCACTGATTTTTCAATTTACTTATCAAGGTACGTCAGTTAGTGATAAGTACTAACGAGTACAGTTGGTTACGGAAGTGTTAAAATACGGAGATTACTTATAACTCTTAGGGACGAACTGGTACAATTTTGTACCTCTTGTGGTATACATATGAACCAGCTCGTTCTAATGAAAGTGGGTCTTGTATTGAAGATAATATTAATTCCTGTTCTAATAAATAAGCCAAACATCTCTTTGAAAGAGCAGTCTTATTCGTGATGTGTTGTTTAAAACAATCACAACAACAATCGAGATTATTTTCAAAACAATCACAACAACAATCGAGATTATTTTCAAAACAATCCCATTCAAACACTAGATCTCATTACATGATAGATAGATAGATAGATAACACGTTTATTTAGTGCAACAAAAGACACAATACAAGCAATAAAAAAGAAAAAACATCAAAAAAAGGTGAAACGTAAAAAAAAAAACAAAGATTAAAAAACTAAATTGACCCATAGACACATAGTACAAGTAAATATAAGGGTCGATCACTCTGGGCGGTGTGTCTCATGGTTGCACCAAATGGGAGTCCAGCTCAGCATGTGCCAGGTACAATACCTGACGCTGGTATTCTGCTGCATCCCGTTAGTGACACCCGGATGTCGAGAAGACACATCTGAGTATCAACAAACTGGTACCTACATAGTGCGGCGCGTATAATAAGGTGGTAAGTACCTACCCACATCTTAATTGACTTACGTTTAAAATCGGCAGAAAGAAAGATTGAGATTTTAAACTTACTAAATACCCGTGTAGTGTTTACTGGATTACTTGATTAACACAGTATATGTTATGTAATGAATGAATGATGAAAACCTTCTACCTCCAGTATGCCAAAACTAGTGATAGACAGGTAACAGGGTTCGGTGTTAGTCAATAACATTTTTAACAAGGAATATCAACCAAAGTGCTCATGCGAGTGACACGCTTCAACGGTAGAGGCAACAGCAGCCGCCGACGGACGCATCGACGGCTGCCTACGACACGTGTTGACGGCTGCCTTCGACGTATCGACAGCTGCCTCTAACGCATCGATTGCAGCCTCCGACGACGCATCGACGGCAGCCTCCGACGCATCGACGGCAGCCTCCGACGCATCGACGGCAGCCTCCGACGCATCGACGGCAGCCTCCGACGCATCGACGGCTGCCTCCGACGCATCGACGGCTGCCGCCGACACGCGTTGTCGCGTGTCACTCGTGTGTACACTACACTAACCGCCCTCGAACACGGCACACTTTTTGTAGGTACCTACTACAATCGCTCAATTTTTTTTTAGGTATATGTCCTACGTTATATAGGACGTGTGCGTTAACATTTTGATCTTTACTGTTTCATTTGACGACGCGGTTTCCGCAGAGGCTGAGCGATCGACTGCTGCACTGCGTGTCACGAGTTTGATTCCCGCACGGAACAAATATTTGTATTGCCTACAGGTAGTTGTTCCGGGTCTGGCTGTTTGTGTATATGAGTTTAAATGTTTGTAAACGCACCCACGATATACCTAGGAGTAATTTCTAGTGTGGGGCAACGTTTCTTAAAAAAATAAAGAAAAGAATTTATCTCCTACAAAAAATCAGCCACCGTTTGAATGCCGTCTGCGAACGCTCTAAATAAAATACATCGTAAATTAAAAACTAGACAGCGTAATTTAAATTTGAATACATCAGTCTTTCAATCAGAATGCAATCTCATCTAGAACATTAATATTTAAATGGATTATCTGTGTACTGATGAATTTTGCTGGCGATGTTACCAGACTAACTAAGTGCACCCGTGTCACTCAACTTGAATAAGTGTGATGGATCTGTTGCAAGTTCAAAGTTGTCAGCGGATTTTCAATGTAGAATTTATTCAGTAGGGTGCAGCCGGCCTCAACAAGATGTTAAGATCGACAAGGATTCATGTAATTTGTGCCCTGGCTGGAGGTCTTAGCTTATAAAGGCACCCACAGACAAGTCCGATTAAGCAGACGACAACCTCCTAGGATGAGCTTTGAGACGCCATAATTAAAAAAAAAAAAACTTCAGAAGTATCAAGGGACACCCGGATGGAACGAAGTATAACTGGCTTGCTTTCTATAAGAGAGAGAGAGAGAGAGACAGACAGAGAAACACGCGCACGCCGCACGGCTTACAACTATAGCAAAAAGTGTCATTCCAACTTTTGGTCTTAATTTTTTCCGTCTAGCCCCCTTTCGCACCGCGCGACAAGGAACTTCGTTCCAAAAGTTCGATAAGTGCTTATTCCCAGCCTAGGGGTCGGTTTTATCAAACGGTTGGTTGGCCATAACATACGTACGTCAAATAATAACGAGTACATAATAATAACTATTTGAAGTAAGTCAAGGCCATAATTTTGTAATTGTAATTTGAAATAACGCTTTTTTTTTGGTTTGACGATAGTTAGCGCCATTTTTGACGAATACGCGTATGTCAAGTGGACGTGAAACAACCCGCTCTAATTTGAATAAATTACATTTGATTTTGATTTTATAATCATTGCCATTCAGACGCCAAAATATTCTTTTAGTGAGAATACTAAAGCTGCTGAGTTATTCTTGTATGACTTATTCAGATCCTAGATTATATTTTGCTAATCACTTTTAACTTAAGCCAACTTCATCTCACTTAAACTACCCTCTTATATCCGATACGGAGCGTTTTATCAGACAATCTTAAATACGTCAAGAAAGCAACAATTACTGTGTCTGGTTTGACTGCTACTTGTTATATACTAGGTCTTGCCTGGGGCTTCGCTCGTGTGGATTTATACATCCTTGAGGAACTACTTAATGTGGCGGGATGTACTTATAATGGGAGCGTTAGCTAAAATTAACAGTTATTTGTTGAAAACGGACTTACAACCGTAATTTTATATTTCATCATCATCATCTGCCTAGCCTTTACCCAACAACGTTGGGGTCAGTTTCCAGTCTAACCGGATGCAGCTGAATACCAGTATTTTACATGGAGCGACTGCCTGTCTGACCTCCACAACCCAGTTACTGGGTAATACGATACCCCTTGGTGAGACTAGTTGTCAGACTTTCGGGCTTCTGACGACCCGTAGCGACTGTTCAAGATCCAAGAATGACAGACAAAGGCTTAACGTTCTTTCCGAGGTATGGGTCTCGGTATTTAATGATGGTCACTCATCCACGGAAACGTTTCGGAAAAGTGAAAATTTTCTAAAAAAACGACTTGTCAAACACAAGCTGTTGCCTGCTACTTCGTTTGCGTTATTCCCACTCCGGCTCAGCCCCTAGAAGCGGGGACTTTTAGTATGTTTACTCCCTAAGCACTCTGAACAACTTTCTGAAAAAATCGCTTAGGTTCCAGCTCACGCACTCTACAACACCTTTGTTGAGTGGACTAAGTGGGAACATTATATAACAAAAATGTTGAACAAAGCTGAGGGAGAGGCAAATTCTATGAGCACCCACCCTAATTGCATAACATACTATTATTCACTATTTGAATAATTTTGAAGGATATTCCTAATCCATTGCTTCATATGTTCGAAAAATTTGTCTGCCTGACAACGTGAATAACGCAATGAATCTTGTGTAACTGTCAAAATGAAAGCCGTTACTAGTGTGATTCTATATCTGAATTGGTGACAAATGATGATAAATAGTTTTTAAATTTAGTAATTTACCTTCTTGTACCTACCATTTACTTATGACATTATTTTTTTTTTTTTATTATTATTTCGTTTATTTACTTATTTTTCTTATTTTATTACATTTTTAAATATTAGTATAAAAAAAAAACATTTAAAAATATAAAAAAATAGTGATCCACCGGTGTCGGGAGCAGGGTCCAAGCTACCGGTGGTTAGGGCTCCAGAGACAGAAACCTCCTCACAATGCGAGCCGTATCGAGGAGTACTGCCTTCTGAATCAGGCCCTTGATCCAACCGCCTAACGAGAGCCTCGATAGATGTTGATCGAGGCTTTCGGCTATCAGGCCATTGGCCGATACGACAATCGGCACAATGATAGCCGAGCTAACATTCCACATGTCAACAACCTCGTGTGCTAAGTCGAGATATTTAATTTGTTTCTCTTTCTCAGCTTTCACGAGGTTCCCGTCATGTGGAATGGTAACATCGACAATCATTGTGCGGCGCGCTAATCGATCTATCACCACTATATCAGGCTTATTTGCGACAATAGTCCTGTCAGTAATGATAGACCGATCCCAGTACAACGTGACATTGTCATTTTCAAGAACTGGGTCGGGCACATACTTGTAATACGGTACCTCAGAGTCCACAAGTTTATATTTCAAAGCAAGTTGCTGGTGAATAATCCTGGCTACTTGGTTATGTCTGTGCAAGTACTCGCCGTTAGCCAAACGAGAACAACCAGAGATAATATGTCTGATGGACTCACCCGGACGGTGGCATGCCCGACATACGTCCACCGTCCCGTCCTTCATAATATGTCTCCGGTAGTTATTCGTCAAGATAACTTCGTCCATAATTGCACAGACGAAACCTTCAGTTTCCCCGAAGAGGTCACCAAAACGTAGCCAGGATACGGACGCTAAGAAATCTACACCGGGCTCATGAAGAGCCCGATAGAAGCGTCCGTGAAGCTCCTTGCTTTGCCATATCTTCTTGCGGTCATCGGTAGTAAGTACTACAGGTTTGCGCCAGTTCTCTTTCGCCATGGAGAGCGGGGTGAGCCCCTTGTCCACTGCGACCACATCACGGTGCATACCCACTTCGGCTTTTAAAAAATATTCCCTGAGACTGCACACCTCGCGGTTGTGGAGGGTCTTCGCATTTTAAAAGCCTCGACCCCCACACTTCCGCGGGATATACAGTCTCATCACCGATGATCGTGGGTGATGCATCCGGTTTGCGGTCAGTAGAGTACGGACCCTTCTATCCAGGGCGTCGAGTTCAGTCTGAGTCCATTTGAGTATGCCAAAAGAGTACATCAAAACCGGCATGACCCAACCATTGAAGGCGCGCACCTTATTTCCGCCCGAAAGAAGACTAATTAATACCTTCTTCAGGCGACAAAAGAAGCGCTCCTTCAACGATTGCTTCATGTCAGCATCGTTGATGCCTAACGCTTCCGACATACCCAAATACTTATAGCTTTCGGATGAGGAGAGGGATCTAAGGTGTATGGAATCGGAAAGTGGAATTCCCTCGGTTTCCATAATCTTCCCCCCCTTTACATGCATGACTGCACATTTGTCCACACCAAATTCCATCCTGATGGCACTACTGAAAGTTTCAGTTACCTTCAGTAGTTCCATCAGATGCAATTTGTTGGGGGCAAAAAGTTTCAAATCATCCATGTAGAGGAGGTGAGATATGACCTGACCACCTCTCTTCAACCGATAGCCTAGACCTGAATCCTCCAGCAGTGTGCTTAGAGGATTCAGGGCTAAGCAGAACCAAAGAGGACTCAAACTGTCGCCCTGAAATATTCCCCGCTTAATCCATACAGGCTCATCATTCCCCTGGATCTGTCGACACCCTGGATAGCGAAGGACCGTCTTCCATTGCCCCATACACGACTCAAGGAAGGTGCGTAGAGTTGCATCTATCTTGTACAACTCCAGCACCCTCATGAGCCATGTATGTGGCACCGAGTCGTAGGCCTTCTTATAATCTATCCAACATGTCGACATATCCTTGCGGGATCGGCGAACCTGTTGGCTAATGGCCATGTCTATGAGGAGTAGCTCCTTAGTACCGCGGGACCCATTCCTACATCCATTTTGAGAGGCAGACATAATCGAGTTACTGTCAATGTGCGTGTTAATTTTCGCTCTCAAAATGGATGTAAGAAGTTTATAAACCGTCGACAAACACGTGATCGGTCTATAATTCTTGGGTTCCGCGGGACTACCTGACTTATGGAGCAGGTGGGTAACGCCTGTTGTTAGAAACTGTGGTAGCGACCCAGACTCTAAGGATGACTGGAACTGAGATGCCAGGCAAGTGTGTGAACTAATTAGCCATTTTAACCAAAAGTTATGCAGTCCGTCCGGTCCCGGTGATTTCCAATTCGGTAACGGACGGACTGCTCTGGCAACGTCTAATGGTGTAATTAAGACTGGTTCCATTGCTGGTATAGTTCCACACACTCGCTCGATATCCCGCATCCAGCCACCCTCAGCGTGACAGACGGGCACCGACCAGATGCTGCGCCAGAATGCACTCGTGGTGGCATCATCCGGGCGGCACACGTGCGTCACGTTTTGTTCAGGTCGCTCCCAAGCTCTATATACCCACCTCTCATCGCTCTGGAACATGCGATTCTGCGTGTATCGATCAACCCGCCGCTTATATCGCCGAATACGACTCGCCCATGCACAAACTTTTTGCTTCAGGAAGTCGATGCGCTCTGTGACATTGGACATGTATTCCCGAGGGCTGATTCCAGTCCCCGAAAATGCCTGTCTCACAAAGCGCATCACTCGTGGTCGTGTATTGCCCTCCCTGAAGCAGTATAGTTTGCCGATGAGTACCCTGGTCCCATCGATACGACGCTCGATCCTGCATTGCCAGGCTGGTACGGCTGGTTTTGGTCGAGTAGCTACGTCACAATTGGGAAACTTGACGTTAGCTAAACGACATGCCGCCACAGCCGCGCAATACAGGATCGAGTGTGTATCAACAAGATCCTCGCTGCTCTCGAAGAGCTTCGAGTTCTTGAGCTGCGAGTCCAAGGCACACACCAGCGCCCTATTTTTTTTGTGCATAGGTAGCCGTGGTATTCGGGGTCTAAGTTCGGTTGGAGTGGACCTATACTCGCGAAACGCATCCTCCAGTGCGCTCCTCAGTCGGACGTTGCACTGGCTACTTACTGTGTCAACCCTATCATCATCTTCTTCAACATGATTGGACCGCGGCGGGATGGCATCAGTAGTTGACGCTGGTGCCGCGGTTTGTATCGGAGTCGAGACGATTTGGTTGCCCAGTACCTCTGAGCGCAGCCTATCAAGTGCGATATCGTCCAACCTGTGATTACGTTGGATGACCCGCACCTGATCCGACAGTCGTTGGGCCGAGACGTTGACAGTTGGTTCCAGTTCCTGGAACAGAGACAGCATCCTATCACGGTACGCAGTGAGGTTAGTTCCCCCCTCTGTAGACCTGTAATATGCGCGCATGACGTTCTCGTTCATAGACTGAGTCCATCTCATGCGCTGCACACAACCACCGGTAGCGGGGACCCGGCTCGGGGCCGGATGGCCCCTAAGTCCCAAGCTCCTCGGTGGCCGGCCTCTCCCCTGCCGACGTACAGGTGTTGGCGACGTCGGCGGGGAAAAATATTCGTCGCTCGAGCTCGACGCAACTGCTACGGCCGGTGTCACAGCACTCTCGATGGGGCTAGGTTCCGGCGGCGGCGGGGCGGGGCTGAGCGACGAATCCGGAGGTGGTATAAGTGCGCGGCGAGCTGCTGATCTCGTCAACATCTTCAATCCTTTTTCGTCATTTTTCACGTTTTAACGGAGGTGACATGACAGATGTCACCTCCGATTCGGCAGTTTTTGATGAATGTGTAGGTTGTTCATTTTAATTATTTTAAATTTGGTATGTTTTAATAAATTTGGTTTTTCCTGATATGGTTGCCGGTATATGAATTTATTAACTGCTTCTAAAAATTATAAAATATCAAATTGTGAAGAGACGACAAAAGAGACGTTGACGTTGACGTTGGTGTTGCTAGCGTTAGCTATTATTATTATTATTTCCTTTATTTCAATGTAATCATATAAATTATATTTTTAAATATTAGAATATAAAAAGTATAAAAACATTTAAAAATATAAAAAATAGTAGCCCACCGGTATCGGGAACAGGGTCCAAGCTACCGGTGGTCAGGGCTCCAGAGAGAGGAACCTCCTGACAAGGCGAGCCGTGTCCAGAAGTACCGCTTTCTGAATCAAGCCCTTGATCCAGCTGCCCAACGAGAGCCTCTTCAGGTGTTGATCGAGGCTCTTGGCTATTAAGCCATTGGCTGTCACGACTATCGGCACAATGATCGCTGAGTCCACATCCCACATGTCGACAACCTCGCGAGCCAAGTCAAGATACTTGATTTGTTTATCTTTCTCGGCTTTCACGAGGTTCTCATCATGCGGGACGGTTATGTCAACAATCATTGCGCGTCGCTCTGATCGATCCACCACCACTATATCAGGCTTATTGGCAACAATAGTCCTGTCAGTGATGATGGATCGATCCCAGTACAATGTGATATTACCATTTTCGAGAACTGGGTCGGGCACATACCTGTAGTACGGCACCTCCGATTCCACAAGGTTGTATTTCAGAGCAAGTTGCTGATGGATTATCCTAGCTACAAGGTTGTGTCTATGCAAGTACTCTCCGTTAGCTAGACGAGAACACCCGGAGATAATATGCCTGATTGATTCTCCCGGCCGGTGGCATGCCCGACAGATGTCAACCGTGCCGTCTTTCACAATAAATCTCCGGTAATTGTTCGTCATCATAACTTCGTCCATAATTGCACAGACAAAACCTTCGGTTTCTCCAAAGAGATCACCGAAACGCAGCCAGGCTACGGACGCTGGTAGATCTACATCGGGCCCATGTAGGGCCCGGTAAAAGCGTCCGTGAAGCTCCTTACTCTGCCATACTTCCATGCGATCATTGGTGTCAAGCACTACTGGCTTGCGCCAGTTCTCTTTAGCCAAGGAGAGCGGGGTGAGGCCCTTGTCCACCGCGACTACATCTCGATGCATCCCCACGTCGGTCTCTAAGAAATATTCCCTGAGACTGCATATCTCGCGATTGTGGAGGGTCTTAGCGTTTAAAAAGCCTCGACCTCCACACTTTCGCGGGATATACAGCCTCATTACCGATGACCGTGGGTGATGCATTCGACTTGCAGTTAGCAACGTACGGACCCTCCTATCCAGGGCGTCAAGTTCGGTCTGAGTCCATTTGAGTATGCCGAAAGAGTACATCAAAACCGGCATGACCCAACCGTTGAAGGCGCGCACCTTGTTTCCGCCTGATAAAAGACTATTGAATACTTTTTTCAGGCGGCCATAGAAGCGGTCTTTCAACGATTGCTTCATGTCAGTAACATTGATGCCCAACGCTTCCGACATACCCAAATACTTATAGGTTTCGGATGCGGAGAGGGCTCTAAGATTTGTGGAATCCGGGAGTTGTGTTCCCACGGATTCCACGATCTCCCCTCGCTTTACATGCATGACCGCACATTTGTCCACACCAAATTCCATCCTGATGGCGCTACTGAAAGTTTCAGTGATATTCAGTAGCTCCATCAGTTGCAAATTGTTGGGGGCAAAAAGTTTTAGGTCATCCATGTAGAGGAGGTGAGATATAACCTGACCACCTCTCCTCAGCCGATAGCCTAGACCTGAATCTTCCAGCAGCGTGCTTAGAGGATTCAAGGCTAAGCAGAACCAAAGCGGACTCAAACTGTCGCCCTGGAATATGCCTCGCTCGATCCTTATCGGCTCGCTATTCCTCTGGATATTTCGACATCCTGGATAGCGAAGGACCGTCCTCCATTGCCCCATACACGTCATCAGGAAGGTGCGCAGAGTTGTATCTACTTTATACAACTCCAGCACC
Organism: Apamea sordens; assembly: GCA_945859715.1. Classification (NCBI taxonomy): domain Eukaryota; kingdom Metazoa; phylum Arthropoda; class Insecta; order Lepidoptera; family Noctuidae; genus Apamea; species Apamea sordens. The sequence goes on along the minus strand of OX244009.1, from coordinate 6,420,349 downwards.
CTCATGAGCCATGTATGTGGCACGGAGTCATAAGCCTTCTTATAATCTATCCAACATGTCGACAGATCCTTTCGGGAACGACGAACCTGTTGGCTAATGGCCATATCAATGAGAAGTAGCTCCTTAGTACCGCGGGACCCATTCTTACATCCATTTTGAGAGACAGACATGATGGAGTTAGTGTCTATATGTTTATTAATTTTAGCTCTCAAAATGGATGTAAGAACTTTATAGACCGTCGGTAAACAAGTGATCGGTCTGTAATTTTTGGGATCCGCGGTACTACCTGATTTATGGAGCAGGTGGGTTATTCCTGTCGTTAGGAACTGGGGCAGCGACCCTGACTCTAAGGCTGACTGGAACTGGGATGCCAAGGGGGCGTGCGATCTTTGGAACCACTTTATCCAAAAGTTGTGCAGCCCGTCCCGCCCTGGAGATTTCCAGTTAGGCATCGGACGGACTGCACGAGCAATATCTTGGGGGCTGATGATAAGTGGCCCCATTTCTGGTATTAGTTCGCACGCTCGCTCGATCTTCCCAGTCCAATCACCTTCGATGTGATTGACAGGCACCGACCAGATGTTTTGCCAGAACGAACACATGGCGTCATCATCTGGTAGGTGCGTGTCAGTCACACCTTGGTCCAGTCGCTCCCAATCCCTGTAAACCCACCTTTCATCGCTCTGGAATGTGCGATTCTGAGTGTACCGCTCCACTCTCCGCCTGTACCGACGAATACGGTTTGCCCATGCACAGATCTTCTGCTTCAGGAAGTCGATACGCTCTGTGACGCGGGACAAATAATCTCGAGAACTAATATCAGTCCCCGAGAATGCCCGCCTCACAAAGCGCATCACTCTAGGGCGAGTATTGCCCTCCCTGAAGCAGATTAGCTTGCCGATGAGTGCTCTAGTCTCCCCGATACGACGCTCAATCCTGCACTGCCAAGCTGGTACAGCTGGTTTTGGTCGTGTGGCTCTGTCACTGTCCGGGAATTTGACATGAGCCACACGACATGCCGCAACAGCCGCACAGTACAAGATTGAATGGGTATCGGTGAGGTCTTTGCTGTCGTTAAAGTAATTTGCCAGCTGCGAGTCTAGAGCACACACCAGCGCCTTGTTTTTCTTGTGCATGGGCAAACGAGGTAAACGTGGTCTGAGTCCAGGCGGAATAGATCGGTACTCACGGAAAGCATCCTCCAAAGCGCTCCTCAATCTTACATTGCACTGGGAGCTCACGGATATAGCCTCATCATCATCCTCTTCATCAACGCGGTTGGGTCGCGATGGAGAACTGGGTAAATTTTGCAGTTGCACCGCGACCAATGACGAAGCAGGCGTAACGTGGCTATTCCGTGATTCGAGGCGTAGTCGATCAAGTACAACGTCATCCAGCATATGGTTACGCTGGATGACCCGCACCTGATCCGACAGTCGTTGCGCCGACACGTTGACAGCTGGCTCAAGCACCTGAAACAGAGAGAGCATCCGACCACGGTACGCAGTCAAGTTACTTCCCCCCTCTGTAGCCCCAAAGTATGCGCGCATGACATTTTCATTGACAGTTTGTGTCCATCTCATGCGCTGCACACTTCCACCGGTAGCGGGGACCCTATCAGAGGCCGGTGGGCCTCGGAGTCCTAAGCTGGCCGGCGGTCGGCCTCTTCCGCGCCGACGTACTGGTGGTGGTGTCGTCGGCGGCGAAAAGTATTCGTCGCTCGAGCTCGACGCAACTGCAGCGGCCGGTGTCACTGGACTCACGTCTGGAGCAGGTTCCGGCAACTGCGAGGCGGAGCTGAGCGACGAACCCGAAGGTGTTGGGTGTGTGGTTTCTTGTTGCCGTGCCCGACTTCGTGTCAGCATTGTAGTATTTTTCTCTCACGGTTATGTAGCCTCCACATTGAGGTATGGACATATATTCTGGGGTAATGCTTCAAATATAATATCATCCGTGCTTTTGGCACAAAAAAGATGCATCCGAGCCATCTCAGATATTTTGTATGCCTTTTGGTGGGACATAGCATGGATCAACATTTTTTGTATAACATGTTGAATACACAAAATGAATAAATTAATTTGAATTTGATTATTTATATTAAAAAATACTAAAAAATATCGGAGTACAATTTTTTTTCACTGTCAGCTTGGCAGTCGGGCCACAGATTTGCATTGCATTGCTTTTTATAGAATAAATTTATAATCATTTGACATAATAATATTTACAATCATTTATATAATAACTAGTTGCAATTAATTGAGACAATATTTATCATTTATGATTACTTTAGTAGAAACTGTTTCAAGGTCATAATTTATAATTTTTAGCTGTAATAATTTAATGATCTGATGTACTACTTATTTCAAACACAATGCGAATTGTTTCATGAATAAAAATAAAAAAAATAAAAAAGTAAAAAAAAACGCAACACGCTCACGCACTGTACACCTCCATTTTGGTTATTTGAGCGTTGAGCGGACTATGGGACACAGGCCTCCTTTCTGTGAAAGGGAGTGGGCCAAAAACCACCACGAGGGCCACCCGTGTGGGTCGGTATTTGTCACACGTCTTCGAATTTTTGGTTCTAGGACATGCCGGCTTCCTCACGATGTTTTCCTTCACCGTTTTGAGAGCAGTGGTGATGAAATTATTTTAGACAAAGTAAAACGTCTGATTGGGTTCGAACCTACGACCTACCACTCGTAAATCGCGGCCGTTACCACTAGGCTACGACTGCTCCATTGGGGTTTTACTAGAGACTATTAAATTCTCATATACGCAAATAAACACACTCACAAAGCAAACTATAATAATTCATTTTCAAAGAAAAAAACTTGAGAGGTGTCAAGGGACACCCGGATGGAACGAAGTTCAAAGAGAGAGAGAGAGAGAGAGAGACAGACAGAGAAACACGCGCACGCCGCACGGCTTACAACTACCTATAGCAAAAAGTGTCGTTCCAACTTTTGGTCTTAATTTTTTCCGTCTAGCCCCCTTTCGCAACGCATAATCGCACATAAGGAACTTCGTTCCAATTACCAAAAAGAAAACAGCTTATCACATCCCGGCACGTATTTTAACAAAAGATTTCTGGGTCACCTAGTTACGGTTTCATAGAATTAGTTCATGTCTTTAATAATAGCCCAGAATGAGCAGTAAAAGTAATAAAACACATGTGAGGAATATAAATATGGGTATTATTGCCAGCCATACTTCTTCCATATCTATATCTACACATTATTATGTATACATTAATGTCGCTTTTGGTGTCTGTCTGTTTGGCCGCGTGGTTTTTCTAAACTATGCAACGGATGTTGATGCGATTTTCACCATCACTAGGGCTGATTTTTCAATCAATTGATAATTTTTATTCGTGGAAAAAAATTGACGTCTGATAGATTTTGCATGGAACAACTGTCAAAAATTCTAAATTATTTCTCAGAAAAAATTATCTGGAGTTGAAAAATACAGCCCTTAGAGAATTTACTCCAAACGGTTTGTGTGTAATCCTTATGTGTATTCATAATAAAGCAAAAGCGTGCGTATATAGCTTATATATATTTTAAGCAAAAATTCAGAGAGCTGTGGATTTTGTGAATAATAAATAAATAATGTTAACGCTAGAAGTAAGGACAAACTATAGGAGCTTCATAAGGTTCATAACTCATTTGTTAGGCTTGGTATAACCTTTGATAACAAGATACCCTCTTATTTGCTAGAATAGAATAGGTATTTATTTGCTTAGAATGTGGGTACATAAAAATAAGTTGTTAAATTATACAACAACGTACATGGTTCCTAGCATGCAAATGTAATACAAAGTAGAGAATAATAAAGATATTACACAAAAATGTCATTTAAGATATCCTGCACTGAGTAATAATATTTATCTACAAGTAATTATGTGGTTTTTTTTTTTACTCGGTCAGGTATTTTATTAATGATTCTGGTATTAAGACCTCATAGCTGTACTCCTTATTTTTTTAATGCGTTTAAAGCTCAAGTAATCTAACCTATGCAACGATTACTTAAACGATAAGGATTAAAGTATATTTGGTCGCTGTGATGATTACCTTTTGAACAGATTCGGATAAGGTCAGTTCTATCTGTGTGCCCGATACTTTTTATTCCGGTAGCACGCTTCTGTGGGATAATTTTCGACCTCCACACGGGCAAAGCTGCGGCCAAAAACTAGTATTCAATGCAGTTATAAGTATTTTAAGAGAGCGAAATAGAAGAAAAATAGTGATAATAAAAATTAGCAGATATTAACTGCCACCATTCGAAGAAAGCTTAATAAGGATTTCTATTAAGAGAAATGGAATGAAAATATACTTATACGTACCGATTATGACGTGTCAAGACTTGAGTCTCGGTGTTTTGGTGTAATTCTTGGCAAAAAAAATTAAAGTTATAGAGAATTGGTTATTAAATACGGAGTCCGTGGCTAAATAATAACAGCCGCACAGGTCGATCGATCAGGTTAAGCTACGCTTGCCGCGATTGTTCTGTAGATGGGTGATGGTGGGGAAGATCTTTACATACCGAGACTCCTCCCAGCTAGATGGCCCTACGACCTTATGAAGGTGGCTGGGGCGGACTGAATGCGGAAGGTGGAGGACAGGGTGTTGTGGCGCAGCCTGGGTGAGTCCTATGTACAGCAGTAGACTGCGATAGGCTAAGCTGATTGAACCCTATGAACCCTATTGTCAGTGTTTTCATTTATTATATAATATGTGTCGGAGTCATTCGTTTGACTATTCGGAACATCAGCGCCATTTCGTGGCGCTGGACAGAGTCTAGCCTGAGTTCGTGGTGGGAGCGACAGCTACAAAGAACGGTGTCAGCAGAGCTCTCGAGATGATCGAAACATTGGACATCGTACGAACAACATGTGCTGAGAAACTGTCGCGTTCCGTATCGTTAAATGTGTACATACAGTGTGTGATTAGCTAGTGTGATTGTGTGTTATTCGTAAATTATAATCTGATTTGAACTGTAAACCGTATTTCTATTGTGCAATAACCAACACAACTCATAGTACGCCCACAGTAATTAAAATATGCCTGATGCTAACGAGAGACAGACATACCATCTCCGACATATGTTTGTATAGTTGTCCCCGAATGGCATATGGAAACAGATATTCATCACAGTGAATTTTATTAATCCCTCGGGGTGAGATTACATCAGGGTTGGAACTATATCAGTACGATGTCGATATCTGTTTGACATATCGTGTTATTTTGATTAATTATCTTTGGCATGGTGCCCGTTACAATCATGATTTATTCGTATATGCTTTTTATCGTGATTTTGCAACGGGCGTCGGGGAGACTCTTCTCCTTCCTAGTTACTATCTACCACTTACTATCTAGTACTATCTATATAGTTTAATAATAATAATAATATAATAATATCCCTGGACATTTCACACAGCGCCATCTAGTCCCAAGCTAAGCAACCTATTGCTTGTGTTATGGTAACAAGATGGCTGATAAACTACATATATACATTTTTTTTTGTAAATACAGACATATTATAGATAAAAAAACACCCAGACTCAGAACAAATACATGTAGGACTTACAAATATTTGTTCTGTGCGGGAATCGAACCCGCGACACGCAGCGCAGCAGTCCGATCGCTCAGCCACTGCGCTAACCGTGTAACCAAAGTCTAAAGTTTGTTTTCCCTGTTTTGATTTAATTTTATTAGTTTCATTTTACAATCGTTCCATTTCATTTCATCAATATTACAGATATTGTGCTTAAAACAATGAATTGTGGTTTTAATAAATAAGTGTGGAAGACGCTGACGACTGTGGCACAGTTTATACTAGTATAGTCATCAACGTAATCTCGTATAAATATGTATTCATTGCCATGATTTTGTACTTAGACTAAGAGAAATTTGTAATTTTAGGAGTGATAAATAAACTATTATTATTATTATGTTTTTTTTTTAATTTATTTTCTCAGATTCCTAGAACTTGGTATTTATTAAAATCTCACGGGTGTAAACCAAGGTGAGATTTTAAGTTTCAGCATATAAGTTGTTTTGTACTGCATTGAGATTGATGTCTAAATCTAATTGTAGGAATTTCCGAACTATGCGACATGTGTTTAATATAGCTGCTTTCTGTAGTGTAAGATACGTATATTTGGAAAGATTGGTTGCATTTAAACTGATAGATAGTTGTTTCGGGATGATACCAGTCGTTGATACCACTATTGGAACTATTGTTACTCTATTCATTTTCCAAACTCTGGTAATTTCTTCTTGTAGTTCATTATTATTATTATCTCTCATCCGGGCATAAGTTACCGTGGCCAACTTGGAAAACCGACTTCGTACCCAAGTAGGGCGCAGCAAGGAACCCCAACATACTTGGGAAAAGGCTATGCAGATGATGGATAACAAGTTATTATTCTTGAAACAGCTATTTTCACATAAATTAATAGTTCTAACATATAACTCTTTTTGTTATTTTCATTAATATTATTAAATTAAATTAAGATAAATTAAATTTTTGAAATTAATGTTTATTTATCATCCACTATTTCATTAATCCCTTGAGGTCGCATTCCACCAACCTTTTATACATAGAATAAGTCTTTTCTCATACTAGAACTGTCAGATGTCAATTTTATTCTACAGATAAAAGTTATCTGACTTTGGTAATCCAAAGTCAGATAACTCAGCACTCAGTGGAAATAATTTAATATAATAAAATATAACAGTTTATCTACACCCAGAATGTCATATCATATTGGTCATAGATCTTTGGCTCTATGCCCGGTACAGCCATGATTTATGTTCTTTGAATATTTATGTATAATATATTCGTCCGTATGCGGTGAAATGCAAGTTTAAAACGTACGGGCGAATTTATTTAAAATCGAGTTTTGCTATTTCAATAGTTTTGTTTGGTTTTGTGAATAGGATATGTGATTTTTTGAATAAAACTTGTCGGAATAGAGGATTTTTTTTAGTTTTTTACGCTCCAAAATAAATCACTTTTCATTTTCCATACAGCTGCAATTCTTCGTATAGGTTAAAAAAAACAGAAAATAAACTAAAAATACATTTGTTTTTCATGGTACCGTATTTTTTCCTTATTATCTCTAATGTTATTACTATTATCTTATTTTGCTTAAGATGCATTCCGAAGTTTGCCGAACTACCTATCTATTATGATAGATTCGTTAAATATGTTATTATTCTATTAATTTTAATAATTTAATCATTTAATTTCATAAGCCTAATACATATAATAAGAAGAGAAAAAAGGGTTAACAATGCATTACTTAAATAACTTACTCGTATATTCTTATATTAATAGGCTAGTTATATGCACGTTGTGTGAAACTTCTCAAACTCAAATCATTTAATTCAACTAAACCAATTACAGGCACTTTTGAATTGTCAAAGGGTCGGTCAGTCAGAAAGATGAAGCTAGTTGCCCATTCCAAAGCGTAGGTACCTATGGAGAAGAACGGGCAAGAAACTCCCAACTACGACACCTTCTGACACCCAAACTAGGACATGTCCTGTATCTCAGGTGTCAGCGTTCCTCCCGGCCACATTCCATTTCATTGCACAGATAAAAATAATACTTAATTATAATCTGATTTAATCTAGTTTTGTTACAAATACAATATAATAAAAAAAAAAAATGTATATAAGTAGTTTATCAGCCATCTTGTTACCATAACACAAGCATTAGGTTGCTTAGCTTGGGACTAGATGGCGCTGTCTGAAATGTCCAGGGATATTATTATTATTATTCTTAATATAGGAGAAAATAACCAATCAAATTTTTTTTAACGCTTAAACAATAAAGGCAATTAAGCTCGCATTTAATTATTATTATGTCTAGCCTTGTGTCCTGTTAATGGCAATATGCTTGCCCCTTGTTACAAGGAACTTGAACATAACTGGCGAAATGTACTCCATATACATTACATACATTAAGAGTTTAGGCAGAGGTGTAGGTACACCTCTGCCTAAACTCTTCGGGGAATAGAAAGAAAGAAAGAAAAAAAAAAGTTTATTTGGACACAGTTCGTGAAACACAAAATACAAAATTAATAAAATAAAAAATAATGTTTCAGACAACAATAGTGTGTGCCTCACGGTTACGCCATAAAGGTTCATTTCAGCATTAATGCCAGACAGATGCTGTCTGACGCTGGTTTTCTAATGAACCTTTAGGGAAAAGTGACGGGGAGTACACAGTTTCAACATACCTAATACATAGATACATATAAATAAATAAACTAGTAATCACGTACATATCATTACAAATAAGAAAAAGAAAAACAAAGCAACAAAGTCACAGCAAAACCTGTTTACTGTGTACTGAATACAGTCGTGATGATTTGTTATGTTGTACTTGCTGCGCCCCGCGGTTTCACCCGCATAAGTTTTAATCCCGTGGGAATATCGGGATAAAAAGTATCCATATCTGTGTGCCAAATTTCATCCAAATCCGTTCAGTAGTTTTCGCGTGAAAGAGTAGGTAACAAACATCCATCCATCCATACAAACTTTCACGTTTATAATATTAGTAGGATTTATTATTTTATTTTTAAATCAACCATTTTATGTTACAAGTACCTAAGGCATAGATGGCGCATTTATGATTGTGAACGTAATTATTTAGACTAAGGTTTGTGGCTAAGTAATAACGTTGATCGCTCAGGTTAAGCTATGCTTGTCGCGTGGATAGTTGACCATCTTTACATACCAAGATTCTTCCGTTCCTCAGAAAGCACGTTAGGCTGTTGGTCCCGGCTGTCATTCGTGGATCTTTGACAGTCGTTACGGGTCGTCAGAAGCCCGAAAGTCTGACAACCAGTCTTACCAATGGGTATCGTATTACCCAGTAACTGGGTTGTGGAGGTTAGATAGGCAGTCGCTCCATGTAAAATACTGGTATTTAGCTGCATCCGGTTAGACTTGAAGTATACCAACATAGTTCGGAAAAGGCTAAGCAGATGATGATGAAACGTAATGAAACGTAATTGTCAAGACAAAATATTTGAACGTATTAAAAAAAGTAACAGAAAAAAAATATCTCTTCGACATTTGTTTGCGTGCCTGTACTATATCTGTTAGGGAAGTAGTCGACATGATTTGGGGTGACAAGTGTGAAAGGGTTTCAGCACAGATAACTGATGCAAGTGCCTCACTGTACCGAACGGCCACCATTTTTTATCTATGGCATGTTTTTGTGAGTGATGTGCTGTGGGCTGTTCGAGGATTTATTTGGTTGGTATTTTTTTCGGATTTTTTTATAACTGAATAAGTTGTGGCTCTTTTTTTCTATCATGTTGGTCTGTGAACTTCCAATGGTGAAAATGGGCATCAGTAGAATGACTAGGATGTGTGTAAGAACCTACTACCTACTTTTAATAGTCAAAAAGTAGGTATAAATGGTATATTAGGTATCTAGTATTGTTTTGTGTATGTGTATTCAAAATATTTATTGTTAGCTTTTGTATAATTTTACAGTAGGTTTGTGAGTTTTTTTGTTTTAAAGCAATAACTTTGTTTATGGTTTACCGTTGCATAAGTTTAAGATTTGTGTCTAAGTCAACAGCTCACTAACTCCTATAATACAAGCTTGACTTAGTTTAGGAGTTGATTTTCCATAATCCTATGTTACAGTGTACAGTCACGAACAAAAGTATGTATACACTCGGCTTTATTGAAAAGCGATTTACTCCTTTATTTTTGAATGAAATGAAAATGTTGTTAAGAACATAGCATTTTCGAATTATGTAATGTGTCGTATTTCAACGTTGCATTCGTTATTTCACGAAAAAATCGCAATTGAAAGTTGCCAAGTGTTGACATATTGGTGCTCGTGACTGTACAACCTTTATACTAAGTTTTAACTTAGATTAAGAAATTGTTGTACAGTCAACAGCAAAACTAGGTGATCAAAATCAGAAATTCAATACTAATGAACGGAGTTACAATGACATACCTACTTTTGAATCACTTCAACGCCACACAGTTCTGACGCGAACTCCGTTCATTATTTCGTTCCGAATTTCTGATTTTGATCATCTACTTTTGCTGTTGACTGTACCTACGTTGATGAAATAAATATATTATATTATTATTACTCAAAAAAAAAAAATTGTACCTATCGTATACCTACATATACTTTCAAATGCATTTAGTAAAGATTTCAATACAATTAGGCAGCGTGATCAGAGCGTCATCAGCAAGCTCAGCCCGATGATCACTTGCTTCTTCGGACGATACTCCGGGACCAGACGTCCGGGAAGTTTATACTTATTGTTAATAAGAACGGCAACGGTTAATAAGAATGGCGTCCCTATCTGGAACCCGTTTTACTAGAAATACATAGACGAGATCGAAAAAGTCCAGCGTAAGTTTCTACGAGCCATGCATTATTGACGGCACGGTTGGCGCCTTGGCGCAGTGGCTAAGCGATTGACTGCTGCGCTGCGTGTCGCGGGTTCGATTCCCGCACGGAACAAATATTTGTATGACCTACATGTATTTGTTCCGAGTCTGGGTGTTTTTCTATCTATAATATGTATGTATTTACAAAAAAAAAATGTATATAAGTAGTTTATCAGCCATCTTGTTACCATAACACAAGCATTAGGTTGCTTAGCTTGGGACTAGATGGCGCTGTGTGAAATGTCCAGGGATATTATTATTTATTTATTATTATAGATGCCAGAAAACGTATTTGTCGTACTCACAATTGCCGGATAAATATGGGCAGGTCAACCTTCTAGACGTAAATATCTAGAAACTTCTGTACTGTATGGTATTGTTCATGATTCATTGATCTCACGAGCAAACTATGTTATGTAGTCCCACGCACCGTTAACATGCGTAGTACCCGAGCAGCCGGTCGATTCTGTAAAAATCTCACCGTGAAAACTCAAGTGAAGTGAGCTTGATGTGAGTTGTCAGTAGTGTCAATCCCTAGCATTATTTGGAATGACAGCTCACTCCACGCTCACTTCACTTAAGTTTTCACGGTGAGATGGTTACAGAATCGCACTGCAGGTACCCTATTTTCTGTCAATACCTGTCGAACTAATTCTGGTTTGTGCTGCACTATCCGTCGAATGGTTGAACCTTATAATTGTAGTTTTGTTAATATTGATATTTTTGTATGCTCAAAATCCGAATTTAAATCTAATGTTATGAAAATGATTATTAACCAACAATGTTATTAGGAATGTAAGCTAATCTAGATTTTATTATTTATTATTAGTGTTAATTATTTCTCAGTTGCCAAGCAATCAAATTAATTGGAATCTCTATTTTGCATGAAATAATTAATACTTCGTTTATTTAATGATTATTAATTGATATTTCTATAATTATTTATTATTAATGTGATATAATTATTTATTACCTATCTGGCAGTGGCACTCATTATCATAATTTTATTTTGTTAATATGCGGATAATGTAGTGAGCTGCAATATTGTTAATATTATGTTTTATCTTTCCTCTGTACCAACACATATTGTAGCTGTTTATTGTTCCTGAATAAATAAAATAAAATAAACCATTCCCCCTAAAATACAGTTTACTCTTTTCTTACTTCCCGCGCTAACAATGTCGCTACAGAGGCTATCTGGCCTCTATCCTAATATACCTACTAAACAAAGTCAAAGTCAAATCATTTATTTCAAATAGGCACATTAAAGGCACTTTTGAACGTCAAACTTAAAATAAAAATCCAAAAGGTAGTTTTCGTATGGAGAAGAATGGGCAAGAAACTCCACCGTTACTCTTTTAAAATGTTTTACAATATTTTGCATACATTAATATTATATAATCATATACCTAATTTCATTTGTACACTGCACCCTAATTGCGTAACACACAATCAATCGTAATCAGAATCATTTAGAAGCAAATTGCTAATCCATTGCTTCATAAGTTCGAAAAATTTGTCTGACCAACACGTAAATAACGCAATGAATGTTGTTGAACTGTCAAAATGAAACCGATTCAGATTGATCGTGTGTTACGCAATTAGGGTGCAGTGTGTGCTCTTTGTCCTACTGAGACCAATTTCACTGCAGCTTGTTGAAGTTGACCGTCGTCCACTGGCTTAACCAAACATTCTCCCACAAGGATGTCATCTGTACCTACCTACGTATAGACTACACAGACACAAATCTCGCTACCACAAACATCCACTCGGAACTCTCTGTAAGCAATGCTAATGTTTGTTTCCGTGCCTCAAACACTGGTTTTCTCCGTATCTTAACTAATTGCGTCTCCACAAATCTATTCGAACGGTATCCAGCCAATCTGTAGCCGATAACATTACGATTTTTGAATCGAAAATATAACTCAGCATCATCATCTGCCTAGCCTTTTCCCAACTATGCTGGGGTCGGCTTCCAGTCTAACCGAATGCAGCTGAATACCAGTATTTTACATGGAGCGACTGCCTATCTGACCTCCACAACCCAGTTACTTGGTAATACCCTTAATACTTCTTGGTAAGACTGGTTGTCAGAATCGAAAATATAGCTATCCTTTAGAAAGACTAGAACAATTAGTATCACCCACAGATACGAATAAAGTCTTAAAACTTAATAAATAATAAAAATATATATATACACGGTGTCAAGCAGAGGGTAGCCAAACAAGAGGATTCTTAGGTAGACCTATTTAGGAAATAGTTATTTAGTTTGAAAACCCTAAATGTTCACAATTTTTTTACATAAAGTTTTTTTTAAAGAATTTCCAATATCTTAGCTTTTAACACCTGTAACATTTCTTTTATATGTGTCTGAAGTTTTTTTTAGCGTATAATAATAATAATATCCCTGGACATTTCACACAGCGCCATCTAGTCCCAAGCTAAGCAACCTAATGCTTGTGTTATGGTAACAAGATGGCTGATAAACTACTTAAATACATTTTTTTTTTGTAAATACGTACATATTATAGATAGAAAAACACCCAGACTCGGAACAAATACATGTAGGTCATACAAATATTTGTTCCGTGCGGGAATCGAACCCGCGACACGCAGCGCAGCAGTCAATCGCTTAACCACTGCGCCAACCGTGCCGTCAAATAATATAAAGTATGATGTATCCTTGGTCTAGCAAAGGCAATGGTAGATGCAAATAAGAAAGAACTGAAAAATTCGTTCTGAGCTCTCAAAGTAATAGGAACGAGAAAAAAAGTCAATAAGCCTAACTTTAACTAACTAAGGGCTGATTTTTCCAGCAATAAAATTGACGTTTGACAGTTTTTGTATGAAACACCTTTCAAAATTTCAAAGTTATTTCTCGAATAAAGTTGTCAGATCATTGAAACGCCAGATAACTTTATCGGATGAACAATTTTTGAATTTTTGACAGTTCTTCGACACAAAAACTGTCAGACGTCAATTTTATTCCACGAAAATACAAATAAGAGGGATCTTCAAATTAAATATGTATTTCTTCAATGGGTTTACTTTCGAACTCCCTTTGTTTGGCTAACCCCCACCGAACACCCTGTATGCGCGAAATGAGTATTTTCAAATTTAAAGTCTAATTTACATTTCGATCGTGCTAGACCCACAGATTATATGAACCATAATAAAATCAAGATAGCCAAGACCACCTACAAAATCTATTTACGAAAGAAAATAAAACAAGAAAATGTCCTCTATAGCCAAGCAATTATATTATCTAATCTCGAATCAGTATTGAATCCTAGCAGGCTTGCTATAAATAATTATCATGATATACAAGTTGTACAATTCAGGCTGTGAATGCTCTAGGGTATAAGGCTGTGGGTAGACTAAGATCATCAACATCTGCCTAGATTTTTCCCAACTATGTTGGGGTCAGCTTCCAGTCTAACCGGATGCAGCTGAACACCATTATTTTATATGGAGCGACTGTCTATCTGAGCTCCACAATCCAGTTAATGGGTAATACTATACCCCTTGGAAAGACTGGTTGTCAGACTTTCGGGCTTCTGACGACCCGTAACTACTGTCAAAGATCCACGAATGACAGCCGGGACCAACGGCTTAACGTGCTTTCCCAGGCACGGATGGTCTTGGTATGTGAAGATGGTCACCCATTCACGGACCAACCGCGGCAAGCGAAGCTTAACCTGATATTTAAACTCACATACAGCCAGACCCGGAACAACTACGTGTAGGCAATACAAATATTTGTTCCGTGCGGGAATCGAACCTGTGACATGCGGCGCAGCAGTCGATCACTCAGCCACTGCACCAACCGAGTCGACCGTGCCAACAATGCCGATTTCTATCGTCGATATCGCTGATAGAATGTCACTTTGTCTATGCCCTCAGGTTCTGTGTAGAAACTACATAACATTTATTCCAACAAACAAAAATTTTCCTATCGAAAACTTTCTTGATTTTCCTACAGTTTTCTCCAAGTAGTTTTCCAATGTTTCCATTACATAACACCAAGAGTCCTTCAAACCAAAATAAAACAGACAAGTAGATAGATAGACTTCTACGAGTATCTATCTATACTGATAAAAAAGCTGAAGAGTTTGTTTGTTTGTTTGAACGCGTTTGTCTCTGGAACTGCCAGTTGGATTTGAAAAATAAATTTTGTATTTGATAGCCCAAGTCTTAAGGAAGGCTTACATCACGTCACGACTCTTAGGAGGCCGAGCAAATGAAAAAAAAAGTAAAAAGAACGGCAAGCGATGACGAAAAACAATTCCTGCATTTGATAGACCAATTCTTGAGCAAAGCTAAAGCTGTTTACCTTTAAGTAATTGTTACACTGTTCAAAGTTTTTAAAGATGTTATTTTTATCAAGATGTTAGTGTAAACAATTGCTGGTGATCCAAATAAATAAATAAAATAAAAATAAAAAGCTGAAGACTATTTAACATCACGCCCTTAGGAGCTATGCAAAAAGAAAGAAAATAAGAAAGACAACAAGGTAATAGCGTGGGAAAACGATGCGATGCGATGCGACAGGGTCGGTATGGGTAGCAAGAAATTTCACGCGGACGAAGTTACGGGCTGAAGCTATAGTTTGGAGGTATGAGGAACAGGGTGTAAAGTTCACTCATTCTCCATAGAAAAGGAAGGATCCTCCGACCAGACGGGTGTTGTGTCTGGCGGGCAATTGCCCCACAATTGATGTTGGGAAGTTTGTATATATGCTAATTGCGCGGTAAACGCTGCTTGCGAGATGCAGGATTTGCGTGAAGTCAGTATGACGCGTTGTTCGTACTTATGTGGCGTTGCAGATACCGCTACACTAGTATACATATAAATATAAGTAGATGTCTGTCACTTTGTTCGTTCTGAAGGAGTGATGTTTGAGGAGGGTTCGCCATGCGTGTGTCCGCATAATGAGGCCATACTCATAGAGTTGGGATTTTGAATTACAGTCGAAGTTTTCTAAGTATTTACTTTTATATAGACTTTGAATATGATAATATGTTATTTTAGTCTAGACAAAAATTATAGAGCTGGGTTTTATTAATAAAATCAACCCTTCTTTTCGGTGTTTTGAGGTGTGTTGTAAAACCTTTTGAAAACTATTTTATTGCGAAAAGCCTCATAAATATTATTATATGGAATTAGAATTTCTGAAATAAATGTATATTATTATTGTTATAAACGAATATTTTTGCTTTCGAAGAAATCAATTTTCGCCTGTTATGTTAAAGCCCACTCCATCTCGAAGAGAGTCAAACACGGAGAGAGACCCACTCTCTCTCTCTTGTTTGACTCTCTCGGACAAGGTTCTATTGGATTTTTCCATTATAAAAATCTCAGTAACAATAAATGCACCTGGCTTTGTGCCCATCATCATCATCACTCTATAGCAGTCCACTGCTGGACATAGGCCTATCCTATTTGCACTTGCATTTAACCTGAAATCGCGAAAAAAAAATGAGCTGTTCCCTACATTTATGTTCGCATAACTCGTCAAAATGTAGGGAGCAGCTGATTTTTTTTTCGCGATTTCAGGCTTGGTCTTATAGTAAAAGTTGTTCATAATGATGAGTACAATGACCTCTTAAGAGGTTGTTGGTGTTTTACAAATAACCCTGTATATTTATTTTAAAAGAAAGCATTTCGTCTACCCGAGCCCTTACAAGTTCTAATCGCTTGATAAAAGCAGCGTAATGATAGGGTTGTACCACATTTGTTAACTCAATTACTCCAGCCCTAAGACATGGCACTTATTTAATATTTCAATTTAATATATTATTATTACCACGGTCGTGCACTAGTTGTTACTTTATTTCTGACTTGAAATTGTTATTGGTAGTAATTATTAGGTGTAGAGAAATGTGGGATTTTGAATAACGGTTTACGGTTTAAGATAATTTATTTCACTCAAAAAGAATACAATTATTCACTCCTATGAGGAAAAACATAAAAATTAAGATAGGCGACAGCTTCACTAAAATTAAGTTAAATGTAAAAATCCTAATAATCTTATAAACATGAAAGTTTGTGTGGATGGATGGATGGATGTTTGTTACCTACTCTTTCATGCAAAAACTTCTGAACGGATTTGGATGAAATTTGGCACACAGATGGTTTATAACCAAGATTAACATAATAGGATACTTTTGATCCCGATATTCCCACGGGATCGAAACTTATGCGGGTGAAATCGCGGGGCGCAGCTAGTAAAAAATAAAATAAAGAAGAGTACAGACTTACAATTCAAACATTATTCTGAATATGATGCTTAAATAGACTTTTAAAAGTTGGAATTGATTTTGATTCCTTCATTACTTTAGGAATAGAGTTATAGGGTCTTACTACAAAAACTTAAACACTTGTCTTGTTGAACGAGTGTTTAATGTCAGTGTTATGTCAAAGTCCATATAATTATGTCGTGTTTAAAAGGTGTTTAGCCTAAACAACTGATAAACACTGTTTTGTGGTAGTCAGGATGGAGTTGTGCAACTAGCTTCATCTTTCTGACTGACCGACCCTTTGACAATTCAAAAGTGCCTGTAATTGGTTTAGTTGAATTAAATGATTTGAGTTTGAGTTTGTGCCCGTACGACAGTCTTTCTACCGTAGTTTGTCGGTGCTCTTAAAATAAGTGGAATGTTTCTTGTTTGTTCTTTATTGTGTTGTAGATTCTGCGAGTAAATTGGTCTGCGTGAAATTTGTTGTTCTGTTCGTGTTTCTTATTGGACGTGTTGAATAGCTTATAGCCTTTCTAAAAAATTGGGCTATCAAATACAATTTTTATTTCCGACCGGTAGTTCCAGGAATTAGCACGTTCAAACAAAAAAACAAACTCTTCAGCTTTATTATCAATAAAAAGATTGAGCGACTGAATCACTTGAAATGAAATTTGATAACAGTTCCATTTCAATAGAATTCAATACGTTAGCCTAGCGAACCGATTTGTTTGTCGCAATTGCCAATTAAAATAAAATCCAGCATACCATCCTCAAATTCAACATTCAGATAACCTACATATAAATTTTATCCACAAAACTATTTCCCAACTTAAAACGCAAACAAAAATAAAAACACAAACTCAA
Organism: Apamea sordens; assembly: GCA_945859715.1. Classification (NCBI taxonomy): domain Eukaryota; kingdom Metazoa; phylum Arthropoda; class Insecta; order Lepidoptera; family Noctuidae; genus Apamea; species Apamea sordens. The sequence continues at coordinate 6,402,801 of OX244009.1, read as the reverse complement.
AAGTAAACAAATATAACAGTAATATTTCAGTAACAGCAATAAGAAACACTGAAAGCGGTACGGAACCATTAAGTATACATAAAAAAATGAACAACCCTAATTAGCCCTCAAAACTGCGCTGGCGCTGGTATTGTAGACCAGAGACATGAATTTACAATTTTGAGGTCCGGGCGTCTTAAAAAAAAGTATCGGGGGTGGTGTGAGTTTCAGGCGATTAGCGATTTACTAAGTCTACTCAAGATTGTATGGGGGAAGACTTCGATCAATAATAGTACTAGATTCCCGATAAGCGCTTCAAAAACGGCCCGAAAAATAAGACCACAAATACTTTTGTGGTCTTATTTCAAATTAGTATGTTTTTAACCTTATTACTTAGACTTTAAGTTTCATTTTAGAATAAATGACTGAAAATTTAAAAATAGAATGATTTTATTTTCAAGCGACATTTTAAATATATTTTGCAATGGTAATTAAACTTTATGTTTAAGCATTAAGGTTTATAATAAACTGACGCTGTTAATATTATTAAACTTTTTTCTAAGAAATGTAAATGTTTAGGTACGTGTGTGCAAACGTGGCCACTTGAGCGATTGATTTTTGTTCCTGATCCTTAATCTAGTACTATTATTGATCGAAGGGGGAAGAGCTCAATAGATTTAGATCTGTAAACCATTATATATTTTATTAAATACAGACGCCAGCACACCAAGCTACCCGAAACTGTCAAATTTTCCCAATCAATCTTGAACCTTAATGCTTTAGCGATAAAATTGAAAATCTATTAAAGAAATTTGACAGATTGTAGCAGCTTGACGTCTGTACCTGGTGGTTGTTGACAGGCCTACGCAGTCGATATCTACTGTAATTTGAAAACATTGTAAAAGCCAATTATTTTTAAAAGAGTAACCGTGGAGTGGAGGGGCCCGTGGCTAAATAATAACAGCCACACAGGTGATTGGTTAGGTTAAGCTACGCTTGCCGCGGTTGGTCTGTGGATGGGTGACCATCTTGACATACCGAGACCCCTCCGTGTCTCGGAAAGCACGTTAAGCCGTTGGTCCCGGTTGTCATTCGTGGATCTTTGACAGTCGTTACGGGTATCGTATTACCCAGTAACTGGGTTGTGGAGGTCAGATAGGCAATCGCTCCATGTAAACTACCGGTATTCACGGTATTGACGGCACGGTTGGCGCAGTGGTTAAGCGATTGACTGCTGCGCTGCGTGTAGCGGGTTCGATTCCCGCACGGAACAAATATTTGTATGACCTACATGTATTGGTTCTGAGTCTGGGTGTTTTTCTATCTATAAAATGTATGTATTTACAAAAAAAAAAATGTATGTAAGTAGTTTATCATCAGCCATCTTGTTACCATAACACAAGCATTAGGTTGCTTAGCTTGGCACTAGATGGCGCTGTGTGAAATGTCCAGGGATATTATTATTATTATTATTATTATTCAGCTGCATCCGGTTAGACTGGAAGCCGACCCCAACATAGTTGGGGAAAGGCTAGGCAGATGATGAACCGTGGAGTATCTTGCCGGCTCTTCTCCATAGGAAACGACCAATTGGAACGGTGCACCTAGCTTCTGACGTTTCATAAGTGCCCATGTAGGTTTATGTGAAATTGAATATTTTGATTTTGAATAACACTGCCTGACCCGGGAATCGAACCCAGGACCTTATGCTCAGCAGTAGCGCTTGTGACCAACGAGGCAGTTCTCTCGTTAGTTTATTTTTGTTGTTAGTCATAAGTCGGCATAAATCTCGTTAGTTAATTCAGAATTATGCCGTCGAATAAAGTTATCCGAAACTGTAAAATTTTCCCAATCAAACTTAAACCTAATGCTGTAGCGATAAAGTTGAAAATCTATTAAAGAAATTTGACCGATTGTAGCAGTTGCTGGCGTCTGTACCATAAATACGCAAAATACGCGCATTGACGTAGAGTTGCGGACACCAGCCTGTATTACCTATTACCTAAGGTACCCTAGCAGAAACTGAAAGAAACCATTTCTTTCCGGAGTAGTTAAAATAGGCCATCTTCTCCTGGCTTGCACCAAAATATTTTTATCTCCGAAAAATAATAAAAAAAATATTATCCCGCACAATGAGTTCAGTTCTGTTTAGATTGTTTCAGGTTTTACAGCACAAGTGTTGCTTTTCAGCGGATATTTTAATTTGTTTTCATGTAACTACATAAGTCTCCTGAGGAGAATCATCATATGCCTAGCCTGTTCCCAACTATGTTGGGGTCGGCTTCCATTCTAACCGGATGCAGCTGAATGCCAGTATTTTACATGGAGCGACTGCCTATCTGACCTCCACAACCCAGTTACTGTGTAATACGATACCCCTTGGTAAGACTGGTTGTCAGATTTTCGGACTTCTGACGACCCGTAACGACTGTCAAAATTCACGAATGGCAGCCGGGACCAACGGCTTAACGTTCTTTCCGAGGTAAGGAGGGGTCTTGGTATGTAAAAATGGTCACCCATTCATAGACCAACCGCGGCAAGCGTAGACCTGATCGATCGACCTGTGCAGCTGTTATTATTTAGCCACGGGCCCCTACACACGGGCTCTAAACATCTGTACCCCTAGGTGACTTGTTGTCGTGTCATATGTGAGTATCACTAAATATTTAAACCTAAAAGTAAAACAAAATAATAATTCATTATAAAAGTGCCTATTATTTTAACATTGTAGTTGTAGCGGTATCTACAACGCCACATGCGAACAACGCGTCATACTGACGTCACGCAAATCCTGCATCTCGCAGGCAGAGTTTACCGCGCAATTAGCATAGATACAATTTCCCAACATCAATCGTTGGGCAATAGCCCGCCAGAAACTACACCCGTCTGGTCGGAGGATCCTCCCTTTTCTATGGAGGATGAGTGAGCATTACACCCTGTTCCTCATGCCTCTAAACTGGTGACCCCGACGTGATGAACATCAGCGCAGCCTTCGTGCAAACACTTCAGCGTGACGTCATCATCATCACTCCCGCAAGCCTCATGCTTCCAAATAGTAATAAACATTTTTGTTCGCCGGCGCACAGATAAACCCTGAGAGATTTTCGTTGTGTGCCTAAAACCAAATTTTAAAATAGGTTAACTGTTGTAGAAATAAATAAATACCTAATAATAATATTACTCCAACAAACGCAACTTTAAAAAAACCAGCCGCAACAACTCAAGTAAATAAATATTTCAGATTTGCACTAAAATTCCCTTTAAGCGCCAACGTCGGCGGTACAATGGCGAGGTGTAAGCCACTTAGAGGCTTTGGAGCTCCAGGCTCCAAGTGTCGACAATAGCTCAACGACTTACAATAGGCTTGGGCCTGGCCTACGCTTCGTGGGTAACAGTGTTTCTTCAAAACTTTTCTTGTTAAAATTTTAGGAAAATCATCTATTTTACAATATTTGTAAATACCTAGGTATGTGGTCAACCTTTCAGTTAACTGCCTAGCCTTTTCAATAAATGGCACCATAACTAACTAGCGACCTAATTCCCCTTCGGAATTACAGGCGCGATGTTTATGTTATGATGATAAATTATGGTTGCTGAAAATTACAGTAAAACCCGCTTAAGACGATTTCTCAGGGACCCTACCAAAAACGCGTCTTAAGCGAGAAAGCGTATTATGCGGGATAGGGAAAATAAAACGTATTACATATTATTATGTATTATGTTCTAATTTTAGTATATATAGGTATTAAATTATACATTTATAAATTACATTAAATACGTAGTGTAATTATAATTACATTATTTAAAATAATCACTTATTTTGGTTTGACAGAAAGATTTTGATGCATTAGCAATTTTAAAAGATTCAACTTTTGCAGTGCGTCTTCGCTTTGATCCAAAGAAGCTACATAGCCTGGGCGTTGTCTGGTCTGGTCTTCATCAATATCACTTAGGGCCTCGTTTTGTGTGTTATTCACATTCTCAATAAGATCTTTAATTGATTGAATTTCGTACGGTGCTACATTGTCATCAATGGAAGAATAAGAGCGCTCGTTTAGACCTCTCAGCTCGGGCGTATTAAACGGGATGACTAATCGTATTAAGCGTTAAGAAATGTATGAAAATATGTCTCAAGTTGCAGGGACTGGCGTAAAGTGGCGTATTATGCGAGAAATCGTATTAAGCGTGATCGTCTTAAACGGGTTCTACTGTATTTTGAGGAAACTTAATACCTAAGGGCTTTTACAAGTAGCAGCAGTAGTAGTACAAGTAGTACTTTGACTTCCAAGGTATCATGACCTCCAAGATCACTTAACCTTGACCACAAAGCCTTGACCCTAAGGTCACTTGACCTATACCTCAAGGTCACTAACCATGAATATTGACGTGTTACTGATCATGACAATCGCTTGATTTTGGGATTTTTGACTTTGACCTCAAGGTCAGTGACCTTAGGAGAATCGCAGATCTTGACTTTCAGAATTTCGACTTTGACCTCAATGACCCTGAGGTCAAGGTCAATGCCCTTAAGGTGTCACATGGTGTACCCTACTACTCCCACATCCGACCGGGTCCCGAAGGCTTAATTAGGCGTTGGTTTTTTTTCATACTGCCCCGTTTCGTATCCACTGACCGCAATCGCGTTCAAAGAGATTCGTATTTCTACAAAAACCTTCAATAGGACTGACATAAGTTTTTGTTTTCGGTAGCTTAGTTCTGTCCCATATATTTTAAACATTTCCTTGTTTCGTTATCGCTGATACAATGTTATTTTGTCTACGCCTTCTAGTCCAAAAATACCTAGCGCTCAGCTTTCGTAGTGAGTGACCGATGGTTGTGCTTTCTCTCGAGAACAGCACCCTAATTGCGTAACACACGATCATTTGGAATCTGAATCATTTTGAAGCAAATTGCTAATCCATTGCTTCATAAGTTCGAAAAATTTGTCTGCTCAACACGTAAATAACGCAATGAATGTTGTTGAACTGTCAAAATGAAACCGATTCCGATTGATCGTGTGTTACGCAATTAGGGTGCAGGCCTTTGTCCTGCAGTAGCCCTTTTCTGACACAGTGTTAATAAGGTATACAACATTGGAAAATTTATTTTGCCGCCTCCTGAGGTACTCAGTAGGCGGCAAGATAAATTTTCCAATGTGTACGCAACACCAACGTTTTTAAGTCTTAAATGACTGTAATGAAAAGTTGGATAGTTATATTATAAAGTCAAAGCATTTAATTCAAATAGGCACATAAAAGGCTAAGTAATAACAGCTGCACGGGTCGATCAGGTTAAGCTACGCTTGCCGCGGTCGGACCGTGGATGGGTGACCATCTTTACATACCTACCAAGACTTCTCTGTGCCTCGGGAAGCACGTTAAGCCGTTGGTCCCGGCTGTCATTCGTGGATCTTTGACAGTCGTTACGGGTCGTCAGAAGCCCGAGAGTTTGACAACCAGTCTCACCAAGGGGTTTCGTACCCAGTAACTGGGTTGTGGAGGTTAGATAGGCAGTCACTCCATGTAAACTGCTGGTACTCAGCTGCGTCCGGTTAGACTGGAAGCTGACCACAGCATAGTTGGAAAAACCTAGGCAGATGATGAGGCACGGAGGGGTATCGGTATATAAAGTTGGTCACCCATCCACGGTCCAACCACGGCAAGCGTAGCTTAACCTAATCTATCGGCCTGTGCGGCTGTTATTATTTAACCACGACCCCCTATGTAGATGAATATAATAGTGAAACGTAAAAAAATAGTCATATTCACAAATACATGCATCAAACTGATCTCCGGTTACCCAGAAGTCACATATCATGTAGACCAGGGCTGCCCAACCAATTTTGAAGGTTGGGCCATAATTTTAATCCCGTGCCAGCAGGCAGGCCCTCTAAGTAGTGAATAAAACTTGCCTACAGTTATGGTAGATACTAAATAAATACCCAGATTTTAAAATGAAACAAAAGTTTAATTTACTAAAAAAAACTTCACTGACTTTGAAGAGGTTTATAAGCTAATGCGTTGGTGGCCCGCGGACCTGGGGTTGAGCAGCCTTGATCTAGACATTCTCGACGCAAACATTTAGTTTGCCAAAAACATCTTAAAGTCAAACAAACATTTTTCATTTTCCTGCATTTTCAATGAGACTTCGTGTCATATTGCGTCACATTCGATGTGCCAAATATATGTTAAGGGGAAAGCCCCACTACGACGTCAGCGTAGAGATACGGCGGTGGGGTTATTATTATTATCATTCATCTTCTATCTCTCTCTTTATATTCTAATATTTAAAAATATAATTTATATGTTTTCACGGCACGGTTGGCGCAGTGGTTAAGCGATTGACTGCTGCGCTGCGTGTCGCGGGTTCGATTCCCGCACGGAACAAATATTTGTATGACCTACATGTATTTGTTCCGAGTGTGGGTGTTTTTCTATCTATAATATGTATGTATTTACAAAAAAAAATGTATATAAGTAGTTTATCAGCCATCTTGTTACCATAACACAAGCATTAGGTTGCTTAGCTTGGGACTAGATGGCGCTGTGTGAAATGTCCAGGGATATTATTATTATTTATATGTGTTTACATTGAAATAAAGGAGAATCTATACTAGTAATAAAGCTAAAAATTTTGGTTGTTTGTTTTAACGTGCTTATCACTAGAACTACCAGTTGGATTAAAAAAAAGATCTTTGCATTTGATAGCCTAATTCTTGAGGAATGCTAGGCTATACGACTATTCGGAGCCGAGCGAAAAGAAAAAAGTAAGCAAGAGCTCTTTGCGAAAACGAAGTAATAGCACGAGCAGGCGATGCGATGCGACGCGAGGGAGCAAGAAATTCCACGCGGACGAAGTCGCAGACAGAAGCCAGTGGAGTATAACTATTATGTTATTAATACTTGCTATACTACGAAATTCATATACAAAAGCATAATTGCCACTGTAATAGCTAAACCAAGGCTTAACAAATCCCCTCCCAGGTTTAGCTTTCCAGGATAAAGTATGGGCTAGCAACACACGAGTACCGGTAACATAAATCAGAGATAAAATCCGCTCATTTGGATTCACATTTTGGCGCGAACTTGGCTGGTGGCACTATCGTGCATCGCCACTAAATCCCGGGGTATCGTGGGTGGGGGACAAACGAGAACAAAATATTACCTCCATTCTATCTTTTTATACAGGTAATACGGATTTTTTAGTGTTCTTTTTTCATCTTTTGTGTAGTTTTGTAGTTATGAGCCCCTGGGGGGAACAGACTCCGGACCCAGGTGGGACGAAGCAAGGAAAAACCTGCTTAGGTAGAGATTCATAGACGACTCCGCTTTGGAGTTAAATATTTGTTACCTTTAACAAAAGTTTCGGAATAGAGCTTTGGATGAAAGAATAAATATATTATCAATATTAACTATACTACCGCTGTACTGAAGGATGCTTCAAGGTAGGGAAAGGGGTCAGCATCAACATCATTGGCGAGTACACCACTCACCTTTGGTTTGGCGACGATACAGTAGTCATGGCTGACGGTATAGAAGACCATGGAGGACCTAAGTACAATACTCGATGACCTCAGAAGAGCTTCCGAAAGAGTGGGTCTTAAAATGAACATGGACAAGATGAAGGTGACAAATGCCCATCTAACACCCGCTCTCATGATGATCGGAGACGCTACACTCGAAATTGTGGACGAGTATGTTTACCTAGGTCGTGGGTTCGAACCTAGGCAGTTGCTTTCCTTTGTCCTATTTATTTCATTACGATTGCTCTCAAAACGGTGAATGTAAACACTGTGAGGAAACGGGCATGTCCGCGAACTGAAAATCCGAAGACATGTGATGTCTACCAACCCGCACTTGGCCCATGTGGTAGATTACAGCCCACTCCCTCTCGAAGAGAGGACGTCTGTGTCCCAGCAGTGGGAACATTATAGGTCGGGGGTAAAGATTGGGGGGTTAAACATCCTGGACTAATCCATTTTATAGTTATTTAAAAAACTCTTAAGGAACATCAGTTAGTTATTTAAAAAACTCTTAAGGAACATCACTTCATAGTCTCTTTGAACATCACTTTGAAATTTGAACGGCTCGTTGTGATCACTTTTAAAACAAATGAGTTCGCTTTTGAGTTGTGTACGCTCACTTGAATTCGAACGTAATGAACTTAGTCTGCAGTCGTAATATGTATTTAGAGGTATGAGGAACAGGGTGTAAAGTTCACTCATCCTCCATAGAAAAGGGAAGACCAGACGGGTGTTGTGTCTGGCGGGCAATTGCCCAACGATTGATGTTGGGAAATTATATCTATGCTAATTGCGCGGTAAACTCTGCTTGCGAGATGCAGGATTTGCGTGACGTCAGTGTGACGCGTTGTTCGCATGTGGCGTTGTAGATACCGCTACATGTACCTTTGTTAAACCTAGGTATCCTGAAGAACGCAAACTCGATACAGTATTACAGGGTCTTAATGAAGAGAACATGTCAATGGAGTAGTTTATTTAATTTCAAATTCATTCTTATAGAGGTGAAAATGTAAATTTAATAATTTTACAGATGCTTAGCTTGCGGTACGATTCCGCTAGTGTCAGTTATTTTACAAAAATATATTATACCTATCTTTCTTGCATATCTTTATTTCAAAAAACAACACACCGTGTTCCGGACGACGTACAGACGCCAGCACATCAAGCTACTACAATCTGTCAAATTTCTTTAATAGATTTTCAACTTTATCGCTAAAACATTAAGGTTCAAAGTTGATTGGGAAAATTTGACAGTTTCGGGTAACTTGACCTGCTGGCGTCTGTACATAAACTTGGACCAGATGTTTTAGACTATAGAAATAAGTATTTTTCATTATGGACACATTAATGAACTCTTACTTTTTTGTTAATTTTCATACAAACTATATACCTTGACGTAAATCACCCGGTATGCATAACTTTTTATCTCTTTATCCGAAGCATGTGATATATTTATCATTTTAATTGCACTAAGCGGCAACATAGGCCAAATTAAGACCCTTTCTTACTGCATAGCTCAATTAAATGTCATTAAATGAAACAAATTCTTTGTAACGAAGCCCTTAGCCGAAGTACTACTTTCTTTGTTAGATTCGATTTGTAAAAGCTATAGGAACGTTAGCCAAAGTTTATGGATGACGGTGTATAGCGCATTTCTTCTAATTAATGACAAAGCCTCCATTGCCTACATGTATTTGTTCCGAGTCTGGGTGTTTTTCTATCTATAATATGTATGTATTTACAAAAAAAAATGTATATAAGTAGTTTATCAGCCATCTTGTTACCATAACACAAGCATTAGGTTGCTTAGCTTGGGACTAGATGGCGCTGTGTGAAATGTCCAGGGATATTATATTATTATAATTATTATATTATTACCTAACATCTCTCTTCAAGGCTACAGTAAAGACCATCAATCTCAGCTGTTGCCTCATTACAAAGAGCTGCATTTCCTTAACATTTTGTATTTATACGTGCGCGATGTAAATCATACTGATTCGCATTTTGTTCCTGCTGAGATATTGTTTGCGTCTGTTTATTTGTTTTTGGATGTAAGATGGCGGATATTTGTGTGACGTTCGCTGTTTATTGAAAATGCTTTGCAAAATAGATGAAAAATATTTATTTATTTTAACAAATAGTGGCATACCTATAAATGAATAAATGTCGAGACCATATAAGAAGTTAATCTATACTAATATTATAAAGAAGTAAAATTAGTTTGTTGGTTGTATAAATGTATGTAAGGGGTAATCTCAGGAGATATTGATCCAATTCAAAAAAAAAATTTCACTGGTAGCAAGCTTCATAATTCTTGAGTGCTATAAGGCTATAAATTATATTTATATCTTGCATTTTAGCTATCACAACTTTTATCTAGTGAGGTGGAAAGAAATGCCTCTTAAAACGAAAGAACGAAACGAATCGATGAAGATCTTGGGAAGGGTTTAGGGGATTTTCTTTTGTAATTTTGACGTTCAAAAGGTGCTGATTCTTAGCCTAATCTGAATAAATGACTTTGATTTTGAATTATTTGCATACGCTGCCTAGACAGTTGTAGGACATAGTATACTTTTTATTTCGATATTCCTACGAGATCTAGACTTATGCGGGTGAAACCGCGGTGCGCAGCTATGTGTGAAATATAAAAGATACTAGTTGCGCCCCGCGGTTTCACCCGCATAAGTCTTAGGAATATCGAGATAAACTAGGTATGGTATTCATTTATTTATTTAAATAACATGGGAGACTTACAGCTAAAACAAACAGAACAAGGACAGTTCATAACAAATATGCTATCAAATACGATCTTAACAAATTAAGTACTCCAATTAGGTACCTATTTAAGTATAGTTAACTAGACATGACGATGTCCGTAAAGTAGAACCTAAATAAAAAACATTGTAGAAATCTAAATAAAAGTATTTTACATGGAGTGACTGCCTATCTGACGTCCACAACCCAGTTACTAGGTAACACGATATCCCTTGGTAAGACTAGTGGTCAGACTTACTGGATTCTGACGACCCGTAACGACTGTCAAAAATCCACGAGTGATAGTCGGAACCAACGGCCTAACGGTCTTTCCGAGGCACGGAGGGGTCTTGGTATATAAATATGGTCACCCATCTACGTACAAACCGCGGTAAGCGTAGCTTAACCTGATCGATTGACCCGTGCGGCTGTTATTACTTAGCTACAAACTCAAACTCAAATCATTTAATTCAACTAAACCAATTACAGGTACTTTTGAATTGTCAAAGGGTCGGTCAGTCAGAAAGATTAAGCTAGGCCCATTCCAAAGCGTAGTTACCTATGGAGAAGAACGGGCAAGAAACTCCATGGACAAAATACAAGCATACCATACAAAAAAAGCAAGAAACTCATAAAGCAGACATATTACAAAACCCATCGTACAAATCCACGTTCTCCTAGGCGCTCCGTTTTCAATATTTCAATACTGAAATTGAAGTTTTTGTTATTAGCATTTTATTGGAGACGCGCTCACGTCCGCCATCTTTGTTTTTATAGCGCAAAGAATCGTTTCATTTGTTCGATACGAGTCTTTGTTGGTTTTGAATGTAAAAAATATTGGTTACAGTAACTATAGTTTTGTTCTGAAAACGGTGAAGGAAATCTATAATTCGTCTCTATTATCCGTCTATTATTTGCCTGCTATTTGGCTGATATCGTCTGTTAGGTCTATCAACTTTCCGGTTTCCTGGTCCACAAACAGGAAATACAAATTGTAAACAATTTAATTGATTGTTGACGATGTATGTTGATTATGATGATACAGAGCTACTTTTGCAACGTATGACTTAATAATAAATGATCTAGACTCTAGAGTGATGTTATTCGCTTATTTAGTCACTCCATGTACACTCAAAATCTCTCTCTCTCTCTCACACAGAAACACACACATACAGACACATATACACACTCAGAAAATGGCTACAGTTTATAGTTTTAAGTTGAATTTTTATAGTTTTTTTGTTATATATTTTTTTTCTATTCTTTTGTACTAACCATACTGACACTAATCACTATGTAACTCCGAATCTTGTTTATATTATCTTGGTTCTTGTATAAAGAGAGAGCCCTGACACCCATAATACAAGTTTAATCTTAGCTTGGGTGCCAGGTTTAAACTCAGTTGTATTCTTACATTTTTTAGGTTTATATAGTTTGTTCTACATAGTGCTATTCTGTTAAATTGTAAACTTGGAAATAAAGCACTATTATTATATAAAAAAAAATTAAAACAAACCTTGCCCCGCAATAATTCCTGTATCGTGGGTGCGTTTACAAACATTTAAACTCACATACACAAACAGCCAGACCCGGAACAACAACTTGTAGGTCATACAAATATTTGTTCCGTGCGGGAATCGAACCCGCGACACGCAGCGCAACAGTCAATCGGTTAACCACTGCGCCAACCGTGCCGTCAGATATTATTATTAAAAATAACATAACATCACGCCAGTAATCCTCTAAGGGTGAGGCAGAGATGTACCTGACTGGACACCCACACTTCGCCAGTTATGTTTAAGCCCACGTTAACTGGCGCGAGCCCTTTGCCATCAACCAGGAAATTCCAGATGGAAAAACCCGATAATAACTAAGCGCTTCTCGTCATCTTTTCTGATGCGCACAGCTAAGGAGTGCCGTCTGCCTGCGTCTGCATTCCCGAGTTCATACAACCCGAATTTCTTCAAGGCGAGAGTGAATAGGCTTCTTCTGGGCAAGCTCGTTCCACCGTAGATCTCATCCCTGCCTCTGGGCTGGATTGAGGTCAAAAGTGAGCCCATAGTCAATAAAAAAAAAAAAAATAACACTTTGCCCGAGCAATCGAACCCAGGACCTGAGCTCAGCAGTACCGCTTGCGACCACTAAACCTACGAGGCAGTTTATTAAAATTTAATTTAGCATAAATTTATTATATTATATCTACTGGCTTCCGTATGTAGATTAAAGTAGCCTATGACCTTCCCCAGGGGTCGAAGTATGGGGATACTTCGACCCCTGGGGAAGGTCATCTGGCCCATACTAAATTAAATCGGTCCAGCCCCTTCGGAGATTAGCCGGAACAAACAGACAGACAAAAATAAAAATAAATGGTTTTAATATTTTTTTTCACTGTTTAAATGTTATCTTAGATAATGTAAATAATGTTATCAAAAGGATAGATAAAAAAATGTTTTTTTTTTATGTACCGTATATACTTTAATTTGCATTTAGGGCCGTTTGCTTCAAATGGTTGGTCAACTTAACTTACGTACAGACGCCAGCACATCAAGCTACTACAATCTGTCAAATTTCTTTAATAGATTTTCAACTTTATCGCTAAAGCATTAAGGTTCAAGGTTGATTGGAAAAATTTGACAGTTTCGGGTAGCTTGACCTGCTGGCGTCTGTACATCAAATATTAACGATTACGTAATCGTTATTAGCAACACGACATCAAATCTGATTAGGAAGGTATTAGCCGCCGGAGCAGAGGGGTAATTGTGTAACACACTTTCATTTCGACAGTTTAACAACATTCATTGCGTTATTTACGTTGTTGCGCAGACAAATTTTTCGAACATATGAAGCAATGAATTAGCAGGAGGGGCCCGTGGCTAAATAATAACAGCCGCACAGGTCGATCGGTCAGGTTAAGCTACGCTTGCCGCGGTTGGTCTGTGGATGGGTGACCATCGTTATATACTGAGACCCCTCCGTGCCTCGGAAAGCACGTTAAGCCGTTGGTCTCGGCTGTCATTCGTTCGTGGATCTTTGACAGTCGTTACGGGTAGTCAGAAGCCCGAAAGTCTGACAACCAGTCTTACCAAGGGGTATCGTACTACCCAGTAACTGGGTTGTGGAGGTCAGATAGGCAGTCGCTCCATGTAAAATACTGGTATTCATCTGCATCCGGTTACACTGGAAGCCGACCCCAACATAGTTGGGAAAAGGCTAGGCAGAAGATGAAGCAATGAATTAGCAATATCCTTCAAAATGATTCAGATTCTGATTGATTGATATTGTGTTTAGCAATTATTAGTGTGTAGATTTTATTTTTTCAACGCAAAACTTGCTGTTGAGAGCTTCTTCTGCGTGTCACTGGCATGACTGAATTTCAAATGTTATTTTTCCAAAAAGTTGCCATTTCCACGGCGTTGTCGGTGGCAGCGCTGAGGTCACTCTGACTGCATGTTTTGGGACACAGAGGGGGATAGGAGGTGGAGCATGGTTTCTGACATAGCTCCACAATCACACCCTATTGCCATTCCGTCAAGGTAGACCCACTTTACCAGGTTGTCCTTACATCTTCCCACTTAAGACCTCCATTGAGACGTTTTAGAGACTTCCAAGTGGACCACGGAAGGTTACACCCTGCAGGAAGATGTTCCTTTGGTGGTAGGTAGTTAATAGGAGAGGGAAGAGTGTCCTGCCAGAGTTTGCAACGGGCATCGGCCGGGTTTCCTAACAGATACGAAGCTGTGTCTGCTTTTTAGTCGTTGCGTTGGTGGCTGTGCGCCAGATGAGATAATTTTGGGGAAAATCAAGTTTGTCCAATTAATCCAGCTGCGTGATATTAAGAGGATAATGTGAAATAATTAGTTGAGGATAAAAACGATTGATCGACAATTTTCCTAGCATAGTTATAATTTTGTTGATTTATGTAGGAAATCGTTAAATTTACTTTGTTTTTCATCATTTATATAACATAATTAGTGATAATGACTAAATCAGTTACACTGAACTACACCAATGGCAACACTTGCTTTACGAAAACTGACCTTAATACTACGTTATAAAGGCGCTGTCAGTGACAAGTTGTTATCGGTAGTGTTCGGTTGAATGTACATACCTAAAACATTGTTTTGAAAATAAGGAAAACAATATTATCTAATATATTTTATAGTACGACATTGTGCATTTATCTGCCCATGTATTAAATAAGTAGGTATAAATCTGACAGTCTGGTCTGATTAGGTATGAATCACATTTAAAGCAACACGAATATATTGCACACTATCATGAATTCCGCAATGTTTTTGACTAGGGTAAATGATAAATGCGGATCGCCCTTGGTGGACTCCGCGTCAAAGTTGCGACAGTACATTATACGCGACAAATGTTGAGCGACAGTATGTGACCGCAGAACATGCAAGTCTCTTGCCAGTAACATCAACCCTCTGAATTCAGCATGTAAAAATCTCACCGTGATCACTAAGGTGAAGTGAGCTTCAAGTAGAAAATAGAAAATATTTATTGTCCAGGTACAGTAAGCAGGTTCACAGGTTACCAGAAATTTAAATGACATGAGTGGCTTAAAATATTATCTACAGCTAGGTTACAATATGGTATTTGCTAGTGAGCCCCAAACTAGACAGTTAGTCTGTATCTTGGGGCTCAGAGTATGAATTCCAGAGTGGAGACTAGAGAGGTGATTTCAGGTATGGTATGGTGCGTGTGTATGTTTGTGTGGTGTGTGTGTGTGAAGTGAGCTGTCATTCCCCATGATACTAGGGATTTTCACTATTGACAGCTCATTTCACCTTAATTTTCACGGTGAGATTTTTATAGAATAGATCAGCTGTTGTTAAGGTAATAAGTCGAGGGCATTGTCCTTCTTTACATAATGGTACAGTTTTCTGATGAGTGTATCATGTTGTACGCAATCGAAGGCCTTGGACAAGTCGCCGAAAATGCCAAAAGCATCTTGCGATCAATCTGCCATTTTCTTTTTTCAACATTTCCCAACTATTTTGGGGTCGGCTTCTAGTCGAATCAGATGCAGCTAGACACAAGTATTTTACATGGACATGGCGACTGCCTACCTGACCTGCACAATCCAGTTCATCATCATCTTCCTGCCCTTATCCCATGCCACTTGGGGTCGGCGCAACACGTTTTCTTCTTCCATTCTGCTCTGTCAACCGTCACGCTATCATTCACTCCCTTCTCTTTCATATCATTCCTCACACAATCCATCCATCTTTTCTTTGGCCTTCCTCTCCCTCTCCATCCCTCAATATGTATATTCATCACTCTTTTAGTCACATGCGTTTCGTCCCTTCTCATCACATGCCCATACCAAGCCAAACGATTTCCTTTCAACTTTTCTGTCACTGGCGCCACTTTCAAACTTCCTCTTATATAGGTACTCATTTCTTACTTTATCCATTCTCCATCTCAACATTCTCATCTCCGCTGCATGCAATCTTTTTTCACCTGCACAAACCAGTTAATGGGTAATAAGATACCCCTTGGTAAGACTGGTTGCCAGACTTTCGGGCTACTGACAACCCTTAACGATGGTCAGAGATCCACGAATGACAGCCGGGACCAACGACGGCGGCGGCGGCAGCGGTCGGCGTGGTGGATTACAGCCCATTCCCTCTCGAAGAGAGGAGGCCTGTGTCCCAGCAGTGGGAACATTATAGATAGGCTAATTTTTTTTAATGTATTATTATTACATACCATTTGATGGGTGTGATATAAAAGAAGATTTTTTTTTTGTGACATTAAGATAATTTGAACCAGAAGGTATTTAAATTCTCTTCATTTATTAAGGAAGAGGTATTCTCTATTGTTCTAATTTCACTCTTAACTCTAGGATGGCAACGGGA
The DNA here is from genome assembly GCA_945859715.1 of Apamea sordens. NCBI lineage: Eukaryota > Metazoa > Arthropoda > Insecta > Lepidoptera > Noctuidae > Apamea > Apamea sordens. The sequence goes on along the minus strand of OX244009.1, from coordinate 6,386,673 downwards.
AATTATTTTTAAATAAAAAAAAGTGTTTGGTTAATAAAATAATGTTTTATTGCACAAAATTCGACTTACATTACGTTGATATACGCAGTATAAATATAATGTTTTAAAATAACTTTATTTTCTTTAGTACATACATTTAGCAACAGCCGATCGATTCTGTAAAAATCTCACCGTGAAAAGTTAGGTGAAGTGAGCTTAGAGTGAGCTGTCAATAGTGTCAATCCCTAGCATTAGTTGGAATGACAGCTCACTCCACGCTCACTTCACCTACGTTTTCACGGTGATATGGTTACAGAATCGCACTGCAGAATCGTTCTGCAGCTCACTTCACCTGAGTTTTCACGGTGAGATAGTTACAGAATCGCACTGCAGGAAACACCAGACAGGGTGTAGGCAAAGAGATATTCTATCAGCGATAACGACGGTGGAAAAGTAAAAATAATATATAATATATTTTACTTTTGAACAGCTTGGTATTTACATAGCACACTATCAATAGCAATGGCTTTAAATTTGACAGTATTCAACAACAATAATTGCGTAATTTGCGTTGTTGAGCTGACAATTTCTTCGAGCAATGAATTAGCAATGTCCTTCAAAATGAATCAACGCATTTGGGTTCACAATCGTGTACTTTATCCAAGGTTACCATGGCTAAGGTTGCGCGTCGATGTCCCTAAATCCCTACCACCCTGTATACTTACTCATTTCTCATGATATCTATTTCGCGTGACAACACAGATCCCTCTTAGTCCTCTAAGTTTATGGGGTATGCGGGAGTCGCAGATTATTCCCATAACCTACCGCTATTAAATTTCATCCATCCAGTATTAATTCTGTAATTCACAACCCGATCTACTTTGCCATCGCTTTGCACGAGTGAACTGAGATATCGAAAGTCAAACAAAATAACTAGTGAAAAATATAAATTAAAATTAATTGTACTTATAATAATTGGTGGGTACAAGCGAAAGTGGTTTAAATCATGGTTAAAATAAGGTTTTTAAATCCCAATTAGGTTGTAATAGTCACCATGTGTAATCGGGCCCGAATATACCTCTATAATATTTATTTTCTACTTCGGGACTGAGTGTGGTTGTTATAGACGGACAATCTCCGTTTGATAACGGGTTCATATAACCAGGACATGTGTTCATATAAAAAACCCCTTGGTCGTTGGTTTCACTAGACATGAGTGACGTCAGCACTACCTCGTAGAGGTACAGCAACACGTCTGCAGGAGTAGCATCGTCCAATATCGTGGGGACTGCCTCTATCTTGCGGAGCTGGGCAGCAGCAGTGGCGAAGACGAACAGCAATATTACTGCCCTCATTGTAGCGACTCTGGATAGGGGAGAAAATAATATATAATAAGTTTACTATTCACATAAAACTTTCGGCAAAAATTCTCTAAATTATGGTGAAAATCGCATCAGACAGATAAACAAAAATTTTAGAAATTGTATTTTTGTTATATACTGTCATATCTATTTAGTAAAAAGCTGTTATTTTGACATTACAAACAGACGTTTCAATTCTATATATTTGTATAGGTATCTACAATCTACTCTACGTATATAATATAAATAAAATTCAAAGTCCTGACTGGCTGACTGATACATCAACGCACAGCCTAAACTGCTGCTCTTGGAGACATGAAGTTTGGAGGGTGTGTTCTTAAGTATCCAATAAGAAAGGGTTTTTCGGAATTCCACCCCTAAGATGGTGAAATGGGGGGATTTTGTTTGTATGAAAAATCTTATTCTTTGAGCTTGAAACTTGGCACGAATACTTATCAGTAAATTATGAAGTTAGCCAGTTTTTGTTTTACTAAACTTCCCCCTAAACGGGGATTGGGGGGTTTCAAAGTTTGTATGTAAGAATTTTAGCGCGTGGTCCGATTTACTCGAAACTCAGTATTTATACCTAGGATTGAAAGTAAAGTATAATGTGTACCAGGGTTTTTCGAAAATCTACCACTGACGCGCTGAAAAGGGGTAGTCAATTTTACAGGGAGGATTTTACTGCGTGGCTTGATTAACTCGAAAATTGGTATAAATAATCTCCGAGTCAAGCTATGGAAACATCCCAATAATTTTTTTAGAATACTACCCCTGTGGGGTGAAAAGACGGGATACATAAAAAATAAATAATAACATAAATCTTTTTCCTTTGGTGAATAAACTTGATACTTGGCTCAGTAATTAATAAAGATGGTCACTTTTAGTTTAAAAAAACTCCTCACAGAGGATTTAGGGGGTGAAAAGTTTAATAGGTAAGAAAAAAAATTAAACCACTCAGACGGATAAACTCGAAACTTGGTACATACAGCATACTTAAAACAAAAAATAAAAAGTATGTGTTTTAAGGGTTTTTTAAAAATAGTCTCTTACCGGGGTGGAAATGGGTAATCATTTTTAAAGGATTTTACTGATTGCTTCTATTAACTCGAAAATGGGTATAAATAATCTTTAAGTCATACATACAATGGAAACGAACCAAACGCTTTTTTAAAAACAAAGCCTGTCGTGGTAAAAGGGAACGACAAGGTTTATTTCAAACTTATTATTTATTTGATCTATAAACATTAAAATGAACCCGAATTAAACAAATAAATGATAAAGATCGTAAACATACATCTTCAAAATTTTTAGTCTTTCCTCTAAAAATTTTGAAGATGTATGTTTAGGTACGCGCGGTAAAAGTCGCGGCCAAAGTGCTATACTATATAATATTGTAAATTCTGTCTGTATGTTACATTTTCACGCCTAAACCACTGAACGGATTTCGATAAAATTTGGCAAAGAGATAGATGGGGAAGGACATACTTTTTACCTTGGTAGCACGTTCCCGTGGTATATTTCCGACATCCACGCGGGCGAAACCGGAGGCAGAAACTAGTAATATTATAAAGAGATATAGATTGTAAGTTTGTATGTAGGAGGTAATCTCTGAAACTACTGATCCGATTCCAAAAGTCCTTTCACTCTTGCTATAGTTGGCTTCCACGCGGACACAGCCGCGGGCAGAAACAAGTAATAAAATATTTCTAATTACCTTATAAAATATCTGGAACGATGGCTGTCGATGGCACAGTACAGTAAAATTTATTTATACAACACACATATAAGGATAATTCCAATGGCCTTGCTGTTATTACAATGTCATACGTTGGTGCATTGCAGCATTTATATGTAGATTTTACACAGCAACTAGATATTCTTTTAAACATATTGTTACGAAAACTTATTAGAGAGCCCTAAATCCTAACTCTGCTGAACGAGCTGGCAACCTGGTGGTTGTTAAAGCTGAACATGAACCAATGTTCAGTTACACGTAGTATATCAATGTAGCTACAGTTCATGAACAACTTCAATTCTAATTTCTTATCTATCTTTCTTCGTTCGATGTCCACCGCGCATAGGATGGATTGAAAGCAGCATATAAAGTGATTTTTTGCTCCGTTGGTTTCATTGCCGTATGGCGTTCCAGTGTGAGGATAAATAAATAAATCACAGCCTGTATATTAAGGGTTTAAAGTATGACATTGCCGATTTGTACTGAAAATTTGAAATTAGTTTTTTTTTAAATTTAACATATTTACCTACCTATTTAATCAAAATAATGACCATTATTATCTATACATTGCTGCCATCTAATAGGAAGGTCATTTATGCCTTTGCGATAGAACTATCGTGATCTAGATTTGACAAACTGTGTGAAAGCATTTTGTTTGCCTCCTGAGAAGAAAAATTTTTATCACGTAGAAAATTGTCCAAATCACGAAAAAAATGATCCGTTGGAGCAAGGTCTGGCGATACGGAGGGTGACGAATGGTTTCTAATTGCAGTTCCTGTAGAGTTTAAACGGTTTCTCGTGCTGTATGAGGTCTCGCGTTATCATGGAGCAATAATGGTGAAGATCGATTAATGAGTCGGGGCTGTTTCACAGCTAGTTTTGCTATCATTGTTCGGAGTTCGGCACAGTAGACATCTGCCGTTATTGCTTGACCAGATCGGACTTTAGGACACTGTTGTGGCGTTTGACCTGGGGTCAGCCATTGCATTTTTCGCTTACGGTTATCGTATGGAATCCACTTTTCATCACAAGTTACAATTCGATCCAATATTCCTTCATTTCTGTATCGATTCAACAAGGCAACACAAGTTTCAACACGCGTTTCTTTCTGCAGATCAGTCAAATCATGAGGCACCCATTTTTCATATTTTTTATTTTATTGATTTGACGCAAATGAGTCAATATTATTGGTAAGTTAATTTTAAACCATGCCGCTAATTCCTGGGTAGTTTTGCTCGGATCCGCTTCCACCATCTCTTTCAATTCATTGTTATTCACCTGTGTGGTCTGGTCTTCCACGTGGTTCGTTCTTCAAATCAAAGTTTCCATCACGAAAGCGTTCAAACCAAAATCGCACAGTGCGTTCATTAGCAGTCCCCTCTCCAAACGCAACATTAATATTGCGAGCTGTTTCTGCCGCGTTAGTTCCGCGTCGGAATTCGTATTAAAAAATAACTCGAATTTTCGAAGTATAAATTTTTCTTGTCTAAGCTGAATAAAAAAACAACTGAAAGTCGATAATCGAATGTTGTACATTTTTTAAAAGAAAAACTTCATAGCTATCATGTGAAAAAAGTTTTACTCAAAAATCTCAAACCATGAAGGTTCTATGTCAATCGAAGTACCTATTACAATAAAACGGCAATTTCATACTTTAGCCCCGTAGATTTTACGCAGTAACATGTAGGTAACTAGATATCCTTATGTTCTTTAAACATATTGTTACGAAAACTTGTTAGAGAGCCCTAAACCCTAACTCTGCTGAACGAGCTGGCAACCTGGTGGTTGTTAAAGCTGAACATGAACTGATGGGTTTGAACCAATATTCAGTTACACATAGAATAACAATGTAGGTACAATTCATGAACAACTTCAATTCTAATTTCTTATCTATCACAGCCTTCGATCAATAATAGTACTAGATTCCCGATAAGCGCTTCAAAAACGGCCTGAAAAATAAGACCACAATTTATTGTGTCTTAGTGGTCTTATTTCAAATGAGTATGTTTTTAGCCTTATTACTTAGACTTTAAGTTTCATTTTAGAATAAATGACTGAAAATTTAAAAATAGAATGATTTTATTTTCAAGCGACATTTTAAATATATTTTGCAATGGTAATTAAACTTTATGTTTAAGCATTAAGGTTTTTAATAAACTGAAGTTGTTAATATTATTAAACTTTTTTCTAAGAAATGTAGATGTTTACGTGTTTGCAAACGTGGCCACTTGAGCGACTGATTTTTGTTCCTGATCCTTAATCTAGTACTATTATTGATTGAAGATCACAGCCTGTATATTTTGTTGAACTATTTTTAACGTGAGCAGTGGTGGTCCAGTGGCAACGGCCGCGACTTACGAGTTGTAGGTCGTAGGTTCGAACCCAGACAGGCGCTTTACTTTGTGTAAATTAATTTCATCAACACTGCTCTTAAAACGGCGAAGGAAAACATCGTGAGGTATTCTCTATTGTCCTTATTTCTGTCTTAATTCTAGGATGACAACGGAAAATTATTTTTAAATAAAACAAAGTGTTTGGTTAATAAAATAATGTTTTATTGCACACAAATTGACTTTGACATACGCAGAATAAATATAATCTTGTTTTGAAATAACTTTATTATCTTTAGTACCATTTAGAACAGGAAACACCAGAGGGTGTAGGCAAAGAGATATTCTATCAGCGGTAACGATAATGGAAAAATAAACATATATGGAATTGACGTAAACCCCCTCTTGAACAGCGTCGTCATAGGGTAGTTTCCTGGGTAAAAAAAATAATTAATATATTTAGTCCGTCAGTTAGATTATCGAAAAATAACGGACACGTATTTTTTCTTTTGTCAATCAAACAAAAAATGACAAAGTTAGAGCGCGTCAAAATTTGGGAGTGTGTGTGTGTGTGGGGGGGTCGTGACGTCATGCCATGGTACAAAGTGTAGCAAGGCGTGACGTCACGCGCAACTTTAACGGGCGATATCTTCATCATTTTTTATATAATTGACAAAAGAAAAAATACGGGTCCAATATTTTTTGATAATCTAACTGACGGACTAATTAGATTTTTTTATGAAACTAGCCTATTGCATAACACACTATCAGCAGCAATGACTTTCATTTTGACAGTTCAACAACATTCATTGCGTAATTTGCGTTGTTGAGCAGACAATTTTCTCGAATATATCAAGCAATGAATTAGCAATATCCTTCAAAATGAATCAGATACATGTTTGAAACATTTCTCTGCACAACAACGTAAATAACGCAATGAATGTTGTTGAACTGTCATAGAGAAAGTCGTTACTACTGTTAGTGTGTTAGTTTATCGTAGGATATAAAAAAAAAAACTCCTGTTTCATAGAAAAGTACCTACGCGGTCAAAATATTTATTTTATTTTATTATTTATTTATTTATCACAAACACAACTATCATTACAGGCAATAATCCTAATGCGGTAGCGTGGTCTTCTGGACATTCTCAATTACAATTAAAGCTACTATTTATATATTAGCATAACATAATACAAACAATGTTACCTTTGTGAATTCATTCAGAGAGCAATTAAATAAATCTATCCTATCAGCAGTATCATTCAGTGTATGCAAGGCTCAAGGGCTCAAGGCTCAAGGCGCAAGGCAAGGCAAGGCAATATATGGAACAGCTAATTTTTTTTTAATAACCGTCCAAAAATCTCAACGCAGTGGGGGTCAAAATCATGTACCTACTCTATCCAAGGTTACCATGGCTAAGATTGCGCGTTGATGTCCCTACCACCCTGTATACTTACTCATTTCTCATGATATCCATTTCGCGGGAGTCGCAGATTGTTCCCTTAGCCTACCGCTATTTCATCCGTCCAGTGTTAATTCTGTAGTTCACAACCCGATCAACTTCGCCATCGCTTTGCACGAGTGAACCGAGATATCGAAAGTCAAACAAAATAACTAGTGAAAAATATAAATTAAAATTAACTGTACTTATAATAATTGGTGGGTACAAGTGAAACTGGTTAAGATAAGGTTTTTAAATCCCAATTAGGTTGTAATAGTCACCATGTGTAATCGGGCCCGAATATACCTTTATAATATTTATTTTCATCTTTGGGGCTTAGTGTGGTTGTGGCAGGTGGACAACTTCCCCCCCCAGTGGGTTCCCGCATTGTCGAGGCGGGGGGGCTCAGTAGCCGTGGCTGCGCGAGCCACGGTGAAGCTAAGAGGGACCCAGGCGGGGGCCGCTCGTCCGGGCTGTGCGGTTTAGCCCGGAACGTAGCGGCCCACGGGTAGGTTGCGGTGCCGCTTGCGCGACATCGTGACCTACCTGAGGCGGGCCGCGATGTCCCCCGTGAGGGAGACATTGCGGCTGAGGACAGAGGCCGCGGCGGGAGGGGCTCTCCCTTCCTTCCGCGGCCTTGACGGGGCCGCCACCGTTAGATGGCGGACGCGGCGGGGCCGCAGGGGAAGAGGAGTGTTCGGTGTTTCGTTGCCGCTCTCCCTATCCTCTGCGGCCGTAGCTCCCCCAACGCGGGGGGCTTGCGGGGCCTGCCTTTTAGGCGGGCGTGGAGGCCAGCAGGCAACGGGTGCGGGGGCTCCGTTGCCTGTTTTGCACAGGCCTCCACCTTGAGGGACGGGAATGGCCAGGTGTTCCCGGCCATTCCCGTAGCCCCCCAACCTGGGGGGCATGCGGGGCCCGCCATACCACCTTGGCGGGCGTGCGCCGGGAGGGCCGTGGAAGTATTGAATTCCCATAGCCCTCCCATTACGGCGTTTGTAGGAACACCGCTGAGTTTTAGTGGGTATACTGTCCTTCCGACAGGGAGTCCCACATACCCCGTCTCGGTCCCCCGCGGGACGGGGATGCATAAAGCATTTCTCAGCGAGAAAAAAAAAAAAAAAAAAAGGTGGACAACTTCCGTCTTTGAATCGGTGGATATCACCAGGACATAAATGTGAACCCATATCCCCTTGGTTGTTGGTTTCACTATACATGAGTGACGTCAGCACTACCTCGTAGAGGTACAGCAACACGTCTGCAGGAGTAGCATCCTCCAATATCGTGGGGACTGCCTCTATCTTGCGGAGCTGGGTAGCAGCAGTGGCGAAGACGAACAGCAATATTACTGCCCTCATTGTAGCGACTCTGGACAGAGGAGAAAATAATCTATACTTATAATAAATCTGTAGAAGTGAAAATTCTGTACATTGAAAATATCCAAAAAATAAATGGCAGGGGGTGTTACTTGACCGACACCGAACCCAAAAATGTGATTAAATAAATTTTTGTCTGTCTGTTTGTCTGTCTGTCTGTTTGTTCAGGCATCACGCAAAAACTACCGGTTCGATTACGATGAAACTTGGTATAATTATTCTTTAATATCCTGGGCACCACACTGGGTACTTTTTATCCCGGAAAAGTATATACAATAAAAAACAAACTTAATTTTGCGGTTCGATCCCTATACCCGATTACCACTGTCTGTACTGTACCAACCGCAAATACTAAGTTTGTCGTAGGTTGGGTCACCCGCAGTGGAGTTCATTTTTATTCCTTTTAGTTTTTAGAGTTATTTAGGTTTATTTTTATTTAAGTCGTAGGTATACATTTTAATTTTAAAGTATAGGTAGTATATTTGATAGTGTACGCAGTGACCGTAGGTTATTTTATAATACTGTTAGGTAGGTGTAGTCATTCGTATAGATATTAGTTTTTAGGGAGTTTGCTTATTTATTGAGTTTAGATTAGTTATCATCAGAAATAGGTTTATTTAGGTAGGTAGGTATTTAATTTTCTGTTATTGAGTAAGATATCATATAGGTACCCTCTTAATCACCACTAATGAGACACAATTGGTTTTCTATTGTAATTAGCCACAAAGGGCCCGCGACATAGATGGCATTCTGGGGAAGCACATACATTTTATCCTGTTAGCACGTTCCCGTGGGTAAATTTCCGACATCCACGCGGGCGAAGCCGCGGGCAGAAGCTAGTATATAATATATATAATTATAGGTACTTGCTTTCTCAAACTGAGCAGGAGAGATGTGTCTTAAAATGAGCTAAGCCAATTATAATGAGTTAAAAATCAGTGGAAATTAGTTCCGAGTTTATAGTTGTTTTTTTATTTTATATGTAACTAGATTTTACGATTTGACAAAGCATAGATATTTCTTTATTATATATCAGTTTACTATTCACATAAAACTTTCAGCAGAAATTCTCTAAATGATGGTGAAAATCGCATCAGAATCCGTTGCGCAGTTTCGAAGAACAACGGTCACTGTTATTTTGACATTACAAACAAACACTTCTAATAATAATAATATTTGTTTATTTGGTTTCTAATGTCTACACTAATATTTTAAGGAGACAGAGATTGTAAGTTTGTATGTAGGAGTAATCTCTGAAATTACTGATCCCATTCCAAAAGTTCTTTCACTTTTGCTATAGTTGGTTCCACGCGGACAGAACCGCGGGCAGAAACTAGTAATAAAATATTTCTAATTACCTTATAAAATATCTGGAACGATGACTGTCGATGGCACAGTACAGTAAAATTTATATATACAACACACATAAATATAAGGATAATTCCGATAGGCTTGCTGTTATTACAATGTCATAGTTTGGTGCATTGCAGCATTTATATGTAGATTTTGTGCAGGTAAATGTAGGTAATTGTGTAGTTATCCTTATGTACTTTAAACATATTGTTACGAAAAATTATTAGAGCCACCACGTAACATACGCATGTTACGTGGTGGCTCTAATAATTTTTCCACTGGAAAAACTGGTGGGTTTTGAACCAATGCTCATTGCAAAAGAAAAATAATGAAGGTATAATTTATGCTAAATGTTCTTTAATGTTCCATCAAAATGTAACACGCTTTTATTTAGTTAGGTACCTACTAAATAAAAAATAATTAAAATAATTTAATCCTGATAAGAAAAATACCATTAAGTATACAGGCTGTTAGTGTAAACACCGTTATCCTTGAAACCAGTGGTTTGGTTTCACTAATAGAACGTAAATTCAATGAAAAAAAAAATATATTTTTTTTTTTTAAGTAAAGTCTCAATTTTTCTTCAAAATTATTTCACCCTATACAAGTGCACGCAAGGGCAAAGTAGACGGAGCGCGGGAAACAGCGCGTCGTCAGTACTTCCCTTATCTATGCAGGGCGTGCCGCAAGTGCCCGCAAGCCGGCAAGCGCATGAATTTACGGACGGTGTCGGACAGAAACTTTCTTACATTTTTGAAATAAAATAACGTTTATTTATTTTTAAATTCAGATAAACATTTTTATAATTAAGTCAACTACCTATGGTTTTAGTGACAACGGTGTTTACACTAACAGCCTGTATAGATAATGGTATTTTTCTTATCAGGTTTAAATTATTTTTAACTTTTTAGTTCTTTTTATCAACAAGTAATAAAAACTTGTTTTTAAAAAGTTTTTTTTTTTCTTTTAATCTCTGACAAACCGTCCTGACTGGTACTGCTTTTTCCTGGTCATTTGAGATTGCCGTCCCATCAGACTTTGAGAGTAAGAAAACAGTGTTTGAACATACATTATCTAATTATAATTGTACTCGTACAATACAACAATACGTTCCATCACTAAAATATCAGAAGGCTAATTCCCGTATATTGAAAACGTTTAAAATCTAGTCGCAATCTCATCTCAGCGACAATCAATGTCAAAAACATGTCAAAAATGTAGGAAAATTAGAAGTATGTTTTGACAGATTGAGACTGAGATCAGACTGAACGTTCTTAAAATGACGAGAATTACCCCTCAGAATGTTATCGTTCTTAAAATTAGAAAGAAAGAAAGTAAAAGTATTTATTGCGACTCGTACAGGATCATAAACTAAACTAAAATAAAAATAAAACAAATTATATAAAAAAGTAACTAAAGGAAAAAAATGAAACAGAAAGTCCTATACGAGGCCAAACGGCTCCTATCTCAGCATGATGCTTCGACATTTAAAATTACGAGAATTGCCCCTCTGATGTCACTCGAAAGGTTCCACGCTTAAATGGAATTATGCAGAAATAAATTTATTTATGGTGACCAATTTCCTACTTCTGGCGGACATTTAATTACCGAACCATATATGAGAAATAGCCACAAAATTTGTATATAACACACTATAGGCAACAGTTATGAAAATATAATAAATCGATAACCTAATACCTATGGGTTTATCGCGCACACACTTGTTCACTATAAGGCTGCGGACACGAAATCAGCGGGCGCGGGGCGGCGGCGGCGGCGGCGCGGCGAGCGGCGCGTGCCAATGCATAAATTTATATGGAACTGGCCTCGAAGGCAGCGGCGCGGGGAGCGGCGGCGTACGAGCGATGCGCACCAGTCTAGCGGTGCCCGAATACGCAACACAACGTCACTGAAGAGTGTCGTAGTGTTGGGCATTTTATTTTTTACTTTTTAACGACTGACGTTTCAAAATGCCCGCCGACGTGGTGGAGCAAAATTCTTTCAATGATTTTTGATAGATATTTCGTTCACGAACAAAGACGCATTTCTTACAACACAAAACTACGCCGCTCAAGCGCCGCGCGATCTGCTCGCTGGCTTCGTGAGCGGGGTCAGCGTAGCCGCGCCACGCCCCGCGCCGCCGCCGCCCCGCTCCCGCTGACTTCGTGCCCGCAGCCTAAAATCTCCCGCGGTGAAGGCTAGCCTCCGTTGAGATTGGACGCCATTGCCGAAATAAGATCTGGGGACTATGAACCGGTAGAATTCCGTATTACAGACACACTTAAAACACCATTGTGTCTCGCGTGGAATTAGGGTTAAATATACACTTAATTAAACAAAACAAACATTAATAGAAAATAATATTATAGCAGGAAGTAGGACAATCATAGATTTAACAACGTATAAAATGTTTATGTTACTGTTAAAGCTCGAACTACGGAAAATCCTAAATTTACCAAGCATATGCAGCATGATTAGCCTACAAAGTTCCCCCTGCTGAGAGACAGGAGTCCTCTCTTGAGAGGGAGTGGGCTGAAATCATAGAAATGTAAAAAACAGGAAAAGTGGCAAGGAGGCGTATCTGTGTCGTCACGGTATGCCCGAAATGATCATGCACTAGGCAAATGGCCGTCTCCGCGAACTAGTGCACTTTCGACCGTGATCGTGAAAAATATAAGAATGCCGTGTTGTTCAGCAGTTTCTTCTAAAAACCGAAGCTAAAACCAAAACTTTGTAAATCGTGGTTTCACTTACCATATATTTTACTATATTTGTCTTTAAAATCATGAAAAACAACGAATTGTAAAATATTTCTTGCTTTTACTACGTTAATTTTGTTTTCAAATATCGCAACGACTGTACTATTTTCGCAGTAAATACATTGCTCCTTAACCACTGCCAAAATATGTCACTAAATGACTAGACAAGCAATGTAAAAATCACAAAACGATACTTTATTTATGCATGGTACGGCCGCTGCTGGTTGCGGCCAGCTAGTGATGTGGCTGTGCAGATCCACTAACGTAGGCTAGTTAATTTTACAATTTGTCAACCGTTTTAACCCGGTTGGAAGACCTAAAAAGATGACGTTTAAATCCTGTTGGAAGACCCTTGAGAAGATGTAATATAATGTAATAAAAAAATATTTACAATTGGTTTTTTACTATTTTTTTATTTATTTATAATATAATATTTTCTGGACATATCGTTTTTTATTTATTTTATTTTCGAACCCCAATTTTTTTTTAGTACCTACAATAACAAATGGGAGTATCGATAACTTTCCGATTTAGTCAATCACTAGCCTATAAAATTATGTAAAATAAATGGCACAGCACAACGATAGCGACAGATGTTTTTGTGTGAGTAAGTTGTACGGCACATGGTAAATGCACGCTGTGTTTGATGAGTTAAGGTTTACAATTGATTGTGTAGTACGTTCTGATTTATGAATTGCACAAGTGTGCGCGTGACTTTGTATCTATTGCTTTTACTGAACTACGTGTGTAGTAGTGACGCGGTGGTGGGGTCAACGTAACGACCGACATTGAGTTCTGATACATATTCAACAACCGGGGCACATCTCCTTCTTTCCTATATCTATGGCTGTAATCTACCATGCGGGCCCAGTGCGGGTTGGTAGATGTTACATGTCTTCGAATTTTGATTTTGATGTGATTGAGAGCAGTTGTGAAGAAATTATTTACACATAGTAAAGTGCCTGCCTGGGTTTGAACCCACGACCTACTTACTCTGTCAGTTCGAAACTTCAGAGTGAACTCTACACACGATTAATTAACTTTTTCGGACAGGCAAAATCACATTGGGATAACTGTCAAATCTTGTTGACACTTATTCTTATTTCGGCTCATAAAGTAATCTTAAATGCGTAGGTGAAAATCGACTATTTAAATGACATCATCATCATCTGCCTAGCCTTTTCCCAACTATGTTGGGGTCGGCTTCCAGTCTAACCGGATGCAGCTGAATACCAGTATTTTACATGGAGCGACTATTTAAATGGCAATTATTATATTAGCTTTGGCTTATTAGAAGGCATAAAGTCACCCAAAGGACAATGGAGAGGGCTATGCTTGGAGTTTCCCTGCGTGATCGAATCAGAAATGAAGAGATACGCAGGAGAACCAAGGTAACACACAGCCCGAAGAATTGCCAAACTTAAGTGCCAGTGAGCAGGGCACATTGCTCGCAGAACAGATGGCCGATGGGGCCGAAAGGTTATGGAGTACCTCCCACAAGGTGGACCGACGACCTTGTGAAGGCCGCAGGAACCCGTTGGATGTTCAGAATCGTTGCTTGGGGGAGGCGTAAGACCAGCAGTGGACGTCTTTCGGCTGAAATGATGATGATGAAATGGTAAGTCGCGTTATTAAATCTTCTATACAACAACTCATGTTGCTAGTAAAACCTACAATTTAACAATGTTGCCGCTTTACAGTAACAGATACAGAACATATATAAAAAATAAAGGAAAATCCGAACAATATCCTTGTTCAATATAGTAACAAATAGCGCACTGTACCAAACTAGCCCCTGGTGTTATTACAAGGTATGTAATAATATATTTTTCAATTCTCATGCTCTAAAAATTCGTCTTTATGTTGTGCGTCCCCACATAAAATCGCTTTTTATGCTCTAGTGCATATACAGCGTGGCGCTTTAATGGCGACATTAATTTAACACACGTATACGGTTTTGCGTTGTAGTTTTATGAATGTATTTTTAATTAAACATTAATATTAATTTTTTTATTAACAATTTTATAAAATAGCATCTTAGAGCAACCTGACTTAAAGAACTGTAGCGCACGGGTCATTTGCCGGGGTCACGACTAAAACAATTAATGTGCAAAAAAGGCGAATTGAAGGAAAGAGAGAGAGAGAGCCCTATGTCAGCGAGCGGCGCAGGTGGTTTTCAAGTTACGATTTTTTTAATGTTGTTATAATTTTTATGATTACTGGCCACTAGCCCTACCCGTGTGTTAAATTAATGTCGCCATTGTAGCGCCACGTTGTATATGTATATATTATATTTATTTTTTGTAATACTAATATAATAATAAAATTCATCATTATGTTGTGTGTAGGCGACTTAAAAAAATTATGCACAAGTGCATTTTTTTTTTAAGATATAATCAGGCCCAACTGTCACACGCACAATAAAACGTTGCAGATTAAAGTCATCACTTCCATGTTTTCTATCGTTGATTCAAACCAAAACAGATAAAATAGTTGTCATTTTTTATAAACGAAAAGAAACGTTTTTTGACTAGGCAGGATGAAGTACCCAAGTCTAATGAAACAGGTTGAAAATTAATAAAACCTTTTACAAAGTTTCATGGCGGGAATTAGCTATTCTCTTCTTCAATTTTGCAACATTTTTCATTAATTAAATGCTGTTATATACTTCAAGTCTAAAAGCTATTCATTTCCTGAATTCATTACAGTTTTTATTCATCAAATTGGTTTTTTAGTTTTTATTTGTACAGTTTAAATGTTATTTCATTGTGATATGAATTGCATACAGATCATATTATGAATTGTCAGTTTGTGACCATTTTACGATTTTTAATATGATTCATATTGTTATCCAATGATATTGGGCTGATTTTTCCAACGCCAGATATTTTTATCCGAGGAATAATTTTGAATTTTTGACAGTTCTTCCATACAAAAACTGTCACGACAATTTTATTCCACGATTAAAAATTATCTTTTGTTTGAGAAATCCTGAAGCCCTTAATAGTTCGTGTTATTTTGTTTTCTAATTTATGTTATGGGAACTGACTTTTTTTGTTGTCTTTTTTGTTTAATTTTTTTATCAGTGGAAACTTGTAAATAGCCTTCAAATGCATATTCTTTAAGAACACTGTTTATATTAGCTGTAAGTCTCCCAAATAGTTATTTTTCACTTTGTAGTGTCGTTTTTGGAAGCCAGTTGATTTTTTTTTTGCAAAAAAGTTTTTATTTTTCACTTTTAAGTTGTAATTTTTACCAGTAATCTTGGTTTAAAAACCGTTTTTGATAAAATTTATATGGGACAATTCGGAAAGTATACCCTTTCCACCAAAAAAAGAATTTATCAAATCGGTTGGCAAGCGACAGAGTTATGTGCGAACAAACATTAAAAAAAAATACAAACATCCGAATTGAGAACCTCCTCCTTTTTTAGAAGTCGGTTATAAAATACCGATTACCAGATGGTACCTAATAGGTATTTTCCAAGCAGCGTCACGAGGTTCCATTTTGGAGGATATAGGTACCGGTGTTACTGGAACGAAGTTTTGGAACGAAGTTCCTTATCGCGCGTTGCGACACCCCTTTCGCTAGACGAAAAAAATTAAGACCAAAAGTTAGAACGTCACTTTTTGCTATAGTTGTAAGCCGTGCGGCATGCGCGTGTTTCTCTGTCTGTCTCTCTCTCTCTCTTATAGAAAGCAAGCCAGTTATACTTCGTTCCATCCGGGTGTCCCTTGACACCTCTCAAGTTTTTAGTCCTCCAAATCGTATTTTAGCCATGGCGGCCAATCTCAACGGAGACTAGCCTTCGCTGCGGAATATGACATAGTGCACAAGTGTGCGTGCAGACACAGCAGTGCGATTCTGTAACCATCTCACCGTGAAAACTTAGGTGAAGTGAGCGTGGAATGAACTGTCATTCCAACTAATACTAGGGATTGACACTATTGACAGCTCACTCTAAGCTCACTTCACCTAACTTTTCACGGTGAGTATTTTACAGAATCGATCGGCTGGTGCACTTTCTCTTCCCTCACTCTCATAGTCTGATGGGATGTCACGCAATCCAACACGACCGGAGAGAGATCAGGTGAAGGACCGACGGCTTAACGTGCTTTTCCGAGGTACGGGAGTATCACACCACCGACTTCCAAACCCACCTGGGTTTTGGAAGTCGGTTACTAAGAAATTCCTAATAGAAAAATTAAATAACACTGCCTGACCTGGGAATCGAACCCTGGTGTAACTGCAGGCACATGTAACTTTCCAACTTTATCTCTCTCTGGAATAGGCTAGTTTCCTAAAAAAATCTAATTAGGCCGTCAGTTAGATTATCAAAAAATACTGGACCCGTATGTTTTCTTTTGTCAAATATATAAAAAATGATGAAGATATCGCCAGTTAAAGTTCCGCGTGACGTCACGCCTTGCTACACTTTTTAGAATGGCGTGACTCCCAAACTTTGATGCGCTTTATCTTTGTAATTTTTTGTTTGATTGACAAAAGAAAAAAATACGTGTCCATTATTTTTCGATAATCTAAATGACGGACTAAATACAATAATATTTTTTTTTACCCACGAAACTGGGTATTGCAGACAATGGTTACTGGCCACTCAACATCAAGTGGGGCATTGCTTGGCTGTTTTAATACCCCAAGATATTTAAACTAATATATTTAATTTCCAGCTCCTTTGGCTAGAGTTGCAACAATGAGAGCCGTAATATTGCTGATCGCAGTCGCCAGTGCTGCTGCCGAGATCTCTCTCAAAGAAACAGTACCCACAGTATTGGAAGAAGCAACACCTGCAGACGTGTTGGAGTACCTCTGTGACGTAGTGCTTTCGTCACTCATGAGTACTGAAACCAACAACCAAGGGACTAGTTATAGTCTTATTTGTCCTGGTGATATGATGCAATATAAGAATGGAGGGTGTTCGCCTACAACGACAACACCAAGTCCCGAAACTATTAAAAAAATATTTGGTAGTTTCTACTAGCTATTTTGTCGCAAAAATTATGACATTGGCGCCGATCCTTTTGTTCACAAACAAAACTAAAGGAAATATTATCCAAAAATGGTTTTTTATTATTCAATAATTCTAACAAGGATAAATTAAATATATTTGGATAGACATCCCAAAAACTAGTGGTTCTGACTACGAGTATGTCATACCTACATTTTTAAAGGCCACCAATTTTGAGAAAAAAATATTTTTATTTTAGTGTGAATTTACTCCTAAAACGAACAAACCTTTCTAATTGTCTCACCCCAAAAAATAATAATCTTGTCAAACTTGACACATGGTACTACCATTACTGTCAATCAATGTTTGATGTCAATGTGAACGAAAACAGATTATTTATTTTACTTATGTAATATAATCTATTCTAATAATAAAGCAGTTAACAAGAAGTGCATGTTTCAGCATAGAGTAAATGATAGTAGTTTCTATTGATCGAGAACATTTTATAATTACGTAGGAGAATTCCTTTTTAATGATTTGGAACCGAGTTCGGAAGTGGATGAAAAGCCTTTCGACAATATTATCCTAAGATTATCCTATTCAAAAACTGAATTAATCTGCTATAATTGGACGCAACTGTTACAGTTTTGTTATGAAATAAAAATATTATTTTATATATTATTCTTTTATTAATTTTCTTCATTTTCAATGTCTTGCCTTATAAAAACATTCTAGAAACTGAGCAGGTGGAGGGTATTAGGTATATCAATTTGATGCCGGACTCATCCAAGATACCAGAAGGCCAATTTTCGTAATTTAAAACGATCAAAATCTAGTCGCAGTCTCATCTCGGCGACAAACAAATGTCAAAAACTTGTCAAAATGTAGGGAAATTAGACGTATTTTTGACAGATTGAGACTGAGATCAGACTGTGAACGTTCTTAAAATTACGAGAGTTGCGACTCAGACAATAAACTTGTCATCACATGAGACAGCTTACTACAGTCCTTTCTCCAATTATACAACTGTAATAATAATCAGAAATACATCTTTTCCAACTACTCTCTGTCACTTTTAATAATTTATACACCGTTAAATTTTGATCGCTTTAACTACAGGACCAACCCTGATATCTTAAAAAAAAAAACAGTTGATCCATAGATTTGACAACACGGTTAGCGCAGTGGCTGAGCGATCGGACTGCTGCGCTGCGTGTCGCGGGTTCGATTCCCGCACAGAACAAATATTTGTAAGTCCTACATGTATTTGTTCCGGGTCTGGGTGTTTTTCTATCTATAATATGTATGTATTTACAAAAAAAAAAAAATGTATATAAGTAGTTTATCAGCCATCTTGTTACCACATAACACAAGCATTAGGTTGCTTAGCTTGGGACTAGATGGGGCTGTGTGAAATGTCAAGGGATATTATTATTATTATTTATGTTCGCATAACTCGACATAATGTCACCATGTCACCAACAGATTTTTTTTTTCACGATTTCAGGGTTGGTCCCGTAGTAAAAGTTGTTCATAATGATGAGTACAATGACCCCTTTTAAGGATTAAAACGATAAAAATTTAACGGTATATATGACTTTATTCGTCCTGTGATCAAAGCTGTCTTATATGATGACGAAATGCCTGGAATATTTATTGGTTGTAAAACTTGACTTGCTTGCTTCTTCTTGCTTCCCTGCAGTCGAATATGTGCCTCCTAATAAGAACGAGCTTGTTTAATTTGATACATTTCTTGGCTAAATAAAACTAAATCTGAAATGTCCATGGTGGGGAACATATTGAGCTGTGGTATTTGAGCATTTATGGACTGGACGAAACTATCTCGGCGTCTATTAAGCTGATGCCCAATCACATCATCATCATCTGCCTAGCCTTTTTCCCAACTATTTTGCGGTCGGCTTCCAGTCTAACCGGATGCATCTGAATACCTACCAGTAATGCTGATCCAATCACATGACCCGCTAAATAATTTGGCATATTTATTCTCTGATTAGCTCTTTCCAGTATAATAGTTTGGGCATCAGGACGGTCAGTCTAAACGAGATGAAAATGGTTTGGTTGAAAAGCTAAGCACCATAATTAAAATACACTGATTATCACAAACGCGCGAGCGAATGTGTGACGGATCAGATGGATGACGCATAACGGTCAACACACTTTGTCATATGTGATAGATGAAAAGAATCATCTGTCTATAATTGTCTTATACACGGTCTATCCCAGCTGTACGACCGCTCAAGGCCGCGTTGTTGGATGTGACATACCCACTATCGTGCGCGCATCCAGCCTGCTAGAAGTGATCGTACAAAGGCAGCCAGCGCACGTTTATTTTAAATCAAAATGCACCATATTTGTCAGAACGCCCAAAAATGGGAGTTCTTCTGATGTTGTCAGCAGCAGCAGAATAAAAGAAAAAAAGGAAGAGATTTTGGATGAAAAAAATCTTGTAATGCATTTATTCTTTATTGTTTATTCATGTAGTCCGCATTTGATAAATTCCACAGACAAGGGTGAGACTTGTATCTTTCAATAAATCCTGAAATTGTTTCACGATCCATATTAGCGTCCGTTCTTTATACAGCGAGTTTATACACGATCAAGCACGCACGACACACGATCCTTCAGACGTACGTCCGCGTTATGCTATGTCTATCTGCACGACGTTCGCGTTGGTGGGAGCTCTCGCTTGATGCAATATTGGTCGTGCAAATCCGTCGAACCTATTCACATTGTTTTTTATCGTTCATGACCTTGGCGGGAAGTACAGATGGACCGTGTATTGTCAATGTGTGTGGGAGGTTTAAATTGGGCTGCCATCAATAAATAATATATTTATGTATATATACAGGAATAATTTTTACGGCGCCCGCGCTCATTGATATTATTACGAATAAATAGTGTCCATATTTTGCTGACTTAAAGTCGGATAAAAAAATATAAAAAAGTTTTGAACAAATAATGGAAATGTGTTCTATTACTGATACTGAACCACCAAAATTATTTTGCGCATTGCTTAAAAAATATTCCTGTACATATACTAATATTCAATAATTTATCATTTTTCTCTCGAATGGAACAGTCTAAAAATATTCTTTCAGTGGTTCCAAGTTCCATATTTTTGTAGCAAACAGGGGGGGGGGGGGGGGGGTACCTGTTTGATTTTTCTCGGAATAAAAACCAACGCCCATATAAAAAGCGGACATCTCCTTTAAGTTCAGTGCATCTTTTTCTTTCTATTTCATTAAGAAAAGGACAGAAGATAAATATTAGTATAATCCTGTCAAATCAAGATACTTCATAGATAGCTTAGACGTGATTAAAAATATGGCTACTAAAAATACATCAATTTACGTCAGTCGCTGACTAATTTGACAGGACGAAACTAATATTTATCTTCGGTCCTTTTGTTAATGAAGTTTGTGAAAATCTATAAAGCTGTTTTATGTAAATGTATAAAGTAAAGTAATTTTTTGTGTTTATCAGTGCTTAGTTCTTCTTATCTACACAACAGATATTAACACGGTTTTTACCATAATTTAGAACCCCGAAACTGTAAAAGTATTATGGATCCATCCAGCGCTGGGACTCTTGTCTCGTATAGGATCTTAGCATTATGCTGAGCGATAGCCGTCTTGCATGGATGTGACGCATGGATTGACCCCCAACTTGTTTTTTTTTTTTTGTGAAAGATAAAAGAAAGAAAAAATGAAAGAAAATACATTTATTTACTTTATGTTTTATGCGTCGTTTGCCGCAAATAAATGTATTTTCTTTCGTCGCGGCAAACATGACGCATAAAACTTTATGTTTTATGCGTCATGTTTGCCGCAAATAAATGTATTTTCTTTCATTTTTTCTTTCCATGATGTGCGAACAAAACTGGTCGCAAAAATTATGAAATTAGCTGTTCCCACTGTTTTTTGTATTTGTATAAAGTATAGTCACCTTTCGTGTTAATCAGTTTGTCTTCTTAATTTTACTAATCTAGACAAAAATAAAGACATTTATTTATTCATCGGATATGGTAGGTACAAAGATGGTTTGTATAAGGAAGTAAGTTCAGGACACATCCGCCGCTGATAGCGGCATACGAATATTTACAATATTAGTTACACTTGCCTGGGTATAAAACCTAATTTATATAAGACATTTATACAAAGGACATATAAACTCTAATATAAAACAAAACACAACACAACATTTCTATTATACAACTAAATAAATCTACCTTATTGTTAAAAAATATTTACTTATAATAAAAAAATGTGTAAAAATTATTTTGGAGATGCAAAGTTTTTAGATTTTTTTTAACCTTTTAAATGATTATTTTCACGCTATATCTCTATGGAGCTAGGTCAGGGATGGGGAAACTACGGCCCACGGGCCATCTCCGACCCGCGAAGGCTTGAAATCCGGCCCGCGACCATCAAACAAAAATCAAGAGAATATTTCGTATTGTTAGTAATTTCATTCTCATTGGCAATGGCCAGCTTGCGTAGAACAATCAATTGTAATATTTTTATAATTGGGCAATATTTTTATTTCAGTAATAAATTAACATAACCAAAAATGAAACAACTTGGCCCGCCATATATTTCGTTAGTATTATATTGGCACGCGAAGGAAAAAGTTTCCCCATCCCTGAGCTAGGTAGTCAATCATGACATAATATATATATGTATATATACTGTACCTATATGGTTAGTCGTGGTGGTCGATTCCCGCACGGAACAAATATTGTATTGCCTGCAGGCAGTGGTTCCGGGTCTGGCTGTTTGTGTATGTGAGTTTAAATGTTTGTAAACGCACCCACGATACAGGAGTAATTCCTAGTGTGGAGAAAGTTTAAGAAAAAAAAAAGAAAGTAGACCTGCTGACCTGTAGACCTGTCTGCAATCTAAGCTTGGTATAGTGTCTAGCATAGCTGCAGATCTATAATACAATAATATAATCTAATATAGGGTAAAACCAGACGTTTACTACGCATGGACAGGAAAAGCATACGCCTGGTGACGAGGACCATCACTTTCACGGAACACTGCTCGCTAAACAATCACTTCCACACAATAGGCATAACGGACAGTCCCTTGTGCAGGGCTTGCATGGAGACTGATGAAACCGTCGCGCATGTGCTCTTTGAGTGCACAGGCGTCACCCATATTAGGTCAGAAACCCTCGGGACACCCAGATGTTCTCAACAGGCCAGGAGACTTAATAAATTTCTAGAGCAAGGTGGGCTGGTTGGAATAGCCACCGACGGCTGTTAACCCATAACATAGAACATAGAATAATAATAACAAGACTTCACATTTGTGGGTTTGTATGTAGGGGGTAATCTTAGGAACTGATGTAATTCCAAAAAATCGTACACTAATGGGAATCTACATTGTATTAAATCATTTATATTTTCAATTTAACTGTATTGACCCTGGATTTGACCAATTTATAATCCCATTTTATTAAACTTGACATTATGTATGACTGCCTATTTCAAATTATGTACTTTTCATCTTGATATGGTAAACTTATATTAATTTAATTGAATGTGTTAATATTATATATTCATTAGTTTTTATTATTATAGCTAAAACTGTTTGCGTGTCTTAGTTAAGGAGTTAGTATAAGGATCGTTTTAAAATCAACATCTGTAACTTGTAAGTACCTACTTTCTGTGCAAATAAAGATCTATTCTATTCTACAGTATTGCCGGATCATATCATCAGCCTAGCCTTTTCCCAACTATGTTAGGGTTGGCTTCCAGTCTAACCGGATGCAGTTGAATACCGGTATTTTACATGGAGCGACTGCCTATCTGACTTCCACAACCCAGTTATTGGGTATATATTTTATGTTAAAATAAAATATGTCTTGGAAGATCCGTGGCGTACCTACTGTCACGCCATTTTGGAAATGGCGGCCACGCATCTGACCTATATAAATTGATAGCTGACATCAATGCAAACAAGGTGTGTTGGATAAAATGGTTGAACTGAATGGTGCTGATTCATACGTCATGTTTGTGAACGGGCGCCGTCAGTAGGGACTGGTCATCTCTTAGCTACCACGGCTTATTTTAATTTCTGAATTGATTTTATCTTTTTTATAACGGACGCTTTTAACGTGCACGTCTTTCTACATCAGTCTCACAAAATCAAAAGTCATTTATTCAAATTAGGCTGAGAATCAGCACTTTTCGAACGTCAAAATTACAAAAGACAGTCCCCCAAAAACGCCCGCCCTTCACCACTTCCTAGTGCTATCGCTGGGAAGAAGAAGTGGCGCAACAAACTCCCCAGCAGCACAGCTGTCTGTTCAGTTATAAAATACTCGATACTATACAATACTAGGCGTTAGTAATAAACATTACAAAGCACATAAAATAAAATTAAATTACCTACTTGCAATATGTCAGCTAGCCACGCCAATATACCAACAAATATAATAAAAACTATACGTACTCAAGCTGAAAAATAATTCATTAAAATGTAAATAAAAACTTACTACCTAAATAAAAGCCTCCAGGCATAAAGGGCGTGACAGCTTACATATTTATGCATAGCTGGGTTCTGGTGACATAGCTGTCACTTGGAAGTCACAGATGAAAAACTGGGACCATCGAAGTAAAATAAATAAATAAGTTATACACACATAGATATCTGATATCTGTGGTCTCACATGTACTCGTATAATTTCAACTGAGAGTCTCCGTGGAGTTTCTTGCCCGTTCCTCTCCATATGTACTTACGCTTTGGAATGGGCGACTAGCTTCATCTTTCTGTGCTGACAGACCCTTTGACAATTCAAAAGCGCTTGTAATTGGTTTTTAAATGCTTTGAGTTTGAGTTTGAACAGAAAACATAATAATACCAAACCCTGTCACGTTTCCGATATATTAACGTTTAAGGTTCATGATTGAGTCACGTGATCAACTTTCAACGTTACCGAAACATAGGTATATAATGTATGTAAACCAACCAACGAACCATATAGGTAAATACATACGATAACCAATATAAAGCCATTTTATGTTATTTAGTTCACATAAAGTTTAGTGTATGTACCTACATGTCGCTCCTTAAACTCTATAAATGCTGTAATTCACCAAACTGTGACATTTTAATAACAGCAAGCCTATTGGAATTATCCTTATGTGTGTTGGATATATAAAACTTACTGTACTGTGCCATCGACAGCCACTGTTCCAGATATTGTATAAGGTAATTAGAAATATTTGATTGCTACTTTCAGCACACGGCTCTATCCGCGTGGAAGCCACTATAGCAAAAAATATATCCTAGAGCAGTCGGCAATAGTGTAACTTATTACTAATGAAAGACATTTTGGAATCGGATTAGTAGTTTCCGAGATTAGCTCCTACATACAAACTTAGAATCTAAACAATATATCTCCTCTTTATAATATAAATGTAAACTTTGCTTGGGTAGGTTTTGAATTAGCTTCAATAATACGATTTTTTCCACTTAATTTATATTGATGATGTTTTAATAACTTTCTGATATTTACATAGCAAGTAGTGTTATATGAATTTGTATGGGGTAGGTATAACTAAAAGTAAAAAATATTTTTTTTTACAAAAAAAAAAAACAACCGACTTCAAAACACAAAAATGCGGAACCAACGACACCGACTTTCGAAATTAAAGTTATTTTTCACATTAAAGTGTTTTTTTGGAAGCCGGTTGTGTTTCTCTTTTGTAAAAAAGTTTTTTATTAAAGTTAATCTGAACATGATCTGCTTTCGTTGTTTTTGGTCTACTGTTGATCAGAGGGGCAATTCTCGTAATCAACGTTCACAGTCTGATCTCAGTCTCAATCTGTCAAAAATACCTCTAATTTCCTTATATTTTTGACAAGTTTGTGACATTGATTGTCGGTGAGATTACGACTAAATTTTGAACGTTTTTAATTACGAGAATTGGCTTTCTGATGACTTTGTAAGTATTTGTCAAAGTATGCTGTTGATAAAGTTAAGTTGCAGACTGATTCACATAGTGCATATATATTATAAACAAGCCTCTGCCCGCGACTTTGTCCGCGTGAAATTTCTTGTTCCCTCGACCCACTTTGTTTTCGCTTGTCGTTCTTTATGACTTTTTTCTTTATGCTCAGCCTCCTCCTCCTAAGCGGCATAGTGTGATGCTAAATAGCCTATAGCCTTCTTCAAGGATTGGGCTATCGAATTCAAAAATAATTTATCAAATCCGCCCGGCGGCAGTTCCAAAGATTAGCGCGTTTAAACCAACAAACAATCTCTTCCTATTTATTGTTAGTATACCTATAGATAGATTTGTG
The DNA here is from genome assembly GCA_945859715.1 of Apamea sordens. Taxonomy (NCBI): domain Eukaryota; kingdom Metazoa; phylum Arthropoda; class Insecta; order Lepidoptera; family Noctuidae; genus Apamea; species Apamea sordens. The sequence continues at coordinate 6,361,040 of OX244009.1, read as the reverse complement.
TTTAAAAATGTGTATGTAAATTTAGTTTCTTAGTAAGTAAATTATTGTTAACTAGCTGCATCCCGCGGTTTCACCCGCATAAGTTTTGATCCCATGGGAATATTGGGATAAAAAGTATCCTATGTGTTAATCCTGGTTATAAACTATGTGTGTACCAAATTTCATCTAAATAAGTTCAGTAATTTTTTCGTGAAAGAGTAACAAACATCCATCCATCCATTCATCCATCCAACCATCCATCCATACAAACTTTCGCGTTTATATACATATGTTACTAGAATATAATAGAATAGATTTTTTACTTAAACGATTATCATTGTTTTAGAGCAATAATGGACGTTCGTTTATGACATGTCAAACAAAATAAAGTACGGTGGTTATTAAGATTTTTTTGAAAATCTCCGATACCCTGATTTGGTTTACGAAAATAACTTTTGTAGGAGTTTGCATATAATTTATATTTTAGCTGTTTATAAATATTTTATTTACAAGATAACACTAAAATAACAAAATAATATCCTAAATTAAATAATAAAAAACCGGCCAAGTGCGAGTCGGACTCGCCCATGAAGGGTTCCGTTACGTTACGATTTATGACGTATTAAAAAAAAACTACTCACTAGATCTCGTTCAAACCAATTTTCGGTGGAAGTTTATATGGTAATGTACATCATTTATTTTTTTTAATTTTATCATTCTCTTATTTTAGAAGTTACAGGGGGGGACACACATTTTACCACTTTGGAAGTGTCTCTCGCGCAAACTATTCAGTTTAGAAAAAAATGATATTAGAAACCTCAATATCATTTTTGAAGACCTATCCATAGATACCCCACATGTATGGGTTTGATGAAAAAAAAAATTTTGAGTTTCAGTTCTAAGTATGGGGACCCCCAAAATTTATTGTTTTTTTTCTATTTTTGTGTGAAAATCTTAATGCGGTTCACAGAATACATCCACTTACCAAGTTTCTACAGTATAGCTCTTATAGTTTCGGAAAGAAGCGGCTGTGACATACGGACGGACAGACAGACAGACAGACATGACGAATCCATAAGGGTTCCGTTGCCATTTGGCTACGGAACCCTAAAAAAAGAACATCCATACGCTGTCAACTGGTAATGTAGCCAAGACACTGGCGGCATCGCCACGTTGTATGGCAATGCTTAGCCTCTGGCCAAGGTAAAAGCCAGCCCTTGGGTCATGGGAAGTGTCAACCAGTATTTTCGAAATTTCCTTAAAAAGACCATGCGCACTCGGACCCCACGGCCCGAGGGTTTCAACCCCAAACGGCTCGAAAATATAATTATTAATAAGGTTATATTATATTTAGGCCGCTTGAGGTTTTCTGCAGCCGCAGCAGCAGCACCAGCGCAGCACTGTCGGAGTTAATATGATAAGTGTAGTCTATAAAAACCAAAGTTTCACTTTGAAGCAGCATGGTACGGGATTCCAGGATCTTTCGGCTAAAATGATGATGATGATGACACTAATAATAAAGCTAAAGTGTTCACAAGAGAGTTGAAAACATCACAGTAATTTCTTTTTATTTTTACTTCCAGCTCCTCCATCTAGATTCGCTACAATGAGGGCAGTGATATTGCTGATCGCAGTCGCCACTGCTGCTGCCCAGATCAACAAGATAAAGTCAGTCCCCACGATATTGGAGGAAGCTACTCCTGCAGACGTGTTGCTGTACCTCTATGACGTAGTGCTTACGTCATTCATGAATAGTGAAACCAACGACCAAGGGGCGGCTGGGAGTCACGTGTGTCCTGGTGATATGCCCAGATTCAAAGACGGAAAATGTGCGCCTACGACAACCACGACGAACTATTTCGGTGTTGATTACCCATGAGTAGCTAATCAAAAAAAAAACAATTCAGCGTCAGTTGGCACACCTCGTGTTGTAATCTGACATTATGCTGAGCTAAGGCCCTTGTATTTATTTTGCTGTGTTTCTTTAATTCTTTCTAAATGAACAACAAAATGTTTCTACATATTTCTCTTTTTTCCCACCATATTGATTTGATAATGACCCAATCAGTATTTGAAAATCTTATCTTAACCATGTATTAACCAGTTTCGCTTGTACCCATCATTTTTTTTAGAATAAATTCATTTTTATTTGTACACTAACATCAAATAGTACAATGAAGTTTCTAGACAACGGGTCCGTTAGGGCCGATGCCTGCCAGGATCGCGGGTTGTTGGAAAGAGATACCTTGGGACCTGGCACAGGCAACTGAAGGAACACGGGTGAGTCTGACACACCCAGCCCCACTCCGCCCAGAGCGGGGGATATTTTTAGTTTTATTTTGAAAACATATAGTCGTTTTGAAGGGGCCCGTGGCTAAATAATAACAGCCGCACAGGTCGATCGGTCCGGTTAAGCTACGCTTGCCGCGGTTGGTCTGTGGATGGGTGACCATCTTAACATACTGAGACCCCTCCGTGCCTCGGAAAGCACGTTAAGCCGTTGGTCCCTGCTGTCATTCGTGGATCTTTGACAGTCGTTACGGGTAGTCAGAAGCCCGAACGTCACAACCAGTGACAACCAGTCTTACCAAGGGGTATCGTATTACCCAGTAACTGGGTTGTGGAGGTCAGATAGGCAGTCGCTCCATGTAAAATACTGGTATTCAGCTGCATCCGGTTAGACTGGAAGCCGACCCCAACATAGTTGGGAAAAGGCTAGGCAGATGATGATAGTCGTTTTGAATGTCTACAATAGCAAAATTGTGTCAATTAACGTTTCAACGTCTCACGTTGATGTTCTGAAGTGTCTACTGTGCGATCCCAATTCATCATCATCATTTAATATCATGATATAGGCCTCCCCCAAGCACCTCCACTTCGACCGGTTCTGTGCTTTTCGCATCCAACGGGTTCCTGCGGCCTTCACAAGGTCGTCGGTCCACCTTGTGGGAGGCCTTCCAACGCTACGTCTTCCGGTACGTGGTCGCCACTCCAGAACCTTTCGGCCCCATCGGTCATCTGAGGGGCAATTCTCGTAATTTTAAGAACGTTCACAGTCTGATCTCAGTCTCAATCTGTCAAAAAATACTTCTAATTTCCCTACATTTTGACAAGTTTTTGACATTTGTTTGTCGCCGAGATGAGACTGCGACTAGATTTTGGACGTTTTAAATTACGAGAATTGGCCTTCTGTTCTGCGAGCAATGTGCGCTGCCCACTGCCGCTTAAGTTTGGCATTTTTCGGGCTATGTCGGTTCCATGGTTCTCCTGCGGATCTCTTTATTTCTGATGCGACCCCAATTACTTATTTACAAAAAAATTACGAAGTGGTTGGAAAGACTTGACGGACTGTTTAAAAGAAGACTACGTAAAATTTAAATTGATAAAACGTACTACAGCGTGACTGAGTTTGTATTGGAGAAGAGAACTGCTTGAGTTGCACTGGATTAATGAATCTGGCTTTTGGTTTAACTTAAGTGAATGTTAATATAAATGTTTAAATGCCGAATGGTCTTGTTGTTAAAAAGCAGGAAAATTAACAATTAAACAAATTGACTACCAACAAAAATTTTCCGTGTATTCAGATTTGGCAGTTTTATAAAATGACTATTACATAGGGTATCAATATGCTAAAGAATTATTTTCCCTGGCTATACTAAAATAATAAGTTATTTTCAAAACAAGATTATATTTATACTGTGTAATTGTATCTCAAAATAATGTAAGTTAATTTATGCAATAAAATATTAAATTTGTAACCGTTTTTTAACCTAGCACTGTGTTTCATTCTATTCTAACCATTCAATCATTCTTTCATTCGGTCATTCAATTTTAGCGTGGCATCCTGGATGCCAGACCTGCAGTGCGATTCTGTAACCATCTCACCGTGAAAACTTAGGTGAAGTGAGCATGGAGTGAGCTGTCATTCCAAATAATGCTAGGGATTGACACTACTGACAACACACATCAAGCTCACTTCACTTGAGTTTTTACGGTGAGATGTGAAGTGAGCGTGGAGTGAGCTATCATTCCAAATAATGCTAGGGATTAACACTACTGACAGCTCACATCAAGCTCACTTCACTTGAGTTTTCACGGTGAGATTTTTACAGAATCGACCGGCTGTAATGTCTCATGATTTTCATTCGGCGAGTGTGTCGATCCCTAAATCTTCGTTCTGCATCGACAAAGAATACCGTATTTGGGTGTAACACTGAGGCTCTGGTACTTCCGTTTGACTTTCATTTTGACAAAGTCAAAGTCAAATCATTTATTTCAAATAGGCACATCAAAGGCACTTTTGAACGTCAAAATTAAAATAAAATTGATTCTAGTCGCCCCTTCCAAAAGGTAGTTTTCGTATGGAGAAGAATGGGCAAGAAACTCCACCGTTACTCTTTTAATATGTTTTACAATATTTTGCATACATTAATTATATAATTATATGTGAAGACGATGCACCTAAAAATAAAATTACTATACCACAATAGGTAAAAGAATTAAAATGAATTTTACACAGTTGAATGAATGAATTTTGACAGTTCAACAACATTCATTGCGTTATTGACGTTGTTGAGCAGACAAATTTTTCGAACATATGAAGCAATGGATTAGTAATATCCTTCGAAATGTTTCAGACAGTTTGAGAAGAAGTAGGTTTGGGTTTATAGTGACGGTCTCATAGCTCTATTACTTATAGTCCACAAGAAGTGCTTACGAGATACAAATACACTCTCTCTTCCCTCCCTCTCTTAGTCCGATGGAACGGTAATCCGACACAACCGGAGAGAGTTTGAGGCTAGGGAATGCAATCCGGACTATCCGTAATCCGAAAAATCCGGATACCCGCACATTTTTACTAGACTTCCAAATCCGGATTTGAAAATCAAATCCGGCTTTTTTTAATAATAAGAAATTGTATGCGTTTTTTTACGCTGTTAAATTTATGGTCTTAAGTATAAACACTGAGTTTCGAGTTTATCGGACCGCGCGCGCATTCAAATTATTCCACACAAAATTCAACACCCCTATATTCCCCTTTGAGGGGTAGTTTTGAAAAACTTATAATGATAAACTTTATTACTTACTTACTTAGGCGAGTATTCTTGAAAAGTTTCAAGTTTATTAATCTAATGAAGAAGATTTTTCATAGAAACTGTATCCCCGCTTTTCACCCCCACAGGAGTGGAATTTAAAAAAAATCGTTTGGGACGTATTCATAACTTGACTCAAAGATTATTTATACTAGTTTTCGAGTTAACCAAGCCATACAGTAAAATCCTCCCCTGAAAAATTTACTACCCCATTTCAGCCCGTCAGGTGTAGAATTTTCAAAAAACCCTGATACACATTATTCTTTACTTTCAATATTAGGTATAACTACCAAGTTTCGAGTTAATTGGACTGCGCGCTAAAATTCTTCCATACAAACTTTGAAACCCCCCAATCCCTTATTAGGGGGTAGTTTAGATGAAAAAAAAACTGACATCTTCATAATTTATTGAGATAAGTATTCGTGCCAAATTTCAAGTTTATTAACTCAAGGAATAAGATTTTTCATACAAAAAAATCCTTTCTTAGTGGATAATAATAATAATATCCCTGGACATTTCACACAACGCCATCTAGTCCCAAGCTAAGCAACCTAATGCTTGTGTTATGGTAACAAGATGGCTGATAAACTACTTATATACATTTTTTTTTGTAAATACATACATATTAGATAGAAAAACACCCAGACTCGGAACAAATACATGTAGGTCATACAAATATTTGTTCCGTGCGGGAATCGAACCCGCGACACGCAGCGCAGCAGTCAATCGCTTCACCACTGCGCCAACCGTGTCGTCTCGTCGTCGTGCCTACTCTTCACGAAGAACACACCCTTCAAATTTCATATCTCTAGGACCAGCGGTTTAGGCTGTGCGTTGATCTATCAGTCAGTCAGTCAGGACTTTGAATTTTATATATATAGATGTAAACCAACCAACGAACCATATAGGTAAATACATACGATAACCAATATATAGCCATTATATGTTATTTAGTTCACATAAAGTTTAGTGTACCTACATATCGCTCCGTAAACTCTATAAATGCTGTAAATTCACCAAACTGTGACATTTGAATAACTGCAAGCCTAATGGAATTATCCTTATTTGTGTTGGATATATAAAACTTACTGTAAGTACTGTGCCATCGACAGCCACTGTTCCAGATATTTCATAAGGTAATTAGAAATATTTTATTACTACTTTCAGCACACGGCTCTATCCGCGTGGAAGCCACCATAGCAAAAAATATATCCTAGAGCAGTCGGCAATAGTGTAACTTATTACTAATGAAAGACATTTTGGAATCGGATTAGTAGTTTCCGAGATTAGCTCCTACATACAAACTTAGAATCTAAACTATATTATCTCCTCTTTATAATATAAATATAAACTTTGCTTGGGTAGGTTTTGAATTAGCTTCAATAATACGATTTTTCCACTTAATTTATGTTGATGATGTTTTAATAACTTCCTGATAGTTACATAGCAAGTAGTGTTATATGAATTTGTGTGGGGTAGGTATAACTAAAAAGTGAAAAATAAAAACGTTTTTACAAAAAAAAAAAACAACCGACTTAAAAAAACAAAAATGCGGGACCAACGACACCGACTTTCGAAATTAAAGTTATTTTTCACTTTAAAGTGTTTTTTTGGAAGCCGGTTGTGTTTCTCTTTTGTAAAAAAGTTTTTTATTCAAGCTAACCTCAACAGGATCTGTTCGTGTTCGTTGTTTTTGTTCTACTGTTGATCAGAGGGGCAATTCTCGTAATCAACGTTCACAGTCTGATCTCAGTCTCAATCTGTCAAAAATACCTCTAATTTCCTTACATCTTTGACAAGTTTGTGACATTGATTGTCGGTGAGATTACGACTAAATTTTGAACGTTTTTAATTACGGGAATTGGCTTTCTGATGACTTTGTAAGTATTTGTCAAAGTATGCTGTTGATAAAGTTAAGTTGCAGAATGATTCACATAGTGCATATATATTATAAACAAGCCTCTGCCCGCGACTTTGTCCGCGTGAAATTTCTTGTTCCCCCGACCCACTTTGTTTTCGCTTGTCGTTCTTTATGACTTTTTTATTTATGCTCAGCCTCCTCCTCCTAAGCGGCATAGTGTGATGCTAAATAGCCTATAGCCTTCTTCAAGGATTGGGCTATCGAATTCAAAAATAATTTATCAAATCCGCCCGGCGGCAGTTCCAGAGATTAGCGCGTTTAAACCAATAAACAATCTCTTCCTATTTATTGTTAGTATACCTATAGAGATTTGTGTTTAAAAATGTGTATGTAAATTTAGTTTCTTAGTAAGTAAATTATTGTTAACTAGCTGCATCCCGCGGTTTCACCCGCATAAGTTTTGATCCCATGGGAATATTGGGATAAAAAGTATCCTATGTGTTAATCCTGGTTATAAACTATGTGTGTACCAAATTTCATCTAAATAAGTTCAGTAATTTTTTCGTGAAAGAGTAACAAACATCCATCCATCCATTCATCCATCCAACCATCCATCCATACAAACTTTCGCGTTTTTATACATACATATGTAACTAGAATATAATAGAATAGAATTTTTACTTAAACGATTATCATTGTTTTAGAGCAATAATGGACGTTCGTTTATGACATGTCAAACAAAATAAAGTACGGTGGTTATTAAGATTTTTTTGAAAATCTCCGATACCCTGATTTGGTTTACGAAAATAACTTTTGTAGGAGTTTGCATATAATTTATATTTTAGCTGTTTATAAATATTTTATTTACAAGATAACACTAAAATAACAAAATAATATCCTAAATTAAATAATAAAAAACCGGCCAAGTGCGAGTCGGACTCGCCCATGAAGGGTTCCGTTACGTTACGATTTATGACGTATTAAAAAAAAACTACTCACTAGATCTCGTTCAAACCAATTTTCGGTGGAAGTTTATATGGTAATGTACATCATATATTTTTTTTAGTTTTATCATTCTCTTATTTTAGAAGTTACAGGGGGGGGGACACACATTTTACCACTTTGGAAGTGTCTCTCGCGCAAACTATTCAGTTTAGAAAAAAATGATATTAGAAACCTCAATATCATTTTTGAAGACCTATCCATAGATACCCCACATGTATGGGTTTGATGAAAAAAAAAAATTTGAGTTTCAGTTCTAAGTATGGGGACCCCCAAAATTTATTGTTTTTTTTCTATTTTTGTGTGAAAATCTTAATGCGGTTCACAGAATACATCTACTTACCAAGTTTCAACAGTATAGCTCTTATAGTTTCGAAAAAAAGCGGCTGTGACATACGGACGGACAGACAGACAGACAGACATGACGAATCCATAAGGGTTCCGTTGCCATTTGGCTACGGAACCCTAAAAAAAGAACATCCATACGCTGTCAACTGGTAATGTACCCAAGACACTGGCGGCATCGCCACGTTGTATGGCAATGCTTAGCCTCTGGCCAAGGTAAAAGCCAGCCCTTGGGTCATGGGAAGTGTCAACCAGTATTTTCGAAATTTCCTTAAAAAGACCATGCGCACTCGGACCCCACGGCCCGAGGGTTTCAACCCCAAACGGCTCGAAAATATAATTATTAATAAGGTTATAATTATTATATTTACGCCGCTTGATACGGGATTCCAGGCATCTTTCGGCTAAAATGATGATGATGATGACACTAATAATAAAGCTAAAGAGTTCACAAGAGAGTTGAAGACATCACAGTAATTTCTTTTTATTTTTACTTCCAGCTCCTCCATCTAGATTCGCTACAATGAGGGCAGTGATATTGCTGATCGCAGTCGCCACTGCTGCTGCCCAGATCAACAAGATAAAGTCAGTCCCCACGATATTGGAGGAAGCTACTCCTGCAGACGTGTTGCTGTACCTCTATGACGTAGTGCTTACGTCATTCATGAATAGTGAAACCAACGACCAAGGGGCGGCTGGGAGTCACGTGTGTCCTGGTGATATGCCCAGATTCAAAGACGGAAAATGTGCGCCTACGACAACCACGACGAACTATTTCGGTGTTGATTACCCATGAGTAGCTAATCAAAAAAAAAACAATTCAGCGTCAGTTGGCACACCTCGTGTTGTAATCTGACATTATGCTGAGCTAAGGCCCTTGTATTTATTTTGCTGTGTTTCTTTAATTCTTTCTTAATGAACAACAAAATGTTTCTACATATTTTTCTCTTTTTTCCCACCATATTGATTTGATAATGACCCAATCAGTATTTGAAAATCTTATCTTAACCATGTATTAACCAGTTTCGCTTGTACCCATCATTTTTTTTAGAATAAATTCATTTTTATTTGTACACTAACATCAAATAGTACAATGAAGTTTCTAGACAACGGGTCCGTTAGGGCCAATGCCTGCCAGGATCGCGGGTTGTTGGAAAGAGATACCTTGGGACCTGGCACAGGCAACTGAAGGAACACGGGTGAGTCTGACACACCCAGCCCCACTCCGCCCAGAGCGGGGGAAGTTATTTTTAGTTTTATTTTGAAAACATATAGTCGTTTTGAAGGGGCCCGTGGCTAAATAATAACAGCCGCACAGGTCGATCGGTTACGTTAAGCTACGCTTGCCGCGGATGGTCTGTGGATGGATGACCATCTTTACATACTGAGACCCCTCCGTGCCTCGGAAAGCACGTTAAGCCGTTGGTCCCGGCTGTCATTCGTGGATCTTTGACAGTCGTTACGGGTAGTCAGAATCCCGAAATTCTGACAACCAGTCTTACCAAGGGGTATCGTATTACCCAGTAACTGGGTTGTGGAGGTCAGATAGGCAGTCGCTCCATGTAAAATACTGGCATTCAGCTGCATCCGGTTAGACTGGAAGCCGACCCCAACATAGTTGGGAAAAGGCTAGGCAGATGATGATAGTCGTTTTGAATGTCTACAATAGCAAAATTGTGTCAATTAACGTTTCAACGTCTCACGTTGATGTGCTGAAGTGTCTACTGTGCGATCCCAATTCATCATCATCATTTAATATCATGACATAGGCCTCCCCCAAGCACCTCCACTTCGACCGGTTCTGTGCTTCTCAGTCTCAATCTGTCAAAAAATACTTCTAATTTCCCTACATTTTGACAAGTTTTTGACATTTGTTTGTCGCCGAGATGAGACTGCGACTAGATTTTGGAAGTTTTAAATTACGAGAATTGGCCTTCTGTTCTGCGAGCAATGTGCGCTGCGCACTCATTTTTCGGGCTATGTCGGTTCCATGGTTCTCCTGCGGATCTCTTTATTTCTGATGCGACCCCAATTATTTACAAAAAAATTACGAAGTGGTTGGAAAGACTTGACGGACTGTTTAAAAGAAGACTACGTAAAATTTAAATTGATAAAACGTAGGTACTACAGCGTGACTGAGTTTTTATTAGAGAAAAGAACTGCTTGAGTTGCACTGGATTAATGAATCTGGCTTTTGGTTTAACTTAAGTGAATGTTAATATAAATGTTTAAATGCCGAATGGTCTTGTTGTTAAAAAGCAGGAAAATTAACAATTAAACAAATTGACTACCAACTAAAATTTTCCGTGTATTCAGATTTGGCAGTTTTATAAAATGGCTATTACATTATTAATAGACTTAGGGTATCAATATGCTAAAGAATTATTTTTCCTGGCTATACTAAAATAATAAGTTACTTTCAAAACAAGATTATATTTATACTGTGTAATTGTATCTCAAAATAATGTAAGTTAATTTATGCAATAAAATATTAAATTTTTAACCGTTTTTTAACCACGCACTGTGTTTCATTCTATTCTAACCATTCAATCATTCTTTCATTCGTTTATTCAATTTTAGCGTGCCATCCTGGATGCCGCCAGACCTGCAGTGCGATTCTGTAACCATCTCACCGTGAAAACTTAAGTGAAGTGAGCGTGGAGTGAGCTGTCATTCCAAATAATGCTAGGGATTGACACTACTGACAACACACATTGCTTACGCAAGTTTCTATATTACAAGTTTCTCTCTATTAAATATCCGAACGAAAACGTCAACGTCTGTCATGTCGTCAAGTGCCTATCCATCTATCCCTCTCCCTATCATTACGTCCATACGCGACAGAAAGAGAAAGCGCCAACCGACTACCGTTTCCGGACTACGTGGAACAAAACACCAGGAGAGGGACAGAGATTCAACCTCACTTGTAATCGAACAGTTAACCGCTCCGCAAGCAAACCGCTAAGCTTTGCGACGCGCTCGCGCCGCGAAATATACCAAACCGCTTTAAATAAAATAAACCAATTCACGAGTGTCGGCCGACACAGAACCAGGAAGAAGCAGAGAAACAAAAGCTACCGGACGCCGGTCTGCATATCAGCACGGCACATGCAAAACCACCAAGTAAGTCCTTAATTGTTTCCTACCTCCTTGTGTGCAGGCGACATGACATTCGTTCCCAACTAATTACACAACGCTTATTGGTCCTTCGACAGCCGCAATAACCCAACTTATTCCACATAAGTTTTTGGTCCATTCGAGTCGGATTCAAAAAATCAGCATTCATAGGTCCCATACCTAAGAATTTAGGCAAATACCTAAGTTCGTAAAACCGCCATATTAAACGAACGCGTACTAACGTTCGTTCATTCCGCTAGGTACATATTTCATTGAGAACCATTGTGCCAACTTAATATTGCTCCTACTGCATTACAATAGCATAGGTCAATATTAAAAAACCGCTTATTATCGTGAGTTAGTTCGGCAAACTTGCCTACTAACTTATTTATAACCAATTACTTCTTACTCACTTACAATAAAAATATTTGTTGTAAGTCTACCCGCTATACTTAATAATTTTTATCCGTTGTATTTTCAACAATAACCCATTATGGAAGAACTAAAAATGAAGATAAAATTACTTCAAGCTAAAAATCAAGCAATCTTTGAGCGTTTATCGTCATTGTATGAAACTTCAAAGAAAATAAATACGATTAATATTGAGCTTCGTTCGTCGGAAACGTTCATGGCGGACACTCAAATACTCTCGATCACTCGTCAGGAATTTAGTGCTAATTTAGATAAAATAAATACATATTCTTTACAAATAAATCCTGATTATACAATCGATTATAACAGTCAAATATCATTTGACGGCGTTTACACCCGTGTTGAAAGAGTTCGTTCACTTGTCGCCGCGAGGTCTGCAAGGTCATCGGATGACTCAACTTGTGATATCGTGAAACAATCTAAATACTCGATCAAACTACCCCCAATTCAGATCCCATTTTTTGATGGTGGGATTGAAAACTGGCCTGTTTTCTACGAATCATTTAAATCAAACATCCATAGTAATATAAATCTTACAGATTCTCAACGAGTGCAATACTTAATGGGTAATCTGAAAGGAAGCGCATTACAAATTACTGCCGGAATTATTCCATCGGGCGAAAATTATAAATCCATTTGGAACAGTTTGGTTCAAAAGTATCAAGATAAACGAACACTAGGGTCACATTACATGTCTAACATATTAAACATTAAACCTGCAAGTAATAATTCCACCTCTTTAAATAGTTTTATTGAAAGTTTTCACGCGTCTGTTTCGGCACTAGAACAATTAAAAATTAACGACTTAAAGGATTTCATACTATTAAATTTAGCCTTGAAAAAATTGGACCCCGCTACCTTACATTTATTTGAGATGCATATGAGAGAGGAGGAGATTCCAACTTATACGGATTTCGTTGAATTCATAAAATCGCAAGTTAAAATATTGGATAGAATTGTTTCGTCTCGAACTGTATCAGTGAACAAAAATAATTATCGTAATCAGTCACGTGATAGTACGGTGCATACCTTTGTTGCTTGTGACAATAACCAAACTTGTTCACACTGTAATGGAAGTGATCATTGGAAGCTTTATATGTGTCCAACATTTCAAGCACTATCAGCCAATTCACGTTTGGACTTTATTAAAAACAAACGTGGATGTGTAAACTGTCTTAGCTTAACACACACGGCTTCACAGTGTAAGTCAATACATACTTGCAGGACATGTAACAAAAAACATCATTCGCTTTTACATCTGGAGCAAATTACTCAACGGTCGGGATCGAGCGACGCTGTGCCTAGTTCCGCGCATTCACAACAGGTGGCGCTGTGTGCATGTTCACGCGTAGGTACAGATTTACCGCGCACAACCGTATTACTGTCGACCGCACAAGTATACGTTGACAACAGATATAATAGATATGTTTCTGTAAGATGTTTGATCGATAACGCTTCGCAAAACAACATAATTACGTCAGCTTGTTGTAAGAGACTTCAATTAAATATTATACCGCTTTCAAATTCATTTATAAAAGGCGTAGGAACCTCTTCGCGGCCTATTATAGGTTACGTTGAGATAACAGTTACTGCTAAAAATAAAAATAATTCCTTTAAAATAACCGCTCTTGTGGTTGACTGCATAACTGACAAATTACCATCTCACTTTGTTGATACCTCTGCAGTGCAACATTTGTTCAAATTACCGCTAGCCGACCCCCTGTGGCATATGCCTGGTGATGTTGAACTACTTCTAGGGGCAAAGCTGTTCCCATATTTATTACTCAACAATAAAATTATTTCACCTACCGCGCCATCCGCTATTGAAACCGTGTTCGGTTATATTCTTATGGGTGAAGTACCCGCTAGTTTATTTAATAATAAAAACGAAGTACCCACTAGTTCGTTTAATAATAAAAATAATATCGCTGATTTAAATACCGCTTCATATTTTTCTACCGCGTTGAATATAGATGATTCTCATTGTTTTCTGTCGTTAGACGAATCTTTACATAAATTCTGGAACATTGAAGAAATACCCTCAAAATCTTTTATGAGTCCCGCTGAACGGGAATGTGAACAGCTGTACGTTTCTACGGTGTCACGTGACTCCAGCGGTAGGTACTGTACTGCGTTACCATTTTGTAAGAATCCAGATTCACTCGGAAATTCTTATGCTGTCGCTTATCGACGTTTTATTCACTTGGAAAAAACTAAGCTTCGCGACCCTGCTTTGCGCGCTAGTTATAACGAAATAATCCAAGAATACCTTAATCAAAATTATTTAACTGAAACTCCACCCGATTCTATTGTACTTCTCTTTCAAAAGTTTAAAGAGCAACTGCCTTTACTTTCCTCTTTAAAACTGCCGCGTCATGTAGCCGTTACTATGGGTTGCGTGACAAATATAGTAGGTTTTGATGATGCCAGCTTGAATGCGTATGGCTGCGTCATATACTTACATGTTACTGAAACAAATGGCAACGCACATGTAACTTTGGTGTGTGCTAAATCCAAGGTTGCACCTGTCAAGGTCGTATCTCTGGCTCGTCTAGAGCTTTGCGCCGCTGTACTCTTGTCAAGCTTAATTAAGTTAGTTTATGACACTTACCGCTCTCGTACCGCTATTAATAAAATATTCGCATTTTCCGATTCTACAATTACTCTTTCATGGATTCATTCCTCACCGCACAAATGGAATATTTTTGTTAGCAACCGCGTCGCTAAATGTCAAGAAAACCTTGATCCTAAGCATTTTTTCCATATTAACGGAAAAGAAAACCCTAGTGACTGTTTGTCTCGAGGTCTTCTACCTGAGCAGCTACTAAATCACAATTTGTGGTGGCATGGACCTGAGTGGCTTCTACGCCCAACTGCTGAGTGGCCTATCAGTCCGTTTGTTTCCTCATGTAGCGAGCAGTTGCCTGAGTTTAATAATAAATCGCTAACCTTAGTATCTACTGTATCAGAACCTAACTTAATATATAGTGTTAGTCAAAAATTTACATCATTAAATAAGATACTGCGCATAATTGTTTACATCTTAAGATTTTTGCATTTTATTCCTTATGACAAGTTAAATAAGACAATTACTGTCCGGGAACTAGGTACCGCTGAAATTTATTTAATTCGTTGCATTCAACAATTTCACTTTTTAGATATTTACGTCGAAATTAAAAGTAAAAAACTTCGCTCGCAGTTTAAAAAACTAGATCTCTTTATAGACGAGCATGACATAATAAGAATCGGTGGCAGGTTGTCAAATGCGAACCTCCCT
The DNA here is from genome assembly GCA_945859715.1 of Apamea sordens. Classification (NCBI taxonomy): domain Eukaryota; kingdom Metazoa; phylum Arthropoda; class Insecta; order Lepidoptera; family Noctuidae; genus Apamea; species Apamea sordens. The sequence goes on along the minus strand of OX244009.1, from coordinate 6,345,934 downwards.
TATGAAGCTCAGCATCCCGCTCTTTTACCTAAACATGATAATTTTACACATGTCTTAATAGACTATTACCATCGCATTTATTGTCATGCTGGTGTAAGCCTTCTTAGCAGTCTGCTACGACAAAAATATTGGATCCTCTCTTCTAGAGGTGTCATCAGACAAAGAGTACACGCTTGTAACTTTTGCTTTAAAGTGTCACCTTCTCACCCCAGCCCAAAGATGGCTGATTTACCCGCTTGTCGCGTACAAGAGACTAAAGCTTTTGTGCACACGGGTGTGGATTACGCTGGTCCCATTAAAGTCACGTTATGTAGACGCAGAGGTCAAAGAAGTCAGAAGGCTTACATTTGCTTATTTATTTGTTTCGTTACCAAAGCAGTTCATATTGAGTTGGTTACTGACGTGTCATCGGACACTTTCATTTCCGCTTTTAAAAGATTCATTTCCCGCAGGGGACCTGTTTCCAATTTATACTCCGATAATGGAACAAATTTCGTTGGAGCCAAGGCTCAATTGCAAGAACTACTTGCTAACCGCTACCGCATAGAGTGGAAAATGATTCCACCCCGCGCCCCCCACTTTGGAGGGTTGTGGGAATCTAATATTAAATCTATTAAAACTCATTTATACCGTGTTATCGGTTCTCAGCTTCTTACCTATGAGGAACTCTCGACTGTTCTCACTGAAATTGAGGCAGTTCTGAATTCGAGACCGCTCTGTGTCCTGACTGAGGATCCTTACCCAGAACCGCTTACTCCCGCTCATTTTATAATGGCTTCTCCGTTGACTTCGTTGCCTGTCGTGAACGTTCCCGAAACAACGAAGTTTCTAACTTGCCGCAAAAAATTGCTTGACCAAATGGTTTGCAGCTTTTGGAGAAAATGGCGGATAGAATATTTACATAACTTACAAGTTAGGCAAAAATGGTTGGATGCCGTGGACAATGTTAGGATTGGTGCAGTGGTTCTCATGCATCAAGATGATGTCCCTCCTTTACGTTGGCCAATGGGCATAATCACCGAGGTTTTCCCCGGCAAAGATGGGACAACCCGCGTTGCTATGGTGAAGACATGCAGTGGCTCTTTCAAGCGACCCATTGTTAAACTCTGCCCGTTGCCTTCCCAATGATTTCACCGCGTAATTAATATCACGTAATTTTAGTCGTAATTAATATATTTCAATTGTTTTCTTTTCTCTCTTTCTTTTAATCCGCTTTAACGCAATTCCTTTCCCTTTTTGAGAATACTACATATCCTCAAACCCGGGCAGGATGCTTACGCAAGTTTCTATATTACAAGTTTCTCTCTATTAAATATCCGAACGAAAACGTCAACGTCTGTCATGTCGTCAAGTGCCTATCCATCTATCCCTCTCCCTATCATTACGTCCATACGCGACAGAAAGAGAAAGCGCCAACCGACTACCGTTTCCGGACTACGTGGAACAAAACACCAGGAGAGGGACAGAGATTCAACCTCACTTGTAATCGAACAGTTAACCGCTCCGCAAGCAAACCGCTAAGCTTTGCGACGCGCTCGCGCCGCGAAATATACCAAACCGCTTTAAATAAAATAAACCAATTCACGAGTGTCGGCCGACACAGAACCAGGAAGAAGCAGAGAAACAAAAGCTACCGGACGCCGGTCTGCATATCAGCACGGCACATGCAAAACCACCAAGTAAGTCCTTAATTGTTTCCTACCTCCTTGTGTGCAGGCGACATGACATTCGTTCCCAACTAATTACACAACGCTTATTGGTCCTTCGACAGCCGCAATAACCCAACTTATTCCACACACATCAAGCTCACTTCACTTGAGTTTTCACGGTGAGATTTTTACAGAATCGACCGGCTGTAATGTCTCATGATTTTCATTCGGCGAGTGTGTCGATCCCTAAATCTTCGTTCTGCATCGACAAAGAATACCGTATTTGGGTGTAACACTGAGGCTCTGGTACTTCCGTTTGACTTTCATTTTGACAAAGTCAAAGTCAAATCATTTATTTCAAATAGGCACATTAAAGGCACTTTTGAACGTCAAAATTAAAATTAAATTAAAATTGATTCTAGTCGCCCCTTCCAAAAGGTAGTTTTCGTATGGAGAAGAATGGACAAGAAACTCCACCGTTACTCTTTTAAAATGTTTTACAATATTTTGCATACATTAATTATATAATTATATGTGAAGACGATGCACCTAAAAATAAAATTACTATACCACAATAGGTAAAAGAATTAAAATGAATTTTACACAGTAGAATGAATGAATTTTGATAGTTCAACAACATTCATTGCGTTATTGACGTTGTTGAGCAGACAAATTTTTCGAACATATGAAGCAATGGATTAGTAATATCCTTCGAAATGTTTCAGACAGTTTGAGAAGAAGTAGGTTTGGGTTTATAGTGACGGTCTCATAGCTCTATTATAGTCTACAAGAAGTGCTTACGAGATACAAATACACTCTCTCTTTCCTCCCTCTCTTAGTCCGATGGAACGGTAATCCGACACAACCGGAGAGAGTTCAGGCTAGGGAATACAATCCGGACTATCCGTAATCCGAAAAATCCGGATACCCGCACATTTTTACTAGACTACCAAATCCGGATTTGAAAATCAAATACTAGACACGGCAATTTGTTTACCTAACTATAGTACGATTTAATTTTGATTTTAAACTTTTAAGTGTATTTTTATAAATTAATTAAACTTAATCTTTTAAAATATAATTTGTTTGAATTTAACACCACTGTGAATACACCTTTATCTTGCAGTTGCACTGATGACTCACTGCATTCTTAACGCGAACGAACTGTAGCGTTTTGTTTTGCTTCGCGTAGAGTTCGTAGCAGAATTGCACCGATCCCAGCGTGATTTGACCAGACACGATTAATCGATGAACCCCAAGATTCGCACTAGCTCCTGTAGCCTCATGGTTCATGGTACAGAGGCCATTGCATATCAAAGAGTAGATCGGGGGCGCGGAAGACGGGAAGACGTGCCCTTAAGATAGGAAAGGATTTAAGAGCCATACCGGATGTGGATGCCACACATCCTTGAAAATAAATACATTTTTATTTGTACACAAAAATCCAATTAATCATTCTAGCCAGCACATCAAGATACTACAATCTGTCAAATTTCTGTATTAGATTTAATTTAATTTTTTTATTTTCTTTATTAAGCCAACCAACAGCGATACAAATAGTATGTTACAGAGTATGTGTATTACAGTATTGTCTGGCTAATAATAGGTTTCCCTGTATAACTAGGATAATAATATAAAACATGCGAACGGAATACGGACTAAGAAATATTTAAATGCAAAAGCTTCAGTTTTAGGTGTATAAGTTATACTTGAGAGAAAAAAATATGTTTGATTGTATATAAAAAAAAAGTTTGTATAATTAATGAGAGATTGGTTGTTTATCAATTGCCTTCGTTTATAGTTTTTACTAGCTGCGCCCCGCGGTTTCACCGCATAAGTTTCGAGCCCGTGGGTATGTCGGGATCCTATATTTTAATCCTGGTTATAAACCATCTGTGTGTCAACTTTCATCCAAATCCGTTCAGTAGTTTTTGCGTGAAAGAGTAACAAATATCCACCCCCACAGGGGTGGAATTTTGAAAAATCGTTGGGGATTATTCATAACTTGATTCAAAGATTATTTATACCAATTTTCGAGTTAATCAAGCCACGCATTATAATCCTCCCTTGTAAAATTAACTACCCCTTTTCAACCCTTTAGGGGTAGATTTTCGAAAAACCCTGATACATGTTACTCTTTATTTTTGGTCTTAAGTATAAACACTGAATTTCGAGTTTATCGGACCGCGCGCGCATTCAAATTATTCCACACAAAATTCAACACCCCTATATTCCCCTTTGAGGGGTAGTTTTGAAAAACTTATAATGATAAACTTTATTACTTACTTACTTAGGCGAGTATTCTTGAAAAGTTTCAAGTTTATTAACCTAATGAAGAAGATTTTTCATATAAACTGTATCCCCGCTTTTCACCCCCACAGGGGAGGAATTAAAAAAAAATCGTTTGGGACGTATTCATAACTTGACTCAAAGATTATTTATACTAATTTTCGAGTTAATCAAGCCATACAGTAAAATCCTCCCCTGAAAAATTTACTACCCCATTTCAGCCCGTCAGGGGTAGAATTTTCAAAAAACCCTGATACACATTATTCTTTACTTTCAATATTAGGTATAACTACCAAGTTTTGAGTAAATTGGACTGCGCGCTAAAATTCTTCCACACAAACTTTGAAACCCCCCAATCCCTTATTAGAGGGTAGTTTAGATTAAAAAAAAACTGACATCTTTATAATTTATTGAGATAAGTATTCGTGCCAAATTTCAAGTTTATTAACTCAAGGAATAAGATTTTTCATACAAACGAATTCCCCCCTTTTCACCCTCTTAGGGGTGGAATTTCAAAAAATCCTTTCTTAGTGGATGCCTAATCTTCACGAAGAACACACCCTTCAAATTTCATGTCTCTAGGACCAGCGGTTTAGGCTGTGCGTTGATGTATCAGTCAGTCAGTCAGGACTTTGAATTTTATATATATAGATGTAAACCAACCAACGAACCATATAGGGAAATACATACGATAACCAATATATAGCCATTATATGTTATTTAGTTCACATAAAGTTTAGTGTACCTACATGTCGCTCCTTAAACTCTATAAATGCTGTAATTCACCAAATTGTGACATTTTAATAACAGCAAGCCTATTGGAATTATCCTTATTTGTGTTGGATATATAAAACTTACTATACTGTGCCATCGACAGCCACTGTTCCAGATATTGTATAAGGTAATTAGAAATATTTTATTACTACTTTCAGCACACGGCTCTATCCGCGTGGAAGCCACTATAGCAAAAAATATATCTTAGAGCAGTCGGCAATAGTGTAACTTATTACAAATGAAAGACATTTTGGAATCGGATTAGTAGTTTCCGAGATTAGCTCCTACATACAAACTTAGAATCTAAACAATATATCTCCTCTTTATAATATAAATGTAAACTTTGCTTGGGTAGGTTTTGAATTAGCTTCAATAATACGATTTTTTCCACTTAATTTATATTGATGATGTTTTAATAACTTTCTGATATTTACATAGCAAGTAGTGTTATATGAATTTGTGTGGGGTAGGTATAACAAAAGTAAAAAATATTTTTTTTTTTTACTAAAAAAAAAACAACCGACTTCAAAACACAAAAATGCGGAACCAACGACACCGACTTTCGAAATTAAAGTTATTTTTCACTTTAAAGTGTTTTTTTGGAAGCCGGTTGTGTTTCTCTTTTGTAAAAAAGATTTTTATTCAAGTTAATCTGAACATGATCTGCTTTCTTTGTTTTTGTTCTACTGTTGATCAGAGGGGCAATTAACGTAATCAACGTTCACAGTCTGATCTCAGTCTCAATCTGTCAAAAATACCTCTAATTTCCTTATATTTTTGACAAGTTTGTGACATTGATTGTCGGTGAGATTACGACTAAATTTTGAACGTTTTTAATTACGGGAATTGGCTTTCTGATGACTTTGTAAGTATTTGTCAAAGTATGCTGTTGATAAAGTTAAGTTGCAGAATGATTCACATAGTGCATATATATTATAAACAAGCCTCTGCCCGCGACTTTGTCCGCGTGAAATTTCTTGTTCCCCCGACCCACTTTGTTTTCGCTTGTCGTTCTTTATGACTTTTTTCTTTATGCTCAGCCTCTTCCTCCTAAGCGGCATAGTGTGATGCTAAATAGCCTATAGCCTTCTTCAAGGATTGGGCTATCGAATTCAAAAATAATTTATCAAATCCGCCCGGCAGTTCCAAAGATTAGCGCGTTCAAACCAACAAACAATCTCTTCCTATTTATTGTTAGTATACGGTACCTATAGATAGATTTGTGTTTAAAAATGTGTATGTAAATTTAGTTTCTTAGTAAGTAAATTATTGTTAACTAGCTGCATCCCGCGATTTCACCCGCATAAGTTTTGATCCCATGGGAATATTGGGATAAAAAGTATCCTATGTGTTAATCCTGGTTATAAACTTTTTGTGTACCAAATTTCATCCAAATAAGTTCAGTAGTTTTTTCGTGAAAGAGTAACAAACATCCATCCATCCATTCATCCATCCAACCATCCATCCATACAAACTTTCGCGTTTATATACATACTAGCTTCTACCCGCGGCTTCGCCCGCGTGGATGTCGGAAATTATCCCACGGGAACGTGCTAACAGGATAAAATGCATGTGCTTCCCCAGGATGCCATCTATCTCTATGCCAAATCAGAAGTTCAATGGTTTAGGCGTGAAAATGTAACATACAGTTTCAAGTTCAAATCCTCCCCTTAAAAACTGAATTACCCCTTTTTGTCCCGTCAGTGGTAAATTTTCGACAACTTTACATACCTACTTATTATTAATTATTTTCTGTCAAAAGTATCAATACTGGGTTTCGAGTTACTCGAACCGCGCATTCAATTTCTTCCACACAAACTTAACACCCCTATATCCCCCTTTGAGGGGTAGTTTTGAAAAACTTGTAATGATAAACTTTATTACTTACTTAGGCAAGTATTCTTGCCAAGTTTCAAGTTTATTAACTAAATGAATAAGATTTTTCATATAAACTGTATCCCCCGCTTTTCACCCCCACATGGGGTGGAATTTTGAAAAATCGTTTGGTATTATTCATAACTTGATTCAAAGATTATTTATACCAATTTTCGAGTTAATCAAGCCACGCATTATAATCCTCCCTTGTAAAATTAACTACCCCTTTTTAACCCGTTAGGGGTAGATTTTCGAAAAACCCTGATACATGTTACTCTTTATTTTTGGTCTTAAGTATAAACACTGAGTTTCGAGTTAATCGGACCGCACATTCGAATTATTCCACACAAACTTCAACACCCCTATATCCTCCTTTGAGGGGTAGTTTTGAAAAACTTATGATGATAAACTTTATTACGAGTACTTACTTAGGCGAGTATTCTTGAAAAGTTTCAAGTTTATTAACCTAATGAAGAAGATTTCTCATATAAACAATACCCTCGCTTTTCACCCCCACAGGGGTGGAATTAAAAAAAAATAGTTTGGGATGTATTCATAACTTGACTCAAAGATTATTTATACTAATTTTCGAGTTAATCAAGCCATGCAGTAAAATCTTACCCTGAAAAATTGACTACCCCATTTCAGCCCGTCAGGGGTAGATTTTCAAAAAACCCTGATACACATTATTCTTTACTTTCAATATTAGGTATAAATACTGAGTTTCGAGTAAATCGGACTGCGCGCTAAAATTCTTCCATACAAACTTTGAAACCCCCCAATCCCTTATAAGGGGGTAGTTTAGAAGAAAAAAAAAACTGACAATCTTCATATTTTATTTAGATAAGTATTCGTGCCAAGTTTCAAGTTTATTAACGCAAGGAATAAGATTTTTCATACAAACGAATTCCCCCCTTTTCACCCTCTTAGGGGTGGAATTTCGAAAAATCCTTTCTTAGTGGATGCCCACTCTTCACGAAGAACACACCCTCCAAATTTCATGTCTCTAGGACCAGCGGTTTAGGCTGTGCGTTGATCTATCAGTCAGTCAGTCAGTCAGTCAGGACTTTGAATTTTATATATATAGATATGTAACTAGAATATAATAGAATAGAATTTTTACTTAAACGATTATCATTGTTTTTGAGCAATAATGGACGTTCGTTTATGACATGTCAAACAAAATAAAGTATGGTGGTTATTAAGATTTTTTTGAAAATCTCCGATACCCTGATTTGGTTTACGAAAATAACTTTTGTAGGAGTTTGCATTTAATTTATATTTTAGCTGTTTATAAATATTTTATTTACAAGATAACACTAAAATAATAAAATAATATCCTAAATTAAATAATAAAAAAAAGAACATCCATACGCTGTCAACTGGTAATGTACCCAAGACACTGGCGGCATCGCCACGTTGTATGGCAATGCTTAGCCTCTGGCCAAGGTAAAAGCCAGCCCTTGGGTCATGGGAAGTGTCAACCAGTCTTTTCGAAATTTCCTTAAAAAGACCATGCGCACTCGGGCCCCACGGCCCGAGGGTTTCAACCCCAAACGGCTCGAAAATATAATTATTAATAAGGTTATAATTATTATATTTACGCCGCTTGATACGGGATTCCAGGCATCTTTTGGCTAAAATGATGATGATGATGACACTAATAATAAAGCCAAAGAGTTCACAAGAGAGTTGAAGACATCACAGTAATTTATTTTTATTTTTACTTCCAGCTCCTCCATCTAGATTCGCTACAATGAGGGCAGTAATATTGCTGATCGCAGTCGCCACTGCTGCTGCCCAGATCAACAAGATAAAGTCAGTCCCCACGATATTGGCGGAAGCTACTCCTGCAGACGTGTTGCTGTACCTCTATGACGTAGTGCTTACGTCACTCATGAATAGTGAAACCAACGACCAAGGGGGGATGGCTCCTGTTCACAATTGTCCTGCTGGTATGCTCAGATTTACAGACGGAAAATGTGCGCCTACGACAACCACAATGAGTCCCACAGATATAGAAAACTATTTCGGTGTTGATTACGCATGAGTAGCTAATCAAAAAAAAAAAAAAAATCAGCGTCAGTTGGCACACCTCGTGTTGTCTTCTGACATTATGCTGAGCTAAGGCCCTTGTATTTATTTTGCTGTGTTTCTTTAATTCTTTCTAAATGAACATCAAAACGTTTCTACATATTTTTCTCTTTTTTCCCACCATGTTGATTTGATAATGACCCAATCAGTATTCGAAAATCTTATCTTAAACAATTTCGCTTGTACCCATCATTTTTTTTTAAAATAAATTAATTTTTATTTGTACACTAACATCAAATAGTACAATGAAGTGTCTAGACAACGGGTCCGCTAGGGCCGATGTTTGCCAGGATCGCAGGTTGTTCGAAAGAGTTACCTTGGCCCCTGGCACAGGCAACTGAAGGAACACGGGTGAGTCTGACACACCCAGCCCCACTCCGCCCAGAGCGGGGGAAGTTATTTTTAGTTTTATTTTGAAAACATATCGTCATTTTAAAGGGGCCCGTGGCTAAATAATAACAGGTCGATCGGTCAGGTTAAGCTACGCTTGCCGCGGTTGGTCTGTGGATGGGTGACCATCTTTACATACTGAGACCCCTCCGTGCCTCGAAAAGCACGTTAAGCCGTTGGTCCCGGCTGTCATTCGTGGATCTTTGACAGTCGTTACGGGTAGTCAGAAGCCCGAACGTCACAACCAGTGACAACCAGTCTTACCAAGGGGTATCGTATTACCCAGTAACTGGGTTGTGGAGGTCAGATAGGCAGTCGCTTCATGTAAAATACTGGTATTCAGCTGCAATCCGGTTAGACTGGAAGCCGACCCCAATATAGTTGGGAAAAGGCTAGGCAGATGATAGTCGTTTTGAATGTCTACAATAGCAAAATTGTATCAATTAACGTTTCAACGTCTCACGTTGATGTTCTGAAGTGTCTACTGTGCGATCCCAATTCATCATCATCATTTAATATCATGACATAAGCCTCCCCCAAGCACCTCCACTTCGACCGGTTCTGTGCTTCTCAGTCTCAATCTGTCAAAAAATACTTCTAATTTCCCTACATTTTGACAAGTTTTTGACATTTGTTTGTCGCCGAGATGAGACTGCGACTAGATTTTGGACGTTTTAAATTACGAGAATTGGCCTTCTGTTCTGCGAGCAATGTGCGCTGCCCACTGCCGCTTAAGTTTGGCATTTTTCGGGCTATGTCGGTTCCTTGGTTCTCCTGCGGATCTCTTCATTTCTGATGCGACCCCAATTATTTACAAAAAATTACCAAGTGGTTGGAAAGACTTGACGGACTGTTTAAAAGAAGACTACGTAAAATTTAAATTGATAAAACGTACTACAGCGTGACTGAGTTTTTATTGGAGAAAAGAACTGCTTGAGTTGCACTGGATTAATGAATCTGGCTTTTGGTTTAACTTAAGTGAATGTTAATATAAATGTTTAAATACCGACTGGTCTTGTTGTTAAAAAGCAGGAAAATTAACAATTAAACAAATTGACTACCAACTAAAATTTTCCGTGTAAGTATTCAGATTTGGGAGTTTTATAAAATGGCTATTACATTATTAATAGACTTAGGGTATCAATATGCTAAAGAATTATTTTCCCTGGCTATACTAAAATAATAAGTTATTTTCAAAACAAGATTATATTTATACTGTGTATCTCAAAATAATGTAAGTTAATTTATGCAATAAAATATTCAATTTTTAACCGTTTTTTAACCTAGCACTGTGTTTCATTCTATTCTAACCATTCAATCATTCTTTCCTTCATCTCACCGTGAAAACTTAGGTGAAGTGAGCGTGGAGTGAGCTGTCATTCCAAATAACCCTAGCATTATTTGGAATGACAGCTCACTCCACGCTTTCACTACTGACATGACGGGACCGCTCTAATTATTAGCCGAACGTTCTGTTAAAGTTTAAAATAGTAGCGGTCCCCCGACAGGACAACATTTTTAATAAAAAAAATTCATACGTACTTATGTAGGGTCATAATTTCAAGGTTATTTTTTTCTTTTTATAGGGTTTCACGTTGTCGGAGGTTTTTTAAATTTTTAATCAAATTTTTTATTTCATGCTTTTTGTAGGGACTCCTTATTATTTCATTTTCTTGCGTTTTAAGATTCAGGTAATTTGGTATTTAATCAGGTTTTTTGTAATTAGCCATTTTGTGGTGGTGGCCATCTTGGATTTGAAATTTATCATCGTCTATAGTGGGCATCAAATAAAAGGGCTTGACTAGTAGAAACTAGTCAAGCCCTTTCATTTGATACCCATATTGAGGGAGTTGTGAAAAAATATGTAATCCGCCATTTTGTGGCGGCGGCTATCTTGGACCGATTTTCATCAAACATAGCTAAGAACACTCCCGACAAATTCTCCTTTCAAACAAAAAAAACAAAATCAAAATCGGTTCATCCGTTCGGGAGCTACGATGCCACAGACAGACATACACACACATACACACACACACACACAGAGAGAGAGAGAGAGAGACACGTCAAACTTATAACACCCCGTCGTTTTTGCGTCGGGGGTTAAAAATATTGCATATTATACTGCATTAAAATATTTTTAATGAAATTGAAATTAATTTTATTACGAAATAGTTTGCCATTCTAGATAAAAAACGAGTTGTATTGTTTGTCGGCCGCATACGCAGGATTCGTGCAGCAGGTAACAAATAGCTAACATTGCCGTTTCGCTCTTTCCCGTGTGTAGAATAAACAAATTCCGTATTATATCTTGTTCTTATAGTATATTACCCTTAAATATTATATATACTACGTGTCGCCGGGACACTACTGGTACTTCTATTAGCGACACGTCGTCATAGATATACATAGAAATACGCGATTTGTGATAATAACGTTAAATAAAAATCTGCGCCTACAAAAAATCAAAGCATTTTTTTGATTGATTACAGATATCACATAATAGGTTGGGGAAAAAGTTTCTTCGCATTTTTTAAGAAAATTCAAAACATTTTGTAATATAGTTTATTTACATTTAACTAAAGTATGTACTTAGGTACTATTTTGTTCGATAACTTTTTGCCATCTTGCAGGTAGGGATATGATCCCATTGCTATAGAAATTTTGGGAATTCTGATCAAAATACCGCGACAAGTGGTTTTGGCAGTCCTCTCGTGATGTTAACCTGACACTGCCTAAAGAATTCTGAAGAGACCGAAACCGGTGGAAATCTGAAGGTGCAAGGTCAGGACTACACGGCGGATGCATTAACACCTCCCAGCCAAACTCTCTTAATTTTTGCTGAGTGGCTAAAGATGTGTGAGGTTATCATGATGAAAAACCACACTCCTTCTGTTGATTAATTCCAGCCGCTTTCTCTCAACTTCTTTCTTTAATCTCATCAGTTGTTCGCAGTAGAGTTCAGAGTCGATGGTCCTGCCTGGTGGTAACAGCTCATAATGAATAATGCCCTTCCAATCCCACCACACATACAGCATCACCTTGTTGCGAGTTAACCCGGGTTTCGCCACAGTCTGTGAAGCCTGACCGGCCTTTGACCACGACCTTTTTCGCACGTTATTGTCGTACGTGATCCACTTTTCATCACCAGTTATCAGCTTCTTCAAAAATGGTTCGGTTTCATTACGTCGTAATTCAGAATCACAAATGAGTACACGGTTCATTAGGTTTCTTTCAATGAGCTCGTGAGGTACCCGAATATCGAGCTTTTTTGTGTACCCAGTTTTTTTCAAATGCGCCAAAACTGTTTTGTGGTCAATTCCCAGTTCTTCAGCTACGACTTTTTAAAAAATGGCATCCATTTTATCCGACCAGAGCGACGTGCATCTTTGACATAAAAATTTCCGGATTGAAAACGCTTAAACCAAATTTGTGCTACTCTCACAGACTAGGTCCATAAACATCGCAAATTTTTCCTTGCGTTCCATTTTTACCTTTTTTGTAGTAAAATTTTAAAATGTATCGAATTTCTTCATTAGATTCACTCATCTTGACAGTACGAAAAACAAACGAAAATCACACATTTTCCTAATTTGAATTTGGAATTATGGTCTTTAAAATTTAAACTTTCAATGATACCAAAACCAGCCTGATACAAATAGTATAGCCAAAGAGATTTTACTACAAGTTCATACATACTATAATGCGAAAAGACTTTTTCCCATATTTTTTAAATACACTTGAAATGTACAAAAATCTGAGATAAGTTGCTTTTGCGCCGGGGCTGGGGCAATTTTGCGCATTCACCTTTCTGTATTAGATTTAATTTAATATTTTTATTTTCTTTATTTAGGCAACCCACAGCGATACAAATAGTATTTTACAGAGTATGCGTATTACAGTATTGTCTGGCTAATAATAGGTTTCCCTGTATAACTAGGATAATGCGAACGGACGAATTAATAATAAAAAAAACATGCGAACGGACTACAGACTAAGAAATATTTAAATGCAAAAGCTTCAGTTTTAGGTGTATAAGTTATACTTGAGAGAAAAAAAATATGTTTGATTGTTTAAAAAAAAAAGTTTGTATAATTAATGAGAGATTGGTTGTTTATCAATTGCCTTCGTTTATAGTTTTTACTAGCTGCGCCCCGCGGTTTCACCACATAAGTTTCGAGCCCGTGGGTATGTCGGGATCCTATATGTTAATCCTGGTTATAAACCATCTGTGTGTCAAATTTCATTCAAATCCGTTCAGTAGTTTTTGCGTGAAAGAGTAACAAATATCCATCCATCAATCCATCCATACAAACTTTCACATTTATAATAATATATTACTATATAAGTAGGATTATTTGTTTTTTTTGTTTTTTGAATGTTATTACAGTTAAATATGTAGGTATATCCACTTTTTGTGTGTTATAAATTCGAGCAATACGGGTCAATACACAATTTTTGGCGTAATTAGTGGAGTGCCGTGACACATCGTCGTGTGACGAGTGCGCCTTAGAGATTTTCAACATTTTCGCTAAAGCAATAAGAGGGTGCACACAGGTCCACTAGCGCCACTCCTTTAAAAAAATATTATCTCGTGACTGAGAAGGAATTATGAAAATCTGTTCAATCAGCGACCTCGGTAAATGTATCTAGAATGTTCTAATACCTTTTATAAAATTCCATATTGAGACACGAAGCAACAAAATTCGATCTTAAGAAAAGCGGCCACATTCCTATATGTCGTATTTAGTTGCTTCGTGTCTCAATATGAAACTTAATAAAAGGTATTAGAAAATTCTAGACACACTTACCGAGGTCACTGATTGAGGTACGGGTAGTCAGAAGCCCGAAAGTCTGACAACCAGTCTTACCAAGGGGTATCGTATTACCCAGTAACTGGGTTGTGGAGGTCAGATAGGCAGTCGCTCCATGTAAAATACTGGTATTCAGCTGCATCCGGTTAGACTGGAAGCCAACCCCACCATAGTTGGGAAAAGGCTAGGCAGATGATGATGATTGTATAAATTGCTTTGTATTTTTTAAATTTAGATTTTTATGTATTAGGCTTAAGTTGATTTTTCATTTTATTTGGTGTGTATTTGCAAACCACTATTGTATTGAGGTCATCCTGTAAAGATAGTGTGTGTAAGTTTAATAATAAAAATAAAATAAAAAATTGCCAAGAGAAACAATCATGGACCTTGTCGGGCACAGCAAAAGAAAGATATGTGGAGAAGAGGACTTATCATTTACGTATCTTATAATCTAACTATAGAGGTATGAGGAACAGGGTGTAAAGTTCACTCATCCTCCATAGAAAAGGGAAGATCCTCCGACCAAATGGGTATTGTGTCTGGTGGGCAACTGCCCAATGGTTCATGTCTGGGCGTTTGTATATAGAGGATGCTAGTTGCACGGTAAACTTTGCTTGCGAGATGCAGGATTTTGCGTGACGTCCTTATAACGCGTTGTTCGCATGTGGCGTTGTAAATACCGCTACATAACTTATTCTAAACACAGCAAAGCTTATATTTTCCCGAAGTATAACATCTAGGGTGGACCTATTAGTAGAAGACAGTCATTACAATTAAACATACAATACATACATAATCAGCTTATAACATTTCGACTGCTGGGACACAGGCCTCCGCTTGATGTGAATGAGTAGGATGTAATCCACGAGTTGGGCCCAGTGCGGGTTGGTAGATGTAATAAGTCTTCGAGTTTTTGGTTCTAGGACATGCCAGTTTCCTCACGATGTTTTCTTCACCATTTTGAGAGCAGTGGTGATGAAGTAGTTTACACAAAGTAAAGCGACTGTCTTGGCTCGAACCTACGACCTACAACTTGTAAGTCGCGGCTGTTACCACTGGGCCACCACTACTCTCAACAATGAAACATACTCGTACTTATTAAAAAACTTTTTTGAAAAAATAAAACAACCGACTTCCAAAAACGACAATACAAAGTGAAAAATAACTTTAATTTCGGAAGTCGGTGTCGTTGCGTTCGCATTTTCGTTGTTTGCCACCGGCTTCCGAAATTAAAGTTATTTTTCACTTCGTAGTGTCGTTTTTGGAAGTCGGTTGTTTTTTTTTTCACTTTTAAGTTGTAATTTTTACCAGTAATTTTGGTTTAAAAACCAAACTACTGAACCGTTTCTGATGAAATTTCCAAGGTAAGGTAACCCTTTCCAACAAAAAAAATATTTTTTAAATCGGTTGGCAAGCGACGGAGTTATGCGCGAACAATCATAAAAAAAAAAATACAAACATCCGAATTGAGAACCTCCTCCTTTTTTAGAAGTCGGTTAAAAAATAAAAGAACATTAATCATAGGATGTACGCTAAATACGCGCATTGTCGTAGAGTTGCGCACACCAGCCCGTATTACCTATTAATAATAGGATAGGAAAGAGATATGGAGCGTAGGTAAAATAATAGGTAGGTAATCGTATGTTTGACATATTAGTTAAGGAAAATAATATACACTGTAAAAAGCATATTGATCATTTAAGGAAATATATACAGGTACTAATTGAAATGTTTAATATTCGTCCTTTCCTTCTCAGTCTATTTTTTTTTTGTTGCGAGGTGGAAACCTTCATGTACGACCTCCATCATGAACCCACAGAGGGGTATACCGGACTTTTACCGGCTAAAACCACCGTGGTGTTCCAGCTCTGCTTATGCTACCGGCTTTTTGTTTTTGGCTCGCCGTAGTCAGGTAAGAATGGTCGCAATGACGTCAGGTATAGAATAGGTTGTGCGAAAGTAATTATTGGCTATCACGACTATCGGCACAACGGCACAATGAGGAGTAGCTCCTTAGTACTGCGGGACCCATTCTTACATCCATTTTGAGAGGCAGACATAATGGAGTTAGTGTCTATATGTTCGTTAATTTTAGCTCTCAAAATGGATGTAAGAACTTTATAGACCGTCGGTAAACACGTGATCGGCCTATAATTTTTGGGTTCCGCGGTGCTACCTGGTTTATTTAGCAGGTGGGTAACTCCTGTCGTTAGGAATTGGGGTAGCGAACCAGACTCCAAAGCAGTCTGGTACTGAGATGCCAAGCGAGCGTGCGATCTTGAGAACCATTTAATCCAAAAGTTGTGCAGCCCGTCCGGCCCTGGAGACTTCCAGTTAGGTAACGGACAGACTGCACGAGCTCCATCTTGGGGGCTGATGGTAATAGCCTCCATTTCTGGTATTGGATCACAGGCTCGCTCGACTTCTCGAGCCCAATCACCTTCGGTGTGACTGACAGGCGCCGACCAGATACTACGCCAAAAGGAATACATGGCATCATCATCATCATCATCATGGCAGCAGGCACGTGTCAGACATACCTTGGTCCGGTCGCTCCCAACCCCTATAAACCCACCTTTCATCGTTCTGGAAGGTGCGATTCTGAGTGTATCGCTCTACTCGCCGCTTATACCGACGAACACGGTTCACCCATGCATACACTTTCTGCTTCAGGAAGTCGATGCGCTCTGTGACACAAGACATAAATAGTCTTGAGGGTTCGATTCCCGCACGGAACAAATATTTGTATGACCTACATGTATTTGTTCCGAGTCTGGGTGTTTTTCTATCTTTGATATGTATGTATTTACAAAAAAAAAAGTATATAAGTAGTTTATCAGCCATCTTGTTACCATAACACAAGCATTAGGTTGATTAGCTTGGGACTAGATGGCGCTGTGTGAAATGTCCAGGGATATTATTATTATTAATATCAGTCCCTGAGAACGCCCGTTTCACAAAGCGCATCACTCTAGGGCGAGTATTGCCCTCCCTGAAGCAGATTAGTTTGCCGATGAACGCCCTGGCCCCACCGATAAGTCGTTCAATCCTGCACTGCCAAGCTGGAACGGCTGGTTTCGGTCGTGTAGCTCTAGAGTCATTGGCAAATTTGACGTGAGCTACACGACATGCCGCTACAGCCGCGCAATACAGAATCGAATGAGTATCGATGAGGTCTTCACAGGTATTAAAATAGTTTGACAACTGCGAATCCAGGACCACCACCAGCGCCCTATTTTTGTTATGCATGGGCAAACGAGGTAAGCGTGGCCTAACTTCAGGCGACATGAACCGATATTCCTGAATCGCACCCTCCAAAGCACTTTTCAATTCCTCATTGCACTAGGTACTTACGTTTGTAGAGACTTACCTGTCATTACTCCCCTCGTCAGCATGACTTGTGTTGGACTGCGGTAGCACTACAGCAGTCTGCGACTGAGGGGCGACGACATGGCTACTCTGCATTTCATTTCGCAGGCTATCAAGTACAGTGTCATCTAGCATGTGATTACGCTGGATGACCCGCACCTGATCCGACAGTCGTTGTGCCCCATAGTATGAGCGCATGACATTTTCATTGATGGATCGTGTCCAGCTCATGCGCTGCACACTTCCGGCGGGAGCTGGGACCCTATCAGAGGCCAGTGGGCCTCGAGGTCCTAAGCCGTCCAGCGGCTTGTAATTTGAAATTATCTTGAAAAGTATTTATTAGTTCGGTTTTGCCTGTACGGTTTCACAATAGGTATGCGTATAAAAACTGCTTCTAACTAATTAAATCTGAAAATTATTGAAATGTGACGTATTGACATTGACGGTGTAGCCAGCTCACTATTTTTATACTACTACTTTCCCTGTCACCTGTATATATATAAATGAAACAGCATAAATTGCATTTCGTTTGCTGTTAGCCGAGTGATAGTTAGTGTATCCTTGTGCATAATAATTATTAATATTTTTTTTTATTCAATTTATTGTAAATAAAAATTTAAATTAATATTTAATACTATTCATACCACGCCACGGAATCACCATTTTTATTTACTGTGCTGAGTTCGTTCCTGAAACAAATAGAAGGTAAATATAGTAACATTTTAATTTTATTTTACTAACTAAAATATCTACAGTGAATTAACGAAACAATATCAACGTTTGAATAGCAAAATTGACTAAGCGACATATAATATGTAGGTAGCCCTATAATTTACGGAAGAACAGTATAAAGTTTAACTTATCATTAAAAAATAATATAAATTCTTGTCATCATCCTACAGGCGTAATTCTAACTGTTTTGGAAATCTTATTTTATCATCTGTATCAGAATTTATTATGTTTATTTTTTTAAATTATATTATAAGTGTGTTGTGGCACAGAAACATAAAATTATTTTAAAAAATCTCATGGAATAACACTATCTGCGCCCCACGGTTTCATCCATATAAGTCTCTGCCCCTGGTGATATCGATATAAAAATTACCCTATGTCCTAATCCAGGTCATGCAAATTTCATCCAAAACCGTTCAGCCGTTTTAGCGTGAAAGCGTATCAAACAAACATACAAAAAACTAAAATTCTCTTTTTTGTATAAAATAAAAATAAAAGAGTTACTACATGGAAGTAGTACCTATGTGTAAATTAGGAAGTATTTTGTGGAATAAAAAAACGGGTTGCACTCCGGGAGTGCCGGCAGAAGTGAAAACTTGGATATTAACGTTGTGCATTTTTGATATTTTGCAATGCGGTCTACTCTCCCTCCGTCTTACAAATTTTCGATCAGAAGGCCAATTCTCGTAATTTAAAACGTTCAAAATCTAGTCGCAGTCTCATCTCGGCGACAAACAAATGTCAAAAACTTGTCAAAATGTAAGGAAATTAGACGTATTTTTTGACAGATTGAGACTGAGATCAGACTGTGAACGTTCTTAAAATTACGAGAATTGCCGCTCAGGTCACGTGTCCTGACGCGAGCTCCGTCTTACGAGTTTTCGACCAGGTCACGTGTCCTGACGCGAGCTCCGTCTTACGGATTTTCGATCAGGTCACGTGTCCTGACGCGAGTTTAACATTTTTTACCCATCACAAAAAAGTGCACAACGCCGCTAAAGAAGTTTTCACTTCAAAAATATAAAAATACCTACATTAAGAAAATTCTCGATAGAAATATATCACGAAATTACCTTACAAACTATTATTTTCTTCGTTGCGTCGGCCGCCCGATACACTTCCTCCTGCATGAGCAAGGTTCGCTGACCGAGGGAGACTCTCACCACTCCCGATGACGATATAACCTTCCTCTAGGAGAAAAGTAAGGTTACTAGTACGGTCAGCATCAAAAGTCGGTTAACACTTTAGTTGTTTAAATCTTAATTATTGAGATAAATATTCCTAAAAAAACATAATACCTACATTACAACATTAGTAATTACATTAGTAATAGAATATTTAAGAATAATTAACTCTTTGCTGTTACATGAAATAGAGAAAACCAATGTATCGCATCATTTTGTATCAATTTAGATGATTTGTAAAAGTAACAGTGTTAATTGACTTTTGTTGCTGACTGTACCAGTCGCAAAAACAATTCAGATCGCCGTCCGTCCATTCTTGTTGTCGAGGTCCATAGCGACGACCCGTTTGATACCCTCCCCGACCCTTGCTCGAGCCAGCTCGAGTTACTGGGTTTTTAACTATAAATTTGCCCTAAACCGCAGTCCGTACCCTACAGGGAGTTCCGATAGCGGGTAGTCGCTTAGTTTATAAGTTTTATGCTTTGGCTCGACGCGTTATTTATAAGGCATCCACAGGATACCCCGGTTAAGCAGCCAGCTACCTCGTTAAATCGATCTGGGAGATGCCGTTCATACAAAACACACGGTAAAATTAAACCATCATTCATTGACGTATTCATTAGGGAAAACGGGTGATTAATTAAGTAGTTTTTAATCTCCAACAATAGAATAGGTACCTATAAAAAAAAGGAATAACCTATATCCTTTATCCTATACTTATCCCTTTTTCGACAGTTTTTGTAAAAAAAAATAGGTGATTTTACAGATGGGTACAGACAGAGAGGTTTGACCAGACTCGATAAATCGAATGAACCCCAAGATTCGCACTAGCCCCTGTAGCCTCATGTTCATGGTGCTACAGCGAACATTGCATATCAAAGAGTAGATGGGGCGCCGTAATTGTAGGGAAGACGTGCCCTTATGATAGGAAAGGATTTAAAGCCATACTGGATATGCAATGCATCCTTGAAAATAAATACATTTTTATTTGTACACAAAAATCAAATAGCAGGTACAGTCGCCAGCACATCAAGCTACTACAATCTGTCAAATTTCTTTAATAGATTTTCAACTTTATCGCTAAAGCAAGCAGGTTCAAGGTTAATGACAGTTTCGGGTAGCTTGACCTGCAGGCGTCTATACAAGTTATCTGGCGATTGAAAAATTAGCTCTAATAACATATTGTTACGCGCCACAATTAATGCCTGGTGACATTAGTTACCACTAGCGCCATCTATTGTGGAATAGCGGAACTGATAGAGTCGCCATCTATTGTGGAATAGTAGAACTAATACTAGCGCCATCTATTGACGAGTAGATATGACGAAGCTAGAACTTACTAGAACTATCGACATCTGGTCAGTCGGGGCCGGTATGTACTCGAACATTCTAGACGTTTCCACAATAGAAGATTCTGGAATTATCTGCGGCACTATATAAGGCCGGGATTAGCCGCGAGCAATCATTAATCCGATCCAGCCTGTCCCCTTGCTGCCCTCTCCCAGCGACGCCCTAAGCCGAGGTTCGTACCCCACAGGGGGTGCCCTTAGCGTGCAGTCGCTTAGCATTAATCTAGATGTAGCCCTGGCTGGAGGCTTTAAGAATTCTTAAGGCAACCGCAGGATAGTCCGGTTATGTAGTCACGACCTCTCAAGGTCAACTACGAGATGCCATAATCTAAAAAAAAAAAAAAAAAAGCGAGCAATCAGTCTTGGATCAGTGATACAAGCGAATACATCGAAAGCGATCTTCAAGTGCGACTTAAGAGCGATTGTGTTTTATAATTAGTGTGTTTTGAATTGTTGTTAGTGTTGATTAATTAAAGTGTAACTTTTGGGTAATTTTTATTGGCATTTTTAATTGTCACGAACCCGAAGCTCGTAATAATATTCAAAGGGTGTCATTACACCCTAAAGATACACACACACAGTTACTTTAATGCCATTGCATTAAAATAACTATGTGTGTATCATACAAATAATCCATAAAAATAAATAACTAAGAAATCCATAACGAAATAATTAATTACATATGCAATAACTGCCCAACCGGTACGAAAAAAATCACATTGACCTTTTTTTTTCCAGCTCCTCCATCTAGAGTCACTACAATGAGGGCAGTAATATTGCTGATTGTCTTCGCCACTGCTGCTGCCCAGCTCCGCAAGATAGAGGCAGTCCCCACGATATTGGAGGATGCTACTCCTGCAGACGTGTTGCTGTACCTCTACGAGGTAGTGCTGACGTCACTCATGTATAGTCAAACCAATGACCAAGGGGGAGTTGGTAATATTAAAACTTGTCCTGGTAGAATGCCGACATTTCCAGGAGGAAAATGTGCGCCTCCGACAACCACACCAAGTCCCATAGATATAATAAAAATTTTCGGTACTGATTACCCTTATTAAAAAAAACAGCGTCAGGTGGTACACTTGTGTTGTCATCTGACATTATGCTGAGCTGAGGCCCTTTTGGCATTATAATCTTTGTTTTCTGTTTTTATAGTTTTAAGGTGTATTTATTTTGCTGTAATGGTTGAAGGTCCAGATTGCCAGACAGTACATGTTCGTCTATACAGACCCCAGTAGATCCCGCAATAATAGATGAATTATTTAACTTTTCTGGATATGATTACGATCTATAAAAAGCGCAACTGAATTCGCAAAAAAAATCAGCCATTCCGTTCATTTTGTATTAGGTATGTGAACGCAAATATATAGAACAGCTGGGTTTTTTTCATGTTTTTGGTTTGGTTTTATCGGTTAGAAGGATATATCGGAGGTTTGTGTAAGCGAGCTTTCGCTTGTATCCTGTACCTGTAACAATAAAAAAATAAAAAATTATGCTGCCGATGAGTTCTGCGTGTGTAAGCCTCTCCCCACAATATTGGAGGATGCTACTCCTGCAGATGTATTGCTGTACCTCTACGACGTAGTGCTTACGTTACTCATGGATAGTGAAACCAACGACCAAGGGGGGGTTGCTGATATTCATGGTACCATATTTTCAGACGGAAAATGTGCCCTTATACAGCGTGGCGCTTTAATGGCGACATTAACACGTTAAACGCCGTGGGGGACAACATATGGGCCTCACCTATTTAGTAAAAGGAGCCAGGTTAAAAATGCCCTATCGTAAAATTTTACGTATAAGTTTTTATTGCTTTAAGGGCTATAAAATGTGCCAAATCACATGAAATAAATCGAAGAAAAGTAATTTGTGACTTTATTTTACCAAAATACTACTGTCACTCAACAGTTGCCCCCCATGGCCCACGCGGAAATAAATCGCGTTTTTCGTTGGCTGGGGCCGCGGGGGTCGGGGTGTCGGTCATCCCCGCTCATGTCCTGCTGGCCACCGGCCGTCTCGATACGCGATTCCCGGGCGCCCGCGCAGTGACTAATTAGCTACCTACATTGATTACGTATCGATTCGAGAATTTTCTATTTATTTGTTTACGTAAATACGAAAAAAGTTGTAACTTTTTGTGAAACCTGCCCTAACAAACCATTTCTTTGTTTTGATTTTTTCCATAAAATTCATTAAAATAATAGGTGTAGTAACGTTGATATTGATCTCAATCTAAAGTCTGATTTAATTTTGTTTCATTTAAAAACTGTAATAAAAAAATATTATATTTCTGACTTACAAACATGTAGTTTAATTCATCAAACTATCCCCGAAAAATTAAACCCTAACAGCTATGTAGTACAACTTTAACCAGATTTTAACTACTTACTTAAGTAAATAGTAACAGTATACAGTATTTTACAACACATTATAAATAGTAACATTATGGAAAAATATAAAGTAACCCATTATCATACACACTTTTTCCTTTAGAACTTTCAAACAAGTCGTGTCCCGAAATTATTTGTCATATTTTTCCAAGTCATATTTTTTACTAAAAACCAAATACAATCTATTTGTCTGCAGGGCCGTGGGGGTCACGTCAAATACATATTAGCTTCATATCTGTGCCCGACGGCCCAATAGAGACGCTTAAAATCGCCTCTGACTCGCGGTCATATGTTGTCCCCCGCGGCCCTAACGGAACTATTGTATGTCGACCACACGGTGTCCCCCATGGCCCAAACAGAAAGACTGAAAAATTAAAGCGGCGTTCAACGTGTTAATTTAACACACGTATACGGTTTTGCGTTGTAGTTTTATGAATATATTTTAATTTAATTAAACATTAATATTTATTTATTTATTAACAATTTTATAAAGTAGCATCTTAAAGCAACCTGACTTAAAGAACTGTAGCGCAGGGGTCATTTGCCGGGGTCACGGATCATAACATCGCATCAATGTAATTAAAACAATTAACGAGCAAAGAGAAGGCGAATTGAAGGAAAGAGAGAGAGCCCTTTGTCGGCGCGCGGCGCTGGTGGAAGTTTTCAAGTTACGATTTTTTTTATATTGTTATAATTTTGTTGATTACTGGCCACTAGCCGTGTGTTAAATTAATGTCGCCATTGTAGCGCCACGTTGTATAAACCACACCAGCGCTTCAGTTCTTGTAATTTTAAGAACGTTTCAGTCTGATCTCAGTCCCAATCTGTCAAAAATCTATAAATAAAAGTTTTTTACATTGATTGTCGCTGAGATGAGATTGTGACTAGATTTTGAACGTTTTTAATTACGAGAACTGACCATTTGATTACAATTATTTTATTTTAATGTATAGATGCTATATTATATTTGGCGACACATCAAACTACACATTTCCAGTTTTAGCTGATCTCCCATTTTATAGATTTTACATACATACGCCACCACATCAAGCTACTACAATCTGTCAAATTTCTTTAATGGGTTTTCAACTTTATCTCTAAAGCATTAAGGTTCAAGGTGGAATGGGAAAATTTGACAGTTTCGGGTAGCTTCACCTGCTGGCGTTTGTACAATCAAAAATCAGCTTATCCAGTATAAGCTGATTTTTTATTGTACAGACGCCTTATGGATACCTTGATGTGTAGCCGTGTGGACCTATCAGCTGTTTACAAGGAACGTCCTTCATTTGTTTACATACTGTATTGTATACATAATTAATTTAATACGTGCATGTTATGATTTATACCTAACTGAAATAAATATAACTATACAGGGTTATTTGTAAAACACCAACAACCTCTTAAGAGGTCATTGTACTCATAATTATGAACAACTTTTACTATAGGACCAAACCTGAAATTGTGAAAAAAAAATCAGCTGCTCCCTACATTTTGTGGAGTTATGCGAACATAACTGTAGGGAACAGCTGATTTTTTTTTCGCGATTTCTGTTTTGGTCCCATAGTAAAAGTTGTTCATAATGATGAGTACAATGACCTCTTAAGGGGTTGCTGGTGTTGGTGGGTTGCCTTATTATTAAGATTTCTGTGGTTGTAACCTATGTTTACAAATAAAGATTGATTGATTGGTCATTTTAATTTTAATTTCATATAATATTAATCTAACACTAAAATAACAAAATTATATCCTAACTTAACTAAAACTATTTACAAACTAAAATATAGCGTCGAAAAATTCATCCGCATCGCTGTCGACTGGTAATGTTCCCAAAAAAAAAAAATAGACTGACGGCAATGCCATTTTAATGAATAACATATTTTTTACATGACTGCCCAAAAAAGGAGTGTTATGTTTTCAGGGTTCATGTATGTTAGTGAGTTTTTTTACTCCACCATAACTTCTAAACGGCTTAACCAATATCAATGTATGTGGTATCGTTAGAAGCGTTTCGTTATCCCGGGTAACATAGTCTAGTCAGTCATAGTCTGGTATTCAGCTGCATCCAGGTAGACTGAAAGCTGACCCTAACATAGTTAGGAAAAAGTTACGCAGATTAAGACACAAATAAATACTTAAATGTTTAATGAAATTAAAATCACACTAATATTATATAGGCGAAAGTTTGTAAGTGAATGTGTGTGTGTGTGGGGGTGTGTTTGTATGTTTGTTACTTTTTCACGCTCAAACTCTTAAACGGATTTGGATAAAATTTTCATAAAACGAAAACGCGAAACCGTATACTTAATGTGTTAAATTAATGTCGCCATTAAAGTGATATGCTGTATGTACTGTATACAAAGTAAGGCGCATCACACACTACTATGCGCCACGCAACGGGGCGCGGGAAACGGAGGCCAAAGCCACGCGCGAAAGCGCGTTTTTGTTGAATTTGTATGTAAAAAATCACGCGCGGGGGCGCGTTATCTGCGTCCCGTCGCGTGGCGCGTTGTAGTGTGTGATGCGCCTAAAAGTACAGGGTATAGGGGGTGAATATCCGCGCCTGGATGGAGACATCACCTGTGAAGGCACTTCACAGGTCCTCACCTGTGAAGGCTGTGTGACCTGCTCAGTCAGCTCCATGTTTTTTGGCTTTTACAACAGTTAAAAATATCTAATAACAATGTCTAACTGAATTAATTCCCATTATGAAAGCAGTTTGTTTGGAATCGTCTACTGAATCGATTTTTGTCTTTCTTAATATAAGTATTTTAATCCCAAATTTTTTTTAAAACTACATAAAATACAGTCACACATCCGCTGTACAGTCAAAACAAACCAAAATTGACGGAGTACTACGCCTGACCGTTATACGTGTGCGACTGTGTGTGTGTGCGTACATAACACCCACATTGTTCTCCCACATTGTTTTATACATAATAGGAAAAAATATTTTATCTTAATATTCTAATTGGGGTGTTTGGTGGTGTGTGTTAATTCCGGGACATGTTTTTTAACCATACCTATTTGTATTATCATGGTACAATATAAAGTTTTTGTACCATGATAATACATTATATTATGGTTAACTCCTATTATCCCTCTTATTAAAATGCCATATATAAAATATCATTCGTCATAGGTTCATTCGTTTTCCCAGACTTCGTGTAAATTATTTCATCACTACTGCTCTCAAAACGATGAAGGAAACCATCGTTAGGAACTACATATTTACATGCACTTTTGAATTGTTAATATATTTTTTAGGGCTGAGCTAAGAACATTTAAACAGGTAAAATATTGAGTCTAAACATTTTATTTTAAACATAAGACGAAAGCTTTCACTCATTAATATTAATAAGTCAAATTCAAATTCGATAAAAGCATTTACAGTACAGACGCATCACATCAAGCTACTCAAAACTGTCAAATTTTCCCAATCAACCTTGAACATTAATGCGTTAGCGATAAAGTTGAAAATATATTTAATTAGTTCATAACAATTTTTACATTGTGTCGAATATTAAAAATTATTTTATAACTTAAAAATATACAAAAAAAAACAAAAATAAAATACATGCCACTTAATTACTATGGGGAAGAGTAATAATAATAACAAATAAATGTCATTAAAATAACTAGAATAATAATTCTACAAATAATTTAATATAGCCAATGTCCAATGTCAATTACTTACTTATATGTCATGAATGTAAAAGAACAAAAAATAACAATCATAGGAATTTGAATTTGTTTTATCTAATTTATGTGTTGATGTTGTATTTATATTGTATTTATTCGTTTGTATTTATTGATGGGTGATGTTTTATATTTATTAATTTGTTATCATTTTGAATAATTTTAATTTAAATATGTTTTCTTATTAAATATGGGTTATGTGGTACCTGAAATAAATGAATTTTAATTAAATTTAATAAGTGTCGGCACACGTTAACAATTTGTAAATGTGCGACTAAGGGCTGGTCGTTTCACGTCCACTTAACGCACGTGTATACGTCAAAAATGGCGCTAACTATCGTCAAACTAAAAAAAGCGTTGTTTCAAATTACAATTATGTATGGCCTTGACTTACGTCAAATAATTACCATTACCTACGTACTTATTATTGGACGTACGTATGTTACGTTAACCAACCGTTTGAAGCAACCGGCCCCCCTAACAAGACTTGTTTTGTACAACAATGGTTTTACTTTTTAGCCGTGTCATGTGGACGATAATGAGCCAATCATACGTGATATAGCATTAATTGCATAAATACAATCGCAAAATCCTGAATTACTGATGTTTAAACGATCGTGTGCGTCTATCTTATACACAATTTAGCGTACATTTCTCAAGAACAAGCCAAGCAATAACAGAGTAGTAGATGTTCGGTCTGAGTGTAATTTGAGGCAATTTTATAGGTATTGTTACTGTAAACTCGGGGGCTACGGTCGGAGTGACAGCGATTAGCAATTTTGATTCAATACATTTAGTTTTTTTTTAATGGATAGCATATATATACCTCAGTGTACCCATATAAATTTTGTTAATTTTGCTGGGGTAGTTTTTGAGTCTGCTTCAACAATACGTATTTTTTCCACTACATATTGATGATGTTAAGTATAATAACTTCCTGTCACTGATATTTACATAGCTAGTATTATTATACGAATTTATGTAACCCCACATACAACAACAAAACAACTACAATTAAAAAGTAAGAAACAAAAATTTGTTTACAAAAAAAAAAACAACCGACTTCCAAAAAAACACCACAAAGTGAAAAATAACTTTCATATGGAAGTCAGTGTCATTGGATCTTTTCATATTTAGCCACCGAACATTTTTTTTTTGTGTGAACGATGTTAGGTATGGCTACTGTTCTTTCACATCGTCACGCCAAAGCTTCTAGGCCCGCTTTGGTGACGACTCCTGTTTTTAGACACCCACTATGAGACGAATCCGGCCCATCTGTCTTGATTTATTTATTAATTAGGCTTTTCAACAATGAGTATACTGTTCTTATAATTTGTACATTGCAAACTTAAGTCTAAGCGCCTCATCACTTACAGAAAAGCACAGCATGCACTACATTATGCGCAAATAATAACACAATTATTTAAATAAAACAATTAGTAATAATAAATAGTTTGAAAAAGAAATTATAAAAAATAAACTGTTAAAGCTAAATTGATTACAATGAAATAAATAACATAGATTAAATTAAATTAGATTAGATTCTATTTTTGAAATGATAATATCGACGGTTGAAAGGCTAATAGGTCTAAGCGACATTTTTCGAAAAAAAATTAGAACCTGACTCAAACGACGGAGAATAATTTGCTGATTCCGAATATGTATCTATCTCATTATTGCAAAAAAATGTCGCTTAGAACCAATTGGCCTTTCAACCGTTGATATAATGATACATCGCATAAGTGTCACCCCACCCACCCAGTCCCATTTCAGCCTCGCAAACTTATCGCCAACATCAGCGATGCCTGTCTTGGAGCATATTATGGTGACAAAACTGGTCGGTGAGTTAGATTTAGACTTCTGAGCCTCGCATAAACATAATAAGTCTATAAAGTTCCCACTGCTGGGACACAGGCCTTCTTTCGGTGAGAGAGAGTGGGCTGTAATCCACCACGAGGGCCCAGTGCGGGTTGGTAGATGTGACATGTCTTCGAATTTAGGACATGCCGGTTTCCTTACGATGTTTTCCTGAGATTTGATCAAAGAAAAAATATTAAATTTATTAACATTCACTCGCTTACACTGTGACCTGGCCTTATTTACCAACTAGACAGACTAAGGCAATTCGCGTCACAGCCTAATGTTTAGCAAACACGATGTTTGTTATTACTATTTCCTTCAAATTGCATTCCTTTGAATTTGCATTTTTTATTTATTTTGCATCTATATTCGTTTCGCGATAAGACTGACTTTAGTTCAGTTTTAAATGAGTTTTTAAGGCTGTCGCACATTTAGGAGCAGTGGCTAAGTGGTAACGGCCGCGACTTGCGAGTTGTAGGTCGTAGGTTCGAAGCCAGACAGGTGCTTTACTTTGTGTAAATTATTTCATCACCACACTGCTCTCAAAACGGTGAAGGAAAACATCGTGAGGACACCGGCATGTCCTCGAACCGAAAAATTCGAAGGCATTTGACATCCTCTAATCCGCACTGAGCCCACGTGGTGGATTGCGACCCAATCCCTCTCACCGAGAGGAGGCCTGTGTCCCAGCAGTGGGAACATTATATACTGAGTATGTACACATTTAGGCGGGCCGCATTCACCGTACAATAATCTGCCTAACACTTGCGCAAAGTTATACAATTAGATAGCTCTTACTAACGAGCTAACTACTTCTATACTTTTGCGCAATTTACTAGCATGTGTACTCCTTGCTTTAATTTGTATCTATTCGATTTTATGAATGCTCATAAATGAATATTGTAGACTCAGGGAAATTAATCGTTTGGCAAATTGACTGAATCTGCCAATCTAGCTTTTTCCCAACTATGTTGAGGTCGGCATCCAGTCTCACCAAAAGCTAGGCAGCCGGGTAATTGCGTACACCGTAGCAATGGCTTTCATTTTGACAATTCAACAACATTCATTACATCGAACCATGCGTCATACTGACGTCACGCAAAATCCTGCATCGCGCAAGCAGAGTTTACCGCGCAACTAGTATACACACAACGCCCCGACATCAATCGTTGGCCAGTTGCCCGCCAGACACAACACCCGTCTGGTTGGAGGATCCTCCTTTTCCTATGGAAGACGAGTGAACTTTAGACCCTGTTCCTCATTGCTGTAAAGGTTCTTTAGATATCTAACCTTACTAAGATCAAGACTGCTATATGATGTGTCTACATAACCAATTTAATGCCTCATAGTTTTAGTGGTAGCGCAAAATCACTGATTTAATGGTAAATGTCCTACTGTGCCTAGCGCTAGATTTATATATAATGTATATTTAGATCTAACCCCAAACAGCACGTTTTCAATTATCGTGGCCACTAATATTTAATGACACGTACACAGGCCTATTCGACCGATTCGCTGTGTAAACTGATGTAAATTGGCATAGAGTACCTAATAGGTATAACCATGTAGACGTGACAATCATGTCACCATAATCAGCCAATAATGTTCCTACTGTTCTAGACAGGCCTCCTTTCTGTGAGAGGGAGTGGGTCGTAATCAACCACGCGGGCCCAGTGCGGGTTGGTGGATGTCACATATCATACAAGAAAGGCAAGTAGGTACTGTCATGGTTTGAGCAGCTCTATATTAGATCTCTTCATCGCGCGAAAGGATTTGATGATTTTTTTTGGGGTCAACGACCGCTAGTAGTGTTGTTGCTTGATATTCAGACGCCAGCACATCAAGCTACCCGAAACTGACAAATTTTCCCAATCAACTTTGAACTTAAGAATTTAGCAATAAAGTTGAAAATCTATTAAAGAAATTTGACGGATTGTAGTAGCTTGATGTGTTGGCGTTTGTACAAGTTGAGAAAATCTGTTTTTGTTTTTTGTTCTATCGTGTTAATAAATATCGATACCAAACACATCTGTGCCATTAACACAAGCGAAAACTGCTTTTTAGGGTTCCGTACCCAAAGGGTAAAAACGGGACCCTATTACTAAGACTTCGCTGTCTGTCCGTCCGTCTGTCTGTCACCAGGCTGTATCTTAAGAACCGCGATAGAGACAGTTGAAATTTTCACAATATATGTATTGTGAAAAGTATTAGTAGTTACAAATATTTGTTCCGTGCGGGAATCGACCCCGCGAAACGCAGCGCAGCAGTCAATCGCTTAACCACTGCGCCAACCGTGCCGTCAGACAAAAAAAACATCTTTTTTTTTTTGTTCTAGCTTGTTTAGATATCAACAGCCATCACGTTTGCAGAATTTCGCTAGCTAATTTAATATCAAGCTGTGGAAACATTCGAAGCTGTCGCCTCTATTCATTTTTTATTCCATGCTACTGGTATGCTATGGATGAAATAATTATTAACGTGTTTAGACCCATGTACCCGTTCAATGAGTTTGTGATTCCGGGACTTTTGTTTGTCAGTATTTGTTAAATGCAATGACATAGTTTGACGGCACGGTTGGCGCAGTGGTTAAGCGATTGACTGCTGCGCTGCGTGTCGCGGGTTCGATTCCCGCATGGAACAAATATTTGTATGACCTACATGTATTTGTTCCGAGTCTGGGTGTTTTTCTATCTATAATAATTATGTATTTACAAAAAAAAAATGTATATAAGTAGTTTATCAGCCGTCTTGTTACCATAACACAAGCATTAGGTTGCTTAGCTTGGGACTAGATGGCGCTGTGTGAAATGTCCAGGGATATTATTATTATTATTATATTATATTGGGTCTATTACGGGTTGCCTAATTTATTAAAATAACCGGCTGTTTTAAGTTTTATTTTAATTATTGTGAATGTGAGGACTATGTAGGGTATTTCTTTTATCTGTTAAAAAATAAGTTTATTAGACTAAGAAAAAAAAAAATGAAATGAAATTTATTTATTTGGAACTTGCTGCGCCCCGCGGTTTAACCCATGCGGGTTAAACCGCGAACCAAACGCGAACGGAATTGACACTTATGCAAGTGTCAATTCCGTAAGAATATCGAGATAAAAAGTATTCTATGTGTTAATCCTGGTTATAAACTACCTGTGTGCCAAATTTCATCCAAATCCGTTTAGTAGTTTTTGCGTGAAAGAGTATCAAACATCCATCTATCCATACAAACTTACGCGTTTTTAGGATAGTAGGATTAAAATAACATTTATTTTTTAAATAACGACTAAAACCTAATTAGTTAATAAAAAGAATAACGTTATATGCTAACTTATATTATATTATAACTATTCTCAAACTAAAACATAGCGTCGAAAAAATTCGTCCATTTTTTTTCTCTGTTAGTATTAATGTTGGTCTGGCAGTTTGAGTACTTTATGCGGCTTTTACCCAAATGTCCTTTCTTTGGTATTTATTTATTTATCCATTTATTTCAGGCTTCAAGGCCGAATAAAAGCATACAATACAGTTGTATAACTTAAAAATACTATAAATACATACAACATTATAATTACACTAAAACTAACTAACGCACACGAAGTGTCCGCGTCGTATTCGGTGTCATGTAGCCGGCCACGAAACCGGCGGTACACAACACCCATCGGCGGAAACTCTTCCTTGAACAACTTCTCGAGATGATGTGTCAGAACACGCACAGTGAACGATTTGAAGTTCGTGTTGTGACGCAACTCCAACTTCTCGACCCTCAAAGTCCAGTTGGTCTTCACACGCATGTACTCCACGATCTGCTCAACCTTCGTGGAGTGGTGCAGTCTGGACACGTACAGCTGCGTCGTCGGGATTGCTGGACGCAGCAGCATGTGGTGTTGGGTTGTGGTGTGGTGTGGTATTGTTACGTCGATTCGTTGAGCTCCTCAAGTTTCGAGTTGAGCTACACGATTACTGACAAATGCTTGCACTGACTGGACTGGTCCACTCAGTGTGGTACTTTCCTCAAAAGACAATTTCAGACAACAATCTACATGGTCTATACGTTTAAAAGAGACTGTGACCTCTGAGTTTGTTTCGGCCTTTCTTAGAGTAGTCAGATAGGAAACGCCGACCTCATCCGGCTTATTTATTTTTTATAATATGATGTGCAAAAGTGATTCCGATATCCTATTTACGGAATAAATAATTTAATTTAATTTCAGCTTTTTGTTAATATTTTTGAAGTGAAAACTTCTTTAGCGGCGTTGTGCACTTTTTTTGTTATGGCTAATAACTGTTAAACTCGCGTCAGGACACGTGACCTGATCGAAAATTCGTAAGACGGAGCTCGCGTCAGGACACGTGACCTGGTCGAAAATTCGTAAGACGGAGGTCGCGTCAGGACACGTGATCTGATCAAAATTCGTAAGATGGGAGAGTAGACCGCATTCCAAAATATCAAAAATGCACAATGTTAATATTCAAGTTTTCACTTCTGCCGGCACTCCCGGCGGAGTGCAACCCGTTTTTTTTTTATTTTACGGGATAAAATTTAACCAGTGCGTTCTTTCGAATTTGATAACTGTTGATCAAGTAGCGGCTTCAATTTTTGCATGGAACAATTACTGTCTAAATTTTATTCAAATTCATGTTTCCAGTTGATATTATATCAAGTTAAACAAATATCAACTCTATTGTGGTGTAAATTAAGTTAATTTCAGCGTGATGAGTACTTACGTACGTAAACGTACCTACCATACAGGAAGGTAAATGGAGGACAATTATATAATGATATAAATTGTCCTCCATAATGATAATTATATTTGTACCATACAGGAAATAACATAACATGACATCACGCCTCTGTACCCCAAATGATTTGGTAGGGGTGTACCTAAAGTACAGACGCCAGCACATCAAGCTACTACAATCTGTCAGATTTCTTTAATAGATTTTCGACTTTATTGCTATAGAATTAGGTTCAATGTTGATTGGGAAAATCTGACAGTTTCGGGTAGGTTGACCTGCTGGCGTCCGTACAACCATTATGTTTACAGGAAATATTCAATATACCCCGTCCATTAGGTTAACCGTTTTTTGACAGCTGTTTTAGAACGTACATATTCCAAAGGGGCAATTCTGGTAATTTTAAGAACGTTCACAGTCTGATCTCAGTTTCAATCTGTCAAAAATACGTCTAATTTCCCTACATTTTGACAAGATTTTGACATTTGTTTGTCGGTGAGATGAGACTGCGACTAGATTTTGAACGTTTTAAATTAAGAGAATTGGCCTTCAGTTAATAACAAGTTGTATTATTGATTCTAATGATTATAATTCTTTAAATACATATTTGTTACGGCCGCGAATTATATAATATTTTAATCAACGTGCAACTTAGTACTGACCAGCATATTGCAAAAAACGTAAGAAAATTTGAATTTCGCGGGCTACCTTGGAGCATCCACCTTAAACATGCATGCAACATACTTAGTATGCTGTATTGTTATGATTGGTTAGGGACTTTTCCCAATACGAAATGTTCAAAGATGTACGGATTTTTATACATGATACATTTTTAACCA
Source organism: Apamea sordens (assembly GCA_945859715.1). Lineage (NCBI taxonomy): Eukaryota > Metazoa > Arthropoda > Insecta > Lepidoptera > Noctuidae > Apamea > Apamea sordens. The sequence continues at coordinate 6,311,900 of OX244009.1, read as the reverse complement.
ATGCGCAAACTGAAATCAGAATTTTTTAATTGAAACTTTTTGACAGTTATAAAAAAAATTGCTCTGCCATACATTTTGATCGCGTCTGTATTGCATTTTTCTATGAAACACTTGATTTTTTTTTTATAACTGACGATATATTTCTACGCTAGAATGGCTCTAGGATCATGTGCTGAATTCGTGGCTACAATTTGCGCACTGGTTAAAAATTTATCCTATATAGAAATTTGACCGTGACGGTACTGAGTACATAACAGTGTCAAAATATTTTCTTACGTATCCTAAAAAAAAACAAGTGCATGTTTTTCAAAAACTTTATTTTGGAAAGACATTAATAAGTGCAAGTTACAAGTGACGCTATTATCTAGTGATTCTGTGCTGTGTACAACATAAAAAACATCAAAAACCGTAATCATTTTTGGGAACTAATATTTTCTACCCTATATGTACAATTAATAACAGACTTTTTTACATAGTTGCTGTAAATACTGTGTGACCAACTATCAGTGTGTGCGCAACCTTACAGTGACGCTCTGTTTCGACTTATGGTGCTACAACTTGCCATAACACCGTGATAACTGCCATAAACGTATTTATTGAGAACAGCGCCATCTAGTGATTCCGGAGTGAACTGCTTTGCAGATCGATTGCGCAAACAAGATCGAAAAATTCACTATGGCTAAGTGTGGTGGCTGCGGTAAATTTCTCGCGACCACGGATGCGGCTAAATGCGACAACTGTCGATCTTGGTATCATTACCAGTGCGTTGGAATACAAGAAATAGGCCTTCTTACTTCTCCCTGGCACTGCCCGGAGTGTAACAAAAGCGTTGTGCGGGACAACCGGGCCGAAACGCCAGTTAGAGGCCTTGCAAAGGCACCGCTGGAAGTCACTATGACTAATCTCATGGACACGGACACGAGTCCCATAAATTCCACCGCAGTAATGGACGTCACACATGATATCACTCAGGACATCACTATTGAGCTGAGAAAGTTTAAGGAAGAGTTTATCAGCACGGTACGGAGTGAATTTCAATTGCTGCGCAATGATCTGGCCGACTTGAGATGCTCATTAAAGTCCACTAATGACCGTATGAGCAGTTTGGAAGAGAGAGTGGCCGTCATGGAGAGTCAAAAATTGGTACAGCCCCAAGTCTCGCCGGATGTGCATAATTTAATTGCCCAATTGCGGAGCGATATAAATGACCGTGATCAGGAGCTGCTAGCCACTGATATACAAATCTCAAACTTGCCAGAGCCGAGTGGTGAAAATCCCATACACACGGCTATGCTAGTGGCGTCAAAGATGGGCGTAAAAATCGAGGCGCGCGATATTGTGAGTGCCGAGCGCGTTGGAGGCAGACGCATAAATGCTACGCAGCCGGCGCCGGTGGAGACCCGCCCTCGTTTCCTCGTCGTGCGCCTCGCGCGCCGCGATCTACGCGACGAGATGTTGGAGGCCGCACGAGTACGTCGTGGTATGACTTCAGCTGATCTCGACATGTCCGGTCTGCCGGTGCGATTCTACGTCAACGAACGTCTTACGAAGCTGAATCGTGAGTTGTTTCGGACGGCGCGGGAGGCCGGGAACCGGCTTGGTTGGCAATTTGTATGGTGCAAGCGAGGCCGTATACTTGCCCGATACAAACCCGGGGACGCCGCTTGCCAAATACGCTGCGAGGCTGATGTGCAGCGCATCTTTGTACCTATACCTGTACCGGTTACCGACGGCCAAAATATGTCCTAATTATTTTTGTTTTACTATTACCATTATTTTTTATTATTTCTGGATTTTTTGTTTCAATTATCACTGTATATTTTTAGTTTCTAACATACCAATGACGATTCTATTGTATGTTGCAAAAGTGTCATGGTATAATTATCATTATCAGTTGTTTTCGTTCTGCCCGACCCTCTGCGGAAACAGGTGTGATATTATGTTATGTTATGTTGTTTGTCTCGCGGCGGCGGCGGCGGCGGCGCAGACGGCGCATCTCAGTGGGCTCGTGGACCGGTTTCGACATAGTACTCATATTATTATATTTTTTATATACAATATTATCCTACATCTAGCATTATTTTCAATCCTTCTTATATTTCTAATTATTATTATAATATTTCGTATACTACATATTCACATTAACTGTCCAATATTCGCAAATACTTACAAATTGTTTTTATTTAATTCGGAGCCAATAATATTATTTAGCAAAACTAGGGCTATAAAAACTGTTAAGATTTTGAATCAACGCGCATTAAAGGTGTTAGCAATTCAAGTGATACTCGTAACTGTAGTAATTTTACATTATAGTCATGATGCCTAAAAGTGGGAAATATCTTAAGGTTGGCTTCCTTAATGCAGGGTCTCTGGGTACAGGCCATGACGACTTAATTTGTGCAATGGACAGATATAATTTTGACATAATGGCTATAAACGAAACTTGGCTTCGGCCGGGGGAGGAGGGGCGCGCGCCGGTTGTGCCGGTTATCGTCTACGTCACACTCCGCGGCCGTCAACTGTTTGCGCGGGACGTGGTGGGGGCGTTGGGTTTTATCTGCGGCGGGGTCTGAGCGCGCGCATCTGTACTAGCATGGCCGATCCCAGGTTCGATTCCGTCGAACAGATGTGGCTGACAATCTCGTTAAGCGGGAAAAAAATTGCAATTGGTACAGCGTACCGGCCACCGTGGTTTGACATAGATCTTTTCCTTGACGCCATCATGAACACCTATGCTACGTTGGGTAGCTGTGATCATTATATATTGCTCGGTGATTTCAATGTGAACATGCTCAACATAAACGAGACTAAAACCAAAAAAGTACAAGAATTTTTAAGTTGCATAAGTCTCGTTCAACTTGTCACTATGCCTACTCATTTCACAGATACGAGTGAGACTCTTATTGACCTACTGTGCACAGACCTTAGGGCAAGATACACGACTGTGGAATCGATTGGTTCAATTACAGGTCATTCAATTATAGTCAGTGAATTTCACATAAGGCGGGACAAATTTTTACCATACGTAATCAAATTTAGGCCGATGAAAGACATAAGGGATAATTTTTATACGGATTTGACACAATTAAACATAGGTCGCATTTCTGAATTCGCCGACGTGAATGACATGGTTGATACTTTTAATCACCTCATTATATCAGTGTTTGATGTTCACGCGCCAATTAAGACTTGTCGTATTAGGGAGTTATCGTATCCCTGGATTACGGACACTATCCAGCTCATGATGCGATTACGGGACAATGCATTAGCCAAATATAGGAACACTAAATCGGGAACAAAAAAAGACTACTATAAACAATTAAAATCCTTAGTAGAAAGTTCCTTGTATCATGAAAAAATTGCATACTTTAAACACAATATAAATAATAAAATAAATAATCCAAGATTACTATGGAAGAACATTAAATCCACGTTTGCACCCTCAAAGCAAGGGCAAGACCTTCCCCCACATTTTAGAAACCCAGACCTCATAAATAACACATTTTTAAATGTCCCTGGAAACCCGGTAGCTAGTGCGTCACTTATGTCATTCTATGAGACCCACAGGTATAGTGAAGCTATATTCACAATTGCTCCAGTGGACCAAGATGATATCTCCCGCATTATTTCTGACCTAAAGTCAAATGCTGAAGGCTACGATAATATAACCTTAAGTATGCTTACTCTAACTTTGCCGCACACCTTAGAAACTATCACCTACATCATTAACTATTCCATATGGACATCAAAGTTTCCTTACCACTGGAAAATTGCCATAGTTAGGCCCCTTCCTAAGAATCCTAACCCTGTAGAAGTTAAAGACTTGCGGCCGATCAGTATTCTCCCCTGTCTTTCAAAAGTAATGGAGAGGGTAGTGTGCCGTCAATTGACTCGGTTTTTAGAAGAGAACGAAGTGTTACCTGATCTACAATCCGGTTTTAGGAAACAGCGCAGCACTTCTACGGCGTTACTAGATGTTACGGACAATATTCTATCAGCCCAAGATAAGGGCATGTGTTCATTGATGGTGCTACTCGATTTTTCCCGTGCATTTGATTGCATTAACGTCTCGCTTTTGCTGTCGAAGTTAAAATACTACGGTTTTGACGACAATGCCATTCAATGGTTCCACAGCTACCTCAGTAACAGAAAACAACTTGTTGAATTGCGTTTGTTGGATGGTACTACCTTAACTTCGGCCTTAGCTTCTATAGAAAGAGGCGTTCCCCAGGGATCAATTTTAGGTCCAATTCTTTTTATTCTATACTGTGCAGACCTAATAAAGTGCCTTCAGAAGTGCAAATATCATATTTACGCCGATGACGTACAACTATATTTATCTTTCAGTCCAGACGGTTATGAGTCGGCCATTAGAGACCTAAACGACGACCTAGAAAGAATCGCTACCTGGTCACACGAGAACTGTCTGGCATTAAACCCATTGAAAACCAAGTATATGTTGTTTGGTGCCAGACAGCAATTGAAGAAGATACCTTTAAATCTTAATTTAACTCTGATGGGTGAGCTTATTGACCGTGTGGATGAGGCGCGGAGCCTTGGGTTATGTATGGACAGCAGCCTCAGATTTGAGAAACACGTTGCTGACTCTGTAAGAAACTGCTTCTATCGTCTGAAACTGCTTTACAAGATGAGGCCGTTCTTATCTGAAAAGCTTCGTGAGCAGCTAGTCGAAACCCTTGTTCTATCTAAATTAAACTACGCTGATACGGTTTACGGCCCTCGCTTGCTGTCTCGTACCGATCGACTAATACAAAGAGTCCAAAATGCATGTGCGCGCTTCTGTTACTCTGTTCCCCCTAGAAGTCATGTCACCCCCGTTCTTAACAAACACTTTATTCTCAAGATGAAGTCGAGACGAAAGTTACATCTAGCGTGCCTGCTATTTGGTGTCGTTAAGTCTAAGAAACCGAAGTATTTATACGACAAGCTTAGTTGGATGGCTAGTAGACGAGATTGCGCGCCCAGGCAATGTGCACAACAACTTTCAACACAGTCTCATAGAACAGCAGCTTTCAGAGGCACTTTCCGATACGCTGCATCTAAGGTGTGGAATAATATCCCACCACCACTAAGGGTACTGGGCACTATCCACACGTTCAGAACACGGTTACGGCAGTATCTGATAGATTCGCAACAGAAATTAGATATGGTCGCCCTAAATCTTTCACTTATATGAAATGCCTACAGTACTTAGCTTAAACATAATCCCTGTTGCCTGTTGTGTCACTAATGCATAGAATGGGGTATGCGCGTGGTTGCACACTCGGTGTTTTCCCGTCCTTTGCCTTCTCAAACGTCCCCGACTCGATGGCGCTGCCGCGCCGCAGCGCCTAACTGCCTAACTGCCGCCGCAGTGGTGAGACCTGTGGGAACCATGAACGGACACATTATTTCTTTTTTTCACCGCAATCTCGTACTCTGTTCAATTTTAACGTATTGATTTTCGTACTTACACATTGTGCCTTGCCTACTTGCGACTGTGACGCACAGCTGGTGTCGACGCATCCTTTTATTTATATAATATTTATACTTCTGTTGGAATCTTGGCCGAAGAAGGTACTTTTTGTTAATAGGAACACAGGGTGTGGCATCATTCGTAAATGCGCTACTGAAACAAAAGAGGGTATAAATGAATAAATTACACGTAACTCAAAATAGCAATGCTAAATATTATTGTAAGTATTAAATAACGCTTACCTTCTTCTACTAACATTTGTACCTGCTTCGTCTATTGTTATAGGTAGGTTCTTCACTTTTTTCGAATAGCATTGAATTATTGTTTATGTCACTTTTTTTATAGTAGTTTTTATTATTATTACGACCATTCACGCTTCTATTCTTACAACCCATAGTTTTACTGTCGCAAAACTAACTAAATAACACATAAGTAGTGAGGTCCGTCGTGCTCGGCGGCCTGTTGCGCTTTGAGTGCACCGTGCACGGATCAATCTCATATAATATGTAGATTGATCGAGAAAACAGGTTTTGCTGAGACTTGGTTGTTTTGTTTTTGGTTCTTTTTTTTTTTTTTTTCTTATTTTTATTTGTAATGATATTGTACGTGATTACTAGTTTATTTATTTATTTATAAGTAGGTATGTATTAGGTATGTTGAGACTGTGTGTGCTCCCCGTCACTTTTCCATAGAGGTTCATTAGAAAACCAGCGTCAGACAGCATCTGTCTGGCATTAATGCTGAAATGAACCTTTTTGGCGCAGCCGTGAGGCACACACTATTGTTGTCTGAAACATTATTTTTTTTATTTTATTATTTTTGTATTTTGTGTTTCACGAACTGTGTCCAAATAAACTTTTTTCTTTCTTTCTTTCTTTCAAATTGATATTGATGAATTTTATATACACAATGACATGAATATTTATTTTGTTAAGTTTTTTTTTTATTTTTGCGAATTTGAGGACTATTTGGGTCACTTATGTTTTCCTTTTTTCCTTCTTAGTTAGTTTTAATCATGATTTGGCAGATTGTTCGTCGAATTGTTGAGCTCCTCAAGTTCTGAGTTGAGCTGCACAATTTCTGACAAATGGGTGCACTGGTCCACCTAATCTGTGTGGTTATTTTCTCAAAAGACCATTTCAGACACCAATCTACACGATTTTCACATGATCTGGTCAAGATGCTAGCGAAGGAGGTGGCGTGGTGGGCGAGGGAACGCACCTTGCGCACCTCGCGCCTCAGCCGCCGCGGGAGACGCTCCGGGCGTCGGGAGCCGCGTGACGACTCCCGGCCACCGTAGGCGCGGGCCTGCGGGCGGAGAGTAATGGGTAGCTCTCCGTCCGATCAGGACTAGGCCCGTGCCGGACGGCGTGTTCGTGTTCCACGCGCGCCTCAAAGAGATGTCAGCAAAGTGACGGGGCCCCACAGGGCCGAAGCCTGCCAGGGTAGCGGGAACATCCGAAAGGGTTTACCGCTGCCCTGGAACATAAAGGGCTAAGGAAGGAACACGGGTGGGTTTTAGTCAGTAAGAGTCTGACACTCCCTTCTGCTCCACCCAGAGCGGGAGGGGTCATTTGATGATTTCCCATCCTCAAAAAAAAAAAAAAAATCTGGTCAAGATTATGTCTGGACTTTAAACGAGACTGTGACCTCTGAGTTTGTTTCGGCCTTTCATCTCAGAGTAGTCGGACACGAAACGCCGATCATCTAGTTTAAAAAAAATATCATTGACATGTAAAAGATTGTATGTACAAACCTATTTACAGAAATAAAATCAATTATCATTTATCGTTCCCAAATATGTAGGTAATGATTTCCTTTTCGATTGGCAGCAGTACCAAGCTAAAATTTTAATTAACTGCATCCTGCGATAACTAAACTGTTACTAACAGGATGATTATGGCAATTAAATTCCATTGTTCATCATGCGGTCAACTACTCATCATCTGCCTAGGGTTTTCCCAACCATATTGGGGTCAGCTTCCAGTCTGACCGGATGCAGCTGAGTGCCAGTATATTACATGGAGTGACTGCCTATCTGACCTCCACAACCTAGTAACTGGGCAATACAAAACCCCTTGGTAAGACTGGTTGTCAGACTTTCAGGCTTCTGACGACCCGTAACGACTGTCAAAGATCCACGAATGACCGCCGGGACCAACGGCTTAACGTGCTATCCGAGGCACGGAGGGGTCTTGGTATGTAAAGATGGTCACCCATCCACGGACCAACCGCGGCAAGCGTAGCTTAACCTGATTGATCGACCCGTGCGGCTTTTATTACTTAGCCACAAGCCCCTCCGAAACGGTCATCTTCTATAATGATAATAAAGCTGAAGAGTTTGTTTGTTTTTTTATTTGAACGCGCAGAAATCGCCTTCAAAAAAAGTTCGCTCGGGCGAACAAGAAATTTCTTAGCACGTAAAGCCGTTGGTCCTGCGCGCGATCTCTCTCCGGTCATGTTAGATTGCCGACCCATAGGACTATGAGAGTGTCTTCACTTCACAGAGAGTGCGCCTGTAGTAGCCCACACACTTGTGCACTATAATATCTCCTGAATACTTGGCCCACACACTTGTGCACTATAATATCTCCTGAATACTTGGCCCACACACTTGTGCACTATAATATGTCCTGAATACTTGGCCCACACACTTGTGCACTATAATATCTCCTGAATACTTGGCCCACACACTTGTGCACTATAATATCTCCTGAATACTTGGCCCACACACTTGTGCACTATAATATCTCCTGAATACTTGGCTAATCTCCGTTGAGATTGGCCGCCGTGGTCGTAATTTGGTCGTGAGGATTATGTTCGTAAATATGGGATTAAATGCTCGTATTCTTCGGATATGTACAGGCAGCTAAGAGTCTCACATGTCCCTATTATAGTTTTGTGAAGTTCCATATTATATCTGTAATGGCAAAGGAAACATTTCATGTGATAAATAAATTAATAAATAATTATGAAAGCGTACCTAGGTACTGTTGGCAGTAGGTTAGGTTACCACTGGGTGACCATTTGATTGCACTTGGGTGCAGTGGTCGCCCAGTGGTAACGGCCCTAACTTACGAATTGCAGATCGTGGGTTCAAACTCAGGCAGGCACCATACTTTGTGTAAGTAATTTCATCATCGCTGCTCTTTTTTTTTTTTTTTTTAGGACATTCGGTCTCCTCACGATGTTTTCCTTCACCGAGTTTATACAATGGGCGGTCTGCTCGTTTTCTGCGATGTCTTCCAGGCAACATATTCGTAGGTATTCGTATTTTCCTGACTCTTTTTCTCTTTTTGTCGATCAGAAAAATCCTTCGATGGAGTAATGGAAAAATGTGGATACTGATGGATAAGTTTGGCAATCACAATCCGCCATAATGTTCCCACTGCTGGGACACAGGCCTCCTCTCTGTGAGAGGAAGTGAACCGTAATCCACCACGCGGGCACAGTGCGAGTTGGTAGATTTCACAAGTCATCGATTTTTTGGAACGACGCGGCGACGTTCCTTATCGCGCATTGCTAAAGGGGGCTAGACGGAAAAAATTTAGACCAAAAGTTGGAACGACACTTTTTGCTATAGTTGTAAGCCGTGCGGCGTGTGCGTGTTTCTTTGTCTGTCTCTCTCTCTCTCTTATAGAAAGCAAGGCAGTTATACTTCGTTCCATCCGGGTGTCCTTTGAGACCTCTCAAGTTTTTTTTCTAGGACATGCGTTTTCCTTCACCGACTTTGGCGTTAATATAATAAATTTAGTTTATCGGTTCATTTGTTTGCCAGTATTTATTTCATGCTTGGTGTGGCCGCAAAGAGCAGCGATGGCTTAGTGGCGGGTAAAGGCCCTGACTTACGAATTGCAGGTCGTAGGTTCGAACCCAGGCGCTTTACTTTGTGAAAGTAATTTCATCACCACTGACTTCAAAACGGTGAAAGAAAACATCGTGAGGAAACCGGCATGGCCTAGAAAATTCGAAGACAGTATGTGACATCTACCATCCCGTACTGGGCCCGCGTTGTAGATTACGGACCACTCCCTCTCACAGAGAGGCACCTACGCCTACGCAAACGGTATGCTGTATCTATGCCAATAACCGGCCACAATTCTTAAAGCCAATAACACATGCCCGACCCGGGATCGAATTCAGGACCCTGTGCCTGAGTGTAGGCCTCCTCCCTTTCATGCCACACTTCCCTGGTCTATGCGAGTCATACCCGCGATCTTCTGAATGTCGTCCGGCCATGTGGTTCAAGGTTAGATCAGTTAAAAAGCTGTATCTCCAAGATTCACCTAGCAGGTAACCATTTTCAAGAAAATGGGCTTGAGATGTTTGAGCAGCACAAATGAAAGGCATACTAAATGTCAAAGAGGATAAGAATTAAAATTGTTTTATTATAATTACAGTATAAAGATTCAGAGATTATACTAGAAACAATTTTCGGTGGTACTTGAACCCCGTTTTATGCGGCTTACACAACACAAGAAAGAAGTCACAGAAGTATCGTTCAAGTCTTACGTAATATTTTCTAATGTGCTTGTAGCGGCATCTACAACGCCACATGCGAAGTACGCGTCATACTGACGTCACGCAAAATCCTGCATCGCGCAAGCAGAGTTTTCCGCGCAATTAGCATATATATAATAGCCCGACATGATTCATATTAGGGCAATTGCCCGCCAGACGCAACACCCTGGTCTGGTCGGAGGATCGTCCTAAAATAGGTTTCATGCAATACGGAGATGACAATAAATGAAAATACAATAGTAATGCGTAGGAGTATTTAGGAACTATCAATTAAATCAGCCTATAATGTTCCCACTGCTGGGACACAGGCCTCCTCTCGGTGAGAGGGAGTGGGCCGTAAACCACCACGCGAGCACTGTGCGGATTGGTAGATTTCACAAATCTTTGAATTTTTAATTCTAGGCCATAATGGTCCACTCACAAAGTTTTCCTTCACCGAGTTGAGAGCAGTGGTGATGAAATAATTTACACAAAGTAAAGCGCCTGTCTGTACAACTCGTAAGTCGCGGCCATTACCACTGGGCGATCACTACTCTAGGCGTGCATACGTGGTAGTGCAAGTAAATTAAAGATAAAGATATATTTATTTGTAAACATGTGTAACATTATACATATACATACAAATGTGGATGTAAAAGTGAAAATCTGTGTTTCAACATGATTTGCCACCATTGGCGTACAAAATAAAATATAGATTATAGCCACTTGAAATATATAACACAATTAAGACAGAAAAAAAAGCATAACAAAATTTAAATATAACAAATAGATTAGAAACTATCATTTAAATAATCTTTATCTCTAACATTTTTCAGTAAGTAACTTCTTAAGTTCTCTTTTGAATAGGTTTGCCTGGTTTATATTTTTAATAACCTCTGGAATTTTATTATATATTAATGGTGCCATACAAAACACGCTTTAATGAAGGAGTGCTGTTTTCGCAGAGTGAGGCTGTAAGTAATTCCTATATTTAGTACGTTTCTAGTGATATTGTCTGACAAAAGAGGAAACCAGTGAGGATTGTTTCTAACAAATAAAGCTATTTCCAAGATGTATAGTGAAGGAAGTGTCAGTATATGGTATTTTATAAACAGTGGTTGATTACTTATAAAGGTATGAGGAACAGGGTGTAAAGTTCACTCATATACTCTATAGATTAGGGAGGATCCTCCGACCAGACGGGTGTTGTGTCTGGCGGGCAATTGCCCCACGACTGATGTCGGGAAGTTTGTATGTAAGCTAATTGCACGGTAAACTCTGCTTGCGAGATGCAGGATTTGCGTGACGTCAGTATGACGCGTTGTTCGCATGTGGCGGTGTAGATACCGCTACAGCTCAAATCAGTGTTTATATTTGTCAAAAGCTTTAAAATATCACTACCTGTGAACTGTAGCACTTCTGATACTTAGCCGTTAAGTGGTCACAGTAAATAAGTATTGTTATCATTATTTCCGCCACTAAAGCCGCCCATTCACGGGCTTATCTTGTTCTAACAACCATTAACATTAAATATTCGTGAATGGCTGAAGTAAAGCAGTTACAACTGCGGTATGGTAAATATTATGGAGACTTTAACTTAGTCTTATTACTTAAAATCTAGTTTTTTAAACCTTTGAGTGAGACTTAGAAAAAAAAACTTGAGAGGTGTCAAGGGACACCCGGATGGAACGAAGTTCAAAGAGAGAGAGAGAGAGACAGACAGAGAAACACGCGCACGCCGCACGGCTTACAACTACCTAACTATAGCAAAAAGAGTCGTTCCAACTTTTGGTCTTATTTTTTTCCGTCTAGCCCCCTTTCGCAACGCGCGATAAGGAACTTCGTTCCAAAAAAGGGGCTCGTGGCTAAGTAATAACAGCCGTACGGGTCGATTGATCTAAAAACTAATTTGAGCAATTTACTCGCACTACCACGCCTGCACGCCTAGAGTAGTGATCGCCCTATCGATCCCATGAGAATATCGTGATAAAAAGTATCCTATATATTAATCCTGGTTATAAACCATCTGTGTGCCAAATTTCATCCAAATCCGTTCAGTAGTTTTTGCGTGAAAGAGTAACAAACATCCACCCATCCATTCATCCATCCATACAAACTTTCACATTTATAATACTAGCTGAGCCCCGCGATTTCACCCGCATACGTTTTGATCCCGCGGGAACATCGGGATAAAAAGTATCCCATAGGTATGTTAATCCTGGTTACAAGCCGTCTATGTGCCAAATTTCATCCAAATCTGTTCAGTAGTTTTTGCGTGAAAGAGTAACAAACATCCATCCATCCATCCATACAAACTTTCACGTTTATAATATTAGTACGATTATTGGAACGAAGTTCCTTATCGCGCGTTGCGAAAGTGGGCTAGACGGAAAAAATTAAGACCAAAAGTTGGAACGACACTTTTTGCTATAGTTGTAAGCCGTGCGGCGTGCGCGTGTTTCTCTGTCTGTCTGTCTCTCTCTCTTTTAGAAAGCAAGCCAGTTATACTTCGTTCCATCCGGGTGTCCCTTGGCACCTCTCAAGTTTTTTATGAGCCTGTGTTGTCCCACTACAGGACAAAAGCCTTCCTTCCCTCCAGCACCACTTACTTATTACAATTCTAAAACACTTCCAATATTTACTCTACTAACTAACTTACTCCATACGTAATTACCCACTCTAAAGGTATTACAGCTGCATGTCTATAGGTATATAGCAAATAGCTTCTGCCGCACTAGTTAAAGCTGGCAAGAAGTTTGCAGTTTGCAATCTAAGCTGATTAACCTTGCATCCTATATGTAGGTATGGGTACTGATTAAGCGCAATACACACTGAGCCCGCCGGGCCGCCGACACAGCCCGCCGACACAACCCGGCGGCCTATATGAAAAGAATCATGCCGGCAACATGCGCCCGCGCGTGTTGCCCACCGACATGTTGGCGACTTGCGTACGCCTGCGCTCAGTTACCCGGCGAAGCTCGACCCGTAGTGACCCGCCGACAAATTTTTCCGACTTGCAATAAGTGAAGCCGCCAACTAGCCCGACGACAAAAAGTTGCCGACATAGGCCGGCGGCCCGGCGGGCTCAGTGTGTATTGCGCTTTATGAATACAGCATGTATCAGAAATGTATGGTCATATTTAGGGAGGGCACAGACCATCAAAACTGAACCGCTTTCTCCATGCAACCAACATCAGAATCGCGAAAAAATAATTAGCTATTCCATACAATTGGGTCGAGTATCTTAAGGTGCTTCCACACAGCAGTTATTTAACGTTATAAAACATTGTGTAGCACGATACAATTTTATAACAGTGTGTAACATTTTGCTACAACATCCTGGTTCAACTCGTTGTATAAAATTCTGTAATCATCAGTCTGCGTCTGCCTTTCGAGGAAGCTGGTAGTGGCTCTAAGTGGAGGAAGTGCTTATTGGTTTGGTTTCTATTTTTTGTTTGAAAAAACAAAATAAAAGGCGCTCTTACTGGATGTGTCGAACTCTGAAAGTGAGAGAACAGAGAACATTTTGTTACATAAAGTTGTTATACAACTTTGTTGTTGTTTGTTGTTATACAACTTTGTTGTTGTTTGTTGTTATACAACTTTATGTAAGTAACAAAATGTTATCTGTAAATAAATAATAAGTAATAATAATAGTAAGTAAATAATAAGAAAATTGTTAGGATATACAACTTATGTTACAATTTGTTAGACAACAAAAGTTATGCAACATTCTCTAAAGTTATCTAACTGCTGTGTGGGAGCACCTACTTATATAATGTTGATTCTGTAGTTAGTTGCAGACGACATTTTAATTATTTATTCGAGTTGCATAAATTAACAAACGAACGAACGATGCAACGATACCATGAACGTCTATGAGACAAAAGGAGTATGACGATGATGTATTCAATGTATAGCAGGTGGTGTTCTGTAGTTACTGCCTACTCCCATGGGAATAAGGCGTGAGTGTATGTATGTACTACCAGCGCCCCGCTGTTTCACCCGCATATGTTTCGATCCCGTGGAAATATTGCGATAAAAAGTATTCTATGTGTCAATCATAGTTATAAACCATCTATGCCAAATTTCATTCAAATCCATTTAGTAGTTTTTGCGTGAAAGAGTAACAAACATCCATCCGTCCATCCATCCACACCAACTTTTACGTTTGTAATATTAGTAGGATATAACATGATATAGGAAACTTGAATAAATAATATAATTCATCCGAACAAGGAAGGAAGGAACCTGTCTGTTACGTAACATGATTAGTATATAACTGAACATGTAGACAACTGTTTACTTCGTGTTTATCAAAACCTTCAACTTTGCATCGCCTTCTAGCTCACTCATACCTGTGTGTCTGTCTCTTTCTATAGCTCGATGTGTCATATTTATTGATACCTGGCTCCCTACTATAGTGCTAACTATAGTTGTCCCATTTTAGCATGACAATAGCGGTCATTGACCCACATACATTTTATCATTTTTATTTTAAAAAACTGAAATGAAATGTCCGTTAACGTCCTGAAACAAAAACCAACGTGATCTTCAACATGTTTTAATAACGAAAAACTATACATAGTTTATTGTTTGGTTTCCTACGGAGAGATTTTAGGGAAAGGCCCGCTAGTGCCATGCTAAAACGCGACGACTACCATTATAAGTAAAATGCTTGCTTGGATTCGAAGCTACGTCCTGCAACACGTAAATCGCGGCCGTTACCACTGAGCCACAACTGCTCCGTACATGATATGAGCACAACTGTCACTATTAAAGACACAATTTATTTTTCTATTGTTACCGAACTTTGTAAGTTTGCCTAACGGCTAACAGACGATGGGATAACTGGGTTCCATTATTTCGTTTTACGTTACAGAACCCTTAGAAGATAAAGAAAATAATATTTCCATAACATATCCCTATGTCAAAGTAGGAAGAAGTTTTGACAGGGTAAAAACCACAGCGCGGCGGAGGAAAGTTTTGTGAGCCAAGTTGCTTATAGGGTAAGACCTTGCATAGAGCGGTAGCGGGCATATTACTTGTATATTTATTTAAGAGAAGGGAGTTAGACGCATGAGTTAGAGGGACGTTAGGCTCGTGACTAAGACCCATCGTCCAGCACCATCGTGATTCGGCGCCATCGTGATTGACGGCGCAGCCTGGGAGAGGCCTATGCCCCACCCAGGCTGCGCCACAACACCCTGTCCTCCGGCTTCCGCATCCAGTCTGTTCCAGCTACCTCCTTTAGATCGTCCATCTAGCTGCGGGGCGTCCCACACTACGCTTGCCGATACGCAGTCTCTACTCCAGGACTCGTCTGCTGCACCGGCCATCGGTCCTTCGACAAACATGGCCAGCCCATTACCATATTAGTTTGCCTACTTTGCAAGCTAAGTACGAGTAATAAAATAAATAATAATAAAATAAAAATGTTTATTTCAATTACAATGGGCATTTAGATACATATATTAGGAGATCACCTTTTAAGCAAGGGATTGCTTGTCTGGAGTCTCCGCACTTCCACTTATCATTTTTAATGCAATTGAAATGTAGACAATGTAAACATGCAAGACTAAAAATAAAATAAATAATTAATCATTATTTAAAAATAGAATTGATTTGTTTTCTTTTAAATAAATAAAGATATAAATAAAATAAAAGGGTATCTTAACATTAAACAAACTGCTCTGCAAAAGAATGAGCGTTATGCAGAAAAGTGCCAGATCGCGCGAGTATGTGTGTGTGTGTTATGTGTGTGTCACGAGTAAGACCCATAATCAGCCTATAATGTTCCCACAGCTGGGACACAGGCCTCCTCTCTTCCAAAGGTAGTGGGCTATAATCTAACACGCGGGCCCAGTGCGGGTTGATAGATGTCACATATATACAAATTTTTGGCTCTAGGACTTGCCGATACCGGTTCCCTCACGGTTTTCCTTCACCGTTTTGAGAGTCACCATCAGGTTGGCTGAACCAAACGAGATATATAAATGGGACCGTGTGCACTATTTACTACCTAGTTCTTCATAAGGCACTAAGCGCCTGCAAAAATATTGTTAGCAATTCTTCTGAGGAGAAAAGACGTAAACAATTGATGTACAAGCGCTTTAATGGTTTTTATTAATAACTTTTTATAGGAGCTTCTTATAGTTGTGTAAAATATATGTTAAGGTAGCAAATAGGTAGTCAATATTTACATTAACAATGCGGTTAATACAACGCTATAACTATGAGAACTTGGAAGTGCCAACCAGACGTCAGAATGGCTGGCCACTTTATTTCTTTGATATATTTCTTAACGCAAAGGTAGCAAATATTTCATTATAGGTAGTAAATAGTAGCAAATAGGTAGTAAATAGGACACACGGTCCCATGTTTATATCTCGTTTGGTCCAGCCAACTTGACGGTGACGTTTTAAGAGTAGTGATAATGAAATTAATACACAAAGTAAAGTCTGAGAGCCGATACCACCTGGGCCACCACATTCTTCCTAAAGCAAAAAGAGCCAGCATTATGTTTAGTGCTCACACATTTAGTGATTTATGGTGTAAACGGGCATTAGAGAGAGATGAATATAAACGTTGATGAATGCATGAGGCGAGAGCGACCAAACAAAAGATGGACTGTCTGAGGGATAATAATAGAAAAGGTAGTGAATGATAAGTTGGAACAGGAAAATGGAAGAAATAATTGTATAGTATTGCGTCGATCTCATATAAGTTGAAGGTTCACAACATTATCAGGTCAGGGGCCTATACAAATTGACATTCTATTAGCGATAACGATGATCGGAAAGTCAAGTATATTGAACCACTGACCTATATAACGCTGGACTAAATATACTATACGAAATGACTGTTGTTTTTTTGTGCCGATTCAAAGCCCCTCAAATGAATGTTGTTGGACTGTCTAGATGAAAGACGTTGCTACGGAGTGTTTTACACAATTACCCCGCTGTTTTCCCCGTGTTTACGACTTAATTATTTATAAGACTGTCGGCGTGCTCGAAAGATGGCGTTGGCGTCGATTTAGAAGTCGCTGTGATTTCGTTAGCCGCGATTAGTATAAAGCAATAGTTTTTTTAAATAAAAGTTGAGCTCAGTTTACAGTGGTTTTATTAACAATTCTCGTTAGTGTACCTTCAGGTCATTCTTCCCCAAATACCATCAGGGTATTTAACAATTAACATCCCGTAAGGTTAGTCAGAGTTAGCAAGTTGTTTTTAAGTTCCATGTAATATTTTTTTGTTTTTTTTTTTTTTGAGAAATAACCAATAAGTACAACTATTCAGAAGTGAATCCTTTTGCCAAACCTGATGAATACTCCTCCGTTTTCCTACGAACTTCGCCTAACAAAAGGTGTAAAGAAACTAAACACTATCGAACTTCTATATATTCACTTGTCAATCAAGTCATCCGCTCCGCTCTGCTCTGATGAAGCTACCTTTCCAAACTATTAACAGCCCCCAAGCGAATTTGCACTCTACGATCAAAGTTATAAGAGTTTGTTTTACTTTGCTTCTTTCTCCCTCTGGTGTATCATTGCTTCTTTTATTTTTTTTCTTTCAGTGTCTTATCGATGGGTCATAGGTTCGGTACGTAGGTAAGCGAAGTTTGTCAAGCATGCTTGAAGGAGGGTATAGAGGAGGTATGAGGAACAGGGTGTAAAGTTCACTCATCCTCCATAGAAAAGGGAGGATCCTCCGACCAGACAGGTGTTGTGTCTGGCGGGCAACTGCCCTACGACTGATATCTGAAAGTTTGTATGTATGTTTAAATTGTGCGGTAAACTCTGCTTGCGAGATGCAGGATTTGCGTGACGTCAGTATGACGTGTTGTTCGCATGTGGCGTTGTAGATACCGCAACAAGGGAAATTGGGATTCTGAAATTTCTTGTTCCACCGACCCACCCCATCGCAGCGCATTGCCCGCCTGCGTCATTGCTTCGTTTTGGCTTAGTGTTATTTCTAACTGTTTTTCCTCTTTGCTCGGCTCCTAAAGGTTGTGGGGTGATGTTAAATACCTTGTAACCTTCCTCAAGAACTGGGCTATCAAATTTCCAAATATTTTTTTAAATTCGACTAGTGGTTTTAGAGACTAGCGCGTTCAAACAAACAAACTCTTCTTTCAGCATAACAACAAACTTTTAAAACTACGCTAGGATTCTTAGAAGCCGAGCAAAAAGAAAAATAAATAAGAAAGAACGTGAAAACGAACAAATAGCACGGATAGGCGATGTGATTCCGGGGAACAAGAAAATCTCAATTTCCCTCCTTCAAGTATGCTTGACAAACTTTGCTTACCTACGTACCGAACCTATAATATAAATAATAATAATATCTCTGGAAATTTCACACAGCGCCATCTAGTTCCAAGCTAAGCAACCTAATGCTTGTGTTATGGTAACAAGATGGCTGATAAACTACTTACCTATATACATTTTTTTTTGTCAATATATATATATTATAGATAGAAAAACACCCAGACTCAGAACAAATACATGTAGGACTTACAAATATTTGTTCTGTGCGGGAATCGAACCCGCGACACGCAGCGCAGCAGTCCGATCGCTCAGCCACTGCGCTAACCGTGTTGTCATGACCCATCGATAAGACAACAACAAGGAACAAGATATTTCGCGCGGACGAAGTCGCGGGCTGAAGCTGAAGCTACTTGTCGTACATTCTTCAAGCAAGTGTGTAACCACTGAAACACTCAGCAAAGTTTTCTTTGTAAGAAAAACCGATACAACTTGTATGAAGTTTCACTCCGCATTCTCGCTGTAGTTTGATTTTTTTGTGCTGGCAACTTTGACGCTCTTTGGAATTCCAATAGTGCTGGAATTCATCTTAACTTTTGTGTTTTAACTTGACATACGAGGTTTTGAGGACTGGCTATACAGGGTGGCAGGGACTTCGACGCGCAACCTGAAGGCCAATTCTCGTAATTTAAAATGTTCAAAATCTAGTCGCAGTCTCATCTCGGCGACAAACAAATGTCAAAGCTTGTCAAAATGTAGGGAAATTAGAGGTATTTTTTTACAGATTGAGACTGAGATCAGACTGTGAACGGTCTTAAAATTACGAGAATTGCCCCTCTGTTTAAGTACAGATGCCAGCACATCAAGCTACTACAATCTGCCAAATTTATTTAATAGATTTTCAACTTTATCGCTAAAGCATTAAGGTTCAAGATTGATTGGGAAAATTTGATAGTTTCGGGTAGCTTGATCTGCTGGCGTCTGTACATGATTCTTGACGAATAAAACCAATTCTTCGGTTATTAAAAAAATTATTGGCTGTTCCAGTCATCGTGTCTAGAAACCGGCATGTCATAGAACCAAAAATTCAAAGATATATGACATATATCAATCCGAAATGGGCCCGCGTGGTGGATTACGGCCCTCTCCCTCTCACAGAGAGGAGGCCTGTGTCCCAGCAGTGGGAACATTATAGGCTGATTATGTTATGCCAAATCAACGATGATCAATCAAGGTACAGACGCCAGCAGGTCAAGCTACCCGAAACTGTCAAATTTTCCCAATCAACCTTGAACCTTAATGCTTTAGCGATAAAGTCGAAAATATATTAAAGAAATTTGACAGATTGTAGTAGATGGATGTGCTGGCGTCTGTACTGTCATTTTACTTGACTTTTTGTTTCTAATAGGTACCTACATAACAAAATAAAAAATAAAGGAAAATACCCTATAGGTTTTGATTCCCTGCGAGTGTCAAAATATGCGACATAAACAGAACATAATCACCCGTATCTTTTGATTGTGGTGACGTAGAAGTTTGATTTTTTCACTGCTTCAAGGGATGGCAGCCCTGAGTCATCATCATCATCAGCCTATAGCAGTCCACTGCTGGACATAAGCCCCTCCTATTGCACGTCAACTCTCACAGCTGCTACCAGCCATCCTGCGAAGATCGTCGCTCCACCTGAGGACGTCCTACCTTACGTTTACCGATTCGCGGTTTCCACTCAAGAACACGTCTACCCCAACGGTCATCGGTTCTACGGCTAATATGGCCGGCCCATTGCCACTCCACAACACTGAGTATTTGATATTAATTTCAACTTGGTAACTGCACGCGTTTCTGAGAAAAAGGGTCTTGACAGACGGACAACAAAGTGATATTATCCGTATATAGGGTTCCGTTTTTCCTTTTCAGGTACGGTACCTTAAAAATAAATTGTGTTGTGTTGAAATATTTCAGTATCCTCTAACATGAAAACAGTTCAGAATTTCAAGACACAAACTTATTTAAGATACAAGGCCCTTTGTAGAAGCGTCCTCAAATTGAGCCCCCTACGAAGTTCCTAGAAGATCCGCCTGGGAAGTTCGCCTACTCCTAGGTGCAACTACGTACAGAGTCTCGTCGACAATCCTTCTTAGTAAGTGTAATGAGGTGTTGAAACAGTTTAACACCTCTTTGCGAACTAAATGCATTTCAATTTGGAATAATTTATCGCATGGAGATAGTGATCTGAATACTACCAGCCGGTCGATTCTGTAAAAATCTCACCGTGAAAACTCAAGTGAAGTGAGCTTGTTGTGACTTGTCAGTAGTGTCAATCCCTAGCATTATTTGGAATGACAGCTCACTCCACGCTCACTTCACCTAAGTTTTCACGGTGAGATGGTTACAGAATCGCACTGCAGTATTTTACATGAATTAGGTACATAAAACACTTTTTTTTTTGTCTAGTTTGAAAATGATGAGTGGTACTGAGCGCGATTTAAATCATAATAATATCATCGTTCCCTTGCACTGCTCAAATACTCTTGCAATTTTTCTCAAAGATACCAATTATGGCAAAACGTATACCATATTATTTTTATCAAGCTTAATTAAATGCCCTTCAATCCCAAACAATTAACGTTCCTGACATTGATAAGCGAAAAAGGACATTGTATTATTAAAACACAAAAGACATAATCCCATTTAATTTGTATCAAGTATGCAATGGGAACCGAAAATATAAGTTTTAATCTTCTCATAAATAAGGCTGCCTTTCCGGTTGCCACTTAAAATTAAATACCGAATAAATTACTTTGAAGATATGAGCACAGAGATCACAAATCGAAGACCGCATCTGTCAATTACTGTGCCCGCTTTTAAACTTAAAAAAAAGTAAAAAACAAAGATGGCGGTGCGGCCGTCCCGCCAAAACAAAATGGACGAGTGTGGTAGCGTTCGAACGTCAATAAGCGGTGGTTTTTTTTTTTGTTTTTGGGTTCCTATTCATGTTTGTTTGGCGCATAAACTGTGCTAAAGTTCGGTAACTGCACGACTGCATTGATAAATGTTTGGAAGGAAGAGTGTGAATATGTGCAATCGATACGTAGCTCATATTGATTGCTAATAGAAAGTTATGAAAGTCGAAACCAGGATAATTTTTATTGATGCACAATAGATGAATGGCTTTCGGTTTGATATTGTACAGCGAAGCCAATGGATCGAATGCAAATTGTGGCGATTTGTCAGAACACTTAGTTAGAATCGACATAGCCTACAGAATGGGCAAGCTGAAGTGTCGTTGTCGGCTATATGACCGATTTATCGTTGGGGTAATGTGGTCTCGAGTAAAAACTATGAAACGGACAACACAGTGAATTAATGATGTAACTATTGTTTTTGTAACAATATGCTTTAAGTGTATCCATGGAGTTTCTTGCCCGTTGTTCTCTATAGGTAGGTACCTACTACGCTTTGGAAAGGGTAACTAGCTTCATATTTTTCTGATTGACCTACCCCTTGACAATTCAAAAGTGCCTATATTTTATCGGATGTGTTATGTTTTAATTTATTAGTTTTGGATGACATGTTTATTTATTTTAATTTTATTTATTTGAATGACATTTGTATGTATTTTATAATTGTTTTGTTTTGAATGACATATTGACTTGTGTATGTATTTTATATTTGATTTGATTTACATGTTCAGTATTTTAGTATTTATGTGTGATTATTATATTAATTTTATGTTTTAATTCAATGTAATGTGTAACGTAATGGACTTTGTCTGAAAAATAAATGAATTATTATTATTATAAATGGTTTAATTGATATAAATGCTTTAAGTTTGAATTGCCTCAAGCAATGTGAAGCGACGGTTTTGTCATATTGGCTGGTAATGGACTGAGGGTCAAATTGGAGAGGCACAATAATGTCCAACCACCATGGCTCATGAAAGCAAAAAACAGAAAAAGCTGGACAGTACTCAAAACTCAAACTCAAATAATTTATTTCAATTAAATCATTTCAGGCACTTTTGAATTGTTAACATTTTAAATAGTCGGTCAGTTAGTCAGAAAGTTGAAGCTAGTTGCCCATTCCAAATCGTAGATCTCTTTGGAGAAGAACGGGCATGAAACTCCAAGGACACTCTTTTAAATCAAGATATTATTAAAAAATCCTGGGTAGATACATACTGGAAGAGACCTATGCCCTTTGAGGCATCTGTAACTAATTAGTAAAGACGCATTAGGAATAAGTAAGTTTTTTATTTTTTCGTAATCGTTCTATAATAATGTTTTTAGGATGCTGTTGCGACTGCCTCGTTTTTGCAGTGCCTCAGTCTTGTTTTTGCAAAAAAACGGCCTCACTCCTAAGCCGAATAAGAGGCAGTCGCAATAGCATCCTGAGAGCTGTGGCAACTGATACCTCCTCCGCCATAATAAGGCAATTTGTGCGAAGACTTGTTACTTAGTTTCTGTTCTACTAACAATAGTATTTTAAGTGCAAAACTGTTTACTAACAATTTATGGATCTCATAGTTGTCTGAAATAAAATTATATAGTATAATTATAGAATACTAGCTTTTGCCCGCGACTTCGTTCGCGTGGAATAGTGACTTCACCAATAGATGACACCGACTCTTGACCAATACATGGCGCTGTATGTCCGGAATAAATTTTATTTTATTTTTTGTAATAAAAACTATCCTATGTCCATTCTCGAGTTCCAAACTATGTCTGTACCAAATTTCACACAAATCGGTTCAGTAGTTTAGGCGTGAAGCAAAGACAGACAGACAGACAGAGTTACTTTCGCATTTATAATATTAGTTTGGATTATAGTCGTCATCTCGGTAGTCACCCCCTTTCTAACCACTAACCGGGTACCGAGATGACGACTAATAGAGAAGTATGGAAGAAAAATACATGTTACGCCAACCACAAATAAATTGAGTTATGGGCAGGGGAATGATGATGAATTATAGAATATTATAGGCTTCTTTCACTGGTGGCCCAGTGGTATCGCTGTCGACTTGCGAGTTGTGTTTCGTGAGTTCGAACCCAGGCAGGCAGTCTACTTTGTGGATTTTTTTTTTCATCAGAACTGCTCTCCAAATATTGAAAGAAAACATCGTGCGGAAACCGGCATGTCCTAAAACAAAAAAAAGCGAAGATATGTGACATCTACCAACCCGCACTGGGTCCGCGTGGTGGATTGCGGCCCACTCCCTCTCACAGAGAGGAGGCCTGTGTCCCAGCAGTGGAAACATTATAGGCTGATTATGTATAAGCTTCTTTTACATTACCAGCAGTAGATCACTAAAGGTTGATGATGATGACTCTATCTTATTGCCGAAAAGAGAAACGAAAAAATAAGATAAATAAACGTCAACGACATTATCATTATCAGTTGATCACGAATTGACAACTTTATCAAGATTGACGAAGTCTTTATTTATATAAGCTCCGAACAAAATTAAAAAAAATTTTTTTTTGATTCTCGTTGATATAATTTTATATTCCGATTTTGTTCAGACGCCGGCACACATCAAGCTACCCAAAACTGTCATATTTTCCCAATCAACTTTAAACCTAATGCTTTAGTGATAAAGTTGAAAATCTATTAAAGAAATTTGACAAATTGTAGTAGCTTGATGTACACTTATTTTTAACCGACGAAAAAAATCCGCTTTATTTCATCGATTAAAAATAAGTGTACAGACAGACAGAGGAGATTCTCAAGTCGACGCATATATATATGTATATATATTATTTTTTTGTAGTATAATATTCATTTGCATTGCTGCCTGGGGCGTAGTGTTGCTAGTAATCACACGAAATCAGATATTTTAATAAATGCCTGGTCAGTTTACTGTCGAAAAAATTGTCTCTGAAATGTGAAATAATGTGGTTGTTTTCGTAAATTTAACACAAGAAAAATGTGGTAAGTCTACTTTATAACATGTTATTTTCAATTTCGGAGTGCTCTGAGACAAGTTTTAGTTGTTTTTGATTAAAACATATTTTATACGTATGTTTTCAAAACATTTCTATCGTAGAGCAGCGTGGTGTGATTTATATTTAAAAGTAACTCTGCTATGACATTTAAATATTCGTTTTTTTTTCCACACACAAAACAATGCGCACCTGCTGTTGTCTCTCCAGCCTTGGTTGACTGGTAGAGGATGCCTAAGCCCCCCTTTGTAGCTTTTATGTTGCATAAAGTTTAATAAATAAATAAAAAAATCATAAAGAACAGTAGGTAGGCCTGCAAAAGGTCTCGATTTTTAGAACCATAATTGTGGAAAAAAAGCTATTTGAAAAGCATACGCAGTATGTCTTATTCTTCTGTATTTATTAACCTCGTTTTTGATTTTAAGTATTTTATTTTCTCTTTTACACACACGCTGTCTACATCTCTCTATCTACTTTCCTATCGCAGGTACGCTGAAAGAGATTTCTTTAGGAATAAGCAACACCTTTGTACCTATTTTATGTTCTCTTTTTCTTGTCTGTTTATACATTTGTGTACATAAATTATTAAATAAATAAATAAACAAACTACTTTCAACAAAACAAAGAAAAAAAAATACTTAGCACTTTTCTTAAAAAGAGAATGCAGTAAAAACGCTTGTTTAGGACGAGTTTGAACTTCAATTTAGAAATTACACAAAATGTCCTATTTCAAACGTTACCTACAACGTCATAATACCATCTGATGAGCCTACACGAGATAATAAGATGTTCATATCTTTAGATGCGATCTCTATATTAAAATTGGGGAGCGTTTGCAGAATGCAAAATACATATACATATACAAACCTATGTTATTGTAAAACTGTTGCAAAGATCGTTTGTTTGTTGAAATAAACCCTTACTTTGTGTACCCACTGCTCTCAAATCGGTGAAAGAAAACTTCGTGAGGAAACCGGCAGGTCCTAAAACCACAAATTCGAAAACATCTAACAACCCGTACTGGGCCCACGTGGTGGATTACAGCCCACTCCCACTCACACAAAGGAGGCCTGTGTCCCAGCAGTGGGAACATTATAGGCATTATGATTCATTGACAGTTTTATGAAATGGCTATAACACGGAAAATTGACGTAAGGTGTCATTTTTTTTGCGTGACAATTAATTTACTTGACAGTACAGAAGAAAAAAAGAAAAATCTGACGTAACCAAAACCTTGCAATATAGTTTTGAAAAAGAATTTCGAAAGTTTGTTTTTGCATCACTACACACTGATCTTTAATCTCATTCTAATAAGAAGGCCAATTCTCGTAATTTAAAACGTTCAAAATCTAGTCGCAGTCTCATCTCAGCGACAAACAAATGTCAAAAATTTGTCAAAATGTAGGGAAATTAGAAGTATTTTTTGACAGATTGAGACTGAGATCAGACTGTGAACGTAATTAAAATTACGAGAATTACCCCTCAGGTTGCTGATAACTGACAAAAAAAATCTACGCTAGGGGGGATCTAGAATCATGTGCTGAATCATGGTTTCAGTTTGTGCGTTAATGTCCCTGCCACCCTGTATACCTACTTACCTACATTCTCAGCAAAATATGGTTCCTACATTTTCTATCTATGTTTCAGAACTACGGTATTTTCTTCCCGTCAGTTCTCCATTTCTATTGGAACGAAGTTCCTTATCGCGCGTTGCGAAAGGGGGCTAGACGGAAAAAATTAAGACCAAAAGTTGGAACGACACTTTTTGCTATAGTTGTAAGCCGTGCGGCGTGCGCGTGTTTCTCTGTCTCTCTCTTATAGAAAGCAAGCCAGTTATACTTCGTTTCATCCGGGTGTCCCTTGACACCTCTCAAGTTTTTTCTATGCAAACCAAACTAAATTCTACTCTTCTATTATTACGTTCAAAAGGTATCTGCAGGGAACTCTCATTGTAATTAAACCAAATTGGATGCAAGCAGAGTCTAGAGCGAAAGTAGTGTTGCCATATTTTTTCATGCAACATTCATGAAAAAATAAAGACGGGTCTTTGACTTATAAATAACTCTTTGGATAGAATAGAATCTTAGGCTTTCTTGTAGTTATACCTAGAGATTGGTTTCATGAGTATTAATTCTAGCCTAGAGTTCACGGCCCAGTGGTTAAGACTTCGCCTCTCATGCACGAGGTTGTGGGTCCAATCGGGACTAGTACTAATGTGCCTTTTTCAATCCATAAATGGATTTCTTTGTTTATCTGGGGCATTACTGACATCGTTGAAGGAAAAACATCGTGTCATGAGGAAACCTGGGGGTCTACTCCAAAGTAGTATCGGCCGAATGTTCGGCCGTTTCCTGCTACTAAGTTACTATTTGGTTCGGTCGGTTCCGATCCTACACTCCTACACTTTTGTGAATATTGACTATGGTCCCGAACCAACTGAGCCGATCCGAACGTTTTTTCGCATTTTTCAATAATATTCCCTTCGGCCATGTGTCGGTCCGATCCGAACATTCGCACTTTGCACTTCGGAGTAGGCCCCCTGGACACACAGGGTGGCAGGGGACATCGACGCACCACCTGTTACCATAGCTTGAGTAAGTACATGATTCTGGAAATTTAATGAAAGAAAATAACCGACGTAAAATTTCAACGCAGGAGGGTTCAGAATTATGTACTGAATCTATAGGAATAAGTGTGATATCGCCACCCGCCTTGAGCAAACGTGGTGATCAAACCTTATGACCAACCAACCAACCAACCAACCTTTTACGATCTTCCTGTGCGAGTCGCAATAAATACTTTTGGAACGAAGTTCCTTATCGCGCGTTGCGAAAGGGGGCTAGACGGAAAAAATTAAGACCAAAAGTTGGAACGACACTTTTTGCTATAGTTGTAAGTCGTGAGGCGTGCGCGTGTTTCTCTGTCTGTCTGTCTCTCTATCTTTGAACTTCGTTCCATCCGGGTGTCCCTTGACACCTCTCAAGTTTTTTTCTTTCTTTCTTTCTCTGTATAACAAGAGGCCATTGCCCTGTAGTGGGACAATAATACCGCACACCATCTAGGCTAGGCAGATGATGACCACCCACCACCACACAGTCCATCCATCGTGTCTTTGGTCTTCCCCTACTTTTATAGCCATTGACATTCATGCTCAAAACTTTCCTCATGACATTTTCCTCATTCCTCCGTATCACATGGCCGTACCATGACAACCGATTTCCACACAAATTTTCAGTTACCGGTGCAACTATCAAGTAAGATACAAATTAAGGAATCAATTCATAAATCTACCTAGTCTGGGAGATAGTTTGAGTTCTAGTCTTACCAAATGAAGCTGAATACCAGCATTTTACATGGAACGACTGCCTATCTGACCTCCACATAGGTAACACGATGACCCTTGGTAAGATTGGTTGACAGACTTTTCACAGGTCGATCGGTCAGGTTAAGCTACGCTTGCCGCGGTCGGTCCATGGATGGGTGACCATTTTCACATACCAAGACCCCTCCGTGCCTCGGAAAGCACGTTAAGCCGTTGGTCCCGGCTGTCATTTGTGGATCTTTGACAGTCGTTACGGGTAGTCAGAAGCCCGAAAGTCTGACAACCAGTCTTACCAAGGGGTATCGTATTACCCAGTAACTGGGTTGTGGAGGTCAGATAGGCAGTCGCTCCATGTAAAATACTGGTATTCAGCTGCATCCGGTTAGACTGGAAGCCGACCCCAACATAGTTGGGAAAAGGCTAGGCAGATGATGACTACCCGTAACGACTGTCAAAGATCTACGAATGACAGCCAGGACCAACGGCTAACGTGCTTTCCGAGGCACGAGTCTCGATCACGAATCCACGTCGACCTGACCGCGGTCGTAACTTAACCATCAAACGACCCGTGCGGCCGTTGCCATTTAGCCACGAGCCCCTCTAAGACATAAAAATGAAGAATTACTAAACTTTTATTTGCCTAAAAAAGCTGTTATAAAAAATATTCCTACACTATTTTTCTTTTACTACAAAAATTACACTGGCGTTCATGTTATAGCGGCCATTACATTTTTCACACCTGAGGCAGTTAATGCCTTGAGATAATATTTCATCTTTTAGTACCGAGGCTGCCTACATTAATTTAGCAAATGGAAAATAGGAACACTTGCATACTATATAAGAGTTTTTTTTTTTTTTGAGGATGGGAAATCATCAAATGGGGTCCCGCTCTGGGTGGAGCAGAAGGGAGTCTGACTCTTACTGACTAAAACCCACCCGTGTTCCTTCCTTAGCCCTTTATGTTCCAGGGCAGCGGTAACCCTTTCGGACGATCCCGCTACCCTGGCAGGCTTCGCTGCTTCACTTATGCTGACATCTCTTTGAGGCGCACATGGAACACATACGCGCCGTCTGGCATGGGCCTGGTCCTGATCGGGCGGTGAGCTACCCATAACTCTCCGCCCGCAGGCCCGCGCCTACGGTGGCCGGGAGTCGTCACGCGGTTCCCGATGCCCGGAGCGTCTCCCGCGGCGGCTGAGGCGTGAGGTTCTCTCCCTCATCTACCCCGCCACCTCCTTCGCTAGCATGACTGCTTCGCAGAAGGAGGTGACTGCCTCCCACTCCCAAGAGTACTTATGGCGGCGAGCAGTTG
Organism: Apamea sordens; assembly: GCA_945859715.1. Lineage (NCBI taxonomy): Eukaryota > Metazoa > Arthropoda > Insecta > Lepidoptera > Noctuidae > Apamea > Apamea sordens. The sequence continues at coordinate 6,283,082 of OX244009.1, read as the reverse complement.
TGGGCCAGTAGTATCGGCACTGACTTACGGGTACATCCTGCACCCTAAATGCGTACCTAACACACTATATTCCTGTTTGTTTCTATCACATTTAAATTAAATTGTATTATTTTGCTTTAAGTACGCTGTACCAGTACAGCGTCCAAATAACTGTTTGCTTTAAAAATTAAAATACCTAATTATTTTATTACTTGTTGATGAATAATTGTTTGCTCCACCGGGCGACGTCATCACGTCGGCGCCGGCTGTCGCTGAAAACCAGCGCTGGGGCTCTATCTTGCATAGGGATAGCCGTTTTGCGTGGATGTGACGCATATCAACCATTTCTTATTGTTTTTTTTTCTTTATTTGTTTTAATGTTCTTTTTTGCGTCATATTTACCGCAAATAAACGTATTTTCTTTCTTCTTCTATCAATCTTAATCTGAATCATTTTAAAGGATATTGCTAATCCATTGCTTCATATTTTTGAAAAATGTGTCTTCTCAACAACGTAAATAACGCAATGAATAAATAATAAATGATTTTGTTTTGTAAGTAGGTTTGTACAAACACTTTTACACGTCAATCATATTTTAAAACTAGATGAGGTCGGCGTTTCCTATCTGACTAGTCCGAGAAGAAAGGCCGAAACAAACTCAAAGGTCACAGTCTCTTTTAAAGTCCAGACATAATCTTGGTCAGATCATGTGAAGACCATGTAGATTAATGTCTGAGATGGTTTTTTGTGGAAAGAACCAAACAGTTTGAGAGGACCTGTCCAGTCAGTGCACGCATTTGTTAGTAATCGTGCAGCTCAAAACAACACTTTATGGAGCTCTACGATTCGACGAACAAATGTTGTTGAACTGTCAATATGAAACCCATGACTACTGATAGTGCGTTACGCAATTATGTCGCTGAGTTATTTTATTAGTTATGAATTCAACAAAATGGCCCTGATTCCCTTGTTCACAAACTAAATTAAATCTAAGTTCTGTGCATCTTTTTCTTTCTATTTCATTAAGAAAAGGACAGAGGATAAAATATTAAGTTTAGTCCTGTCAAATTAAGATACTCCATAGACAGATTAGACGTGATTAAAAACATGGCTACTAAAAATACGTCAATTTACGTCAGGAGCTGACTAGTTTGACAGGACTAAACTAAAATTTATCTTCTGTCCTTTTCTAAATTAAATAGGTAGAAAGAAAAAGATGCATTGAACTTAAATTTAGTTTAGTTTGTGAACAAGAGAATCGGCGCCAGTATGGTAAGGTGAAAGGTCTTACAATCGGGAAATCAGGATAACCTTTAATACAATCGCACCTTTAAAGACAAACCACACAGGAGCTTAAATAAAAAAAATGCACGCCTTTTTCGCAATAGAAATTAAAATCATGGTGCTTTGATCTTTTAAGGTGATAATGATGGCCCTTATTTCGAATTTGTCCGGTAGGACGGACAAGTGATTCGTTTAGTAACGGTTTGTCTTTAAAGGTGCGACATGTGAGTTAATTTTAGTATGGAAAATCAAACTCAAACTCAAACTCAAATCATTTATTTCAATTAAACCATTTACAGGCACTTTTGAATTGTCAAAATTAAATAGTCGGTCAGTTAGTCAGGAAGTTGAAGCTAGTTGCCCATTCCAAAGCGTAGATCTCTATGGAGAAGAACGGGCAAGAAACTCCACGGACACTCTTTTAAATCAAGACATTTTTACAAAATCCTGGTTACATTATTCTTATTGCTTCTATATGTGAGAACAATGTTAAGAAACAAATTAAAATATAAAATTAAAAATAAGCCCTGGCAGTTAAGAGATGACCAGTCTCAACAGATGGCGCCCGTTCACGAACATGACGCGTGGATCAGCACCACCCAGCTCAACCATTTCGTAGGGAACCGAATGATCCAACACACGCGCCACCACCAGTGAGACATTTAAGTGAGCATGACATATTCTCAACTGCCATGCTCTTTCAAGTCAACATCAAAATATCATAAAAAACGGATCCATGGTTCTTACATTTACAAAATTTTCAAAAATGCTTCTAAATTATACAAAACTATAGTTTGCAATTTAAATAAGAGATGAGAGAAAAAAAAATTACTACCAATCATGAAGAGGTATTTAATACTGAAGTATTAAAAATTAATCCTGATTATATAAAATAAACACTAAAGAAAAAAAAACAAAAAGGGGAAGCATCTCCTCCAAATATTGAAATTGTGATCAACTTGTAAGCCCAACTGCCTGTGGAGCAGGACCAGCATTAAGCCAAGCATTTTTATCTACTATATACTCGTCCAACTTATAATATGCTTGTCTACATAGTGTGCGTTTAATGCATGTTTTAAATTTCTTCTCATTTAGTTGAAGAATATCGAGTGGTATTTTATTATAACATTTTACACAGTACCCCATAAAAGAAGTTTTTACTTTAGACAATCTGAAGCTCGGTTGATCTAGTTTGTTCCTATTCCTAGTGTTAAAGTTATACCTGTCACTTATCTTACTAAAAAGATGTAGATGTTTTCGAACGTACATAATGTTTTCGTATATATATTGACAAGGAACCGTCATGATGTTAATTTTTTTAAACAGTTGCCTTAGAGTTTCGCGTCTGCTGAGATTGTACATGGCTCTGACAGCCCTCTTTTGCAGAATGAATATAGAATCAATATCTGCAGCCCGTCCCCACAGCAAAATACCGTAAGACATGATGCTATGGAAGTAACTAAAATAGACCAGTCTTGCGGTTTCCACGTCTTTTAATTGACGGATTTTCCAGACAGCGTAAGCGGCTGAACTTAGCCGCCCTACAAGTGATGTTAGGTGAGGACCCCACTGCAGCTTTGAGTCAAGCGTGATACCCAAGAAAACCGTACTTTCGACGAATTCAAGTATCTCCCTATTCAATACAACGTGACATTCACTACTTGTAACATTCGGTAAAGCGAATCTAATGCATTTAGTTTTTTTCTCATTTAATACTAAATTATTTACAGTAAACCAATTATGGACCATAAGCATAGCATTATTTACGTCGTCAAGCTGCTCTGCACGTCTATCCACTTTAAAAATCAGTGATGTGTCATCAGCAAATAACACCATTTGTGGTCGGGTTTTTAGTAAATGAGGTAAATCATTTATATAAACTAAAAATAGGAACGGCCCTAATATTGAGCCCTGCGGCACACCCATTTTGACTTTTAAACCCAATGAATTCACACCGTTTATTTGAACTTGCTGAAATCTGTCATTTAAATATGATTTTATTAAGCTAACAGCTAGTTTACCCAGTCCGTAATGCTCAAGTTTCAAGAGCAGTGTTTCGTAATTCACGCAGTCAAATGCCTTGGATAGATCACAAAAGATGCCTATTGCATCTTGTTAAATATTTAACTGATCCTCTAAAAACTTATTTACCTTCTAATAATGGACACTTTTTTTTAAATAATTGTACCTTGCGCTACTCCTTTTAACTTTCTGGCTTTTTCCCTCACAATTTGTCGCAGTCATTAAGCTAGGGTACCAAATGGGTTTAGTATATTTAGGACCCCAAAATATCAATTATTTGAGGTTTTTGTTAATCATTATAAATTAGAGTGTTCAATAATATTTTTAGGAGCGAAACATGCGAATTATTGAAGGTTCGATTAAAAACATGCTTTTTTATGTTTATAAAATATAATGTGAGTTTCACTCGCAAAAGTTACGTTATGAAAATTTATTACTAAAATATCGAGTTACAATATAAACCTACATAATTAACATGAAAACTCAATCAACACAAACTAATTACTGAACAATTTGTTAACATGTTGTCCATTTTCTATTAAAATTCAACAGTTACTAAAACAAGCCTAAAATATTCAATTCCATTATTTGCAATTTAGAATGCAAATAGTCGCAATCTGTACACCGGTGGCCAGCAAAAAGTGTAAACCTTTTTGTTAGCTTTCATGCAAATTGAACTGCGTCGTTTTTTTTGGTCGTATTTGTAAAATATGGCGGCGGGGAGAGTGGGTAAAGTTAATTCGACAAGTGATCGTTTTTTTATTAGCTTGGATAAGTTTATGTGAGAGAAAGGTAAGGGTTTATTTTATTTACGTACTACGTTTTGTCAACTGGCCAGCCATTCATAATCAGCCTATATAAAAAAAAAATTAAGAAAATAATAATCTTTAATTCGGATAAGCAGTATCCATATATTATTCCCACTGCTGGGACACAGGCCTCCTCTCTTCGAGAGGGAGTGGGCTATAATCTACCACGCGGGCCCTGTGCGTGTTGGACATTCCGGTTTCCTCACGATGTTTTCCTTCACCGTTTTGAGAGCAATGGTGATGCAATAATTAATTATAATAATAATTATTTTTTATTTCTTACCACAAATTACACAAATAGTAATTAATAGTCAACCAGCCAGGTGACCATCCATTAGATATCGAGACCCCTCCGTGCTTTGGAAAGCACGCTAAGCCGTTGGTCCTGGCTGTCATTCTTAGATCTTTAACAGTCATTCAGAAGTCAGTCTTACCAAGGGGTATCGTGTTACACAGTAACTGGGTTCTGAAGGTCACTGGGTTGTTAACGTCCGATAGGCAGTCGCTCCATGTAAAACACTGGTATTCTGCTGCATCCGGTTAGACTGGAAGCCGACTCCAACATAGTTTGGAAAAGGTTTGGCAGATTTACTGGTAATACTGATGCAAAGGAGTATTCTGAAACTGTCGAATAAATCCCAACATCGAAAAAAAAAGTGATTTTTTCCAACAAATTAAATAGTGGTGAGGGGCTGGCTATGGATTTTGTCGATCTTTGACTAGATATAGTTCAACCAATTACCTGCCGATCGATTCTGTAAAAATATCACCGTAACAAGTTAGGTGAAGTGAGCTTAGAATGAGCTGTCAATAGTATCAATCCCTAGCATTCTCAAACACAAACTCAACTCAAACTCAAAGTATTTATTTCAATTAAACCAATTACAGGCACTTTTGAAATGTCAAGGGGTCGGTCAGTCAGAGAAATGAAGCTAGTTGCCCATTCCAAAGCGTAGGTACCTATGGAGAAGAACGGGCAAGAAACTCCATGGACACTCTTTTAAATCAATATATGGTTACAAAGTATTATTTATACATTTGTTGGAATGACAGCTCACTCCACACTCACTTCACCTAAGTTATCACGGTGAGATGGTTACAGAATCACACTGCAGGTGGATTTAATTGGTTGAATTTTTGTATGCAGACTGGGAACGTCATTAGCCATTCGTCTGCAAGTTCCAGAGGATCGGACCGCCTATAGACCCTTGGATGCACCTTTTTTTTTTTGGGCGGGAGATCATCAAATAACTTCTTTCGCTCTGGGCGGAGCGGGAGGGTAACTCTTTTAAACGACCCGCAACTCTGGCAAGCATCGGCCCTAGCAGACCCCATCAGTTAGTGCTGACATCTCTTGGAACACAACGCGCCGTCGACCCGGGTCTGGTCCTTACCAGATCAGACAGCTGTTCTGCTGGGGAGTTTGTTGCGCCACTTCTTCTTCCCAGCGATAGCACTAGGAAGTGGTGACGGGCGAGCGTTTTTGGGAGACTGTCTTTTGTAATTTTGACGTTCGAAAAGTGCTGATTCTCAGCCTAATTTGAATAAAGGACTTTTAATTTTGATTTTACCGGACAGTGAGCTAACCCTTTGTTTGTATTCCTTTGGCACTCTGCTCCGGCGGACCTGACTGTGACACTCCTACCAGCTAGGTAGCTGTTCAGCATCGTCTGAGATGCACTTTTCCTCAGCCAGTCTGGTCCTGATTGCCGGCCACCATGCGCTGTCGAACGTTCCCTCTACGCATACGAAGTTTAAATTATTGTCGTAAATCATCGTCGTGTGGCAAGTTGGGGTAAGTTGTATGTACAGCAATTTGCCATATATCATCATCATCATCATTATTTCAGCTGAAAGATGTCCACTGCTGGGCATAGGCCTCCCCCAAACACCTCCACACCGGTTCCGTGCTTCTCGCATCCAACGGGTTCCTGCGGCCTTCACAAGTTCGTCGGTCCACCTTGTGGGGGCCTTCCAACGCTACGTCTTCCGGTACGCGGTTGGCGCTCCAGAACTTTTCGGCGGCGATGTGTCCTAAACTTTTCTATATATGTATACCAACCAACTTAGTACCTACCATATTAAAAAAATAAATGGCTTTGTCTTTATCGCACAGAAATTCTAACTTACTTCGACACTTACACGTGTCTATGCCAACTTAAATAGACTCGAGCTAATTCCTCATTAAAACGTTTATAAATAACTTCTACTTAAACAAAACAATATTCCACTCCAGTATAACTTATAATCTACGTAGTTAAACAAACATAAAAACGTGTTTCAAACAGTGGGCTCATGATAAACTGGCAACTTTGCTCAATTTCTCGAGTGTTTTGATAAATAATTACGAAATGGGAAAGTTATGATATACATCCGGAATTATTTAGAACTAGTTGTGACCGCGACTTCGTTCGCGGGGATGTCGGGTATCGACAATGTGTCGCTTAGAGAAGGTACAGACGCCAGCACATCAAGCTACTGTAATCTGTCAAATTCCTTTAAAAATTTCAACTTTATCGCTAAAGCATTAAGGTGCAAGGTTGATAGGGAAAATTTGACAGTTTCGGGTAGCTTAACCTGCTGGCGTCAATACCACTCCTCCATTGAAAAGAAATAATCTTTTTTCTCTATTAGGACTTCATTATTTTGCACGAAATCCTAATTTCTAAATTTTCTAAAATCCAAAGCTACTCTTTATAATATCAGCTATCTGCCAATGAAAGTCCCATCAAAATCGATCCAGCCGTTTCGGAGATTAGACGGAACAAACTGGCAAACAGACAGACGAAAAATAGAAATAGTTTTTTTGTTATTAGTACCGTATTACTTTGATATGAATTTAGTAAAAAAGCTGTTATTTTGACATTTCTAACAGACATTTCAATTTTATTTATTTGTAGTACCTATTTATAAGAACCATAATAATATACACTTTACATTTAGTAGAAGGTCGAGGGTCGTTAGAAGACCGAAAGTCTGACAACCAGTCTTAAAACAAGGGGTACCGTATTACCCAGTAACTGGGTTGTGGAGGTCAGATAGGCAGTCGCTCCATGTAAAATACTGGTAAACAGTTGCATCCAGTTAGACTGGAAGCCGACCCCAACATAGTTGGGAAAAGGCTAGGCAGATAATGATGATGCATTTATTAAAAACTAGCTTCTGCCCGCGGCTTCGCCCGCGTGGATGTCGGAAATTATCCCACGGGAACGTGCTAACAGGATAAAATGTATGTGCTTCCCCAAAATGCCATCTATCTCGCGGGCCCTTTGTGGCTAATTACAGTAGAAAACCAATTGTGTCTCATTAGTGGTGATTAAGAGGGTACCTATATGATATCTTTACCTAAGTACCTACCTAATTAAAAAAAAAAACTCAATAAGAGAAAATTAAATACCTACCTAAATAAACCTATTTCTGATGATAACTAATCTAAACTCAATAAATAAGCAAAATCCCTAAAAACTAATATCTATACGAATGACTAATCCTACCTAACAGTATTATAAAATAACCTACGGTCACTACGTACACTATCAAATATACTACCTATACTTTAAAATTAAAATCTATACCTACGACTCATATAAAAATAAACCTAAATAACTCTAAAAACTAAAAGGAATAAAAATGAACTCCACTGCGGGTGACCCAACCTTTGCGGTTGGTTGGTACAGTACAGACAGTGGTAATCGGGTATAGGGATCGAACCGCAAAATTAAGTTTGTTTTTTATTGTATATACTTTTCCGGGATAAAAAGTACCCAGTGTGGTGCCCAGGATATTAAAGAATAATTATACCAAGTTTCATCGTAATCGAACCGGTAGTTTTTGCGTGATGCCTGAACAAACAGACAGACAGACAGACAGACAGACAGACAGACCGACAGACAGACAGACAGACAAAAAATTTTTTAATCACATTTTTGGGTTCGGTGTCGGTCTAGTAACACCCCCTGTAAATTATTTTTTTGATATTTTCAATGTACAGAATTTTCACTTCTACAGATTTATTATAAGTATAGATTTGTTGTTTTGACATTAAAAACAGACACTTCAATTTTATTTATTTGTATGTACAGATTATTCTGTCTTTAGCACACGGTAAAGTAACTTTTGTTGTGTCGAAATCTCGAAGTTATGTTAAACAAATGTCAGATTATACTCTTGTCAGAGAACGTTGTTGGAAAGTTCTGTTTTAATTATAAGATCGGTGTTAGAGATTTTGGCAGTAGCAAATCAGTTTGTAACCGTAGAATCCTGTTGATTCAGTATTTATGTAGAACTAGCTGCGCCCCGCGGTTTCACCCGCATAAGTTTCGTTCCCGTGGGAATATCGGGATAAAAAGTATCCTAATGTTAATCCTGGTTATAAACTACCTGTGTGCCAAATTTCATCAAAATCGGTCTAGCCGTTTGAGGGTGAAGAAGTAACAAACAAACAAACAAACACACACACACACACCCCCACTCACAAACTTTCGCCTTTTAATATTAGTGTGATATATTTATCACACTGGAACAGCGCAGAAAAAGGGGTAAGCTCATTGAGACGTACAAGATACAGAACACTACGAAGTGCCCAGCCTTCAAGACCTTTACAGACTGAATGCGAACAAACATTTGCGTGGGCATTCCCTAAACCTATGGGAAAATTCATAAAAAAAGCCCTTGAAGCAATACTTGACTATCCCAGTTGTAACAGCAGGGAATTGTCTCCCGGGATATGTTGTGATGGCTCCCAGACTAAACTGCTTCAAGAATCGACTGGACAGATAAAATATCTCTAAGCTAGTTGTGCACCTCACGCCTCAGCCGCCGCGGGAGACGCTCCGGGCGTCGGGAGCCGCGTGACGACTCCCGGCCACCGTAGGCGCGGGCCTGCGGGCGGAGAGTAATGGGTAGCTCTCCGTCCGATCAGGACTAGGCCCGTGCCGGACGGCGTGTACGTGTTCCACGCGCGCCTCAAAGAGATGTCAGCAAAAGCGACGGGGCCCCATAGGGCCGAAGCCTGCCAGGGTAGCGGGAACATCCGAAAGGGTTTACCGCTGCCCTGGAACATAAAGGGCTAAGGAAGGAACACGGGTGGGTTTTAGTCAGTAAGAGTTTGACACTCCCTTCTGCTCCACCTAGAGCGGGAGGAGTCTCCCAGAGAGAGAATTTGATGATTTCCCATCCTCAAAAAAAAAAAAGCTAGTTGATACACACGCATCAGCTAATTAGCTGCAGGCCAGTGTGTCTAACCAAATAATAATAACAATTCACTGGCTCACCAAGCGCTATAGTTTAGACACTGCTTCACTTTCCTGTTTTCCCGCCATTCCTCGTGACTGACAGATGACGTCAGTGACAGCAGCTACTCCGCGTGTGTGAATAAGACAGTATTTACATACAGGGTGGCATCGACGTGCAAAATGTAGCCATGGATTCAGCACATGAGTTTACACCCCATAGCGTCGAAATTTTTCGACGGTTATGTCAAGAAACGGTTTACATAATGGACAGGGTATAGTGACCTTCAAATGACAGAGGTCAAGTTACAATCATAGGTTGCGTTCAGAAATCAGAATATATTGTAACAATCGGTTGATGGTAAGTCATTTCTGGCATTTTCTGAAGTACCACATTACATATTTTAGTTTTTTTTATTACATATTTAGGGCTGATTTTTCAATCATCTGATAACGGTAATTAAAGTTTGAAGCAAAAGGCATGGCTACCTTTTTGGCGTTGAATATTTTTTTAACTATTATACGGCGATGTCAAAACAATCGAATAAAAATATTAAAAAAATATATATATATACTTGTCGAATTGAGAACCTCCTTCGTTTTTTTTCATCGGTTGAAAATTAAAGAAATATTCCCTATTGATTATAAAAATAGATAATTGGCCCAATACTGCTTGATACTTACGAATGCTTATCACAAAGCACGGTTCGATAAGGGCATCGAACAAATACAAAATTGACCTTGTTTGCTCTTGGCAACATAAATTAAATTTTTGGGCAAAACTTTAAAATATGCAAAGCTTTTAAAACACTTTTACTAATTGGTGTTAAATTTCTTAGCCCATCGTAATTAGTTAAGGGATTTTATTAAATAATTAATTCATTGTAGTAAGCATTTTATGATTAAAAAGTTAAAATGAAAATAATATATATTTTTTTTATTTATCAAGCTTAGGGTACAGACGCCCTCCCCAGCGGCGTCAGCGTGATTTGCTACGCTGACGACACGCTGGTCCTGGCGCAGGGGAGGTCGCACCAGGCGGCGGCCGAAGCAGCGACACGCGGGGTTGCGACAATCGTCGAGAGGATCCGGCAACTGGGACTCGAGGTGGCATTGCACAAGTCAGAGGCCATGTGTTTTCATGGTCCTCGGGACGTGCCACCGTCGGGTTCACAAATAATGGCGGGAGGGGTTCACATCGGCGTCGAGCTGACGATGAAGTACCTGGGACTCGTCCTCGACAGCCGGTGGAATTTCGTGGAGCATTTCCGACGTTTGGCACCCAGACTGGAGCGGGCCGGGGCTGCCTTGAGGCGGCTCCTGCCCAATCTAGGGGGACCAAACGCTTCCTGCCGGAGGCTCTATGCGGGGGTCGTGCGGTCCATGGCCCTTTACGGGGCACCGGTGTGGGCGCGTTCCCTGAGGAAGCGACCAGCCCGCCGGTTGAACGCGTCCCAAAGGGTCATGGCTGTCCGGCTGATCCGAGGATACCGCACGGTCTCCGTTGAGGCGGCGAGCCTCCTTGCCGGATTGCCGCCATGGGATCTAGAGGCCAAGGTCCTCGCCCACATATGGGAGTGGCGAGAGGAGGCAAAACGCCGGGGCGTAACTCCGCTGCCGCGAGAAATCACGGCACAGCGGACAGAGCTCCGGCGGGATCACATAGCGGCATGGAGAGTGCGATTGTCGCAACCCAGTGCTGGGCACGCCACAATAGCGGCGATAAGTCCCCTCTTTGAGGAGTGGCTAGAGAGGCGCCACGGCGCCCTCACCTTCCGCCTGACGCAGGGCCTCACCGGACACGGTTGTTTCGGGAGGTTCCTGTTCAGGATAAAGCGGGAGGAAACGCCAGGGTGTCACCACTGTGTGGATCGCCCGGAGGACACGGTGGAGCACACGGTGGAGGTCTGCCCGGCTTGGGCAGGGCACCGCCGTGTCCTCGTGGCGGCGATCGGCGGCAGCGATCTCTCGCGTCCGGCCCTGGTCCAGGCCATGGTACGGAGCGAGAGTGAATGGGAGGCCGTCACCTCCTTCTGCGAAGCAGTAATGCTCGCAAAGGAGGAGGCGGAGCGCGTGAGGGAGAGGCAATCGCTGCGCCCTCACGCCGCTAGCCGCCGTAGGAGACGCCCTGGACGGGAGTCAATAGCCGACTCCCGGCCACCGTAGGCGCGGGCTTGCGGGCGGCGAGCAACGGGCAGCTCGCCGCCCGGTAAGGACCAGGCCCGGGTCGACGGCGCGTTGTGTTCCACGCGCGCCTCAAAGAGATGTCAGCACGAACTGACGGGGCCCGCTAGGGCCGATGCCGCCAGGGCTGCGGGATATTCGAAAGAGGTACCGTGGCCCTTGGCACAGGCAACTGAAGGAACACGGGTGGGTTTTAGTCAGTAAAAGTCTGACACTCCCTTCCGCTCCGCCCAGAGCGGGAGGGGTCATATGATGATTTCCCACCCAAAAAAAAAAAAAAAGGGTACAGACGCCAGCAGGTCAAGCTACCCGAAACTGTCAAATTTTCCCAATCAACCTTGAACCTTAATGCTTTGGCGATAAAGTTGAAAATCTATTAAAGAAATTTGACAGATTGTAGTAGCTTGATGTGCTGGCGACTGTACAATGACTGAGATTGAAATAAATTGTTTTTAAGTAAGCACATTTCAAGAGCAGTTGTTGCCTAGAGGCAGCGGAGTAGGTCTTAAGTTCGAACCCTGACAGGCACTTTACTTTGTGTAAATTATTTCATCCCCACTAGTCTCAAGATGGTGAAATCCCATCCATAACCGATAACCTACGACCATTTTAATATAATTTTAATTAAAGCTACATTTGTAGGGACGGGGATTTCGAAATGTTAATTGGCACGTGTACTGCCAACAATATTTCGTAGTGTTTGCAAGCAATTTGTAAGGATAAATTGGAAGTACGGCGGAATTTATATAGATTTAACAGATTGACAAACATTTAATATAGGCTGGAATCATCAAGGGAGAACTTTGTGAATTGAAAACTTCTTCAGGCGCACTTTCCGCTCTTTCTGAACAGTGACCAAAACATCACCCTTACTGCCTAACACATAGAGCATGCAATACCGCAGTAGATATTACATACCGCGATATTGCGGTATCGGACATTTAATACCGCAAAATTTGCGAAATTCCGAAATTAGTTACTCGTTAAATGGGGGTTAAAATAAAACTACCATAAGTTATAATTCATCACACACAACGCTAATCTTTATTTTTTATTTGAAAATGTTAATGTAAAAAAATATATCCAGCAGCCGAAAATGCTCTCTCAGCTTCTACACTCGTTGGCGGAATGCTTAGCAGATGCAGCAGCAGATAGTATAGATCGCAAAAAATGTTTCCACACTATACTATTACTTCTTTGAATTCAATACCATTAATAGAAGTATACATTTTTACAAAAAAAAAGGTTGATACACGGGTACGAATATAATACGTTAATATATTAGTCAAAATAATTATTCACGTAATAAACAAATAAAATAGGACAGATTAGTCACTCACTTGTCCGACTTGCGAGTAGTTGCGAGTGTGAGACTGAGTAAGACTACAAACATAACTACGTTATTTCGCTGTATTTTCGGGAATTCCCCGATGCACTGTGAGCTACCAAGGATGTATCCCGTCCGCCCGACCAACACGTGACGATTCGTAGCAGGGATTTCCCTATTATGGTTCGTTTTTAATACCGCGAAATTCGCATTTCTAATCTCGCTTTTGCGGTACTGAAAAATCAGTGCGAAATTCGCGAAATTGCGGTAACGATATAACGGTATTGCATGCTCTACTAACACTATGAGCCACTATCTAAATCATTTTGAAGGATATTGCTAATTCATTTCTTTGTGCGTTCGAAAAAATTGTCGAATTCAAATTGTTGAATGTTGTTGAATTGTTAAAATGAAAGTTATTGTTACTGTTTGTGTTGTACGCAATTACCCCGCTGAACCGTCACGCTCGTGTCGAAGACGCTGAATCGGGTATGCTCGGTAACAGTCGGTCGGTGACGCTGAATCGCGTGTATTCGACGTTGAATCGCGTATACTCGGGTTCTGTCGTGAGTTTCACTTCTATGGTGTAATATTAGAATGTTCAAGATTCATTTACGTTTTGTTTTTGTTCTGTTTCTCTTGTTTCTGCGAACGTCGTCGTTCAAATAAAAGGCAAAGTTGAAAATAACTCATTTCCGGTGATTTCACACACACATCTCTACTTTATATTCGATGTTAAGTAATTAAGTACCTTTTACCGTCATTTAATAAAACTCTTTTTTATTTAGCACTACCGATTTCCATATTTGCATAAATTTTACAAATAGGTCCAGATTTACAAGCGCATCTTTCACATATTGTTATTTACTATTTCAATATAAACCGGTAAATGTCGCACATATTTCCCGCGTTACTCTACCAAAATCGATGCGTTATACGGTAATACATCAACTCATCCAACCGAATACCGGTATGCAAACTCACTACCCACCGAACTGCCGAACGCAGCCAATAAATCTTACATTATTACTAAAATGCATGTTGTGCGGGATTGATCCAGGTATAATTACGGGAATAATGAAAAAATACGTTGCTTGATGTGAACGTGCAAATTTATTGTGTTAATTTTATACATGTAGGTAGCCGGAAGACAAACGTTAAAAAATAAAAACGATTAGCTATAATCTACGTAGCCTCGACATAAACCAGCATGCGAATTTCTGTAGGCGCTTGCGGGAACATACCCCCGGGTGTTGAAAGCCTGCCTTTCAACCACTAAGAATCTTCGGACTCCGTATATATAGGCAACGGACAAATCTTGCTGAATGATCTGCGTAACAGACCACTAGAAGTCTTGACGTCAGCAACTCTGACTACGCCGTCTGTCCCTGGATACGTGGCAACGATCCGACCCATTTTCCACTTGAGTGGGGGGAGGTTGTCTTCTTTTAATAGGACCAAAGAATTCAGCTTCAAGGAGCCCTTGCATGCTTGCCATTTCATGCGAAGTTGGAGCTCCGATATGTATTCCTTACTCCATCTGCTCCAAAAATGCTGTCGGAGAAGCTCAATGCGCTCAAATCGAGTCAGAGAATTGATGGACTGGTCTTGATAGTCAGGTGACGGCAGCGATGTCATAGGACGTCCAATCAAAAAATGTCCGGGTGTGAGCGGCGTCAGATCCTCGGGGTTTGATGATAACGGCGTCAGTGGTCTGGAGTTTAAAATGGCTTCAACCTGAACCATCATGGTGTATAGCTCTTCGTACGTAAGGTTACAAAGGCCCAGCACTCTGACTAAGTGATGCTTGGTTGATTTAACACCAGCTTCCGCAAGGCCAGCGAAATGAGGAGAATATGCAGGAATGAAGTGGAAGTTAATTCCTTCCTTAGCCACCTCCTCGGACAGCGAATCGCAATTCGCCTTAAGAAACCTAGAAAGGTCATTAGATGCACCAACAAATGAAGTGCCATTATCCGAGTAGATATTTCTCGGCTTTCCTCTACGTGAGATGAACCTCTTTAATGCCATAATGAAAGTATTGCTTGTTAAATCACCGACTAGTTCTAGATGAATTGATTTCGTGGAAAAACAAACGAAAATAGCGATATAAACTTTTACTAATTTACAGCCACGACCTTGACGAACAGCTGACTGAATAGGACCTGCATAGTCCAAGCCTATATTTTCAAAAGGAAAACCTGCTAGAAGTCGCTGCCGTGGTAAATCTCCCATAATAGGGCTTACGGTTTCACCTCTATATCGGCAACAACGAATACATTTTTTACAGCACATCCTAGCTAAATTGCGACCTCGAATTGGCCAGTACGTATCTCGTATGGACGCCAACAATAACTGGGGTCCAGCGTGAAACAATCTTTTATGCTCATAATTAAAAAGTAACTTAGAAAAATGATGACTAGATTGAATAAGAATCGGGTGTTTTTTATGATAAGGAAAGTCTGAATGTTGTAATCTACCTCGAATCCGCATTATATTGTTCTCGTCCAGAAAAACGTTAAACTTATTTAATTCACTTTTCTTGGGTAACGGTTTATTTTTAAGTAGTAATTTATAGTCTTTAAAAGATTGACTTTGAGATAAACATATAATAAAGTTTAAAGCCCTTTCTAGTTCATGCACAGAAAGAGGACCGCGAATAGATTGCTTTTTACATACGTCAATAAAACGTAAAACATAGGCGACTGTTCGCTGAAGTCTTAAAAAATTTGAAAACCGTGTAAAATTAATCAACTCATCAAATTCATCGTTATTGAATAAAACATGCAAGGTGACATCTAATTTCATTTCAGGCAAAATTTCATTATTAAAATTAATTGATTTATAAGGCCAATACGACACTTCATTCATTAAAAAACTAGGACCGGACCACCAATCATCTAAACTAGGTAATAAATTAATGTCTAATCCACGAGACAAATAATCAGCAGGGTTTTGGTCAGTTGGAACATGTCTCCACTCACAGCCACCAGTCTTATCTAAAATTTCGGCAACCCTGTTACGAACGAACGGCTGCAATTTATTTGGCAACATTTTTAGCCACCCTAAAACAATAGTGGAGTCAGTCCAAAAGAAAGTGCGCCGCGCGCTGGCTCGTAATGCTGCCACAACCTTTTCAAAGATGCGAACACCTACAAGAGCACCGCATAGCTCAAGTCTGGGTATGGTCGTCGGCTTGAGTGGCGCAACTCTGCCTTTGGCTAACAATAAACGCACTAAAACCTGTCCCTGCTTATCAACGCTTCGTACATACAGACAAGCGCCGTAGGCGCGTTCAGACGCATCAGTAAAGATGTGAAATTCTAAAAACTCATAACAATCAATTAAAACTCGACGTGGAATATGAATTTCATTTAATTTAGGTAAATTGATAATCATTTCATTCCAAAGCTTACTGATGTCCGGTGATAGCTGTTCATCCCAAGATAGTTTTTCTAACCATAACTTCTGAAGTAACATTTTCATAACGATTACACACGGAGCCAATAATCCAAGCGGATCAAAAACTTGAGAAATAATAGAAAGCATGTCACGTTTTGTGTTATTTGAATTAACTGCAGACTGACTAATTGGAAAACAAAGGTAATCTGACAGTGGCTGCCAACCTAGGCCTAAGGTTTTGGTTGACTCAAATCCACCAACATTCAAATCCAGTGAAGACTGGGGAAAGTCAGAACCAGTTACCAGTTGTATGTCATTCGACTTCCACTTTCTTAGATTCATCTGCGCTGAAGCGAGGGTTGAAGTAACTTTATCACGCAACTCTTTGAACTTATTGATGTCATCTCCTCCGGTGAGCAAATCATCCACGTAAAAGTCGTGGAGGATGACGTCACCGATGTTCTTATCAACACACTCTAACCCTAACTGCCGAAGGCACCGGGTTGCTAGGTAAGGAGCGCTGGCCGTGCCGTAGGTCACGGTATTAAGTTGATAAGCGTGTAATGGAGTTGACGGATTATCACGCCAAATAATTTGTTGAAGATACCTATCATTTGGATGAACAACTATCTGCCGGTACATTTTCTCAACATCAGCAGCTAGGATGTACTTATGTTGCCTAAAACGCAACAGGATCGATAAAAGATCGTCCTGTACCACGGGTCCAATCATCTGGATATTATTTATGGAAATACCAGTATGAGTTAAACTACTTGCATTAAAAACCACCCTTAACTTAGTGGTGGAACTGCTTTCGCGCAGAACTCCGTGATGCGGAATGTAAAACCCTTGATCATCAATAGTTTTACATCTAGACATATGACCTAAAGATTCATATTCCGTCATGAATTCTTTGTACATATTACAAAATTGAGTTTTAGATTTAAATCTACGCTCCAGAGAAGCAAAACAATGTTTGGCTCTTGACAAAGATTCGCCTAAATTGTCAGGGGAACATTTTAAAGGAATCCTAACACAAAATTGACCATTTTCCAAACGAGTAGTGTTTTTCATAAAATGCTCCTCACATACCTTCTCCTCTGAGGAATACGGAGAAGAAGTACACACTTCTTCAAGCTGCCAAAACTTTGTGAGTTGTTGATCAACATTCAAATTTAATTCATCATCACAGTCTGAACGCACCTTTATGAAATTACATTTTAAAACTTTAGAAGAAATACAACTGTTAATTGGGCCGGAGACCAACCAACCCAATTTAGTCTCACAAAGAATTGGTTGTCCATCACCTAGCTTAATTCGTTGAGATTCCAATAAATCCCAAAAGATGTCAGCACCCAGCAATATATCGACAGGTGCCGGTGAGTAAAAGTTGGGATCTGCGAGACAAACATCAGACGGAACTTTAATTTTCAACAAATTAACATGTTTACTTGGAATCTTATCTGTGATGGATGGGAGAATAAAACAATTAATGTCCACACTAAAATTATTATTTAAAGATTTGATTGATGCATAACACATTTTATTCATAAAAGATGACGAGTTGTTGATGCCTATAATAGAATTATTTACAGTCTTGCCAGTCAAACCAAGCTGGTGGTATAACCTCTCAGTCATGAGACATGACGTGCTGCCACTGTCAAGCACAGCACGAGCAACATACTGCTGACCATTAATACTCATGACCTTGACGAGTGCAGTGGACAATAACACGTCACCGGGTTCAACACTCGCGGACAGCGACACACTGGTACCTATACCTATATTACTGGGCTGAGTGGAGACAGTCGCACTGCCATTCGTGTCAGCAACAACACTGCTAGCAGAAGCACTGCTTGCGTCTGACTTTAAGGATTTATCAACGTGAACAATAGTGTTATGTTTACGACGACATATTTTACAACCTAGCTTTTTGCAGTTGTTTGCATAATGTCCCAGATTAAAACAGTTGAAACAAACTTTGTATTTAGGTAATAACTGCAAACGAGCTTCATTGCTCAATGATAAAAACTGAGGACAACTACTTAACTTATGATCACCGTTACACATAACACAATTCTTAGGCTTATTTGAAACACCATCATCCTGTGTCCTTGAACTTTCACCTGAATTGTTTTTATTAGAATCCTGTACCAACATTGACCTAACTTTGTTTGAATTTTTACCTGTGTGTGAGTGTTTAGTATTCGTAGAAGCTTCCAATTCGAACGTTTCTAATATCTCAGCACGGTTTTTAATAAAAGTAATAAATAATTCAAACGTAACTTTAGAATTCTGGTCCAGGCGGCCCTTATACTCACCCCATTCACGATAAGTTTTGCTATCTAATTTGTGTGTGACAATATAGATGAGTAAAGTATCCCAATGATTAACAGGTTCATCTAAGGATTCTAGGGCACGTATGTTTTTATTAACAATATCAAGTAAACCTTTTAAATTAACTGACGACTCCTTTTGAAGGCTGTCGATTTGAAATAATGCAGATACATGATGTTGGATAAGCAGGTGCTTGTTATCAAACCGCTCGCAGAGAAGATTCCACGCTACCGAATAATTGGCAGAAGAAAACTGAATGGAGTTGATCACCACAGCAGCAGATCCTTCTAGGGATGACCTCAAATAGTGAAATTTATTTATTTCGTTCATATCATCGTTTGAATGGATGAGACTAACAAATGTGTCGTGAAACTCTAACCAGTTTGTATAAGAACCACTGAATTTCGGCAACTGAATAGTCGGTAATTTAACAAACTTATGATTGCTAGAACGCGACATTACGTCACAGGTATCATTAGAATCGCCTTTCCTATTATCAGCCAACATTTGTTGAGCTTTAGATAGGGTTTTGTAATAAAGAGATTCAAACTCTGCGCGTTCCGACATCTGACCATCCAAGTCATCAGTACTACACTCCAGCAATAATTGCACCTCATCATATTGGGCATACAATGCTTCGAGTCTAGTAACACGTAATTGCAACTCGCTTACCTCAGTAGGGCTCAAGGATGAATTCAAAGAATTTAGATAGTTCGAGAACAATGTCACCTTTCCTTTGCAACTCGCTCGTTTCCTAACGAGATCTTTATTGTCCTTATCCCCTTGCATTGCGTAAGCTGGTGTGATCAACCTGGAATGTATATAAAGAAAGTTATAGCAACGTTTAAATTACTATTACAAATGATGCAGCCTGAAATACGTACAAGTTTAAAATACACTAACTTTAGAGTGAATTTACATAAATAATTATTTAGAATCTATACATATAATAAAATCGTAGGAAAGTCAAAACTGTACATTGAATATTTTTTAAAAAGAATACTTGGGGCGTGATCTACAATCGATATCGAAGCCAAAAATATAGTTTTTAGAATTTTTGTCTGTTTGTCTGTTTGTCTGTATGTATGTCCGGGCTAAACTCAAAAAGTACTGCATGGATTTACTTCAAATTTTGCATGAATATTACCAAGAGGTCGGGCTTACATTAATTCTACATATTATCACGCTATCACCTACGGGGGAGGAGCTGTGAATCTTTATTTTTCTTACGTATTCTGTGACAGCGTGTAATCTAACGACGCATATTTAAATGTTGTTTTTGAGTAAGCCATGCTATTATCTAGCTTTACACTATAAAAACTACGCCATTTAAGTAACTTGGGCAGAGAAACATAGTTTAATGAATGTTAGTAGTATAATGAAAATTTTAAAGCAGCGCCATCTATGAGATTTCATAAAAATCAAATCAAGTTACATGTTAACACTTTTTGGAAATTAATTATTTAAATTTGATCATGTTGGCGAGGTTAGTAGTTAGTTATTTTTAAAATTCATAGATGGCAATGTGCATTTTCTTCATAAAAGTTGTATCCTATAGTTCGTTTCGACAAATTCAAGCTCCAAGAAAATCCTCAAAATCTTGAGCAGAGTTTAGGAAGACAATTTAAAAAAACACGCTCTGTGAAGTCGACCAGTTTGCGAGATCCCTTACGTATGACGAGGTGCCTTCATATTACACGTACGACAAGCAAAGGGGTGTATTTAACCGACGTCGACGAGGAGGTGTTGTGGAACGTTTTCCGGGAATTTTCAAGGACACCGCATTGGGTAGGGTTTATACCGTGCATCCGAATAATGGCGAATGCTATTTTCTGCGGTTGTTACTTCACACTGTCCGAGGCCCAACGTCTTTCGCCTTTCTGAGGACATTTGATGGCGTGGAGTATCTCACTTACCGCGCAGCCTGCGTAGCACGTCACCTTCTCGACGGTGACCAAAATTGGGATGACACCCTCGCGGAGGCGAGCGTCAATGACAGTCCCAGCCGCATGCGTCATCTGTTTGCCGTCATCTTGGTGTTTTGTGGAGTCGCGAACCCGGTAGCTTTGTGGGAGAAGTATCGCCATTATCTGTCTGAAGATTTTCTACGAGCTTTGAGGCGTGCTACTGGAGACGAAGTCGAAGTAACTGATGAACGCGTGCTGAACACCTGTCTCAGTTCACTTCAAGATGTGGTCATTTCTATCGGCGGCAATCCACTGATCGAATATGGGTTACCAGCTCCCCAATCATCACCTCCGTCCACCCATCAAGACCGTGGAAATCAGGAGTATATATATATATGAGACAAATTACGATCCGGGCGAAATGACCACCATACGAAATGACCATGTCGCTTTGTTCTCTTCAGAGCAAAAACAAATTTATGACACCGTCCTTGAAAGCGTTGGGTAAAACCAGGGTAAAATGTTTTTCTTGGATGCTCCTGGTGGAACAGGAAAAACATTTGTTACCACTCGCATACTTGCAGAGGTCAGGAGGCAAGACAAAATTGCTATTGCTGTAGCGTCGTCGGGAATCGCTGCCACACTGCTTCCGGGTGGCAAGACAGCCCATGCCATGTTTAAAATTCCCATCGATGTAGAGAGCGCCGAAATGCCTGTTTGTGGTGTGTCACGTAACAGAGATAAGGGACACGTGCTCAAGAATTGCTCTCTGATCGTATAGGATGAGTGTACGATGGCCAATAGGAAGGCAGTTGAGGCCGTGGACAGAACCCTGCAGGACATCCGCAGGAACGAACATCTGATGGGTGGTGTCACAGTTCTGTTCAGTGGTGACGCGGGGATCGAGGGCTGACGAGGTGAATACTTCTTTGAAACGATCTTCGTTGTGGTCACCAGTTCGTACGCTGCGCTTGACGATTAATATGAGAGCTCGGCTCGGCGGCAATGCTCAAGAATTCTTTGATGTCCTTCTTGGCGAAGGCACTCTACCAGAAGAGAGAGATGGACAGGTGGTTCTTCCAGAGTCTCTCGGTAGAGCGTCAATCCAGCTAAGAAGAACTCATTCGCTGTGTGTACGGGAATATCAGTCGTATACCGCACCAGCAGAATTCTTGGGTGTGTGAGCATGGCCATTTTGACGCCCAAAAATGATCGGGCTGCAGCAATTAACGAATGCATTCTCTCGGAAATTGAGGGGAATGAAGTGGTCTACATCTCGATTTAAACACTTTTGTCGAGCAAGATGACGCCACACATTATCCCGTGGAATTTCTGAACTCCCTGTCAGCAAGTGGACTTCCAGCGTATACCATCAAGCTGAAGGTCGGTGTCCCGATTATGCTTCTTCGGAACCTATCTCCTCCGAAGTTGTGTAACGGGACCCGCCTTAAAGTCATCTCGCTCCACAGACACACCATTGAGGCGGAAATTCTTACGGGTTGTGGCGTCGGCGAGGCAGTATTTATACCACGCATTTCCCTCATACCTCATAACTTCCCGTTCCAGTTCAAGCGCATACAACTGTATGCGCTTGAACTGGAACGGGAAGTTATGAAGTTATGAGGGACACTCACGGGGAACTCCCCGTGAGTGTTTGCTTCGCGATGAACATCAATAAGTCGCAGGGGCAGACACTGAGGGCAGCGGGCGTCGACCTCAGGACGAGTGCTTCTCACACGGCCAACTGTATGTCGCTTACTCCCGCGTCACCAGTCCTGACTCTCTTTACATTTTGGCTCCTGGCAGCATAACTAGCAACGTAGTTTATAGGGAAGTATTGTAAGGTATGATACCTTTGTACGTATTTTTACTCTTTTGTGTCCTGGAATGTATTCCTGCATTATTTTCTCTGTTTCCTTCAGTCACATCTTATGACTGAACTCAGCAGGATTCTTCACTTGCTTCACTTGCAAAAAAAAACTTATTTTTTAATGCTATTTTAAAAGTTGTTTACTTATAATGCTATAGCGACACTGGCATCTTAGGTATTTTTGGTGCTGTAGAGCCTTCACGCAGACGACGTCGCGGGCAGCAGCTAGTTTATAATAAACTATACGTATTGACGGTTTTAATGTACTAAACTTTAATAATAACACTGCAATTGCAACGATTTCTATTGTCTATCTGTGCAAACTAATGTGATTACCTAACTGTCTCAATAACTATAAAATTATTACACCGTAAAGCAAAATAATGCAGTTACTACAAAGAACTACTCTTTAACAATGTGTAAATAACAAAATGAACAATAATGACTGATCAGTTAATAATTGTATTACAATTTGTAACCACTCACAGAACAAAGAAAAATGACAATAGGTATTTCGTACTAACCTGGTTATTAACGGCTGACTTAAACTAATTATACCTGTTATATAGAGTGTTGGGTACACAAATTTAATAATAAATACGCCTTTTCTCAGCTATTAAGTATCCAGACCACGTTAATTCCAATAATCTTCTGAATGACGTAGCAGAATTCACCGACCACACCGGGCGTCGACTATGATTTTTGATGTCCACCAATTCTCTTCAATCCCTTTGTAACAATTCGCTGATCGGAGTAAATATTCTTCAAATCCAAATAATCAGGCGTCGAAGGACCATGTGCGGGATTGATCCAGGTATAATTACGGGAATAATGAAAAAATACGTTGCTTGATGTGAACGTGCAAATTTATTGTGTTAATTTTATACATGTAGGTAGCCGGAAGACAAACGTTAAAAAATAAAAACGATTAGCTATAATCTACGTAGCCTCGACATAAACCAGCATGCGAATTTCTGTAGGCGCTTGCGGGAACACATGTTTTAAATCTTTTTTGCAACTGGCAACTTTATAACTCAATTTCCATGTTACTTGTGCAAGTTTTTAAAAACCGAAACAGCCATATTTATGGTTGCATTTAAAAAATGTAATGTCATTTTTTAAATTCTTTATTTGGTGTTCGTTTATTCATTTTAACTTGTTTGAATATGGAATTAAGAAACAAAACGTGTTGTTTATGGTACTGTTGGAGGTAAAATAATTGAAGAACGGATTGTTTTTTTTTTAATATTTACGATTTTAATTATGGCGTTGCTGATTTTATTTGCGATAAACTGCCATTTTTGGTAGTAAATGGGACTTCTGATCGAACTTCTGCAGGAAATATTGAGATTGGGTTAAAACAGGGTGGCATACATCGACGCGCAGCCTGCTACTATGGATCCAGTACATGATTCTATACTCCTAGCGTGAAAGTTTTTCAAAAACAAAATCAGTTGTTTTATAGAAAAGTGCGATACCTACACGGTCAAAATGTATAGAACAGCTAATTAGCCTTCCTGCTAACGTAGATAAAAAAACAACTGACAATGACATGTATGTACAGTCGCCAGCACATCAAACTACTACAATCTGTCACATTTCTTTAATAGATTTTCAACTTTATCGCTAAAGAATTAGGTTCAAGGATGATTGGGAAAATTTAACAGTTTCGGGTAGCGTGATGCGCTGGCGTCTGTACTACTTATCAATCGTCTATCCAACTAACAGTTTAAGTCAGAACACCCTTCTACAAAAATCTCACCGTGAATACTTCAGTGAAGTGAGCTGTCATTCAATCTCATGCTAGAGCTTAACAATATTGACAGCTCACTTAATATAAGTTTTCCCTGTAGGTTTTTTTAGAATAGATCGGCCTAAACTATACTAAAATTAGACACATAAAAAGTGCCCCCAAAACCGAAAATAAATCCCTATATTTAGTCAAAGAAATTTCAAGAACCCTGTCAACGTTAGCAGAAATCAAACAAAAGATTTTTGTACCAAGCAAGCCAAATGCCACAAAAACTATAATATCTGAAACGTGCTGACATAGCAAATATATTTAGTTTTTCTTTCTTAGTAACACTGGTATAGAAATATGAAAGCTTTGAATCCGATATTGTTTGATCTTAATACTTGAATTTTTTGTTACAGTCAGCGAGAAAAGTCGATGAATAGTTAAGTTTTTTAAATCTTTCTTATTCTTAAAACTAGCTTTGCTCGTGACTTCATTCGCGCATGTCTACCTCTAGCAGCATGGCAGATTTACCCTTTTCACTGCGTTTTTCATGACATTTTCACACATTTTCTGCGTTATTTCAGTGATTGTGTCTCAGATATTTTGTTTTAATTCTTGAAGGTTCATTGGCCTGTTAGTATAGATACGTCCCTTTAGATAGCCCTACAAAAAAAAGTCAGGAGCTGTTAAATCCGGGGATCTTGGGGGCCAATCAATATCTCCGTTTTTTGAAATTAATCAACCCGGAAACGTTCTTTTCAATGTCCCGATTGTGGCTCGTGCCGTATGACATGTGGCCCGTCTTGTGGAACCACATGTTTCCTACGCCCAACTGATTCACTTGATGTAAGAAAACTGCTTTATTACAATGCCATGCTGCTCAAATTTAATCACCAAACGAGTTATTGTTAGCCGCGAAGGTAAGTGATTTCTACCAAAAATTGGCTGCAATTTTCTTAGAGTTTCTGCAATACATGATTGGGTTGAGTTGAATGTTTAACAATTAAAACACTTTGTTCAGTCGTAAAGCGCTCCATAGCAAATTTGCTGTACTTATCTACACAAAATAATTTTCATGAAACAACTATCATATTTGCCGCCAAAACAAAATGGCGGCAAAAAAAAAGTTGTATACCTAAGTTGCCCCCCTGTACATATATCTATACATATAATAAAATCGTAGGAAAGTCAAAACTGTACATTGAATATTTTTTAAAAAGAATACTTGGGGCGTGATCTACAATCGATATCGAAGCCAAAAATATAGTTTTTAGAATTTTTGTCTGTTTGTCTGTTTGTCTGTATGTATGTCCGGGCTAAACTCAAAAAGTACTGCATGGATTTACTTCAAATTTTGCATGAATATTACCAAGAGGTCGGGCTTACATTAATTCTACATATTATCACGCTATCACCTACGGGGGAGGAGCTGTGAATCTTTATTTTTCTTACGTATTCTGTGACAGCGTGTAATCTAACGACGCATATTTAAATGTTGTTTTTGAGTAAGCCATGCTATTATCTAGCTTTACACTATAAAAACTACGCCATTTAAGTAACTTGGGCAGAGAAACATAGTTTAATGAATGTTAGTAGTATAATGAAAATTTTAAAGCAGCGCCATCTATGAGATTTCATAAAAATCAAATCAAGTTACATGTTAACACTTTTTGGAAATTAATTATTTAAATTTGATCATGTTGGCGAGGTTAGTAGTTAGTTATTTTTAAAATTCATAGATGGCAATGTGCATTTTCTTCATAAAAGTTGTATCCTATAGTTCGTTTCGACAAATTCAAGCTCCAAGAAAATCCTCAAAATCTTGAGCAGAGTTTAGGAAGACAATTTAAAAAAACACGCTCTGTGAAGTCGACCAGTTTGCGAGATCCCTTACGTATGACGAGGTGCCTTCATATTACACGTACGACAAGCAAAGGGGTGTATTTAACCGACGTCGACGAGGAGGTGTTGTGGAACGTTTTCCGGGAATTTTCAAGGACACCGCATTGGGTAGGGTTTATACCGTGCATCCGAATAATGGCGAATGCTATTTTCTGCGGTTGTTACTTCACACTGTCCGAGGCCCAACGTCTTTCGCCTTTCTGAGGACATTTGATGGCGTGGAGTATCTCACTTACCGCGCAGCCTGCGTAGCACGTCACCTTCTCGACGGTGACCAAAATTGGGATGACACCCTCGCGGAGGCGAGCGTCAATGACAGTCCCAGCCGCATGCGTCATCTGTTTGCCGTCATCTTGGTGTTTTGTGGAGTCGCGAACCCGGTAGCTTTGTGGGAGAAGTATCGCCATTATCTGTCTGAAGATTTTCTACGAGCTTTGAGGCGTGCTACTGGAGACGAAGTCGAAGTAACTGATGAACGCGTGCTGAACACCTGTCTCAGTTCACTTCAAGATGTGGTCATTTCTATCGGCGGCAATCCACTGATCGAATATGGGTTACCAGCTCCCCAATCATCACCTCCGTCCACCCATCAAGACCGTGGAAATCAGGAGTATATATATATATGAGACAAATTACGATCCGGGCGAAATGACCACCATACGAAATGACCATGTCGCTTTGTTCTCTTCAGAGCAAAAACAAATTTATGACACCGTCCTTGAAAGCGTTGGGTAAAACCAGGGTAAAATGTTTTTCTTGGATGCTCCTGGTGGAACAGGAAAAACATTTGTTACCACTCGCATACTTGCAGAGGTCAGGAGGCAAGACAAAATTGCTATTGCTGTAGCGTCGTCGGGAATCGCTGCCACACTGCTTCCGGGTGGCAAGACAGCCCATGCCATGTTTAAAATTCCCATCGATGTAGAGAGCGCCGAAATGCCTGTTTGTGGTGTGTCACGTAACAGAGATAAGGGACACGTGCTCAAGAATTGCTCTCTGATCGTATAGGATGAGTGTACGATGGCCAATAGGAAGGCAGTTGAGGCCGTGGACAGAACCCTGCAGGACATCCGCAGGAACGAACATCTGATGGGTGGTGTCACAGTTCTGTTCAGTGGTGACGCGGGGATCGAGGGCTGACGAGGTGAATACTTCTTTGAAACGATCTTCGTTGTGGTCACCAGTTCGTACGCTGCGCTTGACGATTAATATGAGAGCTCGGCTCGGCGGCAATGCTCAAGAATTCTTTGATGTCCTTCTTGGCGAAGGCACTCTACCAGAAGAGAGAGATGGACAGGTGGTTCTTCCAGAGTCTCTCGGTAGAGCGTCAATCCAGCTAAGAAGAACTCATTCGCTGTGTGTACGGGAATATCAGTCGTATACCGCACCAGCAGAATTCTTGGGTGTGTGAGCATGGCCATTTTGACGCCCAAAAATGATCGGGCTGCAGCAATTAACGAATGCATTCTCTCGGAAATTGAGGGGAATGAAGTGGTCTACATCTCGATTTAAACACTTTTGTCGAGCAAGATGACGCCACACATTATCCCGTGGAATTTCTGAACTCCCTGTCAGCAAGTGGACTTCCAGCGTATACCATCAAGCTGAAGGTCGGTGTCCCGATTATGCTTCTTCGGAACCTATCTCCTCCGAAGTTGTGTAACGGGACCCGCCTTAAAGTCATCTCGCTCCACAGACACACCATTGAGGCGGAAATTCTTACGGGTTGTGGCGTCGGCGAGGCAGTATTTATACCACGCATTTCCCTCATACCTCATAACTTCCCGTTCCAGTTCAAGCGCATACAACTGTATGCGCTTGAACTGGAACGGGAAGTTATGAAGTTATGAGGGACACTCACGGGGAACTCCCCGTGAGTGTTTGCTTCGCGATGAACATCAATAAGTCGCAGGGGCAGACACTGAGGGCAGCGGGCGTCGACCTCAGGACGAGTGCTTCTCACACGGCCAACTGTATGTCGCTTACTCCCGCGTCACCAGTCCTGACTCTCTTTACATTTTGGCTCCTGGCAGCATAACTAGCAACGTAGTTTATAGGGAAGTATTGTAAGGTATGATACCTTTGTACGTATTTTTACTCTTTTGTGTCCTGGAATGTATTCCTGCATTATTTTCTCTGTTTCCTTCAGTCACATCTTATGACTGAACTCAGCAGGATTCTTCACTTGCTTCACTTGCAAAAAAAAACTTATTTTTTAATGCTATTTTAAAAGTTGTTTACTTATAATGCTATAGCGACACTGGCATCTTAGGTATTTTTGGTGCTGTAGAGCCTTCACGCAGACGACGTCGCGGGCAGCAGCTAGTTATACATAAAAAACAAAGAAATCTGCATTTACATCAAAAGGCAATGAATATTTTATTTTAGCAATTTTGAAACCTATTTCTCATTGAGCTAGACGTTTTCCAATAATACCTGTCTTTCAATTTTTTCGCTCATATAATTATTTCACGTGTAGTTAAAAAAGAAAGCGAAATATTGAAAAGCGCGTCAAATGGTGAGGACCTTATTAAATTATTGAACTACTTTTTAATTTCTAGTATTTTTATAACTATCGGAACTTTCAAAGTTGGTCAACGGAAAATTCCCATTGTGATCTTTTTATTACGCGATGCTATAAGTAAATCTAATTGATTTTCTAATAAACTGAATAAAGCAAATTTCTCCTTTATGATTGAATAGCTTCTGCCCGCGGCTTCGCCCGCGTGGATGTCGGAAATTATCCCACGGGAACGTGCTAACAGGATAAAATGTATATGCTTCCCCAGGATGCCATCTATCTCTATGCCAAATCAGATCTATGGTTTAGGCGTGAAAATGTAACATACAGTTTCAAGTTCAAATCCTCCCCTTAAAAACTGAATTACCCCTTTTTGTCCCGTCAGTGGTAAATTTTCGACAACTTTATATACTTATTATTAATTATTTTCTGTCAAAAGTATCAATACTGAGTTTCGAGTTACTCGGACCGCGCATTCAATTTCTTCCACACAAACTTTAATAATATCCCCCTTTGAGGGGTAGTTTTGAAAAACTTATAATGATAAACTTTATTACTTACTTAGGCAAGTATTCTTGCCAGGTTTCAAGTTTATTAACTAAATGAATAAGATTTTTCATATAAACTGTATCCCCCGCTTTTCACCCCCACAGGGGTGGAATTTTGGAAAATCGTTTGGCATTATTCATAACTTGATTCAAAGATTATTTATACTAATTTTCGAGTTAATCAAGCCATGCAGTAAAATCCTCCCCTGAAAATTTTACTACCCTATTTCAGGCCGTCAGAGATAGATTTTCAAAAAACCCTGATACACATTATTCTTTACCTTCAATATTAAGTATAAATACTGAGTTTCGAGTAAATCGGACTGCGCGCTAAAATTCTTCCATACAAACTTTGAAACTCCCCAATCCCTTATAAGGAGGTAGTTTAGAAGAAAAAAAACTGACAATCTTCATAATTTATTTAGATAAGTATTCGTGCCAAGTTTCAAGTTTATTAACTAAATGAATAAGATTTTTCATATAAACTGTATCCCCCGCTTTTCACCCCCACAGGGGTGGAATTTTGAAAATCGTTTGGGATTATTCATAACTTGATTCAAAGATTATTTATACCAATTTTCGAGTTAATCAAGCCACGCATTATAATCCTCCCTTGTAAAATTAACTACCCCTTTTCAACCCGTTAGGGGTAGATTTTCGAAAAACCCTGATACATGTTATTCTTTATTTTTGGTCTTAAGTATCAATACTGAGTTTCGAGTTATTCGGACCGCGCATTCAATTTCTTCCACACAAACTTAACACCCCTATATCCCCCTTTGAGGGGTAGTTTTGAAAAACTTATAATGGTAAACTTTATTACTTACTTAGGCGAGTATTCTTGAAAAGTTTCAAGTTTATTAACCTAATGAGAAGATTTTTCATATAAACTGTATCCCCGCTTTTCACCCCCACAGGGGTGGAATTTAAAAAAAATGGTTTGGGATATATTCATAACTTGACTCAAAGATTATTTATACAAATTTTCGAGTTAATCAAGCCATGCAGTAAAATCCTCCCCTGAAAAATTTACTACCCCATTTCAGCCCGTCAGGGGTAGATTTTCAAAAAACCCTGATACACATTATTCTTTACTTTCAATATTAGGTATAAATACTGAGTTTCGAGTAAATCGGACTGCGCGCTAAAATTCTTCCATACAAACTTTGAAACCCCCCAATCCCTTATTAGGGGGTAGTTTAGAAGAAAAAAAACTGACAATCTTCATAATTTATTTAGATAAGTATTCGTGCCAAGTTTCAAGTTTATTAACTCAAGGAATAAGATTTTTCATACAAACGAATTCCCCCCTTTTCACCCTCTTAGGGGTGGAATTTCGAAAAATCCTTTCTTAGTGGATGCCTACTCTTCACGAAGAACACACCCTCAAAATTTCATGTCTCTAGGACCAGCGGTTTAGGCTGTGCGTTGATCTATCAGTCAGTCAGTCAGTCAGTCAGTCAGTCAGTCAGTCAGTCAGGACTTTGAATTTTATATATATAGATTTAAAATATGGCCTCGATTTTTTTTTTTTTTTGTGGATGGTAAGTCATCAAATGACCCCTCCAGCTCTGGGTGGAGCGGAAGGGAGTGTCAGACTCTTACTGACTAAAACCCACCCGTGTTCCTTCCTTAGCCCTTTATGTTCCAGGGCAGCGGTAACCCTTTCGGACGATCCCGCTACCCTGGCAGGCTGGCAGGACCCGTCATTCGTGCTGACATCTCTTTGAGGCGCGCGTGGAACACATACGGACTATATGGACCCCTCACTCGACCATTCAGGCCCAACGAGGTGACCTTTTAATGGAGGACTTGCGGTCGTAGATCGGCCGCACTTGGTGGTGGGGCCCGCTCGACGAATGTACAAGGTATGTCCCGGGCACCCGAGTCATGTTAGTGGAAAGAACTGCGTAGGTACTCTCCAGAGTAGGTATCCATATGAATGAACAAAAAATAAAGGGTGTGGTCCTTTTGTCGAAGTAAACAATTAGCCAGACAGTATTGGTTTGCAAAGCGTACTGCCCGAGGTGTATAGTAGTTACATTGCGGAACTGCAGTGCGATTCTGTAAACATCTCACCGTGAAAACTTAAGTGAAGTGAGCGTGGAGTGAGCTGTCATTCCAAATAATGCTAGGGATTGACACTACTGACAACTCACATTAAGCTCACTTCACTTGAGTTTTCAGGGTGAGATTTTTACAGAATCGGCCGGCTGTATGACATCTTGTGACGTTTACACGTTTTTATGATGATCTTTGACAGTCGTTACGGGTCGTCAGAAGCCCAAAAAGTTTGACAACCAGTCTTACCGAGGAGTATCGTGTTACTCAGTAATTTGGTTATGGAGGTCAGATAGACAGTCACTCCATGTCAAATACTGGTATTTAGCTGTATCCGGTTGAACTGGAAGCCAACCCCAACCTTGTTTGAATAAAAACTTTTTAACAAAAAAATTAAACCACAGAAAAAACTGAAAAGCAAAAAATAATAAACCTTTTTTATTTAACCTTAATAACTAAGTTCTTAAACTAATGTAAGTAATTATACCTAAGTAATTTTGAGTCGGCGCCAAACAATCAATAAACAAAGATCACTAAATTGCCTTAAATTTAAACGGCGCCGACTCAAAATGATTTAGGAATACTTACATTAGTTTAAGAACTTAGTTATTGAGGTTAAATAAAAAAGGTTTAAGTATTATTTTTTACTTTTCAGTTTTTTCGGCGGTTTAGTTTTTTTGTTAAAAAGTATTTATTTTTTTATTTTTTGTGGCTATAATCTACTAATTGTTTGCCAAAGGGCAGACATAATTATGTGGCACTGAGTAGAGTAGTAATACACAACACAGCATTCAAATCTGTAAGGAAACAATAAATCACCCCTATTTTCCCACCCTTAGGGTTGGTTTTTTTTTCCATATTTATATAGGACCAACTTTGGGGTATAATACCCTTTCCAATAAAAAAAGAATTATCAAAATCGGACTACGCTGTAAAAAGTTATGCGTGGTCATCACATAAAAAAATATATATGTATACATATACGCGTCGACTTGAGAACCTCCTCCGTTTTTTTTCGTCGGTTAAAAAGGCTAGACAGATTAATCGATTGACTGTTAAATGTGAGGAAACAGATGCCATACTAGGTACTGGGTGGCGAAAAGTCATCTCCTTAAGAACTAAGCTTCAGACTCTTGAAGCCCTTAAAGAGAATATCCGTCAAGAATGCGAGGACCTATTGCCGGAAGTTCTGGTAAGAGTGATTGAAAATGCCATAAATGGAGGATACCGGTACTCAGCAGTGGGTGGAAGAAGGGTGCCAATGATGATGATGAAGCTGCCACAGGCACATATAGTGCCAAAGCTTTTTTAATAGTCTTCAACGTTTTATATTATGTTAACACAAGATTATTAAGCAAAATTTCCGTTATAAAACAATGTTAAAGCAAAATCCCAACTTTCAATGTTGAATTTACCCACTAACCTACTTGCGCAAGTAATTAAAGTTGCCAAGCGAAAATGAAAATGTTGTTCTAACTAAAAATTATTATGTTATGAACTGGCAACACCTACATAGCGTTACTTGGCAACTTAACAGTGGCTTTATTAGAGTATAATTAAATAATGAGTACTTTGCCCTGAAGTGGGACAGAAATGGCTGAATAAATAAATAAATGTACAGACGCCAGCAGTTCAAGCTACCCGAAACTGTCAAATTTTCCCAATCAACCTTGAACCTTAATTTTTAGCAATAAAGTTGAAAATCTATTAAGAAATTTGACAGATTGTAGTATCTTGATGCGCTGGCGTCTGTACTAGCTGGTAAGTACCTAGAGAATGCCCTATATATACCTAGCTACTTGGTTTCGGATCCACGTGGTCCATCAACCACCGCTTTATAAAAACAATGTCATAATTTAAATGAGTTTCAAACTAAGTAATAAATTCAGTTAATCATATTTGCGCAACAACATTTTAATATGTCAGATTAATTGTCGACCCGCTTTCCTGTCCCATTTGG